>JAQMRL010000001.1:355635219-357033969 GCA_035578175.1 Catonia carolina
AATGTATTTACAATGAAAATAAAGTAAATAGTTTTTTCTAACATTTTAAGATGTAACCAAAAATATCTACGTTCGACTGTTTGACAAGTTTTATAGAAACCCAAAAAAACTTTTTAAAAATTAAACAGTGAGACAGTTTCAAAATCTACGATGACTCAATTAATCATAGATTAGAGAGCTTATTCAATAAAAACAATGCAACCATAATTTTAAGTATAGTACCTTTACGATAATAAAAAACTTCAACCACAAAAATAAATATTCTGTTATTATCAAAACGACATAATATAAATTTGAGCATTTAAATTGAAGAAATGTGATTCGAGGAATGCTTCAATGGAAGCCTCTTCCAAAACCACGCCAAGCGAAAAGTGATAGAATATCATATATCTAGGTGGCGCCGGTGCTACAGTGCTAGATATAAGATTAAGAACAAAAAAAATTAATTCGTTGTTTTTCATAACTACTAAAGTATAACATTAATAACAATTAAGGACTAGTTTTATGCATCCATCCGAATTGATCCCAATTTTTAGCTAATTTATCTAGGCTTGAATTTCAACATACGAAGTCATTAATAAGATATCCACACTCGTGCACTTTCTTCGTCAACTTGCGATGTCGCATGCTTTATCGCATGCGCTTAGAGGCATACCACCTTCCCGCACTCGTTTGAAGAGCTTTATCTCAAAAAAAACATGACCAATATTTTAGAACTTTACTCTAAATTATAGCCTGTCATTTCCTGCGTTGATTAGTTTGGTTTAGATTATTTTATTTAGCAACTAGTCAGAGATGAAGCAATTTACGCATCAAGAGTACTCAGTTTTTAGCCGGTTTTCTGTAAATGTGGTTTTTAAACGTCCGTTACTCCGTCCAAGCTTTTCATAAAAATCGGCGTTTAAGTACATTGAAGATAAGAGTTTTTCTGTGATATGAATATTTTAAAAGTTAAATTGTTCCGTTTTAATAAGCCGGTCATTTTTTAAAAAAAGAGCTTTTTTGGCTCCACGTAAAGGTATGCATTTTTACAACAGTAATATGTCAAGCAAAGCGTTTATTTTTTTATAACAAAAAAATCGTTAAATAATTTTAAATGAGCTACAGAATGAGTTGCAGCAGGAAAAACACAGAAGTTTGTTTTTCCAAATGAGTATACTCGGAGCGAATACCGTTATAGAGCTCAGTTTCCTCTCAAGAAGTTTAGAGGCTAATAGAATTTTCTATTAACACCACTTATCTATTTCTAATTGCAAATGCAAAATACGATACATGGCACAATACTTCTGTAAAAATGAATGGTTCCGTCCAAAATCATTTCCCTATCTTTACATGAAGCCAAAATACACATTTAAAAAAATGGCCGGCAATTTAAAATGGAACTTCAGACTTCTATTTTAAAATGTTCATATAAAGAAACTTTGATCTTCAACGTACTTAAATGCCGTTATTTTATGAAAAGCCTGGATGGAATAACCGACGTTTAAAAACTATATTATCGGAAAACCGGCTAAAATCTGAGTACTCTTTGTGCGTAAATTGCTGCATCTCCAACTAGTTTCAAAATAAAATAATCTAAGCCAAACCAATCAACGCAGGAAAGAACATGCTTTAATTTAGTGTTTTTTTTTTTTGTTTTTTTTTTGTATAACTGTAAATCTACGATCTGCTCTCAGAGAACAATGAGTAGATATGTTGTAAGTATAAATCATGGGTAAGTAATACCCCTTGGTATTACTCCATAAAAATTTAGTGTAATGTTCAAAAATATTCGTTATATTTTTCTTTTTTTGAGGTAAAGCTCTTCAAACGAGCGCGGACAGGTGAAATGGCATGCCTCTAAGCGCCTGCGAAGCGCCTACATCGCATGCGACATCGGACGAGTGTGGACATAGCTGTTAGAACCACTGACAGCGACTTTCCACCAGCTGACTGATTAAGCTGGTCAAAAGATAGGAAAGATATTTAATTTTTTTTAAATTTATTTTAGATATTTAAAGGTAATAGTAACCCGCCAGATAATAATTTTCATTTACTGTTCTTCTTCTGATGTCAACTCTTCAGAGAAGAAACGTTGCGATCATAAACCGGGATGCCATTCTTCGGAATAATTGGACAAATTGAATCATTCTCTCAAATCCTTAAGTTAAGAAATACATTCGCGGCCAGATGGACGAAGTCCTTCGAATTTCCCTTATAGCATTCAGCTACCCATATGAGTAGTTGCAGTTAAACTTGTGCATCCATACCACAAGCTTCTTTCTATAGAGAATATAACTTAAATATGAGTTTTCGTAACGGGGCTAAGACATTGAAATGTACAGGCTTGTAAGCACTATCTGCAAGCACTCTTTTTCATGATTTCTAACGTACTACGTATTCTAAATCTAATACGAATTATTTATAGCTACTATCTATTCAAGGTATACGACATAATCTGTGGTACGCTCACTATTCCAAAGCATCCAATCGTGTACAGGTTGGTTAACATCTACTTCATTATCTCTTATTGATGCAAATATGAATTTTAGTATTACAATCTTTTTCTACTTGAATAGGGAAAGCTGATACATTTTATTCTTGCTCTTGAAATTTAAAAAATATATAACTTCACCTGTTTTAGTATGTAGAATAGCAGTCTATACTCCAGAATATCATTAATCTAAGGTCAAGCTTAATAAGTCAATTATTAACGAATTCAAAAAAATCATTTTAAATAATCATAATTAATCATCAAAATAAATAATTTCTAATTAAATTAAAATTATTTTAAATCAAAATTAACTATATCAAGCTAAATTGTAATAAGAAAATATAAAATTATAAATAAATATTCCAGAAGCCAAAGATCCAAATTTTATTCAAGATGAAGCAATGAAACCAAAGAAGGTATAATTTTTAAAAAGTAATTTGAACCAATTAACAAATAATTAAACGAAAAAGGGAACATCAAGATTTATTTTAATTATGGAAACAACTGCAACAATTTGATGATTTTAAAGTAGGCCTACGCAGATGAAAATATAAAGGAATTTGTTAAATACCATAAAACCGATTCAAACAATGCATCGATACTCACATTTGATTCCCAATTGATGGTTGGGCAAGAAGCCAACTAGAAGACTGCAAGAATTCAAGAATAAAATCGTAACTATAAACTCTTAACTTTTAATTGAGCTCATTAAACATTATTAATAAAATTCAAATTGTTTCAGATCAATATATATATAGCAATATTTCATGCAAGTAAATTAATTAACATAACTAGAATCATATTTAAAGTGTCACCAATAGTTATAAAACTATTTCAAGATAATCAATTTAATTTATGTAAAATCAATTTTTGTTAATTGAAAAGTTTGCGTTTAAATTTCATTTATTTTTACATTTTCACTTCTTTCTTTTTTGTTTCATTTCAAACGTTACAAGTAGTAAAATTGTAATAGAATTAAAAAAAGAATCTACTTATAAATTCAAAAATTACTTCAGTATTGTATTACCAGATTGTTGGGCAATTTCCCAAATTCTTCTGTGTTTAGTTTACTATAATGCGAGATGAAAGATGCTGTCAGGTTTAAGTATACCGGAAGCGTGGCTAATCGTAAAAATGTACAGGACTCTGGAACATTACGATTCGTAGGTCTAACGCATCTGTACAGTTATTATGTCCCCAACTATTATAAGTCAGCAGTAAAGCCATACAAATTTGTTGAAAATCATTAATAAAAAGTAACGTAGGAAATTATTTACTTAATATAGAATGTAAATCTGAACAAGACACTATTGTTAAAGATCTGCAGACATATTAGTATAAATAGGGAGTGACTGACATCTTGAATGGAACACGTGGCCTTATCATTTTTAGATCAAAGATACTCTGTTGAATACACTTCTCAGCAGTTTCAGGAGGGCTAGTTGTTAACTATACCGAAGGTACAGGGTAAAGGGAAGGGAGAGTTACAGATTACAAAGATAAGATATCTTTTTAAACATCAAAACTAAGCATTGTTATATTTTCGATAGTTCAGAAAAATAACAAACACAAAAGTCCTACATTTTACTAGTGTAAAATCTAAATCTTCAGGACTAGAACTAGAATGTTTTTCAGGATTTACCTCATGAATTTTAGGCAGCCTAAGTAAAATAGCTTTAAAATTCTGAAATTTCGTAAAAACCTTTACTCTATGTCATATTATGTTTTGTTCTTGTATTACTTTTTTATGAAAAATCTTTATTTTAAACCTTACTGGTAGATTTTGAAACTAAATTATTACTTTCATACCACTTAACGTTATATAAAAAACCTTATCCCTAGATAAAGGCCGACTGGATAAACAATAGGATCGTAATGATTAAACATTAACTAGCTGAACTTCCATAGTTTTTTTCTAAACTGTAAGAAACGTGCTACAGCCTTTTTTACGATGTATATAGCCCAATCTACTTCTTTTTTTTGGAATTTTACGCTACTGACGACCCAATTTCATTGCGGTTTTACCGCATTTTTAACATGAAGTAGACATGAATTTTAAGCGGGACCTCCAACGGATTTTGTTCCTGTCCGTTATTCAGCCGGTCACCGTACACCGCTGCTCGTTTAATCTATGTTAGTTAGAAATTAATACGTACAACTTTCCAACAGCTGACTGCCTGGGCAGATTCTAGCGTTACAAATAATTACCGAAACTTTTGCGATGAACCATTTTCATCACGGCATAAACCATCTCGTCTGTTCGGCGTCAAGAGGTATTATTTATTTAAAAAACTAAGTTAAAATAAAGTAACCAATACCCTGATAAAACCTGTGTATCTGTACGTCAGTCAGTGCCTTAGAATGACCGGAAAGGCTGTTCTAAGAAAAGTAGAGAAATTTGAAAGAAAGATCTTCCGCAAGATAATAATCCGAAGATAGTAGATGGACAATATAAGTTACAAATTCGAGAACTGTACAACGAAATGAACGATTAGAAAAAAAAGACTAAAATTTTTACGGACACCTGTTTATAAAATAGATAACAACCGGTTGACAAAACAAATTTTAGACACTAATCAATAGACCATTAATAAGATAGAAATAGTTATAATAGAATAGAATAAGTGTTGGATTAAATGGTTCAACGAAGTCAGATAGGATACTAAGAAAACTTAATGAATCAAACCAAATTTAGACTTTAAGAGCTTTCATGAAGAGCAAAAATAGAACACCGGGTGGAAAGAAGAAAGAAGAAAAGCCTTATTTAAAAAAAGGTCTACGGTCTTCTCTAGCTTCTTCTTCCAGGCCTGTATCCCTGAACCTGTTTTTAATTTCTGTCTACATTCATTCTTTGAAAATACTCATCCTTTTTTTGGTATAACAAGTAATTGTCTCATTTACACGTAATGTCTACAACTCTTGCCTTACAAAACAAAATTGTTAATTCAGTCCCCCCGTGCACCACTTGACCCTCCGTAGAAAACACTCCTTCGCAGCTTCCAATTTATGTTACATTCTCCCTATAAGAGCTCAGGTTTCAATGTCTTACAAAAATTTTCAAAACTGCCATTAAAATTAAAAATTATAAAATTAAAATTAAATTGTTGTTGTTTAGGTCATCAGCCGAATAACTGGTTTGAAACTCTAGAGGCTTTACTAAGTATAATTAGGAGTAAGGCGGTTTCCCACGCTTTCCTCACTGAGTGGAAAAGTATGCTTATCAACATGCCCGGCTCTCTGAAAAGCATCTACTTTTCACCATTCAAATGACACCTACATTTCATTCACCACAGGGTCTGACTGTATAATGAAATTAATTGCTCTCAGAGGAGATAACTCTGACTAGTGTCTTTTACACCTCTACCTCAAAAATTAAATTAAAATTATAAAATTCCCTCAATGTATGTCAGTGAGCCCTGTTCCGCAAAATAGTAGCAATCATTCTGCATATTTTTTGAAAATTATTTATTTTTTGTCAACATCAAGCTTATGTCGAAACCAGTGCTAAAACCCAAGTAAGTTTTAACATTTTCAATAACAGAGTTTTAACCACAATCATTTATCTTATAGTCCTACCCTACAAAAGCCATAAATTTAGTTGACCGGGCCTTGGTGTAATAGTCAGCGCAACTGGCTTCTACGTTATGGGTTCGATTTCCGGTTAGGTTGGGTTTCTTCCACTATTCATTTTGATATAAATCACACCTCATCTTCTGCATTAGCTGTTATGTGTTATGTGTAAAACAGTCGGACGTATAACTGAAAAAATTACTTTAGTTTTCATACAAGATATTCTCAGGTTGTACCAAACCACATAGATTCTGGTAAAGATACATAGGTAGTGTTTTGTAATCTTTTCTTTAATTTGGCTATTAAAACTTGACTGTCAGCAAAAAATGGTTTCTGATAAAATCATCTTGTAATCTACTGCGTTCTACAGTAAGGATTGAACAAAATTACTTTGTTTAGAAGAAGATAAATGTTGATTTCATTTCTTATCATTTTTCTATATCTTATTCTAAGTGAAAAGACGTAAAGAATAAATTTTTGAAGAATTTCTTTAACTAAATGTACAAAAATTGCTTATAAATTTAAATCATTAGATGATTGTAAGTTCCGGTTGGAACAAGCTCTGATTTTAAACTTTAGTGACAGATGTAATAGTGTACATAACAAAGCATTCGTTCATTATTAAAGTTCATACTAAATTCATTACTTACATACTTCCCTCTTTTAACTAAGTAATATTTACTACCCCTTATGAAAAAATGTATATAACAAGAGAATAAGACTAGAGGAGACTACAACAACAACAACGCCGGGTGGTTTTTGTGCCAAAGGGGTGGAGTGAAGGAGGGTTACAAAAATATGTCCGCTAAATAACCATCAACTTGATTATAATTGAACAACGACGACCCCCTCAGCCTCAAGCTGTAAAAAGCATCCCCTTCCCCCTCTCTCCACTCTCGTCGACACTCTTTGTGGACTAAATGACTCTAATATTAGATTATTCTGTAGCAATGCTCCGTTAAAACTCACGGTAATGATTTTTTTGTTGTTATGAAAAATTAAGTTATAATTCCCATTTTGCTATATATATTATTTTGTTATTGTGTTTTATTTTGTTCTCCCGTTCTTCGACCATTGATTCGTTTACTACTTACTAAATAACTTTCATAATTACATTTTCATGGTGACAACTTGTACTTCACTCTTTTTCCCTGACCGTATCTCCTCCTCCCACCACCTGCTCGTATCTCCTCCCGTTATTCTCCTCTTTACATGACTCGTTATCCTTTAGCTTAGTTATTCTTTATTGTTATGTCATGCGTCCGCCCAAACAAATTCCATTATCTAATATTCTTTATCTCGTCATATACTTATTATTTTTCATTCTGTTTCTTTGTCATTTAATAAAATGCCTTTTAACTTAAAAGGTAATACAGTAACTATTTTATTGCAATTTATTTTGATAAAGTCAACTAAAAAAGATATTCTATTTACAAGGGAAAACATCCCGGTTCAATACACCTACGGATTAATTAGTTTCGTTTATAAGACCCATAAACTGTTGCCAACAATAATTGTTCTACTTTTTTAGAATATCCTGTTGTAACATCAACTTTTTATTTAGTTAAATATATAAATTTATAGTCTATCTAACTGTATTTTAGTCTAAAATGTATTTTAAAACCAAGAGCAACAAAATTTAGATTAGTCTGATAATTTTATTTTGTGTTTAATTGTTATAAAATCTTAATTTTATGTAGTAGAAGTGTCAATATTTTTTTACGAATTCTCATACTTTGTTGTTATATATGTTGTTTGGAACTATATAAATTTTATGTCTGGTTATTACTCGATTTATCAGTGTATTTGTCAATAATTGTAATTTATCATTTGTCGGTCTCGACCAATGAAAATCGTTCTACCTGCGCACTTACTAACCAGGTTTTAACTGAACTGTACAGTCACCCGCTTACTAGATACGCGAATAGGCTATCTTGTTTTTGAACGCTCTTCTATCCGATCATATCCGCGATCGCTAAGGCTATACTTAAAATACGCAATAATAATAATATATAATCGCTCCCAAATTAACTAACTAAATTCACGCGTCGCTACGTATTTATGCGCTGGAGACACTCTAGGAAACTGACCGCGCTAAATACAGTCCACTTATTCAAGATTTTGGGCAGCTCTATACTCATCGATAAGCCACTGGTACCAGCTGGTAAGTCTCAGGACGTCTATGGTGAGTGGAATCAACCTTTTATTTTTACTGTCAGCAAGCTGCCAAATACGCTCCAACACTGAACACTACCATGTGTTCTCGCTTCTATTGTATGATATTGAGACTTTGACTTAAAACTATGATGGCATGAAACAACTTGCGTCCGAATATGATGCTAGAGAGAAGAATATTGTTTTTCTTACTTCGATTTTCTGCCATAACAGTGGAGTGACCAATTAATTGCACTCTATCTGTTAGTTCAAGAGCACAAAAAATAGTTCAGTTTCTTATCACATGGTCTGCCAATTATGTAACATCTGTTTTCTGTTTGTTACGTTTTTATGATTTTGTTGGCGCTGTCTATTGTTTTGGTTTCCATTTACTCGTGTCTACGTGCGACGTTTATTACCTTACCGTCCGGTGGCGCGCTCTTTCTTTTTTCTACGTACTGCGTTCGGCCCTCGTGTCGAGCTGCCTCCATGAGCATGACTAGACACTCTTTGTAAAATTTTCACCGAGTACAGTGCAGTGAATATGTAGTAATTTTATTACTTGAATTTTATTATTTTCTTACTTTTGAAAAAGTATTTCTTCTGCCCATTTTATAAAATGGTAAGTTAATTTTCTTTTCTTAGTATTCCGAGAGCTGGGAATTTATCACGAGTTGTTTAAAATTATGTTTTTGTAAAAGAAAGCTACGCTGTGTTTGTGCTTGCTTTTCCTGATTACTGGATACGATTTCGATCCATCTGAAACTAATTTTGATTTTTGATTATTTTATTGTAATCGATGTAATGTTTTCTAATTGGAAAATTGTTTTTGCAATTGTAATTGCTTATTTAAAATTTGTCTAGATCTTTTAAGGCTTTATAATTGTACATCGCAACTCGTGTTAAATCTCTTTTCTTTAAATTCTTAACCTTGTTATATTTTATTCAATTACTTTGTATTACTTATGCGTTTGTGCTGATGTTTAAGATCGATGCTTATTTTGCTAATTATTAACATTCGCTCGATCTTTTTCTTCAGGGTTCGAGTCCGGGAACGGAATCATCCGTTCAATAACCATATCATTATCCATAATCAGCTTAGTTCGTGGATGTTCGATTCCCGAACATGACAAAGTTCACCTAGTCTGTATCCTGTAATTTGATGTCCGGTGTTTCCTCGTTATTTGATGCCCAGAGTGATTCTGAATCTAATTTGGATGTTGGTTTTCATCAATGATCTTCCTAGATCGGCACATGCGTTTGTAATACTGCAAAAATGTGTTAACAACTATGGGTATGTTTCACCATTTTATTTTATTATGTGAGGACTTCATCTGTCTACCTAATGTGTTTTGTAGCGACCGATGCATTTTCTTTTGGAAATAAGATCACATCCGAATTTGGATTCATTTCAGTAACGACATGTTCTGAGCAGGAAAATTTATGATTTACAAGTAACCTGTTTTAAGTGCATTTCGCGTTAATTCTTTTGCTGTAATAAGCAACCAGGAACATTGTTTTTTTTTCTCTTTTAAAATTAAATTTAAATTCTTTATTTGCATAATATGATGAAAACAATTTCTTATTTCACTCTCATTTATGAATCCAATTTAAATCTGTGTACTAGTTTTTTTACAAAATTTTAAAGATAAATTTAAAGTAACATTCAATCTTTCACTGTTACTTTTGTTACACCTTACTGAAAAGGTCAATTATTAATTTTATTTTGTTTTAATTTTTGGGGTAATTATAAGAATTATAATAATGAAATATGTTTATAAAAGGCTGCTAGCATGCTAAACAAAATTAATTAAAATAAAATATTTGGCCAATAATTTACTATTTTCAATTGTTCATTGCATGAACATACACATATATATTGTATTTAATATTTATTGTCTGCTAAAAATTTAAAATTTACCACAGAAAATATCTAGTCTGGACCTAATTTTGTATTTAAAACTTTCAGTTATTCAAGGTTGAATTGTATTATACCTTTTGCTGTTTAATTCTATATTTATCTCTTGTTATAAATTAAATTTTTTTACTACTTACTATAACAGATTTATTTCATTCATGCAACGATTTCCTGTGTTTTTTTGTGCTTCCAAAATTCTTTGTCAACACCCTGCCCGACCTATCGTTTATTTTGCCGTGTGTGTTGCCGGCGGCGATAGGGGTGTTACAATTAAATGATTGAACCATGGAAGAACAGAAGAGATAGACGTTTAGAAGACACTAATCAGTTATCTCCGCTGAAAGTAATGAATTTTATTTTGCAGCCAGACCCTTTGGTGAATGAAGTGAAGGTGTCATTTTCAGGGTTAAAAATATGTGCTTTTCAGAGGACCTGGCATGCTGCTATGCATGCTTTTGACTCGGTGAGGAAGTCATGGTGAACCATCTTACTCCTCATTTTAGTAAAACTTCTAGAGGTTTAAACCAGCTCTTCAGCTGATGTCCTAAACAACAACTGCTAATATACAATCTGTTTTTTTTTTTGAGGCCACATTGGACCACTAAGCCAATCAATTTCTAGTGTTCTTCGGATAACATATTGGTCTAGTCTTTCAGTTTAAGATGATGGTGATAAAAATTAATAAATTACTAAATATTTTACTAGAACTCAAGACATCGAACCATGGACTTTGGCTTAACGTCCGAGTACGCCAAGGATTTTACCACCAGTAAGGTAAACGTTAATTTAATTTAAATGAAAATTTTATGGAGAAATGATATAAGTTATTGGATAGAGTTTAAAATTTACCTAAACATCATTACCTTTTTTTAATCGTCATTTCATTGAAATTCAGTCGGTTATTACATGGTAATGTAATGATTACGTTAATGAGCGAATTGGATGTATTAGCATAATATTATTGCAATTTTAAACGATAACGCGACTGAAATGAATTTAGCATTGTCTATCAGTGTATTTATAGATTAAACTACTTTTTATTCACATGGAAGGGGGTAATCATTGTTATACTACACGAGGTAAAAAAAAACAATCTATAATACCCTAACCTCTGCTTCGCTCTAATCAAATTCTCTACGTACTAAATGAAAATTTCCATCTATTTTACGTTTAGCGGTTTTTTACATTAATAAACAATGAATAACTAGATTGCCGTTAGATAAAAAATCTAAAAAAACAACAAGAACAAAATGGGAAAAGGACATTTTAATATTTTTTCATATTAAAACTTGAAATTGCTTGTTTGAAATGTCCATGCGTGAAATAATTACTTTGGTGTTTTTCCGTTTTTTTTATTTTTTTATCGAATGGACGATTCTCGACCTCATTAACAAGAATGGTAGGGTGAGAATAACGGCAATGAGATTTTGGGGTTGTCGGTTCTTTGTTAGGATTAAAAATTTCTACCCCTTTTCAATGATCATTTTTTTCATGTTGTTATACCAAATAGTACTAAGGATTGAGTTTATTTTAGATTACATGCAGATTTAATTTGAATTAATGGTTTCCACTTTAAACTTTTTATTCTATGTTTAAGTATTTTGATACCACTTTGTTCTACTTAATCATTTTTCGTATTTATATTATGTTTCCAATAATTCATTTACATTTAATTTTTAAAACATTTTTTCTTGAGTTGTATAACATTTCAAATAATTTTTGTTTTAATTGTTAGTCTAGAAGTATAAGCACAACACCATAATTGGAGAAAGTATGAAGGGAAGGGGTTACACCTAGCAGCGTTTCCTCCAGAATTTTTCAGTCACACTACTATGGAGACAAACTTGATGAAAAGCAGCGTCAACGGTGATAAACTAAAGAAAACATGAAGCTGACGATGATGATTTGAAATACCCACAGAATATTATTGAAGGAGATCCGTACACCAAAGACGATGAAGACAACTTTGACTCGTTTCTTAACATCCACGGTATTGATGTAGTCTATAGATTGAAAAAAAAATGTTTAATTCAATATTTCCATGTATTATATTTTTTCTCAGTAAAACTATTTTTCCTACATGAAAGATTTGTTAAAACCTATATTATGAAATTTATTTATTTATATAACTCTTAAAAAAAAATTTACAAATAATTTAAAAAAAAAATCTTTAGTATTTTATTTTAATCTTTTTTATCTACCTTGAAGATGACAGCACTCAATGAGGTTCCTTCTAAATTATTGCAAATAATAAAAGACTTCTTGGATCCAGATGATGTGAAATTTTACATTGTTTTACACGGTTTTTTGGTTGATAATAATGTAGGTAGCTAAATGGAATGAAGATGTGGCACGTAGCACAACTCGTAATATTGAATATATTTTATAGATTAATGAATTGTGTAATTTTAAGTATCGATTGGATTTCTCTGATAAATGCAACAAGAATTCCTTTTTATTGTAGAAGTAAAACAAGTTCAGTTTTATTTTTAGCTACCCTCAGCGTTCCAAAAAGAATAAATAGTGAGTCGGTTGTGAGTCTATTGTCGTGCATACCGGTTGAGTAAAGCCGGAGTTGTTTTTGTAAGCTGTGTAGTAAAGCTAAAGAGAGGTTGGATTATTGCTTTAACTTGGGGAAGAAAATCATAAATCTATACAAATATTATAAAGATAAAGCGTGTTTTGTTGAGCAGGCTAATTTCCAAAACTACTGAACGAATTTTCATGAAATTTTGACAGCATATTCATATTTATAATCACAGCAACAATTTCTTTTTAAATTTTAAAAAATTATAACCCTAAGGGCCCTAATGAAGATTATCATAAGTGTGTGTGTGTGTGTGTGTGTGTGTGTGTGTGTGTGCGTGTGCGTGCGTGTGTGTGTGTGTGTGTGTGCGCGTGCGCGCGCGCGCGCGCGTGTGTGTGTGTACATGTGAGTGAGTATTGTTGTTGAAGTAGATGAAGGATTTGATAAAGTAAAGATACGTACGCGGGGAAATCATCAAAACATCGTCTTATGTGTACGTGTGTGTATACTAATTGTTGCAGTACAGTATCTACATTATGTAAGTAGTTGAAAGGGTACAATAGCGAGAGGCGAACCCGGGAAATGTATCGAAATGTTGTATGTGTAGGTGTACGATGGAATATACAGTTGATCAAGCAGCTACACAAATTCTGTTACGTATTTTTAAAAAAATTGATAACACCATTTTTCACGTGCGAAGCCGCGACGGGCATGCTAGTCTATAATAAGGTAAAAAAAAAAAGATTAATATATTTTTAATATGGTACAAAGTAAAAAATACTCGTAATTTAATGATCATTTATAGTAAATTAAAGTTTATTTATTTGTAAAATAAGTTAATTGAAAAATAATTTTATTTCTTCAGTTTTAAAAGGATGACATACTTCTTAATTCAGACCAACTAAAAAGAAAGATCCAATATTCTGACTTTTTTTATTCTTTGTTCCTCTATACTGTACAGAAGATTGATAGCCAAATGATTATCATGGTTTTATAATATTTTAAGTACTTCATACTTAGACATCTAACTTTTTTCATCGTATGTATGTCTAAGTCGTGATCATCATGGTATGTCTAAGTCATTAGGAACGTATTAAGGTTGCATTGCATGAAAAATCGAAATTTTTTTATTGCAGTCGGTATTTTTTGTACTTACCACGTCCCAGATTTCTATTCCATAACTCCAAAGTGGTTATATAGTGTACCTTTATTTTCCAATGACAACTGTAACCGCCTCTTTACAAGCAAATATATCCGCCACAATTTAAGCTCGAGTTATTTTGTTGGTCTATGTGTATTTTCTTCTTGTTAATTTTCTCAATCTGTAAAAAATTATGAAACGAATATCAAACATAAAAGTTTATCATCAGCTTTACCAAACCATCTCTTAAACAATTTTATTTCTAAAAGCAGAGATATTGTGAAAAGGTAGGTAACATTTGTTCAATTAATGAACAAATAATGAATAAATATAGACAGAATACAAATTTTATTAATATTTTTATAATTGTGTTATTTTTTTTCAAGATTGGTGTGATATTTTCACCTTGCAGACCTGTGTAGTTAGAAATTGGATCTTAGCCTGTAAAACTATCAGTTCATGCAAATGTCTATTTACTCATAGTTTCTTTTAGACGAATTAATTATTAATTAAGCCTTGTCTTTTATTCTTGTCCATATTTTTCATACGATCATGATCGTTCTAACTTTTACATTGAACTCTCAAAACATTTTTCCAACATCAGCATTTAAAATTATTCTAAAAATTTCATAAAATTTATATTCGGTTCATTTTTACTGGTGTACATTCATGAACAAAAGTTATTTACTTCCTGTGTTGTTTACGTCATCAGCCAAAAGGCTGGTTTGAACCTGTAGAGGTTTTACTAAGTAAATCAAGGAGTGAGGTGGTTTACCAGCCTTCCTCACTGAGTGGAAAAGTATGCTTATCAGCATACCGGGCTTTCTGAAAAGCACATATTTTCCACTCTGCAAATGACACCTTTGCTTCATCACAGGGTCTGGCTGTTTAATGAAATTCATTACTTTCAGAGGAGATAACTCTGATTAGCGTCTTTTGCACCTCTACCTCTTCTGTTCTTAATGATTCAGTCATTTAATTGGCTGACTATGTGATATGGAACAGAACTATTTAGTTTAGCTCTGCAACGAACTGATTGAGTGTAATTCTTTTAGAAATAAAACTGTTGCAGAGAAGCAGAATTGTAAACTTTTTTTTGTATATAACAGCAAAATCTATAACCTATTCTTAAGCAGAATAACGAGTAAATAAATTTTCTTTTTTATATGTCATATGAATTTATCATATGTTATTTATGTGTAACCCCTCAACGTGGGAACTTCGTAGATTTAATTCATATGTTGTCTTATCGCTTTAAAATATTTTCGTAGGATGTCTTCGTTTCAATCGGCGAGTGCCGTTTGAATAGCCTAAGAGTGAGAAGGCGTGGTGATTCGTGTGTGATTCGAGTCGTTTTTTGGAATTTTGTACTGTAGGCCTATATGTTGGTTTCTAGTTAAACTATAGGAATGTGTAGATCTCTGTGTAATATATTGTTCGTTATGTACCAAGATGATTCTGTGATTGTCTTGAGTAATTTCAATTAGAACATTAGCGGATTTCAATGTTTGAATGGTTGGCTGAGCCCCGTACTTGGATTCCATACGTCTAAATTGGTTTAAGAATTGATTTATAAATTATTTTTAAATTAAAAGATATAATAAAAAAACTTAAGCGTAAATACTCTTTATAATTTACAATTCATAACCATTTAGCAAGAAAATTATATCTATAAATACTATTTAAAATAATTACAGTCTAAAAACTAATTTTAACGGTTCTGGAAAAAAGGGCTGAAAAAATTTATGTTTGAATTACTAAGGTTATTAATTAACCCTTAAATCCCGATGTAGTTGTTAAAACTTTTAATGCAGGCACCTACAGTTAGATATGTGAAATATCTTAGCTAAGTAAAACTAATTATAAATATTGTATACATAATGAATAAACAATAATTTTTGTAGACTACGTCTAATCCGGTGTCAGATTAACTGAGTTATTTGCCTAACTCAATAATAAAGAAACTGGCTGAACTCATTGTAAATAACATAATTACCCTGAAAAAGTACTTTCTTGTTTTGTATCAATATCGGAATAATTAATGCAGTACAATGGTTTCCAAATGTCTTGATTAAACAATTAATTCGCGGAAGTTAACGATTTAATTAATAGGAAGTAAAATATCGAAGAATTAAATCTTTAAATTGTCGTTGTCGAAAAGCCATACTCTTTTTTTTCTAAAAAAGTGTTCAAATAATTACATAAATTTTTATGAGGAGGAAAATTTGTTTTAAAACAGTGGCTTGTTTTATCTCTTTACTTCGTTTTAAAGATAGAAAAGGAAAAACAAAGAGAGGGTGTAATGGGAATGTGAAAAGGGTGAAAAATAAGGGATGGAAGGAAGGGAGTTTATACGAAGAAAATGGCTTTTAAAAATATAAACAAGAGGATAATTAAAAAATGGTTAATTAGGAGGAGTAAAAAGAGACGAGTAAGCTTCAAAGCGAGGACATTTCTTTTAAAAAGAGCTGCTCAACTTTGTTGATTATGCCAAATAACAAGTGTTTCGAGTTTGTAATGACAACGGAAATTGTTTTTTCATTTAATTATTTGACAGATTGTAGAATGGATACAGATAGTTTTTACGGCAATCCGTTTTACCTTCTTTCTCCCTCCCTCATTAAGGACGGAAAAGTTTCCCTCTTTATCCCTCTTACACTCTGGTGAAGCTCACCTGGTTTGTTTATTACCGGGATCTGTTAATCGCGTTTCAAAATTAAAAAAAGAGATTTTATAACCCGTTCAAATGAGAAATACTGCGTTCTCTTCCCACCTTGTCTTAAACTGTAATTCTTGCTTCTAAATCCTTAATTTCTCTAACCCGTTTTTCTCTTTCCATCCAAGAACTTTCCAAGTCCGGAACAGTACTGTTAATTCCGGATCTAACTTCAATTAGAAAACAACATTCTTTCATTTTATAATTAACTCGTTTCTGAAGATTAAAATGGGTAATAAATTGCTGTAACGGTTGTTTCTGTATTAAAGTATGTGTAAGAAATTCTTTCTTAAAAATTAAACCTTTACTAGAAAATATTTTATCGGTGTAGAGATAATATTTTTATTGCGTTTTATTAAGATAGATTTTTCTCGACAACAACAACATTTGAAGTTCCGAGAAACGAATACAAAAAGCAACTTTTCGCGAATTGGTAAATTTAACATGATATATCTAAGTTTTCTAGACAAATGAGAGATTTTTGGACATAGTTTTCAATCAATAAAAATTATTATCGTGTAAAACTTGAGAAAAACCATTTATGTTAAAGTATGTTTCGCAACATTTATTTTTTCTCTTTTATGACCACAATGTATCATTTTAGTCTAATTTAGAAAACTTCTTCCTTTTCATATTGTTTAGCTTGATGTTCTGACAGTATGCCTTCATTCAAGCTTATCTTGCTTGCCGAACTTCCTCTGAAACGACCGGTTTCATCCTGCTTGGGTTTGTTCTTCCATCTGATTTCCTTACTTCTTAAGATTTTTAATATTTTTTTTTTTGTTTTCTAAATCATCGAAAGTTAATCCGAGTTCGATCATGTATTCTTTGACATTTCGGATCCATGCTCCTGACGTTACCATTGGAAAGAGTTTTCTAATCATCTTGTTTAAAATTCTGTTTTTAGCTGTTCTGATAAGATGTCCAAGAAAAGATATCGTTTTCTTCCTTATTGTATCTGTTAA
Source organism: Catonia carolina (assembly GCA_035578175.1). NCBI lineage: Eukaryota > Metazoa > Arthropoda > Insecta > Hemiptera > Achilidae > Catonia > Catonia carolina. The sequence goes on from JAQMRL010000001.1 coordinate 355,652,684, forward strand.
CATTTATTTATTATAAACTTTCTTGATGTGACATTACATTATAATTATTTTTCACAAAACAATTAAAATCCATCATATTCCGTCTTCACACCGTCCCATAAGCCTTCTCTCCGTTCTTTCAAAACGATTTTAAAGATTAACCCTTCTACGCAAACACCTGGGTACTTACTTACATTACTTGGATTTAAAAAAAAACAATTCCTGATCATAAATTTGGATTTTGAACTTCTCACTCCACTATCCAGCATCGTCACAGAACTTTCGATGCAATTTCATCTGCCCTAGAGACAAAAGTCTACTGTTGGGATGTGTCGGTTTATGTTTCGTAGGCATTCGATTAAGTCTTAAATGTTAGGGCTCCTATTCAAGCTAAAACGTGTGCTTTCGGATGGGTTGTATCGAATAATGAAATCGCACCATATTCTTCTTCTTAGCGTGCCTATCCGCTTGGGCTATTTGCGATCATCATCGTTAATCTAACCCTATTGGCCCCTATGCGGAACAACTCTGTGGAGCTCTTCCTAAACCACGTCCTCAAATTGGCAAGCCAATTTCATACCTACAGGATAGATATTTTGAAGTAAAACAAGGTAATGACTCTTTGTATTGCGTCCAGGAGACTCTCAAGGGAGTCATGCCAAGACTGTAGGACTTATCTCAGTTGTATCTGTTAAAGCTGGAGTAGCCCACGGTAGCGTCCTTGATCCTGTATTATACGCAGTTAAAACATGTTATGTTCGTAAATGTCATGACACGGTCATGGCAATGTTTGGTGATGATATGGTGATACTGACAAAACTGCTGATCCGACAGAAGCTTTGCAGGAATTTCAAGTCCATTTGAACGTTATAGAGAATTGGCTTAAAAATGAAAAATAAAATTTTAACAAACTGAAATCTTCATAAGTAACTTTTGTGTTTAAACGAAGCGATTCTCCTACTGTCACAATTATTAACGCTAAGATTCCGCTCAGCAGTCAATGCTGAATAATCCAGGTATCACATGTCATGCACCCTAACCACTGCTTTATTTCGTTATCGGGAACTGTTTGTTTAAAACAACCACCAAATTTATTCTCTGCGTTACACTGAATTTTGACGTCGCTTTGAACTGGGTATTCAGTGCTGTTTGCTTGTGTTTGGCCGTCAGCTAGTTTTCCTACAAAGCTGATCACTCACAATTCAAAGCGCCTTTCTATTATGTGACTGAATGAGTTAACCGTGTGGCTTTAATGAAATTCAATGTGTTTCTGCACAACACCTTTAAGTTTCTATGAATAAAAATATAAAGTAGGCTACATGTAAGCTTAAGCTATAACTGATTCTAATATTTAAAAAATAAAAATGGATCAAGATTTTTTTTAGTTCAGATTATTTATCTTCTGATACAACTCGCCTGATTAAACGATTAATTACCAAACATAGGCAGGCTGACTGAAAAAAGTACTAACTTCAAAACAATTTTCCTACAATACTTTCATTTGGTAGCTAAATATACTTTTTACTTTATCGTTTTGTGGTTTGTAAGTACATAGAAAATTAGATAAATAAATACAGATAAAAGGATTTCAAAAGAATTGAGAAATGAAATTACAAAAATTTATTAAAGTTACCCTTGTAAAGGAAAAAAAATAAGAGTATTGTATAATATTACAGCATTGTAAGATGCATATCGAAACCGAATTAATATTTTGTGTAAATACCGAATTAATGTTAAATAAATGTATTTTTAACGTATTACTGTATGTGAAAGCCCTTAAAAGGTAGGTGGATTGTTAAATTATTTGGACTCAATTTGCTACTTTTAGAGCTAAAAAAATAGTTTTGTTTCGTATCACATGATCAGCCAATTATATGACTGCATTTAATTATATGAAGCATTTAAGAACACAAGAGGTAGAGGTGTAAAAGATACTAGTCAGAGTTATGTCCTCTGAGAGAAATGAATTTCATCATACAGCCAAACCCAGTGGTGAATGAAGTGAAGGTGTAATTAGCAGAGTGGAAAGTAGATGCTTTTCAGAGGGCCTGGAATGCTGATAAGCATTCTTTTTCACTCAGTGAGGAAGGCTTGGTAAACCACCTCACTCCTCCTTTTAATCAATAAAGCCTTTAGCGGTTCAAACCACCCTTTCAGCTGATGACCTAAACAATAATATTTAAATTTTAATATTTTATAAGAAAATTGTCTAAGAGAATAAAGAAAGAGAATGGTTTAAATATACCGGGAACAAAAATGAACAAAACAAATTACATTAATATTGACATGTAATTAAAGTTAATATTAAAAAGGTTCTTTAATGCTGTTTATATAAAATTCGATTAAGTCGTAAAGAGGCAGTGGCCGTATGACTGCCCCTCCAACTTCCCCGCTTCTTTTCCATCCCATTCTACCACACTTACTTTTTCTTTTTTTTACCTTCTGCAGACACTCCTTTAATCATCCAACCATAAATATTTTTAACGAAATTTTTCCATCATTGGAATTTAATTAAATATGTAAATGTAAAGGACTTACCGTAAAATCTGTTGATTTATTACATTAAAAATTGAGAAAGAAGAAATCGTAGCATTATTTTAACATAAATTTGTGAAATCCTTTAGTATTTTATTGTTTTTTCTTATAAGTTTTCCTTAGCTGTACAATAAAAATCTGGTATGAAACATTTACACGACTTTCTATTGCCAATACAAATAATGAACCGTATAACCTAACATTAGAAATAATATACATTAGATGTAAACAAAAAACTAACCTCAAATAACACCACCTTCTTTTAATCATGAGTGAATGATGTAAAATGAAAACCAACCTTAGTTTGGCTAATTAATACGGAAAATCACGCTGTAAGAGCTCTTTAGGGAAAATTTCTTATAATATAAAAGTTGTAGATCTTTCAATTTCCTATAAATTTTATTACATACACTTTTGTCATTCGGCATACTAGGTCGAAATCTTAAAAACATTCATTGTTTTACAGATTTCCATGAAAAAAAAAACAGAAAATGACTAATTACCGCTAAACTAATCGTTATACGAAGAAATTTTTGGAAAAAAATGTAGGTTTTTTAATTTTCTACAACTTTGATTAAGCCTGTATACAGTTTTACCCTAAAATGCACATTAAGACCGCTATCTTTAACAAACCCAGTTTTTTCTATGAGAGCGTAGCCTCCCCAAGAATTTCAGCAGATATGAGGTCTACTTTATCTTGTAGAGCATTAAAAATGTAGTAAATGATTTTACGCTCCTTCGATTTTTTAAAAAATCTGTAAAAAAGATATTTTCTAAAAGCGTTTTTTAGAAAATCTCAACAAAGTGAAAAATGACACGAATAAACTACTACTTTCGCTTGACCGATTTTGATGAAAATGTTCGTGTCGGGTCCTCTAGTATTACCTAACTTAAGTTTAAAGTTTTAACTTCGTACGGTGTTCCGTACTTGAGATATTTTGTTCACACCATGCGCGCGCGCACACGCACACACACACACATTAATAATTAAAATGAAAAAAACCCAGATCTAACAGAGAATCTGACCCAATATTTATACACTTGAGCAAACACACAAAAGGAATCTAGAAAAATTAATAAAAAAATATTCTACTGTAGATAAAGAATAGAAGAAGTGTTCGTTGATGACCAATTTGGATTTAGAAGGAGAATGGGAACTCGAGATGAAATATTGGGCCTGAGACTGATTATTGAGAAATGGATAAAAAAAATAAAACTATTTACATGGCATTTGTAGATTTAGAAAAAGCATTTGACAATCTGGACTGGAGTAAAATGTTCAAAACTTTGAAAAGGCTACGAATTAAACACAAAAAAGGAAGTAATCTACGATCTGTAATATAAGAATCAAACGGCTGTTTTGAAAATTGCGGGGTACGAAGAAGAGGCTGCAATAAGAAAAGGTGTACAACAAGGATGTTCATGGCACCACTATTTTTTAACTTGTATGTAGAAGATGCTATAAATGAAGTGAAGGAAAAATTTGATGCATGAATAGAAATTCAAGGAAAAATATAAAAATGCTGAATTTCGCCGATGACGTTAGTAGTATTATCCGATACAAAGAAAGAACTAGAGGATATCTTAAATGGAATGGATGAGATCATGGGAAAGGATTACTTCATGAAAATTAATAAGAACACAATGAAAGTGTTGTGCAGCAGCAAGAGTTTGTTAGAAGAGATGGGAAATTTAAAAGTAGGCAACGAAAACATACAGGAAGTTGGAGAATTCTGCTATCTAGGAAGTAAAATAACAAAGGATGGTAGAAGCACAAGTGATATCAAAAGTAGGATTGCTTAAGCTAGAAAAGCCTTTGAAATGAAAAACAGCTTACTGAGTACAAACATTGACTTACAAATTAGGAAAAATTTCTTAAAACACTATGTTTGGAGTGTAGCTTTATACGGGAATGAAACATGGGTGATAGGGACTGTTGAAAGGAAGAGGGTAGAAGCTTTTGAAATGTGGTGTTATACGAAAATGTTAAAGATTAAGTGGGTACACGGAACAAGTAATTTAGAGGTTCTTAGGCGAGTGGATTAAAAAAGAAGTACATGGAAGCATCTTACCAGAAGGAATAGGTTAGTCGGACACATCTTAAGACATCCAGGTATTGGCCTACCAATAATGGAGGGTAATATTGAGGGAGTGAATTGAAGGGGGACGCAAAGATTAGAATATATAAAGCAAATTACGAAAGATGTACTAGGGTGTTACTGGTATGTAGATATGAAATGACTTGCGCAAAATAGAACATCTTGGAGAAGTGCATCAAACCAGTCGAGAGACTCATGACAAAAAAATTGTTGATACATTGACAAATGTTGTAAAACTACTTTTCGGACTCACAAGTAGAGAACTTCAAATTGAGTAGCTACCTATACCCAAAAAAAATTTAATATGCCTACCAAAATGTTTACTTATTTCCCAATTTTTCTTTATTTAACATCGAATCAACAGGTTGGTCAATCACGATAGAGTGGGGGATAAAGTAATATCAACGGGTTTAATGTGTCAAAAACTTAAAATTGAAAGTAAAATCTTCTGCTTGCAGACTAATTTGACTTTCCTTTTGCAAAAAATGTAAAAAGGCTATACGAAAAAGCAAGAAAAATAGTAATTTTTTTAATAGAACTTTTTTTACATCAATTCCGCTATCATATTGTAATTAAAATATCTTCAATCGTATCCTAACATAGCCTAAGCGCGCACAAATCAATGTTCTCAATTAATAACCCACACGTTAGATTGGTTCGGTTAAGAACCAATTGTTCAATCAAATTAATATGAGTCAAATGTCATAATCAAATGTCGTAATTTCTGTTGCAAGTACTAATTTAATAGGTCGCTCTAAATGACAGTTTATACGGCAATAAATAACTAAATAGGTGAAATTTATTGAATTTAAACGTAGTTCAATATATTTGGTAATATTGAATTTATCCATTCACCTTGAAAACTCATTCCAGTTTTCAAATTTTTGTTTTTTTTTAATATTGAGCTGGGCCCAATGCACTTAATATCATTGATATTAAGTGCATACTAATTATAAATAACTTATATCATTGATATAATATCTCACAGAATTTTACAAATCTTGTTGTTTAATTTCGGATGAGTTTTATTAATTTAAAATATCCCTTTTATTAGACGACGCTTCTCATAGCTGGTGGCAATTTTTAAAAGGCTTAACTTACCTTCGCATATGTCAAAAACCATTAGCGAAAAAAATCTATATCTTATCTATAAAAGGAATCAAATGACACTATTTTTATTTCTAAATCCGATTTCTTTGATTTCTTGATTTCCGGTTTTGAGCTACTTACGGTCAAAAATGGAACTTTAAACCTAATGATTGCAGTATCTAGTCTTTAAGAGGAATCGAATGACACTTTTTTCCAAATTCCGACTTTGGTTTCTGGACATCCAGTTTTGGGCCACTTCCGGTCGGAACAGAACTTTTAACCCAATAATTTCTGTATCTAGTCTTTAAGAGGAATCGAGTAATACTATTTTTTCCAAATTTTTACTTTAATTTTTTGACTTCCGGTTTTGGGCCTTTTTCGGTCGAAACCGAAACTTCAAACCCAATCCAGGCTCACTAGCTTTTTGTATAAATTACGAATCCGAAAACTGGTTTTGCTATCTGTTGTAGTTTCTAACAACTAGGTGTGACAGACGGACGAACAAAACAAAATGGTAAATGACAATTTTTTTAAATTGTCACCAGGGAATCGATTTCTTTGTACAATAACTCTAAAATTTACTTTACAGGCTACTTGTTATTCAACTTACTTCATAACACAGTTTTTCTTTTTAAAGATGTACTATGTGCTTGAAACAGTACATTGTAGGCTTATACAATTTTGTTTTATTTATCCACAATGAGGGTGCGTTACAATCTGTTCAATAATAATAGTTTTTGATTACGGCCTTTTCAAACCATGAAAAGTAACCTCAGATATTTCTGGAAGCTTTTTTTGCCGCCAATATCTGAGCATTTTTCACATAGAGTTTTCTCCTTTCACCCGGCTATCCAGAATTCTACCTTTGTTCTTCACACAAGCTCTTAAAGTCAGTAATCGGTTATCTGCACTTCGTTCGTCCTACAATGTTAGGTGTTCGGAAGTTTGGTGTCTTTCAATATCATCCATTTGGTTCAAGTATCCGTGATGAAGAAGACGGATGAGAGAAGAGAGGAGCATTCCGAACGAATGAAGGCTTTTTGGGCAGATAAGAGGAATGACATCCTGAGAAGAAGAAACCAAGATGCATAGTGCTTAACGTGATCCTTAGTTGGTCGATCAACGAATTAATAATAATAATATATATATATATATATATATATATATATATATATATATACTACATCCAAGAGTCACTTGAGACAGTGGGAAAGATAGGCGATTCCAATTTTACATTGGTTGTATAGAGCAATATGGTCTCCGCTACTATCTGTCCTACAAATATACCTAGTATTTAAATAATAACGAATAAGTTTTAGTTGTAATTGTAACCAATTTAAACTAAAGTTTAAACGATAAGTGACTATTATTTAAAGAATAATGTTCGGCCCCAATATTCGAATAAAAGACCCAGTATTTAAAATTAAAAAGAAGTAAAATACTTTAAAATAAATGTAAATAGTTACTTCTATAGAATTTATAGGCCTGTGGCGATGAAATTGATAAATATAGATTTTGAAAAAATAAAAAATGTTTAATTTTATTTTATATTTCCATAAGATGTAATGGTTTTACAAACAAAATGCTGTACATTACCCTATAAATAGTTTTATTCAATTACGAATGTAATAACAATTCTGTCTCATAATTATTTCAGATAATAACGTAAACATTTTTAATTGCAAATAATTTGTTTCAATATCATAAGTATAATAAAGCCTACAATAAGATCAACTTTTATTTTCTTAGCGTGAGTCATGTTTTAACACAGTATGTAACGGCGCTCTGACCATAAATAAGCAATGGTATCTTCAGACTGTTGGACAGAGTATAGAATTTTTTTGGATTCTTAGAGCAGCCTTCTAGGTCATTCTTAGCCATTCTACCGGCATGTAGTTTCATAGTAGTATTACAATGTCTGAGCTTGACTTATCATGAGAGTGCTTTCTTCTCGTACAGGTTGTCAGTTCTTAGGACAGCAGCTGCGATCCTTCCTCGCCTGCTGTTTTTACTTCATGTTTTGCTTGTCTTCCGTTGTATTTTCTCATGGTACTGGAAGCAATCAACTTTTCCAATTTATTTTGTATCTTGTCTTCAAGTGACCCGTAACTATTTTTATGTTCCTCTTATACTTAGTTTCTCTAAAAATCTTTATAGTTCGTTTTTTTTCTGCTTGTTCTCTAATACAATATTATTTTTTAAACAAAACATTTTTATTGAAATATCCATAGAAATAATTTATTCGTTTATATCCTAAAATGATGTGAAAAATCAAAGGTGTTAAACATGTAATAATATTTAAAAACTGATTACAATAAATTGGAATGGATATAAAATACTTTACGAATGATAAATACCAAATAACGGTGTTGATTATATAAAAAACAAACAAATAAATAAAAAGAACCAAAATGCAATTATATGACATAAATAATCATAACAAATAATAACAGTTGCATTATTTCACCCATATCTGTCTTCATACAAGTACTACGTTATAATTATTATTTTTGTTATTAATAACTTAAATTACAGTATTTGAATCATTTTCGTTTTAATTAACATTATACTGTACATCATTTTATTTTATAAACTGAAAACTGAAGTTGCTTACCATTTGATAACTGATATTAGGGTAGGTAAAATGCGGTGAAACTGTAGTAGAAGGGAGTGGCGCGGGAGTTAAAATGGGTGTAGCCTACTCTTTTAAAAGGGTTTGGGTAAAGAGAAACATCAATAAAATGAAAACTCATTTATTTTAAATACATGAAATGAAAAACAACATTTCAATTAAACATTGCTAAAGCCAATTATTGCCATTAGAAATTTTATCAATTATTTACCTAATCTAGACTTCATGTAGCTTTTCGTTCACAGAATGTATAAAATCCTGTTTGTGTTATTGGGCGATTTGGACAAATTTAAATTAATGTGCTTCACATTTTTATAAAATAATAATCTTTTTTTGCTTCTATTACCGCATTGGATCACTTTAGTCAGTTTTGGGTTGGCTTTACTTTCTTCTGGGTTTTCTTTAAATTCCATTCCCAGTACATTTTTTTATTCTTTCAGATCTTTTCTGTTTTTCCACATCTGAATAAACCCTAGTTAGTTGTTAACTTTTGTTTTTAATCACTAGCTTGGATTTTAAGAATTTTTCTTTTAGGTCGTTTATTATTAGTTCAAGTTCTGTTAAATCTTCTTTAATTTCTTTTATCACTGGATGTTTAAGTTTTTGGAATTATACAGTTTTTCCACTATCTTCCTTACTATTCTGTTTTGAATATATGTGTTGTGTTGAATACATGTGTTCTGAATATATGTCCAAAGAAAGAGATCCTCTTTTTTCTTATCGCATCTGTGTTGGGTTCTATTTCCTTGTAGATATGCTTATTCGTAAGCAGTCTGTGTTGCTCATCAATTATGCTCTTTTTATTGATACAAGTTCTTAAGATTCTTCTCTCTATTTTTCTGATATCTTCAGCTTTTCTTCGACCACTGAGGTTGAAGATAGTTTCATCACTAGTGCTTGAAATCTTAGTGTAGTTTCGTAATGTTTTAACTTGGTATGAATAGAGAGGTATTTCTTATTACAGGTACGTATTTTTTGTGATTTTCTATGCTCTAAAAAGTCTGGTTATTCTATCATTCTAAGCCTTTTTTTCATTTAAGCTATAGTTCATGTTTTTGCCAAGGTATTTAAAATTTTCTAATATGTCAACAGTAATAATTGTTACTTATCTTTATTTTATTTATGCAAAGTAGTTATATTACCATGAATTTTGTTTTGGGTATAAAATTTATATTCGATATTTCCGCAATATTTTTCACACTTAATCTGCAAGGAAGACTAGATCGTCCGCAAACCCTAGACAGTTTAATTTTATGTCATCTTTATCTATTCCTACGTTAATGTTCTTCTTTAATTTATTTATTTGTTATTATTATTATTATTATTATTATTATTATTATTATTATTATTATTATTATTATTATTATTATTATTATTATAACGTAAATATTCTTTTAAAACTATAACCCGAAAATCGAATACATCAAACTTTACGGACCTAAACTCTATAATTTATTGAACTATGAAGAAAACTCAAGCAGATTCAATGAACAAAAGAAATGGTAAGCCTTAAAGAAAAACCTTATTTAATTTTTCCTCGTTGAATTATTATCTGGTAATAAGACCATAATAAATTGTTCTTTTTTCCATTTAACGGGGACGTTAATTCGAGAACTTAGTGTAAGTTTAATCTAACAGAGAATTAGAAGTTTAGTAGAAGTCAATTTATAACAAAGTCTGATCTAGTTAATCATGTAAACCACTACCTCGCAAACAAATGTTTAAATTGCTCTTTTAAAAATTATTGAAATGACTTAGCTAACATTGTTAATATATGTATGTTAAGTAAATTGTGTAAAAACTTTAACATGTACACGAAATTACATGTACTATATATTCGATAACTTCGGCTAACCCTATCATATGCTAAGTAACATCCTAAAGAATCGGAAAATCCCTTTAAGACTAAAAAGTTCAGATTTTAATTCGTGTGAACTTCCCGTTTTCTTATACATACTGCTCAAACACGATACTATTCAAAAGGCCTGATGGAGAGGTTAGTAGAAACACAGAGATTAATGCAAACGTTGATGCTGAATATGAAATTGAAAAATGAAGTAAGAAATGAGGATATTCATCAGAAACATAAATTAATAAAATGGAAAGCATCATAAGCATCACTAAAACGGTGATAGCTGGAGGCACAATCAGGTAGACAGATGATAAATGGAGCAAAGAGATTAGCAGTGGAGGCTTTGACTGAGCAAGGAAGGTAAATGTCATCTAGAAACACTGGGGAAATATGACTTGATACTGGTGGCATTCTGTTTCTTATCACATGGTCAGCCAATTAAATTACTGAATCATTTAAGAACAGAAGAGGTAGAGGTGCAAAAGACACTAATCAGAGTTATCTCCTCTGAAAGTAATGGATTTCATTATACAGCCAGACCCTGTGGTGAATGAAGTGAAGGTGTCATTGCAGACTGGAAAATACGTTCTTTTCAGTGGGCCCGGCATGCTGATAAGCGTACTTTTCTATTCAGTGAGGAAGGCAATTGTAAACTACCTCACTCCTCGTTTTACTTAGTAAAACCTCTACAGGTTCAAACCAGCTTTTCGGCTGATGACCTAAACAACAACACTGGTGGCATGATTTAAATGAGCAGGATAGGGAATTACGGTGGCAAACAGGTGAAGCCAACAGCTTACTCTCGATGTCAGACGTATGAAGAAGAATAAGAAACGTACGCATTAAAACGACCACCTTTTTGCAGAAAAATTTTCTTTAAGAAAATAACAAAATAAGCTATATTGAACAAAAGTTTAATAATGTACTCTACAATTTACATGAGTTTATGACGATTATTTACATTTCTGTGACTCCCAGAATGCACCAATGTCCATTGACACTGGTGCATTCTGGGAGTGTTAGGTAGCTATTTCCACCTTTAGCCATGACTGCCGACCGCTACATGTATTCTCCGAGGTTAGAATAGAAGTTATGGCGAGCTGTACCTCTGTGTTTCTTATTTCGCCGTTTTGCTGATCCCCACATTAGTTCTACTCACTGAGTATTCACTCCAGTTTCAGAGTCAACGAAATTATATTTATGATCACCGTGAAGTATTGAAAGACCGCATCTTTTAAATCGTCCGTTAGGTATCCCTTGCAGTTTTTTGAAGGAGGAAATCTTTTCTGTTAAGGAGGGAAGGAGTTTCACGATGCAGGCTATGAAAAGTCAGTAACTAAAGTAGAGGGTGATTTAGTTAAGTCAGACCGTAAATATTTATGCAGTTTTGTTGGAAAGTAATAATGATTTCTCAACATTTAATTTAAATTAATGAAATTGCATATTTACTCACCATGCCAGTGCCACAAAACATCTGAAGTTCTAGCCATACCGAGTTCAAGTAGTCCAAGAACTGCGACCTTTGGATGCGGAAAAACGTGTCACCTATTGTCACTGGTTTAACCCTTTCAGTGCCAAAATAATATTTAAAAGTTTGATCTAACGTGCCATTTAATTTGAATAAAGTGTACAAAAAGCCAGCCCTTATTTCAAAACCTTGCAGGCGTAAGCCTGCCATAGCCGAAAAAAATTTCAACGTTACAGAAAAATAGAATTTCCTATTAAAAAAATAAATTCTTATTGTGTTCATAAAAAAAGAAATCGTCCTAACACTAAAAATTTTCAAAATAGTTTTTTTTAGTTTATTTAAAGTCGCATCGACAGATTGGTCATTAGCAACTACTGTGGGTTTTGGTACCTTAACGGTGGTGTTAATGTGTTAAAATTTCCAGACTCTAGCCGGGAATCGAATCCGGGAGCTTTCGCTTTGTAGGCTACCGCGCTAGTCACTACACCACGGAGGGGGTTTCAAAATACATTATTCCATTAATTTTTGTTTAAAAGTTTTTTTGGATATGTTTGGTTATCCGGACGTTGGCACTTTATCCATAACTTACGGACGTCCGGTAAATCGGATGTTCTCACTACGTAAAATATATCGACGTCCTGTTTTCCGGACGTTGGTACTGAAAGGGTTAAGAGATTCACTCGTAACAATTTGATTCATAAGCTGAACGATACTTTTTTCAGTGATGAAGCATGGATATGTGAACAGCCAGAATACTCGCGTTGGGCTGCCGAAAATCCTCACACACTGCATGAGATCCAACTTCATCCGGAAAAAATTGGAGTGTGGTGGGCAATGTCAAGGCAGCGAATTATTGAACCAATATTTTTTAACACAACTGTTTCTTCAGAATTGTATTAACTTTAAACTATTCCGGTAACCTGAGGTGGTGTTCGACTTTATGCATAAGTAACCTGAGGGTGGTGGTCAGTTTAATCTAGAAGTACCACCTATACTTACGTAGCTTCTAAACTATCTACACGCTGTATTTAATAACATAAACAAAACAAAAATTAACAAAAAATATTCTGTTGTAAAACTAATTGTAAAAAACAAAGTTTATACTAAAGGTAAAATAAAAATGTTTTAAACTTATCGGAAAATTGGATTGACTCAATACATTTCACACACTTTTCGTTTCGTAGAAAATAATTTTATAAAGTATAATGTTTTAAACTGAGTTATTGATGTAATTTTTAATTATCCTTTATAAGTATTATTATTTATAATTGTTATAATTAATATCGTTATGAAATATGTGTACATATCTAACTTAATAAATATGTTACATACGGGATAGAATGCAAATTGAGTGTTAAAAAAAATTGGAAAATTAATTATAAATTTCTTTAATAAAGTTATCCACCAATTCATTGTATTTTATTCTTTATTCAATTTACTATTTCAAATATTTGTTTGATAGTTAATTAATTTACATTTTTATATTTGTGTCCGTTTAAATTAAATTTCTATGTATATTTGTTTTTTATTAATAAAATTTTAAAAATATTTCATATAATTGAAATTTAAAGTACTGTTCTCAGAATTGAACTGTACAGTAAGTATTTTTTCACATTTTTATGTATGGTTTTATATGCTCAAATATGTACTACATATATTAGTTTATTATGGAGAGAATAAACCAATTTTAATGATGATCAATATGTTCAAATAAAAAATCATTAATTTGATAATCGGAATTATGCATTTTGTGAATTTGGTCTTAATGGATATATTTTTATTACTTTAATAATTTTGGATCAGAAATTAACCGGTTTTAAATAATCCAGAAAATCAAAGCTGACAGATAAAGGTAAATTGTTTCAGACGTTTTATTAGATAGGTTTATATCACTGGTTCTTAACCTATTTTCAGTAGTGTACCCTTACAAAATTATTTTTATAAATTGTACCCCTGGATTAGATTCTAGTCTGGAAGTGATAATACAAAATAAAATTTGGGGTTGCAATAAATTAAAATAGTATGAGTACTATATTTTGTGATAACGTTTTAGCATTAAAACCTTATTAAAAAATGCTTTTTAACTAAAAATATTTTAAAATTCAACTTGTCCATTAGTTTTGTTATTTGTATAAAAATTTGATTTTTTTTAAATATATAAACTTTTCTGTCACTTCTTTTATTTGAACGTTAATGGGAGCCTTGTCCTTGCTTTCCTGCACTCAATATTTTGAAGTTGGGCTCAAAAGAAACCCAAGTACAGTCTCGTATCATGGGCACCACCCAACTTGTTTCTGTATTTGTTTTTAATGAAGGTGTACGATGAAAAAGCTCTTTCCACCAGTACAGTGGATGGAAAAGGTAACAAAACCTTCATTACCAGGTCACACAAATGTTCATACTCACTGTTGAGATGCAACCGAAAGTTGATGAAAGGTTTTGTCTTAGAAGCTGATTTTAATGCACAGTCAGTCGCAATTTCAATCTTTCTCAATTTATTTTCTTGCTACATCCAACTGCTCTGATTGAAAACTCTCTTCAGAAAAAGGATTTGGAATCTGGTTGTTCATTTTCACTCGTGTGGGTGCTTTTCGTTTAGTTAAAAGTTATTCTTTTACAAATCCGCCATTACACATTTTCTTTCGACGCACCCCATAGCGACCCCTTGTAAACCCCTAGTGGTTCGCGTATCCCAGGTTGAGAACCGATGCCCTTTATGAATTGACACAGTAGGAAATGACCGTAACTTAATAGTTACACAACTGAGATCTTCAGCGGATACAGCAAGTGAAAATTAAGTCAGTTTTATTCCCGAATTTTTTAAAAGGTAGGTTGGTATTTAAATTAAAATAATAAATACTGGATTAAATAAGTTTTTCTAACTAATTTCTTATTGGTAATCAGTCTTATTCGTAGTTATTTTTGAATATTCTTATTCTCTTCATCGCATAGGCCATCTAGCCTGTTCCCAAATTAAAAATATGTTTTATTTTTTATTAGAAAGCTATAATTTTAAAATACCTGTAGGCTACTACTTCTAGCGTACTAGATTTCTTCCCAAGCTTCTTTGGCCTTCAGGCCTGTTTCCAGTACTATCTATGTCACCTCATTTATTGAAGACGTTCAGTTCATTTGTTGCGGTAATAACTGATTCTCTCGTTTAAATTTAAGTTATTGTCTGCTACCCTCGTATCACAATTTAAAATTTTATGGAGAGATCGATGCTGAATAAACCTCACAATCAAGTGCTTGCTAATGCTTTCTGTTTCTGACAACCGAGATAATGACATTTAATTTTGTAAGTTGTGTAGCTCTGGCAGCAAATCGTGCTTCCATGAGTCCTTGGCTCGTTTCTGGGAGTCTGGTGGTATGTAAACTGTCGTCATGGAGTAAGGTGGAAGAGGGTGAAAAGACAGAACTCGTCGTCTGTAAAATGTGATACTTCGTCTAGGGTATGGAAATGTTGACAATAGTTCCTGGTCCTCCAGTAAGTGCTTTCAGTGCATGGGTTGCTGTCAGCCCGCTGTAAAATAAAGACACTCCAAAACATGAAAGTGTTGCCTTGAAAACCTGTATGCTTTTTATTACAACTTCTTGTTTGTCTTCTCCTTATTCTCCTTCTTTTTCTCCTACTCTTCCTTCTTCTTCTTCTTCATATTTTCATCCTGCTTCATCTCCTCCTGCTCATACTTCTGCTTCACCTTCTCCTTCCTCTCTTCCTTTTTCTTCTCCTTCTCTTTCTCCTCCTTTTCCTTCTTCTTCTTTTTCTTCATTTTCTTGTCTCCTTCTTCTTCTCCTTCTTCTTCTTAAAGTGCCGAATCAATCATTCAAGATTTTCTACAACTCTGGTAAATCGCTCTCGTTCATGAACCACCCCCGAAAGAGCGTTTGTTCAATCTCTAGTACTCTTTAACCAAGAACATTCTTTTGCCCAGGTCTGCGCTTGCCCTCAACTTACCCTCGAGAATCAGTCAGAAAATTCATAATTGTCACCCCTGTATAAATGATCAAGGTTGGCAATCCTTTTTCTTTTGATTATTCTCATCAACTCACGGTTTATACCCATATGTCTCAAATCATTTACATTAGTAACATGACCGGTTAAGAATCCTGGGCATTCTACTGAATATCCACATTTTGAAAGGTTCAAAACTACACACTGAACTGCACACTCAAAGCACATACGAGATACAAACACAAAGCACAACATTCAAAGTAGATACTAACCGATTTTAACGATTAAATTCTCCATTTTAAATATACTCGTTTCCTGGATAAGCCAACTTAGTAATGTTTAAAATTTTATATCATGTAAATGTATTGAATTTACATAGTCATACTATTGTCATAAATTTTCTTTGTCCTAAAATTATAATTGCAACTTTTTATTTATTTTTATTTTATTTAATCTCTTTGAATTTTATTCGTATTTTATTTTGAACGGTTAGCACTTTTTACGTTTATTTCATTAAAGCAACTAATGAATTTTACTTTCTAATGCATAATTTAAATTTTCATTTTACAAACTTAAGATGATTATTATTTCAGAATGAAAACAATGATTAGAATTAAATGTCTGTTATTGTTTCGTTTTGTTATTAATAATTGCTTCATACATTTCATTAACTCCTGTTGTAAGCCGTACCAGACCCGAACTTGTTATGTTTTACAAAATAATTTTAATATTCTCTACAGTTACTGTAATATCCTTCCATCTGTACCATAACAATTTCCCCCTTTCCTTTAAGTTTAATTTAAGAAACGATTACAATTTCCTTCCTTCTTCCAAGGAAAATTCCAATATAGAATATTCTTATTATTTGAAATGAAAAGGATATTATTTTGTTTGTAATAATTGAAAATGCTTTTCTCGAAATGGAAAATACGAATAAAATTCAATTGATGAAGAAAAACATAATAATTTTAAGGAGTTTTTGTTTAAAAATATAAAAAAATGATATTACTTTCTCTATGTATAAATTAAATAATTAACAGTTAAAAATGGCCTATTCAGGAAAAATTTCTGGCAGAAAAATATCTTTTCGGTTTCCTTTCTGCTTAATTTTAAAACTTTTAAAATTTTCTTTATTAGAATATTTTACCGCTTTATCAGATGCTGCCTTTGAACACATAAAAAAACATATTTTAACACTTCTTATTTCTCTATAAAGTAAACGAAGCAATATCTAGGGGTACTTTTCAGTTTAAATTCCTGAAAATATGATGTTGTAAATTTCAAAAAAATTTTCTAGGTATTTTAAGCTGTGTTTAGCTTGAAACCATAGTTATCCTAATTTTAATCTCCAATCTTTGCAGCATAAACTACGAAATAAATAATTATAATTTTAATAATAATTTTTCCAATTTCGTAAATAAAATCTTTTTTAATTTTTAAATAAATGTATTTTTGTTTTATAATTTAAAGAATAAACTTGTTATAACTTTCACTGAACATCTTAGTTTTGTTACTACAGTTAGCAAAAAGTGAAATTTATGGTAGGTTCTATAGTTTCACGGAAACAAAAGAAATGTCTACACTGTTTGTTTAATGATTGAAAAGTATAATATGTCGAAAACAAATAGTGAATATTCTTTTGTGCAAGGCAACAAGAAGATTTTCATTGGTTGTTTAAGACAAGAGATTTTTTTCAAAAGACCGTGGAAACTTTATTTGGTCTATTTTAATTAGAAACAGAACCTATGCAGAACTCATGGAAATGCACCATAGTTCTAAATTGTAGAGACACAAAAGTTTGTTCACCTCTCCATTCCCCCAAAAGGGAATGATAACTCTACAGTCTTGTACAAAAGAAAGGTTTTACCAAAGTAAGTTATTGTATAAGAATAAGTATAAGAAAATGACTTCACATGTTGCAGACAGATACATTAACACATAAAAATATAACCTAGAACATAAAAATAATAAAAGATATTCTCATACTAAACAATAAAATGATCATACTTAATTCTAAATAAAAAATAAAAACCGACTACAACTAGATCCTCAACAAGGAAAATTAGAGCTTCCAAGGCAATGCCTGTTTGGAGGTTCCATCAGTAATATTATTAGCCTGCGGCTGACAAAAAAAAAATCATACGTATAAATACAAATAATACAAAAAAATAAAAAAATATATAAAAAATACAAATAATACAATAAAAATATGTAAAAGAAACAAAAAAATTATAAAATACAAAAAATGCAATAAGGGACCTATATAAAAATACAAATAATAAAACACAACATTAAAATACAAAAAATGCAATAAAATATATAAAAGTACAAATAACACAAAACAATATACAGAAAATACAAAAAATATATTACAAAAAATACAAATAATACAAGAAAATATAATATAAAAAATACAAATATACAATAAACTATATGGAAAATACAAATAATACAAAAAATATATATAGCAATAATATCAAATAAATAAATGTAGTGCTTTATTTTAAGTAACCTAGATGGAGATAATTCAGACTAACTTAAACGGAAGGGGGATTATAATTTCTGTTACTAGTTTATCTAACAAAAGTATAATCTCATTTGTCTCGTCTTATCTAAAATTATTCGAATTAGAATTCTCCGTCTTATATTGTAAATCGATGACGACATATTATAGGGCCTATTATATAGTGTCTATACATAGGTCTTATGGTATAGTAAAGGTAAAGTAATTAACTCATTAAGCTCTAATATTGAGGAGGGAGTTAAAGCTGTGGTGGTAAGTTGGATATCGCTTTGTATACTGATAACATTTTCAGAGATGCTTTGGATCAGGTTCAGTATGGGATCAAAGTCAGTGAAGGGATCACGTATAATATCAAGCATGTTAATTAAATAGTGTTGTTGGCCAAGTAGTCTGAACGGCCTGCATTACTGGGTCGATACAGTACTTAAGAGGAGCTAAGAGGATCTCGACCCGTCGGAGCGATTAGGAGCCTCATATGAGCATAAACGTACCAGTGCAAACCTTAAGGTTTCTGCGCTGGAAACTCCTTAAATTTTTAACAAGTCCTCTATTCGTGTCTTGTTGGTAACCCCAAACGGCCACCGCGTATGTCACCATGCTCTCAAACACACCCTGGTAAATGCTTCGGAGACTGTCCAAAGACAGATCCCATTCCTTCCAAGCAATTGTCCCAGCAGCGTCCGCCGCAACCAGCTTGACGTGGTTACTAAAAACCAGTTTGTCACTTAGCAGAACTTATGGGCTTTGTCTTCACTGATACTGGCTCCTTTAAAATATACTACAGGAATCCGACTGAACCCTGAGCAACATTAGACAAATACTGCATCTCCATCACGATCACAAACGTCCGGATAGGACAGCTGAGGAAAAAGATAAAATTAAACATAATTACTTAATCCACATCGATTATTAAACCATTTACTTTTAATCATTGCCCATAACAGGCAGCTGGAGTGTTAAATTATTTGCACTCAATCTGCTAGTTCCAGGGCTACAAAAATTAGTTTTGCTTCTTATCACATGGCCAGCCAATTATATGACTGAATCATTTAAGAACAGAAGAGGTAAAAGACACCAGTCAGAGTTATCTCCTCTGAAAGTAATACATTTCATTATACAGCCAGACCCTACGGTGAATGAGATGAAGGTATTATTTTCAGGGTGGAACGTAGATACTTTTCAGAGGGCCTTGCATGGTGATAAACATACTTTCCGCTAAGTGAAAAAGGCAATTTTAAACCAACTTACTCCTTGTTTTACTTAGGAAAGCCTCTAGAGGTTCAAACCAGTCTTTCAGTGATGACCTAAACAACAACATAAGTTTAATTCAAAGATCTTGAATTATTGAATTCAATTTCAAAAATTAGATCTTGAGTACGGTAAATTTCTTTTTTTTTAGTTACATCAACAGCTCGGTTATTAGCGACTACGATGGGTTATGTAATCATGGGTTTTAACTTGTGAAAATTTCCAGACCCTAGCCGGGAATTGAACCCGGGACCTCCGCGTTGTTGGCTAGTGAGCTATCACTAAGTTACGGAGGCAGCCACGGTAAACTTTTTACAATTTAAAAGTAGATTTTACCTAATCCAAAGTAAGTCCTAATTATCGTTTTTCTATTGCAATTAAAAATAAACCATCATATAAAAATCTTGTCTGGTAAAAATATATTTTATCTTCTTTATGTTAAGATAAAAGACTATTACAAACATATTTATAACCGACAAATATATTAAACACTGGTTGTTTAGTTTCACACCAAAAATTATTGCTGGAAAAAAGGCGTTGATAGATATAAATGAATTATGGGATTTGTAAAGGTCTTAATCGAAATTGAAAATGTACATTTTATACGAACACAAAATCGTTTTTAAATTATTTATAAATAAAATGTAAATTGTGTTCATTTAAAAAGTTGATTGGTTTTTAATAAATTTTTATTCATATTTTTGATGAGTGTAACTGTTGTTGTAATTTTTATAATTAATATGGAAGGATAAACTTAATTTTTAGAAAAAAGACTGGTTTTTATCAATATTTGAAACGTTGTGTAATTGTATAATCAGTTTCAATATAAACAGTGTACAGTTGCAGTCGTTATACACAAATAAGTTATTTATGTGTAAACGACTGTACCATTCGTTTATAAATGGGAATGTTCATAAAAGAAATGAGAATGAACTAATTTACGTCACTCATTTTCAATTCATTAGCGATTGCTTGTTAATTTATTATGCGGTTAGGATTGTTTATTTATACCATAAATTGTAGATTTAATGTAGATTATGACTACATGACAGACCGTAACTTTAAGTCGTCCAGGTTTTTTTGTCAACATTCTTAAGACTTGCTTATGACGCTTCTTTTTATGTACGCAATAAAACCCTTCACGACGATTTTAAAATTTCTAAATTTCTAAATTTTGATTTTAAAATTTTTAGTGTAAAAACACTATCCGTGTCTTTCTATACTGTATTTTACGGACCTGACATGCTGATAAGCATATGCAACTTTTCCATTCAGTTGGAAGACAATTGTAAACCACACTTTAGTTTTACTTAGTAAAGCCTGTAGAGATTCAAACCAGCCTTTTGGCTGATGACCAAAACAACAACAACAATGACTAGATCCTAACCAACTAGCACATGAACTAGCTACAAGGAACTCCCCGACTGTACGACGCCCGACGTCTAAAGAAAAAATGGAGCAGAGACCTCTTGGTTTGATTAATTGACCCCATCCATAATTCATATACACTGAGAATCGTTTCGAAAAATCTCTATGATAAAGTTTTCGAGAAATTAGGTTGAGATTCTAGTGGTTAGAGATTCGGCGGTAAAAAATTCTAAAAGTTTGAAACATTGGTGATTTTCAATGCCCTTCCGCCCAACCTCACGAAGCATTTTTTAATTCATCAAATTTTTTGGGATTCTTTTTTAAATAGTATGTAAATTACCACGATATCTTCTTCTTCCACCTCATTTACGGATTAGGTACATTGCCTGTCCCAGTTTCAATCCATTTTCTTCGTGGTCTAACCAACGACGGCACTCCTTGAGGACAGTATTGTAAGACCAGTAGCGGATACCCATCCTCTGGCATGCGGCGTAATGTTGTAATCACCTCTCCCTATATCGTTCAATCCTCTGCCTCATAGATTCCGTTCTACCCAAATCATGCCAGATTGTCTCACTCTATAATATGAAATTTCAATTTTTAGGAACATAATACGATTTGCCGAAACATGCCATAAAAATAAAAACCTATCGCTGTTTTATTTTTATTTTATTTTGGGCTCACGCCCGGTTTCTTCCTCATTAGGTTAATGATAGTGAACGACGAAGGGTGATTGATAAAAATAATCGATGATAAAATGCCAAATTTGACCGGAAATTGAATATATTCATGATAATAGGCTACAGCTAGACTTTCTTAGAAATTCTATTCTGAGTAACTTCATTTTCATTACGTACGATCAGTAACAATTTTTAAGAACAGAAGTTACATCATTTACTTTGACTGTTATTGCTGTTCCAGAATCATAATGAGGGTAATAAGTTTTAATTCCCAGTTTTTGACTATGATTTTAAAAAACAAAGCAAAAATGTAACAAGTACTCTTGTTGTGACGCGTTTTTTTATGATTTTACAAAGTTTCATACTTTGTAAGAAGAGGGGGTTGCAACCCCATCTAACGTAGCTTTTACAAAGTTTATCCATTTGTATACAAAGCTGATAGCGATTCTGCTGCTCTCTGTAGGAAAGATACTAAAACACCTCACTAGTTGGGGGTTGCAAACAACCATATTCATTGATTTGATTTCTACGCGCCATTTCAAACGGTTATTTTATTTCAAGTTAAAAAAATAAAATATACGCCTAATTACGAGTATTAGTCGGTTTTGAATGTATATCGGTCAATCAAAAATTAAAAATGTAATTTTTTAATATAGAGTGATTATCTAAATGTTGTTATTCCTAGTACGCAAAGAGATTTCAAAACAAACTTCAAAAATTGAAGTTGTCACTTGTGTATCTCTCGATGAAATCGTAAGTCTTAACACAAGATTCCGTTACAATCGTCCGATTTTAAATTAAGAAGTTTACTCAATATTTCTTGTCGTTTTACAGTGAGGATGAGTTCAGAACAAAACCCATTTACATAAAAAAATTCAGTAGGCATTTTAAAACCTTGTTTATCATTTTATTTCATTAAATAAAAAATTACAAAAAGTTTGTAGGATGATATTAAGTAATGACGATTTACTAATTGCAAATGCCTTTAATACATTTAATTTAATAAGAAAATTAAAATTAGTCTTCGTTTTCTACGACGAAACCTGAAAAATATTATTTTGTAATAATTTTTTTACGGGACTAATTAGTTTGAACAGCAGTAAACATTGTTTCTTCATTATATGCGGTAGTTATTAAGAAATCAGTTTTGTAACTAGTGGTAAGAGAAAAGATTTGTTTTTTCGTTTTTGAAAGTTTTTGTAAGGACATATTATTTTGAATACAATATATATGACGGAAAATTACAGGGAATCTTTATACTAAAAGTCTATATAACCTTTTTTTGTAATTTGGCTAATCCTTTAATTGGAAATTCTTGTGGTCCTAGGCAAAATTTTCTAAGGAGCCCTCTCGCCATTTTTACGTAGCTAACAGAACAAAAACTGCATTTAAAAAATTCTTTACTATTAAAGTTTATAATTCTACCACTATTATTATTGTTAAATAGTTTAATAGTATTTGTTTTTATTTTATTTTTCTCATACCATCTACCCAATGGCAAGAGGAATTCATTGAATAAACCACGTAGAACAACTTGCTAATAATAATTGACTAATCTACAAAACTAATCTATGCCTAACCTAAATGTGACAAGATTAACCTAAGACAAAATTAACCTACATATGACAAGTTTTTAATTAAAATACAGTACTTATAGCGAAAGTATAGATGAAAATATAAAAATGTAAACTAAATAATAATTATTAATAGAAAATTGGTAGAAGCTACTGTTGTTATCAGTTATTAAACCTTGAACTTCAAACCTTCAACATTTTTTTATAATCGAAAAAATCTCGGGCAACAAATTTTTCCCAATGAAAGTTTACCGGGCAAAATGGTCGGGTAAAATGCTTCCCAGACAAATATTTATACTTTCCCAAAATTTTTGCGAATATTACGGATACTCAACCTAAAACCACAAGCCAAACCCTCAGTTATTAAACCTTCAAACCTCAAACCTTTAAACTAACAAACTTTCAACGTTTCAAATTTTAAAAAATTCAACCTTAAACCAGCTAAGTTAAACTACAGACAATCGGTAAATCTAAACCAAAGCGCATAGCACCACGAAGTTTGTTCGTTGAAAAACACCTTGAAAACTTAAAATTAGATTATTCTCAATCACCCAAACCCTTTGGCGAGCCAAGATAGATCCCATGGAACCGTGCAGCACGTCAAAACATAAATCATTTAAAATTGTGATTGAACTTAGCCCGATCCATTCGAGTTACAAAAAATGTTCTTTGTTCATCAGATGAAACATGTTATGTACTAATTGAAACATATACTAAATACAAAATACGACAGTACCAGTAGAAAAAATTCATAGGCTAGGCCTATTATAAAACATCCGGTCTGTCGCCGGTTGTTTTGACTGAAGGCGTTGGTAGAGTGAAACATGGTTACGCATCCAGTTTATTGACTTTCAACCCGTAGTCTGTTTATATCTGCTGCACGGTTCAGCTGGATATACTGTAGTAACCATTATTTGTCAAAGTTAAACTTCATAAGACTAAATTTTGTAATAATTATCAAACTTTACAGGTAATATGAATATCATTTTTATTAAAGTTATCTTCCACCACCGGGAGTTACATCCAGTTTTACTATTCACAAAATAATCTACATATTTTATTTTTTAAAGAACAGGTTGTTGATACATTGTTAATAAAAAGAAATTGTAGCGCTACGTTGTGTAGTGTTGGTTAACAAAGGCAATATTCGCTTCCTAACATAAACACTGATATTGGTGGAAGTACTAAATTCTTCCAATAGGTGACAGGAATATGCAACTGTATCAGTTTAAGGGTTGAATCATGTACTTGTAAATGTACCCGCTACCGCTAGATGGTGCACAAATCGTCCCTGGAGAGAACATCAGCAATGGAGGGTTAAGCAAAATTTTAAAACTTGATTACAAAATTATCAAAATTGTTTTTTTTCAAGGGTGAACCCTCATTTCTTAGCGATGACGGCTAAAATCATCTGCAAAATAGGTTGGCTAATTGAAATTTCACTTTCCGCCAAAAAAATTATCCGAAAATTTTAAATTAATAGCCTAAGTCGTAAAAAAATTGTCATACACTGAATAATTTATTTACGTAAGCTTTTAGCTTTTAATACAGAATTAAAATATGTATGATTTATATTACTAATGACATTATTTTGTGAACTAAAATACTAGAATACACTTACTAAAATAATAGTTCCCCAAATTTCTACGTCGAGTTAATCTCTGCCGTTGTATTAGAATAAGTAGGTGATGCAACAAAATTTAAAACATAAGTTTTCGTGATGTAATGAAGGTTTCTCTCAGTTATTCTAGAGATTTCAACTATTCTGAAAGATTTTTTCTTCTTTTTTAGTATATTTTCAATTTTGTAGCATCGCTTAATGGGAATTGGAAGAATCTTTTAACACTGTTTGTTCTTACAGCTCCAAAGGGAACAAATTCTATAATGGTAAAATAGTTTTCATCGTTCAGTTAACCTGGTCATGAAAATATTCAAACTTAAAACATTTCTTACTGATACCGTTGTTTGTAATTCTCTAACAACTTTATTTTTTGTTTTAAAAATTATTTAAAAATTTCTTAAATAGTAAATTTCACAAATGACTACATAACCATTCAAGCCAACTCGCCCGTGATCTAGCTACATTTCCTGTCTTGTTTATATCATGTGGGTAGTAGGCTTTAAATTACCGATCGGAATGCAAAGCTGTTACAAACTAAGCATGTTAGAAATTTTCATTCCCTATCTGAATTAACAGCGAGAGGATTTAGAGGAAATTTCGCAGGACTAGAATAAAATAAAATATTGGACTCAAGAATATGCAACAACTTGATTTTATTTTATTCGAGTGAGTAAGATGGGAGTAATACTCTTGTCATCTAATTCAGACTATAACTGAAAGAAGAAAGCACAATGAATTCATCTGAGAGAGTGAAACTGAAAGGCAATGATTGCTAGATGTTTCAAAGTTAAAAATGACCAAAAATTTCAAAAAATTTAAATTAAAAAAACATAGTATTAAATGTTTTCCATTCTGGGTTTATTTTAGCAGCGATTTCCGATTTTCTGATAGAAACGGAGGTTAAATAGATTTTTCAAGATTACAGCCTTAAACGTAGACCTAAATAATGCATAAAACCAAAAGTAATAGAAATAACTTTTTTTCTTTTGAGACCGCAGTGGATAACTTGAGTCAATTTCTGGGCACTCTGTTCTGGTTCTTTTCATTGATTTTCTTCCAGTATTCTTTCATTCTGGCAGATCTTCTTTGCCTTTCTGCTTCCGATAAGATCACTTTCCTGCTTTCTATGTAATCTACCTTTCCTTGGGGTCTAATATTTTTATCTTTTAATAGTTTTAGCTGTTCAGTTTTATTTTCTAGATTTTCGAATGTGATGCCTAACTCTTCCATATCTTTCTTGACTTCTCTTAACCTATCCTTCTCTTAACTTATGTTTTTTTTTTTGGTAGAGTTTTCTGACTATTTGGTTTGTGATTCTAACTTTGGGTGTTCTGATTATATGTCCAAGGAAGGATATTCTATTTTTCCCCATAGTTTCTATTACCGATTTGGTTTTCTGATAGACCTGTTCTTTTAGTAGTAATCTCTACTCTCCATCTACTTGGTGTCTCTTTCCAATGCAGGTCCTAAGGATCCTCCTTTCAAGTTTTTGGATTTCATCTATTATGTTTTCCCATGTTTAATTTGAATAGACACCCATATGTTATCTTTGGTTGAAAGACTCTTTTGTAGTGTTTCATTTTGGTTTTGATTGATAGGCATTTTTTATTGTAAGTGTTTTTTGGTGATTAGTTGTGATGTTGTTAGTTTCTTGGTTTTTCCTCCCATGCTTCCTTTTCGTTGTTGTTGTTGTAAGTTATAAATTCTTCCAAGTATTTAAAGGATTCTACGAGTTCTATAATATAGAACTCCAATATATTATATTGGTCGTTAATTTGGACCTTGTTTACACAAAAAATAACATTTATTTTTATTAATTTTTTTTATTTTTATTTTTAACAATTTTCATCTGACGTTTAGTTTTACATAGTTATCTTCCATAACTGGATCAAAATTGTTTCATTTATTAGACTGAATTCCCACAGCTGCCAGAACGAATCTTAATAGTTAAATCACCTTCGCCTCCTCCACTTATTTCTTTTCGAAAAAACCTGCTTCATCGATTCAAAACTTCAACCCACATTGCAATCCAACAATTTCCTACAGTCAAGCCACCTTTAAAAACATTCAGGACTCATATAGACACCCTTATACATCAAAGTAAAACTTTCATTTCATTTAATTAATTCCATTACTTTCCTTAATAATAAATATGATTACATAACTGATCCAGCTTTTTTAGTCAGACAAAATGACAATATTAACAATAATACTGCAAACAGTAGTAATAATACAGGAAAGTGAAGACAAACTACAATCAGCCATTCACAAATTACAACTTGTAAGTGACGATCTCAATATGAATTTTGGATACGAAGTCAAAGGTGATGGCATTCCTGGGCATATGGTCCTTACGTTCCAAAATATTAATCAACAATGTCATTATGGAGCAGGTGAATAGATTCAAATATCTTGGTTGTGACGTGTCCTTTCATCAAGAATGTGACATACCTCATAAGATAGCTAAATTTAGTAGGATTTGTGGCTCTATCCACCGTGCTTTGAAGGGTAAAGCCAGAAAGGAAACGGAGATAAAACTCGACAAGATTATTGGCTATTCCTTTGCTGACTTACAGAAGTAAGGTATGGATAAAAAAACGATGACTCGCGCATTCAAGCTGCTGAAATGGGATTTTTACGCAGCGTTCAGGGATATACGCGGCTAAATCACATAAGGAATGAGGTCATTTGGAGGCAATGTAAAATCCAATCACTTGCTGATGTGATCAAGCAATATAGGTTGAGATGGACGAATCACCTGCTCCGTATGTCTCCAGATCGTCTTCCTTTGCAGGTATGGAAATTGAGGCAGGATGGAAGAAGAGACGTTGGCAGGCCGAGGAAACGAAGGACACACGAACAGGTTATAGAAGCCTAGTCCATGATAGATAATAATTATGATACTACAAACTCATTATTAAGTAGTATATTACGGAAAGCACATGGCATTCTTCAGCATAATAACGAACTTGAATATTTACTGCACAGTAAACGGCTAGACGTAGCCGCACTGATCTTGGAAGCGCATGTAACTTCACGTTCAAAATTAAAAATTATTGGTTACAAAATCTTCCGCACAGACTATCCAGGTGATACTGGTCCTGAAGATCTGCAGTATATATACTTCTCAAGAACTGATTACTTTATCATCCTTTTCCTCTTCTTCCATCTTCAAATCCTCTTCAAGCTGTACCTGTTACTTTATTTTTTTATTTTTATATATTTTTATTTTTAATTTTTATTACACGTTTTATTACGTCAGTTCTCTTTAAATATTGCCTCTGTATACTGCCCGCCTCGATTTACTATCTGCAAAAACTCACTTGAAGAACTCTTTCATCGGTTAGGTAATCGATTCTTATGCGGAGAAAACTACAATGCAAAACACCAATGGAGCTCCCGCTTGCTAGTCCTCAAGGCGAGCTGTGTACTCAGCCATTTGAGAACTGTATCTTGCAACACTTTCACTGAATTCTCTGAAGTAGTAGCCAACCAGATTATCTTAATCGCCAACCAGATGTGTTAGAGATCCTGTTTGTCCCAGTCTGAAATCATGTCAAAAACAATTACCTCCTTGAATAAACTGTCTTCTGATCCATTCCGTCTTTATCACTCTCGATGTTCACCGTACGGAATCTAACTCTTCGGTCCAGCTGCAAAAAGCAATATTTACAAAATTCAGGCTTTTCAATCTAAATTTATAATTAAAAACAATTACTAATGCTTCTTTCTACGTTTCAAATTTAACGCTTCCACAGATTTAAACATATCGTTTGTAAATGAAGTTGCTCAATCCATGTATTCAAAATTTCGTAATCGACTAAACTCAAATCCGAATTCCTTAGTACAAGCGATGTCGAAGACAAAAACCACTAATAAGAAGACGGAAAAGAAGACGGAGTAGTGATTTAATAAATTAAGATAAAATAATAGTAATAATAAATAATCTAAACAAAAAAACAACCTGAACTGAAAGTAGTAATGTTAATGAACATTTAACTTTTCAAAATTATCATGTTATATTTTTGTCTGCTAGCTGTACAACTTAGTGGTTATGTATATATTTTTTAAGTATAAAATAAAAGTGAAGAAAACTATTTATTAGACTGGTAATATAATAACGCAGTATTGCATATTCAGAAAGTTTACCGGGACAGTTTTTAGTTTTTAGCTCAAAAGGTTCTAGCTGTAAAGGTTTTATTCATAAAAAATGGAACGTCCTAATTATTTCAACGCACAGTGTTTTGAGATCTATAAATAGTATAAAATATGAAAAATTCATTAAGACATGGACCAAAAATAGTGGTTGGCCAACGGGGGTTGCAAGTCTAAACGAATATTACGTTTGTTTGTTCGTTTGCACGAGGTAATCTCAGAAACTAACCAACCGATTTCAAATTTGTTTTCACTGTAGGAAGCTTAGAGCTTCCTTAGTAATATAGGTTGTAAGTAACTACGTAATTTCTAAATGTAAAAAAATAATTTCGTGGTTAGTAAAGTGAAGTCATCTTTTACTTTTATTTGTCGTTTAGGATGGTTAGTTTTCCATTGATTCTATACATCAATTCTATTCTACTCTATTTTAATTATGTATTGTGTGTTACGCAGTCAGAGCATCTGGTCTGGTACGCTGGTAAAGCATCGTCCTACAATAAGACTCTTTCTTTAGTTCTATATTTTACTCTTTCCTTAATTCAATTTGTTTTTATTTTTATTTACTGGACAAATATCCGAAAAATAGCGTCATATTCGACTTCTGAATTGAAAGTTATGTAATCCCTCAAAAATTTAAAGAGGTAGTACCAATTTTTAAGAATTAAATTTTAACCTCCTTTCTTATAATATGTAGGCTATTCAATTATTTTCACGTCCACTTGTGTTTCTTGCTGAAGTCAATGAATTTCCTGTTTCCAGTAATAATTATTTTTTTACAGTCGTGATTTGACTTTCAATGAGTGAGGTTGCGTGAGAAGTTAAAAGCGTTAAGTTCAGTTTACTGTGAAGAGGAGTTGGCTAATTTGCTAATAAAATTCTCTTTCACCTACATTCCGAACTAGATTATTATAATTTCTTATTTATTACTTGTTTATATACCGTTGTCATCATGTGGTAAGACCTGTGAGAGGGTGATATCTTTGATGATTTAAGTTTACGCTCAGAGCGAAAGAGACCAGTGGCCGACCAACTTAAGACACATCTCAATAAAAGTACTCAATTACACAAACATTACAGAAGTAATAATCCATTCTTTTTTTATAGTCGTTCAGAATAAAATTGACTTAAGTACTGATTTACAATTGAGTAGGAAGTTTTGCACCAAAATTTGGTGGTTTTTCTTAATACAAATTAAGATAATACTTAATATAAGATAGCCTAATATAAATTAATACTTTACTTTTAACTTGTAATAGAAAACTCCAGTATTAGTAGACTTCACTAATTAATTAGGTAATCGTATATGTACGAACCACTTAAAGTTAACTTACAAAATTATTTTAACTAATAGGCTATTTGAAATGAAGACGGCCGAACAATCGTTTCTGAATAAAAATTTAAAACAGATAGGCCTAAGTCAGGGATGCTAGGGCCAGTAAAAATACCATAAGTTTAATGACATCGAATTTATACACGGTTTTATTTAATAAAAAAGTATTTTTAGATTCCATTTAATATAAGCTGCAATATTAATGGACGTGGTGATTTCAACATCTTTAGCTTGAACATTTATAACGACAGATTTAATTATGTATTGTCGTTTAAATTACCTTATCTAATATGCAGATTATAAAATAAAATAAAATGAAAATTTTATTTTAAAATTTATTTGGCGTTAGATGTCAACAACTCATTATTGGAGAAATGAGGTGTTGTCATTTTCATAAAACTTTATATTCTTTACATTCTGACGTTTTGATAAAATATAATAAAATATTTAGGCACCAGATCTACACGATCATGTTAAATTTAATTTAATTTATTATAAAGTCTCTAAATAACACATAGATTCTACTGTACATATTTGGGGAGTCGTGTTCTTTTTTTAAGTTAATTAATATTATTACGTTCTATATTTTCAGAAACATAACAATGTCACAGTACTGAAACAAACAACGGATAAAAAATTTTCGGTTATCTGTTCGTGAAAAAATGGCTTTAATTTATTTTAAAGTAATAAAGGTCTATGTCACAGTTGTTTCTATACATTAAGGATATTTTGTTTTGATTTATTTTTTAAACTAATTTTTTACCTATTGTTATATGATTTTATTGATAAATAATATCCCCACAAGGGATTGGCATTATTTACTGAATGAAAATGTGACGTTAGGTACGCTCCAAAGAATTTCTTCACTGTATGGAAACGTTTGAGATAAATAAATAAATATGAGTATATTCATATACATTTATTTTAAATATTTTAAAAAATACTTATTTATATAAAAAAATCCCCCAATTTTACAAATTACAATTTATTAAGTTTAAAATTTATATAAAAAAAGAAAAGTAAAGAAGCGTTTTAGTAATTATTTGAATGTTTTTAATAGGGGGATTTTTTTATATAAATAAGTATTTTTTTAAATATTTAAAATAAATGTATATGAATATACTCATATTTTTTTATTTATCTCAAACCTTTCCATACAGTGAAGAAATTCTTTGGAGCGTACCTAACGTCACATTTTCATTCAGTAAATAATGCCAATCCCTTGTGGGGATATTATTTATCAATAAAATCATATAACAATAGGTAAAAAATTAGTTTAAAAAATAAATCAAAACAAAATATCCTTAATGTATAGAAACAACTGTGACATAGACCTTTATTACTTTAAAATAAATTAAAGCCATTTTTTCACGAACAGATAAACATTATTTATAATTTATTACATTTTCGTTAACTATATATTCAATTTTACCTGCCTAGGTCTTTGTTAACCCACCGGGTTGGTCTAGAGGTAAAGTCGTCGCCAAAATCAGCTGTTTAACAGCTGATTTTCGGAGACGAAGGTTCCTGGTTCAAATCCTAGTAAATGTAGTTACTTTTATACGGATTTGAATGCTAGACAGTGGTTACCGGTGTACTTTGATGGGGTTCAATTGTACTTTGATGGGGTTGGGGTTCAATTAACCATACTCTCTCAGGAATGGTCGACCTTAGTCTGTACAAGAATACACCTCATTTATAAATAAATCCTCATTTCCTCCTTTCATAAATAGTTGTACAACAAAGACCCTTTATAAATAGGTATCCTTTTATAACTGACCCTATTGTTATATTTTTACTCTATTATCTACTCTTTACCATTTTATGAATGAAGTACTAGAAATTTCGCGAACCATGCCCTTCTTCGATATTGTCACAATATTATTAAATATCTATATATGTTTTTTTTTCTGCACAGTTTAGTCTTTTTAAAATACACTACTGAGTGTGGTTTGTATTTTAATTCTAAGAACATTATGCAGATTTTCTTATCTTTGCTTAAAGATGTTGTATTTATAAACTGATTGCAAAAGAGATACACTGGAACAAAATATATACATATATATATCTTGAAGAAGACAGCACTCAGCAGCGTTGCTTCCGTATAATCGTCTGGTTATAAGTGATAAAGGGTTTCTTCTTGGGTCCTGGCGATATGCAACCTTTCATTAATACGGAGAAAGACCTAGTTTTCGTTTTAAAATTAATAAACGAGGTGAATGAAGGTGTGAAAAGTAGAGAATGAAGATGTGATTCGTAGCCTAAAAAATGAAGTTGTGTTTAATTGATCATTGAATCTTAATTTGTTGATTGAGTTTTTGGATTAATGAGTGTTATTATGATTAAATTTCTTGAGAATAGGAGTTAATCATCATCGTTATAAAGATGAACAGAATTTTTTAAATCTGATAAGAAATACTCATACGAAATTCTCTTGGCAATGTAAATAATGAACCGTATAGCCTAACCCTAACCTATTTTTAGTCATGAGTAAAAAATATAAAATGAAAAATATAACCTAATTTTAATCTTGAGTGAATGACGGTAAATGAAAATCAACCACCTTAAAGGACTTCAAAATAGCTACGGAAAATTATTGACGCTAAACAAGGCACTGTAGAAAAAACTCATGAAATAAAGAGTGTACCTTTTTTAAATTTTCTATAAATTTATTAATTGATGTATACTTTTGTCGTATAAATCATAGTAAAGCCGTAAATAAAAATTTATTTAAATAAAACCCACTTTTAGCGATCTCAGTGAGAAAATACGGAAAATCGCTAATTGACGCTGAAATACTAATAGTTGTAGAAAAACATGTTTGAAATAAAAGTTGTAGGTCTTTAAGTTCTACAACTTTAAGTAGCTACATACATTTTTGCCCTAAAATGCATATTTTAAGGCTGTAATCTTAAGCCAATGGTTAAACCATTTTTAACCACAAGAGTACAGCCTCTAAGAATTTCGGTAGACATGGCCCTTTTCATGTAGAGTATAAAAATTTAGTAAATGAGGTGCTTTTTAAAAAAACCCTAGGAGCCTTTTTTGAGAAGAGATGAAGTTATCATAAATATCTCACCGCTGTCGTCGTCGTTATGGACTCTTATCACCCATCGATAATAATTTAGATTCCAGAAGACAAAAATATGCACAGATTGCAAAGCAGAGGCCTCAGTGATTCATGAATTCAAGAAATAATGAGTTAAAAATTTTACGTAAACCGTGTAAGGTAACGCATTTCTTTTCGAAAATCTTTAAGATAGCCAACACCTAAAGAAAATTAAAAATATATTTTTGTAAATGAAATTTTTAAATGTTTATTATACTTTTTAAGTTTTTTTAACGCTACCAATGTATTTACGTTGCAATCTGTTCAAATAGAGAACAATAAGCAACCCCATGACCCAATGGGATGAGGACGATATGTGTAACATGTAAATGAGGTGTAGTCTTGTACAGACTCAGGCCGACCATTCGTGAGAGAGTATGGTTAACTGAATCCTAACTATCAAAGTACACCGGTAACTACTGTCTAGTATTCAAATCAGTAAAAAAGTAACTACCTTTACGGTTGTTTCAAATTATAAAGATAGTAACGTTTTCCCCTGAGGGACATTTTAGATTTTTTTAATCAATTTCCCTGTTTGAAATTAAAACTTTTCCTCTATAACCTTTTTAATTCTTATAAATTCATAATATAATGTTACATAAAATATGTTAATAAAAAGTTTATTTATCTCGCATAAAGTATTTTGCATTATTAATATTATTTATTTAAGTTTTCAGAACGATTTATATTTTACAATGGTTATTACAAATTTTTGTTAATATGCGGTATAAATAAATCAATTAGGCCTTCTACTTTAATCAACGGATACGGTAATTTACAAAATTACATTCAAAAAATATGCTGTGAACACTTACACGACTTTCCCTTGCCAATGCAAATAATGAACAGTATATTATCCTAACATTAGTAATAATACATTAGAAAAAAGTAACAAAAACTGACCACAAAAACATAATCTTATTTTAATCATGAGTGAATGATGAAAAATGAAAATCAACCTTATTTTGGCTTAATAATACGGAAAATCGCTCTTTTAGGCTGAACTAGGCTCTGTAGAGAAAAACGTTGTAAATCTTTTAATTTTCTATCAATTTTATTATATACACTTTTGTCGTAAAATGCATATTAAGTCCGAAATCTTACATAATTCATTTTTTACAGATTTTCGTGAAAAAGACAGAAAAATCACAAATTACCGCTAAACTAAGTGTTATACAAATAAATGTTTGAAATAAAAGTTGTAGATTTTTAAATTGTCTACAACTTCAATATTAAACTATATTTTGCTCATAAAATGCTTATAAAGGCGGCAATCTTAAGAAAAACTATTTTTTCTACGATAGAACAGCCTCCCCAACAATTTCAGCAGACATGCCGCATGTAGAACATACAAATGTAGTAAATGAGGCGATTTTTTAAAAAATTATACGAGCTGTTTTTGAGAAAATCGCAAATAAGTGAAAAATGAAACGGGTAAACTACTGCTTCGGGTTGAACAATTTCGATGAAAATGTCCGTGTTGGGTTCTCTAGTCGTATCTGATTTAAGTTTCAAGTTTCAACTTCATACGATGTTTCATTCTTGAGATATTTTCACACACACACACACACACACACACACACACACACACACACACACACACACACACACACCACACTCACACACACCAATCGCTTAAATCCTGCTTTTGGGTTCAGGGGGTCTGAAAACGTGTATATCCGGTGAAAACTCGATTTTTAAAAATCAATATGAAACAATACTTTCCTTCCTATATATTCATACAAGAGAAAGTAAAAAATTCCTCTAATGATAACGAATGCAGTATAATAACAAAAAATGTCCCTTTCCAACTAATTCATACGTTCCTTATTTAAACAATAGGCTACTCTTAATAAATTGAACCTACTCTACTGGGATTTGAACCAGGGAACTTTGGCTTCAAAAATCAGCTGTTAAACAGCGACGACTTTTCCACTAGACCAAACCGGTGGGTATTTAATTAAGTTAGTTAGTAAGTCCTTTATACATATTTGTAATTATATATTGTTGTTGTTCTAGTCATCAGCCAAAAGGCTGGTGTGAACCTGTAAGGGTTTTAATAAGTAAAACGAGAAGTGAGGTGGTTTACCATGCCTTCCTCACTGAGTGGAAAAGTACGCTTATCAGCATGCCGGGCCCTCTGAAAAGCACATATGTTACACCCTGAAAATGACACCTTCACTTCGTTCACCATAGGGTCTGGCTGTATAATGTAATTCATTACTTTCAGAGGATATAACTCTGATTAGTGTCTTTTGCGTATCTACCTCTTCTGTTCTTAAATGATTCAGTCATATAACTGGCTGACCATGTGACAAGAAACAGAACTATTTATTTTAACCCTGCAACAAACAGATTGAGTGTAAATAATTTGACACTCCACCTGTCTGTTATAGGCAGCAGGTATATACTATGAGTAATAAATTTACAACTGATCGAGATTCAATAGTAAATTCTATATAAACAGCTAATATTTTACAAAAATGAGTAATGGCGTAGCAGATAAGTTCATGAGCTGATCCTAAGTTATAAAATAAGTTTATAATGTGATAAGAATAGAATATTATTGTAACTTATATGCAAAACAAAAAAAAATAAAATAAGACATAGTCTTACTAAGATACATAACATGTTTTCGTGGAGAAGAAGAAGAAGTGGAATATGGGCTTGAAAGAAGAAGAGGGTTGTGTGTTAGTGAATTGTGTCGTAGTGATACTGTGTTCGTCACAGAACATCGAAGTAAAGCAAAGGATGGGATCTAAAGTTAATGCGTATTTTATGGGCAAGGCTTACCACTCTATGTACTTATTTATGCGCTACCAAAATATTACTAAGCCATTCAAAGATTTAACCAACGCTACCAATACCACCGCCACGGGGAGATCGCTGAATGATGTTCAGCACGTGAGTTCCATGCCAGTAGATGCTAAAGCATCAGCAGAAGCGTATAGGCTCTACCACACACCCCTTCCAACACCGTCTACTCTTTAAAATTTCCTTCATTCTGGTCTGATATTTTCGATTTCGAATAATTTCTTTTCATTTCCCTAATTTCTTTGTCATTTCATTTATAATTAATTGTATTTTTATTTTTTAAATCATAATCTACTTTGTCTGCATTGACTAAATATTTCTGCACATATTTGTATTTTACAACAAAAATGTCGTAAAATTTTTTGACGATTTTTTGAAATCGAGTTTTCACAGGAAGTAGGCCTATACGTTTCCAGGACCTCTGAACCCAAAAAAACTTTTTTAGCGATTGGTGAGTGCAAGTGGGAACAAAATATCTCAAGAATGGAATATCGTATGATGTTGAAACTTAAAAATTAAGTTAGGTATCAAGAGACAACACGAATATTTCCATAAAAATCTTTCAACTGGAAGTGGTAGATTTTTCGTGAAACTTTCACTTTTTCGATTTTCTCAAAAACGGTTCATATGATTTTCTTTAAAATAACCTCATTTACTACATTTATGTGCTCCGCAAGATATGGTAAGCAGTGCACCACCTTCAACTTTACCGGTGGGCAAAACTTGACTATGAACTTAAAAAAGAAAAATGAGCGCCAGCTCTATCAGGAGAGCATGAGAAAAATAAATAAATAAAATGTATTTCCTTGCTTTCAACTAAATATTTAATGAATCTACTACTAACTACTGACAAAATTATCCTTTAATTACCCTAACCAATTTTAAAATATAGCCAACCTTTACTCTACCGCGACTTTAATACAAAAACAAAAAACTTAATCACCCTCAATAAATACGAAATGAATTTACCTTAAATATTTTTCCCCTTTCTTCTTCTTCTCCTCGTTTTCCGACACTCCTTGTTTTCTACTCTATTTCTCAAAAACTCCCCTACTTAACAAACTCCTCTGTTCCATATTTAAGTTCTAAGGAACCTGATTGTAAATTTACTGGGTCCGAACCAGGAAACCTCTGGTTGACAAGCCTCTCTCCCCATCAACCGTTCAACCAATCTGGAGGGCCAACGGGAAGGAGAACTACCCCAATCATTGGCTGAAAGTTGGTAAGTGGAAGAAAGCCCCAAAAACACAGAGGGAGAAATACACCGGCCTAATGAATACCAGACGATTGACCGTTGTCTATATTTACAACCGATCATCTAACTACTATTCTAATGTTATTTATTCTAACAATGTGGGGTTTTCCCAGGCATTATTTAATGGGTTGTTACTGAGTGATAGAAGTTACAGTAATTAGCAATTACCATAACTTCCATTGTTTTTACAATTTTGTACTTTTACAACGGTGCAGCGGCATGCAACTAAAAATTAGTGGGGGGTGTACTCACGTTGCAAAAAATGATTTTCCTAAGGTTAGGGATACATCTTTATGCTTGTTATTGTAAATGTGTATAAATATAATGAAAGTTGTAGTAGAAAATTAAAAATCTACAACTTTTATTCCAATAATTTTTTCTACAGTACTTGTACCGTTGTAAAAATACAATTGTACAAAAAATGGAAGTTATGGTAATTCCTAATTACCGTAACTTCCATTATTAAGGTAAAAACCAAATAAATAATGTAAGGGAAAACCCCCATTGTTAGAATAAGTTACATTAGAATAGTAGTTAGACAATAAGTTGCATATATAGCCAACGGCCAATCATCTTGTACTCTTTAGACGGGTATATTTCTCCCTCTGTGTTTTTGGGCCTTTCTTCCACCTACCAACTTACAACCAATCACTGGGAAGGTTTTCCTTCCCGGTGGCCCTCCAGGATAGTGGGAGATGGAGCCTTGTCAACGAGAGGTTTCCTGGTTTGGATCCAGGAAATTTAAATCAGTTTTCTTAGAACTTAAGAGTAAAACTGTTAGTTAGGCTAAGAAGGAACAGCATTTGAAGAAGTGATTAGGAGAACGAGGGTGACAAGGAGAACTAGGAGAAGAAGAAGAAAGGGGAAACATATAGGAGGTAAATTCATTTCGTATTTATTAAGGGTTTATTAGTTCTGTTTTTGTATTACAGTCGCGAAAGAAAAAAGGTTGGCTATATTTTTAAATAAGTTAAGGATTATTTTGTTAGTAGTTTTGTATTAGTACTCATTAGTTTAATTTAGTTTAAAGCGAGGAGATATAGTTTTATTTATTTTTATCTTTCTCATGCTCTGCTGATAGAGCTGGCGCCCAATTTTTTTATTATTTTTTTTTAGTTCATATTTAAGTATTTGACCACCGGTAAAGTTGATGGTGGTACATGCTTAATTTATTTAATTGGAAATCAGTAAAAATTAGGTTATTTAAGATTGTGGGCTTAGCATGCATTTTACGATATAAGTAGACTATACAACTAAAGGTATAGAAAAGACCTACAATTTATTTGAAGCTTTTTCCTCCAGAACCTAGTTTAGCGTCAATTAGTGATTTCCGTAGGCTATTTTTATGTCCAACTGAAGTTCATTTTCATTTAGCGTCATTCACTCATAATTAAAATTAGGTTATGTTTTTCATTTTACATTGTTTACTCATTATCAAACATAGGTCTTCTTTTGCTACTTACTCCATTCAGATACCCTTTTCCATCCAGATACCCTGTTAGTGGTTTGATAATAGTTAGATTAGTTTCGATAATAGTTAGTTTAGGTAATAGTTCCTTGTCAATTTTTTCTGCTTCTGTTGGATCAGCCTCTCCAACCATTCTAAGGCATTCAATCACGAACAGACACGCAGGTTAAATGTCACAGGTTTTATGTCTGATCGTGGCTTGTGTGGAAAGCTTCTTGTACAGATTGTGATTTCTTCGAGGTGCAGAGGAAATATTTCCACCCTGCCATGATAAATTTAATCAGTTGATGGCAATAAAATAATTATATGAGAGGAACGGAAGGAATTATATCTCAGTTACGAATGACGCTGGAATCATATTTCTTTATAATTTAGTTCAAGAAAAAACTCTCTACTCTCATGTTGAGAGCACCTGGTTGGCTCTTGGTTGCGAAGATTTCGCTGCTACTGTTGCTAAATACCACAGGAATAACAAAAATTGCATTAAATCTTTTTTATTTTATGTTTTATACTTTCTTGTTCATTAATATGAAGGGTAATTCCAAGAGCGGTCAGTTTTTAACTAATGTAACACGTCTGGCCGGTGGCATCCCTTTATAACAAACTATTAAGTATTGTTTGTAATTTAGAGTATGTATGGTAGAGGGTCTGATCCGCGAGTAGTGTTATTTGCCTTTGGCAGCAGCGTAAAAGGGATGGCAAAGGGTTTTCGGGGGAAGGGGCGTTAAAAGGTTAATCGTGTGTGTCTTCCGGATGAGTCTGACAGTTAGCTCCCCTCTTCCACAAATCTCTCCCGCTTTTCATACTCATTTTCACCATCTCCTTTTAACTCCCTCAATATACGTTTTTGTCCATGTCAATGTTTCTTTCTCACTTGTTCTCGTAATGTTGTGCATTTTATTTCTTTTTTATTGAAAGAAAAACTCTTAAAAGCTAAATTCATTTTCTCGGTTTTTCTTCCGAATGATTTTCACTAGTAATTTGTTTTTAGTTTAAGTGGCATCAGCATTTTCTTCATTAGCGACTACATTGGGTCAAGGAAACATGGGTTCAACTTACAATAATTTTCTAGAACCTGGCCGGGAATCGGACCCGAGACCTCTGCTTTACAGCCTAGCATGGTAACCACTAGAACACGGAAACGGCCCCTAATTTTTATTTTTATTTCTTATTTATTCTGTAGTTCTTGTGGGTTGGTTCTGTAGTTATGTAATTATGTAATTTACCTGGTAACGTTTTATGTTGCTGTTTAAGAATTTACTTTACCTTGTCCATTAGATTCATTCATTTATTAACTGAGTACAGGGTTTATGAATTTTCATTAAAATATGGACATTTAACGCTACTTAAAAACCACCCTACTTAGACCTTAAACTTGACGTGAGGTTTCAGAAATTTTACAGTTAGAGAATATTTATAAAAGGCTACGAAGTTGTAGAAAAATTATAAACGAAAATTCCTAGAGCACCAAGTAGTTCAGTACTCCAATAGTATCACATAAATCACGGTACAACATTTTTGTAAAACAACCGAGATTAAAGGGGTCTTCAAAAAAAATTTGTGGGCTGAAAATTAGTGAACAACTTTTTAAGCCTAAAATGATGTTATTGTTTCTATTGAGTTCTAAATAAAATTATTTAAAAATGTTGCCCTCGTCCCCTACAATCTAGACAGACTTTGAACAGCAGTTTCAAAAATCATAATTAATATTTATTTTGGCCAATTTACATGAAGTTCGTGTAAAATCTGAAAAAATATTTCATTAACCAATGGAGCATCATTTAGTTGTAGCATTAGCTTTATATTCGATTTTTCGCTTCAAAACAAATTCTCTAAAAATAGAAAACATTTTTTTCAATAAAGAGATAAAATAATTTAAAAAAAGTTCAAAACAGAATTATCTTTTGCGTACATGGGGATCAACAGACCAGTAGTAGTAGTTATGGTAGAATTAAATACTATGTTGCTAAACACAATTCTAAATTGAAGAAAAACCTACTTATGCATGTACGTAGGAAATATATCAATAAATTACCATAAGCTTTAAAAAGTTGCCGTAATCTGATTGATTAAAAAAAGCTAAAAAATACAGTTGATTGATGAAACATTTTACAGTGTACAAGAATCCTTTTTAAATAGGATTCGTTAGAAAAATATATAAATTTCTGAGTAAACGCTGAAGCAAATTATGTAATATTTGATAAAAATGGCTGGATGACAGGCTTATCGATGTTAGCATGCAAGTGGTGGTAATAAAAATGATTTGAAAAGAAGGTAATGAATTTAATACAGTGTTACAATTCTTGCTTATCAGGTTTTTTTGACATGTCGAATACTTCCTTCTGGAGTCTCCTGGATACAGTTATAAAAACGGAAAGGTTTTGTAACCTACATTCTCACCAATTTTTCATTCGTTAACAGTAGGCTTTTCTTATTTTTTCGCTCAAACGTTCATCTTATTTTCCTTTTTATCGAAGTTCCTAAATTAGTAATTTATTATTTTTACTTGATTTTCAACTACAATGATGATTTTTTTAAATGTAAGATATTAATGTCTAATAACATTGACTACGCTTTCCCTTACTTTTGTTTGTTGGAAAAGAGTTTTTATTGTTAACGTGATACATTATTCGCATAAACTAAGAATTTTTTTATTAATTCTTGCTTTTTAATGAAATATTGTATCTAATTCGTACGATTACAAAACGTAGGCTAATAATTTCATACAAAGTTGATTTGTCGCTGACAGGAAGAGTCCGAATGAGTTTGATGATATTATTAAAAAAGAAGTTTTATTTTTATCATGAGGATTACATCAAACAAGTGGGCTTAGCTATGTATGGGGGTTGTACTAGTGCGGCTGGAGTTTGTTGTAGGGGTGATGTACCTGGTGGGAAATTTTGATCTGATCACGTGCGTGACACGTGTCTACTTTTGACTGACAATTCATCCCGTCATTACAAACAACTCATCTTCAAAATCAAAACGGACGGATGATTTGCAATTATTGAAACACTCTTGGCTACATTTGCTCAATAACACTGAACTTGTGTTTGTAATATATTAATAAAAACCAAAAGATCGGGAGTGCTTTTATCATTCATCACACTTGTTTGAGTTCTAGTTTAAAATAAATTTTATTGATCTGTAGTAATTAGGTAGACTAAGTTACGATTATCACATTAATTTGTGCAATTTAGATTTTATATTGCATGAATTGGAAAATTCCAAAATGTTCACGAAACAATAAAAGAGACTGCCCAAGCATTTAACGTTACAACACTACAATCTATTGTTATAATATAATAATATATCACAACTCTGAACGACAAAAGACGTGATTCAACTTTCCAGTATAAGTTCTAATAGTGTACAAGACTCGTAAAGGTGTAAATCCAGAACGATTCAAACAGTTAACACTAAACAAACTACAATATAAACATTAATGTGGGTGATTTCAGTTTTAAAATGAAACATTACATATGTCACATTGATTGGATAACTTGATTAACGGCGTTAATGCAACCCTTGTACAGACTTTAAAATATATATATATATATATATATATATATATATATATATATTTATATATATATATAAATCCTACTTGTAAGTTTTCCTAGAGATAAATAATTATAAGATGCCAACCCATCGTTATAAGTTTATCACAAAAAATATGTTGTATGGATAATGATTATAGATTATAGATAACTCAGGATTTGTCACGAATTTTTGTACGAGTCAGTAAGTTTAATTTTAAGGTTGGGGAGAACCACCAAAGTATCAAATGCATCAAAACTAATTTATTAATAGAAAATATTTTAGTGAATAAACTGTTATCCTATTTTTTATTCCGTCCCTTAATATTTCATCCACTAACGTCATTAAAATAATTGTTCTGTACCATAATGTAATATTAGAAATAAACTGCGAGAATGACAAACAAATTATGCGGATAAAAAGAAAATAAAGGAGTTAAGAAAGGAAGGGGAGGAGAAAGCAGGAAAACCTGTATAGTCTTTTCAAGTGATTTTTCTGATCAGGAGGGCCATCCATTGTCGTTATGTTTATGATCTTTTAATAGGACTGTCACGTTGGTGTCCGGTCAAATGCGGTCACGGACCATTGCGATCGGAAGAAATTTCCGGTAATTTGCGGTC
This sequence comes from Catonia carolina, assembly GCA_035578175.1. Classification (NCBI taxonomy): domain Eukaryota; kingdom Metazoa; phylum Arthropoda; class Insecta; order Hemiptera; family Achilidae; genus Catonia; species Catonia carolina. Next base: position 355,695,599 of record JAQMRL010000001.1, read on the forward strand.
GGGTGATGCCTTTACTACCTAATAAGATCCACCTTTGACATATATGGAAGATTCATTCGGACTTTTGCGGTCATCTTAGGTTAATTGCCCATAACGGGCAGGTGGAGTATTAAATTAATTGCACTCGATCTGTTGGTTCCAGGGCTAGAAAAAATAGTTCTGTTTCTTATAATATAGTCAGCCAATTATATCACTGAACTGTTTAAGAACAAAAGAGGTAGAGGTGTAAAAGACACTAGTTAAAGTTTTCCCTTCTGAGAGTAACGAATTTCACAATACAACCAGACCCTGTGGTGAATGAAGTAAAGGTGCTATTTGCAGGGTGGAAAGTGGGTGGTTTTCGGAGGGCCTGGAATGTTGATAAGCATACGCTTTCAACTCAGTGAGGAAGACAACAGTACACCGCCTCACTTCTCGTTTTTACTTAGTAAAACCTTTAGAGATTCAAACCAGCCTTTCGGCTATTGTCCTAAACAACAACACTTAGTTTAAACTGATTCCCATCACACTTTCTCCAGGCTGACAAAATAATGCAATTATTTTGGCGTGTTTAAAACCAGTCTTAACGAATTCGTCTTGCTTCTTTTCATCAATTTCTACCTTACTTACAAAAACTAATCCAGTTTCTGAATGTACGAAATATCCTTGAGGCAAACATTTATGTCACCGCTTTCCTCATATTTCTTCAGGGTCTTCTCTATTCTGGAGTTCAGCTTCGGGTATAGCTTCTTCCTCCTCTTTCCTTCGAGATTTAACTGAAGCTTTATGAACATATTGACTGATCTTCCACCTTTCTTGAAGAGTGCAATAAGATGAACCACTTTCGGATGGTGATTCCCAAGAATATTATTAATTCTATGGTGCCAGCCTTACACACTATAAGATGACCATAAAAGTCCAAATGAATCTTCATTTGTATCGAAGGTGGATCTTATTAGGTAGTAAAGAAATCACCTGACCGCAAATGTCAGGAAATTTCTCCCGACGCAATGGTCCGTGACCGTATCTGTATATGATTCCTCACGTTGTATTAGATTTCTTGGAAGTAAAGTCGTGCACACATAATATTGTGACAATACTGAAAAGGAAAGCGTATTCGAGAGTTTTCTAGGGGAACCGAGAATTTATAAATGTTAACGTAAATAAATAAAATAGTTAAAGAAATAGTCATAAAGGGTCTTATAGTCTGGTAGGGGTCTATTGTTGAATAACTATTGTGAAAGAGTCAGGTGATTACTTGTTTAGATTGTTTTTTTACAAAACCTTCTATTCAATTATAGTTTGTTTACAGTGGTTTAAGATTTATCCAAAAGCCATCAGAGGGATTTTGTATTTTATTATTGTATCGAAAATCTCTGTCTTTTCTCGAACTCTCTATTAGCCCACCTATAAAAGCGCCGGGTTGATTAAGGTCCAGGGTCAGTTTACGTTTGTCTGACGTATACGCTGAGTGAGCGCACTCGATACTGCATACAGGTAGTCCAGTACGTTAGAAAATATCGAAAATCTCTGTCTTTTCTCGAACTCTCCATCAGTATACTTATAAAAGCGCCGGGTTGTTTAAGGTCCAGAGGTAGTATACATTTGTCTGTGATTGAGTGAGCGTATTCGATGGTGCATACAGGTAGTCCAGTACATTAGAAAAGATCAACGTTACTGCGAATAACGGTTCATTGTTTAACTTTTATTTACTCGGTATCATTTCTGTAGGTAGTATTAAGTAAATTAGTTAAGTTATTTATTGTATTAGTAATTATAGCTCAATTAATTTGGTATTTATTAAGTAGTTTCATTGTAATATACTTGTAGATTGTAGTCAATTATTTAATAGTAATTCCTTGTAATAAATACTTGTAATTTTAAACTTTAGGGGGTTAATTATTTAATTTACCCAGATTCCGAATCGGACTTTAGAGGTAAGTGTCACAATATGTTAAGTTAATTTGGTAATATGGTAATTTATTATCTTCCACATTATATTTTTGCAAATCGTTCATAAAATCTTATTAATTTTCAAATTATATTTTTTTTAATTAGCAACGCCTTTTTTTTAATAATATTAACGCATCACAAAGCTTACCTAATGGTAAAAAGCAAGACACTCGCTTTTACCGTTGGTTTTTAACATTTACAAAACTAAGAGTGAAGAGTGATTAGCCGTGGGGTAAAACATAGCATATAGTTAGGCCACATCAACAACGCTCACCCTAACTACTTACTACAATGGATCATTGTTTTCATATAAACGTGTGTCGGGTTTTTACCCATTTAATTTTTGCTGACTTGTCCGTTTTAATGGATCGCCGGATACAATACAATTACGCATTATGGTCAGCGTAATCAATTATTACTGATTATGCCTTGTCATGTCAAGGTGAAAGAAAAATTTAGTTTATTGTCCTTTCTGCTAAAATATAATGCCGTATAAGCGCAGGTCAGTGAAATAAATTAATTTCAAACGTTAATATATTTAAGTTTTTCTTTTAATATTTATTTATTAAATTGTCTTGTCACAAGTGTTATTAGTCGCACAGTGGCTACTACACAAGACGATTCATGATTATGATGGTTGTGTTAAAATGCTACACAGTCACAGTTTTTTTTCCTTTTTCTAAAAAAAAATAAAAAACATATTTATTTACCGGGGTTAAAAAATTATTTTTTCGTTACAGCAGCTGATTTTTTAATTACCAAGTAGTTGATTAAAATTTAAGTAAATAAATTTTGTAAGGTGGTGAAAATTAATTTAAAAATTCTTGTAGTAAATTTATTTGATTTTTATTAAAATATATTGTGACACTTATCTCTAAGATCCGTTCCGGGATCTGGGTAAAATAAATTATTAACAAACTTTAAAATTACAAGAATTTATTACACTAAAAATTACAATTAAATAATTGACTACAATCTGCAAGTATATTACATTGAAACTACTCAATAAACAACAAACTAATTAGGCTATAATTCTAATACAATAAATAACTTAACTAATATACTTAATACTACTTACAGAATGATACAGAGTAAATAAAAGTTAAACAATAGCCAGTTATTCGCAGTATCGTTGATCTATTCTAACGTACTGGACTACCTGTATGCACTATCGAATACGCTCACTCAATCACAGACAAATGTCAACTAACTCTGGACCATAAACAATCCGGCCCTTTTGTAGGTGGGCTAATGGAGAGTTCGGTAAAAGACAGAGATTTTCGATATAATAATAAAATACAAAATCCTTCTGACGGCTTCTGGATAAATCTTAACAGCTGTAAATAAACTATGATTAAATAGAACGTGTTATAAAAGATCAATTATCTAAACAAATACCCACCCGACTCTCACAATACCGAGTGACAACAAAAGCCAGGCCTACCTTTACTCTAAAAGACCATTTATATAACACATAACATTTAACTACTTCTTGAAAAGGCTATTCATTAATCTTGTTATTTACGTCAACCTTTTAAATCTCTCGGTCTTCCTCGAATATTCTCGTACCCATATTCCCTTTAGATATTGTCAAAATATACTTTCACATTAATAGCTCAATTTCCCGTTCATTAATTTAGACAATTTCAATGTATATAGTTAAAAATATTTTGAAAGCGTATTATAGTAGGCTAGTAAATGGCGAAAACAAAAAAAGTAAAATTATGGTAAGGTTTCTGCTATCCTGCCATAACGTTCATACCTCTGGAAGGAATGCATTTTCACTTCTCTACCAGAAGCAGAGTAGAATGGTGCTTTTTTATCCCTAATGTGTTCGTTGCATTCTGTTCTATTCAAAACAATAAGCAACCCCATGACCCAGTGAAATGAGGATGATGTGTATGACGTGAAATGAGATGTAATCTTGTACAGACTCAGTCCAACTATTCCTGAGAAAAACATTCAGTTCACTTACATTTTCATTGATAATTTTATAGTAGTTGGCGTATTATGTAATAACCGTCGAGATCTTATTTTGCACAGCGTACACATATATATTTAGAATATCCAGTGAACAAAGAACATAAAGATTTAGAGTACGTTTATATTTTTTATTCATTGTAAATAAAATTTTTATGACCAATTTCGCGGCGTAGTGACTAGCGCGCTAGCCTACAAAGTGGAATGTCTCGGGTTCGATTCCCAGCTGGGGTCTGGAAACTTGAACATGTTAAAACCCACCGTTACCAAAACCAACAGTACCAAAACCTACAGTAGTCGCTAATGACCAAGCTGTCAATGCGACTTCAAATAAAAACTAAACAAATTTAAACCCTAGGACGGTTAAATAAAGATAATGAACACTTACCAAATATGAAGCGCTTTTGTGGCGTTCACCTCATTGTCAGTCCGTTACAACATTAAAATTACATAGATAATTTATTAGAGATCTTAACTTCTCTGTGTGTTTTGACAATTACAAGACTAAAAGTTATCAACTAGTTTTACACATTAAATTTCTTTATTGTCATGACATACAAGGAAGTTAAAATCTCTGATAGAATATGCTGTTTAGGTCATTAGCCGAAAGGCTGGTTTGAACCTTTAGAGGTTTTACTAAGTATAACGAGGAGTGAGGTGGTTTACCAATGTCTTTCTCACTGAATGAATGAGTACGCTTATCAGCATACCGGGCCCTCCAGAAACCACATATTTTCCACTCTGCAAATGACACCTTCACTTCATTCACCACAGGGTTTGGCTGAGTAATGAATTTCATTACTTTCAGAGGAGATAATTCTGATTAGTGTTTTTTACACCTCTACCTCTTCTGTTCTTAAATGATTTAGTTATTTAATTGGCTGACCATTAGATAAGAAAGAGAACTATTTATTTTAGCTCTGCAACGAACGAATTGAGCGTAAATAATTTGACACTCCACCTATATGTTGTAGGCAGACAGAATATATTATGTTATGATAGAATATATGTGTAATTGAATGACATAACGAAGGGTTAAGGGTTGTACGAGAGAAGGCAGGATTCGAAAGTTAAAAATGAGGAAATAGGTGCAGAAGATAAATGTAAACGAGCGAATCAGTTACTGTCGTAATAAATGAATGCAGAACATCTTTAAAGAATGACAGAAAACAGAACTCCAAAACAGGTTCTTGGATACAGGTCTTGGGAAGAATATCTCTACAGGAGTAAGTGTATAGGGGTTTATAAGAGTTCTTTTTTTTGTAATTACAGATTGCAAATAAAACAAAGAAAATTTTGCTGCTGGAGCAGGCTGGATGGCATGTGCCGTGAATGGAAGAAGAAGGAGACGACCAAAGTAATGATAAATTATTATTATTATTATTATTATTATTATTATTATTATTATTACTATTATTATTACTATTATTATTATTACCGTATTATGTAGTTGTTATTTAGGTGATCAGCCGAAAGACTAGTTTGAAGCTCTAGAGGCTTTACTAAGTAAAACGAGGGGTAAGGAGGTTTTCCAGTGCTTTCCTCACTGAGTGGATATGTATCCTATGCTTATCAGCATGCCAGGCCCTCCAATGAGCATCTACGTTCCACCTGCAAATGACACGTTCATTTTATTCCCCACTGGGTCTGGCTCTATAAAAAAATTCATTACTCTCTGAGGAGATAACTCTGATTAAGTGTATTTTACACTTCAACCTTTTCTGTTCTTAAATGCTTCAGTCAAATAATTGGCTGATCATGTGATAAGAAACAGAACTATTTTTGTAGCCCTGGAACTAGCAGATCGAGTGGAAATAATTTAATTTTCTTCCTGCCTGTTATAGGCTAATTATTATTATAATAAAAAGTAGATAACACTGATTCCCTCTCATTATTTTTTAGCACGTGTCTTTGTTAGATTTACGGCCATAATTTCATTATTTATTTTTCGGACAGTATAGCCCTACGATCGTTGTGTTCTTAGTGTGTAGTTAATTTCTCCACAGGATTTGAACTTTCTAAAACTTTACGTACTTTTCTTACTATAATACCTTTTCTCCACGAAACATTGCAATGAAGTGCAGGAGATGCTTTTACGGGAAATGTTAGTGCACTGCTACTAATGTTCTTTCATAGTAACATTTTTATCGTTTTCTTATTATTTTTTGAGCTTGATGAATAGTCTGTCTATGTTTTCTCTCGACCAACATATTAAAAGTACATAAAAACGAATGTGTAACGAAAAATGTATTACTATCTACAGTTAAATAAATGCTAAGCACTGTAGTCGTTCACTAAGCAAAACTAAGTTATATCTCTGAATAAATTTTTATAATGTGTCCTGTAGCCTTTTAAATTCTATTGTAAAAATATTAAATTTTTCACTGACCTGTTACAGCTGCTATATCACTTGTTTTTTTTACCTTTTATTATATAATGCTATTTTCTACTGACATGTTTCTGGGTCGGATAATGCTCCAGTCACATCGGATTCCTCTGGTAATTAACTCTATCCCAAGAGATTGGTTTTACACTTTGGGACTCCTGTACTCAATCAGTTCAGTGCTTAGCATAGTGGGTAAGAAATGTTTTCCGGCCACAAGTTTTCCTTTGGTTCTACAATGTGTAGAGATCAGCTGTTTAGTCAAATTTTTTAATTTTTGATAATCAATTAATTTTGATCAACTGGTTGTACATTTCTCAAGGTATAAAAAAATTATCTAAATATTATTCTTTATAGGGTATAGTTTTGTTTAATAAAGTTTTCGATGTTTTAAATTTACTTAGTAAATTTCCGGAAATTAATTTAACATATTAAACTAATACTTGAGATAAATCATTTTGAAACAAAACTTTATTATTTTATTTATATTTTATGTCGAGATCAAATTAATATTGTAAGGCTTGTGATTTAAAATATTACTAAGGCTACCCTCGAAAACCTAAAATTAAAAACAAATTCAGTTATTACAGTATCTAAAAGAAACTTCAGATAAACGTAAGAATATATTATTTTTCCAAATTTAATGATATAGGAATTGCCTTTTTACAGTCAAATTTGAACAAATAAAAATTTATGTTTCAAACAATAGGATTTCAATCTGTCAGTTGATATTCACCAAACTGATCGGATGAATACTAGTACAGAAATTTTAAGAATTAAAATATACGAGTATATGATTTTAAAAAAATACACGAAGGAAGAGGAGATCATTTGCATTGAAGTTACATGAATAATATTTATAGCTAAAAATGCAATTTTATGAAAATATTAATTAATTTTAAGAAATAATAGGCTTTATAAAATATTAAAATATCTAATACTAGAGCAAAGCTCACTCATATTAAATAAAATATTTCAAGAAATCAAAGAATGTACCAGGGAAAATATCGAGAATTAAACAAGGTAAAATTTCTATCATTTCATATTCAAAATTTTAAATTATTTTATAAAATCAAATAAATAACTTAATTTTCAATAAATTCATCATTTTAAATTCAAATATTAAGCTAGCCGAGATTTATTTAAACTTGTTTTCAAAATTGTAAATTTTTCATATAGAGTCCATAATTTGTATTTTTTCAATACACATATTTTTCGTTTACATCTTCAATCGTTGTTTTATTTTGGAACGATAAAAATGGCTAGTTTTTCAGTTCGTTCCTTCAGTTATTAAGACAATTTGAGTCTTGGGAAAGTCAATGTGTTATGATCTGGACAGGAAACGTTTCCGAGATCTCAGGCTTTGAAAAATGAGAACGAGGATACTCAAGATTAATTCATCCTGTATCTGTGACCGCTATGCTTCCTAATTAATTTCAATGCTGTTTATGTACAGACGTACCATATTACATCATGTACCATTATTTCATAAAACATAAATATTTTCTAAAATCAATGATATTAAACAAGAGTATAATAAATGTTTAGAGAAAGTGAAATGGAGTATAAAAATACGAATTATTATTGTTATTGTTATTACTATAAGGCGTCTTTTAAGATTCGCATCGTCGTCTCTTCTGCTCCACATTCTGATGCTATATTATAAAGTAAAGAAGACATAAATGTGTTTTGTAGTGTGTTGCGGGTATTCGTATAGGATGAGTGGGTAAAGAGAGCGAGGAAGAGAGAGTGTGTGGGAGGAGGAGATGTAAGAGTGGGTCGGCGGATGGGTTCGAGGGTGTTTTGTGGGTGGTAGAGGGGTAGCAGCGCAATGGATGGATGAAGAGAATGGTGGGCCGTCACGGAAATCAAGAGTAATGCTCGTACACGAAACAGCACTATCGCGGCGCAGCAGCCTCATGGGGACAGACCCGATAATTATGTGCCGACGCTGCTACTGCTTGCTTCTGTTGCTTCTGGCTCGGCGTCGTCGACGTCGGTATTGCTACATAGCTTATTCTGTGAACCAGCTCGGCTACATATCGCTAAACTAACCTCTTCCTCGCCCCAGACTTGCATTACGTTATCCAGCCTAATAAAACATTTTTAAACCACATAAAAAGCACGGTACGCCTACTAATTTAAAAAAACAGTTATTCAAACTAATTAAAAACTTAATTGAATGTAAAACATAATTTCTGTTAATTTTTTCACTTTATTTTAAAATCTGAAAATAATTCCAATTAATTTCTATTAACTGGCATCAGCATAATAGTTTTTAACTACATCGATTAAAACAAGTTAACAGTAGGAGAACCTCTGTGTAAACTGCCCTGAATTTACCTAATCTGAACTTACTTAATGAAATCTGGGACAATTAGCTTTAGAACTAGAGCTTTTCAGGTGTAACAGTTGGTAAAGTCACCAAAATCACAATAGTGAATTTGAATATGTTCGTTTTACTTAAGGGGGGAGTCTACCACGGAATTTTTGTTTACTTTATTTAAGAAAAAGAAACTACAACTGTAACAATTCAACACAACTAGCTATTTAAATGTCAATAGTTCGGTATAATTGTCTTGATGTCACTTGTGTGAGGCAGTCGCCCAATGGCAACCCCACAAGACAATTCACAAAAAGGTCTCCATTGACTTTTCAGTCTTCTAGGTGGGTTGTGTGGTAGGTGAGGAGCGGACAATGACTTAATTTGTGGACTTTTGTGATAGTGTATATTGCTATAAAAATGTCTGTATAGTTTATTTATTGTTTCGTCTACCGTTTCGATGTTAAGGTCTCTATGTATGTTTCATTACTAACGTATGTTGGACAGCCTGTGATGATGCGTAAAATTTTGTTCTGGAATGTCTGAGTACGTTTTTTTTATAGATACTTTAGCTGATCCGTAGATCACTAAATCGTAGGTCCAAATAGGACGAAGAAGTACCTTGTAACATTTAAGTTTCTGAGTAATTTGAACAGGAGATTTATGGTGAATAAGACTGTAGAGAAGTTTTAACCGCGCGTTAAGAGATCCTTTTAAGTCGAGTATGTGGATTCTATGTCAGTCTTCTGTAGCCTATAGTGCCTGTCCTAAGTATTTCACTGAGGATTTTTGTGGGATCGGTGTATTGTGTAAATAAACTGGGGGACAAGTTCGTCGTCTGAGAGTAAATGTTAGGTGTTGTGATTTTTCAGCATTAAGTTTAATTTACAATATTTTTTGTTTGATGTTTTTTGATTATCTGAAATGCTTTTTTAACGGTATATTTTTATATTTTAAAGTAGGTCGGAAAATTAATAAAAAACAATTGCTATCGGTTTCCAAGACAAGACTTAGTTTCGTACAGAATAAACAACACATTTCAATTACAGACATCTTCCAAACGAAAAAAGATAAAACCTTAATTTTTTCACCGATTTGAAGCTTGTTCATTTTTCTATTTAGTTCGATTTTTATACAGAAGGTTATAATACTGTTTATGTACAAAATGAGTTCATAGTAGCATAGTAACAGACCACGTTGTCTGTAAAAACCTTAGTATACCTTTAATTGTTTATTTATGAAAATTGTGACTTTGTTTTGTAAACACTAAAAAAATCATAACTTTAGTTGTAATTAAGACAGATGAATAATTTTTCATTGATTTATCATATTGCGCTCTAGGGACCTGGGTATTATTATTGAATAAGTCTAAACAGAAATTATTTTCTGGAGTTTAAAATTTAAAAACAAAAAAATTAAAAATTAATAAAAATTTTCAGAGTAAGCGTATCATATAGTCAATTCCGGCTTCCCTAGATAATTTTATGCTCGGTATTTCTGTTTTTGAATTGAGTTGATTGGGGATAATCTGAGGTATGATTTATTCGTGAATTACTGAATTTTCACTCCTCCCCTCGGAGAGGGTTTGTGGTTGTCATAGAATTGTGAAAATTTAGCAATGCATTCTGCTTTATGTCCCAATTAATTAGTTTAAATATGAGCTTCCTTCTCCTTAGTACAAAAAAAGTTTTTTTTTTGGTAGACTCCTCCCTTAACAGGTGTCCAGACACTTCACTAATCTATTATATGAGTAATAATAGTAGTTTATATAAGAAGTAAAATTGGAGTCATTTTCTGTACCTGAATAAATAAAATAAATTCTTCCTTTAAATATTTTCTTCTGAATTAAAGTTTGTTCTTCTAAATTATCAGTTAACATCTAAATTAAAGGATGTAATTATTTAATGTATAAAATTTAATTTAAGAAGCGAGAGATAATCGTAACAGAAAAGCTTTAAGGATTTGGGTGATTTATGGGCTATCGATCGAGAGCTTTTGAACGCTATATCTGTAGAGTATTCCAGTGGGTTAAATGAAAAACCGGATGGCCCGTTAGTTTAGTAGCAACTTGAAATGACTGAACTCACTGACAAAAGGAACTAACACTTTTATACCCTTTTAGGCTTGTAGTAAGGAATAGAAATACAAAGGCTTTCTTCAAATTCTGGAAGCAATAATCAAAATGTAGTCTGTACGGAAAAAGAAGGATTTTTTTTTGCGCCCTGGAGACTCCAGGAGGAGTATAGGACATGTCGTCAGATATAACACCTGAAATACATATAAGAATCACACAATGTATCACTACTATCAAGAAAGAAATTCTTGTATGCTATAAAAAGTTTCACTGATCAAGTAATTTTTCAGATTTTTTTTAAAGGAATTCAAATCCTCACAACACTTTAAAGATTGGGGTAATTTATTCATGAATTTTCTCCCTGCATAAGTAGGTTTTTGTTCAAACAATTTTGTGGAGTGATTAGCCACATAATAATCATTCCTGTTTCTCGTGTTATGATTGTGAACATTGAAATTCTGCATAAAATTATTTTGCCTAACATACATAATCACCTCAAAAATGTAGAGGGAGGGAACTGTAAGCAATTTAAGCTCCTTAAATAGTGACCTGCATGAGGTTAGCTGGTTAGCTCCCACCATACACCTAATAGTTTTCTTTTGAATTTTAGAAACCCTATTTATATTATCCATGCTAGAATAACCCCATACTAAAATACCATAACGGATATGAGACAGAATGAGGCCATGATAAGCTGCCATTAGTAATTTTTTATCATTTAATCTGGCAATTTGTTTTAGTGCAAATACCTCAGGTGATATTTTACTACAAACTTGATTGGTATAGAAGTCCCAAGACAAAGATCTATCTAGAGATACGCCCAGGAATAGAAGGGATTCTCAAAAATTGTGTAAATAAATCATTAAAGGGTATGCACAAACACAAAAATTAAAAAACTTAATCTTTATAAACTTAATCACAACAGTGATAAACTTTGTATAAACTTAATCACAACAGAATACAAAAAAGTGATTTGTTGTTCGTCAATAAGAACCGACTATCCTTAATGATACACCATCACTTCACTCTTTCCAGGTAGCAATGCTAACCGCATATCAGTACATTTTTTCATAGAATAAAAATTATTTCATGTTACTTTTCTAGCCTACTACGAACTAATATTATTATTAATGTCACAAACTTTTAGATTTGTTCGTATTTTTTACTTTTAAAAGTTGCATAGTTTTAAAGCACTAGTTATTGACAATTCTTGTATTGTAATCTCAATTTTTCACTGTAATACAAGATAAATGAAGAGAATACTTACCCTAGGAAGAAGTTTTTAGCCATAGTTGGGTAGGTTAATTTCCTCCACCTCAAACCCTACAATTTGAATATTGTTATTAATGTACGAGTGTTAATAGTTTTTTTTTTAGAAATCATGTTCATACGTTATAGTATTCGATATTATAAAAGTTAAGGAATTAAGTATAAAATAGAGAATATAGAATCTATCACCCTTCACCGTAAGCCTTAAGCAAAAAAATGATGAAACCCTCCGTGGAAAGCGCTAGTTTTTTCTGCACTTAATAATAATGTAGGTTGTGGTTTTCATTTGTGTTAATATAGGTTTCTACCAGTAACGCAAACCACTAAAACTAATATTCACTGAGTTGTTTGGCAGAACTTTGTAACTAATAACTGATATTGATAAAGACACAATAATGCTATCTATGAAATATATCGTTGAATGCATATATTAAATTATTTTACAAATACAATAAAAATCAAAAGACTTATTTAAACATATTTATTGTAAAAATCTATTTTTAAAAAAATAAGAATTAATTTTTGTTTTTTGATAGGACTTTAGAGTCAATTTTTGGAAATCCTAAATAGTCTATTCAATAAAAATTAGTTGGATTTTAAGATTAGAAACATTTGTGTCTTATATTCGCCTGTCCTAATTTTAGAGTCGTTTTAAAGAGAATTCTTAATTGATTGTGTTTCATGCGCATGCATTTATTTGAATTTTTTTATAACTATTTGATGTCCACATGAAGTTGTGATTTTCTATAGAAGTATGTTTTTTTTAAATTCAGACCTTCTTATCATCAGAGTAAATCTGAAAACATTTTAGAATTTATGGATTTGTTTAATTTTATACAATGCAGATCAAATAAGCAGGTAGTAGTATGGTTGAGTGCTAAGTGAAAGGTACTGGGTTAAATTCCCAGGTAGAATCTAAAAATTGCAACGCGTTAAATGCCAATATTTCGTAACCCTCATCACTAATGATGCGAATTAAAAAGATCTGAAAAGGATAGTATTTATTAGAATTTTAAATGGTGTAAAACGCTACAAATTTTTGTATATTTTTACACATGAAAACGAACAGCTGATAACGTCTGTACTGGCTGTCATCAGCGCACTAGTTTAACTTTGGCGTTGATGTCTTATAAATGTATAAATTTGAAAACGATAAAAAACCATAATGAGTTTAGAAAGTAACAAAATAGATTTATACTTTTCATGTATCAATTTATTACAAAAACCATAATGAGTTTAGAAAGTAAGAAATAGATTTATACTTTTCATGTATCAATTTATTACAAAAACCATAATGAGTTTAGAAAGTAAGAAATAGATTTATACTTTTCATGTATCAATTTATTACAGAAACCATAATGAGTTTAGAAAGTAAGAAATAGATTTATACTTTTCATGTATCAATTTATTACAATGTTTGTATTTTTTGTTAAACTTATTTAACCAAATATTTTTATCCAACAAATTGATTGCCAAATAATTTTTTTGAGATTCAATCTGTTTTTTGTACGTTAACTAAAGTTTCAAATTTCTTCTTTGACTATTGAAACTACAAGATCTTTATGATTGTGGATGTTCGTCATGTACCAGAGTACTATAACATCATGTACTATTAGAGCTCGGAGGACCTTTGACTGAAAAGTCTGAATAATTTGGATATCTGGCTTACTGGATGCGCCCCATAATTGAATACCGTAGGTCCAGACTAATTGAAAACGGTTTTGTGTATCTAAAATTTGTTTTTAAGCGTTAATTTTGATCCGAGCAGCCAAAAGATTTTTTTAAAATTTAAGTGTAGCTGTTTTTATTTATGCAGTATGTGAGGTCTACAATTTAGGTTTCTGTCTAAGTGTAATCCAAGGTATTTAGCTGAGTCTGTGTGTTGTGAAAATATGTGAAAACAATTTTGATGACAAAATGTAAATATAACGTGATATTTTTGTTTCGCTTGTCTTAAAACGTCATTTTTTCTCCCAGTCTTGTATTCGATTTAAGAGGTGTTGAAGTTGCACTGGCAGCGTCTTTGTGTATTGCTAGAGTGGCTGTGTTGGCCTAATTTGAAGTCGTGGCTCATGTTGTATCTTCTGTTTGTGGTATACAGGTATCTCATCTAAATAAAGTGTATAGTATGGGCGCTAACACTCTGCCTTCTGTAACTCTGGCTTGAATTGAGTTTAATAAAGACTGTTTAAAACGAATGTTTAGAGAAAATGTACGATAAGTATACATTTTGTGATTTCCTAATTGAAAACAGCAACAAGAGAAACTCCTCATTCTAACTTCTTCGCTAAATCTTGTGAACTGCATAATCAGCCCGATAGTAGAACATTTACATTGAATTCTAAAGTAACATCGGTTGGTTGAGTGACATTGTTACCTTTTTATGACAGTTACCCAACAACCAGATTAAAAAGACAGTTTTTTGTCTTTTATAATATTACATTTTGTTTTGTGAAACTAATTTCTACTAATGATATGAGACGTTAATGTCACAGTAAATTTGAAGCCGACGTATTCAAATGTAGTTATCTCGTGGGTTCATTAACAGATGTTATAGACTGCAAACCTACGCTAAAATAAATTGTCATTTTGTACAACTATGCACTACATCAATCTATCATTATAATATAAATTTAATTATTAATATTAATTTTGAATTGTTTGGGTTATTATTTTACTACTATTTTATAATGTGTCCATATGAAAAGACCTAAATTTCATTTTTTGTGATAATTTTTAGTAATATGTAATTATTCTAATTTGAAATATCTACATCTTTTTGTATTTCTAGGAAGGATTAAGGGATAATTTCCAAAATTTTAAGTTAAGTATATTCATTCTAGCGAAATAATCAGGACAATACTTATCGACAAAAATAGTCATACAGCGTATTTAATAGCAGAAAGATGTGTTAGCTGCTCATTGGACCTCCGAACTTTAATCTTTGATAAATTACTTTTCTACTAGCAAATGCTAAAATTGCGGACACATGGCCAACAGGTTTGTCTGCACCCAAGCAAGCAATCTAAATTCAATCCAAAACAAGGTACTTAGGAACATTATTAACACTCCGTGGTATGCCCGAAACAGTTGCAGCCACCGTGATTTGCAAGTGACTTCATGAGTTAACGAAAATGCGTAAGTGTATCAGGAACATGAAGATCGACCACGTCAACATTAGACTGTTACTGAACTTCAACTGGTGTGACAGTTTGGAGACTGAAAACGACAAAGGCTATCGATTTAGCATGTTATCAGAAATGCAAATGTAAAATTCAAAGAAATTGTAAATTATAAATACTATACTGTATGTTATAATTAAGATTAAGTTATAAATTTTTCTTTTCGTCTTTTCACGCCATATGTCATCCAGCCTGTTTCGGCATCAAAATGTTTTATTTTTATTAGAAAGCTGTTATTAAAATAAATTAAATTAATATAAATTACTCCCAATGTTGTTGAGGTATTCCCAAGCTTCTTCTTACCTCAGATTTGTATCAGAATAAAAAAGAAAGGCATAATTAGAACGTAATATGTATGAAAAAGTAAGGTTATTTTAATAGATGAAATAAATGGTTCAAAAATGGTTATAAAATATAAGATCATCAATATCCTTTCGCAATCAACCTACTCGACAACAACTAAGACACCGCAGTCTGAAACGTTTTAACACATTTGACTTACCATTACGATTTTTTTAATAATTTTACTTCCACTACAAATTATCGGGGTCATTATCATCTCCATCATGGCCATTGTCATCTTCAGCTTCAATTACTGTATCATGTTTCATGATATTAATGCATAGTTCAGTCAACTTTTGTTTTGCCATCTTCAGCTTCAAATACTTCCTGCTTCAAGATACATATTAATCCACAGTTCGGTTAAGTATAGTTTTGTTTTTTGTTCAGAGTTTAGTTTTTAAACACACTCCTGAGTGTGTTTTATATTTTGATTCAAAGAACGTTATTATTCAGAATTTTATCGTCTTTGCTTAAAGTTGTAATATGACAAATTTGATGCACACCTGGAGTTGTTTATTTTTGAGTCTATTGAAATAAAAATAGATATCTCCAGCTGATTAAAATAAATACTTTAAAAATTATTTAATTTACATTAACAAAATATGGTTACTAGGCAACTAAGAAGAAGAAAAAAAAGAATTGTAAAATATTTTAATGGGGGACTGGAGGCCAAACCAAACGAGTGGGTCCCTCATTCGCTCTTAAAAAATAATATTAAGTATGTAATAAATAGTAAGTACAAATAAATAATAATATATATAATGTTCATGTTATGAAAAGAGACACAAATTATTAAACTCTATAATAATAGTGATTATCTGATAGCTATTCAATGGCAGACATATGTAAACAACAACAATAATCATTCGTTTAATAGGAAAATTGATTAACTAAGATACGAAATAACTAAGACTGTAACTATAAAAAAATATATTAATTAAATAAAAGTTATAATGATTTAACGTGAATAATGTTTTATTAAAATGAAATAAGGGACAAGGTAAAGGAAAAATAATAAGATCAAATAATAATTTAGGTTATGAGGATATTTAAAAAATTAAATAGAGAAAGAAAGAATTGATTCACTGATATTGATATATGATTTAATTATTTCACAACAAATTTGGCATTCTCTTGTGAGGAGTGAATTAAGTCCTCTTCAAATTAAATAGTTATCAACGAATTTGGCCGAACCCTGGCGGAGGTACTGAGAGGGATAAATTTATTCTATTTCAAATTTGACCAATCCCTCGTGGGGATACTTAGAGGAGCAATTTAGTCTTCAACAAAGTTATATTTGCATTTCAAAAACTGATTGCAAAAGAATTGAACCTTGTTAAAAAAAATAGGTAAAAAGTCAATTCCACGCAAAAGAACTTTAGAATCGACTATTGCAGACAATATTAGGCGTTTATTAATTAAACAGAGGAAAATAAATATTGGATAGAAGTTACATAAATTCATATTTTACAATTTCTTATACGACTATAAAAATGTATCCGGAAACTAACGTTTGGAATGGAAAGTATTGTTCAATATGTGGTATTTGAGGTGCTTTTCTGTATATATGGTTTTCATGAAGGAAAGCAGTTTATTTCGTTTTGATAAAATACTCAGTAATTTCAATCACTATCAACGTCAGAATTTACAAACTCAACTTCAGCCGTTTACCAATGGAATTGAAAACACATTCCATCCAACAATGGAATGATAAAATCTGGCGGACTAAAGAGAAACTTTAGGATTGTTAATAATTAGAGTAATAAAATCATTGCTTATTATGAGAGTGAAATCTTCTGGATCCATTGTTGAATACCAAAGACATTTTCTATGTAGATCATAAGAAATAAGAAGCAGAGGCTGTTGGCTGTTAGAAGGCAAGAAGACCAAGAATGAATGAGGGGAGGAGGGTGGTGTTATCGATCGCCACAGACGTCTTATCCTCCCTGCTGCCTGCCTGCCTCTTTCGCCACTTGATTAAACCGAGCAGGAGGAGTTTAGTCGCTAATGGAAATTGATAGCGCACTGTAGTCTGTAGTCTTGATGTTTAAATCATCCCAGTGTCGCGGGCTCTGGCCATTTCTCACACCGACACTTCCCCTCTTTCTCTACCACTCGTACTCCATCACTCCGTCTCACTTTTCGCATTTTGTACCCGCTCTCCTTAGTCGTATTATTTCCACTTCTGAAACTCGGTCCTCCTTTGATTTATTAACCGTACATCAAACTGTGCAAACCATTACAATGACTTTAAAAAATATAAATTGTCTGTAAAAGCTTACAAAAAACAAAAGAAAAATAGATAAAGGATTCCTTGAGATTTCTTAAATGTATATATCAGAAAAAATAATAAATCTGTTTTAATAAATCTGTTGATATTCATCATAATTAGTCGGTTATCAAATTTTTGACCAATCGATTTCATTATCACGAAAAACCAAATTTAGTTTGTTATAAACATGTATTTATATGTTTATCTTATTATTATTTTTTTAATTATAGACGCTAAAACGTTAAATGTTTGTTGAGGTTCTTCCTTTCAAAAGGTGTGCGGTATTGTTTTTCTTTTCATTTTTTTAAATAGGACCACACCCATTAAAGATGTGCGTGTCTTGGAAATAAAGCTATTGATAATAACACAACAGCAATAGAGCAAATAAGAATTAAGGTATAAAAATCTATTGGCAAAGAATGAATAAAATTATACTCACTTAATAAAAGTTCTAGCAGGCTACATAGAATTAAATCAAAATTATATAATTGAATACGTAATATAGAATCTATTTATCTGTTAAATAACACGCACTTCGAAAATTATATAAATAGTTGCATAAAACGGACAGCTTCTATTCATAAAACTGACTCACTTATTTGCTACTTAATTCTCTTTTCAGTAATTCTTACACACTTTCTAAAAAAAAAAATAACTTTTTTGAACTTGTATTGTTTACACTTTTATTGTGTAACTGCATGCAATAAACGGGACATAAGTTCAATTCCTTTGACAATTTTGTCCTTTGCTTATGATTTAATGCTATTTGCAGATTCTGAGGATGATTTACAAAGGTCATATTTTATTTAACTGCTAAACAATATAACCTCTCAATTTCTTAATATTATACCTAAGTAGATTAACCTTTAATCTTTATTACAAAAATTTATTAACCTTTGAACTTTATTACAAAATGTTTGTTTTATTTAGAATTCGTTCTAAATTAATTTTATTTGTAACATCTATGACTAATAGATTATAATATTTTATTCTCTGTTTTTCGGAGTTAAATCTTTATACTGATTGATTTTGCTTTTTGAATGTAAGAACAGATTGTAATTTCTGCTATCTGGAAAAAAAATTCTGCAAGAAAGAAACATGTAATGAGTAACAAGGGTACTGATTATATCAGAAGCAAGGTAGTTTTGAATGACAGTGCCTTAGAAAAGATACATTTGCAGCGCCGCGCGGGGGGAATTTCCTCTGTATGATGCAGGTCTTCGAAATGCCACTCTTAAATGATTTTAAAATGTTTTTACTTTCTCTTGTCTATATGAATATACTGTATAGGAAGAAAAGTACTGTTTTCATGTCGATTTTTCGAAATCGAGTTTTCAGCTGATATATACTTTTCAGACCCCCCTGAACCCAAAAAAAACATGTTTTTAGCAATCGATGTGTAAGTGTGTGTGTGTGTGTGATCGGAGTATCTCAAGAACGGATCATCGTATAAAGTTTAAACTTGAAAATTAAGTTAGATACCACTAGAGGATTTATTACAACACTTTCATCAAAATCGGTCTACCGGAAGTTGTAGTTTATTTGTGTATTTTTCACTTTTCTACGGTTTTCTCTAAAACGGCTCATACTTCTTTTTTATAATCGCCTCATTTACTACATTTTTTATGCTCTACAAGATAAAGTAGACGCCATGTCTGCTGAAATTCTTGGGAAGGCTGTTCTTTCGTAGAAAAAATGGTTTTATAAGATTGTGGCCTTAACATGCATTTTAGCGCAAAAGTGTTTATAATCAAAGTTGAAAACCGTTTAACAACCTACAACATTTATTTGAAGCATTTTCTCTACATTTTACATAATTTTTCGTATTTTTAAGCCAAACGGAAGTTTATTTTCATTTTTCGTCATTCACTCGTGATTAAAATGAGGTTATGTTTTTGAGATTAATTTTTTTGTTTATTTCTAATGTTTCAATATACTAATATTAGGTTATATTATTCATTTTTTGCATTAGCAAGAGAAAGTTGTGTGAGTGTTTCACACCAAATTTATTAAATAACGTTCGGTTATGAACAGTGATTTAAAAAAACTGCGTACAATGTATGTTAGATCAAAAGTTTTTCGGCGAGTGCTTCTCGAGAATCGCATCAGCACCAAAACCAAAATCAGAAGGTAACGAAAGCGCTTAGGCAAAGACGTACGATAATATCATAAATTGTATACACCAATATCGAAATTTTTCTGTGGAAAATTTAATTAATTCAAATTTCTAAAATGTTTCATTATTTTATAAGGTTATTTTATCATTTTTGTTCAGTTTAACTTTATGTTTTTTAAATATAAATAAATAATGTTGTTCAGAAATAAATTAAAAATATTGAATTATAATTAATGAAAAATGGAGTAATTTAATTTAATAGTCCATCAAGTAATAAACACCCCAAAAATATTTAAAAAATCATTAGTTTTGAAAGTATAGCATAAAAAGTAATTTCCAAGACAGCTTTAAGATCAAAATTAGTCCGAATATGCCTTTTATGAATTAAGCTTCATAACTTCTGTAGTTGTTCATTGGATTGAACTGTAATAAAGTAGAGAAAACGATTTAAATAATCTACAATCAAAAACAAAATTTCATTACAAATTAAAAATGTGAATGTTCTTTCACGTTTAGAGCACAGTAGTTAGTCTTAAATAATCATTAATGAATAAATTCCGATCTACTTTGAAAATTCTTGTTATTTTTAATTACATTGACTAAAATTGTTAGATAGTTCTAAACAATTTGTAGGTCTGAAAAAGATTTAATTTATTGAATGTGTCGAAGGCAGATGGGGCGCGTGCGGAAGGGCGGGCCCTGCTGCCGATTTCATTAGCTGACTAAAGCAGTCCGGTAATCGCTTCGGGCTGAAAATGCCCTACAAGTACGGATCCGATCAGCTGTCCCTTTAACACATTTGTTGTACAAGATAAAAATAAAAGCAGAACAATAAGTTAAACTGGACGTATAACAAATTCTTAACATATATAGTACAAATTGATGATCATATTGTTTTTTGTTTGTATCTTTATAGCCTAAACTGTTGTTGTTTTGGTCATCAGCCGAAAGGCTGGTTTGAACCTGTAGAGGTTTTACTAAGTAAAACGAGGAGTGAGGAGGTTTACCATGCCTTCCTCACTGAATGGAAAAGTACACTTATCAGCATGCCGGGCCCTCTGAAAAGCACATATTTTCCACTCTGCAAATGACACCTTCACTTCATTCACCACAGGGTCTGGCTGTATAATGAAATTCATTACTTTCAGAGAAGATAACTCTGAATAGTGTCTTTTACACCTCTACCTCTTCTGTTTTTTAATGATTCAGTCATTTAATTGGCTGACCATGTGACAAGAAACAGAACTATTTATTTTAGCCCTGCAACTAACAGATTGAGTGTAAATAATTTGACACTCCACCTGTCTGTTATGGGCAGAGCCTAAACTAGTATGCGCAATTAATACTTCATAGATACGTAATAGAATCTCCAAAAGATATTTAAAAATAAAACTTATTAAATAAACTACACTTTCATGTGTACTCACAGTAAACTGCTGTAGTTTACAAAAAAAACTGCTCTGCTTTCAGTCTTAACATTCACATTTCAATAGATTAGTTTCTTTTGTTAAGCTTTCGCACCAGATCTTTGTTGTCAAGTAATTCACAACGCTATTGTTAAATATGTTTTATCGCTGATATGGCGGAGGCGTCTTTCCATATGCTCTTGCTCTAACCTCTGGATTTTGTTGGAATCGAAGTCAATTTGGAGGTCTCTGTGAAGATCGTTGTTGAGGTGCCAGTGCAACTCGTGATAGTTTAGCCTGAGTTCCTCTTTTTTTATTTTTGATATGAGCTGATAAATCTGAGATTGCGAACAACTTTTGTACCTTGGAATTTAACATGCTATGTTATCCAGGTGTTTGAAATCCCCGGAAAAGGATATCACGAAGTGAAAGTACTTATTTGCTTTACGACGAAAAATACCATGTTCCAACTAATACGATCTGGTTAAGGCTAGATATTTAATAGTATTACATACTATAACAATTTTTATCTACACAAAGAAAATGGAGGCATTCGAGTTGTGGCTGTATAGATAAATGTTGTGACTACCATTGACTGCTCGGATGACAAATTTAGAGGTACTCAGGAAAATGAAGAAAGGGGATGAATCGTTTACACCATCGAGTATAGGACGCCTCAATATTTGAAACACGTCATGAGAAATCAATTCAAATATTTATTACTTCAAGCCATAGAAATTAGTAGTTAGACGTAAAACCCCAAAAAAACCTTCAAGCCATTATGCAGGGAAAAATATAGGTAATAATATTTTTATTATTTTATTAAATAAATAATTTAACCCTACTCCTGATTCTGTCTGATACCGCGAACGCCAAATACCTAAAACTTTTATTAATTTAAATCATAAGGACTCATTTATTTATTATTACCAGTAAATGCTATCGTTGAAAAGAAGTAGCACACGATATGTTACAGCGGTGAATTAACTTAAAATAATTCTATTGTTTAAAATATTTTGTACCTACTACGGAAGAACTAGAACCAAGTTACGAAAAGTGGCAACGGTTTTCACAATGAGCCACAAGCATTGCGTTGGAGCACCAAAGTTTTCTCATTTCGTAGCGGGATTTGCCGGTTGAAGCCGATACGATGCAAGAAGCGTCTTCCTCTCTACCGTAATTTGCTTGTTGCTTTATTGTGTGCTGCTTTATTGCGGTTTGCACTCGGTAAAGTAATATCTATTGCTAAAAGCTGTGACGTCAGATACTTAACTACTCTTTGACTTAAAATAACAACTGCATCGTTCAATAACTAGAACGGTGCTTTGCAAGTTAAACTAAACTAATAAGTAATTATTTATTTAATTTTAAATTAAAATAATAAATTAGATACCTCCAAAATAGGTGCAATGTGAAAAAATTAAATTTTATATTTTATACAGAAAACCTACATATGGTTTTATTTTTGAAGTTGGTCTGATAAAATCCGGATTTCCGTCAAATCTTCATAGTTAAGATTTAACAATTAATATTTAACGATTTCAAGAATCAAATCCTAAGTCTTAACAGTTAGATTCTTGTAAGGGAAAATACCGCGGAAGAAGCTACAGGACTGGCTTACCCGTCGGCGTATTAAGGTGAACCCAAATAAATCAACACAACTTATTAGTACGTTCACCTCATGTCAAATTTGTCCACCTGTGGTGCTGAATAACGTTCACATCTCCCCAGCAAGAGTAGTGCGATATCTTGGCTTGTGGCCTGACAAGCGACTAATTTGAAAGCATCATCACCGTAAAAAAACGTTTAGAATTTAACCGCCGCCAGAAGCTACTCTTCTACTTAATTAACCTTCAATAAAAATTGAACTTCCTTTCCAAAATTTTAATTTACAAAACCCTTTTGAGACCAATTTGGACTTCTGGTGTCCAACCCTTTGGAGCAGCGGCTGAGAGTAACTTAAAATCGATCCAGACCTTTTAATCAAAACTTTAAGACTTGTTTCTGGCGCTCCTTTTTGTGTAAGCAATAAAACCAACCACGCCAATTTCAAAATTCCGATAGTAAAGGAATTAACCGCGTGTTTCTATAGTAAATTTCCTCAACTAGCCAGTGACCTTTCTACAAGGAACTTCCCAACTGTACGACGTCTACAGCGAAAGTGGACCAGAGACTTTGATCTAAATAATGGACAACAGCCGTAGTTCTAAACAAAGAATGTACCATTGGGTACTTCTTCTCCTGAAAGTAAAATTTCCCAGTGCCCGTTGTGCAGTACATTGTACAGCACCGTAATAAAAATTTAAAACACAAAAAAGGTTTAACGCCAGATCTCCATTTTTAAGATTTTGGAAGGACTCTTTTGGCTTAGTCTATTATTATCTATACTGATATTATAAAGACAAAGCGTGTTTTTTTGTGTAGGCTAGTTTCCAAAACTGTCATCGAATTTTCATTAAATTTTGACAGCACATTCGTATTTGTATTCACAGCAAGATTTTACTTTTTAAATTTTCAAAAATGATAATCCTTAGGGCCCTAATGAAGATTTTCATTAGTGTATGTGTGTGTGTGTGTACACGCGCGCGCACGTATGTGTGTGAGAGAGGGGAGGCAGAACGAGAGAAAGGGTGAGAGGGGGAGAGGAAGAGAGAGGGAGAGGGAGCTAGATAGATAGTCAGAGAGAGAAAGAGAGACAGGTGGGAGAGACAGTGCGTTGGAGTATAAAGTCGATCTAGCAGCTACACTATTTCTGTTACATTTATTTTCAAAAAATTGATTAGGCCTACACATGTTTCGCGTGCGAAGCCGCGCCGAGTATGTTAGTAGAGTTATATTAACGTAAAGACAAAGAATTTAGATATTCTGTATTTATTAACTGTTAGACCAATTTGAAATTAGTTTCGCCAGAAATACGTATTAAGTTGAGCAGAATCATTAGTAGCCTACTACAAATTAAAATACTAGGCCTCCATTTATTCTAGAAATTCCAGGAAGGTTAACACGTAGAATAATTACCAATAAATGCACAGGTACAATTCACAATAGGTACGCATCTACAAGAGTGGGCTGATAACTAATGTACACTTGCTTGTAGAACGCGAACAAAAACAAATAGCAAGATCGGGTAAAACAAATTGAAGTTAAATTCCTCACCTGAAAAATCATTTATTTATTTTTCAACAATTTACCTTTAAGCATTACACATTTCTCCCAACGTAAAACAAGTTTTTTCATTCCGTAACTAAAAAATTCTTCCAACTTTTCTCGAACCCAGGACGCAATAGCTGCCTTCTCCTCATTGTTCGAACTGTAATGATTACGCTTAAGGTCTCTCTTGAGTAGAGAAAAAATAAAAATCCCAAGGTGCGAGGTCGGGGGAATAAGGAGGGCTTGGAATCGGTTCAAACTTCAGGTTTTTCAGAGCCTTTTAAGTTGCGCGCGAAGTGTGTGGACGAGCATTGACATGTTGCAAGATTATTGACGCATTTCTTGGACATTCCAGTGTGGTTTGCGATACGCTGTTGAGTGATCTGCCGGTCATTTTGAATCAAATCTTCGACGAGTTTGCTATTATTATTGCCTGTGACAGTGATTGAACGTCCGCTGCGTGCATCAACAATTGAGGCTTTTCCAGGTTGGCAGTTACGAAATTTTATTACCCATCGATTTAGAGTAGACTTATTAACAGCATTGTCAAATGACGATGAATCTCACTAAGAGTCACTTTCTCAGCAGTTAAAAATTCGATAATAGCACGTTGTTTAACTCGCGTTGACATAGCACCAGAACACGACGCCATACTTCCACTACTCAAAACCATCTGGATGAACACAACGTTTTCAAATTGCGCAAGCGTATAGAGGAGTAATAGTACTTCCAAATACCACCAGGCGCGCTCTCAAGTTCATTTTGTTTGCAATCTACAAGTATGCGTGCATTAGTTATCAGCCTACCCTCGTTTCGCAGGGAATACCCTCAGATTTGAAACATGAGATAAAACTAAAACTTTTAAATGGGTAAATTAACTAGTGAGTAGTATTGCTTAAATATAATGGGTGTTTTACAAAGTGGAAAACCTACATGTGAAGAAAAGAAAAAATGTAATGTGAACACGTGGTCATATTAAACTAAGCTTAGGTTTTATGAAACCTAATTTAAAGAAAAATACTGTTGTGGTTTCTTATAATTTTTCCCCTTAGAAATCGAATAATGAAACCACAACTTATAGCCTAACTAATAATACCAGAACTCTAACTTTAATGGTTATTTTTGAAAAACGTAAAAATATCTCGTAGTCTACATGTTTTTCAGCAATATCTCATTAATTATTATTTTATTTAAAGGATTTTTTAACTTCATCGAAAACAAGATTTTTCTACACCACAATCAATCATTAAGTGAAATCTCTTCGTTTTTTATACTAGTCTGAGAAATTCCCGACCAGAATCAAACCATCTTTCTCTTAGCCTTCCGCTGGTCTTTCTTTTTATTAGTTCTTTCTTCATCTCTAACGTGTCGAATGTTTATCAAATCTTATTTAGTATCATACATACTACGTGGCAGGGTGCGTAATTGTTAAGATAGTTCCCACAAAGAACTAAACATTTATATTGCGTTTGTTTAGAGTTACCTGTTGAAAAAAGTTATATTATATACAGAGAATGTTTGAAAGAGTTGTACTAAACTTCGGGCCGTGAATTGTTTAGTCAATCCGACGAAAAATGTTTAGTAAAGTTAAACCCAAAAATTTATCTTAGTTTTCTTACTGACCGCCATTTCGCAATGTCAATGTTGTACTGTATAAAGTAAATATTTACAAAAAAAGACCAATGCAGAGACATTCAAAATTTAGAAGTCTGTAATGCCACTATTTTTAAATTTTTAATGGAACGGGCTTCTAATTTATTGCTTTCGTAGAGTACAAAACAGTAGGTTAAACCAGTAGGTATACTAAACTTGATATTATTACAGGCTAATCTCAATCGGTATATAAGGTAAACTATTTTATTGAAAAAAATATAAAAATATAAAATGGCTGACAGAAAGAAAACTGCAATTTTAGGCATAACTGTACTAAACAATTTTTCTTTGAATGGACAAGCCAATCATGCCTGAATTAGGAGCGACATTTTTCAAACATCTGTATAGTCACATCAGTATAGTTGTAATATAATAAACTTATATACACACACAACACATACGTACATTCACAAGACAAACTGAATACGCTCACACATAACATAAACATACATCAGATGATTTACTACCGTCAGATGTGAAAGACAAAAAATAATAATAACAAAATTATTTTTCATTTTATTAAAATAAAATGGATTGTTAACTCACTCTTTTTTAAATTCTTTAAAGAGTAAGGTGACGATTTACATCTTTTAAAAATAGAAAAACATTTTTATCATTGAAAACAATTTTACTGAACAGATAAAGATAGAGATTTTTAGAGGATTGGTTGAAATAAAGATTTCAAGGACTTTTAATAGATTTTAAAGATTTTAAGGAACTTTTAACAACTTTAATAATCTTAAGAATTTTAGAATATTTACAAAAAAATCTTTTAATAAAGACCCTTGAATTATTGAATTTGGAAACTTTTCTTTATGAACTTCTGGGACATAGTAACATCAGTTTATACTATAAACTGATGATAATTTATGGGTAATTTAATTATATATATCTTTATTTTTAACAATCTGTTTCTAATATTCTTATGAATACAATTTTATGAACGGATAATTTCTCTTATTCCGAATGCATGAAATTATTTAGGTAGTCATAATTTCTCGTACATACTTCATTGCAGTAAAAGGCCGTACAAATTTCAATGGATATATTATATTATAATCTGTGAATAGAGCTCTTCAATACCGATTTCTGAGAATCTTCATTACAATCATCTTGCGAAGTGGATATTATAAGACTAATTTAAGAGGATACACCGAAGTGCATACTATGCGAGTGGGCTCTGCGTATCGGGCATTACACAGGAAATGTGTTTGGCTTGCAGACTCAAACTAATGCAGGGGAATAAGATTCAATCAAGTATCTAGTCTTTTCGTAATTTTAGTCCCAAAATTTATTTATTCTAGAAATTTCGAACAGATTTTTCAATTTTTAACTAATGTGAATATAATTTACCCTTTTAAATTACTTTTTTGAAATCACTTCTAATAGGATAAAATGGATTATTTCAACCCCAAATTTCTGTAAATCGTGATAATTTGTGTTTACCTCCTCTGGATGGTCAGTTTTTGAGAATCAAATTAATTCTTAGAAATATTCAAGGTATATCTATACAGTTTTCAGAAGCGCAAAGGATTACAGAACTTGATTTAAAATTTGGTGTTAAGTTAGTTTCAAGGAACAGATTTTTCGCCTTTTTGTATATTTCTTTGAATCGCTGTATCTTGGTAAATTCAGTCGCCAAGTTAGACAATTAACCTAAAATTGGGTATTATTATTTAAAACTTTTGAATAATTTTTTTCAAATTTAAATTTTTAAGGTCTTTGCTGGTTATAAATCTTTCACCGCTCTCCATTACTAAAAATTAATCTACCTTTATCTACAGTGGATACTTTAATGGAGTTAACGGATTCTCAAAAATTACCTTCTAGTAACTAAAATCCAAAATTTAATTGACTCTAAAATTTTGGCGATATTCAAACTTTTATTTCCGTTCTATTTTCCAATCCTTTCAAATTATAACATTCAAAAATTTTCGTCACTAGCCTGTAGGCTATCAGTATAAGAACTCTTTTATTTACGTAGGGAAAAATCTTCTAAATCTGGTTTGTTTTTTAGTTTGATAATTATCTTGTGCAATAAGAAGCTTGGTTTTTAGTTACTACCTCACATTATGGTCGGCCTATAACTTAATATCGGTTGGTTTTGATTCGTTATCATTTTTCAGAACTTAACCAGGAATCGAACTCAGAATCCACCTTGCAGTTTATCTAACCCTGCACTACAGAGCTGGCCAAATCTGAAGTTTATTACAAAAATTAAATTTTGGGAAAGTGAAAAAGACGACAAAAATATTTTCCGGTACAACAAAATTACTTCCGGACGACAAAATTACTTTATATTTGTAGGTAAAAAAACAATCGATTACAATTATTTTTATTTATTACAAATTTGATTGTCGCCTGGTATTTTAGTAAAAAATTAGTAAGGAACTTTTTCAGAAGGTTTCAGCGCATTATCATTTTCAGATAATACCAAAAATTAATTTTAAGATCTCCGTTTCCAGTTGAGTCCAGGGCTCTACAAATGAACCAGTAAAGCGGTATTTTTTCTGAAGTGACCACACCTTTCGGCGAGCCTGGACGATGTTTTTTTGCAGGGGAAATATCTTTAAATCTTTGGTTTACCGTCACTTCACGCTTGGCTATCAACAATTACCATGGAAACAATTACCATTATTTAATTAGTCAATTCTGTCGGTCAGTCCCGCGACTGCTAATTTTTTTGCTTCGGGTTTATTGGGCATCGACTGTCATGGTCATTAGCCTAAAGGCATTATTATTATTTTGCCGGCCGCATTGGCGTAGTTGGTAACGTGCTCGCCTCTCATCATGCGGTCTTGGGTTCGAATCCCATTCAGGCACGGCATATTTTCATACGTTGCAAAAATCATTTCATTCTTCACCGTCTGCATTTGCACTAATTGCAGAACAG
This sequence comes from Catonia carolina, assembly GCA_035578175.1. Lineage (NCBI taxonomy): Eukaryota > Metazoa > Arthropoda > Insecta > Hemiptera > Achilidae > Catonia > Catonia carolina. The sequence continues at coordinate 355,724,574 of JAQMRL010000001.1, forward strand.
TCGGACGTTAAACCAAAAAAAAAAAATAATATTTTTTTTTTTGCAAATAGGTTATTGTAAAATCTCTTGTAGGTATTATTATTATTATTATTATAAATACGATATTTAAGAACAAGTTTTAGTAGGCTTATATAGGCCTTTTACCAAATTATTTTACAATCTAGCCTTTAACGCCAAAACTATTATAAGTTTGGAGGTCAATGACCGTAAATATTATGATAATAATATTTCTGAAAACGAGACAGATACAATACCGGATGATGGGGATGTACCAGGAAGGGAAGTTTGAATTTATGTGTGCTTAATGTATTAAATAAATTTACAGCAAAATATTTACATAACCTGAAGGTCAACAAAACTAAATAATCAAGCATAAGTTCTGACAATAGGGCAGACAATGTTCAATGTCAATTTGAATTTGGTGAGGACATATAACAGAGCGATGAGACAACGAGCGAAACACATGTTGACCGTTTTCCAGCCAATGAAAAGTGATGTGTATAGTTGCTAAATAACCACAAATAGTGAATCTTTCCAAATATTAGACAACAGGGTCCAGACAGGCTCTATTATTTGTAGTGATATAGTAGCGATAACACTAACAAAACTACAGATGAAATAAACAATGGATACATAACAACATACAACATAAACCAAATACGTATTTGTATTCTGGTCGAATAATATGTCATAATGCCGTCAAGTAATAAACTCACGCTTGTTTGATGAAAACACGACTATTTCTGCCACATTGGCTACAGGTATTAACGGTCACAAACGTTGCTCATAACTCACATGACAACTAAACATAAGTTTCTCATTATATAAAACATAACTTAACATTCATGTTGATATTATTGTTATTATATTTTATTAGGCCTACTATTATTTACTACAATAAAATCGGTGTTGTACAAAACGTAAGTACTGATAGCATGTGGACTTAATTAATGCTATTGTAAATTTAATAAACCAATATATTAGATCAACAAAAGTTAATGAACATTTTTTAAATTTTTCCCGCATTTTTATTTAAAAAAATTACGATTAGAATGAGGTCTACTTAAGGTATCCTGTTGTTGAATTAACCGTTAAAAATTTAATTTCCCTCGTATAACAAAATGTATGTTTCATAAATCGAGTATGAAATACAAATATTATAGTCGAGTCTGAAGAGAAGCTCTAAAGAGACATTTTTCTTTTCCAGAATCTATGCAGTGCGTAGAATATCTGCATATTTTTTTTGTCTAGTTTTCAACCAAGAACTATACACTATAACACAATTACTAGATGGAAGAAGGGGTACTTCCAGCAGCGTTTTATCTAGGATGATGTAGTCACGCTACGATGGAGACGAACTTGATGAAAAACAATGGCAGCGTCGACGATGAAGAAGTTAGGAAGACATTATGGTGTGGATGATGAAATAGCAACAGAATTTTGTTGTAATAGATCTCTACATTAAAGACAAAGATGTCTAAATTTTGGAGAATTTAGAATGGCTTTGAGTCGTTTGTGGTTGATATCGTTTGGATGATTTTGTGGTTTATTACATAAGTTTTTATAAAGCTGTCTTACGACGTCTTTTACGTAGGGTGTGCAACGGTCCAAGTGAAGGGTGTCATTTCTGATGAACCAAGATTACTGACATGTAAGATCGAAGATTATGATTATATAACTAAAAACTTAGGCTGCCAATTTGGTTTTGATGGATAGCCTGATGTTGAACAAATACAACGTTTCAAAGAATATGTGGGAGGGTTGCAAGTACATTAAAGGACAGAACTTAAAAACATACGTTGATGAGATTTTATGATGTAAAAGCAGTTACGACTTTTTTGTAAGACGGCAAAACTTCTTTCACGGATTAAGAAACAGAAATTTAAAGCTGCAGATATGCGTGTTCTACGAAGAATCAAAGGTATGAGGAAGACAGAATTTGAAATTATAATGCCGGAAATTTTGATGCCGGAACAGGCTGGGTGGCCTATTACGTGAAGAGAAGAAGAACAAAATATCATAGTTCAATTTTACGCAATGGCAATACATTATTCTTCGTCATATCTTCACCATCATCATTTTGAAGTTCAGAAGCCCTGGGTAAGCCTTGGCAACCTCCACAACCCTCATGCAGGTCCAATCCTTCGCACCCAATAAAATAAAACCATTCGTGATATCCTCCACACACATTTTTCTAGATCGAAATCTTTATTTTTTTTGGACATTCAGTTTTTAACCTTAATTTCTGTCCGTCTTCCGAGACTGCTGGTTGCAAGAGATTTGAACAGGAATGCGGGACGATTGCCAAATTACCTGTTACATAAAAATAACATGTTACAGAAAAAACTACATGCTACATGAGTGTCATGTGCTGCATGAATAGTTCAGAATGCATTCGGGACGCTGAATTATTCAGCAGTTATTAAGGTTCACAATACTAAGTTTAATATTAATATATACAATATTTTAATATTTTTTGCCGGTTAATTTATTTATTTATTTACGGTACCTTTTATAAAAACAACTAAATATTTTTACACATAAATTCCCAATCTAAGTCTAATGATTACATTACCCAGTAAAGAAAAAACCTTGTTCCCTGAAAAAGAACCGTGATTGGTTCTTTTGTGTGATTTTTGTGTGATTGGTATGTTCCTACACTAAATATGGGCCTAGTCTAAATCTGAAATATTTTATTAAAAGAGGTAGGTTTTCTATTACATTACTATAGAAAAATATTTAGCAACAATTTTTCTTATTTATTTCATTATTTTATCAAATTATTACCACTGCCACCACAAACAGGTCACTGCTATGAAGCCGTTTTGATTTTGTAAGAACTCATTTTTTACAATCTAGTGTTATTAACGCCAACCCTACCCAAAATCTGGAACCCCAAAACATTTCGCCAGAGTTACCATAGCTTACCCAAATAATCTCAGTTTTAAGATGTTGAGGGCCTCTTACATTCTGCTACATGACCAGAACCAACTTGTCAAAGTTCTTATTACATGGACAACCAATTATATGACTGAATCATTTAAGAACACTAGAGGTAGAGGTGTAATAGACACTAGTTACAGTTATATCCTCTGAGAGTAATGAATTTCATTATACATTCAGATCCTGTGGTGAATAAAGTGAGGGTGTCATTTTCAGGGTGGAAAGTAGATGCTTTTTAGAGGCCGGGCATGCTGATACGCATATTTTTCCCACTCAATGAGGAAGGCATGTTAAACGGCCACACTCCTCGTTTTACTTAGTAAAGCCTCTAGAAGTTCAAACCAACCTTGATTGATGACCTAAACGACAATGTTAACACTGAGAATTAATGAAAATTAAAGGCAAATAATTGACCAATTTTTTTCTCGATACCTTATAACATTTTAAAAAAGGTCATTTGTTGAATTAATATCCATGCCAATAAAACAGTTCTTCTTAACTTAATTTAGTCAGATACCATTTTATAAACTAAGTAAGGATTACCAATTAGCAAATGACACACTGAAAAAATATTTTGGCTACTCACGAACCTTCATGTTTCTTACAATTTACTGGAAAAGAAAGGATCAATAAGGTGATTATCTCTGTTATGAAAAGGCGAGATTTTTTCTGAATATCTGTAAAAAATTGAATAGGCCTACAATTTTTCAAATTTAATAATAATACTATTTTTTTGTCATCAGTCTCTCGACTGGTTTGATTTAGTTCTCCAAGGTGTTCTATCTTGTGCAAGTCGTTTCATATCAACATACCTGTAACACCCTACATCTTTTGTAATTTTTTATATATTCTAACCTTTGCCTCCCCCTACAATTCACTACTTCAATATTACCCTCCATTATTTATAGACCAATACCTGGACGTCGTAAGATATGCCCTACTAGCCCATGCCTTCTTCGGGTAATATGCCTCCATATACTTCTTTTTTCATCCACTCGCCTAAGAACCTTTAAATTACTTATTAATTATACTTTTAATTAAAGAAATAGTAGCTACACTATAATTTTGATGGTTTAAAACTCTCAAAATTTGGTACTGAAGGAACAACGGTGATTCAAATTTTGTATTTACTAAATCATAATCGAAGAATTGATATAATAAGAATGTTTATTCTCTTTAAAACAACTTCTTTCAATGATTAGCAGTAAGATTGTACATATTATGGAAGAAAGTGAATGTTTTTGCAGTGATAAATATCAAATAAAAGTTTAGTAGACGAGGTGAAAAAGATTTTGTCGGTATATAGTATACATAGAATATAATTTAAAAATTGGAGGGAGGGGTTCAAGAGACGGACTAGTTATCGTTAGCGGGCATTAGTGATTCAATTTCCGATCCATCAAATTAGGCGTCAATCGTTCTGTACCGTTTGCCGGCCGAAGCAGCGGGGTAGCATGCCAGCTTGTAGAAGACGAGGAGGAAGTAGAAGGGCCGGGGCTAGTGAAAGGCTGCGATGAAGGGTGAAAGGACGTTGCCTGGCGTGCACGATTGCAGCTGCTTCTTTCAATTTAATTCGGATTAAGGAGGTTTCCGACGTCTAAATGATTCAAACCAACGAGTTCTCTCCTCATCGATCCATCTACTTCCACCCGTGTTACTCCCTAAACACCCTCCAATTTCCATTTCATTCCCTCTTACGAACGGAACGTTTAGTTACTCAAAACAGAACACCTATTTCATTCTAATTTCAATTCACCTAGACCTTGGTGTGTGTTTTCCTTACGCATATAAAACCATTGTCTTCATGTGGTCGTCTCCAAAGAAAATTCATCGAAACATATTATTAGAGACTATACGTTTTATATAATGACAAGATAAACATACCTAATACCCCCCGACTCTCCCGTACAGATCACAAAAATATTCGATTTCATTTAATTAATTAATGTTACCAGAGTACACAGTCAATCAGTTTCAATGTAAGATTTTACTAAATAAGAAACTAAATTAGACTTAATTTAAAAAAGTGAAGATTTATGATTTATAATTTTTTTATCCCTAATGTGTGTACGTTGCAATCTGTTCAAATCAGAACAATAAGCAAACCCATGACTCAATGAGATGAGGATGATGTGTATGACGTGTAAATGAGGTGTAATCTTGTACAGACCCAGGCCGACCATTCCTGAGAGAGTATGGTTAATTGAACCCCAACCATCAAAGTACACCGGTAAGCACTGCCTAGTATTCAAATCCGTATAAAAGTAACTACCTTTACTAGGGTTCAAACCAGGGACCTTCTTCTGCAAAAATCAGCTGTTAAACAGCTGACTCGCGGCGACGACTTTACCTCTAGATCAACCCGGTCGGTATGATTTATAATGAAACAGATGTCTTCAATGTTGTTTTATTTTTCCTTCATATTTTGAAAATTGAATGAAAATTTTTACTTACTTTTAAAAAATAACCATTTTAAATAAAAATACTTGTCTACATGTATCGTACCTATAATTATATTATCTATGTAAAACTTGAGTAGGTGACATAAAGTACCAGTGGGCCTAATATTTCCCTATCCGCAACGTAAAATACAGAGCGTTTCATAATGTTCTTCGGGGTTACGAAAATTCAGTACAAAAAATTATTTCACTTACCTAAATGAAAGTTGTACCGGCCGATGCACGAACTCAACAGTTATTTTTAAACTCTTTTGGTGACACGGCACACATCAACACGAAAGTCTAGCTCTTGCCTAACACGTTCTAACATGTCCCTTTCGATAGAGTTGATTACACTGATTATGCGATCCTTCACCTCAGCAATATCGTTCGGCATTGGTGGAATAAACACCAATCAACTATTGTCTTTCACATAGCCCTAGAGAAAAAAGTCACATGGCGTGAGGTCTGGTGATCTTGGTGATCATAATGTATTGGTCATCTTCAGACGCGCGTCCTATCCAGCGCCGACGTGCTTTATCTCCATCAGATAGATGCTTCATTAGTTGAAGATGGTACGGTTTGAATAATAAACGTTTATGGAAAACTCTCCACACCGTTGTTTTCGGAATTCCTAACTCTCTGCCTGCAGATGCAGTAGAGTTTGAAGTGCTGCGAATAAAACGTCCACACACACGTTCGGCATTGGCATCTGATTGATGGACGACCAGTTGATTGCCGCTTGCACAAGCAACCAGTTTCACTGAATTGTTTATACCATCCACGAATTGAATTGTCACTTGGTGGATTCTTATTAAATTTCAACCAAAACGCACGTTGCACAGTAATTACTGACTTTGACACGTGAAATTCTGACACGCAACACGACTTCTCACTTCCCGTGGCAGCCATTTTCTCTTCTGTCTACGCCTAACGGGCAAGCGGTAAACTGACTGCCCAGAATATGTGGAAAAAACTTTTTGAAGTGCTCTTTGGTACAGTAGGCCTACTTAACTCATTTTTATAATTGAAATACTTTTTTGTACTGAATTTTTATAACCGCGAAGTCCAGTATCAAACACCCTGTATAATAACTTCAGAATTAAATACACAACGGTTTAATAATCCTCTTGAACCAGTTGCCTCTGGGCTAGGCAACAGCAGAAATCGTCCACAGTTTTACCTTTAGTAGGGCCCCGTGCTGACCCAAGATAACGAATAAACTTTTATTTAAGCAGTAGAAAGTATACAAAGTCATAATAAACATCCTGCAATTCTAAATTACCTTCATATAGAGCCTACTGCATACAATGGCTCGTTGCATTTTAACAAAACCATTTTGACTTTTAAACCAAAATTGGTGAGTAACTTTATCAGCTCCAAGGAGGGCCAACAGAGTTACCAAATAATAGAGAACAAGTCTATAAAAATATAATTGCATTAAATTTAATTAGGTAATAAATTTGAAAATCGATCTCCAAAAATATTTCCGAGGAATTTTTCAGATTTCTTGATGAAAGGCCAATTCACAGCCCTGATAGGATTCTGTTTTTTTTTTTTTTTTGATGATAGATTCCTATGTATCTTTTTGTACTGAATCAGAAAATGACATTAGTTTTTCTCCATCACATCAGTCATTTTTGCAAATCGCAATTTTCACAATTTGTTTTGTGTCGAAAAATATAGAGAATATGAGACTTAAAGACAGATTTAAAAAGGTTTTTTTTCTTATAAAACGTATTATTTTTTGGCTTATACTATGCAATATTATAGCTACGCAGTTGAAGGGCCTGATGAGGGGGAGGGGGTCCATTGACCCCTAAAAATGTAATGAAAATCGTTACAAGATAAGCCTAAATTTCAATTATATTACATAATAATAATGCATTATCTTAATGATGAATTATATTAAAAAATTCACGATTGTATTCTTTGTGTCAACGTCTCTTTAGACCAGTCATGCTCAGTTTCAGGCTTTTCCGTACATGTGCTCTTCTTAGTTAATCTCGGTGCAACATCCAGCAATATTCTGCCAAAGTAGTATTCCATCTTCCTTGATAATCTTTTTCCATTTATTTGATGTCCTGATGGAATCTCTCCCCTAATTCTTCACTAACAAAATCCAGATTCTGAGGAAAGTAGCCCAAATGTGAATTTAGGAAATGAACCTTCAAACTCATGGAACAGCCTAAATTTTGGTACTTCTGCAGCATAATACTCTCAACGAATAATTTCACATTTGGATCCTTTTTTTCGCCTATAAACTTGGTCACTACGTTTTTTTAAAGGCAACCCAAGCTTCTCTTTTAGCAACTTTTCTAATGTCATTTCTAATTGTCTTTCCTCCTAAATGAGTTATAAGTTTACCTGGCACGTTTATTACTTTTTTCAACCATCAAAAGAAACTAGAGAAGTTAATATTACATTATTCTCCTTTAGAACATAAGAAACATTGTGTAAAATTTTCAAGGTTTTTTTCTCAAGATCACTTAAGTGATTAAGTTGTGAATGACCCAGTGAGCGGTAAAAATTTCAGACTTTTACAAGATTAGGCTTTATTATACAACAAATTATTATTTTTACAATGCTGTTAAGCAGATCCAATCAAATTTATCTTGTTAAAGATGTCCATACGTACACAAATTCGTGCATACAGAGGATTTGTTACATATATAGGCTACAGACTCAAGCGCCAGTGGTCAAGAGAACTAAACCGATTGTATACTAAGCAGCGACATCAGCAACAACACTTAATTGTACATAAATTTTTCTACAATTTTTTGTTGGCGTTTAGGCCATCACCTGAAAGCCTGGTTTGAACCTCTAAAGGCTTTACTAAGTGAAACGAGGAATAAGGTGGTTTAATATAATATAAGAGACGAAGGCATATTATGCCTTCCTCTCTGAGTGGAAAAGTTATGCTTATCAGCATGCCCGGCCCTCTGAAAATCATCCACTTTCCACCCTGTAAATGACACCTTCACTTCATTCACCACAGGTTTTGGCTGTATAATGATAAAATTCGTTACAATCAGATGAGATAACTGTGACTAATGTATTTTACACCTCTACCTCTAGTGTTCTTAAATGCTTCAGTCGTATAATTGGCAGTCCATGATAAGAATGGTGGCAAGTTGGTTTTGGTCATGTAGCAGAGTGTAAGAGGTCCTCAACATTTTAAAACTGAGATTATTTGGATAAGCTATAGTAAATCTAGCGAAATGTTTTCTGGCTTCCAGATTTCGGGTTGGGTTGGCGTTGATAACACTGGATTGTAAAAAATGAGTTCTTGCAAAACCTTCTTCTTACTAAGTGAAGTTAAGAAAGACTTATATCGGCACAGATATTAATTCAACAAAAGACCTTTTTTAAAATTTTATAGGGTAAGGTTTCGAGAAAAAATTGGTCAATTATTTCCCTTTAATTTTCATTAATTCTCAGCGTCAACATTCTTGTTTAGGTCATCAGTCAAGGCTGGTTTGAACTTCTAGAGGCTTTACTAAGTAAAACGAGGAGTGTGGCCGTATACCATGCCTTCCTCACTGAGTGGGAAAAATATGCTTATCAGCATGCCCGGCCCTCCAAAAAGCATCTACTTTCCACCCTGCAAATGACACCTTCACTTCATTCACCACAGCTTTGGCTGTATAATGAAATTCATTACTCTCAGAGGAGATTACTGTGTCTAGTGTCTTTTATACCTCTATCTCTTGTGTTCTTTAATGCTTCTATCATATAACTGGCTGACCTGTGATAAGAAATAGAACAATTTTTTATACCACTAGAACTAGCAGATGAGTCAAATAACCGAACACTCCTCATAGCCTATCTGTTATGGACATTTGTACAATTTATCTTTAAATTTTGCTAAATTTTTTAACCTACAAATTTTAAGTAAACAGTATAAAAAAATTATTTTTAAATTTTACCAAATTAAGGTAGGCTATCTGTAAAAACATAAATCTAGAATGAGCGTTAACAAACCAGACAACTTACGTTACAGACTACAGCTTTACGGTACCACAGATGATCCAAGTTCAATTGACTATTAGGTAGTCTACATAATTAAATATAAACATAACACATTTTAAACACTGTGGAATTCTGAATGCAATTTAAAAATTATTAAACTATTATTAATAAAACTTGATCATTGAATTAACAAGTGATTGTAATTAAAATGTTTAATTAAACTGTATATCACTAACGGTACCTAGTGTAATTACAACAAGGAATAAACGATGAACGAAAATAAAACTCTATTTTTAATATTGTACTTTTAATAAAAAACATTTTTCTCTTTTTTTAAATTGTAATATCTACTTTGAAACAATCATAATTTTTTATCGATATGCCGTAGTACTGCAAAAAATATCAAATTTTAAATGAAAACTGAAAAATGTTGGTAATGTTATTGAAGCCTTATGAACAATAGAATAGTACTTTAAAATTAGGATCGAGTATTTGTGGAGGTGCGACTGTATTTGTACGGATGGTTTTGAAATGACGTCTCTCTTATTTGGGTTCCAATTAATCAGGGTTGCCAATCGTCAGAAGTTTTGCCTTGTCATTGATCAAATGTTTCATTTCAATAAAGCAAGGAAGGTGCAGTAGATGATACAGAAGAGAGTGGGTGAGGTATGTATCGTGTAGGTGAGGGTGGGACGGGGAGCTATGAAATTGTGATTTTGCCAAGAGCGGTATCTAAAATACAAAGTGTGCTTGTATATGATTGTATTTTAAATGTGTGTGTGCTTATGAAAGGTATGTTAGCTATGCATCCTTTGTAAAAGCAATATTGGTTTCTGTATGTTGTTACGTAATAGATAGGATACAGTTGCAGGTACAGTAGTAGGTTATACAGCACGGAACGGTTATATTATTGCATTCCTAACAGAGGAGCTTTTGCTTAGCAACGGCCAATAGCGTAAAACAACCTCTGTTCTCTTTCTCTTGTCCCCCCTATCAACCGTATGAACCCCCTTTTTCAAACAAAACTCCCCCTTGTTTTGTTTTACCCTCGACATTTTACCCTTCTTCTTTATCCACAATCAACCGTTTCTTCCTCGCCGATCTCTATCTCCTCTCATCTTTTGGCTTCTCCTCCTCCGTCTTCCCCGACCACCTTTTCATATACAGTCCGCTTTCAGAGTTATATTACACAGCGTAAGCCTATACATCCACCCGTCCTTCTCTTTCGGAATTTCGAAAAGACCCACGTACCGTAGATATTAAAAAATAAAATTAAAATAAATAATATAAACGAAAAACAAAAACTCTTATAAATGCTTCAGACTTCCCTACCTAAGTTGTACTCTTAATATTTCTATACCTTATATCAGATAGGCCAGTCTATTTTAATACTAATCTAACCTGATATATAATTCAAATCATAATTAAATTTAATATTTACTTATATTATTACTTTTTAACTCTTTGAATGATTATAACAAATTATTCCAGTTACATAAAATATAAACTAAACTAAACCAATCACAACAGATAGACTATTATAAATTCCAACGTTAGTAACTGAAATAATTAAAAAATAGCCTATATTTTAAAATTCTTCATTAATTTAATTCATAAATTTTTGTACCATATATTTCTTTGTGTTTTTATTCACAGTTGTTAGCTAATGATGTAAGCGTAGACAAAGATTTCATTAATTGAATTTTACCAAAAGGTTAAATTTAATATGGTCAATTCCGTTTGAGTTTTAACGCGCTGAACTACATAATATGTTTCGAGTTCGAATTCCGGTAAGGTTATGGTTATTATGTTAACCCCATCGTAACACCCTTATAGCCTATGACATAGCTTATAGAAATTTAAATAAACCGGAAAGTGAATACAAAATATATTTTCTCATACTTGATTGTAGGCAAATGTATTACAGTTTAGAGTATAATCGTTCAAACCAGCCCATTTATCTTCAGTTAGCTAGAGTAAGCAATAGATTAGTCTACGGTTATTAAGCCTAACATTAAAATAGGCAGGTGACTATTTATAACCAGCTACTTTGTTTGTTTTTTTTACTGACGTTATTTACAGCTGTACACGTTTGTAAAACTAGTAAATTAAATGACTCTGGTATGTGAAGGCACTTTAAAATATAACATGAATGACTTAAAAAGGAGCTATAGGAGTGACTATAGGAGGCCCATAGATAAATTTCTAAATTTTACACAAAATATCTATAGGCTTCTAAAACCTTCTGGAAAACCTATCTTGGAAGTTACCACGTAAATGTGGCATGTCCTACTCGAGGTTTCGTAGCCTACTATTTTGTTTTTATCCCTAATATGTGTACGTTATCCCCTAACAGGCAGGTGGAGTATTAAATGAATTGCACTCGATCTGCAGGCCAGGGCTACAAAAAATAATTTTGTTTCTTAACACATGGTCAGCCAATTAAATGACTGAATCGTTTAAGATTATAAGAGGTAGAGATGTAAAAGTCACTAGTCAGAGTTATATTCTCTGAGAGTAATGAATTTCACTATACAGTCAGACCCTGTGATGAATGAAGTGAAGGTGTCATTTGCAAGGTGGAAAATATGTGCTTTTCGGAAGGCCTGGCATATTGATAAGCATACTCTTTCAACTCATTGAGGAAGGCAATGGTAACCACCTCACTTCTCGTTTTACTTAGTAAAACATCTAGAGGTTCAAATCCGCCTTTCGGCTGTTGACCTAAACAACAGCATGTGTACGTTGCAAGCTGGTCAATTTAAGGACAATAAGCAACTCCATGAAATGAGGATGATGACGTGTAAATAAGGTTTAGTCTTGCACAGACTAAGGCCAACCGTTCCTGAGAGGTGTGTCGTTAATTGAATCCAAATTATCAAATTACACCGCTAACCACTGTCTGGTATTCAAATCCGTGTAAAAGTAACTACTGTACCTTAATACTATTTGAGCCATGGAACCTTCGTCTCCGAAATCAGCTGTTAAACAGCTGATTTGCGGCGGCGACTTTACTACTAGTCCAACCCAGAGGGTTTTGGTACCGTACTTCAGTTTTACTAAGCTGGAATTTTATGTATGAAGTATGTAAAAAGGCTGAACGTAATTGTTAAAGAAATCCGTAAGTCGTTAAGTAACATTTCGTTAGGTAAGTAGGGCCTACATACGTACTCCAAGGTGCATCTGCGGTAATGCCAACGCACTTAGAATGAAAACCTTGTCATTTTTACTGAAGACTTAACAAAGTCTTATGCTCATTTATGACAAGTAAACCTATTTTTGATGGCAAATGAAAAAAATTGTTGGAAGAAACGTTTTCTTTCAGCCTACTTTGTACCTTTTTACGATTTCTGAAGCGTCGATATATAGCCTATCTTAAAGAGAACTGTCCTCTGTCGATATTTTCATTTTAAAAGAATCTTACTAATTTTTTCTTAATTCATGTAGCTAAAAGTTTTATGTAGTTCTCTTTTAAAAATCTTTGCTTGTATTTCTTGTTTTGTAACCTACTAGCCAAAAAACTTTAAAAAACAGCCTACAGGAATAAATTAACTCAATTTAATTTATCTGGAATATATATCCTATGTTTCGTCCGAAATAATCATAAATTTAATAAATTTCTGTAGAAGGAAACTTGAGAAATTCTATAAAACGTTTCGGAAGAGGTGTTTGAACACGCAATAAAATGTTCATAATAGTCTACATACTGCAAGAATCTATAATTAGTAAGTCTGGCCTACAAAGTAGGAAATTGCACCAACAAAATTTGTAGGTACAATTTCCTACGTTGTATTTAATGCAGACGTAGTCTACTGTCGTACATGAAGAGTTGATAGGCTTTTATAACAAATCTTGCTCTAATATTAACTCTATGGTATTTATCAGCGAAACTAATTTAACGAGAAAATATAATTTAGAACTTGCAAAATACTTAAAATACAATAGGCCTATCAATTAAAGTAACATTTATTCAATAGTAGCCTAAATTAAATTAAACTTCACATCATCAAATTAAATCAATATAGGCCTACCTAGATTGAATTAAGGATCAATTCACTAAAAAGGAAAACCTCTAGGCTAGCAACCCACCTGGCCACCTACTATACGAAACCAATTCTAGATTGGTTTCTATTGTCCAATTCTAGATTGTCACTACTGAATAAGTAGGCCTAACTCTGAGGCGTACAATTTCTTTAACTAAATATTTAGGTACATATCTAGTCATTAGGCTGATTTTTCAAAAATATTTTAAATAAAAAATTACTCATCATAAATTTTATGCATTAATTTACTTCCTCTTTCCTATATGAATACGAGGGTAAGTCAATTATTATCCGCAATGTAGTTATAAAATTTTATTGTAGCCTAATCAAATAGGAAACTTACAAGTACATCATTTTTCGATATAGTCTCCTTGCTTTTCAACGCACTTGGTCCATCGTTGTTCAAGTTTCCAGATGCTCTCATAAAAAAAGGTTTTTGGTTGAGATGCGAGCCAGGAATGCACCGCTTCTTTCAATTCTTCGTCCGAGGTAAATCGACGGCCCTTTAATTCTTTGAGTGGACCAAACAAGTGATAATCAGAAGGAGCAAGATCGGGACTAGGCCTATATGGAGGATGAGCCAGTACTTCAAAATGAGTTTCTGGAGCGTTTCATCAGTGTGGGCAGCAGTATGCGGACGGGCGTTGTCGTGCAACAACACAACACCTTTTGACAGCAGTCCTCGCCGTTTGCTTCGAATTGTAAGCTTTAGCTTGGCAGTAAGCATCTCACTGTAACATACAGTTTATTGCTGTGCCTCTTTCCTGATAATGTTCCAGTACTGGACCTTGTGAGTCCCAATAAACCGTAAGCATCAGTTTTCCTGCGGACGGTTGGATCTTGAATTTTTTCTTGCACGGCGAATTTGGATGTTTCTATTCTATACTCTGCCGTTTTCTCTCCGGCTCGTAATGATGGATCCATGTTTCGTAACAGTAATGATCCTGTCTAAGAAGTTGTCCCGTTCGTTACCATAGCGATCCAAATGTTTTTTGCTGATGTCTAAGCGCGTTTGTTTATGCAACAGTGTCAGTTGTTTTGGGACCCATCTTGCACAAACTTTATGAAACCCAAGTGTGTTGTGATCGACTTCGTAGGCAGAATTGTGGCTAATATGCAGACAATGTGCCACTTCGTCAATAGTTACTCGTCTGTCTAAGAGAATCATTTCACGTGAACGCTCAATGTTTTCTTCATTTACGGCGGTAAACGGTCGTCCGGCTCCTTCGTCGTGCGTAACACTTGTGCAACCATTTTTGAATTTTTCAATCCATTCGTAGACACTCCTTTGTGGCAAAACACTGTTCCCTTACTGTACCGAAAGTCTTCTATGAATTTCGGCCCCTCATACACCTCCCAACCACAAAAAACGGATCACTGAAAGTTGGTCTTCTTTGGTGCAAATAGAAAGCGGAGCAGCCATGATTAACAGCACGACAGCGATAACGAAACTAACCTAGCAGCTTGAAACTTGCATAGGGCCTACATATAACCATAAATAAACAAAGCATGCGTCATCAACGCAAAATGACAGTACTGCCAACATAAACAAAAATATAGCCTAAATATTTTAGCAGTGACTAATTTTTATAACTTAAATGTAGGCCTATAGGCCTACTAATTTTGACCTTGTTCTTTCTTAGAAAAAATCTTCTTCTTATCAAAAAACAACTTATTTTTTTAACAACTTAATTTTTATAACTTAAATGTAGGCCTATAGGCCTAATAATTTTGACCTTGTTCTTTCTTAGAAAAAATCTTCTTCTTATCAAAAAACAACTTATTTCTTACGAAAAATCTTCTTTAAAAAGTCTTCTAATAAGAAAGAAAAATCCTTAGATCCTTGGATTTTTGAGTTTTTGAATCCTTGGATTTTGTTTTTTGGGTATTTTTGGATTATTTTTTTTTAATTCTAGATTTTGTTGTTGTTGATTGTTGTTGTTGTCAAATAAATATTAAGAAAATGAAGTGCGTAGGCCTACACAAAATTGTCTTTTTTAATAAACACAGATAGAAAAATAATAGATAAAACAATTTTACGGCAATAAAAAATATGTTGAAAAATTAAGTAACTTAGTTTATTTTTACTTTACGTTTTTATTAATTGTCCAGAATAATAAAAGCTTAATAGTTGAGAAAAAAGTTAAAAAGTTGAGAAATTAAATTAGGTCACATTTTAAAAGCATTTTTTATGGAGCAGTAGGGTAATTAAATATTTTGTTGTATAAAAAGTAGTCTAACTTCATAATAAATTAATGAAGTAGGCAGTGAATATAACAGAATCGTTTCCGTCGCTTTGTGTATTTCTAAAAATATCGGTAGATGCAAATGAGTTATTAAAAATATGAATATAACTTATTAATATAATTAATTAGCGAAATGAAACGTAGTAATTTGTTTTTAAAAGGGCTCAAAAATGATTGCATGAAAACGTGGGGTAATAGTAGTCCGTTCATTGTTTTGTTGTAGAACGTGAAAACTCATAACAAAATTCTGTGTGTGAGTTTTAACGACGAGTGTTTGATAACAATTAAATAGATTTAGATCGGGAAGGCCTATTTTTTTGTAATTTACGGAAGCAATATTGGAGTCACAACTACGGTAAAGAGAAGAGCGTTGGGTCGTGTTCAGGCGGGAAGAAGAAAATACATATAAAAAAAGAGTAGAAGTACTATAATGTGTATGAGGGATACACAAGGAGAAGGCGGAAAGTTGTGATTGGTCGAAATTTAGGCTCCGCCTTGTTCCAGGATCGCCTCTGCGCGCAATCTACGGCCCGCTCAGTCTGTTTTCAGCCGACTGGGCGATGACATTTGAGATATTTACAACTACAGCGAGCTTGTGTCTCCGCTCGTCTTATCCCCTCTTCTAGAAGCGGCCGCGGCTGCTGTCTACAGACGGCCTCACCATTCTGTCCCCGCTTCAGCTGCGGCCTTCGCCTGCCGCCGCCATGCTCAACAACCTCAGCCTTATAGGCTCAGGTCAGTCAAAAATTAATTAAAACTTAGCCTATTAAATTATTTTAAAGTAATACTCTAAATTTTAACAAAATACACAAACATCTGCCTTGTTAACCTTAAGAGAATTATATTGCATTTAAATTACACTTTAACTTTTATTACAAAATTAATTAACTGTACGATCATAAAAGTTTAATGATTTTATTGCCTAGAAGTATAGTCTACTAATACTTAATGTAATAACTTTTAATCTTCCTTAAACAATTGCAACAGTTGCTAACGTAAATAAACATTAAATTAGACATATTGTTGATACTAAATAAATATTGTAATTTATCAAATAGGCTACAAAACTTCATTGTTTAATTTAATTAAGTTAATTGAAACTAACTAATGAGACACGTTGTTCAAAATGTAAATAGAAGTTTAATTGGTTATTACACTATCATTACTACTATTTTACTCAATTACTTTTTAGACAAAACAAAATAGTATTTATGTTAAATCAATTAGAAAAATTTGACGTTAAATTATAAATAAAAATATTTCAGATTCTATTAAAATTCTTTCATAAAATTTATGCTACTAAAGTTTTTTCTGGAGTTAAAATTCGTGTTTTATTTTTCTTAATCAAACGGTAGTGGATTTAATTTTTAAAGAAATGTTTCTTTTATTTTTATAAATTGATTAGGCCTATATTAACTCCCTAAGCTTACTCCAAAAATAAAATTTGAAATGGAATTAACCTGAAATTAAGTAATAAGGTTAATTGAAATTATTTATCAATAAAATACTTACTCTGTAGTAGTCTACTACCCTACTAATTAAATTAATTTACTTTAATTACTTACGTATTGGTATAGTTAGACCCTGGAGAACATTTAATGGGAAAGAAATTGCATTCCTATTTTACGTCATATGTTTATAATAAAAGAAAATTGTTTTGTGTTAAATTAACTTTTTAAAACACTAAATTATGTGTGTTTTATGTACGCTTGAGTTTTAATAGTCTGTAGTCACGACCTTCACAATCTAAGTTGTAGGCTATTTAGGCTATAAATTTGTGTAAAATATTAATCAAATTTTGTCAAAATGTCAATAATGTCGTTAATGTCCTTCATTAAATTTTTAATAATAGTCAAATAAAGGATTTTAGTGTGTTTTTTTTATGTACTATCTAAAATAACAATATACTTTATCATCTTTATTCAAATACATTTAACCTAAAATAGATGTTTTATTAATAAATTTATTGTTAATGTAATTAATTTGTTGACATTGTTAATTAATTTACTGAGTCTCGGGAACTCTAAAATAATTAGATTAATTGTCAATGACTTATAATGAAAAATCTTATCAGAGTACAATCCCAGTTTAAATTTTCTTGTGTTTATGTAGCTTACATATTGGAGGTTAGAAAATCTTTTAGGCTAATATAATTCAGTATTTAATGTACTTCCAATGTCGTGTACGATACGAACAAGCTGAAATATTGTAAACATGTGGAAAAATTCTTTGAAAAGCCAGTATGTTTTTGATTTAGCCTTGTGTTTTGGTATCACTTTTTAGTCGGGCGTCTTTCTCTACGTTTCATTCATCCTACCCATTCTAGAGAAGCAAGCGCTCCCCATACCCTGTGTGCCCATCACAATTAGTGATTACTTAGAAGCTACCTATACCAGGACGGTACCTTAATTGCAATCAATTTGTGTTGCCGCACCCTCCTACGTCAGCTAATCCTAGCCTGTTCCCTCTCACCTTTTATAACGCCAGCGGCACAACACTTTCCTTCTCAGTATCGGCTCTTTAGTGTTTCCTCTTTCATCCGACCCCGTTACTCTATAACTGATACAAAGATTTCTACAGGATTCCTTTTGAAATACAGGCAAGTTGTAAAAATTTTTATGTCACCAAATAAAACACACTATTACAAATACTACACGTTTATAACTGAATCGGTCATTTCAGAAAGCCCGTAAGTCAAAAAGTAACTTTTGGAAAAATTAAAAAAATGGTAATTTACTACGTTTCAATAAATCACAATATGAAAAATATAATTTTTTCAGAAGGCAGTCCCCTTTAATAAAATTCTATAGGCTTACTTTTGACTTTTTAAAAAAAGCCACTCGTTTAAAAAAAAATTGAAAATTTTGACTTCAGGTGTTTCTAAAATAAATTGGAGTAAAATGTTAACTTACGCTGTTTTCTGTAAAATGCGTTGTTGACCAGAAGAAAATTGTGTTGTACAAAAGTATTCATTTAGTCTATTAATTTCATTAGTTTACATAGTGACTTACAATAGCTTTTTGCAATAATAAAAATTGAAATTCGTAACTTAAGAATGAAAAATGTTGGTTTTCAGGACTATTTACGTTTTTTGTCATCACAAACTGAAGTTAACTTCCTTGAAAAAATTTTTTCATAGAAACTTTGTGTAGCCTCTTCCACTAAAAAGTAGAACGTAAGCTTCAAAAATCATCCACTTTCATTTTTTAATTAGAAGGAAGCACTTAGGATACGCCTTTTCTAAGTGTTATATTAGGCTACTACTAAAGGAAAGCCAGATTTATGTGATTTTTGTAGGGATGGTGTGTTTACATTCAGTCAGTCCTAAAATACAATAAAGAAAATGTATAAAATTTTGACTTATGGGCTTTCTGAAATGACTGATTCAACTTTTCATTAAGTAGGCCTAACTTCATAAGTTTCTATATCTAATAGGCAGATATGAGTGAATAAATTATATCTAATCAATAATTTTTTAATATTTGGGTAACAATAGGCTAAGCCTATAGGCTAGGTCCAATTTTAGCCAAAAAATTTTGTTATTAGGCCAATACTAAAAATCTTTTCCTTCTGAAACTGTAACTAAAAATTAACAGAGTAGAATGAGTAAAAAACTAGACCCCATAAATAATTTTATTTCATTAGTAAAAAAAATTCGTTAGACGAAATTTTACATTCTTTGTTTGGTTTTTTTTATTTTATCTAGAACTGTAGGTCTACTGAATTAATAGTAGGTCTACAATACAATTAGTGAACGAAATGAAGAAAATTAGTAACAATTGGCGTTATAGCTTGGAGTGGAACACCACTCCGTAATCGGAATCTAAAAACTTTACAAATAAACTGTTAATTAGGATTAACTTAATCATTAGAAATACAGATTTTTTAATTTATAAAACAAAACAACTAGGCCTACCTATTAATTTCCTGTGCTCCAGAATTACTTCTTTATCTTTAACATATCTTTTCATTAACTTATCTTAAACATATTAGGCCGAGATGATTTAACCTACAGATTAATAGATGAAAAGTTACATTTTGATGTAAAAAGAACTCAACATTACAAAGTGATTTAATTGTTATTAAAATAATTATTTTTGGATAACATCTAAATTTCTGTTTTAAAAAGTATAGCCCTATGTTATTTTAAATTTACGAATAATTTTTGTTTTGGATTAAGTTAATCTTGTAGTTTCTAAGTATCAAAAATGGTTAAATTCAATCTATTAACCGATACATTAAAGTAAAGATTTCATTTAGGCTAAAATTAACTTTAAGAAACGTCTAATTTTAAACGTTATAAGTTAATTTGAATAAATTCTATATTTTTATGTAGTTTAAATTTTGTGTTAAATTTACAATTGAACTATGTTCAGTCCCACTTTTTTATTGCTGACATAGAAAAAATATTGATTTTAGTTTATTTTAAGTCACATCATTATCTTAGTTATTAGCGACTACTTTGGGTTATGGAACAATGAGCTTAACATACAATAATAACCATAAACTAAACAGGAATCAAACCAGGGTCCCTCCACATTGTAGTACAGTACGCTGATCACTACGCTACGGAGGCGGTAAATAAAAGTTAATATGTTGATTTTTACATTTGATATAGCTAACGGTTGTTTCAAAAATAACGCTACCTTAACATTAAAAAGGTATTAACACTTAGGTTAATTTCATGTCTTTTACGTGTCAGTTGGCAACATTGTATTAAAAGTTTAACAGTTTGTAATAAATTAAATGACGTTATTGTGCACCAGTACTCTTCCAGTAATCATTCGTCTCTACTGTGTCAACGATTTCGTTTTCCAAAGACGAATGTGAGTTTATTCTTAAGACTTTTATCGTTTACAAATTTTACGAACGAGTAAAAGACGAGATTCGGTTAACAATTCCCAATTCTACTGTTCCGAATAAATCGACAATCTTGCGTTTGTCAAACAATATCGTGTGACTAGTAATCTACTTGACCGCAAAAGCACAGGTCGGCCATAACAGTAATAACTGTGAAGTTTTGGAGGATATAAATGAACGTTAAACTCACTTTCCTAGAAAATTGCTGACAAAGTTATCTCCACATGCTGGGATTTCACTATCAACTGCTTTCAGAGTACTAGAAAATTATATTCGCATTGCTGTGGTACATGAACTACAAGAAGAAGACCACGTAAAACGTTTACAGTATTGTTGGTGTTGTTCTCTTGTCATGAAAACGGTATTGATGTGTTGGATCGTGTTTATTGTAGTGATATGAGGAGTGGTTTCACTTAGATAACTATGTTAACAGTCAAAACTGTCGAATATAGAGCACTGGAAGGTCTCATGTGATCGACCATAACACATAGGCCTACGTAAAATTGGTGTTCGGTGTGCGATCTTTCGACGTTGCGTCGTGTAATAGGGCCTTTATTTTTTGACAAATCCGTGAATGGGGTTGTTTATCGCTAATTAACCCATCAGTTCATTCCATCGTTAGATTTACTTGAAGGAAAATGTTGTTTCTAGCAGGATAACGTAACTTAACTTTTTCACATTCATGTCTTGCCCATAACAGGCAGGTGGAGTCTTAAATTATTTGCACTCAATCTTCTAGTTTCAGGGCTACAGAAAATAGTTCATTTACTTATCACTTGGTCAGCCAATTATAAGACTGAAGCATTTAAAAACACAAGAGGTAGAGGTGTAAAAGACAATTATAGAGTTATCTCTTTTAAAAGTAATGAATTTCATTATACAGTCAGATCTGTGGTGAATAAAGTGAAGTTGTTATTTACAGGGTGGAAAGTAGATGCTTTTAACAGGACCTGGATTGCTGATAAGCATACTTTTCTTCTCAAATATAAAAGGAAAAATGTTAAACTATCACTCCTTTTTTTTACTTAGTAAAGCCTTTAGAAATTTAAATCAGCCTTTTGGCTCATGACCACAACAACAAAATTCATGTCAACTTAAAAATGAGTTGCGTCCTTTTTGAAACATCCATTGGTTTACATTATTAAATAAATAGGCCGATTGCATATTAAAAATACTTACTAGGCTATATTATAAACTAGCCTACAAATGTTGAAGTTATATAAATAATTAAGCTATGTAGGTTAATTAATTATGTTACATTTATTTAATTACAGCATAAATGTTCATGACCGTGAAATATGTTTTATTTACGACAAAAATTTGTAGTACGTTCGAAGATCAATAAATCGATTCTCACTTTAGTCAATAAATTAAGTCGTAAAATCTTTTCATTTCGATTTCAATATGAAAAGAAGTTTTTTTAATTATCTGTTAATGATAAATCCGATCCAAATAATTTATTAAACGGAAACTCTGTTTTCAAGAACGTTAAAGTTCTTTTCACGAATGTTAAAAAACCAATAAAACTTCTTTCAGGTAAAAGTACCAAATTTCAAATACTTAGGCCACAATAAAACTGTAGCTATTGATTGAAACACTTATAATGGTGATATTTATTTGAAAATTTGCTACAAACTTATGTAATTTTGTTTAGTATCTCTAGCCTCCCATAACACACAGGTGGAGTGTCAAATTAGTTCACCCAATCTGTTAGTTGCAGGGCTAAAATAAATAGTTCTCTTTCTTATCATATGGTCAGTCAATTAAATGACTGAATCGTTTAAGAAAAAAGAGGTAGAGGTGTAAAAGATACTAATCAGATTTATTTCCCTGAAAGTAATGAATTTCATTATACAGCCAGACCCTATGGTGAATGAAGTGAAAGTGTCATTTACAGAGTGGAAAATGTGTGAATTTCAGAGGGCCCGGCATGCTGATAAGCGTACTTTTTCACTCAGTAGCCTAAAGAAGACAATAGTAAACCACACCTCACTCCTCGTTTTACTTAGTAAAACCTCTACAGGTTCAAATCAGCCTTTTGGCTGATGACCTAAACAACAATTCTAGCCTATAAGAAGAGTTTTTTTAAACCTATTTAAAAGAAGTAATGGTTTTTGGTCATATAAAGCCCAAACCCAGCGGCTCATTAGCAAATAGATTTACCATCTATTTTAGCCGAACATCTTAAACGTATTAGCGTGAAAATTAAATTTTATTATTTCAGACGCTTATAGGAATTAGTATTTGGGACTTTTAAGTTAACAGTTGAGTATGCTACCAATTTGGTTACCGAAAAGTCATTATTTAATAATTAAAACATAGGCTACATTTATTTTTAATTTATCAACTTTATCTTTGACGATGCCATTGTTTTTAATTAATTTCGTCTCCATTGTAGTGTAACAATAAATCATCCTCGAGGAAACGTTGCTGGGTGTGATCCCTCATTCTACGCTTAATATTTCATAAATTCCAGTGATTGTGCTATAGTGTATGTAGTTTTATATTGAAAATTAATTAAAGATATAAAAAATTGTTAAGAAGTCAAAAAATTATTTTTGTGAAAGATTCAATGAAAAGTTAATAAAAAAACATCCGATCTTTTTAAATTAGGCCTGTATAATAATTTAACGCTTTAGACATTATTAGCTTGTGAATGGCTCTTGCCATTAATGAGAAAGTTAAGTAGCTATCACTCTTTCCGAATTTTGAACGTGAAAAGTAGGCTAAAATTAAAAATTCTAATAATTTGAATAGTCCTGAATGTGGACTAAAATAAAATCTGGAAACCGTAGCCAGTGGTGAAACATTAATTTTAGATTAGATGAAGGTAAAATACCTTCGAAATCCTAATTGATTTCAGGAATCAAAGCCAAATTTCTTGCTAACAATTGTACATTGATGTTAAACGCATCAAAATTTTATCATCATTAATACCCTATATTTGGCCTAGTAGGCCTTGGGTACAAATTAATGTAGTCTAAAAAAACTGCGGAAAAATATATGGATAGTTTCAAACTATATTACAAGGAAAAATAGTTGGACAACCTAGTGTGGGAAGAAGACCTATTTCTTGGTTAAAATAAATCTCATAATGTGGTCCTCGAAAACGACAATACAATTATTTCGAGCAGCAGTGGATAAAGTTCTGATTGTTAATATGGTGGCCAACATCCGAAACGGATAGGGTCCTAAAAAAGAAGAAGAAAATAACTGTAACCAATTTTTTTAATGTATTTAAGGGACCCGTTCCTCAAATCTTTCTTCATAGGCTACTAACATAAGGAACAGCGTGTGGTGGAGATAATTGGCTGATTTCGTTTCCACGCATTCATTAGACCTTGATACATATTTTAACGTTAGGGTTCCTCAAATTAACGTTTAGTTCATCAGATGTTTTTTTTTCTTCAGTAATGTCAATAATTTCTAAAAATTAACAAATATTTGTCACTAAAAGCCCGTTTGAGCTATTTTTTTGTTAGATTGTAATATAAAAATGTGTATTCTTATACAATAAATGTACCCTGAACGTCTCAAGTCATTGTTCCTAACTGTTTTTGAGAAAATATTACTTTTTTATGAAAAAACTGAATTTTCGGAAAACGAAAAAACGAACAAACAATAACCTCACTCGCAAGAAAAAAATCAGCTGTAAAATAAATAAGAAAGCAAGACAAACAACAGGGCTGTCAACAATATGTATGAAAAGTTACCTTTCTTTTAAAAAATAAAACAAATTTCTAAACAAAGAGGATCAAACGTTATCCAACTAATAGTTTTAATAGATAGATCCCTGATAAACAGTAAAAAAAATCGTAATGGTGTTAATTTAATCCATAAAAAATATAAAATCTTATCAAAATATCGCTTATTGTATATCAACTTACTTTACTCAGAAAATCCAGTAAAATTAAACAAAAAAATGTGAAATATTGTTATTTTAAGGACCGGGGTTCCTTACAATCCCATAATCATCTTAATCATAATAACTACTTTGGGTTAAGAAACGGTGAGTTTGAACATCTAGACTACTAACTTTTCAGACCCTAGTCGGTAATTGAATATGTAACCTCCACTTTGCAGCGTAGTAGGCCTACGCTAACCACTGGACCACAGAGGCAGCCACCTTTTGTTTTTACTTTTATTCTATTTTCGTTACTATTTTTAACTTATTTTCGTTATAAGGTAACTATCTAAAAATTAATTCTTTCCTTTACTTACCACTTAAGTTTTTTATCGGTTTGGAAATTAGATTATCCACTCTTCTGGGGCTTTCAAGTAGCTTAACATGAAGTCTAGGCATATAAAATAATTATTGCTGTGTAATTTATTGTGAATTTAGAATCTTCAATTTGTAGATTACTTTCCACTCAACTTTTGCTGAGGTTGCAATTAAAATGATAATGCAGATCTAACTTACAAACTTTCAGTTATATGAACCTGATTTCTAGTTTTCAATACGACTAATTATAAATATAATTAATAAAAAATTCTTCCTTAATTCATTAGGTTCTATAACATAACGTAAGTCAATTAAAGTCCCTTCAGTTTACAACTAATTTAATTTGTATTCATTAATAACTGAATTAAATATTCTATAATAATAGAACAAGAAATTTGATAGTTCTAACTATCTGTCACCTGTAGAGATATAATGTGAATACGGAAAATCAGTAGCTTAAATTACGAAGGCAGTATTGATTTACTGTTAAATTATAGATTATTATTACAATTGCTCAACACCTCTTTTAATTAAAATTTCCTTCATAAACTAAATAGAAAAGGACTCCGAACGTGCTATCACTTTGCCAAATAGATTCTAAAGGGGTTTTTGGTTATCGTGATGGATTGTTTACGTATTACTTTCTATAGCAAGCAAAAAATTCAAGATTAAGGAAATTTTAAGCCCTCAAGTATTATGTTTTGTATTATACCTTTAAATCCTTTTGGTTTTATGTTGTTGTTAAGAAAATTTTCTTGATTAATTTTCCTTTAGCCTGCATCTTTTTTCAATTTCACTTCCTTACGATTCTAGAACGGTGAAAAATACTTTATTGATTAAAATACTGTGCCACTTTTCTCTAAGGCCGTTCCGGGATCTGAATAAATTAAATAATTAACAAACTATCGTTTAAAATCACAAACAAATATTTATTAACCACTATAAGTTACAATTAATTATGTTACTTAAAACTATAAATGAATTACAATATTACTACAATTAAATTACTTATGGCAAATAAACGACTAATTACAACAAATTATAAAGTAAACTTAAACAATTAGAAGATTATTTTTTTCACTTACTTAAACTAAGTTAATTCCTAATTACGAAGTTAACAACAATTATACGTGTCTATATATAGCCTACGCTGAATGTTTCACAGCCGCGCCCGGATTTAGAACTCTCTTACTAACTGACAGATCAAAACTCGTCGATTGCAGATCAAAGACTAAACTCCAAAACGGCGAGCTCCCTTATATAGATAAAGCTATGGACGTCACGAGAAGGACAGAGATTTTTGATGTAATAATGAAAATAAAAGTTTTTACAAAACGTAAACAACTCATTATAACTGAATATAATGGTTACAACAGCCAATTATCTAAATAGATACCCGGCTTCTTTAGGTAGCCGGTCAACAATAGGCTGACTTATACTACACATAACCATTTGTTCGCTGTATTTATATTTCTTAGAAACTCTATTTATTATTTACTACTAACTATTATTATTTAAATTAACACCTTTAAAATCTCAATCCTTCTTGAGAATTCTCAACCACACATTCCTTTTAAACCTAGATATTGTCACAATACGTTACCTAGATTGTAATTGAACTTTAAATTTTTGGTTTATTGAACGTCGCATTAACAACTTCATCATTAGTGAAAACTTTAGGTTCAGAAATGGTGGGTTTGAACGTGTAATAATTTTCCAGACCCTGGCGGGGAATCAAACCCAGGATCTCCGCTTTGCAGCGTAGCACATTAATCTTAGGGCCAAGAAGGTGGCTCTTCACTTTTTATAACATCCAAGGAAAGGTTATTCTTTTGAAGGATTTTTGTCCGCGTGTTTTGATCACCCGTCCTAAAGCAAAAACTGTCACACCTTTTAGACTGAAACACAAAAACTATAGTTCTCTCAACCAAGTCCCAAAGAGGTATTGGCCTTCGAGCTGCAAAATTAGGCTAAGTGTGTCTTACTCCAAAGGAAAAATAATAAAAATTTTATTTTTCAAAACAGCTCTAACAGTTTTGATTAAATTTCCATCATTCAGCCAACTACATTTTCTAGCATAGCTCATTCACTCTGTGTAAGGCAAAAATGGGATCTCTGACCGCTATCTAGTATTCAAATTCGTACAAAAGTAACAACCTTTACTAGGATTTGAACCAGGAACCTTTGTCTCCGAAAAGCAGCTGTTGAAGAGCTGATTCGCGGCGGACCACTTTACCTCTAGACCAACCCAGTGGGTCAGAAGAATAAATGAATAAGATTTCATTGGCTTGTAAAAAGAAATAAGCCCACATTGTTATGTAATGCAGCAGTTTGGGTAGGAAAGAAGAAGGGCTGCTACTATATGGCAAACTAAAGAATTGTACAAAAGTTGCAATTTGCTTAACAATGCAAACGTAGTAACTCATAAAAAAGTAAATCGTACATTTTTTTTTAAATAGTAGTTTCAGGACAATATTTTATTATTGTGCTTCAGTTTCCTACAGAGTACTAGAAAAACTCATTAATTTATTTAAATCAAATAGTAAAATTGAACGTTCCTTCAAACCAGAAAACCGTAAATGTAAAAATATATGGCATTTTTAGACCACAACGTCTGATTTTAACTTTTAACTGACCCATCTAATTCTCTTTTTTTTTAATTGTAACGTGTCAGTTGGTGATATTATAAATTAGGTGATGAATACAAAGTTCAGACATTTCAGTCGAGACATTAACATTTATTGGGAATTATGTAGCTACCCTTTAGAGAACAATTTTTTTAGACATCTGCATGTAGATTATTAAATTATTACCTTGTAAATTATTTAAAAGAATGTTGATAAAATTTTTAAGACTAATTAAATTTATTTTAGGCAAGCTAAAGAAAGCTTTTTTATTAACTAGAACTAGAACCGCAGTGCAGTGGTCAGCGCAACTGGCTTCTACGCTAAGAGTCCCAGGTTCGATTCCCGATCAGTCTGAAATTTTTTAATCACTCATTTTCATCTATCTCCCTCCATCATCTGCGTTAGCGTTAATTTGTGAAACAGATGCACGTTAAACAAAAAAAAACTAGCAACACTGTTCGTTACGCTTCATGGCAAACCAGACTTAAAAGCGTTCAACTTTTTACACAAACTTACACGTTGAAAATAAAATTACGACTGAACAAATAAAACCAGTTATTACTGGAAACAGGAATTTTGTTGAAATCAATACGATTACCAGTGGAAGAAGAGAAATACGACCTGAGAATAACTGAATAGGCCAAGCTATGTGCTATAAGAACAAGTAGGTAAAATCTATTTCTTAAAAAATGGTAGACTATCCCTTTAATTATTGGAAAGTTTACATAAATTTCAATGCAGCAATTTTATGTGACATTACTTATTTATATCTATCCCATAAATAATTTTCAGAAATTCATTTATGAAACTTCTACATTATTATGCCTTAATGATGTTAAATTTGAGAGCATTTAATTGAGAATATTGATCAGAAGTGAATAATTATTTTCCTTTTTATAACATTTGTCAAAATGGGTGAGGTATTATTTGCTCATTCATTCATTATCCGAATCCCTTTAAAAACTATTCTTCGAAAATCCATTAAATCGTAAAATGTGTGCTTAAGGAAAGTCATGCAGCCTGCATTTTCAGTAAATGCAACTGTAAAAGTAATTACAAGTTAGTAACAACTTTAATAAGTTACAAATGTCATTTATTTGTTCTTAATACATTAGAGGAAATTTTGTACGTTGTTTGTGAATGATTGCTGTGAAAACAAATCTATAGAATTCGTAACTGAACTCAATTTACTGCAGGTAACTTACTTTCAACTTTTCTGTTCTAATAAATCTTGTTTAATTTACTAAATGCGTTTAACTTTAATTAAATTGCATTTATAGTGCAGTTTTACTTGAGAGTTTGTCTTATGGTTTATTTAAACAGAAGTAACAACTCGAGTAGAAAACACTTTTATCTTATTCCTACAAACTGTTTCAGTAAATATATTTAACGCTTATTCCAGGTTCTTTCAATAACTTGTTATTTATAAATAATAAAACTTCCTTTTCAACTTATATTAACAAGTGTTTATTAAATAATAATTAATTACAATCAATTGTTACGATTATATCTACTAATATATTACAATTAAATATGGCTATTTTTAATAAAATAGATAATTAATTCTTTACTTATAGTTGTGCAAAGATTTTAACAATAGTAAAACTATTTAAAGTAACTAACGAACCATTTCCAAACACGTCAAACCGGTTTCTACTCACAGTCGTCACACTCCAATATTTTAAATTTGGAGAATCAAAGACGTAAATCGGTTACGTTGACACAACCGGATTTATTTATAATAATCAGTTTAAGAATTTCGAAAAGAATAAAAAACAAAAAAGGTAATAACGATTCGAATACGTTACAACCAATGCTTGAGCTGGATCTAACTTCTCCAAATACCGGTTAATTTTCACGCGTAAAATAATCATGCGAAATTGCAGTCTTTCAACTTGTTTGAATAGTACGATTTGGTGAAAGCTGTCTCATAGGGATTGCGTAACTTTCTAAAATCTGCTTACTTTGCTTAAACAACATGTCATTACTTAAGTCGACAAAGATCTTCGTGCATGATTTCAAGTTTGTGAGAAGTATGAGGTTATTGGTATATAAAATAATTTAAGAATAAGAGATTTAAAAAAAGAAAATACGGAAAGCCGTCGTCTTCCAAAGTTTGTAAGCCCCAAGAGGGCTAAATTTATAAAAAAATTATGCGGAGAGTAATTAAATGTTTTTCTTTAAGATACGAGGGAGCAAGGAATTTCGAATTATAGATGTGATTAGGCTTATTTAATGTTCGGCTGATCAAGCGTACTGTTGTAATTAATTGATTTTTTTAATTTCGCTGAAGAATTTTAAAAAATTAAGGAACTAACACAAAAATTGAGGTTATCTGTCCTTTGGGACATGTTTGTCTCCAACCTGTTCTGTTTTCCAATAGCGTCTTAATTTCCTTTTAGCTCAAACTCCCTTTAAAGCATTTATACTAAACGAAATTTATTTTTCGACGTCTGATTTTCTTCTCGTCTTCTATACAGGTAGATACTTCTGACATGGTTTCAATTAGACCTTCTCCTTTCATTATGATACCTACCTAATGGCTTCCTCCTCCGAATGGTTTAATTTCAAAAGTTAAGAAACTGGATTTTAGGGTTTCTTCAGAGTTTTAACAAATTCTTTTGAATGGATTGATTTTTCGTCATCAATAAAAGTATTTAGGCTAAAAAATATAGTCGGTATTAGTGATCGTAAGAAAGATCTCAGTGAAATTTTCACCAAGATCAGTTGGCTAATTCTTGAAAATACTTAAAAAACATGAACTTTCTCTAGCATATTGCATTGGTAGTCTACATATTGTACGAGAATCGTATAAGTATAGACAGAGAACCGGATCTCCATAAGTTTAAAAAAAGTTAAGAATAATTAAAATCATTTTTTTACGTAGGCTAATTTCTCATGATCTTTAAATTCTGTAGCAATGAATAATAATTAGCCTAAAAAAAATTAAAAAACAAACGTGGTTTAACTTTCCTATTTTTACCTTTATTATTTTATTTTTACCTTTCCTATTTTTGTAATTATCCTTATGTTCAAAACTTTTAGCCTCTTATATTCGAAAATACGATAGACTTAGGCTTAATTTCATCTTCACGTGATCCTTTTTTAAAAAAAGTCGAGATTGGCGACTCTGAAAATTCTTTGCTTTGCTTGAGTTAGAACTGTTTTCTTAAAAGTTTTTTCATCGTCACTTCAGTCAAACGCTTTTGTTAAACTTCATTGATGTTTCAGAAGAAATTTCGGACGTAACACTAGTCGTGAACACCTCCATATACATTAAAATTTAAATAAAACTAATTAACGATCATGATTAAGTTGTTGGCTATCCTAAAATTTAATTTGTGCTTATTTGTGCTCATCACAAGAAGATAGACCTTCTTGTTTTTTGAATTTCGTAAACTTCGTCCTATATTAGTAGGCTACTAGAATATTACACATTAGTGTACAATTAAATTTCTTCTTCTTCTTCTTCTCTTTGTCAAGTATTAGGCATAAGCCTGTTCCGAACTCACAAACCATCCTGTACTTCTACACAAACACTAGACATTCCAACCCGTACATCTCGATTACTGCCATCTTCTTCGAGGTCTTCTTACCTCCCTTCTTCCAACTGAAACATATTCCGTCACTTTTAAGGGTATTCTCTCCTCTGGCATCCGTTCCGAATTTTGCCTCCATTGATTACGGTACTCCTCCACTTTTTCATTGAGGCTAAATACACCCAACTCAGATCTAATTTCCTCGTAATGTATTAGATCTAGCCTCAAGCAGCCCTTCACTCTTCTTAAAAACCTCATTTCAACTGCTTGGGGCCCACTTTCTTAGCGTTTCGTGGTAACCCATGACTCACTTCCATAAATTACATACAATTAAATTTATGAACTATAAATTCAGACCGGAAGAATAATTAAGAACCGTAGTAAACATTAGCAAAAGATATTTTATACTTAACAATTTAATACTATAAAGTAATTTCATTTGTAATTTTTTTTTAATTTTATCGTTGCAAATTAGTTTTATGGTCTTTGGCGAACACGTTTATTTTTAACTACTACATAATTCATTAAAATTGTGGATTTTAAGGTTAAATAAAGTTCTCATTCTCCAATTGAGATCGAACTGCAGGGCCTTCGCTCAGCAGACTTAAAATTTAACACTGAGATACCGAAGCGGCTGCCATTTGGGAACAAAAAAATTCTTACCAATATGAATTATGGCAGAATAAAAATATCAATTGCAGTTAGGACTGTATTTTTGAGGATGTAAGCCCTAATTTTGTAGTTATGTCACATGGTAGAGTGCTAGAATACTTAGTAATCTACAAGCTAAAATGTCTTGAGTTTCACTTCCGTTTAGGGTCTGAAAAATGTTCACACCGTTCAAATCCACATTTAATATTTATTATCCACCATGGTCACTCACAGCCAAGTAGCCTAATTGTTAATGTGACATAAAAAATTATGAAATTTTTCTAGCTCGCCAGTTGTCAGTTTTAGGACTTCTAATGACTTAAAAGGAGGTGAAAGCCAGTTTTCTGTATAATAAACTACAGAAAATTGCTCAATTACTTCTATCGAATCTACCATAAAACTGAAACAAGATGAACGAGAACAAAATTCGTATTCTAAGAATTCTACTTTGAACAAAGATGGCGCTATATTACAGTTTGTTTAAGTGGGCAGGGCCAGTATTATTAGTTCTTCAACTGTTACTACTAAATATTTAGTTGTTTGGCCCCACGTTGGACCCTAATGTAATGTACCTGTACTACTGTATTATCAAAAAATTCGTAAATGAAATAAACGAAAGCAAGTTAAAGAGAATGAACAATAAACTTGTTTAATGAATCAAAAATCAAAATAATTATAATATCTTGTAAAAATTGTACACCAACACGAATAAAAAAATTATACAACACAAAATAATACAGAAATACAAATAGAAGTATGAAAAAAACAATCAACATATTTTATGGTTGAATAATTTTCTGGAGTACAGAAGCTAATTTGACATAGAAAGCAAATGTCAATCTATATTTTATTCAGTCCTTCTAAATTGATATTGAAAATAAACAAAAATAATCGATATTTAAATGAATGAACTTAGCTGAGTTTTGAATTTTTTTGTTAGTTTATTTAAAGTTGCATCGAGAGCTTGGCCATTAACGACTACAATGAGTCTTGTTACTGTGACGATGGGTTTTAACGTGTTAAATTTCCAGACCCTAGCTGGAATCGAACCCGGGACCATTCGCTTTGTAGAATAGTCACTACGTCATGGACGCGGTCAGTTTTTAAATTAAATTTTGTGTGAATTCACTTTAATAAAATGAAATCTTGTACTTTAATTGAAATAAAATATAGTTACAATTTGAACTGTTTATTTATAAGTTTAGTTTATCGTTTTGCAGCGACGATGTTAATCAAATTTGTGCTGCTACAGACTGTTCAAAAAGACGATTCGTCAAACTTCTTTTGATAATTCAGCTTTTATTTAAAAAGTGTAAACCTATGATTTCCTTACTTGAACTGTGCATTATACTGAACCCAACTTCGGCTAATCATCACTTTCTGCAAATCATCTTTAGATTCTGCTATCAGAACCTGATCGTCTGCAAATAATAGTGTATTTAAGTAATTTCCTTTCTCTACTTCTATGCCCTGAGAACCACATCCTAGCTGTTTGCCATACGCGATGAGCGTCATCAATGTATATATACATATATTGAAAAGAAGCGGAGATAAATTACATCCTTGTCTTACACCTGATTTCTTTATTAATATTTCTTCGTTATTAATATTTTTAACCCAACGGGTTAAAAATATTAAATGAAATAAAATATACACCTCATTTACATTAGCATGTGAAACCGGAAGAATCGATAAAAAATTTTTTTGTTTTTTCTTGTTTTCAAATTTTACTTCATATAGTTACCGATTTATGAATATGTCTGCCAATTTTCAGACTGACAACTCTTTATGGATGTATATACAGAAATAACATTTGTTGCTTTAGGCAAGCTGCACTACTTTTTAACATTTTAGGGGCACCTTTGCTCTTCATGGAAGCGCTCAAAATCTGTAATTATTTGTCTGAATTTGGTTCGGTTCATTAAAGTCTTTTCGGTTTATTCCGGTTTTCTCAATATCCTTTCTGACTTCTCTAAAACATGTATCTGACTTTAGTTCTATTGTTTAGTGTCTTAAAAATTTGTTTTGTCAACAGGCTGTCATTTATTTTATAATAGGCCTACAGGTGTCCGTAAAATTTTAGTCTTTTTTTCTAATCGTTTCCATTTATCGTTCATTTTCCTTGTAGAGTTCTTCTCGACCTCGAAACTATAACTTATTGTCCGTATACGATCTTCGAACCCATTATCTTGCGGAGCATCTTTCTCTCAGATCTCTCTGCTTCTCTTAGACCAGCCTTCCCGGTCATTCTAAGGCACTCACTCGCGTACAAACACACAGGTTTTTTTACAGTATTAAAATGCCTAATCTTGGTTTGTCTTAAGAGTGCTTTTATCTTATACAAGTGGTGAGTTCCTCGGAGTGCACCGACCATCTTTCCTCGTCTGTTGTTGTTCGCTTCTTTTCGCTGGTCTTTGGTTGTATTATCTCACCGAGCTACTTGAAATTATCGACTTTCCCAATTTTTCCGTATTATGTCTTCAAGTAACGCAGGGCTATTTTGATCTTCGTTATGTACGAGTATTTAGTTTTCTCAAAGGAAGACCTTGAAATCTGCTTTTTCAGATTGTTCTTTTAACACGTTAATTTGTTCTATTGCTATTTTCGTGTTCCTAGAAAAAATTTCTAGGTCTGCAAAAGCAAGACAGTTTATCTTTATGCCGTTCTTTGATCCTCCAATGTATACTTGGTTTAACAATCCTTTATTGGCAAGTTCCATTTCCCATTCCTGGAATAACTTACTCCAGCACACAGTTAAAATGAACCGGTAAGAGTTCATCACCCAGCGTAACGCCTGTTTTAATTTCAAACTCTTCAGAGATTTCTCCTAGAAATTTTACTTTGTATCGTGTTTGTAGTAATGTCTCCTTAATCTGAGTTCTATAAACTACGTAGGGTATTAAATTTTTAATTCCGTAACTGATTTAAAAGAAATTTTTAGTGACTATCTTCACTTATCAAATTAAGCTATAATCTTTACGGCAGATATTTTTAATACTTTCGTCGTTATCTATTTTATGTATGGATAGTAGATTGGACTATTGTTTTAAAAAAGTTTCAAAAAACAAATAACTGTTTGTGAAATTAACTTCTAATGAAGCTATATATTTAGTAGGCTTATTTAATTTATTATATTCATTTACGGATGTAGCTATGGAGTAGCTACAGCTAGTTCAACCAACCTAGACACGGGTTAGTGATTTCAGTCAAAATGGCTGCGACTAATAACTAGAGCCCCATGTTATGTTACCAACGAAATTATACATAAAGACTTAAACATCCTATTTCTAACGACGAAATTAAAAACCACTATTCAAAACATTCGGAATTATTAGAAAGACTTAACAATGCATCTGCAATTAATATTCTTGACAATTGCGATGACATTTGCAGATTAAAGCGATTTAAAATATTGGGTTTAAAATATTGGGTTAAAATATTGGCTGCTCGATTCACCTAATTAATAATCGTTACAGTCATCATAATCACCAATATCTCTTCATTTTATCAAGATCAAAATTTAATTAAATAAATAGTTTTTATTTTTTATCTTTTTGCACTTACTGAGTGTTGCATGTGTAGGGCTACTTTCAAATGCTATCAATGT
Source organism: Catonia carolina (assembly GCA_035578175.1). Lineage (NCBI taxonomy): Eukaryota > Metazoa > Arthropoda > Insecta > Hemiptera > Achilidae > Catonia > Catonia carolina. The sequence goes on from JAQMRL010000001.1 coordinate 355,759,722, forward strand.
ACAATTCGTACATTATTAATATATTTTCTATGGGTTTTTGGGTCTGATATTTAAATAAACCACCGGATAGGTCTGGTGGTAAAATCGTCGCTAAGAGTCAGCTGTTTAATAGCTGATTTTCGGAGACGACGGTTCCATGGTTCAAATCCTAGTAACGGTAATTACTTTTATACAGATTTGAATACTAGACAGTGATTACCGTTGTAATTTGATGGTTGGAGTTAAATTAAATGTACTCTCTCAGGAATAGTCAGCCTGAAACTGAACAAGACTACACCTCATTTACACGTCACACATAGGCTATCATCTTCATCTTATTAGGTCATGGGGTTTCTTACTGTTCATAAATTGAACAGATTTCAACGTACAGACATTAGGATTTGAAAAAAATATTTAACCGAATTTTTAAAATATTTAACTGACTGAAAAATAAATACTCCTATAAAAAACAATTTAATTCACAACTAAATTCTTTACAAAAGAGCAACTTAACCACAAAAGTTTAATTAAATACTGATCTGTGATAGCGAAATATCTTCAGAATGAAAATATTTAAGCAAAGATTTTTTTTGAAACCCATTCAGTGTTATTATAACATTGTTATAGTACGAGAAAGTAAGTAGAGTTGTTGAATTCGACTCCACTTTAATCGAAGAAGAAATACCACAAGTTAAGAGTAATCGGAACCAATATGCCAACGTTTTAAAATAAATTCCTTACTAATACACCTAGGTCATTTGAATACGAAACAATTGATTTCACAGTAAGACACAGATCGCACTATAGTATTACAAATATTTATATTGCACATATCATCACATGAGTACATGACAACAATGATTATTTAAAATAGCCTAACTTATCTTGTTAATAAAAATGACCTTCAAAATGTATTTGTCCTTGTCAATTTGTCATGCACCCGATAAAATATAAGAAAATTCCTTAAACATAAATTACACTTCGGTTTAGGCCTATATGCACTCAGCCCGTATGAATGAACTTTGTAATTCACTTTTTCTCATAAAATTGCGTTCTTCATATATATTAAACCTTACGTACCTAAATAATAAACGTTTATATTATGCACCCACACATATTCTGAAAATTTTATTTTTTTTCAAAAATTCATAAATCCATATAAATTTGTTCCCAAATATTTTGCAGCCTGTTGTATGATCTATCATGGAACTATTACTTTTAATTAAATTAAGTAAGATAGGTAGCTACTACATTTTTTACTTGTTGTTGTTTATGTCGTCAGCCGAAAGGCTGGTTTGAAATTCTAGATGGTTTATTAAGTAAAACGAAGAGTTAGGTGGTTCACTAATACCTTCCTCACTGAGTAGAAAAGTATGCTTAACAGCATGCCCGGGCCCTTTGAAAACTAACTTCTTTCGACCCTGCAAATAACACCGTCACTTCAATCACCACAGGGTCTATCTAATGAAATTCATTACTCTCAGAGCAGATAACTCCGACTAGTGTCTTTTACCTCTTCTGTTCTTAAATTCTTCAGTCATGTAATTGGCTGACCATGTGATAAGAAACAGAACTATTTTTGTAGCCCTGGAACTAGCAGATAGAGTGAAAATAATTTAACACTCCACCAACCTATTATAGACAGGGTACATTTAGTTATAAAATCCTAACTCATTTCATAAAATTTGATCCTAACCTCAAACTTTTCATAAAATAAAATATTATCTGACCGAATAATGGGATAACACAGAAGAGAAAGAGAGATAGAGAAATAGAAGAATGTGTCTACTTGTCAATTTAATACGTAGACTAGTACTTACAATCCAGCCCCATTTTAACTTTTGCCGAAAGGATTGTAACTTTTGAAGCCTCTGATATTTAAAGATCCGGTTAAACAACAGGCCCATTTTTGTAGTGTTACCATTGTTTCTTACTGGCTATTATGCCAGAGGTACCAGGTTCAGGTCATGGTCAGGTCAGACATATTTAATCGCTTATTTTCATTTGTCATCCTTCAGCTTCTGTGTTAGCATTAAAGTCCAAAAAATTCAGATACAACCCCAAAAAACCTCCGGGTCAAAAGTATAGCCTACACTATGTTCACACCAACATATTATTTTTTACAATGTTACAATAAACCCATCGGATTGGTCTGGTGGTAAAGTCGTCTCACGAATCAGCTGTTTAACAGCTGATTTTCGGAGACGAAGGTTCCTGCTTCAAATCCTGTTCTTTTATTTTGTTTAATTCCTAATATGTGTACGTTGCAATCTGTTTAATTCAGAACAAAAAGCAACCCCATCACCCAATGAGAAAAGGATGATGTGTATGACGTGTAAATGAGGTTTTGGCATCTTAGCCAAGAAGCGGCCAAGACAATCTTAAGAGAGTGCTTTTTAAAGAAATTATTATTGAAGGCAGAAAAGTGTTATTGTTTTAACATTCTGCGTTACGTGAGAAAATATTAATAACAGTTATTACATATAGATATATAGGCCTATATAAATAAATATATAGGTTATAGGTACTACATAAATAAACGTTAAGACACATACCTTTATTTTGAACATCATATTTAATTAAAAAACAACAAACAAATAACACCACTAATACAAGTGGTACATAAATACCGTAACTAATAACGAAATTTCCATTACTTACTGTAAAAATATCAAATCATCAATTTTGAGCGCGCATTAGGCGGGATTGAAAGCGTATCAAGCGGAAACATATTTATTTATTTATTTTCCCATTACTTAAAAAAATATCATTACAATATAGGTAAATGTTAATTTCCTTAATTATACTTTGAAAATCTTAAACTATTTATTTTAATTGGTGGTGGAAAAATTAATCCACCCAACTATGGTTTCCCATTTTCAAGGATAGATCAATTCAGTACGTCTTGGTTTATTAACTACTGCAACTACTACGGTAATCTATTCGATATACACGTGTTTTACCTTATTAATCAAGGGACTTCACGAATACCGCGTTTTAAGCAAAAAATCGTTTTATCCGTGAGCGTATTAAACGGATACTACTGTATAGTTCAATCTTAGAATGGAAACTTTTTACCTTAACTCACACGTGTGACCTGTAGCTACAGCCTGAAAATAAAACTGGCTAAGTTAATAGTTAATCAGTTATTCTTATTTTTTTAATTCGTGTAGAATATTTTATTATTTATTTTAGTCCATTGTTAGACTAAATTTATAGACCCAGGTAGACCTATGTACCTGTAAGAAGTATTGTGCCCAAATCCGATTTGCAGTAGGCCTACCTTCTTTACAGGGAATTAATTTATTATTAGTAATTAAAATAAGCGAAATTGTTACAACCGCGAAACCGTAAACGATTCCTCGTCAGATTTCTTCATTGATTAACTGGATTAGGTTGTAGACCTAATAATAATAATTATAGCCTAATTAGATTAGTGATAATATATGTTATTGCTATTATTTTCTTGATTAGGCTATTACGATGGCCTGGTATGTGCAGGGCACAAGGAGTGCGAAGACATAAAGAGAGGAGTCGTCCACCATCATAATACGAGTAATCAACCAGGAGGGGATCTGAAGGCGGGGGATCACCTCCATCACCATAATCCCTCTACAAGACTAGTAGGCGGCTTTGATCCACCTGTTTTACCACCTGGCGCCGGCGGACTCGACGATTCCAAACCATCAAAACAAAAGAGACATCGTACGAGATTCACACCTGCTCAGCTAAACGAACTCGAAAGGTGTTTCTCAAAAACACATTACCCGGACATATTTATGAGAGAAGAAATTGCAATGAGGATCGGTCTAACGGAGTCCAGAGTACAGGTAAGCTTTTCTCTACTTTTTTATGTGTCTGTTAATAAGTACAACAGCCTAGTTTAATTAAAAGTCACTATCGAGTAAAATCACGTTTCTACCCTATGTTTACCACCCTAATTTAAAATAGTTTTCAAAATTACATTATTAGAAGACCGAATTAATAAATTTGGGTTCTTAGGTGTACTCTACTTGTTATTAATAAATATTGATTATTTTACCATTTAAAAAATTTAGTTTTATAATAATTAAATTCGTTTATTTTTAACATCTAATAGGAGTGCATCTCTTTGAGCATTTTAATACCACATAAAAGTATTTAATTATTAGCGACCTTAGTTAATCCGAAAGAATAAACTTAAATCGAGGTCGTAGGTGTAGAAGAAAATAAAACAACTCCTAAAATCTGTAATCCGGCATTATCAATTTCTGAAAGTGCTGAACTAAAGAGAGGTTCTCTTCTTTAGCTTCAATCATGCGATTGGTAGGCAGCTTTCCATCGTTTTCTGTCCAGAGCTATAGTTTTTAGTTGGATGTAGCTCTGGATCCCTAGATCTTTGGTAATTTGTTTCAAATACTGTAGCCGGGGTCTTCCACGAGCCCTTTGTCCAATTATCATTCCTTCTAATATTCTTAACGTGAATTCATTGTGTCTTATTACATGGCCAAGCCAAGAGTCTCGTCTGTCCTTTAGAATTTTCAAAAGAGATCTGTTCTCCTCAGCCCTTTGAAATACTTCCTCATTACTAACTCTGTCAGTCCATTTCAACTTAAGCATTCGTCTCCAACACCATACTTCAAAAGCATTGAGTGCTCTTTCCTCCACCTTACCAATAGTCCAAGTTTCTGAGCCATAGAGGGCAACACTCCAAATGCAGATTTTTATTAGTCTCTTTCTCATTTCTAACCTGAGACTATTTGAGGAAAACACATGTCGCTTACCAATAAAAAAGAGAGGTTACTGTAGATGAAAATAAAAAAACACCTAAAATCTGTAATCCGGCATCCCCGATTTCTGAAAGTGCTGGACTAAAGAGAGGTTACTGTAGATGAAAATAAAAAGAACTCCTACTTTCCTTCAGTAATGTAGACTAGTAATAATAATTAATAAATCATAGCTCCTTTATCGGTAAATCGGAAAGGAATGATAAAATTGGTTGAGTCATTCAGTAGGAGGGCTAGGTAACTTTAGACATTGAACCAGAGGTGCAGTATGTAATAACTGTAAAAACGAAGCGAGACTACGCGCGGTCCGATCTGTAGTAAAAGGTTGTTAGGATGGACGGGGTTATGGCAGTAAAGGTGTAACATTCTGGAGGGTAGCACTGAGGTCCAATAAAGTAAATGGAGCCCATTTGGGTGGTCTGGAAAGGTGTGTCTGTCTGTATTATAGGTATAGGCCTACATACACGCGTGGGCTATTTACTTCTGCTATACCTTCTTCCGAAAGTGTACTATACTCTTACTGTCTCGCTTCTTACAAAAATATTGTTTCACTTTTATATTTTTATTATAGTTTTACAACACACAAATGTAGCTTACTTTTTATATAACACCTTTTGCACAACACAAGGCCTTCTTATGACTGGATTAGAACTCAACATTTTGTATCAGGAATGAAGTTATGAAACACATCCCTTATAACAAAATCGTACGTAGATGGGGTAGTTTCCCGTTTTGTATTTTACTTTCTTTTACCATGTATGAATATATAGGAAAAGAAAATATACGTTTTCAGGCCCTTTAAACCAAAGAAAAAAGTTTTTATTGATTGGTCAGTGTGTGTGAAGAATTTCTATTTTCTTTCTATTTTAACTGTAACTTTCACAGCTTAACTGTGAACGTAACTTAACACAGCTACAGCTTAACTGTAACTTTCTATTTTCTTTGCGTGCGTGCGTGCGTGTGTGTATGTGTGTGTGTGCGCGCGCGCGCGCGCGCGCGTGTGTGTGTGAACAGAATATCTCAAGAACGGAATAGCATACAAAGTTAAAACTTGAAACTTAAGTACCTCTTGGGGACTCCACTCAAATATTTTCAGCAAAACCGGTCAACTAGAAGTAGAAGTTATTCCTGCAATTTTTCACTTTTTTGTGATTTGCTTAAAGACGATCCCTACGATTTTTTTTTAATCGTCTCATTCACTACATTTTTTATGCTCTACAAGATTGGTAAGCGGCAAGTCTGCTAAAATTCTTGGAAGGCTGTACTCTTGTAGTTTTTAATGTTTTTTTTAAGATTACGGCCTTGATATTAATTTTACAGCAAAAGCGTGTATAATCAAAGTTCTTCGTGGAATTTTGCGACAACATTGTAACATAGTAATCACGGTTATAGAAAATTTAAAAAACATACAGCTCATATTTCAAGCATTTTCTCTGTAGAATCTTGTTTATAGTCAGTGATTTTCCGTATTTTAAATTCCTACAGAGATTGATTTTAATCATTATTCACTCATGATTAATATTAGGTTATGCTTTTAATTTTACTTTGTTTACTTATGATTAAACGTGGGTTACATGACATTATTTGCATTCGTAAGTGAAAGTCGTGGGAGTGATTTACACCAAATTTTTTTAATGAGAATTTAGTTAACCTAAATTTAATTTGTGTTTCAATAGCCTATGTGACAACTAAATTATAATTATGTATTGGTTTTCCGGTTTCCATTAAGCAATCTGATGACGGAAATGTTAAAAATATCACAATTGAATTGTCAAAGCGATCGATTTAATTTTAAAAAAAATACGAATAGAATACTGGATGTAATCATAGACTACTATTAAAATACCTACTTTATTTTTTCACGTATTTTGAACGATTTAATTCTGAGAATATACCCTCTGTGCTCTTATGACGTTCACGAACTAAAGCAGAATATATTTAGACATTTTTGATCCTTAGATTTTTCTTCTAATCAATGCAAGACTTGTTAGACTCGATAGTCTGAAAAATGAAACTTTTGAGGTATCAACGATTTAACACATTCTTGTTACTCCCCACTACACTTTTTTAATATTGACGCGCATTTAACGCGTCTCTTCTTAAAAGAAGATACACGTTGCTCATTTTCATAGTATTCTAGAGGTTTTTACAACAAAATTGTAGAAGAATAAATCCTGACAGAATTTTCCCACACGGTGGGAGCAGCAATGTTTCAGTTGTAGTACCTATAGCTATTAATCAGTATTTACTCTCTTATTATTCACGAATCGACATAAATGAAATAGCTAGTAGTTGTATTTATAATTCCGAAAATTTAGTTAAGTTTCCATCAACTAATCTACCAATATTAGTTTATTTTCAAATTCTATTTTGTTATAAGAAAACTCTTTAATTTGAATAACCATTCGATATGATTACTACACTTTTGACGTGAGTAGAAAAGAATTTGAACAGTGCTTTTTTCAAGTGTTTGGTTCTCGCCTTAAATACTCGCTCGTCTGATCGGTGTTACTTAATAATAAAAAACAACGTTTTACCACTAGATGACTGAAAAGGCTTTTCCGGAGGCCTCAATATTAGTTACTTCTGTATTTATTTCAAATATTAGCCTATACACAATATTACAAATTTTTATATAATAGGCCTACATAAAATGTAAATCGTTGTAAATCCGTATCTCGCTTCCTAAGCACTACCTCTTTGTCTTGCCAGTCACCATCGGAAATCGCCGCAAAGACATCGCCTCTTGCACACCATCCAACCACGTCTTCTCCGGCCTACTCCACCTTCGTCTACCGGCTAGCGTCCACTCTCATACCCTCTTTGGCCACCTACCATCCTCCATCCTCTACAAATGGCCAAACTATTTCAATTTCTTCCGGGATATGGTATTCATGATATTTCCTTGAATGCCAATTTTGTTCTGTTAATTTAGGAATCCGGAATAGGATCGATGCGCAATACACCACAGCTTCGCCTCCAGAAATCCATCTCCAATGATTTTAGGCGGTGGACAAATTTTGATCCCTTTTTCATAATTTAGGTCTAATCCAGTTTTAGATATTTTTTTATCATATCGTTTTTCTATCATTTATATTTTCTATTTATCCTACCTTCATACACAAACGGATAGGTGATGAATTTAAAATTTGGTGGGCAATTTAAAGAGTGCAAATTTAATAGCATTTCGATGCGCGTGTGCAACTAATTCCACCAATTATCAGCAAAATAATATTTCAATGTTTTTTTTTTAATAACAAAATTTACAATCAGTAATAACTAACTTTTTGTAAATAATATGAAATAATGTAACTTACTACTAACACTGACATGAGTAGAGATTTGTCTACCAACCGTTCTCTAGGAACTAAACCAAAAATATTGTTATACGAACAAAACTCTTGTCATACATCGAAACCTCAACTTAGACACAGTTTACACGACCATTAACAAATTTTACACTTTTTTCCATTCAAAATTAATAAATCACAGGAATCCAGAGATACGAACATTGTCACACCCACAACTATCAAAAAATCCACTAAGGAGATTTAAATAAAAGCCGGAATAGGCACCTTATATAAAACAACGTGAGAGTTTACCATTGGGTGTTTTCCTAAATCAAGACATTACTACGTAAATCATAAATACTGCTAGTTGTATGAATATTCAGTAGTAGTCGTTGCTAAATAAAACAAAAAATATTGAAACATAATTACAACCTGCCGAAGTTGTAAAATAACAAAAACAAAAAATGAGGTAATATAAATTACACAGAAATCGAAACAAAATAAAACTTAATATCAAAAATTAGAATTATTATATTTTTAACCACAACTTAAGAAAAAATTGATACTTACAGTTTATTTATAGAATGATGGGTTGATGATGGTATAATTACATTATAAATTAATACAACGTTTATAGGGCTATAGTTATAAAATAACAGTCACATAAACTTTATCCACTACTTCATTACATTATATTCACAAATTTTCAAATAGGCCTAAGATGTATAAAGAACCACTTTAATTTCTCTCAACTATATCTAACACGTAGAATAATTTCTGTCACCTTCCATTAATAAAATATTTAACAAGTTATAGTCAATTGATTATTATGGTTGTAGAGACGATTTTTATAACTTTGGTTAAATATACTGATTTCTTCTTTGATCGTTAGCATATTCAGATAATCATGAATATCTTTATTAATAACAAACTAATGTTTTGCAAAACTTTATTTTGAAACCGTTGCAGGATTTATATATTATTAGGCCTATTATTATATGAAAAAACTGTTTCCTCGTAATTGAACCCTGCATCTTCAAAAGGTTTTAAAATAGCTTTATGAACTTTTAGAAAGTTTATTTTTTGTAAAAACAGAGAATTTCTTCCCACCAACCACTCTATATTTTTTAATTGGATATATAATGCTTATCGTTTGATTTTTATGCACTTTATCCAAATAAGCCTTCTGTCAAGTGAATGCCCTATTTCAATGTTAATAGTGAACTCGCCGCTGGTGAGGCAGGGGGCTTCGCCCCCTGCACCCCCCTCGCCATTCCAGCGGCGCTTCGCGCCGCTTCCGTGCCTCGCATCAGAGGGGTAGGTGTATCAGAATTCATTATTGGATCAGAACCATTTGCCACAAAGTGAAGTTCGGTCTACAAAGGGTTTGCGTGGATCACAATATTTTGAAATTTTAACATATGAAAGGTTAAAGTTGAAGTTTTAAAAGTTAAAAATTTGAAGGTTTTGAAGTTTTAGGTTAATAATATATAATATTTAAAATAATAATAGTTTTAAAATTTAACTTTGAATGTTGAGGTTTGAATGTATGATACTATGAGTTTTTCGTTTTCTTATGTGATCTGGAGTTGCGACTTGAAAATTTTCGGATTACCAAATTTACCCAGTATTGGTCAGAGTTACATGTAAAATATTACAAAACATTACAATTTTGTTTTTTGAGTTTTCTCTGTGAAAGTGTGGGCTGACAGAATCGTTATTTACTTATTCTTTAATACTCCGGTTGTGGAACAAAAAAGGTCCTTTACAGTTTTTAGCTACGACCCACCGTTTAGAAGATGAAAAGCCCCCCCCCCCCACAAAACTAATAAAGGGGGAGGTTATAAAACTTTTAAAGTAAGTTGTTCGTATCTGTTTTTTAAGCAAAACGACATGCCGTAAAAAGATTTTTGGTATTTTCAAAATTTGAGATTTTAACAAATTTGGGGGGTAGCACCCCCTACGGGGCCCGGAAGACGAATTTCAAAAAATTTCTCTTCTTTAGGTTGTATTCCGAACACGATATATAGCAAAAATTTGGACTCCAAGCTATTTTTTAAACGTAATGAATAAGTACCTTGAAACCCGGATACGCAAAAAAATCAAAATTTGGTTTTTTGGATTTTTGCAAGGAACGGGTGTCAAAATCGAATTTTGGCTTATATACTCTCAAAGTACTTCAAGAGAGGAACAAAACAGTCTTTGTAGACCACTAGGTCCGACAAACCCTTAAGGAGATGAAAACCACCCCTTCTTCCCTTAAATATAGGGGGTGGTTTCAAAAAAATTCAAAAATACACATTTTTGAGTATTTTTAACGACAAACAAGATACAGTTAAAAGATTTTTAAAATTTTGAAAATTTAAATTTTTTTAAAATTTTGGGGGGGGCGTAGCACCCCTCACAGGTCCGAGACCTAAGGTTTCAAAAATTGTCCGTACTTCCGGTCGATAGGGTAAGCCGAAGAAAAATGAAAACCGGCATCAAGATTGATCCCGGGGCGTAGAAAAAGGAAAACCTGAAATGCGCAACCCCTAAAAAGCCTTAATTTCGTTTTTTGGGTTTTTTGAGCGAACCGGTCGTTTTTGTGCAACTTTCAAAAAATATTTTTAAAGCACTTTGGAAGAGCAACAAAAAAGGTTCTATACTTTTTTACGCTAGGACGCACCGTTTAGGAGTTCAAAATTTCAACCCCCCATAGCGTCCCCCCGGAAAGGCTGACCTCAGGTTTCGGATTTTTCCTGGGGGTTCTAGCTATAAGTGAAGGGGACCATGGCGTCAGTTTTTCCGCGCGATGCGCCCAGATGGCTGTGATTGTTTCGTTTTTTGGGGGTCCAAAATCGCCCCTTGACCGACCCCTGGAAGCTTCAGGGGTGGATTTTCGGGGCGTTTTTGTTGTGCAATCTTCGTAACTCATCGAGACGAAGCGATCGGGCGCATCACGGTGTCGCTACGACCCTCCATTAAAAAGCTCAAAATTTACGGGAACCCCCCTGCGCCCCCCGAAGGCGAAAACCCGAAAGTCATAAGTTTCCCGTCGGTTTCAGCGACAGGGGAAGAAGAAAGGTCCATATGGTTTTTGGGCTCAGAGGCCTCCTTACGGAGTTAGAATATATGTCAGTGAGTGAATGAGTGAGTGACCCTGGAGCTTTATGTATTGTAGACTAATGTTCATGTTGTTTAGGTCTACCAAAAGGCTGGTTTGAACCTCTAGAGGTTTTACTAAGTAAAAACGAGGAGTGAGGTGGTTTACTAGGCCTTCCTCACAGAGTTGAAAGAGTATGCTTATCAGCATGCCAGGCCCTCCAAAAAGCACCCACTTTCCGCCCTGCAAATGACACCTTCACTTCATTCACTACAGGGTCTGGCTGTATAGTGAAATTAATTATTCTCAGAGGAGATAACTCTGACCGGTGTCTTTTACACCTCTACTTCTTCTGTTCTTAAATAGTTCAGTTTTTTAATTGGCTAACTACGTGATAAGAAACAGATCTATTTTTTGTAGCCCTGTAACCAACAGATCGAGTTCAATTAATTTAACACTCCACCTGCCCGTTATTGGCAACTATATGTTAATATTAGTATTAATCTACACTAATATTATAAAGACAAAGTGTGGTTTTTTTGTGCAGGCTAATTTCCAAAACTACTGAACGGATTTTCATGAAATCTTGACAGCATATTTGTATATTATACTGACAGCAACATTTTCATGTAATTTTCAAAAATGATAACCCTAAGGGCCCTAATGAAGATTTTCATAAATATGTATGTGTGTAATATACATGTGAGTATGTATTGCTGTTGAAGTAGATGAAGGAGTTTGATGATGGCGAGAGACGTACGCGGGGAAAAATATCAAAACCTCGTTTGATGTGTGTACGTTGGAGTATACAGTCGCTCTAGCAGCTACACAATTTCTGTTACATATTTATATTTTAAAAATTGATTACACCCGTTTCGCGGAAGACGCTGCGCGGGGCATGCTAGTAGGCCTATATTAGCCTATATTACATTAACATACATTAATATATAATATTACTATAGACTATATAGTTAATATATCTGCCCATAACAGGCAGGTGGAGTGTTAATTTCATTGCACTTGATCTGTTGGTTCCAGGGCTACAAAAAATAGTTCTGTTTCTTATCACATAGTCAGCCAATTATATGACTAAACTATTTAAGAACAGAAGAGGTAGAGGTGTAAAATAAATTAGTCAGAGTTGTCTCCTCTGAGAGTAATGAAATTCACCACACAGCCAGACCCTGTGGGGTGAATAAGTGAAGATGTCATTTGCAGGGTAGAAATTGGGTGCTTTTCGGAGGGCCTGGCATGTTGATAAGCATACTCTTTCAACTCAGTGAGGAAGGCAATAGTAAACCACCTCACTCCTTGTTTTTACTTAGTAAAACCTCTAGAGGTTCAAATCAGCCTTTCGGCTGTTGACCTAACCAATAACAGTTAATGTATAACAATTTCTAAATTGAATTATATTTATTCAATGTACTAAATATAGTTATATATTTAGAAGTACATAACAACTAAGCACCTCTGAGTCCACCTCCGTAGCGTAGTGGTTAGCGAATTGACCTGCCTCGCGGAGGTCCCGGGTTCGATTTCCTGCCCGGGTCTGGAAATTTTTACGTGTCAAATCCCATAGTTAATGTTACATAATCCATCGTGGTCGCTAATGACCAAGCAGTTGATGCGACTTTTAAATAAATAAATAAATATCAATGAAATTTTTCTTATCCAACCATTACTAAATTTTTCTCTATATATTTTTGTTATAAATATAACATATATCGAGGTTTATCGATATTTATTTATATCAGTAGGTTTATTTCACATATGAAGGGCACATACTGGAGAAACACATGATCTCACTGGAGTGAACTCTTTGTTGACATAACTCAGTTATAGCTCGTCATATGCAATACCGCTAAACCATATTCAAGTATATATGTAGCAAATGAAATAATAAGTTAGTAGACAAGGCCTTGAAGGAAAATTATTTTAAATTTAGAGAGTGAGAGAACTGGGTTTGATAAGTAAGTCAGAAAAGAAGATGGACAGGCTGGTAGATAGCAAGAGGTGTAGATGACCTCATGATGTCAACGATAATGTCACTCGGTTTAGAATCGAAATGAGTATCCGATAATATTTATCGTCCACTTATATTAGAAGATTCACCGCGTTACTAAAATGATATGACGCCCACTTAAATCGTATTTGTATGTAATACAAGTATGTTAGCAAAATTTTGTGTATATTAGATTCATTCTAGACATGTTAATGCTTCAGTATTGTGTTTAGGCTACAAGTATTAGTGCAGACAGGTTGGGAATATGTAAAGAGTAAAATCTGTTTCTTGTTTTGTATTATTTAGTCTATTATAAATTATTATGAATTATGTATTTATATTACATACATGTAATTTTGTATCTAGATATTATGTTCGTAAAATACATGGTTGGGTTCATTTATATAATCCGAAACGTTCACTTGTACTAAGCGGTGGTGAATGAAATTTCAACTAGTTTTCTATAATCCTAAAATTCCTTAACTTTGAAAACAGTACTGAGACTTCATTAAAAAATTAATATTATTTTGTTAATATTATTTTAACTAAAAAGTAAGTTTCTGTTTTCAATTCTTCTATTTCAGTTTACTTTAATCTTATTTTACCTTGGATCTACTCATAGAATTATTTCATATTTTTAAAAGTAGAATCTCCTATGTAAGCCTTCTTCTTCTTCTCCTCCTCCTCCTCCTCCTCCTCCTCCCCCTCCTCCTACTTCTCCCCTACCCTCTTCCTCCTTCTCTTTTCTTCCTCCTCCTCCCAAGATACAGTCTTGTTTTAGCTTATGTAAAGTCTTGACTCCAGTACGTTTGTATCATTCCGTTCGTCCTGTGTAAAAAGAATAAATGACTTTTCCATTGAACGTTATGTGATCATAAAATGAGAATTAAATTTGTGAGTGTGATAATGAAAGGCAATCTTTTGTAGAAGAAATATAGAATATAATGGATTTGAATAAGGAATTATAGAAAAGGTGCGAAATTAGAGGTTTATGAGATTTGAAAAATTAAATAAATTCTTTTACGCAGAGCCGTTATGAAAACTAAACTAGTTAATTTTACCAATGGTCAACTAATTTAATGGTTAATGGTTAAAATTGTAGAAAATCACATATCAGTTGTAAAGAAAAGTAAAGAATAGAAACGGTCAAACTAAAAATCGAAAATAATGCTGGTAAGAGAAAAAAGGGATAAAGCTGGTAGCTAGGTGGATTCTGTAAAAGAAATATGGATATCCCTAGTCAAAAATTTTAATAGTAGGCCTACTATAAACTAGTTAATAGTTTCTTCTGTTCAGTTCATGGGGAAAATTTTAACACAAGCTAAGTTATGACTGAAACAAGTTATGTCATCGATTATTCTGAGTATTACAATATACTTAATGGACGATTGTATGAATACGACAAACATCACATTTATCAATCAACAATATGATTCAGAAATCTCATAATTTAAAAGGTCGTTTTGTGGAAAACTCTAGTAACGCATTAGCATTCTAATTTGCGATAATTGTAGCTAAAGATAAAATATCAAAAAATTCTTACCCATAAGAAATCCATCAATCTATATGTAATGTAATCAAACTATTATTAAAAGTATCTGTTATGAAATTAGAAGTAGCAACTATGATTACATCTCTACATCTGCTAATAAATCCTTTAATTTTAGTAATAAACCTGTTTTGCCGAAAGAGACCTATTCTTTTTCCATTGGAGTGAAAAGAAACACTCTTTGGGTCAATCTGTCAGCTGTCATTCTTTGGTCATGCCCATACTATATCAAGTATCCGGTCTCTCTTCTGTCAACTACATTATCCTGAGAACCGATCGTTGTTTATGTCTTCATTTCTCACAAGCTCCATTCTGGGGACCCTGTATAACCTTCAATATTAGTCCTTCACTAAAATTTTCGTCTTTGTTCATTTCTGGAGCTTATTTTCCAGCACTTAGCCCCATGTAATTGTTGGCCAAAGGTAAAGGCGGAGCATAGAGATCTAGATCACAGCACAGAGCCAGTTGACTTTCGTTAATCGTACCCTCTGTTGTCACGTTGTGGTCCCGCCGACGACAGCCTAACAAAAAGTCAGCTGGAGTTCGGTGGAACAGAATGTGACTTAACGAAGGGGCAACCTCACACCTGACCTTGGCTGTTATTGGCTAGATCTCATCTGCAATCTTTAGTTCGTTGGGATTTGTAGACTAGAGCATAGCATTGTGGCCGAGGGCACAACGGCGAACCGCACCGCGCACCGCCCTCAATCCTCGACCATCGCCTCTACCGTCAACAATCGTCCCTGGCACCTTGATTGGCCATACTAAAGCACCGCAGTTTTGTTCAGTTCAGTTTAAATTTTGGTGTGATCTTGTTCTCTTCATCATCATCTTCAGAAGAAGATTTGATATGAGAATCAGTAACGACAAAATATCATATTATTAAGTTAAGAACGATATACGTTTATCCATTGATTTTGAATACGACGCAGATATCGTGGTTTTGTCCCAAATAGGTGCCCGAAGGAAAATTTCATTAATCAGTGTTTCTTTGTCAACTTGTTTCATAATTACAACCACACAGAATACTATAACACTAGGAATAAATGTGACGTTTCTTGACACAACAAGATTGTATAGGCTACTGAACGTTGGGTGCTAGGGTGCTAAGCGAGAAAATACTAACCTCAATTCCTCGGTACGGTGCAATGGTTGGTGCGTCAGTAGGGACGAAGGTTATTGCATAGGAATAGACCCTGTTATGGCCACGATAATGTAAATACATACCTCAATTCTGGAAGAGGTGCAATGCAAGGGCTATAGGGTGACGAAGGACATGGTGCGGTGCGCCTTTGTGGACCCAGCCTAAACTTTGAAGAGCAGATCTACCCTGGTTCATGCGATACCTGATAACCTGCTCACTCGTTCCCTCAGACGAACAATTTATTTACATCTAATTCTTTTTTAAATATAAAATCTAATAAATTTATTATATTTTAATTTATTTTTAGTTTTTATTTTTAGCCTAGTGAAACATCATTCGTATTGAAGCAGAAATTATTTATGTTCCAAAAGTGAATTGAAACTTTGTAATTAAAGTGAAAACAAGTCAATGCTGCATACTTCTGTACTTACATTTGTGTTCAAACTGACTCATTGTGCGTCATGTGCATCGTCATAATACGGTTAATACAAGTGCAGGTTAAATAATATAGTCTAATCATTTCGACCCTAAACCGAGTGACGTTTGTCGTCAACGTCGAGTCAGGTCGTCTGGACCTCTTGTACGTCTGCCAGCCTGTCCGTCTTCCTGTCTGACTTACCGCCCACCTATCCAACCCGATTCTCCGTCTGTCGGTCTGTTTAACTGAAATTTGAATACCGTTAAAGGATACTCGTGTTCATCTCACTCGAATGGAATACATATTCAATGTGTTTTATGTATATGTAATACATATATACTTCAAGTACATGGTGTATTTACTTTAGTATTTCATTTGGTACAGATATCAACATCTGTGATATCTGTGGTACAGATATCTACATGGGTAGATGACATTGAAAATGACGAGCTGTCGCCGGGTTATGTCCCATATAGCGTCATAATGCTTTACACAGACCTGCTTACTACAAGTGTACTTCACTGGTCACACAAGAACACAACGGTTTATTTTACGTACATATAAATACAAGATTACATGTATGTAGCATAAATATACAATATATTGTTGCCTATTTATATAATATAAAACAAGCAACATACTGATTTTACCCTCTGCTTACCCCCGGCCTGTCTGCACCAATACATACACACATTACTGAAATATTAACATGTCTACATAATGTATCTAACATTGACTACTCAAAATTTTGATAACATATTTGTAACACTTTGTGTCAACATTAGTTAAACATTCAAAAGTATTTATAGACCTAGTTTAGCAACGTAAATTGTAGAATTAAATATTTAAATTTCATGTTAATTTATTCAATTTACTCTGTAAATTATTTAGCTGGTATTATTATAGATACCTATAATAAAATTTCAACAATTCATTCATTTTAGATTTTACAAATAAACTAAAAATATTACATAGAACGGCTGAAATATTTTACTATTATATTCACATAATATATTATATTAAACGTTTTTACGTAAATATTGAATAACTATAATACCACCATTCAATAGGCAAGTAGACCTATTATACGAGTATATCTACCCTACTACATAATCGCCTCACAGAATTACCATAGAACAGAAATTTACTCGTTAAATAAACTCTCGATAGGTTTCCAACTTTAACTTTTACTAATAAAGTTCCCTGAAACTTATTGCAAGTTTAAAAAATATTAATATTTTTTGTGTATGAATAATGAAGACTTCGAGATAAATAAATAAATAAATTTTACAACAAAAAGCGGATCTCAAGGATGAAGAAATTGAGGAACTACACAGCAGAGGTTTGACTCCTGTTACAGTATGCAACTGAAAGCTGGAGGGATGGAGAAGGACGAAGGAAGACGAAAAAGACGGAGTAGGACGGAAGAGAAAGGAAAAAGACGGAGGAGAAAGGAAAAGGACGGAGGAGGATGGAGGAGGGCGAAGGAAGGCAGAGGAAGACGTAGGAGGACAGAGGAGAACGGAAAAGAACGGAGGAAGACCGAGGAGAATGGAGGAGAACGGACGAGGACGGAGGAGGACGGAGGAGGACGGAGGAGGACGGAGGAGGACGGAGGAGGACGGAGGAGGACGGAGGAGGACGGAGGAGGACGGAGGAGGACGGAGGAGGGATGGAAGCTTACAAGGAATGATGATTTTGTACCAGCAGGTATACCGATATATTATCAGATGTAACAAAAAAACGTAGATTTCTATTCTATGGACATATCATGAGAACAAATGTAAACAGGCTGACCAGGACAACTTTTGATTCTACAAACCGTAAAAAACAACTACTAAATAGTTCAAGCAAGTCAGGGACAATTTGGAGGAAGGATAGAAGCCATGAAGTAATAGATGGTAAAATAGACTGACTAAGCATTCGCTTGGAGTGGCCTGTGCGAAAACTATGCGTAAACCTTGATCTGGACAAATAAATATACTAAAAGCAATTGGTTCCAATTGAGCTTATCAGTAATTGATCATTAAACAGTTTACACTGTCACTAAAAAGAAAAAATCGAAATAATTATTAATTTTAATGAATACAGTTAAAAAATACTTCCCGAGTATTTTTTTATCTTTTTTTTGTGAAAGTTAAATTTGTGATAAGTATGGTTAATATAATAAGTAATAAAATGTTAGTTCTAAAATCGAAATAAATCCATTGAATAATTGAAAAGATTAAAAAGTTAATTGTTTAAAAGTAAAAAAATTTCTGCTTATTGAAATCATTTGCTATAAAAAGGTATAAAAAATATTTTGGCCATTATTTTATTGATATTTGAATCTTTTTTAAGATTTTTAATTTTTTACTCCTTGTCTGACACACCCAGAGGACAAAGCCACATTAATATGTAAGTTTTATTCTCGCACCTTCGCACACCCTGAGTTAAAAATGTATAAATGTGTACTCAATAAAGTGAGATAGAGATTTAAAAAGTGAGAAAGAGAGGGGGGATTTAGTGTGAGTGTGAAAGATAAGAAAAAGAAGACGATGAATAACATTTTGGAATATATTATAACTTACACTTTGCTGTTTGTGTTATATTTACTGTTTCAATTAGTACCTGACTTACTTGAGACCCGTCTTAAATTCATTCCCACTGACGGAGAACCAGATCAAAAATAAATACCTACTTAAACTATGTATGCATCTCATTATGTATTCTTGTTTCTCAGGATTTCGTTTTTAGAATATCAACTATAAATAGGGGACCTACGTGTAATAATTTTGTTAAATCCATTACTTCGATTCCCTTTTTATTTTTACAGTAGAAAGAAACATTTTAGCAGTAGCAGATATAATACCGTACAAACGTGAAAACGTTTGATATTGCCTATCAGTGTAAACAAAAATATGTAAATTTGGTTTTTTATACGAATCTACTAAAGATAAGTTACGTTGCGTTGCTTTAGAATTTACAAATATTTTAGGGATAGGCCGAAGTTTTATTTATAAACCTTCAGAATAGGCATAAAGTAATCTGTATCTTTTATATATATATTTTTTTTATCATGCAGATAATCTTTTCTATAGGCCCGAAAAGAGCGGTATAATAATGTGTTAAAATATGAACAATGCGTTAAAATAACAGCAGAAAAAAACCGTACTTTAAATTTCTTTCTAGAAAACAAAATTCGTAAGGATTATCATAATAGCCCCGCGTCACTTTAAGACAGAGTACAGAAAAATTATAAAAGTTAATAGCTTTGAGTGTCTTGGGAATTCATACAGCTGAAGACCAGCGAAAATGAAGCGAACAACAGCAGATGAAGAAAGATGCCCGCTGCACTCAGAGGAACTCTCCACCTGTATAAAAAAAGAATCACTCTAGAGATAATCCAAGATCACACATTACAGTATTGTGATAAAAACCTGTACCTGTACGCGATGGAATGTTTTTAAATGACCGAGAACGGTGAACTAAAAGGAGGAGATAAATTTGAAGGACAGGTCATCCGCAAGATAATGGGTTGAAAGATAGTAAATGGATAGTACAGGTTTTGAGGAATAGAAGAACTTTAAAAGAAAAATTAAAGATTGATGAAAACTATTAGAAAACTTTACTAAAATTCCACGTATAAAATGGTTGACAAAATATTAGCGAAATAATTTTTTTGAGGTACTAAAAACTGGACCTAAGGTGTCATATACGTGGTTTAAAGAAATCAGAAAGAATATTGTGAAAATTAGAATAAACTGAAGAAACAATGAACCAAATCAAGTTAAGACTGCTGATTGCTTATTTCAATGGCTTCAACGAATACCGTAAAAAGAACACGTGATAGATGGAAGAAAAGTGAAAAGCCTACACTGGTAGATTGCTGAGAGTGTGAGCTGTAAAAAAGCTTTCAAACATTTTAATTACTTTGTCTTACCCTAAATGAGAGAAATAAAATTCCATGTACTACACAAAAGTTCATGTAATTTACATGAAGTACTGAAGTACGATCTTTCACGAATTCGTGGAAAAAAGATAATGTTGAATTGTAAATCTTTTAACAGAGTCGAAACAGCGTTTTCAATGAAGGATGTTATTCCTGCATTTTCTGAAACTGGCTGTAGAATTATCCTTATACCTCTGGATTGCATTTCGTACGCTAGACCTATACATACAGTTCTTGAGTTTTAATGGTAGCTCTGACCTTGAGAACACCTTGATAGAGTGAGTAGTGGTGCAGGGTCATTGTCGTACATTTCTGTAAACATCGTACACATTACATTAATTAAATAGACGAGTAAATTTTTCATTTAGCTGAACAATTTTAAAAACTTAAATTTTAAATGATAATTTTACATATAGCATTTATCTATCTTTCATGAAAATGTTATTTTAAATTTCGAATTTACGTGTAGTGAATCTATATTCACAAACGCGGATGATGTTTTTACTTAGACTATAGTTGATTTCACGTTCAGAATGCAGTATCGAAAGTCCATAAGCAATATATTTCATATGGGAGTTTGAGCACTACTACACTGACTAAAAATATCGACTCCGCGCCACAACACGTTCTCATTTACAAACTCCTATTGAATAACGTAATATGAAAACATACTTAATATTTGTATTGTTTTAAAGATCAGGTACCGAAAAATTATTATAGTACTGGAATTGTTTATCAATTTTATTGTCTTTTTTAATTATTTTAAAGTAAAGAATAGTTATTGTTTAAATCTTGTTTGAATAACAGGCGTTAGTATCGCGAAAATGTTTAAAAATGGTAATAAAACTACCCTGACCCGACAGTGAGGTGACGAAGAAAGAGACGTCATACACCTTTCTCTTACACGTATCTACGGTCTCTTATCTAAATATCTGAGTATAATAATAACATTTACAGCGTAATAAAATACGATTCATCAGGAAGCGAAAGTATTTTTTTCAGAATTTTTTGATTCAAAATGAGCTTGTTAGAGTGTAGTAAGCGAAACTCCAAATATTTTTGCCCGTGACCTTCGAATGGTATCGGTGGAGAAGGGTTGTCGTATTGGTTGTGCCAGATGTTTTCCGTACGTCTGATAACACAACGTGTTCTCATAACAGTTGTACTGCATTCTGAACGTGAAATAGAGTGTAGTAGCAGCTAGGCTCGGCCGCGTGAGAAACACCGTTTAACCGCACGGATTTTACTTGCTTAAGCCGGACGCTTCTTACGATACAGTTGATAATCTAACCGATCAAAATTAACCACATATTCAGTTATTTGGTAACAAATATCAGGATTATTAATTTATTTGGAATATTACGTTATTTTTAAAATATTATAAAAGTTAATTCGATTTTTAAAAAGTCGCATCTGTAGCTTTGACATAGCCTATTATTATTATTATTATTATTATTATTATTATTATTATTATTTTGCCTATTATTATTTTGCCTAATACGGAGGGTTTAACTTGATAACATTTTCAGATACTAATCGGGAAATTAACCCAGGTTATCTGCTTCTAGTCTAACAAGTTTACCATTAAAATACCAGTTTATTCGTTAAAAATTTCCTGCTATTTTCTAATCAAAATATTATTGGAAATAATTTTTCCTATTAAAATATTTTAGCGTAGTTCTAAGTATTAATCCCTCTTGTTTAAAAAAAATATGTCGTCTAATGAATTTTAAATAATTTAATATTTTCAATAAGAACTTTTTAAGTACATACCTTTGCGGTGAAGTTGTTTTTCATGTATTAATTTTATGAACAATATACAATGGAAAATTTTTCTTCGAAATCACGGTGTGTGTTACTATTTGAAAATTTCATTTCAGGTTATTTTTGTCAATTTTTATGTAGCTAGTACGTATTTGGTCTGACTAAAACATTGCACACAATTTGCATAAAAAATTTGACACACATACATATTCGCTCATACAGTCATACAGGCAATGAGCACACACTGTACATACCAGGTGACCCTGTGAAAAGGCTTAAACTCCAATGGCCACAAAACAAAGCCTACGGTAATGACTGTTAGCTTCATCAAGTGAAAACACATATTTATTTTAAATTTAGCTTCTTATTTACTTGTTATAAAAGAATAACTGATTGTAAATTTTCGAATAAGAAAGTAAACAAATTTTTATTTTTTTGAAATTGATCCTATGGAATAAAATCTTATCAGTAATGTTGAAAATTAAATAGTAATTAATCTATGTCAATAAACGATGACCCGTCTGTGTAGTGGTCAGCGCGTTTGGCTACTGTGAAAAGGATCCCGTATTAGATTCCCGGTCAGTCTGACATTTTTTCGCTAATTTCGTCAATCGCTCTTTACCTTTAAATATGAAGAGTTTGTTATGTAGCAGGGATCTAGCTATTAAACTACGAATCAAATTCGAGAGATGCTACATTTTCTATGTTCTTTTGTACGAAATTTTAGGCTTGGACGCTTCAAAAACGAGAAATGGACAAAATTCAAGCCATGGAATCATGGATGTATCCACATTTGTTAAATATACCATGGACAGAGAAAACGACACATAAGAAGTCTTACTTTTGGTAGCCTATATAAAGAGCTAGATTTGATTAACACAACAAATTAACACGAGTAAGTTACATTGGGTATGTAATACTTAAAGAGAAGTAACCATCTGCTGCAGTTGGTTATAGAGAACGAAGGGTAGAAAGATGAAAAGTATTTTGAGTGAAAAACCTGCGAGACTGACACATTTTCTTCTATGTGGAACTGTTTAAGGGAGTAGTGTCGAAAGTAAGAAATTGCTATTTTGATTTTTAACTTCTAACAAAAGGTATACAAAGAAGAAGACCCTTCACCTTCTGCATTAGCCTAAATGTTTATAAGGTGGCCGCCTTTGGAGCCGTAATTTGTCCAAGTAGAAGTCGTCCGAGTAGGTCGTCCGGAGTTCGTCGTCCACTACATTCGACCAAGTCATCCGAATCACGTCCTACTTTTCTAGTTTTATTGCTTCAGTTCTCGCCGGTGAATTTTACAAAATGGATGATTTGTACTTTTCAGAAATGCGTACCTCATGAGGAGGCGAAGAGACGAGTCTAAACGAAAAAATGATGTGTCAATCCATGTTACACAAATGTCTTGGAGAATTTAATTACCGACATGGACAATTATTGTACAAGAAATAAAATTGCACGTCCC
Source organism: Catonia carolina (assembly GCA_035578175.1). Taxonomy (NCBI): domain Eukaryota; kingdom Metazoa; phylum Arthropoda; class Insecta; order Hemiptera; family Achilidae; genus Catonia; species Catonia carolina. Next base: position 355,783,112 of record JAQMRL010000001.1, read on the forward strand.
GCACGTGATACCTTTTGTTTCGCATATCCCACAATGGTCTTTTTATCTGTACAATAGGCTTACTAATTAGTTTTTCAGAATCCTTTGTGATTGGAAATTAAACTTCCTTAGAAATTAGCCGCACTCGTCCGACTGATCCTAATTCAATGGGATCCATTTCTTCAATCGGCGAACACGTCCGTACTCGCCCGAATAGGTCATTCGCACTGGACACTTGAAAATGCTTTCCTTTGTCCTTGGATAAGCCAGCCTTTCTCGAATGTATTCGGACGAATTCGGTTCCGAAAGACGACCGATCTAATAGTCGAAGTAAAGCAAAAAAAAAATAGGTACAATAAGTTAACGAAATTATATTTATTTAATTTACTGTTTCCTTTTGTGAAACTAATCTGTGTAAAACATCGGTATTAGCAAACATTCAGCGTTTCCAATCAAAGCTTTTACTGAGGATAGTTAACGCCCCATATTATGGGTAACCAATAAAACGCTACACTCAGACGTAAACGTACCCTACATAAATGACGTTTTTTTAAAACTATATACAAAATTTAGGAAGAAACTCGTGAACCACCATCACCCATTGATCTCAAATCTGGCTACGCAGACTCTCCCAAATAATCCGATAAGACGTCTGAAACGTCGATGGAGCCGGGACCTCATCTATTAACGTAGTACTGTAATTGACTATCCATTACAATGTTCTAAATGCTGCACTTAATGCTACACTTATCTATTCACGCCGAAGTTCTGTCACTGGACTGTGTCTCCACTCACGTTTGTATACCATGTTAATTTTTCTTAACTTTTGTGTTATCACATTCACTGATTGTTTCCAACAGATTGTGAATTTTTTTAAATAGAAATAAAAAGTAAAAAACATCTTAGGCTATATCAGAAATATTAAAATTTATTAATTTTTTTCAGTATTTTATGTGACCTACGTTTTAATATAATGTAACAAGTTGCCTCTACTAGAAATATTTATCCAGATACAATTTAAATAAAAGAAAGATTGAATTGTTTTAAGTGTCAGTTTTCGTTCTAAGTTTTAAACAATTGTTTTATAATACGGAACACAATGTTTCTGTAAAATTGTAGTACAGTATTACAACACTGTTGTTTTAGCTGAAGGGTCGGCTGTAGTTCGTTGACAAATCAATTAGTTTGACTTTGAGTTTCCATAAAACCGATGATTGATAGATGTCGTTTACGTTTTACAATGGAATCAAAAAGCTGCAGAAATATCTGACCAACATCCATTAGTAGATTTAGGAGGCTTTAAAATATCTATCTATTAATGTACAAACCATGTGCGTTTAGTATGTTTGAAATTCATTCACATCAATTCATCTATTAACATTGCCTATTATAATTAGTTAACGAACAAGCGTAGTGAGATCTTTAACATTTAATCCGTTAAATCGTGATACTCAATTTTGTTGTATCTATTCGGTTTGAGAAAAAAATGATTCATTATGGCCTTTCTAATTTCATCAATAAGTTATGTGTATTATATTCAATTGAAGTAGTAAAGATTCTGAAAAATATCTTTTCTATGTAGCCTACTCAACTAAATAAATGTGTCAAACACACATTTGATTCTTAGATTTTCAAACTAAGTTTAAACCCAGGTTCTCAATACGAGTAGGCTACTGGTAGTTTAAAAGTAAAGGCATGCACACCATAAACGTGATGACTTCTCATTGCCGGTTTTTATTTCATTTACATAAATGTTTGTTTAGTATACCGGGTGTCCCACGAAGAGGTTGCTATTTTTGAATTAATTTGCCGGACGTATTTCACACTCTAAAGACTGGAAACTTTACAGTTATAATAAATAGATAGCCTACACACAAAAAGTACCCTCGATTCTCGTTTGCTTATGATCAATCAAAACAAAATGGCGGAAAAAGAAAATACCTAATATAAAAAATTAACAATAATCTTGTGAGAAAACCACTTTTATTTATCGTATGACATAATTCCATCAGACAATGACTGGAGACAGATACGCATCAATTTTAACTAATCACGTTAAACAAGGCGGAGATGAAGGACGTTTCTTTCCAGCATGATGGAGCTCTTACACATTATACTTATATAGCCAAAACTGTTATAAACCAAAATCTTCCTAACCGTTGAATTGGTCGTGTCAGCGGCGTCATAGACTGGCCTCCAAGATCGCCAGACTTGTCTGTTTGCGATTTTTTCCTATTGGGCTTTTTGAAGGAAAAAGTTTATTTTCACACCATTGCAACAGACGATGAGTTAATGAGGTTGATTGAAGAGGAACTGCTATTCATACCTCGGCAATTTTTCAAAAACGCTTATGACTCACTTTTGTTTCGTTGCTATCAGTGCATAGCTATTGATGGACATCAGTTCGAATAAAGGTTAATTAACAAACTGTGTTTATTAATAATTTATCACATTCATATTTTTTCATTTTTTTTACTTAAGTAGCCTAACATTGTAACAACAAATCACCAATTTTAAATGGTTAGGCAAATAAAATTACTTTCCGCCATTTTATTTTGATTGATCGTAAGCAAATGAAACTCGAGGGTACTTTTTTACATATCGATTTATTATAACTGTAGAATTTCCAGTCTGTATAGTGTTCGATACGTTCGGCATATTAATTCAAAATATCAACTCAAAAAGCAAAAAAATCCAAAAAAAAGCAAAAAAAATCCAAAAAAAGCAAAAAAAAAGCAAGCGTCGGACACCCTATAACAGAACGTACATGATCTAAAGAAAAGCTAAAATTGAGAATATATGTAGGTTAAAAAGTAATAACGAGATGAAACTTAGTGATTGCTTGTTTCATAACGAAGTTAGGATATCCTTCTTTGATTTTCCAGTTTGGGAGTGTCCAATCAGACCATTTTTCCCTATGGGTTTGTAACTTGACCCTTCTTTGAGTTTCCGACCAGCTGATGGCATACGCAACAAATGTCTATATAATTACTCCCAGTATATCTGAATAAATCTTGATATCATCTTTAGAAATATAAGTTTATATTAATATTTATTCATTTCTTTCGTAATTCAGTAGTTGGTACCTAGCTAAAGGTCATAATAACTTTATTTTAGAAGTCTTTACATTGATATCTGTTAAGCAATCAGGAGTGGAACATTCTGAATTATATTTTTAAATCGGCAGAACCAAGATAAATGATAAAACTTCAAAACAGTCTCCTTGCGCATTTTACCAACCAGCGCGTTCCTCAGTTTAATTTCTGCGTCTCGATATTGCACAAAATTTTCTGAATTTGCTACTTTGAAATACACGTTTATTAAATGGGAAGTTGCTCAAAATACTCACCATCAGCCATTCATGGGTTTACTACTACGTGTGTATTGTAACACAGAAGTGAAGTTACCATTTCGAGTTAACAATACATTTAACATGTTGCACTGTAGACATAATATTTTACATACGATGTAACGTACAAATTGTGGCATGTGAGAAGAGAAAAAGTCAAATACAAAAAGGTTTTGTGAAACGTGTGTAGGCCTACTATGCAGAGTGTTTGTGAATGTCAGTGACACATCCTCACAGACTTGACTAGAATAACAAATATTTCGCGTACCTGTGTCATTTTGTTGTATTTCAATATTTTACATTACCACCTTGCTTTTTGAAGTTTATTTTCAGTTTTCTAAAATATTTTCTATTAGTTTTTAGTTTGTGGTTTATATACTAAAGTATAAAATTACTAAGGATTATGTGAACGATAACGTAAATACAATATAAAATAGACTAAATTGCTACATTTTTACTTCTGAGAAAAACAATTGCCAATTTTGAATATCAGATAAACAAATTTTAGTAGAGCACATTTGGTTATTAAAAACAGATTTATTGTTGCAATTAGGGCCTACCTAATTCAGTTAATGTGGATAAACAGAACTCTAATTGATGGTTAAGCGAAATAAATAAAATATGAACAGGAAATGATCTCTATTTCTCAGTCCTGACCTTCAGTAGGTTTTAGTGATCATCGTGACATCATATATATAATTTAATTCATAAATCTCTATTTTTGGTTCGATTGATCACATGCGGTCATGATCCGGTTGATCATCTTGTAGTAGACCTTCCTCGTGCTTTTTGCCTCTCTACATTTTCCTGTAAAATCAACCCTACCATAATTCCCGTCTATCTTATCATTCTGTGGCCGAAATTCTTGAATTGTCTCAACTGTAAAGTCCCTAAGATTCTTCTACCGAACTACAATTCTTTCAGAATGGAATAATTTATTCGAAAGTGTTATGACTACCCTATATGAAACTCTCAACAACCTCCTCTATCAAAACAACTCCGTTTTATCTATCCTCCTCTCACTCAATCACACAGACCTAACTAACATACAAATATTACCACAACTTTACTAACCACAAAACCATAATAAGGTTGTATAATATGAAGTAGGTATCTCACATAAAACACCGAGAGTTTATCACTAAGTGACTTTCTTAATGAGAAAAAACAAGTCAATACTCATTTATACTTACGTAAATCGTTGCGCTAATTGTTAAAAAAAATCATAACACTTAAAGCTATTTGTTTCTAATAGAAATATAATTTTTAAAAGTACAGCCGGACCTCCATATATCGAAATTATAGGTTCCTTAAAAAAAATTTGATATACAGAAAGTTCGATAAAGAGAAACGCTGTATTTTTTCCCATTATGGCTGCTACTTTTATTAACTGAGATTACTCGACCTACCATATTGCCTAAAAAACAGTATTTGCTTACAATAAAGTTCGTTTTATTGTACAGTATTATATGGCTATGCACTATACTTAATAGACTGTAATATACTTAATGATACTGTATTTTGGTAAAAAATAATAAAATAACAACTGTAATGAAAAACATGCATCTGTTGGATATTCTGCTACAATACCTTCTTCATTTACCCTTAAAATTTACTGAGTGAAATATCGTGGTTAATCATACCTGCCAATGGACCCAATATTCCTCAATTGGCGGTACTACATTAACTTCTTCCCCAACAGTTTTTTTTTTTTTTAGAGAAGTCGGCTTTTAAAAAACAATTTTTTATTGTAGATTCCACTTCATCATTTTGCTACACCTTTACTAATTCTGGTATACACAGCCTGAAATTAACAACATTTTCAATAGGTTTGTCATTTTCCAACGCAAGAATAAGTCTTTTGAGAACCTGTTTTCTATAATACATTTTTAGAGTTTTAATAACACCTTGGTCGATAGGTTGTAGTTTCGACGTGGTATTTGGAGGAAAAAAAGATTCACGTTTTCTAACTTTGTTGAGACAGAAGACGGATGTGCAGGGCAATTGTCCACAAAAAGAACAACTTTTCTCTTTTGCTTACGGACGTTTTTATCTCGTAACATTTTTGCCCATTTGAAAAATGCTTCGTCCATATCGTCGTATTTACATATTTTTGATCGTAAACAACTTACTGTATTGCCAGGTTGCTCTCTCTCAATGTTTTGGATTGACTAGTGTATGGTGGGAGGGCTATACGGATTTATATTTATATTTTCGCTAAAATTAAGTTCGATATATAGAATTTTTTTCGATATACAGAAACATTTTTCCATTAAAATTTCACGGGACTCAGGAAATACTTCGATATAAAGAGAATTTCGATTTATAGAAGTTCGATTTGCCCATAACGGTCAGGTATAGTGTTAAATTAATTGCACTTGACCTGTTGGTTCCAGGGCTACAAAAAATAGTTCTGTTACTTATCAAATAGTCAGCCAATTATATGACTGAACTATTTAAGAACAGAAGAGGTAGAGATGTAAAAGACACCAGTCAGAGTTATCTCCTCTGAAAATAATGAATTTCACTATACAGCCAGACGCTGTGGTGAATGAAGTAAAGTTGTCATTTGCAGGGTAAAAAGTGGATGTTTTTCGGAGGCCCTAGCATGCTGATAAGCATTATTCTTTCAACTCAGTGAGTAAAGTAATAGTAAGCATCCTCACTCCTCGTTTTTACTTAGTAAAACCTCTATAGGTTCAAACCAGCCTTTCGGCTGTTGACCTAAACAACAACAGAAGTTCGATAAATAGAGGTCCGACTGTACCGATAATAATAAAGTTCTAATGTTCTATAATAATAAAGTTCTATGTTATAATAAATAAAGTTCTGATGTTGCATTTTCGTACCTTTACTATGTTTCATTAAATTACTGATTTCGGTTTTTGAAAAGTAAAAGTACTATTTAGTGTATTGTAGCTTAACCGATTTAAATTTTTAATATTGTAGATTTCGTTAACTGAAATTCAAAACGATATTGAATTTTAAGTCAATATAACGATAACACTGTACTAACACTTAAGTATATTTAGGCTCGTTTTACTAAGAAGAGGTTGAGCTGGTGGAGTTTGTGGCTTTATTCGCTAAGCGCCGAAAGGATTACACATAAGACGGTAAGACGCGCTAATTGATTTCTCACTCACTTCGTGTATCTCTTTCCCCTTCTTTCCCCTTCGTAACATTATACCAAATAAACACTTAACATATCTACACATTAAAAGCATTTATATTAAAAATTCATAAATCTGTATTTCAGAAATTTCGTTTTGCGATAAAGTAGGGCTTAATCGTCTCTGTAGTTTAAAGTATAGACCTATTGATAAAATAAGTTTTTATTATCAAAAGTTAAAAAACACAAAATATAAAAGTTTATTTGTTTCTGTAGGCTATTTTAAATATTGGTAGGCTACTCCAATATTTTGCAGTAATTTGACTATCACTTATGAATTTAATCTTTTATTTAGTGATCATTCGTTTAATTTTGATTTAATTTTCTTAAGGGGAGACGGAAACGACTTTTTAATTTTAGCGTCATTCTTAAATTCATGACTTTCTGGATCCATTGATACAATAGGCCTACTTGAAATTCAGATTTTTTTTATATTTAAAATTTAGTTTTGAAAAAATAATTACATTTCAAATTTATGCTACAACTTTAGTAATGACATAATGCTAATCGTTTTAGTTTTTTGCCGTTTACCAAAAATTATATTTTTTTGTACAAGGAACGTTTCCTCAAAAACTAATGAATCAATCCACTTCAAATTTTTACATATGGTTTAACTTGCCACTCTATAAAACCATGAGTTTTTTGAGTGACTTCAGTTAACTACAATAAATTTTTTTAATATAAAATTGCCTCAAATTCCAGATTTCAAATAGTCAGTGACAAAAAAAAATATTTCTTTGGTAAAAATAAATTATTTTTCTTTGTAAAAACTCATGGTTTAGTAAAAATTTACTACAGAAACTGTGTTACAATTTGAAGTAAAATGGTTCAGTAGTTTTTGAAAACATGTTCCTAACGTTAACATGCTGTAAGATAGGGATTTCGTCTTTCCTTAATAATACCATGCATGGTAAACAGTTATTTTACAGCATTTTACGACTAAATGAATAATATAGTACATTTACTACATAAGTGACGACGATAAAATAAGCCGAAGTTAAACATTATTATTGAAATGTTATAGTTTTAGCAACCTCCACTCGCTGCGCTCCGCATTCACTTTTTTATCCCTTAAGGTCTGTTCCCACGACGCTATTTCACTAGCTGCGAGTAGACTAGCCGCTAGTAGTAGTGCCTTGGGAACGAACAACTAGGAGCTAGTTTAGGTACAGCGCTATAGCGCTTTATACTATTTTTCAGGGCTGATCAGCTCTGAACGTACGCATTGAAGGTGGTCCAGCCTATAGACAAGCTATAGACCATTCCTGTCTATACAAGAATACGCCTTATTTACACATTTATAAATGCATAAGTAATTAATTTTACAAAAAAACGTTAAAATGAAATCATGCTACTTTTATTTTCGTTATTTTTGGTTTCACTTTTTTTACGTTACAAGACACTTCAAAAATAATCTTGAAACGATTGATTTTAATACCTTTTTTTGCAAAATAATATCAATTGTTGCTAAAGTAAGCTTTGGGTGAAAAAACATTCAATACAAAATAGTAACAGACTACCTTAAATTATTTCTCTAGACTAATATTTGTTAAGTGCTTTGTGGGTCTAAAATACATGTGAAAGCTGTAATTTTGAAAATCTCCGATTCTAAGTTTTGCTATTTTTTTCTTCTAGAAACTAATTTTTTCAATATAATTTTTTATACAGCACCTTAGTACGACCCAAACTGACCCAATATATATCAAGTTTCAAGACCTTGAGATTCTGGGTATATCTTGAACAGCAAGAAAGCTATTGCGTGTATTTCACTTTTCTGTTGATTAGGTCATCAGCCGAAAGGCTGGTTTGAACCTGTAGAGGTTTTACTTAGTAAAACGAGGAGTGAGGAGGTTTGTCATGTTTTCCTCACTGAGTGTAAAAGAAGTCTACGCTTATCAGCATGCTGGACCCTCTGAAAAGGACATATTTTCCGCTCTGCAAATGACACATTCACTTCATTCACCACAAGGTCTGGCTGTATAATGAAATTCATAACTTTCAGAGGAGATAACTCTGAGTAGTGTCTTTTACCACTCTACTTCTTCTGTTCTTAAATGATTCAGTCATTTTATCGGCTGACAATGTGATAAGAAACAGAACTATTTATTCGTTATTCGTTTTTTCGCCCTGGAACGAACAGATTGAGTGTAAGTAATTTGACACTCCACCTGTCTCTTATGGGCAGACACTTCTCTTTTCTATAAAGACTAAAAATTGTGGATCCCTGTTTGCAGTTTAATAATATTTCATTTTTCAACAAAACTTCATTAGTCTCATGTTGTTTTAGGGATTTTATTGATTTCCCTTGAAATAATTGTAGATTTATATTTTGGTATTTGAGAAAAAGATTCGATAAAAATTATATGGAGTACATTTTTTATATTTATCTAATTCATTGTTTAATATTAATGGTTGACAATAACAAAATAGTTGTCTACCAATAAAAATATAATTCTGTATCAAATGCATGTTCTTAGAAGACGAATTTTCAACCAGAATTGGTCAAATAGACATTGTTGTTGTTGCGGTCATCAGCCTAAAGGCTGGTTTGAACCTGTAGAAGTTTTACTAAGTAAAACGAGGAGTGAGGTGGTTTACCATTGCCTTCCTCACTGAGTGAAAAAGTACGCTTATCAGCATGCCGGGCCCTCTGAAAAGCACATATTTTCCACTCTGTAAATGACAACTTCACTTCATTCACCACAGGGCCTGGCTGTACAATGAAATTCATTACTTTCAGAGAAGATAACTCTGATTAGTGTCACAGTACACCTCTACCTCTTCTGTTCTTAAATGATTCAGTCATTTAATTGGCTGACCATGTGACAAGAAACAGAACTATTTATTTTAGCCCTGCAACTAACAGATTGAGTGTAAATAATTTGACACTCCGCCTGTCTGTTATGGGCACCAAATATACATAAGAATACGTAACTTTATATATAATATTGACATGTAAGGTATTAAAGTATTGTACTGTTCAATAGATCTAATTTTTATAGTATTTCTGGATGGATGATTATTACTGTTACAGATTTAATCAAAAGTAATCTAGTCGTGTTTAACCGGGTATAAGTTTTAGATTTTATAACGCAGGTAGGTAGAGTGAAAAAAACAGTAGATAGATAGTTGAGACGGTGAGTGCGCGTCGGGAGGGTGTTTGGGTTTTTTAAGGGCGTGTGAGAAAGATAGAAGATGGGTAATATTTGTGTATGTGTGAGTGTTGTCTGCAATGGAAAGGATTTTCATATAGTGCTTGCTGCCGGTGGTATATTGTGTAAGTTTGTGTGTGTTCGTGTATGTGCGGTCGGGCACACAGTGTGCTCAGGGGAAACAGAAGGGGTCTACATTCTGACTGCTATGCCTCGTGTTATACAGATAGAACGTAGGGTGAGAGAAATAGGGATGTGCTGCTGGGGTGGCGCTCCTTGATTGCAGTTTACGACCAACGCATCGATAAAAATGAGAGAGAGAGAAAACAGCAGGGGCGCAGTCTGCCGGGGAAACTACCAAGCAATTCCCAGTAATTCCACTTCATAGGTGAAACTGTTATGGCGCCCAATTGTATAGCACCCCGCATAACATTTCCAACGACCACCGTTAAATTTTATATTATTGTTATTCCTTTCTAAAACAACTATTCTGGATACGATTAAACTATTAAAGCACTAAATTAAATTACGTAAACATTACTACTCCATTGCGGTAGTTAATCTTTTCAAATTAAGGGCCCTATCAACACGCTAATATATGAGCACAAACATCCTAGTAAACACAAGAACGTGAAATATCTTTAATAATTCTATTAAGAAAACAACCATCAAGAACTTTTTTAATTTTAAAGCTTATAAAATGTAAACCTTCTTCTAATATTGAAAAAGTTTATTTTCTTCAATTTTTTTATGAAATTAAGATTGGTAGTTCTATGGCGGTTTTAGACTAACATAGAAAAACAAAATGAAAATATATAGGGGCAAATGGCTCTTTCATTCTTGTAAGCTATATCATTCATAAACTATCATTTCATAAACTATCTCAGAGTACAAAATGCTGATACAAGGATTATCAGAAAATTTACGAATCAATTCGGTGTATAGAGTCAAAAAAGCAAAATTTCATATGTATGGTAACTATCCACAAATGAAACATCCAGAAATTAACATGACGGTACCTTAATTTAAAAAAATAAAATTTATTGCGCTTGAATTCACAGGTCCTCCTTCCGTCAATGGAACAAAAGATTTTTTTGCCATTTTTAGGTGTAGAATTAATTGTAAAATAACACTAGGCTACTGTAATCAGGGCGGTATAGATAGGCAGTGGCGAGATATGCCCCCGCCAAGGGTGTAGGTACAAAGAGAACCCAAAATTAACCATGAAAAATCTCACTTTTTTAGAGTGGTGCAATATATCAAACAATAAAAATTCCACGTTAATGGAAGAAATCTTTCAGGTTATTAAAAATTACTTATTAATAACCCCCGGTATCGGAGGGCGCAGATTTGTCAAACTCCGTAAAGGTGCAGGAGGGCCTTGCACAGTGTTGACTGTGATTCGGTATTTGGTTATTAATAAATTAATTTCCATAACTTTCTCCAAAAATTGTCATAATGAATTTACAGACCTTCTGATTTCTTAATATCGGATGTAATTTCTTTTGTTTTTTACTTTCTCTTGCCTATATGAATATATAGGAAGGAAAGTATTGTTTTCATGTCGATTTTTTGAAATCGAGTTTTCACCGGATCTATACGTTTTCAGACCCCCTGAACCCAAAAAACATGTTTTTAGCGATTGGTCTGTGTGTGTGTGTGTGTGCGCGCGTGTATGTGCGTGTCTGTGTGTGTGTGCGCGCACGCGTTTGTGCGTGTGCGTGTGTGTGTGTGTGTGTGTGACAGAATATCTCAAGAACGGAACATTGTACGAACTTGAAACTTAAGTTACATACCACTACCGGACCCGACACGAACATTTTCATCAAAATCGGTCAACCGGAAGTAGTAGTTTATTCGTGTAATTTTTCACTTTTTTGTGATTTTCTCAAAAACTGGTCCTACGATTTTTTTTTAAATCGCCTGGTTTATTTAATTTTTTATTCTCTACAAGATAGGGTAGGCGCCATGTTTGCTGAAATTCTTGGTGAGGCTGTTTTCACGTAAAAACGTTGTTTTTTTAATATTACGGCTTTAATATGCATTTTAGCGCAAAAATTTATATAACAAAAGTTGTAGAAAATTTAAAATTCTACAACTTTTAGTTCAAATATGTTTTTGTATAACGCTTAGTTTAGCAGTAATTAGCGATTTTCTGATTTTTTCTCACGAAAACGTGTGAAAAATCGATTTTTTTAAGATTTCGGCTTTAGTACGCATTTTACGACAAAAGTGTATATAATAACATTTATAGAAAATTAAAAGATCTACAACTTTTATTTAAAGAATTTTTCTCTACAGAGCCTAGTTTAGCGTGAAAGTGTGATTTTCCGTTTTTTTAAGCCAAACTGAGTACGATTTCCATTTGCGTCATTCACTCATGATTAAAATAAGGTTATGTTTTTGAGGTTAGTTTTTTGTTTATTTCTAATGTTTTATTACTAATGTTAGGTTTATTGTTAATTATTTGCATTGGCAAGAGAAAGTTGTGTGAGTGTTTCACACCAGATTTTTTTTTTTGTTCTTTTCGTAAATATAATATTCTAAAATATGACAGCCTTTCTGGGATCTTGGTACTGAGAAATGTAGACTTACGAAGAAAAGAATAAGTCTCCAGAAGAAGAGTTCTTCATCAGCTAAACCACAGCTCATAATTTCCTGCTCGTAGTTTATGTATTGTCTACAGATAAAATTAACTATTAACTTAAATGTAATTTACTGAATTTTTTGGTGAAATATTCAATTGATTTAGTTAAAAGTAATAAATGTCTAAAAAATGAATGAAACAAAATTGATCCCCAAAAGATTTACTGTAACTTTAAAAAAATGTTGAACTTTCTTCTTCCGTCATCAGTAAGTTCATTAATCGTAAACGTAGGTAACTAACAAATTATAAAAAAATTCCTATCACAAAATCTTTTGACAGCCTTTTAAAATTTTCAAAACCAAAACCTTGTGCGATAAAATTTAATTCGAAATTTATAAACAAAATATCCTACATATTTTTTGAATTCTTGAAGATAATCCTTTTCACTCGGTAAGGATTTAAAATTATTTCATTAATCAAACTGTACGTACACAATCCAGCTGTGGGGCGCATCAAGTAGTGAAGTATCCAAATTATTCAACTTTTCAATCAAAAATCCTTTGAGCTCCAACAGTAGCCCCTTTGGTAGAAGCCGAACAAGGATATTCACAAAGATTGATTTATTTTGACTGCCAAAAGAAATTAAAAGGTTTTAGTTCAGCGTACAAAACACATGAATCCAATTTCTCTACTTTTGTTATTAGTTTATTTTAAGTCGCATCAACAGCTCGATCATTAGCGACATCGGTGGGATATGGAACGGTGGGTTTTTAACTTTTCAAAATTTCCAGACGCTGACCGGGAATTGAACCCAGGACCTCTTCATGGTTGGCTGGCGCGCTACTACTACGATACGGAGACAGCCACTAAATATTTAATTTAAATATACTATAATTTACTGAAATAAGTTATGTGATTATTTTAATTCTCTGAATAACGGTGGTACAATAGGAAGACTAAAATTGAAGTATCCAACAGATTTTTATATTAAACCTCATAAATGAAACAGATTGATTATAAAAATCCTCAACTTGTTGTTTTAAAACCTTTGCTTTTTTGTAGGCCGACTTTTAACAAACAAATGTTCAGATTTAAGATTTATTTGTTTTTTTTTTTAAATAAGGTACCTTCATAAAGTACCTCTGTTTGGAGTTACCTTTTTACGTCAATTCATTTGCTAGTACAAAAATCTACTCGTATTTATTTTTCTGTAAATTAGAGATTGTATATGAATTCTGCAAAAAAGAAAAATTATACAAGAAAAACATATTACAGATTCCGAAGAATCATTTACAATTCTGTAAAACTTTCAGTAATTTCTATTAAAATATCTTTTGATTTTCTTTGTATCGAATAGACACCTGTCACAGCTTTAAAAGGCACTCTTGACTAATGCAATAAGGTAGTCTAAATAGTAAGCGCAATCGATAGATTAGTGTTTACATTTAATCAATACATAATTTATGCTAACCGACAATACTAGTACGTACCTATTTAACATTTCCAGATGTGTGTAAGAGCATGTATGATTTAGGATTGAACAGAGCTTCTTAATCGTGTAACAATTAGGTACTAGTAAATAGAATTAGTGGTATTTCCATCGAGTTGTTGCGTTTAAACAAATTGTACTTCATTATCAAAACACTAGTGAGTAAGAACAAAATTTACAATAAAGATACATTATTTGTAAAATCTACTTTTTCAATAAGTTTTCTAAGATTTTTCAGATTTAATTGTACAAGGTATAGGCTATTATAATTTGATACATTAAATATTTGTTTATGTATAATAACGTTTAATCCAAATTCCTAAGAATATATTTCTTAAGAATTTTTAAGAATAATTTATAGAATCAGCTTCATTCATTTTAAATCTCTTATTTCTTGTAAAGTTGTTCTTTTTAGTAGAACTCGCGTATTAAAACATTATATTATTAAATCGAACATAATCATTTTTGTAACCACACTTTCCATTGTTTCGTCTGGTTCTTTTGCCAGGTTGCCCGATAATAATTAAAATAAAATTTCTTTCAGTTGTTTTTTAGAATGCGTAATAAAAATAACACTTCAAATTTAGTTATCTTATTCAGTATTTAAAAATGAGTTGTTATTTAAGTTATAAGTCGAAAGTCTGGTTTGAACCTCTAGAGGCTTAACTAAGTAAAACGAGGAGTGAAGTGGTTTACCATGCCTTCCTCACTGAGTGGAAAATTATGCTTATCAGCATTCCAGGCTCTCTGAATAGCACCTATTTTCCACCCTGCAAATGACACCTTTACTTCATTCACCACAGAGTTTGGCTGTATAATAAAATTCATTACTCTCAGAGGAGTTAACTCTGAGTAGTACCTTTTACACCTCTACTTCTTCTGTTCTTAAATGCTTCAATCATATAATTGGTTGACCATGTGATAAGAAAAAGAACGATTTTTTATCCCTGGAACCAGCAGATGGAATGCAAATAATTTAACACTTCACCTCGCTGTTATGGGCATTTTTTTAAATGTAATGTTTAATTTATTAATTGCAACGTTATTAACAGTATGATACAGCACAACAGTTATGTGAATTGTCGAGTTTCTTATGTGTTCTGTTATCTACACAATTTTCAAAACGATACTCCAAATTAGAATATTAGAGGTAGGCTAATCATTTTTCTCTAGTTCTGGGACAGAATATCATTAATTCCTACTTATGTAATGACCAAGAATAAATAAACCGCATGAAATGTTACCATATTTTTTTTTATAAAATTTTATTAAACATTAGAATTTGTTACTACAAAATATTTTAACTAAATTTGGTAGGCTGCTAAACCATGGTGGGGAAAACTACGGAATAGGTGTGCCGATGCGCATGTCTTACGATACATCAGCTTTTCTGTTACGTCACACTCGGAAGATCATCCCCCAATTCACCGTAACTCATGGTCACATTTATTATCTGTTTTCTCTGTTCAATCGTGAACCCATCTAGTCTTTACACCATGCTACTAAAAGGTTATAAAACGTGATTTACTAGTAGCTTACAATCGTCACTATAGTCCTGTAATTGTCCCTCCCAAGAAGATTCATTGGTCAGAGGCATTTTAAACGTCTACTAGGCTGAATACCCGACATCGCCATACACGTTTTGTACAAGATGTTTTGCATGTAATTTTAAATTCCTTTTATTACACCGTGTGATTCTAAATTGCACGGAAATCTCTAGGGAGATGATTCTATAGTTAAATATAAGAAAAAAGCTCATACAAACATAGGTCCGGAAATGCTCTGTTAGCGATTTAAGTCTGGCGAAAGATTACGCTATGAAGCAAAGAATTAAATAAAGCCATACTGAAATTCTGAGAAGGTAAAAGGGGAATTTTTAGTGGTTTCTTATAGTTTTTAACCAGAGAATTTTTTTTAAAATGAGACAGAATTGTATCGCTTTTAGTTTTCTTAAAATCTACGTGAAAACAATAAAAAGTAGGTTAGAAAATACATTTTTTTAAGTTTAGCTAAAAAAATTTATTGTTGGTCTAGTGGTAAAGTTGTCGCCGCGAGTCAGCTGTTCAACAGCTGATTTTCGGTGATGAAAGTTCCTGGTTCAAATCCTAGGAGGCCTAAAGGTAGTTACTTTTATACGGATTTGAATACAAGACAGTGGTTACCGGTGTACTTTGATGGTTAGGGTTCAATTAACCATACTCTCTCAGAAATGGTCGGCCTGTGTCTGCACAAGTCTACACCTCATTCACACGTCATACACATCATCCTCATCTCATCAGGTTGCTTATTGTTCTGAATTGAACAGATTACAACGTACACAAATTAGGAATAATATTAAAATGCGAGTAACACAAAAAAACGTTTAAATGAGTTTAATTTTCATAGATTTTATTTTTATCACTTTTTTAGAATAAAATTCTTCACAATTTTCGTTAAATTCTATAAATAGATTTATTAAATTTTCATTATAGTCGTCATGTATAGCTGTTTCGCGACGGCAATTACGTAAGGTGTTTTTAAGTCTTAGTGTAGGTAGCATTAAATTTGTAGCACAAAATGGGCAATGCATTATCATAAGTAAAATCTCGCTGTGTATCGCTTGTATACGTTTCACGTGTGACGGTTTATCAGGCTGAACTCATTATGTCCAGGTTGGTCTTGTAGAACGTTAATGTATGTGAAATGTTTAATTTAAAACGTGTATCGTGTTATTAGGTAAGGAGGGCGTGAAATTAGGAAACTTGGTTATAATTCCTGAGGAGGCAATGTAGAACCTAACATTATTTCAATTGCAAACAACTCTTCATACACAATTTTCGGATTTTTTTTACATAAGAAAGACTGAGTTTGCAATATTAATTGTCAGATTAATCTCCTAGTGCCACAAATACTGAGCGTTTGCGTCTTCATCATCATGGTAAATAATAATTAGACATCCCGGCCTCTTTCAACACCAAACTTAATAGTCTGCTATTTCTTATCGAAATTTGGATGCCCATCTCTTCCAACGTAATCCAATACCACGTTTTTCGGTTTGCTTGTAAGTAAATATCTGTTTGGAAGTTCGATCATTCAACATCCACAACAAATGACTTTACCACTCGTCTAAATTTCTGAATAGTTGGTATCACCCCTGGCACACTGCTAGCCAAATATTTTAATTTATTTTATGGTCCAGTAATCGATATCCTGTACAAGGTCTTAAAAAACTCATATCAGTAGCCTCTATTCATTATATTTAGTTCGGGTCCAAGATTCTAAACCAATGGCTACCAAAGTAGGAGGTGCCCCCCAAGAGGGCTTGAAGAAAAGTTAAGGGGCGCTGGATCTCGAGATAGCTTTGCCGTCCGCACGTCCAGTGCTGCTGCAATTCACGAGTCAAGGTTAAGCATCTACTACAAAGAAAGTACAACCCAATACAAGTAATACTTGTAATACTTATTTTTTTTCATTATAAGTTAATATTGTGTAAGGGGGCGTGGGAAGTTTTCTTCAAGACAGAAGGGAGCGTCGTAAAAAACAGTTTGGGAATCATTGTTCTATACCATACATTAATTAAAACTGGAAGACCCTAGGTTTGATAAAATATTAAAACGATCTCCTTCCACACCTTACCAACCAGCGTTTACCTCAAAGTGTATAAAAGTTTTATACATAAAACAAAAAAATAATGACATATTTTTGTTTATCGTCCTTTTGTTTTTTACTTAAACGAATACATTATAAAACTATTTATTTTGTAGTCGCGGATTATTCTGTATTTAGATACAAGTATTGCTGCGAATTTTTATTTTGGGTCCTTACAAAATAGACTGTAATAGAGAAACATAAGTATTTTTGTTTATCCTTTTATTATCTCGTTTGTTCTTGTTCTTAAAGGAACAGTAATCTGAAGTCTGATCCCTGGCAGTGACTTAAGTGATCCGATGCTGACGTATCTAGAATACAAATAACAAAACAAGGCGACAAGAGTAGGGTACAAGCAACAAGTCAGATAATATTGACTGACACAGCGCCGGTATTTTTCTACCCCTTTATTTTATATTTGCTCCTATCCCTTGACACAGGAAATAAACACATACGCCTGAACAAGCCACATAATACAATCTATTCAATCTTAGTCCGACCACATTTTGTTATCTATAGCTAGCTTAATTTAATAACCAATTTTCCTAAATATTTATTACCAGCATTTTCCTAAAAAATAAATTGTATTAACTGTTAAATAAATTCCAAATATGTTCCTTAAATTGTATGAATGCAATCGATAATTTTATTATTAAATAATAAAACGGTATTAATTTTTACATTTTATTTTGCCACTTCAGCAACTTGGTTTTTAATAACTTCATTAACTTCAAGTTATTTTACTTCATTAACAATAAAAGTGTTTAAATTAGACCATATGGAAATATTCATTTTATAAAGTCTTTAGTTGCGTGTTAGTTTTCTATAAAATATTCACGTTAACTAGGTGGTAAGTTAAACATGTTCTGAAATGTAGCAGTCAATTCAGAACAAAAAATATGTCAAAAAAAGTAAATATTTTCAGTAATAATTTATAAATGTTGTATTTTTAAAAATGTACAATAATAACATGTTTAGGCCCTATATTGTTTAAAATCAGTGGTGTTTGAACCTGATGAAATAAGGTCATCACCAACTTTACTCAAATTATATACGCCTAACTTAAAAAAATTAATTATAAACAAAGTAAATTATTCAAAATTATAATATAAGTGAGTCAATTAAAATTGAAGATTATTGGTGTAGTACAAAGAAACACTGCAAACATTAATAAATTCGGTCATTCTAAACCTGTGTTTTTCAACCTATGGGTCGCAGGTTGAAAAGGGACACAAAAATTTTACATTACTTTGCACCAACATCAACTTCGACTGGTGGGTTTAATGTGAACTAAAAAATAATAATAAAAATTGTTGGGCGCTAGCTCTGTCAGCAGAGCATGAGAAAACAAATAAAACAACTATATCTCCTTACTTAAACCAAATATTTAATGAATAATAAACTATACTAACTAAATCACCTAACGACTAACAAAATTATCCTTAAATTACCCTAACCTATTTTAAAATATAGCCAACCTTTTTTGCCGCGACGTTAATATAAGAACAAGAAATTAAAAACCCTTAATAAATAAACGAATGAATTTACCTCGAATTAATTGTGTCCCCTTTCTTCTTCTTCTTCTTTTCGTTTTACGACACTCCTCGTTCTCCTAGTATCTTCTTCAAATTCTGCTCCTTCTTAACAACTCCTCTGTTTCACTTTTAAGTCCCAAGGGAACTGAATGAAAATTTCCTGGGTTCAAACCAGGTTTGATAAGGCGCTGGTCCCTCTCCCACCAACCGTTCAACCAACCTGGAGGGCCAACAGGAAGGAGAACTACCCCAATTATTGGCTGAAAGTTGGTAGGTGGAAGAAAGCCCAAAAAACACAGAGGGAGAAAATACACCGGCCTAATGAATATCAGATGGTTGACTGTTGGCTATATTTACAACTTATTGTCTAACTACTATTCTAATTTAACTTACTCTTACAATGGGGGTTTTTGCCAGGCATTATGTAATGGCTTGTACTGAGTAATGGAAGTTATAGTAATTGGGAATCACCATAACTTCCATTGTTTGTACAATATTGTACTTTTACAATGGTACAACTTTTACAAATTTTTGCAATTCAATTAACTCGAAACTTGTGCTTGTTTGAAATGAAACAATTTTTAAATGTTTGGATTTATATCATCATATATGCATATATATCACATCATATACGTACATACATAGCCTATATTATTTCGTTTGGGTTTCAAATTCACCATTACGGAAAATCCTTGTTCACAGTTGTAGGATGTGGCAAATAGTTTCAAAATTTTCACCACTACTTGGACAGTTCTGGGTATTGTGTTTTAATACTTAATCTAAAATTTGTTGGTTCAAGCATTGTTGAAAGTTAATTCCATTGCTATAATTAAATAATTAATTAGTTATTTTCATTGTCATGATAGTTCATTATGAAGACGAACACATAGCTCAGCATTTTGTACAGCTTGCTTATTAAACGGCTTGACTAACACAAATATAGGCTATATTCATATCCTTATGTAAAAATTACAATTATTGAAGATTTTTTATATTTTTTTTAATATTATGCAGAGGGTGTCGGTAAAATACTCAACCGTGAAAAGGGGTGGTGGTGTCTGAAAAGTTGAGAACCACTGCCCTAAACAATCAGTATTTCTTAACTTGTATAATTTTTTTACTTTCTCTTGCCTATATGAATATATAGGAACGAAAGTATTGTTTTCATGTCGATTTTCAAAATTGAGTTTTTACCGGTTCTACACGTTTTCAGACCCCTGAATGAAAAATATGTTTTCAGCAATTGGTCTGTGTGTGTGTGTGTGTGTGTGTGTGTGTGTGCGCGCGCGTGTGCGTGCGTGCGCGCGTACGTGTATGTGTGCGTGCGTGCGTGCGTGTGTGTGTGTGTGTGTGTGTGTGTGTGTGTGTGTGTGTGTGTGTGTGTGTGTGAAGAGAATATCTCAAGAACGGAACATCGTACAAACTTGAAACTTAAAACTTAAGTTAGATATTACCACCAGACCCGACACGAACATTTCCATCAAAATCGGTCTACCGGAAGTAGTAGTTTATTTCTGTAATTTTTCACTTTTTTGCGATTTTCTCAAAAACAGCTCCTACGATTTTTTTTTAAATCGCCTCATTCACTAAATTTTTTTTGCTGTACAAGATAGGGTAGGCGCCATGTCTCCTGAAATTCTTGGGAAGGTTTTTTCTCGTAAAAAAAATTGTTTTATTAAGATTGAGACTTTAATATGCATTTTAGCGCAAAAATGTGTATAATCTCAAAGTTATAGAGAATTGAAAATCTTAAAACTTTTATTTCAAACATTTTTTTTGTATAACGTTTAGTTTAGCGGTAATTAGCGATTTTCTTGTTTTCTTCTCACGAAAACGTGTAAAAATCGATTTTTTTTAGATTTCAGCCTTAGTATGCATTTTACGACAAAAGTGTATAATCAAATTTATAGGAAATTAATAGATCTACAACTTTCATTTAAAGCATTTTTCTCTACAGAGCCTAGTTTAGCGTGAAAGAGTGATTTTTGGTATTTTTAAGCCAAACTGAGGTTGAGTTTCATTTTGCGTCTTTCACTCATGATTAAAATAAGGTTATGTTTTTGAGGTTAGTTTTTTGATTATTTATAATGTTTTATTTCTTATGTTAGGTTATATCGTTCATTATTTGCATTGGTAAGAGAAATTCGTATGAGTGTTTCTCGCCAGATTTTTATTATTTCTAGTCTTTTACATTATCCATTCGCTTCATAAATTACTGAAAATGTTAGACTGCATTCTATCATTTTTATCAGGAGAAATTTAAGAAATACAGATATTTGGAGGTTATATAACCAAAGTAAAACCTAATTTCGTTTAGGAAACTAAGTTAGAAAAATATGTAACTGAATATTTTTCTCAAAAGAACTCTGAAGTGAGTTTAACAGTACTACAATAATAACAATAGGTATAAAAATAAAATAGAGAGTTACAAGGTAATCTGACGACTTATTTTTAGCAAATACAGAGCGATGAAATGGTTACCGGGTATTTCTTATATCGTTCCATTTTCAAAAAGAAAAAGAAAAAGGTAAGGGGAAGATGGGTAAAGTTGAGAGTGTAAGAATTCTTTTGTTTTATATTAAGTCTTGATAGGTGGTATGAGAGAAGCCCAAAGGAACTTTGGAATGTAGAAAGGGAACAGAAGAGAGGAATGGGGTGGAAAAAGGATGATGATATTTTGTGAAGTTATAAGAAAGGGGAATGAAACACGGAACAGCCATTTCGTTATAAATGTGTTTGTGTTGTACTGATTAAAGCTACCTCTTTATTAAAATACATAGCGCATGAAAAATTGAATATCTCGACTCGTCGTCTGCCTGGGTTCTCCACTGACGCCCCTTCTACTCACCCCCATAAATTTCCGACCATTTTGAAAAAAAAAGAAATATTCCTGCTGTAAAAATTCTTTTTCAACCATCTTTAAAGTAAATAAATAGGCCTACTTCTTGTAAATACTAAATATTGCAGAGTATACACTCTACTTGTTTAAACGACAAACAAGAATGAATTCGCAAAAATAATTTTGTAATATTTTTCATTTTATATAAAACAAGTAATTTACTTTTTGAAAGTAAAAATTGACTGTTAGGACCTCGTTTTACCAGAACAAAACAAGTATTTTTTTAATATTAATAACACTTCACAAAATGAATTTTAATTTTCTGACATGTTAATAAACCAACTAGGGAAACATTTTATTAAAAACCTAACCTACATAATATACTTTTAAACATATATATATAATTTTAAAAAATATTGTAAGAACGATCAGTCATGCATTAATACCATAGTTGTAAATAATTAATAAATATTAATTAATTAAATTTATGTTTTTACAGAATACATAGGCCTATATCTGTACCTCAGATGTGAATGGTGCTAACTCCAACATCTTTTCATTCGAGTAACAAAATTTCAATAAGTGTTTGAAACTTGAAATTTACACCCAGTTTCTACAGAAAATGTTTCTTATCTACAAATTTATTATTTCATAACTTTATCAACTTCTATACTCCTTCCCACCCAAACAGAACTTAAAAACTTAAAGGCTTTGTGTGTTTTGTCAATATTTTCGTTCTACATTAGTGTTAATTCCAATGTACAATAAGTTAATTTTATAAATAAAACTTAAGTGAAATACCTAGTACTAACACTACTTTTATAAAGAATCAGCATTTTATACACAACGTTTGAATTTTTTTTAATTTACCAGTAGCCTACTGTTTAGTAACAGACGAATAAAACACCAAATTTAACAAGAATTCAAGCAAAATCGACTATCAATAAAATATATTCAATAACGCTTTTACAAAAAATCTTGTAGGCCTATATCAACTACAAAATTGGAGTTAACACTCTTTACCTCTTTGGTACAGATATACTACTTACTTTTCACTGAATTTTTTGACTGACAGGAACCAAAATATTATTAAAAAATGTTCAAACCAAACAAAAATATTTATTACTAAATTCTTAACCTAAATTTTTTATATTCCCTACTTTATAAACGATCGAAATTACCAGTGGCACAAAAACTGCGCAGAATTATATTGTTCTCATTTGAAACTTGTATGAATTTAGGGTTTCCAAATTTACAGTTCAACTATACTGTACGTTCTAATTTACAACGCATCCCGGTATCTCAGTCAAAAACATTACCCTTTGTAGGACAAGCAGCGACATAACCAGGGAGGGAGTTGAGATACTTAACCTCCCCTCCGAAGCGATCTGGTACGAATTCCAATTTCTTACCAAACTAGTATGCTGCGGGTCGCAGTTTAGATTCCATGTCAAATTTGGTAGTTTTTCATCAGTTGTTTTTTATCTGTCACCCTTCACTAGCATTTATGTGCGTATCAGTCGAATGTAAAACAAAAAAGGAATACCCAGATTCAGCCCACCTTCCCAAAGCAAAATTCTGGGGTTATGTGTCTGAGTACAAACCCCCATTTACGTTAGTAACACCTTACGCACACATTAACATATATTCTTCCAAAATTCTATCAAACGCCGATACAAAAAGCTTTTTTAACAAGTCACCAGAACACGATAATCCACTGATACATTCACTTTCCGTCTTACGTCTACCTGGCAATCCCACAAGACGTCTAAAAAAAGTAAAGACCTACTAATTTAATGAAATAAAGCTTACTCAGAATTTAGAAGATTTTTAACCTCAATTCTTAAGGGGGCACTAATATTGCCCTACCCCTCTCATACGCATCACGTCACTCAACAAAATTATCACCATTATTACATTTACTTGTTGCAAACAAATATTTAAGAATGCAAGCAATGAAGCACCTGTGGTAGATAAAGGTGAGTGACAAATAATGCCAGATCTAAGGCAATAAACCCGGGAGTCCTGGCATAGAAGTGAGTTATGCAGATCACTACAGCACAGACTGGCCAATTAAGGTTAGCTGTCCGCTATCCAACAAAATAAAACAAAAATTATTATAAAAATCATTATGCCAATCTTTACTGTTTATTCCATAATTGATGCTGATCATCATTTTTAATATTTTAAAAATTAGCTAAGAATGTTTTTTATCTCAAACGCTGCGTGGTTCACAAGAAACCCCTAATTTCACGAGAACCTTAAAGTGCCTTTAGTGTATAATTAAATCCATCGTTTGAGTTCAAGGTACCAGTAAAGACTCTAACGACATTAGAACCACTCCGCGTTACGACCTGCTTGGCAATTCTGATGATGTTCGGCGATTGAACCCCGTACCACATTATGGTGATTTTGGATTTTTTCTTTTTCTTTTTAAGTCAATCAACATAATTGTAAACGTTTTATTTGTTATTATTGTTGTTTTATTTTACTGTATTAATCTTTTATCGCTTTCATTAATATTTAGCTATATTTCTTTTAACTAATTTTTAGACTATGCACTAAAAATTTTAACGCTTGACATTCAATCTTTCATCTCCTTACCGACCCCTAGCTTTTAGCCACTTTTTGCCCTTCAATCTGAATCACGTTACCCTGTTATTGTGCCTTTCATGATATTGTGAAATAATCCATTTTTTGACCTCTCACCATATGTCCAAGGTATTACAATTTCCTGTTTTTAATGATGCTTATGATAACAGTTCTCTTATCTAAAAACTGAAGTATTTTGGACTTCAGACATTTCCCATCCGAGGAACTTTCAACATCCTTCTGTAGCACCAAATCTCTTGAAATCTCTCTTTCTACTTAGACTTCTAGGCCTATTTTCCTCCATACTCTACTAATATGACAGGACCTCATTATCATATATTTTGATATAGCTTTGTCGAGTAATATCGAATACCTATTGATGGTGATTTGTCTTTATTCTCAAACGGATTAATAAACTAGACACTTAAACCTACTTCAATTTTTCATACAAATAAAATGGCTCCGAACTACTGCATTTTGCAGACTGCATCCCCAAAACAGGTTTTTTTTATTGAAAATGTTGCTCTCAAGTTGATATTAAGTGCATCAAGGCATGTTTTATCACTTTTTCATCTCAGAACTCTAATTAGGCTTATATTAGTTCGGATTTAGTATGGTAATGTTTGATTGATTTCACGGTTAAATGAAAAGATGAATTTTGAAAAAACATATTACACCGTATTTTTTTTTTTGAAAACGCCTATATAAATATCGTGAATGTAACCGTTTCACAATAAGAAATTTTCCTTAAAGTTGAAAACACTTTTACCTTGTTCGCTTGGTTGCTTTCCACGAAAATGTACTTTTGTTTTTATTTGTTTTTTTCTCCTGATTCTCGTGCACACAACTTTATTGGATAACCCCTCTCCCATTTACCACTACATAACTGACTAAAGTATTGCAAAATAACTGAGGGGTTGGTTTTCTGAGGGGGTTGTCATGTGTACCCCTTCAACATAGCAACGAATACGGCAATGGCCTCTCTTGTGCTCGCTTCAAAACCACTTCAAAATGTTCGCTTGCTTACTATTTTCTACCTCATCCTATTATTACATGCCCAAAGCATACTGTTGCTATGTTATGTAATGTTGCTATGGGTACCACAAAACAGACTACTCTGACATTTTTACCAGAATATAATACAAAACCATTTTTCTTTTTTATACTCAATATTTCTTTTTAATCCCTAATGTTTCTACGTTCCAATTCCTTCAATTAAGAACACTAAGCAACTCCATGACACAATAACATGAGGGTAACTTATGTATGACGTGTAAATGAGCTGTAGTCTTGTAGAGACTCAGACATACCATTCCTGAGAGTATAATTAATCAAATCCCAACCATTAAAGTACACAGGTAACCACTGTATATTTTCAAATACTAGGACTTAAACTACGGAACGTCTCCAAAAATCAAGACTAAGTTAGAAAAAAAAGTGTTGTTAAACAATTGAATTGCGGTGACGACTTTACCGCTATACCAACCTGGTGGATTTAATAATTTTTTTATTTATTTATATAGCGGTATTAGCAAGTTCATTGTCGTTAAAACAGAAGCATTTTGTAAACAACAGATGAACTTTAAAGTCCATATTTCGGAAACTAACTAGGCTTTTAGAACATAATTAAGTAGAGCTTCGAATTTCAATACCTACCTAGGCGGTAATGAACATAAGTCCTTCATTTAATTTTTAAAACACATGTAATAATTATAGTTTAGTTTAGAGGGAAAAATCCTTCTAGAATGTCCAGACAGATCATTGAAAACTTTTTAAGTAAAAAGTCCCAACCACACTGGTTTCGCGAAATTAAAGAATACCTAGAAGAACTTTAGTTTTCACTTGACGAGTTAAAAACTAAGACAAAAAATTATCATAAACTGAAAAATACGAAACTCCAGCAAAAGAAACCAACCAAACGTCCAAAAGCGGTGTATTCTGAGGAAAAAGGAAAAGATCTAACGCAATGAAGAATTATTTTGAGAAAATCAAGAATAAGAACATCAAGAAAATGGATAAGATCCGTAAGACGAAATTAAAGATTTTCCAAACTTGGAGAACTTATGTATTGAATACTTTTTAAGTAAAAAGTCCCAACCGCACTGGTTACGTGAGATTAAATAGACCCAGAAGAACTTCAGATTTCACTTGGAGTTAAAAACCATGTCAAATAATTATCACAAACTGAAAAACACGAGACTCCAGCAAAAGAAACCAACCAAACGTCGAAAAGCGGTGTATTCTGAGGAAGAAAGAAAAAGAAGATCTAACGCAATGAAGAATTTATCTTGAGAAAATCAAGAATAAGAATATCAAGAAAATGGATAAGATCCGTAAGACGAAATTAAACATTTTCCAAACTTGAAGAACTTGTGTATTGAATACTTTTTAATCAAAAAGTCCCAACCGCACTGGTTTTGCGAAATTAAAAAAGACCCAGAAGAACTTCAGATTTCACTTGAAGAGTAAAAAACCAAGACAAAAAATTATCATAAAACGAAAAACACGAGACTCCAGCAAAAGAAACTAAACAAACGTACAAAATCGGTGTATTCTGAGGAAGAAAGGAAAAGAAGATCTAACGCAAAGAAGAATTATTGGAAGAAAATCAAGAATAAGAATATCAAGAAAATGGATTAGACCCATAAGACGAAATTAAAGATTTTCCAAACTTGAAGAACTTAGGTAGTCCGATGAGACTTTAACAAAAAATTATATTTTAATGAATGAAATTAGACCAATTCTTAAGCCCTCGTTAGTCCCATAACCATTAAACATAGTAGGCCTATTCCAATTAAGATATTTTGAAACTACAGCTGTTTTATATCTTCTGTCACACAAAACTCTTTAGCCATCTTTCGTCTAATTTAAAGGCTGGTTTGAACCTCTAAAAGCTTTACTAAGTAAAAACGAGGATTGAGGTAGTTTATTATTACCTTCCTCACTGAGTTGAAAAAGTATGTTTATCAGCATGCTAGGCCCTCCGAATAGTACCTAATTTTTGCCCTGCAAATGACACCTTCACTTCATTCACCACAGGGTCTGGCTGTATAGTGAAATTCATTACTCTCAGAGGAGATAACTCTGACCAGTGTCTTCTACACCTTTACCTCTTCTGTTCTTAAATAGTTCAGTCATATTGGTTGACTATGTGATAAGAAACAGAACTATTTTTTAACTGGAACCAACAGATCGAGTGCAATTAATTTAACACTCCACCTGCTCGTTATGGGCAACTAATTTGTGTACTGAAATTAATTCCAATGGTTTGTCTTTAAACAATGAATGTACTCTAAAAAACCGGTTTCGTGTGGGAAAAATACTCTTTAACATTATTTCATGATCTTTTGAAAGCCGATTTTTCAGTATCGCCAGTACTACTTTTTTTTTTTTTTTGGTTTAACGTCCAACTGTTCTGCAATTACTGCTAATGCAGACGGTGAATGATGAAATGATTTTTGTAACGTATGAAAAAATGCCGTGCCTGAATGGGATTCGAACCCAAGACCGCATGATGAGAGGCGAGCACGTTACCAACTTCGCTAATGCGGCCAGTAGGGTAGGCTAAGCCAATAGACCAAATAGGCTGTGAATTAGGGTCTGCAGGCCCGAAGTTCTCAGAAAAATTTCCATTAAAAATATTTACAAAAGAATCTTAAATTGAAGTATTATATTAACATTTCCGAGGGAATTGGACGATTTTTGCAGTTATTGGATCAAGTGGCCAGGCGGCAGGTTTTTGGTTAGTAGCCGGTTGTGGCCTTCTTGGGGCTGGACGAGGGCACCTCAATTAAGTTCTACACGACTTCCCCATTGCGGGGGAAGTAGTGTTCTCGCCACCTCTAATACAAAAGAAATTTTACTATAGTCCAACTGATGGAGGGAAGTAGGCCACAGAGAAATTCAACCTATACCTCAACAAACTTAAGACTGCAGATGAGATCTGGCCAATAATAGCCAAGGTCGGATGTGAGGTTGCCCCTTCGGTAAGTCACACTCTGTTCCACCGAAATCCAGCTAACTTTTTATTAGGCTGTCATCCACTGCGGAACTGCAACGTGAGAACACAGGATACGATTATCAAAAGTTAATTGGCTCTGTGCTGTGATCTAGGTCACTACGCTCCGCCTTCATCTGCAGTCTCTAGTTCGTTAAGGTATAGGGTCGCAATTTGAATGGCTGCTTATTATCACACCGGGTGAAAAATTCTACTCTATTTAATAAAACTTTCAGAATTGTGTTTGAGTACTGGATAAGGGTTACCAGTGCACGTTGATGGTTGGGGTTCCAATTAACCATACATTCTCAGAAATGATCGGCCTAAGTCTGTACAAGACTACATCTCATACACGTCATACATATATAATCATCATCTCATTAGGTCATGGGGTTGCTTATTGTTCAATAATGAACAGATTTAAACGTAAACATACGCAATTAGGGTTCTTAAAAAAATAAAATAATTGTATCAATGAATGGCATGATTTTTGAGATTTTTTCTTAGTGGAAAACAACTAGACTATTACTTGATGGAATTTACATTTTTTTTCTTAAGATTCATAATTATTTTCTTCAAGAACGTTCAGTTATCTATCTTGTTCTGTTATATTGTTAAGCGTTCCTAATATTTTCACTGTGTAATATTTTATAATAAAATACACTTTGTGAGAAAACACATACTTCTTCCTAATGAAATGATGAAGAACGAACCCTTATTAAACATTACGGGGAGAAAAGATTAGCCTTTTACAGTCATCTAGTAAGGCACCTGAAGAAAGAATAATTGGCTACGGGAAATAGAGGAAGACCTTGAGGAGCTTGAAATAACGGAAAAACAGATTTTAAACCGAGAGGAAAACCGACTCTGTTAAAAACAAAATTAAAAATCAAACCTCCAACACAAAGAAAGTACAATATAACACAGGATCAGAGATTTCAGAGATCCTAAAGAATGAAAGAGTATTGGGCAAAGAAGGAAAGTTCCCAGAAACAGTCTTCCCATCCTTGACTAGATTCGTTCCAATGAGGACCTAAATAATTTTTAAAAATACACAGTCTTTAACGTTTAGCTCTCTTTTATTTCATTTATGAATTTTTAATCGATTAATATATCTGAATCTGATGAGGTCATAGTCGTAAAACTAGTGGTTTTATGAATAATGTTTGACCATTTTTTTTAATGAAATACCGTAATTTGAGTAGTGGACTGAGTAGACCAATTTTTGACGGATTAATCGATTTAAAAGACTGGGTAGTGACCAGAAGAGAATATTATGGAGAGTTGACAAATTCAATTAGTTCAATTAATGATAAGCTAATCGAACTGGAAACTTTTGCATATTTATTACATGCGTGCGTGAATTACTACGACTCGTATTCGTAACACAATCTACCAAACCGCTACCTGTGTACTGTGCATATTTGAATGCGTAAGTTTGACATTGTGGCATTGAATTTAACATTTAATTACTGCATTATAATGTTCTACCACGTATGATTCTACATACAAACCAATAGAGCGAGTGAGATGGAAAATCAGAGAGCGAGCGATGCGTTTATTGGCAGTAAAGGGCTATTGATCAGCTCAGTAGAGACTTGAGTCTGTGGTCGCCAGGCAACACAGTCCGGGTCGCACGAAGCGGGGAGGCGCTTGCGCTTCTGTACGCCCGGATATAAAAACGACTTGACAGAATCCGCTGCCGCCGCTCAAAACGGCTTTTTGATTGCCAATCATCATAAACGAAAACGTGCGTTCGTTTCGCCATTTTGAGTTGAGCTGCAACATCACCAAACTCTGTATAGATGTCTTTGTGTGCGTAACATTTCGTCCCCTTTCAATTTCCTTCCTCGTTTGATGCAGCAATAACTTCTTAACCTCTGATACTTTATCTTATCTTTTTCTTAGTTTTATTTTCTTTTACCTATATCATAATATTATAAGCTTCTATTAATAATATTATTTTATCTATCTTTTACAAATTGTTACCAAATTATTTTTATATCCAGAGATTTAATTTATCCTGTTAAGAACAATCGTAAAACAATTTTATGAGCATTTATAACATTTCTGTCGTTAAACTGCATGTTAGAATCATTTTCTCACTTCGAAATCTTCTTAAAACTTTTTTCTTAAGCCCAAGAAATTCAATATTAAATTAAGCTGAATCTGTAAATAAAAGATTTTATACAAATTAGTTACTTATCCATTAACATTTTCTTAAGCTCATTTCATGTTATTTGATGTCATAACGTTAATCTTCTTAACATAATTACTTGCAATATGATTTCTTCTCTCTTCTGCAGTATTTACTCTCTTGTAGGATAGTAAAATCCACAAGATAATCAAGCAATTTCAATAAATTGACAAAACTAACAACTACTTACTATGCATTACCAACGGAGTTCTAATTTTTTTTAGTTTTTTAATAGATTAGTTTTTGAGTGTTTGCATGTAATTATTTAAGAATATATTTCTTTACTCCATGAAGGAAAGAAAGGTTAAAGAACTCAGCCAATACGTTCTGTATTAAGTTTTCAATGTTTTCATGTGAGGTTTCTGAAGCTCGAGATACCATTCCTTCCTTAGACCATGCTTAATGTGGCACCGTAGCATATTTACGATCACACAATTCCTCTAAAAAAATTTTTTTTTACATTTTTGTAGGAGTCCTACAGATTTCTCCGCTTCCCGCGTCCTACAGCCCATCGTCTTTTGTCCTATTCAATCTTCCTGAGATTTCTCGCTACAATAGTGTCTTGAAATCTCTGTATCCATGTTTTCCGAGAGCGATGTCTTCTTTTATTTTATAGATGGAAAAGGAATGTTCTGTGAGGCCATTTGTCCAGTGCCATTTTTTGGACATGCACATACTGTCCTGTATATATTCTGTCTAGTAGGCCTATGGCATTCTGAGAACCGGTCCGTAACCTTATGACTTTATTTCTCTCATGCACCCTCTGGACTATCTACAAAACTTTTGTAACCAGTCTCTAGTCTTTGTTTATTCCTGAAGCTCATTTGCCAGAACTCAGCATTATTTGTAGTTATAGACTTCAATACTGATGTAACCATTAACTTCTTTATTTTATTAGACCAGACGTTATACGTAATCTTTGAAGATAAGCTATCCAGATTTATGCCGTTCCTTATACTCCACCACTTTACTCGTGAAGCTCCTAAATTATACGATCTGTAATCCGTTGTTCGTTCTGGATGAGTCAGTCCGATTTTTACGAAATTCAATCTGACACCTTATCAGACACCTTAGATCTGTTGTCTAGACCAAAAATTCGATAATTCTGTTGTCCATTCTCCGAAGATTTCAGTTCGATATTTGTTTTAATCCATATACCGGATCTAATTCTTCTTTCCCTCGCAATATATAGACTTACTTTAGTTCTGCGATTTAAAATTACATTTTTTTCTTCTACTCATAATCAAGGATTAGGCTCCCGCCTATTCTGACACACAACAGTAAACTATTGAATTATTGCCATCTTTTGCGTGGCCTCCCTACATCTCTCCTTCCCTCCGGTCAGTATTATAAAATATTGAGGGGCTTCCTTTCCTCAGCCATTCTCTCTACGCGCTCCCTCCATCAATTTTGATATTCTGCAATCTTCCCATTCAGGTCGTAGCCTAAACATTCAGTTCCGTTCTTATGTCTCATTTCTTAGTTAGTCCCTCGATTGCAACCCTTTGTTCTTTGCAGGAATCGCATCTCTGCCGCCTGTACTCGACTTTCCTGATTGTATTATTTACGCATTTATTAAATTTAAGAATTTTAGAAAAAAAACTATAGATGTTTTAACTGAAAATTAACTGTTTGCGTATAACGAATCTGATATGTTGCATTTGAATAAAATATATTTTTAATTATTATTTTTGACTTTCTTGTATACCAGCTTAATTTATTAACATATTATTATGATACATCGTTGTGACCTGGCATAAATGTAATCTACACAGTATTTATTGATCTGTTTTGTAAAATACTCAGGTTGATATTTTATCATGATGATGTTACTTTATTTACGAATGTGGAATAAGTTACCTTTTAATGTTCAAAAGGATTACCTTGTAGATACATTTTACACGTTGTTTCTCCGTGTTACTCGGTGATAGAATCCATGAATGAACAGTATTTAACCGCAACATTTGCAGCCGTTGTATACACAACTTGTGATTTTATAAAATTAATGTTACTTCAATCATTGTACCATTATTCACTGTTGTCGCTACATTTTCGTTTCCATTGGTTTTGTTATGTTCTATTTTGATTTATAAATTTTACGAACAAAAAGTTATATTTTTAAGAATGTATATAATTCTAAGTAAACCGTGAGCCGTCTTTATGATGTAGTGGTTAGTGTACTAAACTACTAAAAGGAAAATTCTGGGTTCGATTGCCGGCTGGGGTATAAAATCAATCCGCTATAAAATGCATATTTCTATAATCCACAGTAATCGCTAATGACCAAGATGATAACGCGAATTTTAGTAAGTTCAAAATAAAAATAATAAACAATTGCGCTGTAATTCCTATCAGCTGACTTAAAAAACAAAATTAAAATTCGTCAGACTATTCAAGAGGATTAGAGAATAGGAAAAATGAAATCTTAAAACCTCTTAATTAATTAACAAAAAACTACACTTTTTAATTAGTTCTTTTTTTACAATCGTTATTTTATCTACAATTTAAAAAAAAATAGAAAAACCAAAAATATTTCGGTAATTAAAATATGAAAATGTTAAGTATTTTTTGTCTATTAAAGTACAAATAGCCCTAAGTAGGTATGTAGCTGCATGTTTTAGCTGTTTTCATTGTGCAGTGATAGAAAGCTAGACTGAAAACAGAAGTTCCTAGGTTCGATTCCTGAGGTCTAGGAATTTAACAAGTTAAAACTTACCATTTCATAACCCAGAGTTGTCGCTAATGACTAATCTGTTGACGTTACTTTACACAAAAGAAATTGACCTATTAAATTTAGGATATAACAAAATTTAAAATTTCATAATATTAAGGATAAATTCAAAATCAATATTTTTTTGTTTTGCGGAATATTTAAATCGCTTTGTCAATAGAAAACTGCATTTTCTTTTGGTTATTACACCACACAGAAAATATTGGTACATATTAGTGTAGAAAATATCATTGCGTAAATGTGTTGAGAATTTTATTGTCTCAAGAGAACGCGCTTTACGTTTTCATATCTCAGGAACTCAAAAACATAAAAATTTCAGTTAACATCCTACACACTTATCGTTTACATTTTTTAATTTCTAGGGTCTCAAAAAGTAGAAAAAATACTTCCACAATATGGATATTTTTAATAACTTTCTATTTTCTTTGAATAGTTCGAAGTAACCGAACATTAGAGCGTCAAAATGTATTCGTCGATTTTATACATAAATTAATAATGTGATAGAACTGCTTAAGTTTTTAATTTATATAAATACCCTAATTAGTACTTAATAAACAAACAAAACAAAATCAAACTAATGAAAACATTAATTTCATGTTCCATTAAACCAGGATATTAACAACAAAAGATCTTCAACCACCAGTTTTGACTTTTGCTCAATGTACCAACAAGGCATTGATTGAGGGTGGTTAGCCAGGAAGGGGAGGGTATAAAAAGAAATGATGCTTGAATTGAGAATGAAGTTAGGGAAAACGGATAAGGGATGTATTAAGGGGTGTTTATTATGTCATCCCTATCAAATAAATTTAGTTAAGGATATGTTTGTTAGTACTTTAATAATATACTACATTAGTCTATATCTTAAACACAATAAGTTTTTACAACTGGTTTATAGATAGTTAATAAATTGCTAATTAATTAATAATTATTGTCATAGGATGTATTCAGTTTATTACAAAATTCCTACAAGCCAATGCATTTTTTACGACAGAAGAATGTACAATCTGTTCATTATAGAACAATAAATAGGCACTATGATGGAATTTGTAATAATTAGGTGCAGATTATGTGCTGTTTGAATGGAGGGGGTCACACATGGCAGTACCCCCTTAGGATGATGTGAATTAACGTGTTCTCATATACTTACGTGTATGGTCTGTTGGGTGTTTTCATCGTATTCTTCTTAGTGTTTCTGTGTTTTCAAAGAGGTTCATAAACAAAAATTTGGTAGGCTATTATTTTCTAATTTTGTGGGATATGTTGAGGTTACTTTTGATATTTCGTCTTTTATCGTTGGTATATTTAAATCTGTGTGTATAATTGTTTGAGTTGTACCATGGTGATTGTAAGTCAGTTTCCGTTTTTTCCGTTGTTATGAAGATATAATTTGTATTAATTTCTGCAATAGTGCATTTTTATGACATGAGTTTACACATTGGACAGCACCGATTTTCATCAGGTTTTTATAGTCTATTAATATGTTAGGGTAAAACTTATATAAATCTAAAATATTTTTTATTTTTCCATGTAGAGATATTTTAAACCATTTATTTATTTTTATATATTTTAAATTAAATATCATTAAAATATTATACTTTTTATCTATCATTAATATTTTTTTTCATTATTCTACACTGTATGAAGCTTCTATCTCTTTTCATTATTCGTTTATATGCATGATCTTTGGACAAATAATTTCTAATATTTAAATTTTATTAGAGACTTGTATTTTTATTATTTTGTATGTAAAACTTATGGCAATCCTTTATATGGGAATCTGTCCAGGATACTCTTAACGTAACATATTATATTGCATGCAATTGTGAGGAGATAGCCTAAGTGATTTATATGTTACAGTAAGGGTATACTATTGATATCTTTGAATAATTTCTACGTTAAATTTACTCGCTTCTTTCCAAATATGAATTCCGTAAGTTCACATGGGCTTCAAAATAACCTTGTAGCCTTTAAAGAATTTAGTTCAAGAAAGACGAGAAGAATTTAGTTAAAAAAAGTGAAACCTGCGACCTCTTACCCAGCATCCAATAAAGCTATTCAAATTTAATGTCCAGTTGCTTTTTTAAGGTGAAAACAATTTCGTAAAACAAGCCAATGTTAAATACAAAAAAAATCCTTAGGCTTTCAAACTCATTACGAGTGTTTGAAAAGTGAAAAATTTATATTGCCAAATTAATTTATTACGTAAATTATAATTTAATATAGGGTTCATTAATACGTTCATTAATATATTGTGACACTTATTGCTAAGGTCCGTTTCGGGATCTAGGTTATTAAATAATTAATACGCCAAAGTTTACAAATTACAAATATTTATTAGACTAAAAGATTACAAAATAAATGATTAAACTAATTATAATTAAATAACACAATAAACGATTTAATAATTCACTTAAACTAGATAATAAACAATAAATAACTTACAATCACTTTTATAGCTTACACAGACATACAAAACATAGAAATTGAATTCACATTAACTTTATAATACACTCACAAAAAGGCTTTACACAATAGACTCACAGACAGTGTTACAATCGTCGACTGACACAATGTTCGGTACGCGCCTACCTACGTCCGATGGACATTCGTCAAAGATCAAACGATTACTGACTAACCGCACTCGGGGGGCCTCCTTTTATTATCATTCACAAAGATCGTTCCAGAACAAAGTAGTGAAATCTACTCAAGTACAAAAATAACTCTTTATTAATGAATGCTAGAAAAATCCCTTTGTTAACCAGTCAACTATTGTAAATAGAAACGTAAACAACCTCATAAACAACTTCATAAAAATAGCTGTACACAATACCTAAACTTTATGATGGTTATTACAACCCTTATGAATGAATAGACACTTTTATGGTTACAACTGTCATTTACAAAACTGATCTTATTGTGTATCGTTATTTCTGTCTTTATTACTCTCTGTTGTTGTTACTATTGTTATTTCTTAACTATTTCATGAATGGATTTCTGGAACATTCGTGTCGTTTCTTGGATCTTGTTACAATATTGTAAGAAAAGAGGTCTTACTCGTGAATGTCCACTTACTTCTTTGATCTGTTTATTCAAATAATCTCTTTAAATTAAAACTTTTTAAATCTCGTTATCCAAAAATAGATTCAACATAGATTAACATAGTATTTAATAAAACGTTTTATCGTAAATTAAGGACATTTTTTGATATAGATATATCACACGTGATATGGTTATTTAAATGCCAAATTTAAATAAATTGTAATCAATACCGCTGGTATTTATATCGAAGTTTGCTTCAAATCTTCCCACCCTCCCGAAAAGTTTTTCGATTAGATTTTCGTTGGGGGGGTATTTTTAATCAAGTACGTAGTACATTGTTCTTTTACCAACACTTTTTGGTTCAATAAAATTCCTTTTCGTCCACAAGGAATTCATTTTTACGTTTAAAAAAGAATACGATGTCGTTCATCGTCTGGTAGTCGAATTGGGTAGGAATTTTACAACCGTTATTTAAAATACATTACGGGGAGACCGACTTCCAATATAACTCAATGTTAATTTTTCCAAATTTCTTAACACCTGTAAAAAATGAAACTATATTTTTTTGTAGATCTGTTTTATTTTTAGTTCCTTACATGTCCATTTATTGATTGGAATGAAACCAGATTTTTTAAATTTCCAAAGAGTCTAAAATCCCTAAGAAAAATCACAGAATGTTTTTCTCAAAAAGTAACGCAAGTATTGTAATTTCCTTTCATAGGGAAAATTTAACAAGAGTGAACAACCGCAGAAAATTTGATGACGGTAAAGTTTATCAATGCTGATAAATTCGGCATTAAAATTGAAACAAAATAATTATTATAAAATGAGCACACAACTAAACTGATTTGAACAAACATCAGAATAACAAGATAATATTTTTTTGAAAATGAAACAAAAATCGTTCTATAGTTATCATTGAATATAATTTTGGTACCACTGGAAAGCGCCCATGTAGGTAAACTATTATATGAGTGTTAAAAATTTGTACTTTTCCATTTGAAAATTTAATTAAATTGAAATTTGATTTAATTTTTAATTGAATTTAATAGAATTTGAAAATTTGTACTTTTCCATTTTCGCAAGTCACAATTCGCTTAACGAATAGCACAGTAGCTATTTAAATTTATGACAGTGTGAGAAGCATTAAATAAATAAAACAAAAAGCCCCCTCCGTAGCGTAGTGATAGGGCGCTAGCCTACAACGCGGAGGTCCCAGATTCGATTCCCCCGGCCAGGGTCTGGAAATTATCGCAAGTCAAAACACCCACCTTTAAAGATAGATAACCCACCGAAGTCGCTAATAATTAAGCTGTTAATGCGGCTTAAATTAAACTAAAAAAAACGAAAAACTTGAATTTTACGAACAATTCTATAGTTTCAAAAAAGTATCTACAGTAAACCCCGCTTAACCAAAATATAGGGGACGGACCCGATTTCGAACTGAAATGTGAACCGGCAATTATACGGAGAAATTTAGACTGGAATGCCTAAATAGTTTTTTTTAATTATACTCTGTTTTGCGCAACCAACAATTTGAATACTGTACATCCAAATAGTTTTTAAGAGGGAATTGTAGAGTAATAACTTCTGTTTAAAACGTATGGGTGATTTATAGTGAAAAAACCTGTATAGTTGTTTCAAATGTAAGTTTAGTTGAAGCCGTTTTGTCTTAATGTGGTGTTTCCAGGTCAGGCGTTGATCGAAATAAAGTCCAATATAGTGAACAGTAGAATTTTTCGGGATAGGTCCATTATTTCATAACAACGACGGCACCGGCTGTTTATTTAGAGTAAATGTGATGTGAACAGATTTCTCCGGATTTACCTTCATATTCCAGTCCTTCAGTCAGTTGTCTACTAGATTTAGGTGATGTTGCAAATTTTGAGTGGTCGTTTGAATGGAAAGATCGTGTGATAAAATGGCTTTATCATCCACAAACGTCGCAACAGAGGTGTTTTGTATACAAGGAAAGTCATATATTTAGATAGAATAGAGAGTAGGTAAATAAATGGTACGTAGTGAGAAAATTTAATCTTATCAAAAAATGTCAGTTCTATACAACAAATCTTTATACAATTCCTAACGTTGCACAGAATTAGTCTACAGAAATCAAAACTTACTGAAGCTGTAGATTGTAAAAATAAAAGCATTATTATTCGTCGCTTCTCTCGAGTTATTACACGCCCTTTAATTCACTTGAAGATAAAAATATAATGAACCGTTTGACAGGAAAATAACACAAAAAAATTTAAATTAAATGCTTATGAATATGTATTGTCAAAATATGAGTCAGAGTTAGGCCTAACTGATACAACAAGAGGGTAGTTCTAGGCCGGTTAGTTTATATTTACGTAAGAGAGAATGTAGTAAGGTCAGAGCGAGAGGGTGTTGAACGGAGAGCGAGTGACACAAAGTCCCATAGGTAAGACTGATATTGGGGTGGATTTAGTGAAAACAGGAAGAGGGGTATAGTAATGTTGCGGGGAACAGAAACGGGAGTGGGTAGAAGGGAGAGAGGGAGTAAAAGCATTCATCTGTTGACTCTGTGCCTATATCTATAATGAATAAGGTCTCGTGAAACAGTACGTGGTGATAGGGGGTGGTAAAGAGGGGGTCACAGTCCTCGGCTGAGTTATGGCGTCTCCGGGGAACCGATCAACACAGGTTATCCATTGCACCCTCATCCCTCCATATACTAAATTATCCAGTAGCATTAACAGGTCCCGCCGCAGTTTCCACGACGAAATGCTCCGCTTCCAAACAGGGGCAAGATGCGCCTTATACTACATACTATTAAAATACTACCGCTATAGACTACTATACTATCAAAACAACTCACCCTCCCCATTATTTAACACTCTCAGAATAGGTCGCTTTGAGGGCAAAAATCAAAATCAGTGCAATTCATCGTTAAAACCTTCATGTGTCACTAGAACCTCCCTCCCTATCTTCTTACTTACTCTTATTTTATTTTATCCCATACATTATACACAAGTCATTTTCATTCTTTACAAAACCATCATTTGGTATTCATAAATGATTTTAAATTTTGTCTTATTTTTTATTTCATGCAAAGTATTAACGGCACCTTATAACACTAGAATTTTACTTTTTATCCGAAAATGTTCGCCCATAATATAAATTCATTCTGATAAAATTTAGTTCCTAAATTAAGTTTATTTAATCTACTGAAATATTTTATTACATGTAAGAACAATTGAACCTTACGATGAATTAATAATTTTTATTATTATTTTACTAAAAATAATAATACATAGTCATTCCATTTATTGATTCAGTTCAAGAAGTGCCTGAGTTAAATATCTTAAGGGGATTCGGAAGAGCCTATACCTCCGATGTTAAATCTGGTATACTTATTTGATGTTCCTTTTTAAAGTTCTGGTTGCAGATAGAACTTTGCAGTATTTTTATTTGTAAAAGTACACTTTTCTTTACAATTTGATGGAAGGATTTTGTATCATTTTCATCACTTTTTTGTTATACATTTTTAAATTTTTAAAAAAATTTTTGTATCAGTTTGATTGATTTTTGAAGTAATTCTAAAAGTACAAAAATAAATTAAAAACTGTCCATCTCTTTGTTGCGTTATACAAGAAATACATATCTGCCAAGTTTCATCTCTCCATTTCTCACCAAAGCCTCAAATAGGAACACTAAATCTGAAAATAATCCATTTTCGATAAATAGGCGTCAAAGCATACAATAATGGTTTTTGTTGAATAGTTGTAATACTACTTGTACTCAGACTAAGAGGTAGTTCCATATTTTCACTAATTAGACCTACTTTATTACTTTTTTTTTAATTCCTAGCCCTTTTACACTTTTTCCTGACCTAAGGAAAACAAAATTTACCTATTGAAACTACTTTTCTGTCACAAGAAAAAAGTTTTCAGCGCAAGAAAAAAGTTACGAAAATATCAGTGTAAATATCTGTTAAATTAAACATATTAAAATGACCATGCCAAGTCCAAAGAAGTGTTATTGGCATCTAATTTTCTAGGTATAGATACTGAAGTTACAAGATTGCCTTTTGTGTATGATGGGCTGTAAGGAAGGGAAGTGAAAATTTGATAGTGCTACCAACCTGAACAGTCAGACACTACTCGTACATTTCACTACCGTGCCATTTCTACATACATTTTGTAAGCTGTGGTTTATTCCAGAAAATGTTTTCTTCATAAACCTTATAAGAAATAAATGTGACCTGTAATACTGCCTATAGCTTAATTACATGAGCAGATATGTTTGATTTATTGTAATTACCAGCTACCTAATTCCACTGGGAAAAAATTTTCTACGAATGAATCATCTTCTTTACTATCGCTGCCACCGGCGTCTTCACTATCAGTCTCACTTGTTTCCTAACCGTTTCCTTTTTTTACCAGGTGTCAACATAACTGTTGAAGAAGTACCTAACCGTTTCCTTTTTTTACCAGGTGTCAACATAACTGTTGAAGAATAACTTCTTCACGTCTTCAATTTCCTTCTATATTTTTCGAATTGTGGAAAGAGAAACATCACAGTAGTTAGCCACTCGCTCATGGCTCTTGTTAAGAGGCAGGGAAAGGCATTTTTGTTTAGCTATAACTTCACAGCATTTTATTACACTACACATATTAAATTTCGTTCAGCAGTGTGAATAGTCTGCCCACGTTTTCGAGAAACTAACATTTCTGTTTACGGTAAAACAGTTATATTCGTACGTTTACCTATAAAAGGTTCCGCGATATACTACGTTATAAATACTCTGGGTATAGTATAAGTTGTGTTTGTTGCACTGAAAATAAAGCAGTCGTGCATGCGCACTGATGCTTTTCCCCCTTTACCCCTCGTTGCTAACAAAGGCAAACTCGTGACTCGAGTAACTCTATTTTGAGTTCTTAGCCTACCGTAAAAATACGATCGATACAATATAGGCCTAATCACCGTATTAATTCGGGGGTACAACTGTATCGGTTCAATGACCTTATTTTCAGAATCTACGTCAAAAGTTATTTAGAAAAGTGTCTTCAATTTTTTTGTTTTACCTCGTTAAGTTTGTTTAACTTTTTATTTATGTACGTTCGGGTTGGTACCTTTAGTAACATGTTATTTTTGTTGCAGTCTATTGTTTTATCGGAATTGTTATTGGCACTTAATTTCTACATTTATTTGTCTTCCAATAGGCTATTTTGCCCATAACAGGCAGGTGGAGTGTTAAATTAATTGCACTCGATCTGTTGGTTCCAAGGCTGCAAAAAGTAGTTCTATTTCTTATCACCGTCAGCCAATTATATGATTGAGCATTGAACTATTAAAGAACAGAAGAGGTAAAGGTGTAAAAGACACTAGTCAGATATTTTTCCACTGGAAAAAAATTTTCTACGAATGAATCATCTTCTTTACTATCGCTGCCACCGGCGTCTTCACTATCAGTCTCACTTGTATCTACCTAACCGTTTCCTTTATTTACCAGGTGTGAACATAACTGTTGAAGAATAACTTCTTCACGTCTTCAATTTCCTTCTATATTTTTCGAATTGTGGAAAGAGAAACATCACAGTAGTTAGCCACTCGCTCATGGCTCTTGTTAAGAGGCAGGGAAAGGCACCCTGTGATGACTGACCCTGTGGTGAATGAAGTGAAGGTATCATTTGCAGGGTGGAAAGTGGGTGCTTTTCGCAAAACCAGGCATGCTGATAAGCATACTTTTCCACTCAGTGAAAAAGGCAATAGTAAACCACCTCACTCCTCGGTTTTACTTAGTAAAACCTCTAGAGATTTAAACCAGTCTTTCGGCTGTTGACCTAAACAACAACAGGTTATTTTGTACTTACCAGACTTTTGGGTACTTTTGACTACGTACTTTTGTGACCAGCGTACTTTTGACTACATAATATTATGATAGTTTGGTTATTTTTTGACAAAATCAGGTTTTCTAGTGCCATATTTATAATTTGCTATGATGGTCTAACCAACCACTTTGATATTTTTAACCCCAAAATTTATTCCAATACCTCTGAGGCAATTTATTCCAATACCTCTGAGGCAATAAGCTCGCAGGTTGCGCGGGCGGTTGCTTGTTCCCTTTTATTATTAAAAAACCAAGACTTTTAAAACGACGAATTTAAGTCTCATTAGGATAATTCCAAACGCAATATTTAATAAATTTAAATCCACCTTTCGTAATAGAATTAAAAAACATTGTAATAAATGTCGGCTTTACAAAAACTTTTAATTATGAACATACATCAATCTTACTCCATCATTCATTTATTATTAGTTTTCTCTGTTATCCGTATCAATAAACAGATTATAGATTTAAAAGTTAATGTAGTATTGTATTTTATTTTTAAATATTTTAAAATACGGTATAAAATGAATGAAATTAAACTAGCAAATATATACAAGTTGATTTAATTTTAAGCTTTCTTACTGTTGGTTAATATAATGTTTACAAGGCAATAACAAACGAGATTGAAGGATTACCAAGGCTTATCGAACAGAGGGAGGTTTTTGATATAATGTAGAATGAAATTGTAAGGGTGTGTTTTATAAATGTATACAAACACACCCTCACATGAGAGGGTGTGAGTGATGTTAGATAGAGAGGGTTATTTTTGGACTATTGAGGTTGGAAGTAGGGAGAAGGGATTGTGCTAATGTACTTGACTGATTCTTGGTCGAGCTATTAATCCCTTAATGTGGGGATGATACCCCCGACTAGTATTCATATAATAAATATAGCGACGTTTATTAAAGTAACAAATCACGAGCTGTTCGTATTATATTATAGTACAAAATAAACCAACTGTTTCTAGGTCGATTCTACTAAATAATAGTCAGGAATACTTAGGTACTGTATAGTGGGTTGCCGCGTGTCCCAGTAGGGTGATTTAGATGTTCCTCTTTTAATTTAAACTCAGGGATTGTTAGGTCGTGAATTACTTCCAAAATTTCTCTGGTTTTTTAACTGTTGTCAAATTTACTTTCACAGTAATGCTACTCACAAACAACTACGTTCATTTCATATTGTACATTCATCGTTTGGTCAGTAGATGAAATCCTTTAGAACCATCCTTTCTTCTTTCATTAGAAATAAAAAATAACATCCAAATACATTTATGTTTTTAAGGTTCTGGGAAAAGTGGTTGATATGGATACGGGTAGATCAATGACTAGATACCGAAGAGAATCTTTTATAAAGAACCTCCTTGAATTTCCAAACAGTGCCTTTTGTATTTACAACTCTGGACACCGTAGTGTATATTCAGGGTGTGCTAGCTGTGCGGCGCACACCCTATATTTACGAGAACGCCTAATAATTTTGATTTA
Source organism: Catonia carolina (assembly GCA_035578175.1). Lineage (NCBI taxonomy): Eukaryota > Metazoa > Arthropoda > Insecta > Hemiptera > Achilidae > Catonia > Catonia carolina. The sequence goes on from JAQMRL010000001.1 coordinate 355,826,732, forward strand.
CATTTGGAGAACCATACAGCCTAAAAATATCGCCTTTTCATGCATATTCACGTGACGAGAATGAATGAATGAATGTCACCGAATTCTCAGTTTACTTTTGGAGAACTCACATATAAATCAGCATTTCATAAACAGTAAAGAAGATGGTAAGCAGCTGAGTATTACCACCTGCCCGTGTGGCGTGCTGTCAGAAGAACGCCTTCAGGCATCGTACGCAGTGCTAGCGTTGACTCTCTCCTATACCACACAGTGGTGAGATGCGAAATCCAACTATAGTGGCGTACATTACTATAAATTATTATTATTATTACTATAAATTATAGTATTGTACACTAGTAGGAGTACACTAGTAGTGTAGTAGATTACTAATCTACTTCTAATCATCTTCATCTCAAAATTACCATCATTATCATCTCCATCATGGTCAGCTTCAGCTTCAATTACTTCATGTTTTAAGACATTAATTCACAATCCGTCAAGTTTAGTTTTTTTCACAGTTTAGTAATTTTTGAAACACACAACCGAGTGTACAGTATTATACAGTATTTTTATCATCGTAACACCTGTCAAGGATTAGGGTTAATGGCCTGTTCCGGTATCTATATCTTTTTAGGTCTTCCCAAACCTCGCTTCCTTCTAGTTTAATAACTCCATGCTCGTAGAAAGTCTGTGTGCTGGCATGCGAAGTAAATGGTTGGACCAGTTTCTCTTATATTATATCCTTAACGTTTCACACAGTGACTGGACATTTAACTCGACGCGTATAGCTTCGTTACGTACTCTATCTATCCGGGTGCAACCTTTGACTCCCCGCAAAAATCTCATTACAGCAGCCTAGATACGAGATTCATTGCTCTGTAATGACGCCCATGTTTCACTCCCATACGTTATGAGTGATACAGCCAGTGCTCTATTAAATTCCATTTGGGTGTCCTATCTCGTTTTCTTTCCTATTATCCTGCAAATAGAACTACATACAGCGCTGACTTTTCCCAGTTTTTCTCTCACGTAATTATCATACAGTATTTTCATTCTAAGAAAATTACTGAGATTTTTCTCATCTTTGCTTAAAAATTATAATTACATTTATAAAAAACTGATTGCAAAAGAATTACACTGTTAAAAAAATTTTATATAAGCTATATTTCTGAATATTTCTTCACCTGTAATTTGTCACAAAAAATTAAGAAACCTCAGAAATTTGTAGCTTTTCTTTATTCATTAATAAAACAATCCATATTATTTTATGTTTTTAGTGAAAGGTTTTCATACTCAAAGTAACACGATTACTACTGACCATTTTTGCAAGAGAATAATTCGACAGCAGTTTTCATGATCTTTAAAATATTGAGAAAATTCTCAAGCTAAATTCATAATCTCGAGTTGTGTAATGAAGATTTAACTAACCGACAATAGTCAATATTAGATAAGAAAGTGACTAAGTCACCAAAAGAAATTTCAAAGAACATTTCAATGTTGAAGGTTTTTTTGGGTTCAACGTTTAATAATTAATTATAATTTCTTATTTAAAAACATTTGAGTGCCTAACCATAGGAAGTTGAGCTCCTAAAACCCCTAAATGAATTTTAAAATGGTTCAACTATCTAATGGTAAAAGTTTTTCACAAAAATCAATTTAAACTTCCCTTTGTTCTCTTAAATTTGTATTTTGTCAATGAAAGACAATAATCATTTTGAAGTTAACGGCAGATTCCTCTGGCTATATAGGTCTACATATTTTTGTATACCTGAGACGTCTTCATTTGAACTATGGCCAGAATGTAATCATTTTGCAAATTCTAATAAAATTGAATTGGGCTTGATACCAGAACAGACAGTTGACTGCCAGACATTAATTTTTTTATCAGTAATTGATATATAAATCTATGATCATTCGTACTGTAAGTGCTATCATAGACACTATGAAGTAGATTGCATTTCTATCATTCGATTCAATATGTGTTTGTATTACATTCAGCATGTATTTTGTAAACAATAATGTGTAATTTGTCATAATAGGTACTTAGTTTTGATGAATACACATTATGATGTCATGTAAATACCTGGTAGGCGTAGTCCTACCTACATGAACATTACTAAAATGCATGTCATAGGAATGAGATTTGAGTCGAGAATTCCATAATGTCACTGTAATGCAATATCCAGACAGTCTAGACCGTTAAACCACTTAACTATTTTAAAATACGCCCGCGCTTAGTACGGACATTCTAACTTCATTTAAAATAAACAAATTTTTTGACTTACGCGGTCACCCATTTATCTTTATTTTTTTAGTTTTTACTTTCTCTTGCCTATATGAATATATAGGAAGGAAAGTATTATTTTCATGTCGATTTTTCGAAATTGAGTTTCACCTGATGTACACGTTTTCAGATCTCCTGAACCCAAAAAAAATATGTTTTTAGCGTTTGGTCTGTATATGTATGAACAAAGCGTCTCAAGAACGGAATATCGTACAAAATTGAAACTTTAAACTTAAATTAGGTATTACTAGAAGACCTGACACGGAAATTTTCATCAAAATCGATCAACCGGAAGTAGTAACGTAACTTAGTTTATTCGTGTCATTTTTCACTTTTTTGCAATTTTCTCAAAAACGGCTTCTCGATTTTTTTTTAAATCGCCTCATTTACTAAATGTTCATTGATACTGGAAGAAATTACTATGTGAAGAGTTAGGAAACTTACAAAGGACTCGAACCTAATACAGAATTTTATTTTTTTTAGTTTTATTTTAAAGTCGCATCAACAGCTTCGTTATTGGTGACTATGTTGGGTTTTGTAACTGAAACAGTTGGTTTTGACTTGTAATAATTTTCAGACCCTAGCCGGGAATCGAACCCGGGACCTCCTCGTTGTAGGCTAGCGTGCTAACCACTACGCTATGAAGGCTGCCAGAATGTTATTTTCACAGTAATTAAAGACTTATGTTTGAACTAAATTATTAAACAATCCAGTTTGGAAGAAATCTACGACGGACAAGAGAGAAGAAACTAAATTAAATTAAAGAAATGAAAATAACATTTGTTGGACGAAGAAACATTTTGATTAATTACAACAGTATACTACTACTTACCTGTCACGTTATCAATCAACTATTTATTTTAGAAATTAAGAAGCTCACTCTTACATTGAATACTTAACTTACATTGAATCAAACTAATACCACTTCCTTCCTCTTTATTTCCGTCTCAAATATTTTAAATTAAAATATTTTCTGCGATAAACTTATGCAAACCTCTTCTGGGTGAGCCATAAATCACTTGATACCTACAGATTTTCCCCTGTCATTTGATTTTAATATTACAAGTAACCGATCAAAATTACATTGGCGTTTGGTTTCAAATATTTTTAGAATTGGGAAACAGCCCGGTAATAGAAATTTGCAACCAAATAACGACAAATCAATATAAGATGAAGCACTTCATTGTATTGGAGGTGCATTAAAAAAATATATAAAATAAACAGAAATATCTTAATGTTCTTATGTATCCGTAAAAAAATATTACCCTGCATTATTTCTAATATAACATTGATTTGCCCATAACAGGCTGGTGAAGTGTTAAATTGTTTGCACTAGATCTTTTAGTTCCAAGACTTTAAAGACTTTAAAAAAATCGTTATTTTCTTATCACATGCTCAGCCAATTATATGACTGAAGTATTTAAGAACAGAAGAGGTAGAGGTATTAAAGACACTAGTCAGAGTCATCTCCTCTGAAAGTAATGAATTTCATTGTACAGCCAGACCCTCTGGTGAATCAAATAAAGGTGTCACTTGCAGGGTGGAAAATAGATGCTTTGCGGAGGGCTCGGCGTACTGATAAGCATACTTTTCCACTCATGAGGAAGGCAATGTAAACCACCTCATTCCTCGCTTAACTTAGTAAAGCTTCTAGAGCTGTGGTTCCCAAAGTGGGGGGCGCCCCCCTAAGGAGGCGTGAAGACAAGTCAAGGGGGACGCATGACCTCGATATAGCTTTACATAGATCGAAATAGCTCTAAGATTGCTAGACTTCAAAAAAAATTTGAGGTTATCTATATCACTGATTTATTTTGTCTCTTAGTTATTTGAATTGCAACAACTTGTTATATTATTAAAAAATAAAAAAAATAAATGTATGTTATTCAATATACTAATACTTGTTTTTCTCATTATCACATAAAATTGTGTAAGGGGGACGTGGGAAATTTACTTCTAGACAGAGGAGAGGTGGTAAAAAAAAATTGGGAACCGCTGCTCTATAGATTCCAACCACCCTTTTGGCTGATAACCTAAACAACAACATAACTTTGATTTTTCCGTAAAACAACTTAACATCAAAAATTATATTTTATAATTATATGGTTAAATTTGCGTATGTTCTGTTTACAGTAAATTATCAATAATTAATTGTTCACTGTTTAAAATTTAAAATAAATTTAGGGATAAATAAATACGAGTTTTTGGATGTTGGTTGAAACGGGGAGTTTTGTTAGATTGACCGATGACAGTCGAGTGGTTAGGCCTACGCCTAAAATTGAGAGGTGATTTGGTGATTTTAATACGTATAGCACAAGTGAAAGAGAGAGAGAGTGTGAGAGAGATAATAGCCCTACACATTGTTGGATGGTTTGCAATGTGGGTTGTATTAAACGTACAGCGAGCGAACAAGCAGAGAGCAAGTAAGCATTGTAGGCTAACACTACGCAATATCGTATCCCGTCCTATCCGTGTTAGAAGGGCTCTGCTATTATTTATGACCGAGTTCAGGGCGCGGGAAGGGAATGGACCCGTACCCGGTGATGTTACAGGGCCCTGGATGGAGTGAGGGTGTTGGGTATGTCGTGGGAGGGGTTCTGGCTTTACGCTGTAATTAGATAGTGGATGTATGGACCTACCCCCCTCCTTCGGTATAGCACATATTAGCAATATAAACACCACCGGCTTAGAGATCCTCTTTTATTCCCTGGCCCCCATCTACATGCATTATTAACTGGAAATCCGTGGGCTACCCGCAATTTTCAACTCCCTCCCCCAAGTTTTTCGTCTTTTCTTTCTTCACCCCTCGCCTTATTTGTTCCTTTAAACACACAATACATACAATAACAAATAACACCGCTGTAATAACACTACTTACCATATTTTCATCGCTTCCTTAACCAATATTGTTTTGGTTATAAAACAATCGTTTAGCCCCTCTTTCTAGCAACTCTTCATTATAAAATACCATAAAATACAGAACAGTTTATAATATTCTGATACACGTAATTCTATGAATAAAACAAGCTACATTATAATCGAAACAGTTTTATTGAAAATAATACAGTAATTATTTATTTAAAAATAAGTAACATTTATATAATATAGTTCAACCTTAATAGTTGAATCAATCGGGAATAGAGCCGATTCGGAATATCCGAAGAAACCAGAGAATGAAGGAAAATCAATTAAAAGGAAACGATACCGAAAACTTCCTTTACATTGTAAAAAAATATTTTTACCAAATACGAATGCACTAATGTTAAGTAGTTTCATACATGACCAACACATCTAGATTAAAGTAGAATCTGTTGTTGTTTAGGTCATCGGCTGAAAGGCTGGTTTCAATCTGTAGAGGATTTACGATGTAAAACGGTTTACCACATTGCCTTCCTCACTAAGTGGAAAAATATGTTTATCAGCATTGTAAGGAACCATCTACTTTCCACCCTGCAAATGACACTTTTATTAATTCATTCACCACAGGGTCTGGCTCTATAATGCTATTCATTACTCTCAGAGTAGATAACTCTAGTATTTTACACCTCTACCTTTTCTGTTCTTAAATGATTTTTATAATTGGCTGACCATGTGTGATAAGAAACAGAAGTATTTTTGTAGCCCTGGAAGTAGCAGATCGATTGCAAGTAGTTTAACACTCCACCAGCATGTTATGGGCAAATTAGAATCTAGTTCTTCAAAAAGTAGCTGGTAAGCTTCTGCTGTATCTGTTTAGTTTAGGTTATTGCGTGCAAAGCGCACTATCATGTAGCCTTTATAGAAGCTCAGCGAGTCTTGTCTCTGCCTGTCTCTCAAAATATACCATAAGATCATCTAACTGGGACAATTATAAGATTCTGCAAAGCTTAAATTATTATTTCCTCGTCTTTTAGTATGGCATAACCCCGTCATTGCCTGCTTCTAGACAATCGCATCATCGACATCAATATTCCTGCACCTGTCAATATACAGGTAACATATTCCTTAAACATATTCATTAACTGTTCATTGAGGTACTTAACATTGTCGCTTTTTTTTCTTTAGTTAGTAATAAATTTTCTTAAAATTTTATAGATTATTATTTGTGGTCTAAACCGGTCCGGGTTATCCAGAGTTCCAGTTTAAAGGGGTCTGACCTTACGGGATTGTAATGTACGAATTAATTATGCTTGGTTAATTCTACATTATGATAACATCTTAAGGCATTTAAAGGGACCCGAAATGCCTATCTCCGTAATGTTAACGTAAGAAACGTTTCCTCAAAAACTATTAGAGTTATCATATATCTATTTTTTTTTGTGGTGACTTTTTGGGATATTTTACACCCACTGAGTTATTAACGTCTCGATATATTTAGTTTTTATTGAAGATAAGAAATTTTTTTTGAAAATCTTAACTTTTGCCAATTGAAATAAATATTCAAACACATTAGTTTATGTAATATTAATTCAATAGGTAGGCTACATTGAAATTTTGGTATAAAAGGCTGTGAAAAAATTTCACTCAAATCCATTCACAGTTGACTGAGAAAATGTTCCTTATCTGTCAAAAATTGCTATCTACGGGAAACAAGAAGAAACTAGGCCCCCTCCGTAGCGTGGTAGTTGGTGGTCTCAGGTTTGATTCCCTGCCGGGGTCTGGAAATTTTCACCAGTTAAAACCCACCGTTACATATCGTGACGTAGTCGCTAATGACCAAGTTGTTGATGCGACTTTAAATAAAGTAAAAAAAATAAAAACTAAAAGAGAATACAAATTATAAATTAAAATTTAATAACTTGTGTTATTTTTTATAGTTCAGATTTTATGTTATTCACAGCTGGTCTGATGCTAACTTGAAGTTTTAAACAAAATATATCGTACAAAATAAAATAAAAATGAATTTACTGTTGTCATTCAAAAAAATAGAGATTTATGCAAACAGGTAACATTTAAAAAATAACGGCTCAACATATTTTTTTTTATAAAAACTGCAAAACCCCAAAGAATTATACATGTTGGATGCAGAAAACTCTGAATTTCAATAGGCCTAATGTGAACAAACTGGAAATGTGAAAATTTTCAATTTTTTCCGTTCCGGGTCCCCATAATTTTATTTTAATTAAGCAAAACCTACAATTTATTATGATGTGGAATAATAAGCAGATGAGTTTTTCTTGTTACATATCTAGAATGAAGAAAACGTCCCAGAAATGGAGGGACTTCATAAATTTCTTAATGTGTTTTCTAATCACCTTAAAGTAATATATTTTTAAGTCTGTTGAGTCAGCTCGATTGAATCGTCTAAGAGAGAGATGGCCAGATGATGTGGATGTGATTCAATACTTATTTGTTATTTTGTACTGATTGTGTTGATTCCTTGTTAAATTGTTGGAATGTTCAAATCTCTCTGTAGTAGCCTACTTCTTTTAAAACTCAGCGAAAACTGCAATTTATTTATATGCAGAATAATAAGGAGTTAAGCTATCTTTATTTTTGCTCTTTTATTATCCTCAATGTCTTTCATTCCCTTTTGGGGAAGAGGATTTCACCCGAATTATCTATCTCCATGACATGAATAAAAAAAACCTCCCAATCGAGGAACTTCAGAAACTTATTCCGTGTGTTGTATGGTCGTTTTAAAGTAAGTCAGTACTCGAGTGTCCACTTCAGAAAGCGAGTGTCGTCTAAATTATGTAAAAGTGAGATGGCGAGATGATTATTTATTGTGTGTCATCAAGTCTTCTTTGGTATTTTGTACTGTGTGTGTGTATATTTCTTGTTTATTGAAGGGATGTTTAAATCTCGTGTAGTATGTTTTTGTGGTAGGTATCTTGTTTGTTTTTAGCACAAGGACGATGTGATTGCTTTGAGTAATTTGGATGATAACCTTGGCATAATAATATTTGAACCGTTTTACCCTATAATACAACCACATACGTCCAAATTGTTTTAAAATTGATTGTATAATTAAAATATTATTGTTTAAACTGCTTGTTGACTGTATCTAGTATCCAATAGAAATGTTTAAATAGTACTTGTCATTTAAATAAAGTACTTATATGAAACTATTACAGTGCCTAATATTACTACTGAAAAAATATTTGTGATTGTACACAATCTGAATAAGTAAGTATTAATAATACTTTATGTGCAATATTTAAAAATCAAGCTTCTCGAACGAACACAAAAATATATTGCTAAGATAAACGTAAATAAAAAGATTTAAACCCCTAAATACTAGTATAAGGAGGAAAACTGCAATAAATTTAACTGTCTCTTTTCTCCTGTTACTAAAACTAAGGGTTGCCATTTGCTTCTTTCCCCCATTTGAGTTTTTTTTATTTTTCAGGGATCCTTTCTTTTCTACTTTGTTGCTATCTTTATTTTTGCTCTTTTATTATCCTCAATGTCTTTCATTCCCTTTGGGGAAGAGGATTTCACCCGAATTATTCTTCTTCGACTTCCACGCAATTTCGAATGGATGTTTTGAATGAAGAAACTGACCTTAAATCTAGTAAAATATAAAATGACTAACAAATATAACTTAATAAAAATATTTTAAATAAATGATAATGTACTTCGTAAAATTATAACACTTCTCTGAAATAGATTTATGTATCCGATAATTAAAAAAATAAATAAATAGAAACAGTAAAACTGAAAGATAAACCATACATAATAGTAAATCAGACTGTTGAAATGGCAGCAGTCTTATGTTAGCAGTAATCTTATGTTAGTTAATTAGAATTATAAATTCTTTAATAAAGTAAAAGAGGTTAGCCTATTATTGTCTGTTAGACTACAATTAAAATATTCCTTTATCAAACTTTTAGGATAATTGAAGAAAAAATATTTACTATGCTAAAAGAAGTCCATTGCACATTCCGCTTTTACAAACTACCATTTTCCGTTTACTGACTAACACATTACTTAGGCCAGATTTTAATAGAGCCAGATTGAGGACTTTTTCGGGAAATGAACCTGTACATTACACTTTACACACCCTAAACCATAAGTCGAATATAATCATTTAGATATTTCGTTTGAAAGTTGGATTCGCTAGTGACGTATTCATTAACAGATTAGAAACACTGTTAACTTATTTGAGCTGAAGAAATAATTTTGACGAGACTGTGTTGTCTCAAGAATAAATTAAAATAAAAACTTTTCGTTTGATTACGTTAGGAAGTTAAGTGCAAAATAGTCTTACAATATTCATAGGTTTTTTTTAAATTGAAAAAGGAAGAATAGGTGGTTATCTTATATAAATGTTATCAATGCTGTGTAGAGGTCATTTAATATATGTTTTATATTTGTTACAGGTTTGGTTTCAGAACAGAAGAGCGAAATGGAAGAAACGTAAGAAGACAACAAATGTGTTTCGTACCCCAGGATCCTTATTACCCTCTCATGGTCTACCACCGTTCGGCTCCATGTCGGACAGCCTGTGTCCTTCGAGTATGTTCGGCACTGGTGAGTCGCGATGGGGTGTCACATCCATGACATCAGGTGCGGAATACTTTTAAATAGTTTTACACAAGAAAATTTATGAAAAATTAAGTTTTAAATAATTTTCTTATGTAAGACAATTATTATGTTTTACGTATTTATTTGAAGGGTAACTTGTAACTTATAATTTTCTTTGTTCCCTGATAAAGCGTAAACAACTGGAACGCTTTTCAAAGCATAAGTGTTATTAACATAGAGATAAAGTAAAAAATATATATATAGACTATATTCACCTCATCAGATCTCCCATCATCAAAAATTCGTTGTCACACATTGACAGATAGAATTCATAAAATTATTCTCTTTCATTATTCAATTCAGCACTATTTTTGCTGTACATGATAAGTTAAAAAGTTGTAAAAAATGTAGCTAAAATCTCTAGTTGTATATAACACAATACGGTCATCTTATAACTGATAGCTAACTTCCAAAACTTGTGAGTTTTTCTTCTTTAATCGTTTCAGTCAACTTAGGACCATGATAAAATATCTTACCTCACTTCTATTGCACTCATTTATCTAATTTTTGTCTATCCAAAGCCTTTTTATTTCTTTCATTAAACTTTTCTTCTGACCTTTGTTTTTTCAATTAGTCGTCTCTCTAACCCTCTCCCAACCTCCCTCCTTCTTACCCCCGACCCTGTGATACATATCCCTTTCTCGACCATCTTTCCCTCCCTCTCCATTTACCTATCTACCCACCAACCATCTATCTAACCTATCTCTTTCTCTCTCTCCCCCCTAAGTAGTATCTGTTTTATGGATGGGTAGAACAGTTGCGTTTCTTTTATTAGACAGCTAGTTCTATCTCCTTCAGTTTGGTATTTGGCACATTTTTACCTTTCCGTTGGTAGTACCAAAGTTCAGTTTTACAACTGACTCATTTGCACTGATTGCAGCGCTTAATTAGGGAACAGAAACAGAAAACCAAAACGGCGTTTTCCCGACACGACGATAACGGTTTCCTGCCGCGCAATACTATTCCTATTGACCTATAATTTTTTGTCTTATTAAATGAGCCAGGAGGGGTAAGCGCCCCACCGTGGCTACGCCTATGTTTTAGGCCTACATCAAGATCAGTATCTGAAAACAAGTATCTAAATCTGCTGAAAAAAGTAAGAAATAATTTAAAAAATCTAATAGTAACTACCAAAAAAGTAAGTCATCCTTTAAAAATTCTACTATATTTTTAACCTTTCTTTTAGTTTGTTTACATTGTTGTACTAAAAATATCAATACCAGTAAAACCTATAATGACTATAATTTTTTTATATTTCAGGTTTAAGTCAGTTAAGTCAAACTAGTGTATCAATGAGTGGTTTTGGCCATCAAAGTTCATTGGCATCTGGTCTACCAATCACAACGTCAATGGCAACGAATGGTTCCACTGTTTACCAGGCCCATTACGGGCTTAATTCACTCGGTATGTATTTGTTCTACTTTTTAATTTATTTTTTATAATACTAGATTGTTATTATTGTCTATTAGATTTAGTTTTCTGTAGTAGTAAGTTCAAATAATAAAACAAAATATTAAATTAAAAATTTTAATGAGTTCTTGTACTACCATAATCAAACTGAAAATTGAAAAACATTATAGTGTCTTAGTTGTGATTTATTGGTGAAAGCATCATCCCATGTTTAGTTCTTTAACAAATAATATTCTTCCTCTTTGACTTTTGTATTTGGTAGCCTATTCATAGTCGATGGTCCATGGTTACCACAATCATATAAAAGCTAATTACTTAATTTAACAAACTCATGAATAACTTTGTGCAAAATTTTATCATATCACTGCTATTCAATGACTCAGTTAGTTGATCAGAGATATCTTGATATTTTCATCTCAAGAACGTGATGTCTTCTTATGAAGAAACTTCTATTCTACAAATTCAGAGATGGATCGGGAATGGGGGAAACCAGAGCGAACGCCCTTGGTAGCTCATCCCAGGGTTGGAAAATAGACTCTTGGTGGTATAAATAAATATATGTACATGTGTAATGACTACATTTTGAAAGATATTTGGTCGAACCATCACAATATTAGGGAACTGCAAACTTTTAAAATCATTTTGAAGTGGTAATTCAGGAGGTGAGAGGATAAGCAAAACCCATTTTTCTTTACAATAAAAATCCTAGATCCACTGTACAAATTTATCATGTTTTCAATCTTTTTAACTTAAATATTTGCAAAATTTTAAAATGAGGGTAGGTTACAAGCTCATTTGGATCAAGGGAATCTTATTATCCATTAAATAATTTTAATGTCATTTATTTATGTTTTATATGCTCATTATAATCAAGGCTCTTACAATAAATAATATTCTATCATTAGTTTGATTTGTTCTTTAATTAATGTGCCATCAGCAGCTTAGTCGCTGGTCAATAAAACCAAGGGAGTTAAGAAATAGTATCGTTGTGAATAGATAGGGTATAACAATTTTTAAAACCTAGCTAGGAATCGAACCTTGAACCTTCCACTTATCAGTCTAACATCTTCCAGCACCATATATGCAACAAACACAACATTAAATTAAATTTATCTCCAGTAAAAAAAAACACAGCTTTTGCCAATATACAGGGCGTTCTAGAAAAGGTCCAAGAATTCAGGGCGTGATTCCCCGCAACAAAAGAAGAAAAAAAGTTCAAATTAACATAGTTCCGAAAATCTTTAGTTACCGAGTTACACAGGGTGAAAGATTTCGTCAGAATTTCAGTTACCCCGTTGAAACGAAGCCCTACAGATATTTGTTGGGCGTTAAATTAGGCATAAATTTTACCGTATCGTAAAATGAACAGAAAAATTGAACAAAACAGGTTTCAGACCTGTAGCTGCAGTAATGTTTAAGATATCTGATGAAATACGCAAAACTTTGTCCCGAAAAACAAGTTTCTTTTAGGTTTGAAGCAGATGAACTTTGTTAAATGGATAATAAACACAAGAAATTTTTATACAAAACTTGTAGAGAATTTAATTCTGAAGAGAATGATGTAAAATAGGTCACTAATAGACAAACGCAATTTTTTTTTAAATTATTTTTTAATTAAATAAAAAAACGCATGAAAAATAGACATTTTGAATATCTATTGTGACGTGACTATTTTTTATGGCAACTGTTACTTTTTTGATGTTTGATAATTTATGGTTGTTAAAAATGTTTACTTGATAAAAATAAACAGTAAGTAACTCATTAATTTATTTTAATACAAGTGTTTTCTTTTAAGTATTACATTAATTAAGTTAGTAGAGAGTTTAACAGATTTCGTCCATTTTTCATGCGTTTTTTTTATTTAATTAAAAAATAGTTTTTTTAAAAATTGCGTTTGTCTATTATTGACTTATTTTACATCATTATCTTCAGAATTAAATTCTCTACAAGTTTTGTATAAGAATTTTTTGTGTTTATTATCCATTTAACAAAGTTCATCTGCTTCAAACCTAAAAGAAACTTGTTTTTCGGGACCAAGTTTTGCGTATTTCATCAGATATCTTAAAAATTACTGCAGCTACAGATCTGAAAACTGTTTTCTTCAATTTTTCTGTTCATTTTACGATACGGTAAAATTTATGCCTAATTTAGAACCCAAAAAATATCTTTAGGGCTTCGTTTCAACGGGGTAACTGAAATTCTGACGAAATCTTTCACCTTGTGTAACACGGTAACTAATGATTTTCGGACCTATGTTAATTTGAACTTTTTTTCTTCTTTTGTTGTGGGGAATCACGCCCTGAATTCTTGGAACCCTTTTTCAGAACGCCCTGTAAAAACATTATATCATTTATGGTTGTTTAGGTCATCAGCCGAAAGGCTGGTTTGAACCTGTAGAGGCTTTACGAAGTAAAACGAGAAGTGTGTTAGTTTACAATATTGCCTTCCTCATTGAGTGGAAACGTATTAGCATTCCAAGCCCTTTTCGAAAAGCATCTATTTTCTACCCTGCAAATGGCACCTTCATTTCATTCACTACAGGGTCTGGCTGTATAATGAAATTCATTACTCTCAGAGGAAATAACTCTGACAAGTGTCTTTTACACCTATACCTCTTCTGTTCTTAAATGCTTTAGTCATAATTGCCTGACCATGTGATAAGAAACAGAATTACTTTTTCTAGCCCTGGAACTAGCAGATCGAGTGTAAATAATTTAACACTCCACCTGCCTTATAAGCATAATCATTTTATTTTTTCTTTAACTGTTTATTTAATCATTTATAATGATTTTTAAACAAAAAAATATGTAAAGCATTAAATTACAGAAGACATTATTTTTATCTTTATTATAATCTGATCAAACAAAGTTTTATTATTATTAAGATTCATAGCTTTGTAATTTACTAATTACAAATTTTAAAACAAGTAAAAAACATTCAATAGATTGGAAATACAAATCAAGAGTCATAACATTAGGTGAATGAGTCATTACTATAGAACTTTTAAGAGATCATATCTTAAACGTGACATCAATAGGAAAAGAATTCTCAAACATTATCTATTATTTTGTAAAACAATTAATTAATAATAATATTAATTTAATTAAGCCAAGCAGACTATATAAATTTGTTAAAACGTCTAAACATAGTTTGTTTATTTTGGATGATATAAATTATAATATAATAACTAGCAAACTAATACTCTAACACTAGCAAACTAATACATTAGACTTATGTATGCATCATAACGATACATATGAGACGTTTGTATGCACTTTCCATTTGCTTTAATATATTCAATAGGTTTTTTTATCTCAAATGTCTGTATGTTTAAATCTGTTCAATTCAAAACAATAAGTAACCCCATGACTCAATGAGATGAGGATGATGTGTACGGTGTGAAAATGAGGTACAGTTGTATTGACTCGACCTGACCATTCCTGAGAGAGTATGGTCAATTGAACTCCAACCATCAAAGCACACTGATTACCACTGTCTAGTATTCAAATTTATATAAGAGTAACTACCTTTACTAGGATTTGAACCAGGAACCTTTATCTCTGAAAATCAGCTGTTTAACAGCTGACTCACGGTGACAACTTTACCTCTAGACCAACCCGGTGGATATTCAATAGTATTACAATAAACTTTTTTCCCAAAATATTTAGTAAACATTTCAAACTTGTAACTTTTAATCTGTGGCCAAGAAAATCTTTCTACATAAACATTACCTAAACAATGACTCCATGCTAATCAATTTTTACAAATTCTTGCAGTGATAGGAACGTTTTACCTGGCTGATTTGCCAAAAAGTGTTTACGAACTGTAAATTTGGGCTGTTCTATTAAATTTTTGAAAAATAAATTTTATCATCATCATCATCTGTCAAGGACAGGCTAAATGACTTGTTCCGGAATCCATCTCATTTTAGACCTTCCCAAGCCTCGCTTCTAGGTTTATATTTCCATGCTCGTAGAGAAATTCTGTGTGCTGGCATGCAAAGTAAATGGTTGGACCAGTTTCTCTTATAAATTTTAAATGTTTCACACAGTGACTGAATATTTAACACAGCGCATATAGTTTTGTTATGTACTCTTCCTAACCAAGCACAACATTTGACTCCCCACAAAAATCTCATTTCAGCACTCTGGATATGAGATTTGTTTCTCTTTAGTGACACCAATGTTTCACTCTCACATGTTATGAAAGGTACAGCCATTGCTCTAAAAAATTATAAAATTTAATTTGGTTGTCCTATTTCGTTTTCTTTCTATTGTCCAGTGAATAGAACCTCATACTGCACTAAATTTTGCCAGTTTCACTCACGCCATCATCTTTGTCATAGGAAATCCTGCATCCTAAATATTTAAAATCTGTAACTTGCTTTATCATTCAATCACCAAGTAGAATTTTTGAGCGGACTGGCCGTTTTCCGTTAAAAATCAAAAATAAATTTTAAATAATTGAATTATAGATCAGATGATACTACTATTCTGGAGGTAATTTCGCAGTTCAATACACCATAAACCTTTTCCCCACTCCTACAAAGCAGCTTACATCTAAATACAGTCAAATTTCTTTTAATGAAATTTTTATCCAATGATCAACCCCTATTTAAAAGCAATTATTTTAAGAACTTTTTAATTTTGTATGGAGCCAATGTACTTTTATCCCTCTTCTTTTAACCATTGACTGACATTCCCTAGGCATTGCATTTTTGTTGTAACCATGGAATGTTTAAAATTTATGGACTGAACAAAATTTTATAAGCAGTTTGGGTTAAATCAGATAGCACTAGCCCATCATTATAAATTTATTACAGCAAATATCTGCTCTAGGAACAATGTTCTGATTCAGGAATCATTGTGTCAGTTTATTTGCATGAGCCAGTTATTATTGTTATTAGAATAGTATTAGTATTGAAACCTGAAAAACTGGAATTGAAATTATACATCATTATTATAAAACCAATTGTAAAATCATTAAGGTTTATTTTTTAAACTTTTTAAACATAGATGCATATCACATTTGTTAATAATTAAAGCAACAACTTTAAAACTTTTAAAATTACTAAAAAAATTACATATTTTAAATTAAAATATTGATGTACGTAAATAAATTTGTAACTCATGGAATAAGTTTTCATATAAATATGGTTATAAGCCATCTAAAAAGACAACAAGTTCTTTTACATGTTAGAAAATTAAAAGAGCACAGAATCTTGGTAAAAATACTCCATGGGTAAGATTTATATCTTCAATAAATAAGTCTGCTCGCCTGATTACTTAGCGATAGCAGAATTTCTTTTTCCTTTCAGGTTACTTAAAATCCAAGATGTATGAATTACAGTCATCAAGTTTTACAAAGTTAAACTCATAGTTTAATGAAGCATATTGCAAGACATATCATGGGTATGTATGTATGTATTATAATTTCCCTTCAGTAAAAAAACAATCTGAAATGAATAAAAAACAAAAAAGCATTTTTTTCATATGTAACAAAAAGTCATTCATCTTCATTGTACACAGTAAAAAAAGTTACAACCCACTGCTGTGGCTAACGACCATTGTAGTTGATGTGACATTAAATTAAAAAAATAAAAAAGGAAAATTATCTGACTGCAATTTGAAGTGATTTATTTAAGAAAGTTATTAAACCACTTAAATTATCATCAGTGTTCTTTCAAGTTTTTCATGAATGGTATCTTTAACCCAAATATTTAAATATAATTGGTGGCAATTTTTTAAATTATCTATCATTTTCCTTAGTTCATCTGTCAGTCCGTCCGTTCGTCACATCTAGATATCAGAAACTACAGGAGATAGCAATGAGTGGTTTCCGGATTTGTAATGTACACACAAAGTTAGTGGGACTAAATTGGGTTTAAAGTTCCGGTTTCAACCAGGAGTCAAGAAACCAGTCAGAAACTGCAAGAGATAGCAACAAATGATTTTTGGATTTGTAATCTACCCAAAATGTTAGTGGGCCTGAATTGAGTTTGAAGTTACGGTTTGACCGGACACGGCCCAAAATCGGAAGTCAAGAATCCAAGTCGGAATTTGAAAACAAAAAAGTAGTGTCATTTGATTCCACTCAAAGAGTAGATAGAGAAATCCTTAGGTTTGAAGTTACGGTTTCGACCGAAAGTGGTCTTAAATCGGAAATTAAGAAATCAAAGTTGGAATTTGGAAACAGGAATAGCGCATTCGATTCCTCTTAAAGACTAGATACAGAAATCATTGGGTTTGAATTTTCAGTTTCGACCAGAAATGACCCAAAACCGGAAGTCAAGAAATCAAAAATCAGAATTTGGAAACAAAAATAGTGTCATTTAATTCCTCTTAAAGAGTAGATACAGAAATCATTAATGGTTTTTGCCTTAGTTCAAAGCTTAGTTTCTTAGTTCCCTTTTTTTAAAATTGCCACCAGCCATGAGATGCGTCGTTGCATGAAAGGGGTTTTTTGTTTAGCTTTTACTACTACGAAAAAAATTTCATAATTTTCATTAATATAAGGCTATTATAGTAAGAATAATAAAAAAATAAAATTCAAAAAAATTGTTAACGTAATAAATAGAATTAGCTATCAAAAAATTTTCTTCATTAGAAACAACTAGGTTTATGTTCATTATTACAAAAATTTCATGATACCCTTACAGGACTCAAAAACTGAAGATCTTGAACCTAAATACTAACACTGGTTTAAAGTGAATCCAAAAATTGCAGTGGCAACGTTAACCAAGAATTATACGATTCCAGAAGAGATGTTTTTAACATTTTTTATGCTATTTACAAATTATTATAAACAGTATAGAATATTAAGTAAATAACTTTTAGTTAGATCAACTGCCTACATCATCTCACTGCCCCCCCCCCCATGTTTATTGCTAAAGTGTGCGTCATATCATTGTGATTTCAATGTCTACTATTACTAACATCTTCAGTTTGCTCATTGTCTTCCAGCATTGCCAAGTATACAGATAATTAAAAGTATTGTAAGGTTATGTCACTACAATAGACAGATAACCAAACTATATAATGAACAGAAATCAAAACTGAACCATAATATATCAGTAACACATCAAATTTATAGATATTCTGCTTGCTGTCATTTTAATGTGTTTTTGGGAGTGAGGTAATTGAATAAGTAACACATGGACAATGTAATCTGGCAATACTGGTTATAAATCCATCAATGTTCAAGCTCACAATGGTATGACACATACTCTAGTACACTTATGACCATTTGGTAGCATAGCCATGTATAATTTTATTTATTCATAATTTTTATTTGCTATTTTATATTATTGTGAACAGATGTGCCATACAAAATGTGCAATAATAATGAATTACATCAATTTGCTAAATAAATTATTGATTTCTTTTTTCATTTATACTCATAAAATGTTTGATAGTTGGTTGTGTAATTTTAAACTGTATGTATGAGGTGTGTCTAAAATATTCAGTGAATGGTCTAGTATACCGGTACTCAATACGTGAAACAAGGTCAATTGCATATGCATGGACATGTCTGGATGTGTCCTCAGTCCGGGATTGTGCGAGGCTCCTCGTATCATATAGCTGCATTCACTTCAACAGAGAGTTTTAAGCAGTGTGGGTCGAAAAGCCATGGAGCAACAACACAACGTTCTGCTTCAAATTGGGTAAAATGGTGACAGAAACCCATGAAATGTTGGAGCAAGTTTACAGGCAGAATGTGTGAGTAGAAAATGTGCATATGGTTGATATGCACGTTTACACGCTGGCAAAAAAATCAGTGGAGAACGAATCCCAAATCTTTATGGGTAATGGCTCTCACTGTGTCTTTGCTAACACCCATTTCTTCTGATATTAATCGCAGAGTCAATCACCAATCTTTTGCTAGTAACGCTCACACAAGTTCAATGTTTTCAGGTATCCTGCTTGTAGATAGTCAGCCTGATGCAGTTTGTCTTCAACCGATTCCTTGCCAGCACGAAACCATGCAAACTAATTATACGCACATTTTCTACTCACAGCATCCTGCCCATAAACTTGTACCTACATTTCATGGGTTTCCATTACCATTTTACCCTATCTGGAGCAGAATTTAATAGGGTATCATTGCTTCATTGCTCTTCAACACACACTCCTCAGAACTCTCTGTTGAAAAGAATACAACAATAAGATATCAAGAGCCTCACACAATCCTAAACAGAGGAAAAGTCCAGATATGCATGTCTACACATGCGTGTGACCTTGTTTCAAGTATTGAATACCAATATTTTACACCATTCACCAAATTTTTTAGAGACACTTCATATATACACCTATGGACCTGTGTCAATTCAGTTTGTACAAGGTGTACATTAAAATGTATTATAAATCTAACCCTAAGAATACAAAAAGTAACCCAACTAGGCCAACAGCATGAAAATACAACTAAAATTTCATACTGAATAATGCAGCATTTTGTAAATGTTACGAAAGATATTTTTATACTTTCAAAGTGACAATAATAAATTTAATAAGTTATGAAACAATTTTTTGTGCAGATCCTGTGTTCTACGGCCATGACACTGGAGGTGGGGATACTCTCAACTGATGACATGAAAACAAGAAGAGCGATGATGACATCCTCTTCCGTCTGAAATCAGCGATTCAAAACATGAAGTCAACAGCAAATTGATAGTATTTTGTTAACAGAAAAGGACAACATAGTGATGATGTATACTTGTAAATAATAATGTTTATTAACAATTTAAATTAATAAAATAAACAATTACGTTCGAATCACTTTCAATTTTTAATTTAAAAAACAGAAAAGTGTTCGATTTTTGCCAGAAGGCAACACGATAATGTATGTACGCATGTGGTTGAAGTGTTTAGATATTAATTAATTGGTATATTTAATTAATATAAATAAATGAACTATGATTTAAGATTGTATGTACAAGAAATTGATAGTGATAAAAAGATGTAGTTATAAAGAAATATAATTATTACTTAACTATTAGTAATTCCATGAAGATATCCTTGTATCACTCAATGTCAATAGTGAAAATTTCAGAATTTTTTGTGAATTTTAGTTTTTCTAATTTAACATATAACCTAATACATGTACTAACACTTCTGTTTGTTTTGGAATACAGATTTTCCCCAAAAATGTTTTTTTAATACTTCTATTGTTTAATCTACCATGATAAAACATCTCTCTACCCAGTTTTTTAAGGCTATAAACAATGCAATCTACTTCGTAAACATGAGAAAAAAGATTTCCAAATAATTGTCCATAATAAAAAAATCACCAGTTAGTACTCAAATTAAAATTACACATACTAAATACCTTTTGTAAACATGAGTAACTATGCATTAACAAACCTATCTCCCCATAACAGACAGGTGGAGTGTCAAATTATTTCCACTCAATCTGTTATTTGCAGGGCTAAAATAAATAGTTCTGTTTCTTATCACATGGTCAACCAATTCAATGACTGAATCATTTAAGAACAGAAGAGGCAGTGGTAAAAGACACTAATCAGAGTTGTTATCTCCTCTGAAAGTTATGAATTTCATTACGCAGCCAGACCCTGTGGTGAATGAAGTGAATGTGTCATTTGCAGAGTGGAAAATATGTGCTTTTCAGAGGGCTCGGCATACTGATAAGCATAGTTTTCTACTCAGTGAGGAAGGCAATGGTAAACCAGCTCACTCCTCATTCGACTTAGTAAAACCTCTACAGGTTCAAACCAGCCTTTTGGCTGATGACCTAAACAACAACAACGACAAACCTATAAGATAACAAAATAAGATATAAAATAATGAAAGCAAAACAAAATATTTCAATTTTTAGTTTATCGAGTTATATCAAAAGGAATCACACTGTTTCAATAATTATATTGCATTTAACCCTTACAGTGCCAGAGTCCTAATATTAGGTCACGTCAAAAGTTCAACCAAAAAATGTCGGTGTCCTTTTATTAGTATGTTGACTAAAATATTCATAAAATTTTAATTTTTCACTCAATTTTTATAAACAACGTATGAAAATAATCAGTAAGATATGTAGACTGAAAAAATACATGTAGATTCTGTTATGAGTGTAGGTAGCCTCCTAATTGATTATTATTGATTGAAAAAACTTCATGTTGATTAGGACACCATGGCTAGTATTTTTATTTTATTTTTTCCAGTACATTAATGAATTTGAACATAATGGTGACTTTGTACATTATTACATTGTCACTGAAGTGACAATGTGACAATTGTAAGAGAAGTTGGAAAACAGTTTTTAGTGTGATTTTTTAAAATTAAGAAGGAAATTTCGGCAAAAAAAGTGTGCAAGTAGAAATTTTTATTTTTTTTAAATTGTAAGAAATACGTTTAAAGTAAATGTCACACAAGATCAATCCATTATGAAAAAATCTGGTGTGAAACACTCACACAACTTTCTCTTGCCAATGCAAATAATTAACAATAAACCTAACATTAGTATTAAAACATTAGAAATGAACAAAAACTAACCTCAAAAACATAACCTTATTTTAATCATGAGTGATTGACGCAAAATGACAATCGAACTCAGTTTGGCTTAAAAATACGGAAAATCACGCTTTCGCGCTAAACTAGGCTCTGTAGAGAAAAATGCTCTAAACAAAAGTTGTAGATCTTTTAATTTTCTATAAATTTAATTATATACACTTTTGTCGTAAAATGCATACTAAGACCGAAATGTTAAAAAAATCGATTTTTCTCACGTTTTCGTGAGAAAAAAAACAGAAAATCGCAAATTACCGCTAAACTAAGCGTTATACAAAAAAATGTTTGAAACAGAAGTTGTAGGTTTTTAAATTCTCTACAACTTTTATTATATAAGTTTTTGCGCTAAAATTTATATTAAAGCCGTAATCTTAAAAAAACAACGTTTTTACGTGATAACAGCCTCACCGAGAATTTCAGCAAACATGGCGCCTACCCTATCTTGTAGAGAATAAAAAATTGAGTAAAATAGGCGATTTTAAAAAAAATCGTAGGACCAGTTTTTGAGAAAATCGCAAAAAACTGAAAAATTATACGAATAAACTACTACTTCCGGTTGACCGATTTTGATGAAAATGTTCGTGTCGCGTCCGGTAGTGGTATGTAACTTAAGTTTCAAGTTTCAAGTTCGTACGATGTTCCGTTCTTGAGATATTCTGTTCACACATAGACACACACACACACACACGCACGCACGCACGCACGCACGCACACACGCGCGCGCGCACACACACACACACACACACACGCACACACACACAGACCAATCGCTAAAAACATGTTTTTTGGGTTCAGGGGGTCTGAAAACGTATAGATCCGGTGAAAACTCGATTTCGAAAAATCGACATGAAAACAATACTTTCCTTCCTATATATTCATATAGGCAAGAGAAAGTAAAAAACAAAAAAATCATAAAAATATCATGAAAAATAGCCAAGTTATGGATAGAAACAATAAAATCCTATAAATCGCACAAAAATAGGCTGGCATTTTAAAGAAATACCTAGTGAAAAATACCTGGCATTTTTCAATAGGAATTCACGATATTCTCCTGGCACTGTGAGGGTTAAAACAGTACATAACTAAATTCAAGGTTAGATTCTAATTGAAAGTCTGACCTGGGACCAAAAGTTTTGCCTTTTAAAACTACTTCTGCACCATCCTTGAAAACAAAATGTGTACAGTGGTATAACACACATTTCCCTGTCGCTGACTAAATCGGTTATACTGAACAGTCAGAAAACTATTTATTCATTTATTAAAAAAATAATTAACCATCTCTAGATAAAATTGGTTCACCATTAATTTTTATAGTTGTAAATATTTTTAAAATTTCAGTACTAAAATTTAAAATGACCATTTGTTTGATGGTGTACTGATAGCATGCTAGACTACAAAAAGCAATATCAATTTAATAGCTAAATTAATATCTGGCACCAACAAAAAATATTTTAAGTTTATACCATACCCCAAAATAAAAAATGCGAAACAATAAATGAAGTTTAGACATCGGTAATATTTTTAGGTCATCTATAAGGTAGGTCAAATCATGCAAAATGCTAGTAAACTTTCATTTTCAGCACCAAAATAAATGCCAACCCCTCCAACCTGAAAACAAATTTAATTGTTTACCATGAATTCTGGCTTGCTTCTACTTCGAGGAGGCAACTATGAAACAATTACTAAATTCAAAAATGAATGAATTTATTTTGTTATCAAAATAATTGCTGAGTATAAAAATTTAATCGTTCATGAATATATATATATTTTTTTTTTATTTATTTTTTTTTATTGAGTGTGATGCATCTTACAATATTAATTTGAATATAAGTATACGTTAAATTTTCACTAAACTTTTTTGCTGCTTAAAATTTTTCTTTTACCTATTATTTGCTTTTCCTTAACTTATATAATTTGATGGAACCACTGACTGAATCATGTATGACGTTTGGAAAAATAAAATTTTGAAGCAGTAATGGTTGGTGAAAATTTAGAGGTTTTTTTTATGTTCAGATTAAACGTAGTCTAAAAACGAAAGTAATTTCTTTTGAAAATCATCCTTCCTAAGTTAAATCCTATTTTAGCCTGCTTAAAATAATTTATTAACTTCTACTAGAGAAAATTCATGTATTTATATCATTTTTATCATAAATGTTTGAGTTAAAAATCATTTTCATGAAATACGATAAAACAGTGTGAACAAATGTACTGTATACTGTAATTTCACAAAACTGTGATTGTAAATAAATAAAATTAGGCTTAAAGCATGTATGTATTTCATTGAATTGTAATTAATTACTATAATATTAATGATATTGTACATATATTTATATATTTAAATGAAATCATTTTAAAAACAATGTAATACAATAATACATAAAACATAAATTTAAGATAAAACTGTCAGGTTAGTTTTTAATAAATGATTATTTTAATTTATTAAAATGTGTTTTTAAAAATAGTAATGAGAATTTAAATTTTATAATTTATTGTTTATAATGTATGATAGTTAACAAAATTATAATAAAGTCAAATGTTGTATGCAAACAAAATATGAAATATATTTTCCACAAATCGCGATGTAACTAAAAATTCTGCAGGGATCTCCCATTAATAACAAAATAACACTGTTGTTATTATGTTTAAATTTAATTTTACTTCGGTTATTGTTCTTTAATTGGTTTAAATTAAATATTTTCCAAACAGGAAAAATTGAAGGTTATATTTTTCAGTTACGAGGGTCTTCTGATATTTTATTCTTTGTATAAAGTATTATTTTAATTCTTTCATATTGCACTTCTGGTTCGATTCCATAATTTTCAGTTTTTAAACCTCTTCCTACAAATTCAGTTTGATATTTTGCGGGAAACAATTTATTAAATATTTTAGAATTATTGTTATTGAATATTAAGGAAAATTGTGCAATTACGGAATATACAAAATATATTTTAATTTTTCAATGAAATTAGTTTCAAAACCTTGCAAATTTACCTTTTTGAAGTGCTTTTCAGAAAGTAATTTGTCTCCACAAAGAAATCATTAGATAATTTCATTGAAATTATCTAAAATTAATTGAAACCCAGGATAAGAAATCTAAATTTGAGAGCTGGGATAGTGCATTGGTTGACTGCCTCCATTTTGGGTCAAAAACGTCCTGGTTTCAAATCCAGTATAGATCAGTTAGCTTTTCACCTGAGTGAGAAGAATCAGGCTGATTGAAGGAGCCACATCTTCGGTGGCATTTACTAAGTGGCTGTAATTACTATACTATGCATCATACTTTATATCAATGTAACTTTGAAGGTCAATGGAGTTAGCCACAGAATTACTGGATTACATTTTTCATGTCACTTGCTTAATTACTTTATACACATAAACGAATGAGTGCATTCATTATAGAATGTTCATAAACATACGATATGTTACTGATGTAGTAAATGCACTTCACTTTTGATTTTCAGTTCATTGTATTTTTTACCTTTATCTATTTATTGTATGATAGCCTAACATTACTTTTACTTATCTGTATACAACGCTGGAAGACGAGGGGTAAGGTGGGGCTGTTAGTAATGCTAGACGTTGAAGCTGACAATGAAATAAAATCTGTAATACAGTAATTACTGCTAATACAGTATATTACTGCTTAAATTGAAATCAAATTTCATTACATTGCTACATACTTTCATTATCCTGTTTCATCAAATGAATTTGTACAGGTTTACTCATTAATGAATATAGAATCCTTTGAAGGTTATAAAAATATCAAACTTAAGATAAAATGGGACCCTCTATTTACAATTACGTAAAATATTAAATTTTATTAATTTATTTTATAAATAATACATTATATTTATAAAAAAGATAAATTTATTAAATAAAGCTTAATTATAAAAGTGTAATTAAAGTTGTACAGATTGTGCAATAAAGTTTACAATAAATGGTATTTTTCTTTTTTATTGATGGTTATCAATTTAAAAAATATAATATAAAGTTTCTTATTGTGATTAATCCAGTCTCCATTATTTGATCTTTTGATTTCATTGACATTTCCAGGCGTTTTATTTTTTTTAACTACCTTGATGTTTCCAAATACTAGAAATATTAGTGTGTACTGTGTAAGTGACAAAATGCAATTATTTCATTTAGACCAATAGTTATTTTTATCCCTAATTTGTGTACGTTGCAATCTGTTCAATTCACAACAATAAGCAACCCCATGATTCGATGAGATGAGGATAATGAGTATGATGTGTAAATGAGGTGTAGTCTTGTACAAACCCAGGCTAACCACTCCTGAGCATATGGTTAATTGAACCCCAACCTCAAAGTAACCACTGTCTAGTATTCAAATCTGTATACATGATACTACCTTTACAAGGATTTGAACCAGGAACCTTGGTCTCCAAAAATCAGCTGTTAAACAACTGACTCACAGCAACGACTTTACCTCTAGACCAACCCAGTGAGTTAGACCAATAGTTATGTATCCAAAAATTGTATATGTACATCCTAATGCAACTTCTATGTACATATTTTATATAGGGAAACCACTTTATTACAATCAGAACAACCACAGAAATACTTATAATATTAGAAAATTTCTCATCACCAGACTCAAAGTTATTATTCACAACAAAGAATTAAATAGTACTTTCTGAGCTAAAATTCTAGAGACTGCCTGACCACAGCTCCTCCTAGAAATGAGAATTCAGAAATCGGTTATATCTGGACATCAAGAGCTACAGATTGTACCCAGTAGGCAAAACAGGGAACATATTCTGCTAGTGTTAAGATGCATAAAGCCACTTCATCCACGCCTTTCTGCATTGCACTCACCATTTTATCTTGATTCTTGTTCCTCATCTACATCCCAAACTTTGATTCAGTTCTCATGCATCATTCTCCATTGACTCTTTGACTCTGTCTAAGCCCCCACAAATTGTTTAGGTTTTCTGTCCTCAACCATCATTATGTTTGCATGGTCAAACCATTTCAGCTGCTGCTTAAATGGTTTGACCATCTTTCTCAGTACATCATTTCTTAGCTGTTCCCCAATTTTTATTCTCCCAAGTTTCATCTGTGATGTGGACACCTGCCTTGGATGAATAAAAACAAGTGGCCTAGCAAAGTACAGAATGAATCTTAAGAGAGAGAAGAAAAAGAGAACATTCAGCAACACAATGGATAAATGGAGCAATGGAGGTGGTGACCAATAGAGGCCTGCTAGAGGGGATTGAATGGACAGAGAGGCTTAGAATTTTGAAGGGAAGAAACAGCAATAATAGCTGTCTAAAATTGCCAAAAAAGAAATCAAACTTGTTTAAATTAACAGGTTAATAATTATTATTTCTTATTCTGCACACATATACTTTTAAACACTTTGAATTTATTACTGATAACACGTCTACAATATTTGATTTAATATACTTATTACAATATTACAAGCTTACTCCAAAATAATACAAGATTCTTTCTCAACAAAACAATCACAATTCACAATATCAGCTAGCATAAAGGTCTGTTTTTTCTAGAATTTCTACAAAATCAGTTTTTAAGTTTTTCTTTGAAATAAACTTAACAGACAATGTCAACTTTACTGAAAATCCAAAATTAAACATTTTCAAACAGATTTTTTTTATTTATCGGTAACAAAAGTACACGTTTACGTACAGAGTTAAATAATCAAGCTAAAAATATTGTACTTATGATTCAAACTGAAGTAGCAGTATTTAAATAGCTTGTTGAAATAGCTACTGAAGTTATTTTTGCCATTTTTAAAATGATTAAATCAAGAACTAAAAGTTATAAATTTTTATTCAAATAAATTCCGAAAACTGATTATGACAAAATTTAAAAAAAAACATCCTTAAAGAGTAGAACAGTAAAACTCTGATAATCTTAATCCCATAATTGACATGCTTTTGATATCCCGAATTTACATATTATTATTATTGATTCACACAGATTTTTAAAACAATTCAACTGAAAAAAATGTATTTAGTCCTGAAGTATCTCTTATAGAAATATTACCTACATAATCAAGCTCCTGGTAGTAAGTAACCACATAAATTTAGCCAGCTGTTCTATCAGTCTTCTGCAATTTCACACCATGTTTCCCAAAAAATTTGACGTATAGGGAAATAAACATTGGACAATGTACTCTCAACATTTATCATATACAACGGTGTAATCTTACTTTTATTACTCCAGTTATTTGAAAACTGAATAAAAATGAGTCTACAAAAGATTTTTAAGAACTCATAATTAAATTATTATAAAATTTCGATATAGCGCAGTACTTGCATAAAAATTTTCACTTAAAAAGAAATATTGTTTTTGTTGTCTGAACATCAGCCGTGGAGTTTGAACCCACCTACTATTTCAAGTTCTTTTGTTTTTTTGCTAAAAATAATATTATTAAATAATTTGTTAACTTAATTAAATTTTTAGAAAAGATATTTACGAGTTAGTTATATTCTATCGAATTAAAAATTACAGTTTTAATTTTAAATGTTTTCCATTATTTAATTAATAATAATCAATGATCAATTTTAACAAAAATAAAATAAAAAAGTTTCAATTTTTAGGACTTAAACTCACAGCCTCCCATACGTTAATGTAAAAAATTAAAATAATTTGACCTCTTTACACACACAGCTATTGACCAGACAGCAATAAATGTTAAATTTTTTCTTATGCAAGTACTCCACTATACCAAACTTGAACAACATTTTTGTCAATTTATTAATACCGTATTTACTCGCGTACCCCACGCCCCCCGCGTAAGCCACACACTCGAATTATACAAACTAAAAAAAAATTTAAAAAATAAATACCGAAAAATACAGAGGTCAAACTTACATAAAATATTTATTATAATAATTTTTTACAAAAAATTTAAAAACAACAGTAATGGTTAAATTCAAATCAAGAGGCAAGTAGGCTACCTATATATTAGTTAAGTGAACATAAAAACGCATCTTATGAGTTCATATACCCAATAGTTTATTTTTGACAGCCTGGTTGACCTGTAAAAAATAAAACGATTACTGCAAGTTTTCCTAAATATAGGAAGTTGTAAATTCTTTTCCGTTAGTATTTTCATAAAAAAATATAACCTGTTACTTGTCATAGTTCATCTGAACTGCTTCCTTCGATGACAGAGGGACCTGGTACACCTTCGCTTGTGGCACTCTCATCTTCGTCATCACTACCATCCATCCACAGGAAATCGTCCTCTGTGCCATCCAAATTGTTTGAAATTCCGCATTTTTTAAAACTTTTAACAACAGTTTCTTCTGTTATCTGCAACCATGCAGTTTTGATCCACTCGCAAATGAAATTAAGCTCTGGTCTCTTGATTTTTCAAGATGGTGTATGCGCGTGTTCTTCCATAGCCATCCAATTCATATAAAGTTTCTTTAAATTAGCTTTGAACGGTCGATTCACGCACACTTCCAACGGTTGTAACAAACACGTCAAACCTCCCGGAATAATCACTTGAAAACTTTTGTCTTTGTTTAAAATTTTCTTTACTTCGTCAGTTCGATGTCCCCTAAAACTGTCTATGATTAACATGTTATGTGGGTTCAACAAAGCTCCGGGACGACGGTTCCACGCCTTTTTTACCCAATCAACAACTAAATCGCTATCCATCCACCCGCTTTCTTGCGCCGCCACAATTATGCGAGAAACATTTATTTTCGGTATGGTTTTTCTCTTAAAAATAATATACGGAGGTAATTTCTTCCCATCCGCCGTAATACACAACATTACGGTACATCGTAATTTTTCGTAGCCTGCTGTCCGCACTGAAACAGCTTTTTCTCCTTTCTTGTTTACTGTTGTTTCGGAAGGGCTTTCAAAATAAACATGAATCTGATCGCAATTGCCAATTTGAGCTAAAGAGAAATTGTACTTTTTCCTCATATCTATAACGCATTTTAAAAAAATTGTTATTTGCTCCTCATATTCATCCGGTAACCTTTGTGCAATACGTGTTCGCTTTCTTAAACTTAAATCATTTATTTTGAAAAGCCTAACTATCCATCCTCTGCTGGCCTTAAAATTAAGAATACCTTTACTTTCTGCTATTTTTATACCTTTATTTTGGCACATTTCAACAGAAATCCCATAACCAAATTGGCGTTTTTCTAATATAAACTGCACAAGTTCTTTTTCAATTTCATTAAATTTTGGTTTACATCCTCTGAAAGCTCTCCTGTTAGCAGAAGTTTTCAAGAGAAGATTCTTTTTCTTCCTCCAATTTCGTATACATGCTTCATTTATATCAAATTTTCTACCTGCTCCTCGGTTTCCGATATTCTCAGCTTCTCGCACTACATTTAATTTCTCACTCGCGGTAAAAGAACGCAAACGTAAACCTTTGGTTGTACTCATGATGTATGTTATACAAGAACAAATAAACACGCTGTGAAACACTGCTTACTTCGAGATGACTAAACGCGTTATAGGCCTAGCTAGCAATAATACAAAAAATAATACCGGTATTATGAGTCAACAAAAAATTGGAGTTGAGGTCGTTGACCTTGATCCAGTGTGTTAAAATCAGAATGTAAGAAGTCACAGAATGGGTGAAGTTATGGCGGATACGATAGTACGCATGTAAGCCACGCACCTTAGGTTTTCAGGCGGCAATTTTAAAAAATATCTGCGTGGGGTACGCGAGTAAATACGGTAATTAAATTATTAGCTATAAAAATCTTTTGGAAACTCAAATCTTTTGTCCTGTTTCCAAACAAATAGAGTAATGAAAGTAAGATTACAGCCTTATAATAAAATTAATGTTGACAGTACATAGTCCAATGTTAATTTTCCTATACATCAAATTTGTTGGGAAGCACGTTATGATACTAGTCCTCACTGACTCAGATGTTCAGAGTTTGACTGCATGAGATTACATGTTCTATATATCTACAACCAGATTAATTGATAAGCCAATGCAATAACAACATATAAGGCACATATATAAATATTGTGTTTAAATAATTGCTTTTATTTTTAAATATTTTAACTGTACACGAATGATTCGGATTTTTAACAAAATTACAAAGAAAAGATAAGGTATGTATGGATGGAATGTTCAGGTTATGGAATATTTAACATATTTTCTTTCATTTAATTATAAATCACCATAGGAATGCAACCGTTGGACGCCAGATGATCAGAAATAGTATTTATACAATGTTTTTATTTAATTTTTATTTTAATTAGTTATTAATAACATATAATGGACTAAAGGTCAAGTGTGCATACTTGAAGATACAGTATATAATATGGATGATAAGATTTTTTAGAATATCTTATTTTATTTAATCAGTAATAATTTACAAATAAAAGAAGGCA
This sequence comes from Catonia carolina, assembly GCA_035578175.1. Taxonomy (NCBI): domain Eukaryota; kingdom Metazoa; phylum Arthropoda; class Insecta; order Hemiptera; family Achilidae; genus Catonia; species Catonia carolina. The sequence goes on from JAQMRL010000001.1 coordinate 355,857,794, forward strand.
ACAAAGTAGCACAACAAACCACTTAAGAAACTTTCCGAATACACTTGTAAGAATCAATTTCAAAAAATAGCACACTAGCCAGAAACTATTTATTTAAGCCTTACACGGACATCATCAACAAGATATCTCGCTTCCTGAGTACTGCATTAATAGGGCAACACAAATAAGATATCTCCTAAACTGCTGTTTAAATTTTAACACACTATAAATATAAATTGATAACAATTACATTGAACCTTGTAATATAATATATTGATGCATCAGAATGAAACAGAATATAATGATTATGTTTTTCCTTGTCTTCCTACATCCTGTTATCATAAGATGTTTACAAACAGAAACAATGTTGTTGCTCGACTATTCAGTTTGTTCCACTAATGCTGTGATTTGTTTTCATTATTTCATATATTTATATATTATTTAATATATTTTTTAATTCATTAATTAAATAAAGGACAGTTAACGAATTTATAACATCCATTCTTCTAGCTATTAAATAATTCATATGTATATATCACGGTTTAAATTTTGCTTCTTTGCCTTTTTTGGAACTGTTTCTTATTTTTACAAAAGCGACCGATTGGTGGCACTGGTGGATTTCATTTTATATTCATAAATATTCCTCCACTGAAAGAGCCCATACAGCCTATGCTTGGAAGAGGATATCACTCAAGTGTTATTGATGGCCTGTGAAATGCTTAGAGAGAAAAAACATCTAAAATTTACCTTAGTACTTTGGAAGGTAACAAAAAGATTTTGTATTATAATTTTAAGGCATAATCTGTAGTAGACTAAATGAAGAGTTCACAAAAAAGGTCTCTGTAATTATTTGTACTCTTTATCAGGTGACATTATTAGAATGTTTAGTATACTTAACAAAACCATGATTCTCTTACGAGCTATAATCTCCCATATTTTTTTCCAATTACAAAAATAATTCTTCCATCGTATTCTATACACCATAACTAAATCACACAAGGCACAAAACTGTACTTTTGAAAGCGTTCAGGAATAGAACACAAAATAACTAATCTACAATCTGCTTTACAAAACTTCACAAGAATTACTGGAAGTTAAGAATTAAATTGATTAAGAATTGATTGGAAATAGTCATAACTTTTTGATTTTCACTAATTTAGTGGTCTTTTGTATAAATTTATTAAGTTACTAATCGCAATTTAGAATGTATATTTTCAGAAAAACCAACTCAAATTTCATCTTTCACAGAATTTACTAGAAATTTTATTATTCAATATCGGTATAAAAATTAAACACCACTTTATTTTTTATTGTTTTTTCATTTAACGTCCGACTGTTCTGCAATTACTGCTAATGCAGATGATGAGAGAAATGATAGATGAAGATGAGGGATGAAAAAATAGCAGACCTGACCGGGAATTGAACCTGGGGCCCTGGCGTAAAAGCCAGTTGCGCTAACCACTACACCGCTTTAAATATCAAAGTACCTATAATAATTGACAAACCTTTAATGACAATATCAAGAATAAAGTATAAAATCTATGAACATTTTCCTTATTATATTATATAATTATCTAATAGAATTATATAATATACAATAACCACCAAATACACAGTAGATAACTCTCGCCTAAATAAAAATGTCAATAGGCTCTTTCGGATACCATGAATCCATCTTCAGTTGAAATATAAATAGGCCTACATCAATGCATGCACACTTTCATAAGTTTGTCATGACGAAAATTTGTTATATTATATCATTTTTAATAATAATATATAAATAGATATTCCTTTTGATTGTAGAACCACAAATCATGTTTTAAAGTTACTTGAAAGGTGGTTCACAAGCTAATAAATACATAAAAAAATATATCATAAATGGAATGTATAAAACTAAAGGATATCTATACAAATTTTAATAGGAAAATAAAGATTCTGTATCATAATAACATAACCTAAAACTGGATGAGAGAATTGACAGATACTGGTATGTTGCATCTGCCTTTTAGATCACTCAATTCAATTACAACTAAGCACTGGACAACTTCTGCTCCTAACTCAGTTACCAACTGACAACTTGCTGCCAAAGTTCCTGAAAAAAAAAAACAATAAAAATATCAATTCATTAAAAAATTACTAATGTTTCAAATTTCACTAAAACAACAACATTATATAAAGATTTTTACACAATTTTTTTTTTTTTGAATTGTTCAAATGGTATTTTGATTTTACTGCTTATGCCACCCCCTTGAAGTAATCTGAATTTTCTATCCTTTTACAAATTGAAGCAATCTTACCGTTGTACGCTTTTGCAATTCTTGTTTACTTTCGTTTATTATTTTTATTTAATTATATACGAGGGCCATCCGGAAAGTAGTACCCGTTTCCGCCGCATGAGGTGCTGACGAGGCGAGCAGCCGCCGGTCAAGGTCAGATCGCTTCAGTGGCTTGTCTGCCTTCTCTGTTGTAAGTTCCGCGACGCTAGCATTGCCTGTCTTGTTTCTGTGACCGTTCATAATGTTTAAAAAAATTGAGAACGCCGCCAGTTGTGAAGTGAGGGCTGTAATAAAATTTCTCAATGCAAGAAACGTTCGACCTTGTGATATTCATCGCCAATTAAAGGAAGTGTATGGAGACGATGTGATGGATGAGTCATCTGTTCGGCGCTGGTGTCGTAATTTTAACTTGGGGAGGGGAACACACACGACGATGAGCGTTCAGGGAGACCATCTGTCATTACAGATCAACTGCTGAGGTCAGTAGACGAATTCGTGAGGCACGATCGGCGCGTTACAATTGATGACATCTGTGAACATATCCCTAATGTTTCTCGCACAATTCTTCATGAAATTGTCAAAGACCATCTGCATTATTCAAAAATTTGCGCAAGGTGGGTCCCTCGCATGCTTACAGATGAGCACAAAACCAAGCGTATGGCTGCTGCATTAACATTTTTGGAACGTTATTCTGATGAAGCAGACGCGTTCTTGAATCGCATAGTTACTGGTGATGAAACGTGGGTTTGTTATGCTTCACCTGAGAGTAAACGACAGTCAATGGAGTGGCATCATCCTCATTCACCAAAGAAACCAAAAAAATTCAAGACTGTTCTGTCCACCAGGAAACTTATGGCAACCATTTTCTGGGATCGACGTGGTATACTGCTTATTGATTTTATGGCCCGTGGAGACACTATTAACGCTAATGCGTATTGTGAAACATTAAAGAAATTACGGCGGGCAATACAAAATCGACGGAGAGGTCTATTGTCTGATGGCGTCATTCTCCTCCATGACAATGCCAGGCCTCATGCAGCGGGGATAACACAACAACTTCTGCAGCAATTCAATTGGGAAATTTTCGACCATCCACCGTATAGCCCGGACTTGGCCCCTTCAGATTTTCATCTCTTTACAAAACTTAAAACGAGTTTTTGGCGGGAAAAAGATTTGACAGCGATGAAGAACTTAAAGAAGGTGTGACTACGTATTTCGATCGGCTGGCGGCGGAGGAATATGATGCTGGAATACAAAAACTCATCACACGTTATGACAAATGCTTAAATTTGCTTGGAGATTATGTGGAGAAGTAGTTTAAGGTATGCTCTTTTCAATAAAAATGTTTACATTTGTTAATATTTACTTCTGTGTCTTTATTTCACAAACGGGTACTACTTTCCGGATGGCCCTCGTATTTATATATTTCACCAATTACAATAACAACAAACCATCCATTGATCATCAAAACAAATTTTTTTAAATTTTCAATTAAGATTCCAACTTTATACATAAATTTTATAATTATTTTCTTTACATTAGTTTTTCTAATTTAAAATGAACAACTTTTATTTTGTATTAAAATTTAGATACTTCTTTTTTTTCTTTATTTTTATAAATTTAAAAAATATTTCATTCCAAAATATATATATAAATAAATTTCTAATAAAACAACAAGCTATATTATTCCCCTTGCTAAGAGAAATAAACTTTTTAATTCAAAAAAATAAATTTTTATTAATATATAGCTAAATTATGTGTATTTAAAATTTTGTCAAAAAAAATAATTATACTATTATTATTTTATGAAAATACTATGCTTTTTGTATTAATAATTAAATAAATGATCTGTGCTGAATAAAATAAAATAATTAAGCATATATAAATAAAAAAAATACAAAACTTAAAAATTAATACACAATGTCATAAACATAGATTCATAAATAATCATACATTATATTATACTATAATACAATTATCACTATTATCATAACAACACAGAACCAATTACAACTAACGATCATTTTTATCAACAATTCTTATTAGAAAAAATAATTATTAAACTACCTCAATGAATGCAAATTGATAATTTACAAATTATAAATTCTCTTACACCCTTACGGTGCTTCCTGATGTGGCCACCTCTCTGTCATACCACGGCATGGCCCTACCAATTTTGTAATTAAAGTTGGTTATTATTTTAGTGATAATATAGTTCTATTAATATTTACTTTCTTTGTCTTAGATGTCATGTCTTACTTATGTAAAATTTTGTGCTGAATCCAGTGATGTTTTCAAATAATTGATATTTGAAGTTGTTAAAATCCTGTAGCAGATTTTCTGAGATTATGTCAAATGTAAAAATTCATGGACGGACAAACATTGAAAAAATTTACTGTAATTTTAACATATAACAAAGAGAAAACATTACAAAATATTCTTTTTCACTTTTAATAAATTGAATTAGTACTTGAAATAATATAAAGGAAACTAATCTAAATAAATAAATAAAAAGATGATACTGAAAATAGGCTTCTAAAAATTACATTCTAAGAATTTTATTGATTTTCTTGTTAAGTGTGGAGATATAGTCACTTGAGTCACGAGTTTGCCCTTGTTTGCAACGAGGGGTAAAGGAGGGAAAGCATCAGTGCGCATGCGTGACTGCTTTAATTTCAGTACAACAAACATAACAATTTATACTATACTCAGAGCATATATAGTATATCGCGGAACCTATTGTACGTTAACTGTACGAATATAACTGTTTGTTACCGTAAACACAAATGTCGGTTTCTCGAAAACATGGTCGAACTATTCACAGTGCTCAACGCAATGTAATAAAATGTTGTGAAGTTGAAGCTAAACAAAAATGCCTATTCGTGCCTCTTAAAAACAGCCACGAGCGAGCGGCTAACTACTGTGATGTTTCTCTTTCCTCAATTCGAAAAATAAAGATGAAAATTAAGGACGTGAAGAATCTATTCTTTAACAGTTTTGTTGACACCTGGTAAAAAAAGAAAACGGTTAGGTAGATACTAGAGAGACTGATAATGAAAACCCCGATGACAGCAATAGTAAAGAAGGCAATTCATTCGTAATTACAGTAAATCAAACATTTCTAGTCATGTAATTAAGCTATAGGCAATATTACAGGTCATATTTATTACTTTTAAGGTTTATATAGAAAACATTTTCTTGGAATAAACCACAGCTTACAAAATGTGTGTAGAAACTGGACGGTACTAAAATGTAGTAGTGTCTCACTGTTGAGGTTGGCAGCATTGCATATATTTCACTTCCCTTCCTCACCCATAGCGTATGTAGCCCATACATACGCAAAAGGCAATCTCGTGACTTCAGTATCTATACCAATCTTGAAAATTTTCTATAAAGGATAGTCTCCAGTACTTTCTTACATTTTTATGTTTTGAACCAGAATTTTTAATTTTTCTTTAACGAATCCAACAGAAAAGGGATCTTAACTTCATCATTAAGAAATACACTGGTTAAGCTAAGGTATGTTTTCCCCATTTGTAATTTTTGGAAATTTAAACAGGTTTGAAATTCAAAATAAAATAAGGTAATTTTAATACACAGAAAAGAATAAGTAATATTTTAAACAACAAACAAAAAATTTCATTTTTTGACCTAATTTCAATTTTTTCTCCTCAAAATTTTGCCTAGTGAAGACAAGGTCTCTTTTCCTATGGACAGTCACATATGAACTAACCACAATGCACTGTACTGCTGGACACTCAATCAGACCATTATACAGAAGAAAATGGTACAGCTCCTGCACTTCAAACAAAAATTCAACGACAACCCCACAAGAGAAGATGTTTTTGGTATGGTGAGCTGGTAATAGCCATCAAGTGCTACATAATGCCCACAGTGGTACATTTTAGAATCATGTAGGACTGTTAGCCTCAGTACAGTAACATAAATGGTCCTTACCCAGACCACCACCTACTAGGGTTTCAGAAAATACCATTTGTTACAGCCCCATCCAAAGACACTTTTAAACCAAACAGAATATATTTTGACATGTGTTGCATTTATTACAATTTATTCGTTCCTCTTAAAATTAGTTATAGAACTAAGAATTGCTAATTTTTTTCGTATAAACTAATTTTTTTACCATTTTAGATAACCAAGAATTTTCAGTACAAAAGCTGTCTTGTGTAGCACACCTACTAAGAAGTACCTTTTGACATTAAATTTTATATTTATTATCTGTATGCCAAACACAGAACAGTTTTCTGAAAAGCACAGATTAAATTTGAAGCTAAATATTACAATAATTAAAAATCTGCAAAAGAAAACTAGAAAAAAACAAGTTAACTTACTTATAAAATTCTAAACAGACTAACTAAAAAAACATTTTACCTCCAGTTGCCAATAAGTCATCTACTATAAGAACTTTTTGACCATTTGATATGCTGTTCTCTTGTATTTCAAAAACATCCTGAAAAAAATTAGCAAAAGGTAACAAAAAATTATAGTATAATCTGCTTTTATACAAATAAATCTTTAAAATGCATTCTACAGCTTGTAATTAATCTAGAAATAGAGATGCTTTTTAAATTTTTATCAACTATTTTTGCTGGTTATAAGTAAATTAGTTTTAATTTTGGTGTTTTACATACTCTGATGATAGAGGACTATGGAAATATAGAAGCAAAGTATTAGGTGAAAAGAAAATTGAAGCAAGAAAAAAATATTAGTAAAAACTTAAAGAGTATTTTTTACATTTGAATTAAAATTAAAACATTAAATCTGTAGCGGAACAATACCAAAATTTCCCATTACCCCTCTTAATACTGATACACAATCCATTCAAAAATCACAAATTGTAGCATGTAAAGACAAAAATTTTAAATAACTGAAAGTAACAAAGTTTAGAAATAAAATCATTAGTATTGTAAATACATTTTTCACCCGAGATACTCCAATTTAAGCAAAATGTAGATGAAAACAAAGAAGTTAGTGGTCACGTTAATCATGACTATACAAATGGGCCAGCCCTTGGTGTAGTGGTCAGTGCAACTGGCTTCTACACAAGGAATCCCAGGTTTAATTTCCATTCAGTTCTGGCATTTTTCGTCACTCATTTTCATGTAACGCCCTTCCTATGTGCAATAGCAATAATATGCAGAACAGCCATTCACTGAAAATAAAAATACAACTACTATACATTATGATGTTGTGTGCTGGTAAATAAGCTTCAGTAATAAACAAAGACTGAGGGCCTTAGAGTCGTACTGGTTACACAGGTCATGCAGGGTCTTCAGAGGGAAACTTATAAGAAATTAAGACACAAGGCAATGAACCAGTTTTCAGGATAAAATACTAGATAGAACAGAAACCAGACAGTTATAACAGAAAAACATAGTAAAAATTGGCTTATGTGCATGTCCAAACTAAAGACTTAGAAAGAGTCTCCCTTTAACCGTCTCTTGTGATAGTGGGAGTACGGTCAGCAATGATTAACAGCTGGAGCAACAATAAGGAAATAGTATATATACACAGAAGTGGGAGAGGCAAAAACTGTACAACTAGGGCAAACCACGTCTTCAACCTTTTTTTAAAATTTATTTGTAAAAAAATAGTATAGTATCGGCACATCCTAAGAATGGCAGTGAACATGTGACCCCAAAGAGCACTCCTTTTCAATCTAGGGCATAGAAGGGAAGAGAGGTTGCCCTCAAAAAACATGAATGCAGGGAGCCCAAGACAAACAAAGTCCTCAGTAGCGAAAAATCTCACAAGAGAGTGAAAAATCTCACAAGAGAGTGACAGAAGACAGAAGACAACGGGCTGTAGGATACAGGAAGTGGAGAAATATGTAAACCCATAAAAAAAAGTAAAAGTAAGATAAGGTAAGCTCATTTATTTTTCTTAGAACTTAATTATAACACTTTGCCACTCTCAGTTCTTAGCTTTGTAAAACCTTGCTCTCAGATGAATAAAACAATTACCAGAAATGAGTAGTAAATCTACAAAATGAGGTTAAAACTGTCTTGAAAAGGAAAATTCAGAAAATATCAGTCTGTTTCAGAGCAATCACTTAACCACACCATCTATTTAAGGTTATATACTACCTAAGTTTTTGTTTGTAGAAGATGGTCAATTATAACTAAAAAATAATAAAGCTGCAGAATAATAAGTAAAACCAAAACTTACAGTTCCATATTCAAGAGCAAATGACACTTGTTTTAATGACCCAGGCAATTTTCCTTTCTTTCTAATTGGTACAAAACCAATACCTAATTTATGGGCAATAGTTAACCCAAACAAAAATCCTCTTGATTCTAATCCAACGACTACATCAACTTTTCCTAATTTGCTTGCTTCATCAGATAGCAAATCTAGCAAACAATTGGATGCTTTTGGATCTTTCAAAACAGAAAATATATCCCTGAAACAAATACCAACAATAACAGTAAGAAAAATCACAAGTTTATAGTTTTCAAGAATGGGGACTGTACAAATGGATTATGTAAGTCCTCTTGTATGGAATGGAAGCATGGATACCCTGAAACGAGATATTGATAGGATCCACTGATCCAGACTTTTGAACTTTTGGCTTAACGTCGCAAGACAAAAGTGACATGGACAAAGAAGAAAACATTTATGAAGTCCTTCACCTCATGAATAAAAAAGTGAAAAAGAGTTTATTAAGATTGTAAAAATAATAAAACTGCAATCTCATTAGGTTATGCAGAGAGAACAATAATGACAAGATTGTTGTTCCCAGTAGGATCCACCCCTCAATAATACAATGGAGGATCATGGAGTCCCTTGATTCTACCAGTACTACATAAGGCTATTGCCCGTGTTCCATTTGATGAAAAGGCTAAAAGAGGTTAAAAGGTTACCGATTACTATATGTAGTTTTAAATAAATCTGCATTTTTGAAGCAGGGAGTAATGACATCACACCAGACATCAAATTTTTCGGTGATTTATAAATTATAAAATATTATATTTATAGACTATGACTACTTGACTCTTGAGTAAGGCTATTAATAAAATAATTTTGTACACAAGGATTTAAACTAAAGATGACAGTAACAAACCAATCGGCCAACTACCAATAAGACAGATTTAAATTTATTATAAGCAGGTATTTCAATGCTATTATAGTACGCAACCTACTGCGTTATGTTTAGTGAAGTTTGAATTTTTTGTATGGTAGCACTGTCCACTAGCACTTTTTGCATGTACAGATTCACATATTTTACATTACAGTTATGTTTTTTTTTTTTTTTTGTTTAACGTCCGACTGTTCTGCAATTACTGCTAATGCAGACGGTGAAGGATGAAATGACTTTTTTGTAATGTATGAAAATATGCCGTGCCTGAATGGGATTCGAAGCCAAGACCGCATAATGAGAGGCGAGCATGTTACCAACTACGCCAATGCGGCCGGCAAAAGGTTATGTGCTAACTAGATGTAAAATGTTGTTAAAAGATTTTTATAGAAATCTTATTGCTAATGAAGAAACAGCTGTGACTTTTAATAGTCGACACAGCATAAAATGCTTCCTCATGTTATCAATGTGAGAGTATCATGGAAGAAAAAAGAAAATGAGACAGGTAAAGGGCATTTGTACCCATTCTTCGTAGCCCTTGCAATTGTAAATTATCAAATTATTACCCTTTTTATTGTCCTTATTTTATACTTTAATCTTTAAATCATACTTATATTGTAAAAATGTGCGAAAAGTATGTGTTGCGTACCACATCAACAAATACAAACTAAACAAAACGTAACGCGGTAGGCCGCATACTATAAGAGCACTGCTATTTCAACCACTTTATCAAATTAGCCAATTACGTTTAAATATGGTAGGCAAACAAACCATTAAACAATAAATGAAAGAATATGAAACATGTTTACGACCGTCAGCATACAAATGCAGGTCCAGTTATAGTAACTTCAATATTTTTATACTGGCTAGTAGCCTACAGTCAACATCTGATATAGTTTAAAAATTTTACATGTAATTCAACAATACAACCCATCTTAGTTTTTCTTTCATGCTGTTTTTATGATTGTGATTCTGAACATATGTAGAGATGCACTGAGCTCCAATAACGATGTAACTAGGTAATTCGTCTAAGACAATTTCTGTAGCATACCACACCTTGACCTTGATTTTATAAAAACCCAAATAGTCCAAAAGACCAAAAGACTGACGAAACAATATATTATTGTTATTTAAATTCGTTTGATCTAGACATGCAAGACATTTGGTATACCCATCTTACATAAGTCAAAGATAAATAAAAACATATTTATTAATCAACCTATTTTATATATAATTTAAACTAGTACTACACAGAAACATATGCTTCCACATAAATATTATGTTCTATGTTTTCTAGCCACAATAATGTAATTCAGAATTAGTTACATTTTCAGAAAGTAAAAATTATAAAAAAATATACAATTTGCCAGAAATAGGAAACTTTAGAATTATTATTCAGTTTAAAGACATCTATAATTTAAAACATACCTGAACACTATTCCTGGTTTAGGGAAATCAGGAAACGTCCCAACATTATCACGAACAATTTGTAATTTCTTAGATTTTTCATCACAAACACCGCTATTCATTATGAAAAAATGATAAATTTGAGGTTAACACAACAAGTGGTCGCTTACAAGTCTACGTACAAATTATTGGAATGTATGAAGCATCACCTTATCATCCGTCACCTAACGATATGAACTGTACGGACAGATACACTGTCTAATTGCATTATAAATCATAAAAACTCATAATTTAAGTGCATTCTATTGTAAATAGGCTTTTGAATAGATATTACTCAATCCCAGACTAACTCAATGAAGTGTACTTGCTAACTGATACAACGTTTAATTATTGAGTCTCAATCCAAAAAAAATGCGGATTAAATTATATTGCTTTATTTCATTACACATAGCTACATTTCTTTATAACAAACCATTTTATTAAAGTAAAAATATCAAACTTTGTTTTAATAGTTTAGCCCCTATTTGACTCAGTTTACGATCGGTCAGCTGATTGGCACAAAATTTAAATGTTTGCAGTATCCATCCGTTACGAAATATGCCTTTAAAATTATGCCTTCAGATAAAAACCATGTAAATATTACAAAATTATCAGTTACTTATGCCCAGCGTATCATAAAGAATGTCCCTACTGTTCAGAAAATGTTCGATGAATAAATTTCGGGCACAATCTAATACGGCATTACTAAGAAATTACGGTGTCTGTGGTACAAAGGTAAGTTTATTACATATTTACAAACACAATTGAATAGCCGACTAAGAATGAGGGTATTTATTCAGTTTATTTCTACGTGATTGTATGTATATATAATTTAATAAACTACTAATTTATTAAATTCAGTCATTAATAACTGACATTACTTCAATACAGTGATTTGTATATTATACCTTAACATTATAATAATTTTTACACAGCTATTATAGCTTTCATTCATTGAAATCAAAATTCTACTATAGTAGTAGTTGCCTGGGTAAAAAGTATGTCAGAAATTTTTATGAAGCAAACCATTAAGCTGCAGGGGGAATTTTGTAATAAATCTGATTCGATTGCCTCCATAGTATAGTTGTTAGCTCTCTAGCCTACAAATCAGAAGGTTCTGGTTTCATTTCCTAGTTAGAGTCTGGAAATTATTACTATAGTATATCCCACAGAACCATGCAGCAGATATAAACAGACTTCGGGTTGAAAGTTTGTAAAAAGAATGTGTAATCATGTTCCACCAACACCTTCATAAAAAAACAACCGGCGACAGACCGGTTGTTAGTCCTACTGTATGAATTATTTCTACTAGTACTGTCGTATGTAACATTTAATATATATTTCAATTAGTATACAGCAAGTTTCATTTGACAAGCAAAGAACATTTTTTAAACTCAATTGGATTGCGCCAAGTTCAATCATAATTTTAATACATTTTTTACATGCTGCATAGTTTCATGTGACAGAGTATAGTCAAAAACCAATTGTTTCACAACCCAGTGATTACTAATGACCAAGATATTAATGCTACTTAATAAACTAAAAAAAATATCTGAAGTACTCATGAGTTTAAATCAAATATGAATGCATTTAACAAACAAAGGTATGAAAATATTATGAAGAGGAAGTTTGGAGAACTAATTACTAGGCCCACTTCTTATGTTTTGAGCGTAATAATAAAGAAACAGTAATTTGTCATTGAAAATTACTTTGTTTTTCAAAATATTCTCCCTTATTATTGCTTTTGCATCCATTTAAACGAATTGTCGAAGTTTTTTTTTCATTCTGCTTGAGACATCTCCAAAACATTGTTTTTGATCGCATCTATGGCTTCTTCTGCCAACGAAAATTGTTGTCCATGCAATTTATTCTTGATGATAAGGAACAAAAAGAAGTCACTGGGTACCAAATCAGGACTGTATGGCAGATGACCCATTAATTTGATTTCTTGAGTGTTCAAATAGTCATGTTAGACAAGACGTGTGACTCACATTGTCGTGATGAAGAGTGATCCAACAGCGGTTGTTTATTTTCCTTATTTCACTGAAGATTTCCAGCAAACAAATGGTTGTGTACCATTTAGAGTTGACCGTTTTACATTCCAGTAAAGGTATTGTTGCCACATGACCAGTTTTTCTGAAAAAGCAGGCGACCATTTTTTCGAAGTGCTTCGAGCGTGAACAACTTTTGTTGAATTTGGTTCATCTTGAAACACCCATACAGTCGACTGCTGTTTACTTTCCGGCTCGTACGCATAGATCCATGATTCGTCACCTGTTACGATGTTATATACGTCTTTTGAAGCATCACCATTGTATTCCTTGAGCACTTGTGTGTACCAATAGACATGAACATCTTATACAGTTTTTCAAATTATGTGGAATCCGATGAAAACAAACCTTTTTCACTAATAAATGTTCGTATGATATTTGATATATGCTGGTCGAACTAATGCGTAAGGTTGCCTAAATCTCACAGTATGTCACATGACAATCTTGCATTATCAGTTCTTGCACAGCATTAATGTTTTCTGGCACAACAACTGATTTTGAAAGAACTTCACGACTTTTGTCAGCAAGCAAATGGCGGTTATGATTAAACTCGTTATATCAGCATTTCACAATAGCAAAGGATGGGGCTTCATCACCAAAAGTGGAAGTAAGTTGATCAATGACTCTTGTCTTGATAATCCCTGTCAAAAATCTTAATAAATCATGAAAATTTGAAGCATAAAAACTTTCACAAGTTACTTCCATTTTTCCGCTGAGGCACAATTTTCAAGTCACTGCAAACAACGCAAATAATCATGCTCAATGACAAAATGTTCCAAATAAGGTTACGGTCAAAAATTGTAAACTTTCCAGTGGAAACGTCAAGTACTAATTGTGCCAAGGCTCAAAATGTAGATAGTGCCCCTCTTATCGTAATAAAATCTGCTTAAGTCATTCTTAAATCAACAATATCTTGTGAAAACAATACTTTCCTTCCCTATATATTCATATAGGGCCAGAGAAAGTAAAAATATTGTAATGAGCTAAATTAGCTTAAAGTTAAACACTGCAACTTTACAATGTTTTAACAGCAGAAATCATTTCTATTGTTGTATCTATAACATCCAGAACAGAGAAAAAAAGCAAACTTCTGCATTTAAATGTATAATTATTCACTGTGTTGAATTTCCCTCACAGGAAAATTTGACTAGGATAAGTGATCCTTAAAAACAGTCATTATGCAGGTAAATGGAAGAGGGTAGTTGTTGATCTCTAATTTAGTTACTGTGTTTTTACTAATGCATCTGTTACAAATGACCTTCATTCTAATACAATCTGCATATTTTTAATAATTTATCAAAAGTAGAACTATTAAATTTATACATTTTATTTTCATTTATATTTTGTTAGCTATGTAAAGATATTCCTTATGTTGATTTATACGAAAATAATCCAGAGACAGTAATTAACATCAGAGACTTTTGTCATGGAAAGAAAGTTGTAATATTTGGAGTACCAGGGCCATTTACACCAACTTGTTCCAACGTAAGTTTCATTATTTTTTTTTTTGAAAAGAATTAGTTATTCAAGGGCTGATTTTTTAACTTCGATAGGTCATAAATAAAAGACAAGTCAATATAGAAAAAATTTTACAGTAGAATGTAGATAATCCGGTTTAATTGGGACTGGACCCAGTCTGGATTATTGAATTGTCCGGGTTTTTAAAATGAACCAATGAAAATGAAAAACCCAGTAGATATCTTCAATGTAAAATATTAGCTACAATTGGCCATAATTCAGTGATGTTTACAGAAAAAAAGCAGATAAATAAAACCATATACATTTTGTAGCCGGCCGCATTGGTGTAGTTGGTAACGTACTCACCTCTCATCATGCGGTCTTGGGTTCGAATCCCATTAAGGCATGGCATATTTTCATACGTTACAAAAAAATCATTTCATCCTTCACCGTCTGCATAAGCAGTAATTGCAGAACAATCGGACATTAAACCAAAAAAAAAAAATATATATATATATATACATATATTTTGTAAATAATAATTAACACAATTTTCTATCCAAATTGTGATACTTTTCAGTGGAGATATATTAAATATAGAGTAGTTTTAAATGTTTAAAAATGACCACAAGTCTAAAAAATTAATTCTGGTTTTTGGAAGTAGCTGAAACGTTTTTAATATAGGTACTTAAGTTGGCATGTTCAACAGACATTACATTTCTTTCCAAGACTCTGAATTCCTTTAGGAAAAGGCCCAGAGTTACATATTACTGTTAAAGTTCTACTTTGTACAGTTTCCTTAATCCCGAAACATCCCGTTTTTTACTTTTAAGGCCTCATTGGACCATTAGTTCATAGCCTGGTAAGCTCATTTTCTGCTTTTAATATTCTTGCTGCATTTTTGCAGTTCTTTCACTTCTCTCTTGTTCTACCAATATTTCTTCAAGGCTTGTGATCTTCTGAGCCTTTCTGCTTCGGACAACACTGTTTTCTTGCCACCTTTGCTTTCTGTTGGAATCTGGTTATTGGGTTTTTGATAATTTCCTGATTTAGTTTTTAGTCATTTATTGTGATATTAACTTCTGTTATGTCCTTCTTGACCTCCTTGGTCCCTTTTGGTATATGGCTTTGTTCCAGAAAGACGCTATCAGTCTTCTTACTAATCTTATGTCGTCAACTCTGTTCAAGTGGCCCAGGAATGAGATTCTTTTTTCCTGATCGTACCTGTTAATAGTTCGATCATCTTGTATAGTTCACTATTTGAAATGGCTTTCCACTTACCATCCTTGATGTTTTTTTGTGGATACACTTTCTCACTATTCTCCTTTCAACTTTCTCTATCTTCTCATTATCGCCAGTTCTAATTGTTCCG
This sequence comes from Catonia carolina, assembly GCA_035578175.1. NCBI lineage: Eukaryota > Metazoa > Arthropoda > Insecta > Hemiptera > Achilidae > Catonia > Catonia carolina. The sequence continues at coordinate 355,873,472 of JAQMRL010000001.1, forward strand.
AATAATTTCTCACTTTCATAAAAAATCCCTTTATATAACAATGTTTACAACTACAGAATGATGTTGTACTGTGTAATGTAGGATTCGTATAATATGTATGTAGTAAAAGTTTTACGTGATTCACTTAAGAAAAAAATACTGTATTGCATGTCTTACATTACGTACAGTAAATCTAGGCCTACAAGAAACTTAAGTGCTTTAAAGTAAATTAACATAAAAGTAAAAGACACACAACACACGACTTGCTCACACTCTGTTGGGAACAGCGAGTATTAATTATCTTTGGTGCTTTTATACAAATTCATACATCATGTAATTATACGAGCAGTCAATTTTTTCATCAGAATCAAATCTGGATTATCAACGGTCCGGATTAATGACATTCATTCTACTACATTACGTACTAAAAGTTACGTATACTTATGGCTACTTTTTGACATAATCACCTTGATGATTGAGGAATTTGTCGTACCTGTTGATAAGCAGTTTTCAAAAAATTATAGAAAATGGTTGGAGAATTTCGTGAGGAAACAGTAAAGGCACAAAACTTAAGAAATTTTAAAATATGTTTCTCACATACGAGAGACACAAATGTGAACCAACTTTCCTTGAGAACAAAATATAGCAGATGATATAATTGAGATTAGGAGCTGCTTTGTCAACATTTTTTGTAATGCCCCATCCACAGTACATACTTTTTTTAACTGTAATCCACACAAAATGTGTTAAGGCTTCTTCATAAAATAATGAATGATAACAAATAATATCACTCCAAATTATAATTTTAGTATCGTAACGCAGTACTTAATTACCAAAGCTATATGAAGTTTTACACAATACCACATATGAGAAAAAATTAAGTGTCCTCAATCAAAAACTGAATAGCAAATATCACTAAAAAACCTGTCATTATTTGATTTTTAAAGCCATTACTTTGACTCACATGTATATGTGAGCTGAATCAAGAACCAAACAGATCTAATAATAAATTCTTTTACTAAACAAAAAATTTAAACCAATTACATGTTAAACAATAATTTTTAAAATATTTTAAATACATAACTTTTACATTTCAGAGGCATTTGAAAGGTTTCCTCAGAAAAGCTCATGAATTCAAAAAGATGGGAGTTGATGAGATTGCATGTGTAGCAGTTAGTGACCCTTATGTCATGGCAGCTTGGGGTCGCCATAATGATGCAGAAGGAAGGGTAAAAACATTTATTTCTGTCTACAAATTTGAAATGCCTTTTAAAATCTATGTTATTACATTAAACCACAAATAATTTCGTTTTTTTCACTCACATGCCTAACTTCCCAACACTCAAAAGTTTCTTATTTAATTTCTCCGTTAGTTTTATACGCAAGACGATCAATTTAAAAAATTATATAAGAATAGGAGATGTTAGTTTCATTACAGAATACCAATAACAGAGTCATTTAGAAAATTTTCAACTCCTGTGCCATGAAAAATTATTTCTTACTTTTGGGCTTTGGGAAGACTCTTCATCCAATCCATTGTCAATTAGGTACATATTTTGTGTATTTACAAATTTTTTTAAAGAAATTATTGTTCTTTAAGGAACATATTTAATTTTCTTACTTTGAACTTCTTAGTACAGAGAAGATGAAAGATAAAATACGAATTTAATCTTCCTCAGAAAAAGTTGTTCTCTTGTTATTACAAAACAGAATTAGAAAACAATTTACTGAGGTGCTGTTATTGTTTTAAATATGATTGTTTTATTAAGATATTCAGTATTAGTCATTGTAATAGGGTAAATTGGTCAATAGGTTTCATAAGCCATAACCAAAATAATGCAGAGTGATTTCATTTATTAACTGCAAGTAACAATATAAAATGGTAAATGTCTATTTACCTTTAAAAATTTGTTAAACAATAAGACAACTTTAAATAGTTAATATAATGAGCTTTAAAAACTTTCTATATTCACCTTTTTCACTGCTTTCCTTTTCTTTTTTCTTTAACTTATGAGCACTTTCACAGTGGGCACCGCTTCATCAGGTAATATCATAAAAAACTTCTAGAAAAATTATTTAGAATGTACCTTCCTTTGTCAAAGTTTGAATTCAGTCAAAAAGTTGTAACTAAATTAAAGCTAATTATTAAATAGTTCACTAAATTTAAATTTGAAAAGTGACTTACTTTTACATTCTTTATAATGAATAAACTTGAATTTTTGTAGAAGAAAAACAATACATGAAGGAAGATTCCTTCAGCTTACAAATTGTGGTCTGCATTAACAGGGATTCCCCCTTCAAAGAAAAACCATTTGCTTTTAGCATTATTTGATATTTTCTGTGTTGTTATATAAATAAATACATATTACATATTACGTAAATAAATGTACGTATAAATAAGTTTTGTTGTAAAAATATTTAATTTTTCCACTGAGCTCTTATATCACTCATATTTTACCTTTTCATTATGTAATTCTACTTCTTACTGGCATGTTTTGGTGGATCCATGATCATCAGCATACATTAATATAAAGAATTGAAACTAACCATATTAAAATCCTTAGATGTAACTTCAGCCATTCGTTTAAACAGTTTTTTTTTTCATTATAATTCAACTTTCTTTCATATTCTATGCCGATATTATTATATGCTGCAGTCAATATTACTTTATCATTTATAAATTTAATCTGTTCATTTTAAAATTAATTTAACTTTCATTAATCATTTCATTTTAACCTGTTCAATTTTTTAAATTATCATCTGTCCGATACGCCCAAATGTCAGAAACTACAAGAGATTTGTTGCTACAAATGGCTTTTAGATTCATAAACTACACAAAATTTAGAAGGCCTGGATTGAATTTGAATTTCCAGTTTCGACCGAAAGAGGCCCAAAACCAAGCTAAGAAATCAAAGTTGCAATTTTGAAACAAAAATAGTGTAATTTGATTCCTCTTAAAGTATAGATACAGAAATCATTGGGTTTGAAGTTCCAGTTTCAACCGGAAGTAGCTCAAAACCAGATGTCAAGAAATCAAAGTCAGAAACTACACAAGATGGCAACAAACGGTTTTCGGATTTGTAACCTACACAAAATATTCTTGGGCCTGGATCAAGTTCTAAGTTTTGGTTTCAACCGGAAGTGGCCCAAAACCAGAAGTCCAGAAATTAAAGTCGGAATTTGGAAACAAAAATAGTTTCATTCAATTCCTCTTAGATAGTAGATACAGAAATCACTAATGGTTTACACCAATAAGTCAAAGATAAGCCTTTTTAAAAATTGCCTCCAGCTAAAAGAGCGTTGTCTCATAAAAGGGATTTTTCAAAATGTCTTGCCTCAGTTTATTTAAATGTTTGTATATTTAATGTTATTATAATTGTTATTATAATGTTATTATAATGTATATTTAAATGTTTGTATAAATGTTTGTAATCGGAAGATAGATGAGAGTAACGTTGAAGACACGTGGAATCAAATTAAAACGTCCGTGGTAGAGGTTAGTGGGAGTAAGCTGAAAAGTGGTAACACCAAGCACAAGAGTTGGATGACCGAAGATATCCTGAAATTAATGAACATCCGCAGATCATATAAAAACAAAGACCCTATCAGATACAGAGACACCCAAAAAGAAATTCGAAATAAGATTAGACAAGTAAAGCAAGAGTGTCTAATGGAGCAATGTAGAGAAATAGAACAGTTAGAGGCCAAACACGACTCATTTAATATGTATAAGAAAATTCGGCAGACAGCTGGTCTATACAAAAGGAATAATAGGAGCATCCTAATGAATGAGCAACATCAGATTCTTGCTAGCACGGAAGAACAACTGCAAGAATGGAAGAGATATATCAAAAATCTCTTGGTGGATGATAGAAGCATCTCACATGATATTACTGCACATGACAGAGTGGATATCACTAAGGCAGAACTTTTACGCGCCATGTCGGGAGTAAGAAACAGAAAGGCACCGGGACCAGATGGCATACAGATTGAGGTTTTGAAGACTCTGGAAGACGATGGACCTAATGCACTTCTGTTGGATTTGCTGAATTATATATATAGGACAGGATTTATCCCTAAAGACTGGCTCAAATCAACTTTTGTTGCACTACCAAAAAAGGCCAATAGCAAGTATTGCAAGGAATACAGAACAATTAGCTTAATGAGTCATGTGTTAAAGTTGTTCCTAAAAATCGTTCATTCAAGAATTTTTACCAAATGTGAAGAAAACATCGGTAGATCCCAGTTTGGTTTCAGGAGTGGTTTCGGCACGAGGGAGGCGCTATTTAGCATTCAGGTTCTTGTACAGAGATGTCGGGATGTGAATGTGGATGTATATGTCTGTTTTGTCGACTATGAGAAGGCGTTTGACACTGTTCAGCATGAAAAGTTAAAAAAAGAAAGAGGTAGGTCTGGATGGGCGAGACATTCGGATAATAGCCAATCTGTATTGGAATCAGACAGCGGACATTAGAATTAACAACCAGACATCGGAAGAAATTCCTATTATGAGAGGAGTTAGACAGGGCTGCGTGCTCTCTCCACTTTTGTTTAATTTATATGCGGAGAAGATCTTCAGAGAAGCAGTGGAAGACAGAGCAGAGGGTATAATTGCCAATGGAATAGTCATTAACAATTTGAGATACGCTGATGACACAGTTCTGCTGGCAACGGACAGGGATGATTTGCAGGCGCTCCTACATTCAGTGACGGACCATAGCCAACAAATGGGTTTGAAAATAAACATAAAGAAAACCCAATGAATGGTGATCAGCAAGAACAAAAATATAGCTAATAACTTGGCAGATATTGTGATAGATGGGGACATAGTGCAAAGAGTGCAGGCATGCAAGTATTTGGGCTGCTGGGTGAACGAGGAGTGGGACTTGTCACAGGAGATTAAATGCAGAATAGAGCAGGCGAGAACATCATTTAGGAAAATGCAAAGGGTACTAACAAGTAAGAGTTAAAACTTGCGCTGCGAATACGCTTATTGCACTGTTATGTGTTTAGCATTTTGTTCTATGGGATGGAAGCATGGACCCTCACAGAAGCAATGTGCAGGAGGATTGAGGCTTTCAAAATGTGGGCTTACCGCAGAATGTTGAGGATATCGTGGATGGACAGAGTGACGAATCAAGTGGTAATGCAGCGGCTAAACAAAGAAAAAGAAGTGCTTAATATCATAAAAAGAAGGAAATTAGAGTACTTTGCCCACGTGATGAGAAATCCGAAATATGGAATGCTGCATGTGATCATCCAGGGGAAGATAGAGGGGACGCGCGGCCCCGGACGTAGGAGAACGTCCTGGCTTAGGAACCTTCGCCAGTGGTACGGGGTGAGCACCACGACACTATTTCGGTTGGCTGTGGACAGAGTGAAGGTCATGCGACTGATCGCCAATGTTCTAGGAGGACACGGCACTTAAAGAAGAAGATATTTGAAACATCTCATACTTTTCAATTGCATTTATGTTTTTATCACTACATGGTTCTAATACACTGAAATTTTTATCTAATTTACTAAATTTTTGGTTCTCTTTTTTCATGTAATTTGATATGATGTAATCACATTTCTGTACTTTTTGGTGTTAATTATATCTTAATTGAAAATTAAAACTAGTCACACCAACATAAAATTTATTACAGTTCTCATTACCACATTTTATTTTATATACACCCTTTTTTATTAATTAACAGTCCACTCATCCAATTGTGGATAATAGTGTTTATCGTTGAATCTGTATGATACTTTAAAAAATTTATTCAATGCTTTGCAAGACCTTTTTTTAATCATTCTATTACACTTTTATGAGATGTACAGTTTTGAAAATTTTCTTTTGCTAGTTTATAAATTAACTTCCTCTTCTCAAAATCAAGGATTAGGCTTCTGCCTGTTCCGATTCACAGCAGCAACAAAGTAATGAATTATAGCCATCTTTTGCATGGCCTCCCAACATCTTTCCTCTCTACCGATCTGTATTGCAAAACACTAAAGGGGATCCTTCCCTCAGGCATTCTCTCTACATACTCCCTCCACCAATTACAATATTCTGTAATCTTCCCATTCAGATTGTAACATTCAGTTCTGTTCTTATGTCCTCATTTCTTAGTTGGTCCCTATGACTGCAACCCTTTGTTCTTCACAGGAATCGCATCTCTGCCGCCTGTACTTTACTCTCTTGTGGTCTGGTACTAATCCACGACTTACTTCCATAAAGTAGGACTGGGGCAGCCATCACCTTGTATAACTTTATCTGGGTTTCTTTTCTTGTTTTCCTACCTAGGGTTCTGCTAATATTGCCGCACACTGCTTGGAATTTGCCAACTTTCTTCTCTATGTCCAAATCTTGATCAAACCCAATGTCACAACCTAAATAATTGCATTGTGATACTTGCTCGAGCACTATATCATCTACCACAATTTTAGACCTAATCAGATATTTACCAGTAAATGTCATTTTGATCTTTGACTTTTTTATGGAAACATTGACATTATATTTTTCGCATAATTCATTTAAAACATCTATCAATCTCTGAAGCTCATCTTCACTCTCTTGCACAATCCACAAATCATCCGCAAGCATTAAAGCATTCAGGTAAATGTCAATGTTCAGCCTAATTTCCAAACTAACCTTATTTTTCCATTGGTGGAAAATGTGATCCATACGTTTTTTAAATATGGTGCGTGATTAACTACACCCTTGTCTCACTCCTTGATTGATACTTATTTCTTCCAGTCAATTCTTACCTGTTTAAATTAGCTTTCGAAAGTAATTTGTTCTTAATTTTATTTATTATTTTGTTTACTTCTTCTTCATTATGTCCATTTTTATATGCTGTGACTTTTATCATTATATAATTTTAATAGTTCTTCATATTTTATATATTAATTAAATACCTTATATCATAATGTAATAAGTAGGCATTTTATTACCCATCCCATAATAGGAATGGGCAATATAATTTTATGAGAAACATTTGTTATCATTTTTTATTCATTTTGTATGTCCATAAAATTAAATTTATTGTTTTTTTTAATTCTCATTGTATGACATTCTTTTATGTAATGAAATACAATTTCTGTAATATATTATCTTCTTGTTAAGGAGGATAAACATTGGCATGTCAATGTAAAAATTAAATAATTTTACAACATAATTGAATGTATCCTAAAGATACATCAGCAGGATGTATTATAAAGATTTATTGTAAATAAGTTGTGTTTAAGATTACCTTTTGTAACTTATCTATCAGGTTTTTATTAAGTAATAAGGACTATTTGTAACTTTGTTCTCAATTTGATGTCATATATTATGCAGTTACTTGGGCGGGGATTCACTTTTAGTGAATTTTTCAAAAATCATTGGGAATTATGCAGATATCAGTTAACAGTTTTATACCCTTAACTTATTCATATAATCTGTCAAAAAAATGTACAGCCAACCTTTTTATCTTGATAATATATCAAGTTGATAACCCTTTCTGTAAATAAAATAAATACTACTACAGTTCAGCCATTCTTAGTTTGCTCCTACTGTCAACAAACAAAAGCCAGCTACTACAGGGTGCTCGCTAGAGTCTGCGACTTTACGGATGTTGTATTCCTATTAAGTTAACTATTTTTTTAAATTTTAAGTACTAAAAGTACTAAAAACATCAGTCATGATATGATATAGGCCTAACAATTTCATTTACAAAAATACTTTTAAAAGTATTTTGTATTTAAATACTTTTGAAAGTATTTTGTTGTTACTTTTTAATCAGCGTGTACACATTTTGATACAATGCGCATGCTCAGTGACGTCATTATTTGTTTACATTAGGAGCAAACTAAGAGAGGCTGGACTATAGATAGTAGTATTCTTCGTTTTCTTCTCGTCCTCCCAACATTCATCACTTTGAAAAGCTGTGTGAACCTAAAATCATACCATCTCTCACTCCTAACATCTACAGAAAATTTGAAGCTAACTCAAAATTTCTTTTTATTTCACAACATCCTTTTTTTTAAATCCCAAAAGGACTGACTTGAACCTACACAGACTCAAACTATCTCCCCTGCAACTGACCAACTCCCATACACCACCCGAAAAGGTTCATCCGACCTGGAGTCCCAACTAATGAACAAAACCGACAGGCCAATAGTTGACAGGTAAAAATGAGGGACTATGCAAAAGCAAGGTAGCTGGGACAACATATGTTCCCAAAATAATCAACTTCCCTAGATGATAGTTGGTTATTTACAAACTAATTTCTAAGTACTACATAATTATGCCTTAATTTAAACATTGTGGATTTAACAGTAATCTTAGAAATTATCGTAATTAGAATGTACCATACTAGTTTAATATCATGGCTCATTGTACCTTACAGCAGTACATCCTTGACGGCCAACAACATCATAACTTAATTGGTCATAATTTCTTTTAGGTGCGAATGCTTGCCGACACAAATGCATGTTTAGCGCAAGCCCTTGGAGTAACCATCCATTTAAAAATGTTAGGAGGGATAAGGTCAAAACGATATTCAATGATAGTAGTCAATACCATAATTCAAGACTTTTATCTAGAACCCAATGGCACCAGTCTGACCATCTCTGGTGCAGATAAAATTACTGTTTAACAAGCAATAACAAAAAAATTGAATTCATATATGTATTGTTACATTTTGAAAAAAATTGTGAATGTACTTTTAATATTAAAACACACACGATAAAACTGGACTGTTTTGTTTTTAAAAGATAAAATTTTGTATTGTAGAACAGTAGTACTCACTATATTTTTATCGTCCAACCTACAATAAATACAATGTAGTAATAGCATGATACATGTGGAAAAGAAATGAACTAAAATATTACTTAGTAATCTTGCCCTGTTAATTTCCTGGTAATCTGTACAAAATTAAGTTTATATTCGGACGAATGAAAGACTGTATATATGAAGGCGGAGCATGGTAGCCTAGAACACGACACCTAGCCAATTGACTTTCGACAACCGTATCCTGCATTGCCACATTGTGGTCCCCCTGTTTACTTTACTAAACCACAGTTACAAAGTTACAAAGTCAGGTAGAGTCGATGGAACGGAGTGTGGCAGTAAAGTGGCAACCTCACACCCAACCTTGGCTGTTATTGGCTAGTTCTCATTCGCAATTTTACAGTAGTTCTATTATAGTAATCTGTACAAAGTATTAGCTTTGTTATTGATACAGGAAATTGTATTCAAAACAAACCTTTCGAAGGCGACATCAGCAGTGGCTGGACGGTTTGTTTTGAGTATTGACTTGCTTTGATCCTGCTGTCACCTATTTAAATGCATGGCTGCTGACTTCTTGGCTCGGTGTACATACAAGAGCTTAATTATTTTATTAGCTTTTTATTGCCATGTAGGTCTATATAAAAGTAATTTAATAACTACAATGGTGTAACCACTCCTTTAATATTTGCTACCCGTTTTATGCTAGCAACACGATCGGGTGTAGAGTGGGCATTATTGCTAGTGTTAGATAATAAAATGAGATATAAAGAAAAATTTTTGTCAGTTATCTTTCTATACTGTCACATTTTTCTTCAAACAGAACCATTTAAAATCAAAACTAACAGATTTTTTTCTCTTATTCTTTATTTACAACTGTAAAATTTTTACAACAAGCAAATGTGATGATTATCATAAGTGTGGAAATGACATGATAGACATGAGAGGGGTAGGGCCCCCATTGGTGCCTCCCCAAATATGAACTTTGTGTATCAAATTAGCAGTTCTCTACTCCAGCGTCTTTTAAGGCATCTAGCAGGATTATCAGGTAATGGAAGGTGGAAAGTGAACGCACCAGTGGGTTCTCGTGTTCGTGTGACTTGTCGTGAAAGCGTTTGTATAAATATTCGATGGAATTTTGTACAAATGGCGTTTTCAAATCTGTATGCAAGGTTTTGTTGCTAACGTAAAGAGGTGCTTTTGCTATAAGACATAATGTTTTTGACTGGAATGCTTGAATTCTAACGGATAATAATATTTTTCATATTTTATTTTCATATTATAATTATAATTATATTTATCCTTAACTGTTTTAAGCATTGTGGATTTTAGTAATCTTAAAAATTATCATAATTAGAATGTACCATACTAGTTTAATATCATGGCTCAATGTACCTTACAACAATACATCCTTGAAGGCCATCAACATCATATCTTAATTTGTCATAATTTCTTTTAGGTGCGAATGCTTGCCGACACAAATGCATGTTTAGCACACGCCCTTGGAGTAACCATCTGTTTAAAAATGTTAGGAGGGATAAAGACAAAACGATATTCAATGGTAGTAATCAATACCATAATTCAAGTGTTTAATGTAGAACCCAGCGGTACCAGTTTGACCATCTCTGGTGCAGATAAACTTGCTGTTTAACAAGCAATAAAAAACTAAAAAATTAAATTCATATATACGTATTGTTAAATTATGAAAAAAATGTGAATGTATTTTTAATATTAAAACACAGGCAATAAAACTGAACTGTTTTGTTTTTAAAAGATAAAATTATGTATTGTAGAACACTTGTACTCACTATAATTTTCATAAGATCAGTTACATTTGATTAACAAAGAAAAGAGGAACTCTTGACAGAAAACTTGTGCAGCATTCTTCATAGAGTGCCCACCCCATCAACAAAGATTGATTACAACTTTGGTAAATCACTCTCTGTCATGAACTACCCTCAGAACAGTGTGCATACTGATGTTTGTCCAGTCTCTTAACATTTTTCAACCATAAGCACCTCCTTCTGTACCTACCCTCAACTTTTCCCTCAAGAAAAAATCTGAGAAGCTCGTTCTTATCACCTCTGTATGAATGACCAAAAAGGACTGCCTTTCTTTCTTTTGGTTATGATAATCTACTCACGACTCACACCCATACATTCGAAATATTAATGGTGGTTCACAGCATCTATTTTTGAAAACTCTGAGTGATTGAAAGTTCTTAAAAGAATTTTAAAATCTAGTACAGGTAATACGTTTCCACAATTCTGAGTATTGCATCGGGGCGGGCAAATGAGCCTAAAAACTAATGATGTACGGGGATGTGTGCAGTGCTGCGCAAACAATGTGCACAGCAGTCATATTGCAGTAAAAATTCTACAGAATAAGACAAGAACAGATCTTCAGGTTTCAGTTTATTGAACTTTATTTTGGCCATTAATAACCAATTTATACAGTAAAATTCAGTTATAACGAACTTCAAGGAACCGGCATTATTTGTTTGTTATATCCGGATGTTCATTATAACCAAATGGGTCTATACACTGCAATATCTATGTAGTACTCTACTGTATTATCTTACAAACCCAGCCAATCACCAGAATAACAAACATTAGTCTAAATAACTTAATTTAAGTAAAAAATCTTGAAAACCCTTTAACACCAATTCCGAGGCCAAACAGTTAGCAAAGTTTCGTCATCAGCTGTTCTAGGCATAAAAAAGGTAGCGGGTTCGATTACCCGTAGGTCTAGGCTGAGAAAATCAGGAAAATACTGCAATTTACCAATAACTCCCCAATATACCAATGTAGAGAAAAACATAAAAGTAGTTTCTAATGACTACAGATGTTGATGCAACTTAAAAAAAATTATGTATGCACAGTACTTACCAAAAAACTGTGATGAGGTGATTCCCAAAATTAAACAAAAAAAATACGTATTGTAAAACTGTTTATTTCTTATTTCACAGAGAATATTTTTGTCTATTATTAGCATTATTTCAAGGAAGGTGATTCGTTCAACAACCGGATTCCATGTTTGTTATATCAGACTTTACAATATGTTAATAACGTACAAAACCAACCAAATTTTCTATTTTCACTTGTTATTACCGGAATTTTTGTTATAACTGACCTCGTTATAACCAAACAGTACCTGTGTACTGTTTAAATTGATACAAAATAAAGAAACTACCAAATACACATTAGATGATGATTAAAACAATCAAAAGGTCCTTTTGGGTCTCATGGATTCATCAACAGTTGTATTATCATTATCATTGCACTTTCATCAGATTGTCATGACAATCTGAAAGTGTTCTATAATAGACAATAAACAGAAAACTAATATTAGCTTGGAAGCGTTGGAATAGGAAAAGTAGGAACTGAGTAGAAGTGGGTGGTCCTACGCTTACCAACTCATCATGTGACAACTATAGACTCACTTTAAACCAGCTCATTTACACTATGTGCAGAGTTATGGCCGTGAATTACCTATAACACACTATATTGAGTGTAACAATAAAATACTTGTCTTCAATTTAGATGCCCTGGTCTAGGTTTTTGCACAGTTTTCCTTGGTCAATCTGATGTATTCACCTATTAATGTCGTGTGCACTAGCAAAACTTTTCAATTCCCAATGCAAAATTTTACAGCCCTTATTATCAAAATCAAGTTGTTTTTATTCACTATGAGCATTTTTATTCACAGGAGATTTATAGTGGAGATATGACTTGAATGCTAGTGTGAGATGAAGTGGGGAACAGAAAAGCTAGTCCTATCTATGGAGAAGCTTTCCTGTTCCCCACTTTGTCTCACACTAGCATTCAAGTCATCTCCATGATAATTACAAGTCACTTGAACTGCTCAACTAAGTCAAAGCAATAGAATGTTGGGAATCATTTCCTGAACTCTTTTTCGTGAAGTTCCCAGTATGGGCAGGAAACAGCTTAGAGCTTACGCTAATAGATTGGGCATTTTCACCAAACAAAACATGTAACAATACGAGAATCTTTAGTGGTGTCTCAGTATATAGACTGTGGGGCAAGAGGGAAGAATCTGTCTCCCAGATTACCTTCAAATATGAAGCATTGATGTGAGGTACTCTTACACCAAATAATAGTGAAGGCCAATCTTCCATAAAAAGATTTGGTAAGCAGTTTGATGAAACACTATAATAAACAAATGACTATAAGTGTAAGCACACAGTGAACCCTGGTCGCAGGTCACTGGATGGTGCTGGTCACAGGTACCGATTCATGCTGGCGAGTGCCCACAGTAGAAGCATGTAATTACGCACTTAAACCTTCATTCAGTTGTATGTATTTCAAGAGGAGTTCCAGTAGTAGCAGTGATGATCAATTATTTTTTATGGAAAACATCTATATGAAATTATCTTTTAAAGACAATACCGTTAGCGACATTAATTACAACAGAAAATTGTACGACAAGTATCATCATCCTTTTCTACAATTAAAAAAGATGAGACAAGTTTTTTAAAATGATTCTGGAAACGTTTAATATTTAGCTATTTAATATATATTTATTAATATTTAGATATTAACAATTCTGTATCCACAACATCGTAAGTTCCTATTTTAATAAACAAGTTGTTATTATTTATGAATACGTATAATACGACGCCAAGTACACTTAGCAACTTGCCAGCAGAGCAGCACACAGAATTATACAAACAAATCCGAGAACTGATATGTGCAGGTTCCTCCACCAGTGTTTACTGTGAGACATCTGATTAAAATGTAATCGCATATTTCTGCTAACATGTTCCCACTTGTAAGCAACCTGTCACCAGCAACCTGCGACCAGCGTTCACTGAGCCCGTACCCTAAGGATATCCTTTTATAAGCTGACTCTCTAAAGCTGGAGTGCTAAGGGACTGAAAGAACCACTCTTTTTTCCTGAGTAATAATTCAGTCAATCAAGGATCACTTGTGGAACAGGTTACAAAAAACTCACTGATGTAGAATTAATTACACAATATAAATGTTCACTAACCTTTTTGGCTATTTTTTTCTTCCATGATTTTATTTTTTCAACTTACCTTTTAGGGTGGGACCACCATGATCAGATTACCTACAAGATGTGGCAATTAAGTTCCGGTTATTTAGTAATAACTCAAGAACTGGAAACACTGCTTCGTTTATAAATATATGTCCGGAAATAAAGACCTTCCTCTTGTTGCAGTCAAAGTTTGAAGTCTATCTTCTTATAGTGCATCTCCTATCGGAGGTTTGCTATCATCACAGCAATCCGGACCTTGTCGACTGCAGCTCTGAACAGTTGAACACTGCCACAGTTAAACCAATCCCTCAGGTTCTTCAGCCAGGACACACGGCGTCTTCTGATGCTCCGCCTTCCACTAATCTTTCCCTGGACTATCAGTTGAAGAAGCTTGTATTTCTGTCCTCTCATTATATGACCCAGATATTGAAGCTTTCTTCTTTTTATGGTGTTAATGATTTTGCATTTCTTCTGCATCCGGATCAGCACTTCGGCATTACTAACTTTATCCGTCCAGGGAATACGCCACATGCTACGGTAACACCACATCTCGAATGCTTGTAGTTTGTCCATGTGGTCTTTCCTGAGGGTCCATGCTTCAACCCCACACAAGAGCGTGGAAAAAACGAAACAACGCAGCATCCTCATCCTAAGCTCCATGTTGATATCCCGACTTGTAAATAACTTCTTCATCCTTACAAATGTTGATCTGGCTATCTCTATCCTCGTTCTTATTTCTCTAAAAGAAGTTTGAAGTCTATAGCACATTTAATTTGTGTTTTATGCATGATTTTCATTGTGAAAATAAGTGTCACATTATATATGAGGTTAACAAGGATTTTTTATTCTGCATCCAGAGCAACAGCAGAGATTGGGTGAGTCAGGTAGTCACTGGAGATGAGACCTAGATATTTGAGTATGGCCCCGAGACCCATAAACAAAGTCAGCCATGGGTTGAAAAGAGTGGGGAGTGGCCAACAAAAGTGAGGATGTCCAAGTCGTGTCTGAAGGCAATGTTGATAGTTTTTTTTGATATTCGCAGCATCATTCATTGTGAACATGTTCCAGTCGGCCAGACAGAGACTGGACAGTTCTATGTTGGCGTCCTGGAGCAGTTGTGAGCATGCAATTTACATGTGCGACGCGAACTTACTGAGGATAGCCGGATCTTGCACCACAACAAAGCGCCGGCCCATTCGTCGTTCATTGTGCAAGAATTTTTGGCGAAAAAGGCATTCCAACGTTGCCCCACCCACTCTATAGCCCCGATATCACCCATGCAACGTTTTCTTATTCCACAAGATGAAGTCGCACCTCAAGGGAATCCATCATGGCAACGTATACGAGGCCAAGAAAGGTGCAACCGCAGTGCTGAATGAAGTAACTTTGGAGGATTACCAAGGGTGCTTCCAATTTTTGGGAGTAATTTTGGAATCAGTGTGTAGAGTTAGAGGGCGGCTAGTATGAAGGTTGATAATAAAATTTTCCTCGTGACTTAATTAGTGTTTTATTGACAAATTCCCGGAACTTAATTGCCACACCTCGTACGTATGTAAATTAAAAAATTCTAAACTATATTCTATATTAAACTATATTCTACTAATTTGTTTAAATTTTCTAGATTTTGTATTTTCAGGTATCTGTATAACACTTTATACCAATGACCGAAGATACATCTTCTAAAAATTTTAACAAATTTAGTTTCAATTTCTTAACTTTACGTACTTTGATAATGGTGGAAACACCACAACATGAAAGTTGAAAAAATAAAATCACAGAAAAAAGGAATAATGTATTAGCAGTAAAATTTACAATAGTATTAGTTATATGATGCAGGATGCATTATAAAGATTTATTTACATTTAAATTTGGCTGTGATTTACTAACAGATAACAAACAATTTTTTAAAGGCATCAGTTACATTTTACCCAACTCAACACTGTACTATTACATCAAGGACAAGATTTTGCTAAATTTTATACAAGAGAGACCATGATAATTATTTTTAATAGTCTCAAAAATGACTATGACATTTGTGTGATTGTTCTAAAATGTAATAATTAAGAAAGCATTTTTTAAACAAAAAATATTTTATGAATACATTCTTCAGTCATGAGTATGCCTTTTGCATATGCATGAGATGTGAGGAAGGGAAGAGAAAATCAGACAGTGCTGCCAACCTTAAGAGTGAGACACTACATTCCACTACTCTGCAGTTACTAATATTTTGTAAGCTGTAGTTTATTACCAAGAAAATGTTTTCTTCATAAACCTTATATGAAAAACTTTGACCTGTAATATTGCCTATAGCTTAATTACATGACTAGAAATGTTTAATTTACTGTAATTACCAGCTACCTTATTCTATTGGAACAAAATCTTTTAAGAATGAATCACCTTCTTTAATATCGCTATCACCGTCGTCTTCACTGTCAATCTCAACAGTATCTACATAGCTGTTTCCTTTTTTTTTATCCGGTGTGAACAAAACTGTTGATGAAGACGAATTACCTTCTTCACTTTTTTTAAATATTTCAAATTTTGGAAAGAGAAATATCAACTGTTAGCTGCTTGCTCATGGCTTGTGTTAAGGTGCGGAAAGGCAATTTTGTACAACTTCCACTTGACATTTTAGCACTGTGAACAGTCTGATCACGTTTTCGAGAAACCAACATTTCTGTTTATGGTAACAAATAGTTATATTCGTACAGTTAACCTAAAAAAGTTTCCACGATATGCTATATGTGCTATGAATAGTTTATGTTGTTGTATTGGCTTTACTGATAACAAAGCAGTCACACATGTGCACTAATGCTTTCCTCCGTTTACCTCTCGTTAAAACCAAAGGCATTATCAGACTCAAGTAACTACAGTTGAGTTTCCTCAAACTATGGAAATAATAATAGTTCTGAAGACAAAAAAAATTTACCAACAAAAGTAATTAATTTATTAATTAGATTTCAACACAATTTTCATAAAACATTATCATATTCTATATGTACAAAATATTTTTCTTCAATGTTGGAATGGAAATTGTGTAAAAATCCATGTGTAAATCAAATTTACATTTTAAATTTTAGTGTAAGAAATCTGAAACAAGAACCAGAAACATTAAATCAATAAGATATAAAAACATTCAATAATTAAGTTTAATTACACCAGTTTTATAATCTAAGATAAATCTTTGAATTTAAATTACTGGACTCTATTTGCTATTATCAGTCATATTATTATATGACTGATAATTTTCTAAACCTAAACCTAATTTTCTTAGTTTCCTAAACCTAATTTTTCTCATCAACACAAAAGATGTCAGCACATGTTTTAAAAGTTTGTAATCAATACGTTTACATTTTAAGCAGAGGTTTTGTAGGATTCTTAATCTTTTCAATATATTTTATTCTAAAATTAATGAGTGATTTTAAAAAGGTATTATTGTTATATAACATGTCAGGAAATTCATTATCTTTGGAGTAAAACAAAAATTAAGCTGATATTTGTTACAGTTTCTGCGAAAAACATACCTCAAATTACACAAACCAATACAAAGAAGTGCCCAACTATAAATATTTGTTTTTCAATTATTTTTTGAAAATAATTGCATTCATTATTATAAATTATTATACTGTCATATATTACATAATATCTCAATGTACCATACATTTTTATCTCCGTTACAAATCTATAACCTGAATATGTAATACAAGGAACAACTACAAGATAAGAAGGAACCTGGTTTTTTTTAATGTAAACATAGTTACGTAAAAACTTTTACAGAGAGTAAAATCATTTGGAAATAAAATTCAACATTTATTTCAGTATAAATGAAATTTATCACCTTACCTGTGGTTGCTTATTAAAGTTTTAAAAAACTTATGCGTGTTTCGGTGGTACCATCTTCTTCAGAGCATATTTAAAAAAATTAAAATTAAAATTTAGAACTGTGTTTCCATTAATTTCAATTTTTTTAAATATGCTCTGAAGAAGGTGGTACCACCGAAACACGTGTAAGTTTTTTAAAACTTCAATAAGCAACCACAGGTAAGGTGATAAATTTCATTTATACTGTAATTTATATTAATGTTTGGCAGGATGCATTTCAAAAATGTATTTATAAATGAGAAACATTTATTTCATATAGAAATCTGGTTAAACTTTTCCTTCATATCAATACTTGAAATGTAGAAAAAAAACAGATTCTAAAATCAATTAATAATTAAGTAATGAATTTGAATGATACTATCTATACATTACCTTGAAAAAATTTGATATTATTTTGTATAATTAGCTGAAATATAATGATATAACACTACGAGGAGAAATAATGAGACTCCTAGGAAGTTGGCAAATACTGCAAGTTGTACATCAGAAATCATTCTGTAAAAAATAAAATTCAATACTTTAAAAATAACAGTGTGTATCAAATACACAGAAAATTCCAGCAAAGTCTTCAAATAAATTTAAATTTTAATTAAATATATTATGCAAAATTGAACTGTATCAAAATTTAACTATACGTTATACACTGGGTGTCCCTAGGAATTTAAACATAGGGAAATAGCACTGTTTTCATTAGTTTACTATTTTCTTCGCATGAATAAGTGGAGACTTGTTGTAATCAGGAATCATTAGAAAATGTTTAAACCTTTTAAAAAATATCAATTTTTATAAATCTTAAGCTCTATTTTAGCTTAAAATACATAAATTTGTAACCATTTTCTATTTAAGTATTGTAAATTTTACGAGTACATCACATAGTATGTTTGGAGTAATGGTAATGTTGTTGTCTGGAGATGTAGAGAATAGGTGGATCGAATCCATCTACGGAAATTTTTTATTGTTAAAAAAATATTAGAAATATTAAAAAAATTAATTATTCATTTTTTAAATTTTGACAATTGGTTTTATCATCTAAACAAAATTATTTACTTTAACTTTTTTTAATAAGCAAATTCAGTATTTTAAATACCAAATATATTTTCTTTAGAAACATTTAAATTTTCAGAGACACCTGATTGTTGCAATAATTTAGATGATGAAACAAACAATTGTCAAAATTAAAAAATAAATAAATAATTTTTTTTTAATACATCCAACATTTTTTTTAGCAATTAAAACATTTTCTGCTGATGAATTCGACCCACCTATCACTACATCTCCACACCATAATGTTACCATTACTCCAAACATAAAATGCGGTGTATTCATTAAATTTACAAAACTTAAATAGAAAATGGTTACAAATTTATGTATTTTAAGCTAAAATACAGCTTAAAATGTATCAAAATTGATAATATTTTAAAGGCCTAAATGTTTTCTAATGATTCCTGACTATAACAAGTCTTCATTTATTCGTGGAAAGAAAATAATAGCAAACTAATGAAAATCAATGCTATTTCCCTATGGTTTAAATTCCGTAGGACACCCAGTAAATTTTAAATATTATTTTTTATTAATTTTTAAACAATTGTATTCAGTTAAATTATTTCAAAAAAAAATTAAACATTTTACCTCACACAAGAAAAATAATTATTCATAATTTAAGATACTTACATTACAATTTGATAAAATATGCTATTGTAAAATATTATTATCCTGAGATAAAACAATTTAATATGTTCAGATATAAGAAAAATGATAGCCAATCATTAATGGTAATTTAACAACTACTTAACTTTCTATTATACTGGTATTTATACATCCAGATTTAATTTAATGCGCACCTACAATTATCTATTACTCACAGAGTTGATTAGTCACACTGTTTTTTCCTTTGTGTACGTTTAATGAACTTAACACTAACACACCTGTGGTGTCAAAAAAATATCAGTATGTAAATAACAAAGAATTGTCATTACATGTAATACTAAAACAAAGAAGAAAGAAAATATAACTCTGATTTCACTGTAAAGAAATAATACAACCAACTGAAAGAGTGCATAATACGAGGTGTGGCTATTAAATAACGAGACTGATGTTGTAAAAAATTTTATTTTAATTTTATACATAATCACTTATTGTCACCTTCAATATACACTCTTTCTCTATCCCTACAACGCTCCATGCGAATTTTCCATTGTTGGAAACACTGCTGGAAGTCATCTTCTGTCAGCTCCTTCAGGAGACGTGCCGCTTTCTCTTTTACAGCTTCGACAGATTCAAATCTTGTCCCTTTTAATGCAGATTTCACCTTAGGGAACAGGTAGAAGTCACATTGTGCAAGATCTGATGAAAAAGGTAGATGTTCTAATCTAACACTGAGATGCTGTACTTAGCTAGGAACCTCTTGACAGATTACGCGGAATGAGATGATGCATTGTCTTCTTGGTGGAGAACCCATAATTTGCCCTTCCACATTTTGGGACGTTTTTTCCTTACTCTTTGACATAGTTTAGAAAGTACCTCAAGATAATATTGATTAATTGTTTGACCTTCAGGAACCCAGTGAAGGTACACAATCTCATGAATATCAAAACAAAACAATCATCATTGCTTTAAATTTTTACTGGCTCATTCGAGTTTTTTTGGCTATCGGTGAAGTTCGGCTCTTCCAGTGCATGGATTGGCGCTTTGTTTCCGAATCATAAGTAAAAAAACCACGTTTCATCACATGTTATTATCTTCTACCTGTTCCCTAACGTGAAATCTGCATTAAAAGGGACAAGATTAGAGTCTGTGGAAGCTGTAAAAGAGAAAGCAGCAAATGTCCTGAAGAAGCTTGACAGAAGATGACTTCCAGCACTGTTTCCAACAATGGAAAATTCGCATGGAGCATTGTAGTGATAGAGAAGGAGTGTATATTGAAGGTGACAATAAGTGAATAAGTGATTATGTATAAAATAAAAATAACATTTTTTACAACATCAGTCTCGTTATTTAATAGCCACACCACGTAGAGAGGGAGAGGGCGTAAAAGATTAGCACAGCTCATTGACGTAAGTACAAACAAATTTAAGATTACAAAATTTAATTTCAGTTGTAATGATTACAAACAACTTCTTAGAGTTCATGAAGAAAGGGTAGATTTTTTACACATGTTTTTACATGAAACGCAAAAAACAAGACGAGGATAAATCTCCGCAGAGTAAATAATGGAAATAATTCAGATGGAAGCGAATCTGAATTTCAAAAATGGAGAATCAGCATCTTGTGAGGTTCCAATGTTCACTCTCCCTCAAAATAAAGTATGATGCAAAGTGATTTCTAATAAAAGTAGTTATCAGAGTGTAATACAGAGAAAATATGACATCATGACAAATTAATCATCACCCTCATGACATTTTTTTATAAGCAATTCCTTATCAACTAAGACAATTAGGTGCTACTACAGTATGCAGCCTACCCAGTTATGTTCAGTAAAATTTGTATTAGTTGATGTGGTAGCACTGTCCACTAGCACTTTTCGCATACTTTTACAACAAAAAGATAATTTAAAGATAAACGAATAAAATAAGGACAATAATACGATAATTTACAATTGTGAGGGCAACGAAGAATCTGTATAAATGCCTCTCGCTTGTCATGTTTTCTTTTTTCTTCCATTATACTCCCACATCAATCACATAGTCAAGCATTTTGAACTGGTTTAACTGTCGAGTAGGTTGTGCTGCTTCAAAAATAGCCACAGCTGCTTCTTCATTAGCAATAACATTTCTATAGAAATCTTTTAACATTTTATGTTTAGTTCACAAATAACCTAACTGTAATTAAGACATAACCTTAATGTAAAATATGTGAATCTTTACACATGAAAAGTGCTAATGGACAGTACTACCACATCAACAAATATAAACTTCACTAAATATAATGCGCTGCATACTGTAGTAGCACCGACAATTCTTTAATTACACTTCTCGTTCAAGAGACGTCTTTTGTAAGGCTTACCAAAAGGTTATTCATTCCGAATTAAGCAACTTTTTTTCTTAGAAAGGACAACCAATACTTCTCTAAATTTGAAGAAACCATGACGTAATTTTGTGTGAAAAATTACGAACATTGGCAAAACTAAGTGTTGGACAAACGGACATGAAATACAAAAATTGTACGATTTTTAATTATCTTTAACTTTTGTTGTATGCACTTTTACCGTAATGCATCATAAAGCTGATTGTGGAAAACCAGGTTTTTTGAGAGCAGAGTTCCCACCAAATATTTTCCCAGAGGTACCATTTAGGCAATATTAATGAGCAAATCAAAAGTACTAGTAAATGAGGGAAGATAAATCAAAATCATTAGATCCATTTTTGGGAAAATAGGATTTTTGTCTTTTCATACACGAGTAAAGTACCATAATTGTACTTCATTTTTTTTGACAAAACTTTAGTGTTCAAATTTCAGCGAAATCAGTTCATTCATTTTTGTTTCACAAAGAATAAACCACACACTCATATCCTTTCAAAAACCATATTTTGAAATTGTACTTCTTTTTTTTTTGACAAAACTTTAGTGTTCAAATTTCAGCGAAATCAGTTCATTCATTTTTGTTCCACAAAGAATAAACCACACACACTAACATCCTTTCAAAAACCATATTTTTTATCTAGGAAGTCACGAAGATCCAGTTATCAAAAAAAATTCCCCAATGCATCACTTTCACATCTCACATAACAAATACAGGGCAAAAAATTAAAAATCTGTGTAATATAATAACAAATATAAATTTACTAATACTTACTAGAAGATAGGAAAATGAGAAGGGTAAAAAAATTTAAATACTTACGTTGTTTAATCCAAAAAATGGGAACAAAGACAAATAAATGAAAATAAACAAGAGAAATGGAGACAACGTATCAACTGACAAAAAATAAATATAACAAAAATTTATAAATAAATATAACAAAAATTATAAATAAATATAACAAAAATTTATGCGGTCCAGGGTTCGAATCCCACTCAGGCACGGCATATTTTCATACGTTACAAAAAATCATTTCATCCTCATCACACACAATTACACCCCAACGTCGTCGCTAATGACCTTGATGTTGATGCGACGTTAAATTTAAAAAAAAAAATTATACTAATAAACTTTACATTAAAACAGAACATTACAGTTATAAAACCTGATTGATTATAATATAATCAATGGATCAGAATTTTATCTCTATCAGAAGGAGAGTTTAAAATTAAAACAGAAAAGTCTAAACGAAAACATATGAACTTATGAAATAGATATAGTATATGGAAATGGAAAAATTAAAAAAATAACCAGACTCTATGAAAAAAAGAATTATTTTATGAACATATACATACAATTGATGAAATGTTTTAGGAAGCAGTTATTCGATAGATCCAAGAATTATCTACAAAACAAATAATGGTTTTGATATGAATATATCAAGGAGATGAAGGTGTTAGATATGATTAAGGAGAAAGAAAATTTAGAAAAAATTAAGAATTTGCAGGGTAATCCAAACCCTGCAAATTTGAAGAGAAAGAGAAGACAGTAAATGATAACATGAAATGGTCAGAAGAAAGAGTAAGTTTAGAGAAAAATGAAAAGGCTTCGAAATATTGAAAAAGAGAAACAATAAGTGTTCGAAAAAAATTAAGGCAGTCCTAAGTAGGCCTAAATTATAGAAAAGATATTTATAAATGACTATCAATCTGAAAAGTAGTATATATTAAAAGGTTTGATTCGCTCCAAACGAGGCGGTGCGCTAACTAATTGAAATTTTAATTTGGTTTTTACATACCGATCTTTAACCTTTATCCCTTCCACAAATCTAAAGGTGGGAAATCTTTGGAGATATTCATTGGCAGCTTCCATTTCTGTTTAGTTGACACTAAATAAAAAATAAATTATTGAATGGTGTTACATTTATTGTTAATGCTGTCCTTCACAATACCGGAAAGTATTACACCATTTGCTTAATAATTTAAAATTCTTGACTTTCAATCAAATTTTTCTCATTACATAATTATTTTTTTATTTAATTAATTTTGAGCAATAATTTAATAGTTAAAAATTATTTAAAAAATGAGTTAAAACAAAACATGTATATTGAGGTCCATAAAATTACACATTAAAGCTTTTAAAAGTTCAAGAAAGAGATTTCCCTGACCTTTTGAGCTGTTGATAAAATGAAAAAATTGAAGATTCTGAAAAATCTCTCTCCTTCATTCATAATCACTGCTAGAAGTCCTTGTTCCCTAGCTATTATTTTTATTAAAATTTTTGATTTCTCTACTAAAACTACTAGCGGACAAAATATCCATAACAAGCCCATCCCACGTCACTGCTGATGATTCTTTCACTCACTATTTATAAATCTCGGTGTAATTAGATTCACAAAAGTGCAGCCTTCCATGTACCAGAGCTACATAATACATGGTATTAGCAGTATTTACTTTTATTGCTCTGAGGAAGATTATAAATTATAAAAATAATACCTCATTAAAATGGTTTTCTCTTATTTCACAGTATTTAATTATAAAATCTTGCATATCAATTAAGTTGTGTTTCCTAAGAATCATGATATGTAGTGCGAGTTACACGTGATTTTAATATTTATTGTGTTAAGTAAACATCCGGTTTCTTTCTATTTGTTTTATTTCCACAATGATTATTTGAGTAGCAGTGATTTTATTATTAATAATCAAAAATTATATTCTTCAAACCACCATTAATACGGTTAACAGTGAACACTTGGCAATTATAGCGCTTTCGTGCATAAAATGCACATCTTCAGTAATTTTCTATACTAGTTTTATTTTAAAATTCAAAAACATCGTGCATCCACCATGGGAGATAAGATTGGGTTCCTTATCTACCATGGTGGAAGTAGGATGTTTTTAAATTTTTAATTATAAATAGTATAGAAAATTACACAAGATGTGCATTTTATGCACAAAAGTGCTACAATTGGTAAGTGTTTACTGTTAATCGTATTAATGGTGGTTTGAAGAATATAAAACTGATTATCAAAATAATATGGCTGTAGAAAATACCTGTACAGGATGTTTGATAAAATTTATTATTATTAGCTCTTTTACTTGAATTTATATAAATGACAATCAATTAACATTTCATAAGTTTGAACCCTCCTTATCTGAAACCTGGTTGCATCGAACCCCTGATATTATTATTCAATAATTTTTAAATAAACGGTGAACCTGCACTTATCAAGTTATATTCTCATGTTCGTTATGAATCACCTTTATTTATTTACTTGAGCTGAACGTACATAAAAATTTCAAAAACAATAATCAATAAGGTGGGACAGAGAAAAGTATCAACAAAAAGGAATTTATAAAACTGGACTTCTAGCGCACGACTGATATAAGTGAAGCGGCAATTATAATCAATCACAGTAGCAATTTATCCTGTGTAAAAACTGTTGACTAATATAATAAATCAGGTGGTGATAGTTCTGACATCTGACATCAAGCTTGCATCTTAATTTATGGTTTTAATTTTTAATTAACTTCTTCTGAGTTTTCCATATTGTTTTTAAATGAAATGTCCAAGTTTTTTAATAACCTTATTAATTTTTTTGAACTAACAGATAGTGTGCAACAATATCCACCACTATCAATGTATTTCAACTCAAAAACTTTTTTTGAATCAGTGGGAATGTGGCATTTTGAAAGTGACACTAATATTCTCTGTACAATTCCTAAGTTACCACAAAGGTAACATAAAATAAATAATTACATTCTTCTCTGATAGCTGAGGAGATAACAAATCCAGTAACTGTGATCTATTTAAGAAGAATGGGAAATAATGTAATAGCTTCTATGACGGGGTCCCGGATTCGATTCCCGGTCAGGTCTGTCATTTTTATCACTTCACATAAGCACCTACGCACAAGCAAGGTACCATAACTCAAAAAAAAACTCGCCGAATTTTTGGTTTAGTAAAATAATACTTAATAAAACGTCATCGGTATTTTTTCTCTACTAGACTAATAATTTGAAAATTATATAAGAACTAATATTAGGAATATTCAATAAACATTTTCGTACTCAAATTTCTGATTGTATTAAATTTTTCATCGCGTTTTAAAATGGTTTTTTCAAGATCAAATTGGTTGATAATGAAACGTAATACCGGTAGTGTGATTATTCAAACTTATGATTTGAAAACCACATAAAGTCTCCAATAAAATCAAAAATTACTTACTAATCACAGATTACGAAATTTAAATTATGATTACACTAAAAATCTTAGGACAGAAAGATCAAACTTTTACATACCAAATCACTACACGAAATTAAGAAACTTTTAGGTTAGAATTAAAAAACCGAATTCTATTCATTAATTCAGGGAGTAATGTGACCTACATATCTGCCATATTTGGTAAACATGCGCTAAATAAACAGAATTAATTAAACAAAATATGTAAATTACGAACAAACAACTTACTTGCTGCTGTTTTTCAGCTAACGTCAAATAGACACGTAAACAAATTGCAAACTTAAACGACAACCTGGGAGCTGTAAAAATGAAACGAGTTACAAAAATTTGGCTTTTGGAATATTTAATAAAGCATAATTTATATTTCTTGCTACATAAAATTTTATTTATAAATTCTTATGAGTGAGGTCATTTATAAATAACGGTGACAAATGACTGAAAAATATATGTGTATAGGTATTATTTTTAAGAACGTACTTCAGGTACTGTTATCGATCTATATATCGTTTAGTATTCTATATGGAAGCAACATGCGTAGTCAAAAATGGTAAAATTGTGCGAGAGAGACAGACCGTGTAATATTGAACGCTCTCAGTCACATTCACGTACGTTTTCGACTTACGTAACGTATAGTTGGGAGCTGACTTGTTTGCTAGTGCGGGATGATGTGCAAGGGGGCCTGGTACTACAGTAGTTACTCGAAATGGTTTGTGAGTAATATTTTTAGAAGAGCGCATACTAATGGTATTATTACTACTACTAGGTTATAGGTGGAGGGGAATCGTACAAACAATCCTCCTCCACCCGAATTCCTTACGCTAGCAATCAAGTGAGCTCCCATCTAGTTATATGCCGGGCGATGCTGAGCATGCGACATGCGAGCGGCGGACGACAGAGCGAGTGAGACAGAAGATTTGTGTTAGAAAGAGACAGATAGCGTAATAACTTGCTCAATTTGTAATACACGGCAACAAATGGCAATGTTATCTCCTTATAGTATACTCAAAGATCTGTACAGACAAAATAAAAGAAATAATGGTAATGATCAAAAATTTTGAGCTTTTGTAGTTTGAAATTTTTGTTTGCATAATTTTTATGCAGTTATGTACGGATTTCTAAATTGTTATCGTAAGAGAGCACAATGTGACTGGTTATAGAACATGTCCATAAGTCGCAAGTGTTATTTGTTGTACAGCTGATTGTCATTCGCGTCTCTAATTTTGCACCTGTTTACTTGTGCACAATTACAATGTTGTTAGGTTAGATTGTTATTAATTTAGTGAAATTTTGTCGTAAACATGATTAGTTATGATATTTCAGTATAATCTAAGATTTTCAGCTGATGTATTAAAATATGTTTTGGGCTGCTACACATGTGTGTTACCGGAAAAGAGAGGCATCATTACCGGGCTATATGAATGAGTTGTGTTAGTAGAGTATGAGAATCCGCATAGCAAAATTAGTAACATTTGTTGTTTTGTTGTTAAATTTTGTCGCTCTTTACTTTATTTGGAAATTATTAGCAAATCGTAACAGAAATAAAGTACAAGATGTCTTCTTCCCTACTGTTCCAACTACATATTTATCGCAAGAAGAAAACAAAAAGCTTCAGAATGATTTCATAGTGAAAGACATTACCATAGTGATTCGTTCATTTGAAGAGTTTGATAACGATATTGCTGAAACCCTGAAATCTATCTTAAGTTCGTATAGTGATGTAAAAGTACTTGTCGTTTGTGATAAACCCATTTATCCACCATTAAATGTAAACATATCTTCTCCAACATTTAAAAATGTAAAACTGATTTATTTAAATCCTTCATTAAATGGTGTCTTTGAAGATAGATTTCCATTACTTCACATTAAAGGAAAATATGTTCTATTTGTACCTGATTCAACAAGATTCTCAACAAAACAAGTATTCGGAATTTTATTGAATTCCTTTAATAAGCAATCTCAAAATATTTTAGCAATACCAATTAAGTCTCCGAAGCCTGTCAAATGCCTGAAACTTAATATTGAAACTAAAGAATGGTTCGTTAAATTTAATGCTGCTGAAAGTGCAGATGAATGTGATTTTGTTAAGGGTAGACATGCTCTGTTTATGAAATCTGAAGTTTTACATAAAATTTCTGATCCATTTATGCTACCTTTCCCAGATGCTTTTTATATACAAGCTGCATCTAAATCCATAACTGTAAGTAGGAAATGTGTGACAAATTTTTTTAAATTAATTTTAGGTATTGAAAATTTTATTGGCTTAGCTGTTGAATTTGCATGTTCTTTCTTATGTGTGATTACTGCTAATGTGATTTTGCTCCAGATATATGGTGTTGTGCGGAATAGGTCCCAAAAACGGTTTTTTAAAAGTCACTTTTTGGATAGGCATTAGATAAACGTTAAGTGGATACTACCGAAACTATATTTCAATGTATTTAAGAAAAATTTAATAATAAGGTTTCTAGAGAGGCACTTATATGCCTATTTATTAATCAGATTGTATAAGAAAAGTATTTAGACTGAGTAAGAAAATCTGTGTTATGAGATGCATTTATAAATTACTCTTGATGTTCTTTTATTAACTAAGTTTATGAGACCAAGCAGTTACAGAGGGTGAATCCATGTACTGGGCAATCTTATGAGATTACCGGAATACCTTGATTTTTTTTATTCGTCAGTCTCAACTGGTTTAATGGTGTTCTATTCTAGTTTTTGTACCGACTTGAATTATAAGCTATAACCCATGTTTGTTACATATAAGTACTAAAGTAAAATGTTAAATAACAAATAATTACTGTAATTAAAGTATTAAAATTAATATAAAATAATGTAAAGAAACTAGTTTCGCCAAGAAAAAAGTTAAGAGTGAACGAGAAAAAAAATTGAAAAGCAACACGCCAAAACACACAGCACAGCTTAAGGAATACTGGCTAAAGGCTTGGTCTTGGATCTACAATTTAAGAGATGGTCTTTGACAGTGGTCATACACAAAGCACTTTAACTTAATGGCTGAGTGCAGTGTTACTTATGTACCATTTGATGCATGCACCACCTTTCCTTTTGTGCTGGAAAAATCACATCCAGTTAGAGTTGGCCCACACCTGTAGACCAGGTCATCTTACCTTGCCAAATTCTACTTAAGTAAATAATTATAAAAATGCAGTGTTGCATTATGTCACATTTTTAATTTTACGTCATATTTTTAGTTAAGAGACATTTACGGTCCATCACAGTTTACATAGATTCCCTTGAATACCCACCACTGGATCCTATAGTCCAGCCTCTCTTAGTTTGCTCCTAATGTAAACAAATGATGACGTCACTGAGCATGCTCATTATTTAAAAATGAGTACACGCTGATTAAAAAGTAACAACTAAATATTTCAAAAGTATTTAAATACAAAATAGTTTTAAAAGTATTTTTTCTAAATGAAATTGTTAGGCCTACATCATATCATGACTGATGTTTTAAGTACTTATAATTTAAAACGTAGTTAACTTAATAGGAATACGACAACCATTAAGTCGCAGACTCTAGCATGCATCCTGTTGTAGCTGGCTTTGGTTTTTTGACAGTAGGAGCAAACTTAGGATGGTTGAACTGTATATATATGATCTATTTCACCAAGACAACCCATAAGTGCACATTTCCATAACTTCCTGAGACGGGGAGAAATTGTGATAGTGAGATTTTCAACCAAAAAATTTCATTGCAGTAATTTTATTTGTAGTGGGTGTACACTTTCCAACAGTGTTATTAACCTGTTTATTATCATTACTTACATTTTGATGGAATGAAAGTAATGCGTTTCTGTGGAATTATGTCCTTTTTACGTCTTAACGTGATCAAATCATAATTAACATAAATTTTTGTGTCTTAGTTCATGAAATGATAATATGCAGCTATCTGTAAATCATTACTGAAACCTTTGAAACACCTTTAAATATTATTTCAGGCATGGTTTTAACACCTTTTATAGAAGAACATTTTTTGTTTATAGGTTCAACTGTTAACTGATGTATTCTTTACTAGTGGCAAGGCTTTGTTTACTACGCACCATTCCCAATGGAAATTTCAGCAACTTGAAAGAGAAAGACAGAAGAAAATGTTTCATAACCTGCAATTAAAGAAAGTAATCAGAGAGACTGGCGTAACTGAATGGTTTGGTTGTAGAAGAGACACACCCAGATGTTTTGGTAAGTCAATTAGATACTTCTTTAGTTTGTAAAGATGGTGTGATTTTAGATATTTGGTTTATTTTTGAACAGTTTTTTCAAACACGATTGTGTGCCAATTCTGCTTCATCTTTCTGATATTCATTGTAAGTCCCAAATATTAAGTAGGTACAATCAGGCTAAATGGTTAGTGAAGGAGATTCATAAAATATATTCTCCCTGTAGAACAGTAGACTAGAGAACATTACCTGAAAAAGGCTTAATAGATATTGCACAGTCTACTCTGTAAAATCTTCATCTTGATGTTAACAGTCAAATTTACCAGTGGAATACTTCATATTTCTTTCAAATTGCATTATTGTTGGAAATTTTTAAAATTGTTATCTATAATTTTGTTTTGTCTATCTGTCCATTCGTCACACCCATATGTCAGAAACTTCAAGATATAGCAGCAAATGGTTTTCGGATTCATAGTCTACACAAAAAGTTAGTGAGCCTAAATTGGGTTTGAAGTCCCAGTTTCTAGTGGAAGTCAAAAAAATTAGTCAGGAACTACAAAAGGTAGCAACTAACGATTTTTGGATTCGTATTTTACATAAAAAGTTAGTGGACCTGGATTGGGTTTGAAGTTTCGGTTTCGACCAGAAGTGGCCCAAAACTAGAAGTCAAGAAATCAAAGACGGAATTTGGAAACAAAAATAGTGTCATTCAATTTGTCTTACGTAGTAGATTCAGAAATCACAAATATTTTTATTATAAGTCAAAGGTAAGCCTTTTTAAAAATTGCCACCAGCCATGTCTTCTCATGAAAGGTATTTTTTTAAATGAGTTCATTTAATTCTAAAAATAGGGAAATTACCCTCATCGGTGCTGTTGTATGTGGTAATAAGACTCTTAATCCTTTTTCTGATTAACAAATTCATATTGCACATGACTTTATATTGCACTGATCTCAGAAGTTGAAATTCAATTAATATTGTTTTAAAAAGTCTAAAGCCACTTGTCCACTTGAGAGAAAATACTGCCGAGAGTACTCTCGAGAGTAAACTCGCAAATGTATACGGGCCTGAGAGCTACTCTCTGAGAGAAGCAGGTGCAGCTGTCGACAGTTCATTTCTCGCAAGTGTAAATGCTCGTTTCTAGTCTCGAGAGTTACTCTCCACTCTTCCGTCAGTGTTGGAAAAGCTGAGAGCTTGTGTCGACAGTTCATTACATTTATTTGTCTATTTTAAAATATTTTTATTACTTTTTATAGTATTTTTTAATATTTTAATTTCTTTTTTAAATCTTTCTTTTAAATTTTAATCTTTTTAATAATTTTAAATAATTTCAATCTTTTTTTAAATTTCAATATTTCAAATCTTTTATAATCTCTTTATAATCTCTTCAAAATGAACTCACGAGAGTGGAAAGACAATGAAATTCTTCAACTTAGTAATTTATATGAAGAAAATGAATTTTTGTGGAACAAAACACAGTTTGTACCGGAATCGTGACAAAAGAAAAAAAATAAATAAAATTTTTAAATTGCTGTGCATCCTCCAGCCGCAACTCATTTACGAGTGCTGAACAAGCTCCCAAGAGGAATTTCGTCGATTTATTCAGTTTTTTATCCAACACTCCTTTCTTTTTACCTATCCTTTTTGAATGATTTTGTACGCTATTAGAAAAGCTAGGGCCTGACGTGAATCCATTTTTATCAAATTAAAAACACGCACGTTTGATGACACTCAGCAGACTGCTTGTTGTGTTGACTCTCGGGTCTCAAGACTATCAAGTGGACACGGAATTCTCGTACTGTCGACAGTTCAGTCACTGTCGACTGTCGGAGAGCTCTCTCGACAGCGTAACTACTCTCAAATGGAAAGCACCCTGAGAGCACTGTCGAGAGTTTCTCTCGACAGTTTCTCTCAAATGGACACTAGGCCTAAAGTCTACTAGTTCATATCCCCTTACAAAATCAGAAGATAGCGATTCTTTTAGTTATCACAGGAAATAGTCATTATTATTGACAGTCATAGAAATAACTCTTTATTGTCAGTAATTTAATAATAATTGAGAAGGCCACTATAGTTAATTTCACGTAACTTTGGAACTCATGTAACAAATATGAGCATGCAGTTGGAAGAATGAGACTAGCTTGACTGACACCTGTTATAAGTCATGTTGATAATAATTAACATTTTGTGTTTATGTGTGCTTCTAATACAGTAATACGTTGAGGCTTCTTGTGAACAGTTTAGTGCTTTATTCTTTCTCAGACGATGTTCTGTTTTGCTGTTAGGCGGAGTGCACACCTATGCGATACGATATATATCTTATACGATATTTATCTTATGCGATAGATGTATGCTTGCTCAATACAAAACACATTGCTGATGAAAACTTGCCGCACACCAGTGATACAGCGACATCTATCGTAAGATATTTGTAGCGTACAATATGTTTGGCTTGTCTTATGCGATAAATATCTTAATACATTAGCTGTCCTGACACCACTGTTAAAACATCATACTATCGCGTATTCTTATTTTCATTGTTAAAAATTTGAATTAATTATATTACTACAATATGAAGGACGATCCTGTTTTTAAGATATTCTTTGTAAATGTGGTACAAAAATATCCGTGTATATGGAATTACCAATTAAAGGTAAAATAAAACAAAATTCTCAGGTCTCATTCTGTATGTCTCCGTGAATTTATCTTTATGCAGCGATAGTTCTTTATACACAATAGCTGAGCTGTGGTGTGCATTGTATAAATTATATGGATAAACCCAAAACCTACTGTTTATCCTTCTATTTCGCCTTCTACGGAAATACCAACGGGAGATTACAACATCCTCTTCGCTTGAAGAACTCATTATATACTGAGGAAATTAGTAAGATTATATCGTATAAATAAAATCGTATCACACTGGTGTGCATTCATGTAAGATATACGATAAATATCGTATGAGATAAATATCGTATCTTACGTATCGTATCGCATAGGTGTGCACTCCGCCTTAAATATAATTTCAGTTAGATGTAAATGGGTTCTTGCATTTAAGATGACTCAGGCTAAGCATTTTCTGAAACCTAAATTACCCATACATTCAATAGCATAGCAGAACGTTTGTTTACATCAGTTCCAATTATAAGTGGAATAAAATATAAACAACTATTTCTAATTAACACCGGCTAGACATGTATTGGTACGTACCACCTCTGACTGTATTTAAAAATGTATCAGTAAAGTAATCTTAGTCAACAACTTAGATAACCCCTGACCTAACTTACTTAAACCTAACTAAACTTAATATTTTCTTTAAAACTTAAGTGCAGTAGTGCATTGTTTGTCCTAATTAATACGTGAGGATGGTTAATCATACAATCATTGGTTTTGAATAATTAAAAGATTTTCCGTAACCAAGTGGAGAGCCCACAAATAAATATTTCATGCATTTATATATGTTTGTGTACAGGTGGGGCGGTGTTCAAGACATAATAGAATATCTAAAATAAAAATATTATATACTTTTTGCAAGATTGCTGGTTTCACTTATTTTATTAATGTTATTATTTAGGTCATCAGCTGAAAGGCTGGTTTGTACCTCTAGAAGCTTTACTAAGTAAAACGAGGAGTGATGTGATTTACCATGCCTTCCTCACGTTTTATTTTTATAACACACTATTGTATTATAGTGAAGTTTGCAAGATTGAAAATACAAGTTTTGGTAAAATAGAGCAATGCAAGATGGCTTTACCATTTGTTTGCCCATGTAACTTACTGAAATTTTTATAATGTAGCCTACATTAATAATGAACGCACAACCCATTACATTTTTGTTTAATATATATTGTAACACACACACAAAATTTTTAGCCATGTGTAGCTGTCTTCAGCCATGTTTGTTGATGTAGAAGCAAGAGGCTCAGTAAAGAAATAGCGAGTCAATCTTTAGTTACTTTGCTGTTTCCAAATGACAAATCCACGGAACGTTCTCATTTTATTACTCTTATTGAAGCTTTTCTGGCTTTATATCTGTTGTATCACCCCTTTTTCTCTTTCTCCCTTTCTCTAAAGAGAGAAAGAGACAATGCCTGTTAATATCCAAGCTCAGAAAAATGTGTGAGTACATTTCAGAAAAATATTTGAGTACTGTAGACTATCAACCCATGTATTTACTCTATTTTGTTGTTTAGGTCATCAGCCAGAAGGCTGGGTTAAACCTTTAGAGGCTTTATTATATAAAACGAGTAGTGTGGTGGTTTACCCTTGCCTTCCTCACTGAGTTGAAAAGTATGCTTATCAGCATTGTAAGGAACCATCTACTTTCCACCCTGCAAATGGCATCTTCACTTCATTTACTGCAGGTTCTGGCTGTGTAATAAAATTCATTATTCCTTGTGGGGATAACTCTTGACTAGTGTCTTTTACACCACTACCTCTTCTGTTCTTAAATTCTTCAGTTACAAGTACAATTGGCTGACCATTTGATAAGAAACAGAACTATTTTTTGTAGCCCTGGAACTAACAGACGGAGTACAAGTAATTGAACTCTCCACCTGCCTATTATGGGCAAATTTACTCTATATATACATGTTTCAGCAATGTATTTTCACTTTGTTTTACGTGGGGCAGCAGTTCAGTTAAACTGAGGTCGGTTAATGAAAAGACTACTATAATTCAGTAAATTTACGTAATGTTAAACCACTGATAGGAAGTTACAGACCAAAGATAATAAATTATCAGTAACCAGAAGTGAGGGATTTAATAACACCAGTGCCTAGATTTCTACGACTTGCATGTTATTTATTTGTCTACTTGTTTTTGTTATTTAGGTACAGTTGTTGATGAGACACCACAATACTTATGGGAAGGGAAATGGACTCCTCCATGTTGTTTGGCTGGACTTCGTAGAGTAGCACGTCATGTTTTCCATCAGTTAGAACGTTCTGGTGTGCGTTATTGGTTAGAAGGTGGAAGCCTTCTAGGAGCTATGAGAAAAGGTGATATCTTACAATGGGATTATGATGTGGATATAGGAATATATAAAGATGATATTCCTCGATGTACATGGTTACAAAGAGCATCTGTAAAATCTGTTACAGATGAACAAGGTTTTGTTTGGGAGAAAGCAGTTGAGGGTCAGTTTTACAGGGTTCAATTCAGTTCGGTTAATAGATTACATGTCGATATATTTCCATTCTTTTCACGTAATGGTACTATGACTAAAAATACATGGTTTAAAACACATCCACAAGATAAAGAATTTCCAGAACATTACTTAAAACCATTGTCAACGATAGAATTTGTCGGTAGATCAGTGTCAGCACCTAACAATATACATGACTTCTTGGAGTTAAAATTCGGTGAAGGCGTCATTGAAAATCCTGAATATCCCAACCCTAGGAAGTTATCCATAAAACATCACCAATTGAAAATTAATAAAAAAGGTTAAAATAAAATTGTATGTTTATTAAATCTATTTCCATTTGAATGATGTTATGTTTATTTTTAAGTATTTTTTTCATTGGCATTTTATTAATTAAAAGACTGCATTGTCTACCTTATAATGTTAAAGTGTGTGAAGTACATTCTAATGCATAATATATTTGCGTTTTAAAGTTGTCTATTGTTTAAAACAATAAAAATGTTAGTTACAATAACAGTATTACAATTTAATTTCAGTTATTTTAAAAATATAGTGAAATAGTAGGCATCATTTATTTCTTTGTGAACCATCATCAGAATACATATAAGCAGGGTTTTCATCATATAAAATATTTTATTTTATACAAGATTCACTTTATACTTTAGATATTTTTATGTGTTTGTAACAAAGAAAATTTGTATTTTATAATCTGTTTAAAGTAATGTAACAAAAATTATTTTATTAGTTCTTTCTGCCGAAGGCTGTTGACAGTGATGGAATTCATGTTCAATTCATTATAATCCTCATTATCAATATCATTATCACTCTTTCAGACTTTTTTGTCCAATTCTGTATTCAACATATATCCACTTATCTTGTTATTGTCTTGAGAAATAAACTCGGAACACAAAGAAGATGCGCTTGCCTTAACCCTTTATATTTATTAGCTCTACATTACTTCTTGTTTGGTGAGATTATTTAGTAATGACTGTTCTTCAGTGGTTGTTTTCCAATTTTTATACATCAATAGAATACTGGTTCATTTTGAAGCTAATAGAATATGCAGCACATGGTGGTCAAAGAATCTAATTGGTCATGTTAATTAATATGACTTCTGTAAAGTTCGAAAAACGACTTTACATGATTGTAGGTTCTACCCCGTATGTGAATTTTAGTATACAATCTTAAACCTACAAATTATCAATTCCATAACACCATTTTTAGTACTGTGCAGTCCAGTATGACAAGTGTTGGCAATTATAAAATATTTAATTGAAGATAATTGCTCTAGAAAAATTCTTTTAAGAACAGAATCGTATCTCATTAGCTTTTTACTAAATTATATACTGTCAAATACAATTGTATTTGTAAATTAATGAAATTCACTGTAATATTAATTTATGATTTTCAACAAAACAATTACAATAGGCCTAAAGGAATATTGAAGGAAATAAACCTAAATAAAAACAAAATCAAACAGAGAAATATACACATGCTACTCCAGTCATATACTGTCTTACTTATTCATTTTCTCTGTCAGATTCTAATCTAAAACTTTAGGTTTGTTTATACGAGAGTGGGCTGATAACTAATGCACACTTGCTTGTAGAATGCGAACAAAAACAAATACAAGATCGGGTAAAAATAAATTAAATAAAATTCCTAACCTTCAAAATCATATATTTATTTTTCAACATAGTCACCTTTAAGCATTACTAATTTCTCCCAACGTAAAACAAGTTTTTTCATTCAATCACTGAAAATTTCTTCCGACTTTTCTCTAACCCAGGACACAATAGCTGCCTTCACCTCATTGTCCGAGCTGTAATAATTACCCTTAAGGTATCTCTTGAGTAGAGGAAAAAAATAAAAATCGGAAGGTGTGAGGTCGGAAGAATAAGGAGGGTGTGGAATCTGTTCAAACTTGCGGTTTCTCAGAGCCTCTTCAGTTGCACGTGAAGTGTGTGGTTGAGCATAGTCATGTTGCAAGATTATTGACACCAGGCTGCCTCTAACTTGACAAACTCGACATTGACGGTGTTTTAGAGTCTGTATGTGAGTAGAATTTACCGTTGCCCCTCGTTCCAGGTAATCAGTCACATAAACTCGGCGAGCATCCTAAAACACAGTCAAAAGAAGTTGTTTAACTCGCGTTGACATAGCACTGGAACATGACGCCATACTTCCACTACTCAAAACAAACTGGACGAATGCAAAGTTTTCAAACTGGGCAAGCGTATAGAGGAGAAATAGTACTTGCAAATGCCACCAGGCGCACTTCTGAAGTTCATTTTGTACACATTCTACAAGCATGTGTGCATTAATTTTCAGCCTACCCTCGAACAAATTTTTTTAAATTTTTAATGTGTGTACATTGCAATCTGTTCAATTTAAGAACAATAAGTAATTCCATAACCCAATGATATGTATGATGTATAGTCTTGTACAGATTCAGGCCTACCATTCCTGATAGAGTATGGTTAATTGAATCCCAACCATCAAAGTACACCGGTAACCACTATCTAGTGTTCAAATCCATATAAAAGTAGAACACTGGCAAGATAAGTTGAACGCTGGGAGTGGATGCAGCTGTGCAGTCACTTCTTGTTATAAGCGAATGCCCTTGCTACTGTACAATTAGACCTACATTCGTTAGGCTATTGTGGGTATTTATCACAACATTATCTCATCATTTTATTAACCAATCTCTTTTTGTAGGCGTCTAATTTATGGTTTCTAAACTTTATTTATTTAATGAATTGAGAATTTCCTTTAATTTAGTATTTAAAATTATTCCTACATAGATTAGATAAGTACAGCGTCTGTGTATGATGCGAACCTTTTCATTTGTTGGGTGTTGTACAAACCGTACTTTACAGTAAGTGTGATAAATGTATTGACTATGCATGCGTGAACCAACAGTCAAATTATCTTGCCAGTATTCCAACTATTTTTACTAGAATTTGAACCAGGAACCTTCATCTCTGAAAATCAGCTCACATGTGGCAACGACTTTACCTGTAGATTAACCTGGTGGGGCTTTTATACCTGCACAGTAGGCCTAATTATATGAAGATAGAATTAACAAGTAGTTTTTTTAATTATATGTGAAGAAATCAATATATTTTCTCTCATGTGTTTGTAACATAAAACAATTTCAGCCTTTAATTATTGTATCTTAATTCATTTTTGTTTCTCATCCAATTTAAAATATTATATGTATTAAAAAAAACTCTGCTCCCCCTCTCACCATATTAAATATTATTTATTTCTTGAGTCAGTCTTGGACTGATGCTGGCAATAATCTCATGAAAAATTGTGATGTATTTAATATAATTAATAGAATGTAAATTAAGTCTAGTCAGTATTAATGTTTTTATTTATTTTGTAATTATAAGTATCTTATTAATAATATTACAATTCTCAAAGTTTGTCTTAAACATTAATAAGGTTATGTTACTTGTAAGATATAAACGTGTATTTGTTTCATAAGTAACACTTTGTAGAATATAGTTAATGTTCCTGTATTTTTTAAATGTATTAGAATTTAGATTGTATTGTATGTTATCACATTTTCTTTTTATATGACTAATAATTATTATTATATTTAGTTATGAGAACACTGGATCTTGATTTGACTGAAGTGGAATTTGCGATGCTACAACATTAAGTTAGTCCGTCATTCAGTTGTAATTAAATGTTATTGTCTTACCCACATAAATTTACCGGCTCCATATCTTATGTTCTTACTCGTAAAGTGCTAGGTCTAAGCAGAAAACATGTTAGGATGATCGTGGGTGTATTGACTGGATACTGTCTCCATAGAGACCATCTGTGTGTGGGGATTAGAGATCCAGTATAAAAATTATATGAGGAGAAATTATCTTAAACGTGAGACCTTGATTGTTAGGCGGAGCTCAATTTTCAGGCTAACAAATCTGAAGGTTAGTCTCGTAGAGTAGTCACCAAAAAGTCTCCTGAAATTTATTCTGAGGAGGATCCTGTTTGCTGAGTAAGCGAGACTGAGTTGTAAATAATAATAATAATAATAATAATAATAATAATATTTATTTATTCCTCTTTATTCAAATACAAAATTATATCTTATCTACTAGGAATAAATAACCACCAACTCAAGTAAACGGTGGTTATATATAAAAAAAAATACATAAAAACAAGTTTACAAATGAATTACAAATCAAATGTCGTCATCCATTACAAATGACAATTTAAATTGTAGCGGCAGCTACAGTGCATGTTAACTATATTTTTTAAACAATAATATTAACCAAGCCGTCAATCTTCAGAGTAGATATTCACCTGTACATGACTAACACTAAAATCAGTTATTATTGTTATATTATTTTTCCAAAATCAGTAAATTCCTACAAAGACTGAAAGCAAGCACTGCAAGTCAGCAACGGTAAAACACCAACGCTAACCAACAATTCTACAAGTGAATCAACATCAGTAAATAGGCTTCTCAGATCTGCATTGTTATGGGACTTAATTCCCTATCCTTTTTTATCAATCAAACGTTTACAAAATTATCTTGCAGTTTCATTTTTAGCTAATCTGTCATAGCTTTACTACTAAAAATTTGTGTTAAAAGAATTCAAAAACCTTCCCAACTTCAATAGTAAAATTTTTTAATCTTGAATCGCTCGTCTGTCCAGAAAACTTGTACTTTTTACCACTGTAGACATACTCAACTCATGCAAGCTCATACCATCCAAGCGTTTTAGAAGTCAATCACGGTAGCCTCTAATCTTAGTATTTTTTCCCAGTAATGTGTATGAGATTAGAACATGATTTCTTCTCTACTACTGAAGATAGGAAGATTGGAAGTAGAGGAAAGGAAAATTTTCAGAAAAGTCTTTGGAAGCAGGAAAGAAAACTTTATTCATATCTGCAGTAATGAAGAAATTTACAGCCACATCGAAAAAAATCAGATACAATAGAAAAAAGAAGATTGGTTTTTTGTGGCCATCTATACAGAATGAATCCAAACTGACATGCAACAAATTTTTTACTATGATTGACACCCGTAAGACGAAATTCGGTTGGTTCATGGATATTAAAAAAGATATGGATTGGTTGAATGTAACAAAACAAGATATCTCTCAAAGATTAGAATTAAGAAACAAACCTACAACCTTAAGGTTGTATAAAGTATTTCTGCAACACTTTTATCATCTCCACTGGCCATATAACCCTACTATAACTTTTACCAACTCATCTACTATTGATTATAGAATTGAGGATGGTAACAATTAGAACCCTGCGATAAAAATAGGCCTATTTGAACATTTTGGTCAAGTCAAGATTCAAATTATTATTATAAAATAGTATTGATATTAATTGGTCGGTAAATCTGTGTTATAATAATAAATAAATTTTCACAATCCAGTTTAGAACCTCGTATATTTTACCTATATATTATATCAGTCACTTATAGTGCTCAGGAGACTAGTTTGTTATTATTTACTTACTGTTTTACTTTATTAAATTAGGTAGACATTTTACAATCGCATTTAACTGTTAACTATTTAAGATTCAGGAAATTTTTTCTTAATTTAAATTACCTAATTTATCTAATATGAAGCACAATATTATACGCTTTTATTTAAATACCACAGTAATCTTATTATTCCATCTCTATTATTTTGCATAAATTTAAGTGTTAGTATCTTATAATACAAAACTATTTGATGCAGTATATAAAATTCTAGTTAAAAAAATTGCCGTTTAAATTTTTGTGGATTTTTTTTGTATTGGACCATGCTCCACCATCAACTTTGACCGGTGGGCAAATACTTTAACGTGAACTAAAAAATAATTAATAAAAATTGTTGGGCACCAGCTCTGTCAGCAGAGCATGAGAGAAATAAATAAAAAAACTATATTTCATGGTTCTAAACTAAATATTAAATAAATAATAAACTACTAACAAAATTATCCTTAAATTACCCTAACCTATTTTAAAATACAGCCAACCTTTTTTTGCTGCGGCGTTAATATAAAAACAAGAAATTAAAAACCCTTAATAAATAAACAAATGAATTTACCTCTAATTAAACGTGTCCCCTTTCTTCTTCTTCTTCTCTCCGTTCTCCTGGTCACTCCTCGTTCTCCTAGTATCTTCTTCAAATTCTCCTCCTTCTTAACAACTCTGTTTCACTTTTAAGTCCCAAGGGAACTGATTGTGAATTTCCTGGGTTCGAACCAGGAAACCTCTGGTTGACAAACCTACCTCTCCCACTAACCTGGAGAGCCAATGGGAAGAACTACCCCAATGATTGGCTGAAAGTTGGCAGGTAGAAGATAGGCCCAAAAACACAAAGGGAGAAATACTCCCGTCTAAACAATATCAGATGATTGACCGTTGGCTATATTTACAACTTATTTTATAACTACTATTCTAATTTAATTTAATTTGACAATGGGGGTTTTCCCTTACAAGATTTATCTGGTTTTTACATGAGTAATGGAAGTTTTTATAATAGGAATTACCAAAACTTCCATTGTTTGTAAAATTGTACATTTACAATTAGACAACCGTGAGGTTAACTGATCTAAACTTACTTAAATACTGAAAGTTTTTCTGCTATATTTTTATATTATGTAGAATTTTAGCTGTTGCATCATTATGTAATAATTCGTCAGGTTAGTGAGTCGTCTTCTTATGGAATAATAATAATTATGTTAAATCAGAACTGATACTTTAGTTGCGTTCTAATCATATGCTGTTCTTTTTGGAGAGACTTTACTGAACATACAAATTAAATGCACAGTTTGTTTTATCAATATTAATGTATTGATAATGTATTAATTCTTTCATTTTAACTGATAATTTCTTAAGAATGCAATTTTGTAGAATAACTTCATAGATGAATTTGTAAAAATGTGTATAATGTTTATTATTTATTACAGTTTTAATTCTTATGTATTTGATTGGAGAAGTATTTTTATTACTATATTGGTTTTATTTATTTATTTTTGTTATCTGTACTGTAATTTATTGACATGTCAGTTTTACTCTTTTTAAACATTATAAAGTATTAAAAATACACACATACCTGTAAGATTCCTTTGTAGATATTACTGTTTTTGATTAACAATATTTTAATCATCACTTAAGAGTGTTAATACGCTAACTCTATTTCCTTAAACTTTACAGGAAAGCTGAAAAACTGAATGAAACTTGTATACCTATAGACTGGCAGAAAAGACTGTCACAACAAAGCATCTCTTTTAAAACTCATTGGCGTTAATAGTGTTTTTATTATTTATTTATTTATTTACAACAATATAAAGGCTAACAGAACTTATCCATATAAGCCTTATTGTCATAAAAAATTTACATATTTACAAAACAATATTTGCATAATAACTATTTTATTTACATAATATACATGCTAGTACACTTTTTGTCTCTTTTTCTCATAAAAATAAAATAATGTTTCAATAAAATTACTTACTATAATAATAAATTAATAAGAAAAAACAAAAATTCCCACAAAAAATAGTTTAGCAAAACTTGATCAAAAATAATATTATTTATTTATAAATTAATAAAAGGAAAAAGAAACAATAGAAAAAAGGAAGAAAGAAAAAGATGTGAGTGTGCTCTGTGAATTTATGTCATTTATAGGTTGGTGAGCCTGATAACATTTTGATGAGAATTGTTTGTAATTATCAAAAAAAAGGATCGAGTTCCAGATTAAATTTATTAAAAAAGGATAACATCCGTATTAAGAAAGTATTACTGTATTGCACAGTGTTCACTTTAGGCAAATATCATCATCATCATCATCATCTCCTTTACGGATTAGGCCAATCGCCTGTTCCAACATCACACCATCTCTTTCTTGGACGCCCCAAACATCTCCTTCCTCGAGGGCGATACTTCAGCGCCTGAAGACTAGCTTTATCAGGTGACATCCTAAGTACATGTTCCTGCCACCTATTTCTGTACCTCCACATTTTATCAATGATTGTTTCGTCTCTCTTCAGTTCCTCTCGAATCACGCTACTTCTAATGTGTT
The DNA here is from genome assembly GCA_035578175.1 of Catonia carolina. NCBI lineage: Eukaryota > Metazoa > Arthropoda > Insecta > Hemiptera > Achilidae > Catonia > Catonia carolina. The sequence continues at coordinate 355,916,727 of JAQMRL010000001.1, forward strand.
CTCTCCGGCTACACCCCTTCACAGATCTCAAAAATCTCATTTCAGCTGCCTCCAATCGACTTAAATCTCTCTTCTTTGGTGCCCAGGTCTCACTTCCATACAGTAAAATCGGCACCGCCATTACATCGTAGAGCCTCAACTGTGTATCTTTCCTGGTTCGATTCTTAAAAGTCCTATTGATATAACCACAGACATGCTGAAACTTGCTTATTCTAGTGCTTATCTCTCTATCAACGTCATACGTTATATCAACTCCTAAATAAGTGAAGTGTGCTACCTGCTCCAACACTCTATCATTTAATACAATTTTTGACCTTATGGGGTCCTTCCCAATAAAAGCCATTATTTTGGTCTTACTAGCAGATACCGACATATTATACTCTTTACATATCTTGTCGAGCATATGAATAGACCTTTGCAGTTCATCTTCACTTTCTTGGAGGATTAATTGGTCATCCGCGTACAACAGCGTATTAAAGTAGAAACCTTCTCCTAACTCGATACCAGATCCAGCCCCCTGCTTCCATTTTCTACAAACATCATCGATGTAGATATTAAATAATGTTGGAGAGAGGCTACAACCTTGTCTAACTCCTTGATCAATCTTCTTAAATTCTGTGGTAGTATTGCCTACTTTTACTGCTATGGCTGTATCCTTGTATAGACTTACCACAATGTCAATTAGATGTTGCGGGTAACCTCTCTTTCCCATTATATACCATAACTTGGAGCGCCGTACTTTATCGAAAGCTTTCTCATAATCTATGAAAGCAATGTGTGTCTCTTTATTGAACTCCACTCTCCTCTCTATCACCTGCTTCAGCGGAAAAATTCCATCTATCGTAGTTCTGCCTCTACGGAATCCGTTTTGTTCATTTCCTAAAATAGTGTCTGCAATAGGAGCTAGTCTACCATTAATTATTCTTGCATAAACCTTATACATACTGTTTAAAAGGCTTATTCCTCTGTAGTTCTCGCATTGACTCCTGTCTCCCTTCTTAAAGATTGGGGCCACCAAGCACTGAGCCCATTCCTTTGGAACTGCAACCTGAGACCAACATTCATTTACTAGATGGAGTAGTCTTAATTCCAGCACAACGCCGCCGTTCTTCAGCAGCTCTGCATTCACGCCATCAGGGCCACATGCCTTCCTACCCTTCAGTGCATTCATAGATTGTTTCAGTTCCTCATATGAAATTTCATCAATGCTTCTTCTATCCACTGGTTCATAGGTATAACAATATTCATGTTCCGTTCCACTCAAATCACTCCAAAGTGACCCAAAATACTTCAACCATCTATTTGAATCTATGATATTTAAACTTGCTCTATCCTTTACCTCAGCTCCTAGACTTCTCATTACTTTATACGCTAGACTTTGTCTCCCATGTATATCTGATTCCAGAACACTAACAAAATTTTCCCAAGATTCCTCCTGTGCTTTCTTAACCATACTTTTAACCTTATTTCTTTTCCTATTGTAGATCACTCTAGCTTGGTCCGTTTTTTGTTGCAGAAGGTGATGATATGCTTGTCTCTTCTCCTGCACCGCTATTTCCAACTGATCATTCCAAACCCTCACTTTCTTTTTCCTATTATGAATGATCTTAGTACCTAGCGCCTCCTCTGCTGCTTCCTTAATTGCTTCCTTAATGTTTGCCCACTCCTCATCCACTGTTTGGCATGTCGCCCGTTCCATTAATTTTATCACTAGTCTATTTTGAAATAGTTGTCTCACACTGTCCTGCTGGAGAAGATAAATTTTGTAGCCTTTAGTGTGACTTGTGTTACTTATGGGTTTTCTTTTCCATCTCGCAATTATATTAATTTGCGATACTAATAGATAGTGATCTGTATTAACATCGTAACCTCTGTAAACGGTTGTGTCTCTAACATCAGAACATAGTTTCTTATTCACTATTACATAGTCTATCAATGACCTACTGCCTCTAGCAGACCAAGTATATTTGTGGATCTCTTTCTTCCTAAAAAAAGTATTAGTTATTCTCAGACCATTGAAAGAGGCAAAATCTCTCAGTGCTCTTCCGTTGTAATTTTCACATGTTTCTCCATACATCCCAACCACTCCTGGTATGGGGTTATTTCCAATTCTTGCATTCATGTCCCCTGCAATTATCAAGTAGTCCCTTGCATTATATTTATTTACTTCACTTTGAAGCTGATCATAGAATTCTTCAGACTCGTCCTTCCTTCCTTCCTCCGGTGCATAAGCTCCTATTATTGTCATCTTACCTCTGTCTACTTTTAATCTCACAGTTACAATTCGCTCTGATACATATGTATAGCTAAATACTTTGCTTTTCCATTTACTATTCACGTAAAGCGCAATACCAGCAGCACTTCTACTTTTACGGTCCACTCCACTGAAAACATTGAACCAACCTCCAATATCACGAGTTCCTCTTAGTTTCTTCTTAGTCTCAGTTATCACTGCAATGTCTATTTTACGCTCTTCCAGTACTTTTAACAATTCCGGTTCTTTACTGGTCACGCCTCCTCGAATATTCCATGTAGCCACTTTAATTATGTCCTTAATTCCAAAATCTTTTAAAGTTTTCCTTTTCCGATTAATATTAGCCAAAGTTCCAGTCCGGTTATTCTCCTTGTGATGCTTGTCAGTAATTTAAGTATCCCCTGGCCGCGGTACGGGCGCTGCGCAGGTTAAGCTTAGTGGTGGGGCTGCCACCTCTTTTAGGCAAATATAACGGATTAAAAGTCCTAGATCTAATAAAAGGTACATAATAAAAAATTCAAAAATAAATCTTTATAATGCATCCTGCAGTTTTAAATATTTCTATTTCATATAATGAATTAATACAATAATTTCACTAACCTTCTTTTTAAACTGCGTCGCCTTTATTTTAATTTTCAATTACACGTGTTTCGGTGGATCCACAATCATCAGAGTAAAGTTTTATACAAGTGACTGAAGATGTATCATCTTCTATAGATTTTTAATAAATAATGTTTTTAGTTTCAATTATATGTTATTTACTCTGATGATGGTGGATCCACCGAAACACGTGTAAGTGAAAATTAAAATAAAGGCGACGCAGTTTAAAAAGAAGGTTAGTGAAATTATTGTATTAATTCATTATATGAAATAATAATAAAAAATGTTTTTAACAATATCCTCTAGGTCAACCTTATTATTTAACATTTTATTTAAAAATTGCATACATTTCGTCTGACTTCAAGGGATTTTATGTCAAAAATTCTTCTCATCGTCTCCGTAGAAAACCCTAAAGGGCAGGAAATACCATATTTTTTGTAATACAGGAGACGCAATAATCTATTTTGAATTTTTTCAATAGAGTCTATGTAATTCAGAAGATTGGGATTCCACACAATTGCAGCGTATTCTAACCTGCTTCTAACTAGAGCTTCAAATAGCCATATTGGGACCTCAATTCCATCAAACTGCTTAGTATTTCTAAATATAAACCCGAGTAACCTATAACCATTATTCACAATCATATGGATGTGTTGCTTGAATGTTAATTTACTGTCAATTAGTACCCCTAAATCACGGATCTCATGGACTAAATCTAATTTTTCATTTTTTACAGAATAATCAAATATATGGAAATTAATTTGGTTGGAAAATATCATATATTTACATTTATTAATGTTTAACTCTACATGATTTTTTTCACACCATAAATAAACATTATCCAAGTCTTTTTGAAGAAGTTTACAATCATCATGTTTATACAGTTTCATATCGTCGGCAAATAAAATACATACACTATTATGAACGCTTGGTGGCAAATCGTTAATTAATAATAAAAATAAAAGAGGCCCGAGTTTACTGCCCTGAGTTACACCCATGCTATTTGAAAAATTACGAGAGCAATTATTTCTAAATCCCACATACAACTATCTATTTTTCAAGTAGCTATTAAAAAACAAAATTAAATTTTCTGTAAAGCCAATTTTTTCCATTTTCATTAACAATATATCATGGTTTACTCTATCAAAGGCTTTTTTAAAATTTAAGTATATTACATCTGTACGCAATCTATTATCCACCATATATGAGACATCCTGCGTGAATTTTAACAGATTTGTAACTGTGGAGCGTCCAGACATGAAACCATGCTGTACAGGAGATATTAACCCCTTCACCTGTTTGAAAATCTTTGAGTGGATATTATGCTCAAAAACCTTTGCCAAAGAATTAATAATCGCAATGGGCCGATAATTTTAAACTTCATTTCTATCTCCTGACTTAAATATTGGTGTTATTCGTGCAACTTTCCATTTAGTAGGAAAGGTTTTAGTTCTGAGCGATAAATTACAGAGAAACTGGATTGGCTTTATCAGTATGTCTGCACAACCTTCAATAATATAAGGAGGAATATTGTCTGGTCCACTAGATTTCGTTGGTTTAAGTTTGCGTACTGCTTCAGTCACATCATTTTCATTAATACCCTGTAAATTTATAAGATCTAACCCGACTTTTACATTAAGATTTTCTGGGGTGGTATTATTTACTACATTTTGGTCTTCATATACAGAACAAAAATAATCAGCAAAACCCTGGGCAACTTCCTCTTCCTTGAGTTCCTGATTTCCAGTTATAAAAACTGATTGTTCGCTTCTGTTTGCCCTTTTATTATTTACAAATTTCCAGAAATGTTTGATGTTACTATAAACATCGACCTGCAAAATTTCTATATAATTCTTATAGGCTTGACTTATTTCCCATTTGAGACATGCCCTAAGTTGCCTAAATCTATTTTCATAGTAGTGTGAAAACTTCCTTTTGCGAGATAACTTGTTTTTTAATTTGATTTTTTGAATTAATCTCCTATCAAACCATGTGGGGTACTTGGACTTTATTACTTTTTTACATTCCGGAACATTTGTATGAATTGCTTTGTATAAAAAATTATAAAAACAATCAACTGCAAGGTTAATATCATTAAAAGTATAAAATGGAGAGAATTTTAGCTTATTTGCACCAAACGTCAACACTGATTGTATAAATACAAATAGTAGAAATTTTAATTAGAGAAGGAAATGCGGACAAAGATGTTCTTGAATATTTCAGTCAGAAAGTTTTAACATTTGATATAATTGGAAAAAGTTTGCCCTTTTGTAGTTACGGTATGAAATATTGCTGGGTGCAAATCTAGAAACTTTAGGTAGTTTAATGTCTGACACTAGTGCAGGGTGATGCAAATCTTCCTCTAACACAGGATATATCTCCCATCTAGTTACCATAATAACTCTACTCAATATTAGATCTAATTGTTTACCATAAGCATTGAATACATCATTACATTTATTTAGATTGTATTGTACAATCTTTTTGCTTTACTAGAACCATTTTCTAACCTATAGTTTGGAGAATTAATTTCACCCAAATTAAAATCACCCACAATTATATTATCAGAATGAATTAAATTAATATTATTTTCCAGTTCATCCAAGAAAATAGTGAAATCGGACAAATCAGAATACGGGCTAAAGTAAACAGCAGCCAAATAAACCATATAACCTGGTAGCAATAATTTTACTTGAACACATTCGTACCGTTCCTGGGCAGAAACATTAGATAGAGTTACTTTTATACAAGGATTTGACTTTTGTACCGCTATCAATACCCCTCCACCTCGACTTAGACCTGTAAGGTCATAATCTCTATCACACCGATAAACTAAATACCTATCATCAAACCATTCACAGTCGTTAATTATGTCATTTAACCAAGTTTCAGTTAATACAATAACATCATAACTTTAATTTAAAATAAATAAAAATCCTTTGTCTTCGTTCTGAGACCCCATACATTCTGATAATACAATTTAATTACATTCAAAATTATCAGAAATAATTTAAAATAAAGATAAAATGAATTTTATACTTAAATGAATACACTTTACATTAAAAATAAAAATAACTTTTCTATTTAGGTGAATGTACTTATCTTTGCAATTTGATTCTTATCTATTTCAATGCCTCTTTAACTTTTGATAATTCTTCATCAGAAGAAACAATGAAAACACGTGATTGCTCGTCTTTACGTATTTTAATTTTTCCTGACCTGTCTATCCACAAATATTTACACTTAAACTCATTATTGACAAGCTTAGTCTTGGCAAATAATATACGTCTACCCAGGGCCAGAGATTGATTTACATAAACAGGAGTGTCCGTATTGAACCCCAGATCTCGAGTAGATAAATTTCTTTTTATCAGTCTTTTTTCCAACACTTTCTCTTTGTCTAAACGTCTTACAAAGCGCACTATGATTCCAGGTGTTGGTCTGTTGTTTGTTTTTCGGAGTCTACGACAGACATCAATCATACTCTCTTTAACTTGGAAACCGAGAGCTTTTCCAACCTCCCCCACTATTTGTATGACGTCTTCATTTGAAGTTCCGGGGACCCCATGAATTTCCAAAGAATTTGCCCGACTGTACTGCTTACTATCATCCAGTTTAATAGTTAATTCGTTTTTTTTTACATAATCGCTTATTTTCATCACGTAACTGCTCAATGATTTTATTCTGTTTCTGAATAATTTCCTGTTGATTAGTCAGTATACGGTTATTGTCGTCTAATTTATCGTGACATAAATTTAGGGAAGCTCCAGATTAATTTGTCCCTGAGAAATTTTCTTCTACAATTCACCGAACATTTTCCTTATATCATTCATGTCCAACCTAACCGATTCTTCAGATGGACAGCTCATGGATCTACGACGCTCTACTACGCAATTTAGACATTTCCATGACTGATCACTCTCCGATAGAAACTTTATTTCGGTTTCCGTCAACCCCACACATGCAGAATGAAAATAAGATTTACATGCTGAACACTGTATTTTATCCTTAGTAACTCGATTAATCGATTTAAAACATTTCCCGCACGAACTCATTATTTAATTAATATAGAACGCTCTGTATAAACAAATCAGACAGACCTACTACTAAATACGTCCGCTCACATTGGCTTATCAGACAAGACTGATTTTAGGTAGACTTAACTCTTTTTTCCAACAATATCAAACACTTTTAACATACATTTATGTACTCTTTTGTTAATTGTTACAGTAGGCCTACTTTTTTAGTTTAAGTCACATCAACAGTTTGGTTATTAGCAACTATGGTAGGTTGTGACTCTTTATAATTTCCAGACCCTAGCCAGGAATCAAACCTGCTACCTCCTCACTGTAGATCAGCGTGCTACCACCAAGCTACAGAGGCAGCCAGGCCGATTTTTATCTTAAGTGATTTAATATATTAGTTCTACTCTCATTTATGTGGATATGAAAAGTTTAGAGTTCATATCAAACATTTGATAGATTTATGGTTTTATTAGTAAAGCCTTATAGAGAATTTTTTTCCAAATTTAAGATTTTAAAAAGCTTCTCCATAACAGGCAGATGGAGTGTTAAATTATTTGCACTTTATCTGCTCATTCCAGGGCTACAAAAAATAGTTCTGTTCTTATCACATGGTCTACCAATTATATGACTGAAGCATTATTAAGAACAGAAGAGGTAGACGTGTAAAAGATACTAGTCAGAGTTATCTCTTCTGAGGGTAATGAATTTCATCATTGTACAGTCAGACCCTGTGGTAAATGAAGTAAATGTGTCATTTGCAGGGTGGAAAAAAGGTGCTTTTCAGAGGATCTGGCATGCTGATAAGCAACTTTTCCACTCACTGAGTAAGCCACCTTACTCCTCTTTAACTTAGTAAAGCCTCAAGAGGTTCTAACCACCCTTTCAGCTGATGACTTAAAACAGCAATAAAAAAAAATTGAAGTTATACTATAACAGATAAAGAGGCATGCAAATCATTTATCCATGATGATTTAATTAAACTTGGTGGATTTTTATGACAATTCATGAACTTTTATTAAAAGTTTCACTTCAGATTATAGCAAAGATCAAAATGTAATTTTTTGAAGCACATATTTTTCTTAATTTAATTTAAAATATGTAATAATGGTGAATCAAAATTTGTATAACTAGTTATAAGGTGAAAAAAGTCATAAAAGTGTTTCACCCCAATTGTTTTTGTTATGAATAGCCTAAGTAGTATTGCAATTGTTAAAATAGACTGTAGCGGGTAATTGTGTGCCAAATTGTTAATTTTTATGTATAGTATGTAATTATTCTAATAGTATTACCTAATTTACACATCTTATTTATAACATTATTTTAAAATAATATACATATTATTGCATTAATTATTCTATATATCCATGGTATGTTTGTTTACTATAACCACATAATAACTGTTAGTTGTATTTTATTTATTTTTTATTGGTATTAATAAAATGAGTTACGCTCATCCAGATTCTCGTCTTCTGGTGTATTTATTTATTTATTAAATTTTTGGTTCTCTTGTGTTTAATTTTAGAAACATGTAAGATTTCAGTTATTAACCCTTCTGATATGGGAGGCAATCTCAGTTGCCCTGGTAGTTACCAGCTTTAAAAGCCTATAGCACACATATTTATTAAGTGATTTGTTCGGTTCATATATCAAATTACGTGCCTTGAATGGCTCTATAATTTTGTATAAAACACAATGCAAATGTATTGATTGGAAGGTTGAAACGATGGTTTTAATTTGCCAAGTTACTTTTGAAGTCGTCCTATCTTCAAGACTATGTAACTTATGGAATATTTCATCTATAAGGTTCGTAGAACTACCTACTAAATCAGAACAATGTGTAGATGCTATAAAATCAAACCTTTTCATCCTATGTGCAACTGTTGGCGTGTTATGCGGAAATTCTGAGAGTAAACATTGTCTCTGTTCGTCAAAGCTTCCTTAACCTGTTTCATGGCCTATTATAAACCCTTTCCTTTTACCACTAAGTTGTCAATGTCAATACTATTCACATATGTATTGTGAACAAGAGGGTGGGGAATGACAGGAATTTAACAATGCAACACTGTTCGAATATTACAGAATCTGTTCCCACTTTGTGCATTGCAAATTTCAAACTGCAATTATTAGGGCTAATGTTACTCTAAATTATATTGTAAAACATGGTTTTATTCACAAAAATGTCTTCTAGAAATTATGTTGTGTACAATTTCATGATAAACTTAAATTTTAGCATGTTACAGCCAAAACATAAAGAAACCTACAAATTTTTACGCGTGAAAGTGTTTCGCCTGCTGTAGCTAGCAAAAAACGCAACCCATTTGTATGTTTTTAAAATAAAAATAACCTTACGTGTTGTATAAAATGCCTGTAATTTTTTCACAATTTTCTATCGGTAATGGCCTTAGATAAATGAATTTATTTGGGAGCGTGTTTTGACATTTGAACATTCACTATACGATGGAAAACATGCCCTAGCAGAAAGAAGTTAGTTATTCTGTAAGAAGTTAATTTTATTCCAAACAGAAATTGTTAACATCTGTGACAGTTTATGGGCTATAGTTATTCTTATAGTACCGTGAAATGAAGGAAAAATAACTTGTACTGTAGTTAAAGAGATATATGTTTTTACTTAAATTAGTAAATATAACAAAAGTTAGCATATAATGAATAAATATTTAAAAATTATACAAGATGAAATTTTAAGTAAATGTTGTGGACGTTACTTATTGATATATCAGTGTATTAAACTTATAAAACGCATAGAAAATTAATTATATTAAACAGGTTTCTGTCCATGCACAGTCTGTTTTAATAGAGGTTTCTCTGTTTTGTTTTTTTTCTCTTGTCCTATATTAAATATACAAAAGAAAGATAATAATAATAATAATAATAGAAAGATATTGGTTTCAGTCGATTTTTTGAAATTCAGTTTTCACCAGAAATACATGTTTTCAGGCCTCCCTGAACTCAAAAAAACCAATATTTTACATTTTGGTGTGTTGTGTGTGTGTGTGTGAAAAAAATATCTCTAGAACAGAATATCTTACAAAGTTAAAACTTATAACTTAGGTTAGGTACCAACAGGAGGCCCGACAAAAATGTTTTCACTAAAGTCAATCAACCAGAAGTAGTATACTTGTGCAACTTTCTCAAAAACATGTCCTATGATTTTCTTTTAAAAGCACCTCATTTACTACATTTTTTGTGCTCTACAAGATAGGGTTAGGGGCATGATGTCTGTTAAAATTTATGGGGAAATATGCTCTCATAAAATTTTTTTACGATTGCAGCCTTAAAAAGCATTTTACGGCAAAAGCGTTAGTAATGAAAGTTGAGAAAATTAAAAAATCTACAACTTTTATTTCAAGCATTTTTTCTACAGCACTAGGTTTTGCAGGAATTAGTTTTTTAAGACTGCAGCCTTACACATTTTATGAGAAAAGTAGGCCATATGTAACTAAAGTTATAGAAAATGAAAGAATCTTACTACTTTTATTTTCAGTATTTTTTTCTACAGTTCTTTTTCCCTTTATACTTGTAAAATACATTCTCATAGTCTCAAAGGATTCTGAAAGTAGCCATTTTTTGTAATTGAAAACTTTCGTTTTCAATTACAAGACTTGAAATTTTAGGGTTGAAACACCTTGTTCTACCCATACTACATAATATTAAGCCAATAATCTTTCTACCAGTTAAATAATTTTGTTATAAACTACAGACTAGTTTATAACAGGTTGTGAACTATTAATAAAGGCAAAGAAATAAACATAATTTCTGTTAAAGTGCAGTATAATATTTATATACGCGTTGTTTATTCCATGTTTTTATAACAAATAATTTTTTTTTATGAAACTGTACTTTCAGCATCCACTGGAGGAGTTAATTTTTGTGGCTCACGAACTAAAGCAAGTAATTTTTCAAGTTTCATTATTTCTAGTGCGCGTGGATCAACATTTTGTTGTTTCTTTGGCGCTTTTGGTTTAATACGAAGATTTGGTGATAATTTAACTGTTGTGATTGACCCTCTGGAAAAAACAACAAGAAATCAATACACAGAATTATTAATTCACAATAAATAACAATCACCTTTATCGATAATTAATGCACAGTTTATAACAATGATATATTAGAGTACGTCCATCATAGGTTAAATTGTTTAATAGCACTTGACCTGCTAGTTTTGGTGTTATACAAAGTTTTGTTTCTTCTCACATTATATCAATTAAACAATTGAACTATTGAAAAACTGAAGACAAACTCTAAATCGAAGTGATGCTAATCAGAGTTGTCTTGAGTGTAGCATGGTAGGCTTTCTCTTAACCAACTTGGATGAGACAAAGTTGCAATATCATAAAGTGGGTTAATATAACTGTAGCTCTTTTATAACCCTTCAAAACTAAGAATTGATTATGTTTTGTGCTATAGGTTTGGATTCAAATTTAAGCAAATAATATTGTAAGATTCGATACAAAATTATCTAATAATATTAAAATATAGTGTATTAATGACCACATACATACCTTAATTTTAAACCCCATTTTGAGTATTCCTCTTATATTTGCAGAGTAATTATGCAACTAAAAAGTAAAACACCCTCTTGGAAAAAAGTCAGTTAAGGAAATGAGAGAGGTCACTGTATTTGGAACTATTTATGAATTTTATACAACTACCATATTGCTTCGAATTTAAGATGCATGTTTTTTGCAATATCTTCGTTCGCAAAATCAAGGTGCGTCTTAAATTCACTGTATTTCAATACAGGGATTAAGAATAAACTCTTCGCATGTAAGAAAACTCGCATGTAATCATTCTCTGGACCAAAAATGGGAAGATATCCAAAAATTGATGAAGCAGTTTTAAGTTATTTCAAAGAACTGCATCATAAAAATTTACCTGTAACTAGAGATGCTTTAATGTTAAAGGCTAGAGAAGTTGCTCAAAATGAAGACATGGATTTCAGACCTGGTCGGGGGTGGTGCGAAAAATTTATGAAACTGGAACATTTATCGTTGAGAAGAAGGACTACTATATGTCAGATATTGCCATCAGATTACAAAAACAAATTGTTGGAATATCAACGCCATGTAATCAATTTACGTCGTCAAAAAGACGTGTATTGTTTGATTTATACAGGAAACACAGATGAAGTTCCTGTTTATTTTGATATGCCGCGTAATTACTCTGTCAGTGCTAAGGGTGAGAAACAAATCACAATAAAAACTACCAGCTACGAAAAAACACGAGTTACCATTGTGTTAAGCATTACTGCAGATGGCAATAAGCTACCGCCATACGTAATTCTCAACCGAAAAACAATACCGAAAGAAAAGTTTTGCAAAGATGTAATAGTTTGTGCCTATCCAAATGCCTGGATGACATCAGACTTTATGAATGATTGGTTGCTATCTGTTTGGGAATGCTGGCCTGGTCTGTTCAAAAGAAATGCGATGTTAGTGATGAATGTGTTTTGGGGACATCTTACTGAAACCGTGAAAAACAGATTGAAACGAGAAAACTGTGACCTGAGTCATAATTCCGGGCGGTATGACTAGTCAGTTACAACCGTTGGACGTTGCAGTAAATTAACCATTTAAAGATAGAATGAGAAAGTACTACAGTGAATGGTTATGCAGTAAAGATCATGTATTAACTGCAAGTGGAAAAATTAAAAAGGCATCGGCTGTAAATATTGTAGAATGGATAAGTAAGGCGTGTAAAGAAGTTCCAGAAACAGTTGTGAAAAAATCTTTCCTAGAATGTTGTTTGTCTAACAACGAAGACGCTTCTCAAAATGACGCCTTGTGGGGAGACAATGATACCGCAGAATCATCAACATCATTGGATAGCAACACGGATACTACAGATGATGACACAAGTGAATCAGAAAGTGAATAACTAAATTTTTTTAATGTTTTATTGTAGGCTGCTAATTATTATACTCTATTCATTTCAAAGTGTTTTACTTTTTTATTTATAATTACCTAATACGACTCTTATTAGAACTCGCAACAGGTTCATCAAAGTTTTAAATATTAATTAATTAAGTTTATAAACTAACTGCAATTAGTGTCATTTATTTTAAAGAGATTTAGAGCTCAACACACTTTAAACACGTAAGTAAATTTTTTTTGAATACCTACTTTTTGTGTACGTTAATTTTACTTTCCTTTATATTTTCCCGCAAAATGTGATTATATTTTATGGTGCATCTTAAATTCGATGGCGTCTTAAAATTCGATGCAATACAGTAATTCCAGTAGTGAATGACATGGTATCACTTGGAGTATTCAGAGGAACTGCTTTACAGGAGGTAAATGATAAACACCCATACTATTTAATGCAGTGAAAAAGACAGTAGTAAACTCCCTTACTTCTCCTTAACTTGGTAAAACTTTTGAGATTCATATCATTCTTTTGCCTGTTAACCAAAACAACTATAATATTTCTAGACAACTTTTTTAAAAAAATATGGAAACTTACTTGTCATCTCCTAGCATAATGATAGGTAATTTGTAATTAAATGCAAGTCTGGTCAGTTTATTTCTTTTGCGAGAAACAACATTTTGAATACAAATAGCTTTATATTTGTTAACATTCAAATCAAACACATGGCATTTGCCATCTGTTGTCACAGCTGCAAAAACAGTACTTGAATATGGTGCCCATTTTGCATCGCCAACCGAACAACCCAAATCAAACATAAACAATGGATCACTGGAACAAAAGTGTACCAATAATTCACATTAATAGATTATTTAAATAACCAAGATTATATAACTGAGCCATTAAAATTGTATTTATAATATTCCTGTCTTCGTTATAATCTTTTTTTGTTAAACATTAATTTACAATCAGTTATGTAAGTAAATGATTATAAAATAAATATGACGAGAGAGGAGACCACCTACTGATGGTCCTCCTCAAACAATACTAAGCTTTAATAACATTATAAAAATTCATAAAAGTAATGCACTGAATTAACTTGAAAACAAAACTGAACGAATTTATAACATTAGAAGTTACAAAATTAAATTTAAACAAAAATAGATCGGTTTAAGCTTATATACTTTAAAAGAATAAAAGTATTTTTTATACATATGTATATTATATACAACTAAGAAGAAAAATTATTTACAAATCTAAAACATGGATTGTTTTGAGGCGTCTGACTACTTGGCATAATTTGCCAAGTAACTGTGAAAAGGTTTAATTCTAGAAAAAACTGTACCTTAGTATAGTTTTTTCATCTGTCACCAGTTTTTGTCATGTAGCCAGGATTATGATTCAGGGGTGCTAAGTCTGGAGAATTGAACCTGCAGGACCCAAAAAATTGAATGGGACCTGTAGGATATTAGCTTGGTATGCAATTTGAATTTCCATTCAGGGGGACTGAAACCCCTCAATCCCACTGGCTATGTACCTGTCTGTCACCCTTGATCATCTGCATTAGGAATAATGTAAACACCAACCAAAACATACTAACTTAAAAGGTTAATACAGTAAACCTTAGCTTCTTCAACAGGGCTTGTGGCGAGGCGACTTGATGTGGTGTAAGTAGCGATCCGGCAGGCAGGTCAGCCACTTCCTTTTTCTCCTCATCCCTCTACCCTTCCGTTGTCCTTGAGTCAGTATTGTACTGAAGGACATGTAAGTTTATTTGTATTTAATAAAATTGTTCAATTTTCATACAAAAATCGTGTCTAATGCTTCCTATATATAATATCCCATATGCTCTGGATAGTTCAACATTTTTATACTTACAACCTCTAAGTCCACAAAGTGTCGAACTATCAAAGCTATACTGTATTCTGAAATATCTAAATATTACAGTGCAATCCCTTAAACATGTAACTAAATATTGTTTAATTTGAATACATTAGAAATTCCCAAATTCATTAAACTAACCTTCGGCCATCTTCCCATATTTTCACTCTCCAGTCAGAACTACAAGAAATAAAGATTTCAGGAGCAAATTTATTAAAATCAATTCGATGCACAGGCATATGATGAGCATGATATGTGTACAAATAAATCGATGCATATGCTGTACTGCATTTGTAAATATTACCTTCTTCAGTTCCAACTAAAAATATCAATGGTTCTTTCGGGTGGAATGCAATGGCAGTCCCACAACCTGTGAAAATTTTAACAAAATTGTATAAAAAATTGATTTCATAAAAAATTTTAGTGTTAACATACCATATTTTAATACTGACAAGGAAAAATCCTTTCAGCTAACTACGCCAAGTATTTAGAGAGAAAAACATTTCCCTGCATAACTTATAATGTATTGCTCTCATTTATCTAATTACAGTAAATATAGGTAATTGTGCCACTATTCAGCAATACCAAAACATCTGTAACAATAATTTATTTAGGTACTAAGAAACTGTCATTAAACTTCATAGCACGAAGCACACAGAAATATCATTAAAGTTGTAAGATTTAAAATATAAGTTTATTTCTATTGACCAGTATAGAAAACTTGTTCATAAAAACAAATAAAGACAAAACCAATAATAAAATCAGTATAATTATTAGTGAACGGCATAGGAATGCGGAAGACAAGGAGAAACCACCGCATTAAAGATCCTTGAGGATATTCTCTAGTATCACCATGGAATATCGAAGAATTTTGAGAGTATCTTGGGTGGACAATATCACGAATTATGAGATTCTGGGAAGAATAGGAAAAGAAAAAAAAATTCTCAATGCCATAAAAGTAAGGAAACTCCAATACCTGGGACACATTATGAGAAATAACAACAGATATAAAATATTGCAGCTCATAATTCAAGGAAAGATATGTGGCAGAAGAGGTCCTGGAAGAAGGAGAATATCGTGGATCCAGAACCTAAGGACTTGGTTCTCCGTGAATACAGCTCAATTGTTCAGGGCAGCAGTCAACAGAGTCATCATAGCCAAAATGGTTGCCAACATCCGGAACGGATAGGAACCACAAGAAGAAGAAGAAGAAATTATTTTATAGTACATGACATTCTTGTAATACTCACTATGTACCTTCTTGTCAGTTTCTAAACTTGAAATTTTATAATAAAAAATCACATCAAATTACAGCTGAGCTTGTTCGGCAACTACTTTATGGATGAGATAAGCACCTCATTTCGTTTTTCATCCAAATCTGGTGTTTCATTTTGATTTAGACTAGTGTAATATTCCGGAATGGTGCCTGCACCATGAAACTGTTGTCTATCTTTATGGGTATTTTTGTTAATTGGTTGTCTTTTTTTTAAATACATGGTTATTTGTCTCTGAATCATTTTAGTAATTTTTTGCATTGTCTCGCTAACAATCATTAAAAATAATGGTTGGAAATTAAATGTTCATTTCATACTTGCAACAAACAAATTGTGATCCTGTAATTGTTAGTGTAAACGAAATTACAAAATTGTTGGGAGTATTTAACAAAGTTTTATTAGTACTTGTTTGGTCACTTTTTTGGTTATTATGGTACAAAATTATGTAATACTAACAAGATGATAACACCATAATTAGTAATTTGGCAATAATATATAGGAATATTAAAGTAATGGCAACGCTTCGTAAGCTGTTGCCACTTAAGAACTGAACTATAATGTAAACCGTAACTTATCATAAAATGATAGAACTACCTATTAAAGTTATTATTTACCAGTCAACCGAATCATAGTGCCATCAGGACCAGGTAGAGGATCCATATCAAGGTATAATGTGATGACCAATGTTTGGGCAAGTTCATTTTGCATTAAAACCCAATTAAATACTCGACCATCAGTAGATACTGAGTAAAAATTTAGTTCACCATCTTGTAAATCAGTGCCCCAACAAACCTATAAATAATTTTATTTAACTAATACATACAGGTTAGAAATAAAAACAAATCTTGTTGACTTTCTAGTCTTGTGATCAATTTTTATGTATCAACACTTATTTATTAACACTAGAACCGCCAGGATTCCAGAATACCTAGAACCGCCGTAGCGGTCATTTTGACCACATATACTAATTTTGCAATAACAATGAGAATGGTTTATTGAAATAAGTTGAAACAGTCTGGGTGCTTAATCACATTCATTTTCAGACAAATAAAGTAAATTTTTTTACAAAGAATTTACATGATATTTTTATGTGATTTATTATGACTCACTCGCTAACAGTTTAAACAGGTGATTTTGGCCACCTTGCTATGTTTTCCACAGCTTGGTTTTTTGGATATTTTGCATAGTTCTGGGGTTTTGTTTCCACAGTTCTTCATATAACACTGTCTTCGCTTACCCAATCTCTCAACAGGCTCATCATCTTCAGAATCATTGCTGGACACTTCATGATGTTGACGTTTTCCTCTATTATAGTTAGTTTTCAGTTCATCCACAAGTTTTAAAATAAAGTTTCTGCGAGAAATTTTACTTTTATTGTTTCTTTGTAACACACCCATGAATTAATTACACTCAAATCAAGAATATTTTGAAACACGTGGACAGGCCAACGTTTTGTTCCAGATCTGGTTGAATATTGCCTAGTTATCTGGTCCACAACATCAACACCATATTTGGTAGAGTTGTAAAACTGCACTGGTTCGGGAACTTTTTTTCCAGTATCTGCAATACTGATTGATGGATGAGAGTGCTCATAACAAACACATTTTTCTTAGCTTTTCCTTGATAAACAGTCAAAGTAACAAAATCACTTTTGAGAAGTTTGGTATCATACCATGCTGCTTTTGATTGCTGAACTGCAGGAGGTATCTCTCTTCTAGCTTTGTTTACTGTACCCACTAAGCTGGTATCAGCAGAATTTAACTTTTCAGCCAACTTACACTTGTAAAGAAGTTGTCGGTTGTAATGTTTCTTCCTTTTTTCAAAAAAGGTTCGGTAAGTTTCATTACAACATGCTCCGATATCCTCACATCCCCTATGCACATGTCGTCCTTCCCAAGATATGGAAAACCATTACACATATATTTGGAATAAACATCAGCCAAAAGCCAAAACTTAATACCACATTTATCTGGCTTATTTGTCATGTACTGAGTAAATGGGCACCTAGCTTTTCAAGGAAATAGCTGTTCATCTGCTGTCAAATTAGGCCCAGGAATGTAACACAAAATACAGTTGCTTATAAACTCATCCCAAATTTCTGCGGCCAATGCAAACTTACTTGATTGTAGTCGTACAGCCCTAGTAGATTTCATGTCAAACCTTAAGAATCTAAGAATTTCACGAATATTTTTCTTGCCATTGTTTCACGAAATATTGGTGGCCCCCATTTTACTGACCATAGCTCATCAAGCTCAATAGATCGCATTCCAAGAGCTCCTCTTGCATAATATGCAAGAGGAGCTCTTGGAATGCGATCTATATATTATATAAGAGCAATGAATGCGTTGAGCTCATCTAGGGAGAGACACCTGGCTTTAGCTGAGCGAGGCGACGTATTTTATAATATTTCAAACAACAGTCAAATTGGAAAATAATATAACGTTATCAAAGGTTTTTATAACATTTGAAACTAAAACGGTAGTAGTATTTCTGTATCGGTCAAAATGACCCCATGGCGGTTAAAGGTAAAAAAGTTATATTTATGACAATAGGCATGTCATTGGTCATCAAAAATATTGTCCATGTACTGCAGCCGTAATAGTAGGAAAACTCCTAAAACAGATAGAATTAAATCTTAATCACAAGGAAAATACAGAACTTCAAAATTAGGTTAGCGGTCAAAATGACCACTCGGCGGTTCTAGTGTTAAGTATTAGTAAAAATTGATTAAAAAACTGGTTTAAATGTTTATAAAAATAATAAGAATGAACTAAGAACTACATCTCCCACGTCATAAATGTGACATGATTCTGTTATTCCTTTTTCTCTTCGTTTTCATAATCTCTTAATACTTGACTATCCCATTTTTCATACAGGCATATCCAACCTTTATCCATTGTTGTAATCATTCTTTATGAGTTCAAATATTTAAAAAAATATAAATTTATAATTTTTGTCATAATTCAATCACTTTGCATGATCACCATTTATAAAATATAATACAATGTCTTTTGAAAAGCAATTTTGAGTCTAACATTGAGCAGAACCATGAAACAACACAGTAAATTAGTAACTGGATATTAAATAAAAAAATTGATACTAATGCTTATGTGTACTGTGTACATAACCAGATCCTTTTCCTTTTTTCTGTCATTTTCCAATATTCTGTACCTTACAGTACAACTGGCCTGCAGTAAATTTCATACATTAAAATTTTAGCCTTCTCTGGTACCCTTCTATGCCATATCATGTTTTACTGCTTGACAGGCCTACAATTTCCTGAATTTCTGGTCTCTAATAGACAGTTCATCTTGTACTCCTCCATCTGCAGAAATGGCCATTTTATAAATGCTAACAAAAAAGTAAATAATTAAATGTAAACTGTCTCCCACAACTGAAATGTGACGTAATTCAATTATTCTTTTGGACCTTCTAACCTCATTACCACTCCATTATTTCAATACATGATTGTCATAAGTTAATAAATTAATGAAGATGGCATAAGTTATTACAATGTGACCAAAACCTACCATATCAATTAAAATATAAACTTTACAAAATAAAATTTTTGTAAAAACTAATTTATAAGATTAACAATGGAAATTTATTATTTTACCGTCAACGCATAATATTCTACAGTCATTCGTGAAATTTGAGTCACATAAATTTTTATTTTTACTACATTTTGTTTTAGAAAAATAAATTTATACATTACCTCCCATACAATTCCACCATGTTTATTTCTAACAGAATTACTTTGAAACTGTCTCTCTTTTGTATACAGTTGAACATTGTAAACAGACACAGTACCATCATACAGTCCTACCACCACTAAGTAAGGGTGTGATGGATGAAAATCTAAACACATAACTCCAGAATCAACTGAATTTATATATTCTGGATACGATGGATTTTTCATCGTGAATAAACAAAGATAGCCTTCTGTCAACTGTTTATGAAAATCAACTGAAATAAAAATAAATTACACATAGTATTATTAATTAAAAAATAACAGATACAGCTTTAAGAATAAGATTTTTACGGAATAAGAAATACGGACAATATTATCAAGAGTATTATGACTTAAGGAACTGGATCGTTATTAAGAAAGACCAAAGTAAAAAAAAACAAAAAACCAGCCCTTGGTAGAAAGACTCATTCTGCTGCTCAATTATGGTCTGGCACGCACAGTTATGCCATTCATGTAAGCTTGTCTGTTTTTGACAATGTTGTTATGCCCAAATACTGCACAGTCATCAATGTTTTCAACTGCAATTTGAATCATAGAAAAATATTTCAAATGCTAAAACATATTCAAAAACATCCCAACAACTAAGCATCACAGAAAAATATAGCTGAACAACGCAAAAAGATAACAAATTTAACCTTGAATTACAGTGAGATGAACAATTTTCCACAGTGATGTCAGAGCAACATATGCATCGGCATTCTAGAATACTGAGTATCCTTTCCACCTTGACAACAGCCATGAGATGGAATTCTTGAAAGTGGAGCAGGGTAACAAGTACAGAGATATTTTTTAAATGAGGAGATAAAGAGAAGAATGTCAGTAGAGAAAGATAATCTTACATACATCAAATGAAAATGACTCAACAGTCCCCAAATGTATACTTAACTTCCTCCCGCACCCTACCATTTAACCTTATTCCATGCCCCTGACTTTCCGGAGGTGTATTATAACTCCCTATTTATTGGAGTAACAATCAAAATACAAAAAATAAATATTACCTGTAATTTGAAAAGCTGGCTGTTGGTTGTACTTTCACAACAGAAATTATTTGGAGGTAAGAGGTGCATATTTTTTTTTTACCATGCCTATCCGCTTCGGATGCTGGTGATCATCACGGCTAATCTAACCTGGTTGGTTGTTACACAGAGCACCTACCAAACAAGGCCCTTAAATTGGCCGGCCAGGAAATTCTTCTTCGACCAGGAGTTATAAGCATCTTTTTCCTTCTACCCTTCCTTGCAGGATGCATTGCAGTATTTCATATATTTAACAATTCCTCAAGATGTGTCTAAGATATTTAGTTAATTACCTCTGAGCATGTACTTAATGAACTACTTAATTAATAATGATAATAAAATACATGAATTTTTTAACTTCCTTCAGCACCCTACCCTCCAGCACCCTTAGCAATGGTATGTTTAGCATTCCATTGCTATAGGCCTATTATGTATAGTTTACTTTTCTGAATGTTAAATTATAAATTAAAGCTGATAATTAAAAGATGATTGTTGTATACTGACAAGAACCAAATGTGACTCCAAAAAGATCATAATAATGTGGATTCCAGCAGATAGCAGTAACATTCATTTTCTTTGTTTTATCATAGGAAAATTTCCACAGCGGAAGCAATGTGCCTTCTGTATCTCTGAATTCATCTGACGGGTCTTCCCAATATCTGTAATCTGAAAATTATGATATATTTATTGAAGTATTACTTATAGATGGTCATTATTAATTTAAAAATAATAAAAAGTATTATTACTATTACTATGAGACGCCAGTTATACTTTAAACAACCCAGAAGGTGTAAGTATAATAATTTAAATTTTTAATTAGGTCATTGTACAATTGTATGACAGACAGGCAGCCACGTCAGGTGGTACTGTAAGGGGAAACCGTAGGTGGAATCCAAATACAATTTGACACATTTAATGATTAAAAAACTAAACACAACGCTTTTCTATATTGGTCTATTATTCCAATATTGATACCTTCAATTTATTATTAACACACACCTCTCTGCCTAAGCACTTTCAGTACCCCTTCATTTCAGTTTCTGGTACTTGTGCTTCATTAATGTGTGCTTATCAAAAGGCTTTTGATCTGACCGCACAAAGGTATAATTTTATTTTTAATATACTGCAAAGCTGCTCCTAAAAACTGATGTGGCAATTATCACAAAAGACAATTGCACGTGTTACGTTGTTGAGATAGTTGTGCTTTAAATTTATTTAATGTTAGTTAGTCTCGAAAAGTGGCTGTGCTGTTTTAATCAGTAAACCAGATTTATAATAATTATAAATCTGTATCAGTATAATATTTTTGGTGTCAATTTTTAAAATTGTCATCAATCAATTTGTTTTGTCCATCCATCCGTCACACCCAGATGTCAGAAACTACAAGAGATAGCAACAAATGGTTTTAAAATTCATAATCTACATAAAAAGTTAGTGAGCCTGGATTGGGTTTGAAGTTCCAGTTTCGACCAGAAGTGACCTAAAATCAGAAGTCAAGAAATCAAATTTGGAATATAGAAACAAAAATAGTGTTATTTGATTCCTCTTAAAGAGTAGATACAGAAATCATTAATGGTTTTTGCCACAAGTAAAAGATAAGGCTTTTTAAAAATTGCCATCAGCCATGAGATGTATAGTCTCATGAAAGGAATTTTTGCATTTACCTATATTAATTCAGTTAATCAGGTAATGAAAATTATTGGTTTTTTACAGCAATTGCTGTTATTTATCATTGAAAATGATTATGTTATGACAGTAAGGACTCTAATCAAAAAGTAGCATTCACATGAACTGGGTACATCTCGGGTGCGGAAGATATACCTACATGTGGTAAATGGAAAGTCATTAAGGTAATATTGGGCTACTTATGGGGTGGATAACATTTGGAGCATACTTAGATCATACTGATAAAATCTATCGTATCGCCCTGTTACAAACTATTGCAATCCTTTTACAGTTTTATGAAGCTATTAAGAAATTTTATAGATTTGGATATAATTGTACGAAAGTTGAAACATTACAAGTTTTTACCATCATTATTCATAATATTTTTCTTTATGGGATGAATAAGCAAATAATTTATTAGCTTACAGCAAATTTCGAACCAACTACAGTCCATTCAAAATAGCATGATATTAAGTTTCTAAATGGAGGTAACACTTCAAAAGTAAAATTTTCCTTTTAATTTTATTCTTACAAAATATTATATAAATTTTTGTTTTGCAATTTTGAAAATCTATTAAATTCATTATTATACTGGTATTTGTTATTGTTGCATTCAGTAACCCATGTATTCAATACACAAAACGTGATTAGTTAATACATTAATATTTAAAAATTAATATTTAATTAATAATAATGTAAAAATGTAATAACAATTTATTAATAAATTTTATTTCAATTTTCCATGTGTTATTGGAAAAATCATTTTTCTTTTTAAAACTTTTTAAAAATTATTTATGTTTTAAAACGCTTCCATTCGCTAACAGAGAAGGTTAACACAAAGAAAAATCTTTGAAATGTTAGCACTGACGCTTGAGCACATTAAAAAATTCCCTCTGTTCTTTTTACATTTAAGTAATACTGTCATGCTATTTCGAAAGGACTGTAATTATTTAATGAATTGTTAATTAACATTTTTTTCAATTTATTTATTTATTATAACATTGCATCTACTGCTCGGTCATTAGCAACAACGTTGGAATATGGAACATTAGCTGTGGGATTTGGCACAGGAAAATTTAACCTGGATGGGAATCAAACCCGGTATCTCTGCATAGAAGACCAATGTGCTAACCACTACGCTACAAAGGCGGTCAATTAACAATATTAGTTCTTTATTTTTTTGATGAACGGACAAATTAGTTGACTAAATTAAATGACTTCCAGGTTACAACAAATCAAAATTACAAACCTCATACCTTGACCTCTTTACTCATTTACCATTATAAATTTTAAACTATTACACCTGTTTGTAATGTATATTATGTATGCTTAAATACCTTAAATGCTCATATCCCCAAAATATTAATGAATAAGTTACTAACATTTCATTAATATCAAACAAGATTTAACACCAAATATGAAGATGAAGTCACAATTTTTCTGTGATAGATTTTTGATTTATTAATAATTTTTATATTCAATTTTACCTTGAGCGATTTCATCGTAAGTATTTTGATTGATCATTCTTTCTAATATTTTAGCGGCCTGTAACATTCTGTAAGTAGTTGGATCCATAGCATTTTTATCTACTTTTTTCCTTCCGCCTTCATCTTTTTTGGGCAGTTGAGTTGTCATCTTTTCTCTTTTCTCTCTCTCTTTTTCTCTTTGTTGCATTTCATAATCGTCTTGATAGATATCATAAATAATCCACTGTGTTATATAATCAGAGAATGTAGCTCTTGGAGGAGGTATAGTTTGTGTACCCATTTCCTAAACACACACTATAACAAATAAATATATATTTTTATGCAATTATTATAACTAAAGTGAGAAGCTCCATCTAATGTGCACTCTGTGTATCAGAGGAACCTCATTAAATAGTACGAAATCAATCTAACTATTCAAATAGTTTATAAAAAATTATTTAGAGACTAATATTCATAATACCTAATTATTCAAATAAGTACACAAAACGAAAGTATATTAGGTACATTAAAAATAAACGCTTCAACAATGTATTGAAAACTATTTAATAAATTCCAGTTTGTTCTTGTTTAGGTCATCAGCCGAAAGGCTGGTTTGAACCTCTAGAGGCTTTACTAAGTAAAACAAGGAGTGGGGTGGTTCACAATTGCCTTCCTCACTGAATAGAAAAGTATGCTTATCAGCATGCCAGCCCCTCCAAAAAGTACCTTCACTTCATTCGCCACAAGGTCTGACTATATAATGAAATTCATTACTCTCTGAGGAATAACTCTGAATAGTGTATTTTACACCTCTACCTCTTCTGTTCTTAAATGCTTCAGTCATATTGACTGATCATGTGATAAACAGAACTACCTTTTGTAGGCTGGGTATTAGCAGATTGAGTGGAAATAATTAACACTCCACCTGCCTGTTATGGGCAAAAATTTCATTTTATAACACCCATAATGTAAAAAAGCTTAAAATAAACATTGGAGAGAATTTTAGAGTTTTAAGTTTTGTTCAGGCGATTTTTCTTTTTTAATAAATTTCTCATAACCTTCAGGCCAGCCCAGTATGTCAGCTGGTAAAAAAACACTATCATTTGTTAAGCAACACTGGTTGGGCAAGCGACTTCGTGTAGTGACTAGCTGACAGCCATCCCTGAACAAACTCCACTGGGGGTCCCTGTTCAAAAATTTGTGCCAAATCACGTCAAAAAAATACAACGAAAGGCAGCAATCAAATTGGGTGGTTGTCAATTGATAATGTACAGTTCCCGATAACAAATAAAAAAACTAAAAAAGAAAAATTAACAGCAGTCAATCAGAAAAAATTTCTAATTTT
Organism: Catonia carolina; assembly: GCA_035578175.1. Classification (NCBI taxonomy): domain Eukaryota; kingdom Metazoa; phylum Arthropoda; class Insecta; order Hemiptera; family Achilidae; genus Catonia; species Catonia carolina. The sequence continues at coordinate 355,941,887 of JAQMRL010000001.1, forward strand.
AAACTAATTTGAAATTCTAAAAACAAATTATCAAAAACTAAAGTTGCAACTCTATTATTGAAACCACACATAGAGTGAGGATGCCAAGACAGTGGTTCTGGTATCCAATTAGGTTTTCTCATCAAGAGAAAATCCATAGCAGTATTTGATTAAAAAATACATTGTACAAGGAGTGATTCAAAAAAATTAAGAACTGATTCTTAAAAATTTATAAAAAAAATTTACAAGTTATTAGCCATTATTCCCTTCAAAATACTCCCCTTCGGAAGCTGTATATTTTTTTACCACCATTTCCATAGCTGGAACGATGTTGCGAACTCATCTTGTGTATATTGTTCTGCTCCTCCATTGATTTTTTATGCCACCAATTAAGTCAAATCTGTACCCTTTCAATAGTTTAAGATTTCAAAATGCAGTTATGGAAATATTCAGCAAATTAACAGATTTGAAGATTAAAAAGCTTCAGAATATCAAAATAAATTTGTTAATTTAAATAAGCTAAACATTTTAATTAAAGTATTTCTAATAACAGTAATTGTTTCAGAATCTTCCTCAACATTGAACTTACCCTATAAGGATTGTTATAAGTAAGTGCAGCACGCTCACAAAAATTAAATTGGTTTGTCAATTTTTTGGCTTTTTTACTTTGTGGTGGTCCACCTTTATCTGCTTTTGATTCCATTTTTTCTTCATCATCAAGTTCATCATCACCTCCAGCACCTTCTCCTTCTTCTCCCACTTCTTCAGCTCCTTCAGCCTCATCCTCTTCTTCTAGAGCATCAAGTTCTCCATGTTCATCTTTTGCTCCACCTTCTGCTTGCCCACCTAATTAAATACAGGTTAATCATTATTCCAAATGTATTCATGCATGCTAAATTTATTTCAGGTAACTAAACTCTTTTCCAAAATCCAATCTATTTTTAATTAATATTTCACTTCATTTTTCTTCTTGTCATATGATCCACCCATGCTACAAACATAAAAAAATAAGCTTTCTACTCATATTTTTAGAAAACAAACGCATTGAGACCAGATTCTTTAACAATAAGTTTTATTTTTTTATTTAAATCACAATGTTATATAACTACATAATCATTGCCAATGAATGAAAGAAAATTTAACAATTTGATACTGAAGAAAATTGAACCCAACAACCTAACTTTTTTATAACACCTTCAAAGATATTTTGATAATTACATAACACAATTGAACTTCAATTCAAATGCTGTACTGACGATTAAAGTTAATTTAATTTAAACAGTGCCATAATTAATTAATTCAATTGTTTTCTAATAAATAAAACTTTTATGGTAGGTACTATTACTTAGAACAAATTTTAGTCTTAGCTCTAAGTGTAATTTAAACTGTAAAAATTCAAAAAAGTTATAACTAAAGAGCTATTTTAATTCAATTTTTATTATAAGCAAATCATATGAAAATATCTTAGCAAGAAAATATGTTTTATTTTGAGGTTTTCTATGTTAATCGTAAATTAAACATAAATTTAACTTCTAAATTATTTAATTTATATCTTATATAAAAAATATTACAAAAAATAAGCAAAGGCAGATTATGAAAAACTACTTCAATGAATTTTAAAAATGAATACTGGAAAAGCATTAAAAATATTGAGGACCACTTGTGATTAACAATACTACAATTTGCATTAAGAAAGTTCTATTTTATTGTGGATTTAAAAAAAGTTAGCTTTTCTACACGAACGGACACAAACATTCTGATAGCAAAAACTGTATCAGTTAAAGTAACAAATTACTGGACGTACACAAGGACATACACAAACACAATGAGACGTAGACAACACAGTAACACACTGGTTAAAAAAATTATTAATTAAATAATGCCACATGTTGAAAACAATGAAAATAAGTCAAAAATTATAATGATCACTTGATTACAGAATACAGTTGACTAGTGATAGTCCCACATTTAACACTTTGAGACATCCGGTAGTCTGATGTACCAGTCAGTTGAATAATTGACCTATATTTTGACTGTTTTGTTTATCATATCACTAGCCTACTTCCTATCCAGACAGAAAATCCCCTTTTATCACTCATGTTGTTTGTTTAGACTTTTAACTCAGTTCTGTTCGCAAAACATAAATATATTGGTCAAGTTTAAAATAATGCATTGTTATTTTTGCACAAAGAGTGATTTTATAGTCCTATGAGTTGTTCAGTTCCATGTACTGCAACTTTATTTTATTACTTTAAAGTAAATCACAAATTCAAAACATTAAATCTAACTGATACATAGGAAATTATTAAGAAAAATGATAGCGGTGAAACTCCAATTTTGGTATGTAAATGTACAACTTAGAACAAACTACAGGTCATGATATGCTGAAAAATAGAGAAGAAATTGAAATCTTTATGGTGTCTGTTAATGAACCTATCAAGAGAAAACCCTTTAACTGAATGAACTTCTTCCCAAAAAGATAAAAAATATTCTATCAAATCCAGCTTAATTATTAAAATTAAAGTATGACAAATGTATTACAAATTCATAATTTAATTTAAATAAATAAAAAATAAAATGAAAGATCCAATGGGTTGAGCAAACAGACAGGTATTAGAGGTCTGTCCAATAAGTAACTGAATTTTTTAAATTTTGCGGTCCATATCTATTCAATTTTCAAATTTTTTTTGTTATGTTGGTACACATGTTTCTCACATGTATTTACATTTTCAGCCATTTTGTATTTGTATTTTTTTCTTGAAAGATACTACAACAATTAGTAGTTTTTTTGTGTGCTCGACGATTTTATACTCTTGTAAAACTGGATCAAAGAATGTGTATTAAATTTTGCGTTAAAAATAATATTAAGTGTGTTAATACATTCAAAATGTAGACTGTAGCCTATGGTGAGACTACTATAAGTAGAACACAAGTTTTTGAGTGTTATAAATGCTTCAAAGAAGGCCGAGAAGACGCTAATGATGATGATTTCTCTGGACGTCGTAACACTTCAACAACCGAGGAAAATGACAAACCAGTGAAAAAATGTTCTAGAAAAATCGACGAATCATGCAATTATTTTGAATGCTTAGGGCATGGAATGTGCAGCAGCGAAATTAGTACGAAAATTGCTAAAATTTGATCAAAAAACCTGTACAAAAGCATCGCTCAGGAATTGCTGAATGAGGTCAATAACGATCCAGATCAGCTGAAAAAGGTCATAACTGGCGACAAAACATGGGTCTATGGATATGACATTAAAACCAAAGCCCAATCGTCCCAATGGAAGCTACAAGAAGAGCCAAGACCAAGAAAAGCACGTCAAGTCCGGTCAAATGTGAAGGTTCTGCTCACAGTTTTCTTCGATTACAATGGCGTAGTGCATCAAGAGTTTTTGCCACAAGGTTGTATAGTAAATAAAGAATACTACCTGGAAGTTATGCGCCGATTGCAAGAAGCAATACGAAAAAAACCTCGAAATCGTGCAAAAACCACTCATGGACACTTCATCACAATAATACACCAGCGCACACTTCACTGCTTGTTCGTGAGGCTATGACACCTCTCGTCCTCCTTATTCACTGGACTTGGCCCCCTGCGACTTCTATTTATTCCCAAAACCAAAAAGGCCCATGAAAGGAAGACATTATAACAGGATTGAGAAGATAAAGTCTGTATCGTTGAAGGAGCTGAAAACGATACCAAAAACCATTTCCAGAACTGCTTTGAAGACTGGAAAAAGCGCTGGCGTAAGGTTATTACATCTGAGGAGGGTTACTTTGAAGGGGACGAAGAAATATATATTCGTGAATAAATAAACTTTTTTTTTTAGAAAAATGAAAAATTCTGTTATTTTTTGGACAGATCTTGTACATAAAAGAAAACAAAAATGAACTGAAAACTGAAAAATAAAACGAACAGCACAGAATCACATTATGTTTATTTAAAGGTGCAAACACATGATTATAGACAGTACATTTTAAAAAATTGATAAAAATCTACTGTAACATCATAAATTACATGTATCAATAAACACTAAGTTCTTTATACAAAAACTACAAAAATCCTCTAAATTTACAATAATGAATAAATTATTACAAAATGAAGAGCTATTAATTTTTACACTACATTTCAATACAATATTATGAAATATAATAGCAGCGAATATTAAAACCACACTACTTTCCAAAAGATTTATGTCCATTTTTCTATAAGAAGTTGAAAAAATTAAATTAACTTGCAATCAAATAAATTTTTTAGTCATTTATCAATTCACCGACACATCCATTACATATTTTAACGTCTATACAGACATTTAAAAATTTTAAAAAGAAACTGAAGATTTTTATAGAAAAAAATACATTCTTTTTAGATTCCGGGGTGCATATGCAAGAAGATTTTACGAAAAATTGCCAAACAAAATATTAATTTTGTATCACAATATTTGTGTGCTGAAAAAGGGAGGAAAGATAGTAGAGCACAAGTGGGAAAAATTTTAGATTGAATTTTAATACGTTCATCATATTTCTACAGCCATTACTCGTTTTTTAAAGAAAAACCATGGAATTCAGTTTGATAGGATTATGACTGCCCATAACAGGCAGGTGGAGTGTTAATGCTTTTCAGAGGGCCTGGCATGCTAAGCATACTTTTTTCACTCAGTGAGGAAAGCAAATGTAAATCACCGCACTCCTCGTTTTACTGATTAAAGCCTCTAGAATTTAGAGGTTCAAACCATTCTTTCAGCTGATGATGTAAACAACAACAGAATTCTGACAGAAAATATCTCTCATGTGAATCCCGTTAAGAAGCTCATGAACAAGAAGCCGAAATTTGAGTATATATTTAAACATAGACCTACAGATCGTGTTAAACATTAGCTACTTGACAGAATATTATTTCTCGAGTACAATATTTTTAAAATTTACACTTTAAATAATATTAGCAAATTAGGCACGAAGAAGTAAAAGGTTACGCGAGTCATATTAATGCTGATTTAAATGTAAAATGTTTCATAACAAGTTCTGACCAACAACTTTTTTATACTTATTATTAAGTTGCTTTAATAGCATGATCGTCAAAGATTACTTTGGGTTAAGGAACAATGGGTTTGAACAAGTAAAAATTTTCCAGACCCTAGCTGGAATCAACTCTGGGACATTCCACTACGCAGCTTTGCATGATTATCACTGGGCCATGGTGGCGGGTCTTTGAAAATTTATGGATATTACAAGCTAATTAAAACTTATTTATGAATACATACCAAACTTAAACTTAAAAATAAATAATCAAAATATATTTAAATGTATTGATAAGAAAAAAATAGAATAATATTTTATAGTATGTGATAGAAATTTTAAAAAATTTATAAAAATTATCAGTAAATGCATGCAATAATGAATTAAAAAACTTTTTCCAAATACAACTGGGAAAACAAAAACTGACTGTCGTCTTCTTTTTTCTCCTTGATTTTACCATCCTTCGACTCTTTTCGTTTAACTTTTGGCGATTCTTCTGAAATTCAATTTGTATTCAACATTTTCAAAGTGTGTATTAAAATAATAATATAGTTCAAATAATCAAACCTTGCAACTTAAGTACTCACCACTAACATTCCTTTGAATCGTTGCTTCCCTTTTGAGAAAAAAAGGGAATTCTAAGAAGATTCTAGAAAACTTGCCAGGATCTTGAGGACCCCTATGAATAGTCCTGAATAGTTTAATCCTGCAATATTTGTGGACATCTGCAGCATGCCCAAGTGTAAAAGTTATCCCTGAATCTAACTTGAATGTTACTAATGTTCAGATAACTTTTACTGAAATTTTTGTTTCGTACACAATACATCTGAGCATCACTAATTAAAATTTTATAACATTTTGAGTACAGGCTATCTCTTATGCTAATATTTACCATCTCTCATTACTAAGCAGTATTGAACCTCCATTTAAATATATCTAACTTTGTTATGTCGGCGAATATGTATTTTTTTCCAATAACTAATATTTTCGCCGACTTGTTCAGAGTATGTCACATCCATGTTTGTTTGCAACAATTTCATCATGAGCACTGAAGCAAGGAAAATGTAATATCAAATACAATAATAGTGACTTTTTATTAAAGGTAAAAGAATATATCAAAAGAAAATCAGTCTCACAATCTATGAATACTATTTATATCAGAAAACTCTAGTAAACTTATACGTTAAACGATGATCCAAAGGCAACACTTTAAGTGCGTTGAGTATTTAATTTAGCCACAGACACAAAATTAATAGTGAATAAAGTACCTGTAAGGGAAACCAATGCAGATAATCACATAAATTTCTATTTTTGATAATATATAGATAACTGTGGAATTAAGATCCATTCCATCATGTGGTCTAAAATCACCAAAAGAATAAAAATGGTGAGATAGAGCAACCTCACTCTACCTGATTTAGCACTATGGAACTCTCTTCTTGTATAAGAAGAAAGCACTTTCACGACAAACCAAGATTAGACATTATAATACTGTGAAAACCTGTGCATCTATACATGCTTGAGTGCTTTAGAATGACTGGGAAGATTGGTTGAAGAGAAGCAGAAAAATTTAAGAAAAAGATCCTTCATAAGATAAAAGTATAGTTATGAGGTCAAGAAGAACCATACAAGGAAAAAGAACGACTCATCTAAACGATTAGAAAAAGATTTAATGAGCACCCGTATAGAATGGATGACAACCGGTTGACAAAACAAATTTTTAAGACACAAAAAAATAGACCAAAGGTGTCAGATAAATGGTTTAAAGAAGTCAGAAAGAATAATGAGAAAACCGGAATAAACCGAGAAAACTTAATGAACCGAACCAAATTTGGACAACTAATTATAGGTTTTAAGGGCTTCCATGTAAAGAAAAACAGAATACCAGGTGGACAGAAGAAAGGAAATTAGCCTATAGTGAATGAATGCTGAGAATATGGCTGATAAATAGCTTCTGAGAATAATTTTAACCCAAATTTATTAGTATTTAGCACCTTCAACCCACTCTCAAATTTTATGAACATTACGTTTAAAATTATACGTTTAAAATTATAATTACAGTCACATAAAAAATAAACTTCCTTTTTTTTAATCAGTGTTATCTGATTCAAAGAGAAATTTCTTAAATTTATCTATACATTTATATCCTCAAAAAAATTATTCATATATTTTAAAACAACAGAAATGGACAACTTAAATATTTATGAAAACATATAATAATATGTACCCTCAAAATTTTCTTGTTCCATTTGTAACAAAGCTTCAGGTGATTCCTTGTGAAGACTTGTTCCAACAAAATCGAACATAGTGATCGCATGTGCTGGGGCAGGCATAGGCACAAAAGCTTTCTCCCTGAAACTCCATTCAACTCGTGACAATATCACTCCAGGATTTACTGTCGTCAGTACTCTTGCTAACTCTTCATTCAATTCCTAAAAACCAAATTATATTTTTTCAACTTAGAAAATAACAATGAAAAAATAGGAAAGTTAAGATAAACATTCTGTCATCAAACCAATACAAATAGTGTAAGAAAGTAGAAATTGAAAACTACCTAGGTGTACAGTGATAACTGATAACCACAGAAAATGTCTAAAGGACTTATTAACAAAAAAATGTTAACAGCTTTTAGACACGACAAAAAGGTATCTGAAAATATTATGGAAAAAGGTAAAAGAATTTTTTTTTGTTTTTTAAAAATACTGAAATAACATACAAACATATAAGAAATATTCATAATGTAAGAGCCATTTAGCCATTAAAAAGTATTGGTTCGATCATTTTTTATTGATTTATTTTAGTTTCCAACAAGCCTAGTTCCCTTCTTTACAAATCCACCACATTTCACTTCTAAGCATTTTTTGTAACACTTACCAGCTTCTTTAACTACTCTGCCTAGAATTTCACCACCTGGAAATTAAACCAGTTGACAACAACTTTCTTAAGTTCCTCATCATCTTCAAACATTAACCACCAAACCACTGCTTCAAGTGCAAGAAGGGGAAATAGTCACTAGGTGCAAGGCCGTTACTCTAGGGTGAGTTCCCAACCAAAATCTTGATATTTTCCTTTGTTTGAGTAGCAGTGTCAGGGAAAACATTGTTATAGAGGACTACTCTGGATGACATTTTCTTGTGCTATCAATTTTAGATCACTCATCTCAGTTTCCTAGGTGTTTTACACATCAGCTGTAATTGTTGTCCCATGAAACATTCCATAAAATCAACCAAAAGAACAACTTTTTTGTCCCAGAAAATGAAAGCCATCATTTCCCAACTTGAGTAAGGAGATAGCTTGAATTTTTTTTTTTTTTAGTTGAATAGTGCTATTACATTGATTGTTGTTTTGTTTCTGCACTGGCGTAAAATATCCATCTCTTGTTGTCTGTTACTATGTGGAAAAACAAGTGGAACAAGACGTCTGTTGTCAACTGGTTAATTTCCCAGTTTGTGAACTGAGTACGGAAAGGAGTCAAAAAAACTCGTGAAATATTACAAAAAAATGCTTAGAGGTGAACAGAATTTAACTAGAAAAGTGAAGCGGGTTAAAAGGAAACTAAAATTGACAATGAAAATGTTTTTTAACAAGTAATTTTTTTGACCAAATAGTCATTACTTTACAAATATGCTGCATAATAATACAATCTTCAGTTCACAAGCTAAAATTTTCCTGAACTTTAATTTACTTTTTTTACTAAGGTATTTATAGAATAAAGTAGTTTCTGATAATTCATTAAAATCTAAAAAATTAGCCTCATTTTATGATGTCACTATAACATACAAAGATTTTAAAATGTAATACATAATTCAAAAAAAATGTTCTCAGGCACTGCAGTCTAGTAAAATACCTATTACAAAAGTATACATTTGTTACTGATGTTCAAACGTTTTTCTGTTGACTTCTACACTTTATTATCTAATTATAAATAGTGACTGATATTATAAATCTGCATTATTAAGAGACAAAGTTCACCTGCATTCAGGTACTTAACATATAAACTTGACTCTGCAACAGATGGTGGTAGACATCTGACAGGTGTTCTTGAGCTCTAAGGTACACCAGTACACAATGTCACTTCCTATTTCTGTATAGAAAGTTATGTAAACATTTCAAAAATCATACAATTCTTTTAAGAAATAAATTTTGCCTCATTTTTCTTATAACAAAAGTTCAATTATTCTCACATAGCAATTTCATTTTGTATAGTCTAGAGCTAGAAGTGAAAAAACTATTTATTTTGTTCTCACAGGGAAACAATACTACAAACATTTTTACTTTCTCTTGCCTATATGAATGTATAGGAAGGAAAGTATTGTTTTCATGTCGATTTTTCCAAATCGAGTTTTCACCGGATCTACACGTTTTCAGACCTTCTGAACCCAAAAAACATGTTTTTAGTGATTGGTCTATGTGTGTGTCTGTGTGTGTGTGTGTGTGTGTGTGTGTGTGTGTGTGCACGCGCGCGCGCGTGTGCGTGTGTGTGTGTGTACAAATTATCTCAAGAACGGAACATTGTACGAAGATGAAACTTGAAACCTAAGTTACATACCACTACCGGACCCGACACGAACATTTTCATCAAAATCGGTCAACCGGAAGTAGTAGTTTATTCGTGTAATTTTTCACATTTTTGTGATTTTCTCAGAAACTGGTCCTACGATTTTTTTTGAAATCGCCTGGTTTATTCAATTTTTTTATTCTCTACAAGATAGGGTAGGCGCCATGTTTGCTGAAATTCTTGGTGAGGCTGTTTTCACGTAAATAAATTGTTTTTTTAAGATTGCGGCTTTAATATAAATTTTAGCGCAAAAATTTATATAATAAAAGTAGTAAAAATTTAAAAATCTACAACTTTTATTCAAACATTTTTTTGTATAACGCTTAGTTTAGCAGTAATTAGTGATTTTCTGTTTTTTTCTCACGAAAACGTGTGAAAAATTGATTTTTTTAAGATTTCGGCCTTAGAATGCATTTTACGACAAAAGTTTATATAATTAAATTTATAGAAAACTAAAAGATCTACAACTTTTATTTAAAGCATTTTTCTCTACAGAGCCTAGTTTAGCGTGAGAGAGTTATTTTCCGTATTTTTAAGGCAAACTGAGATCGATTTTCATTTTGCGTCTTTCACTCATGATTAAAATTAGGTTATGTTTATTGAGATTAGTTTTTTGTTTATTTGTAAGATTTTATTACTAATGTTAGGTTTATTGTTAATTATTTGCATTGGCAAAAGAAAGTTGTGTGAGTGTTTCACACCAGATTTTTTATATAAGTTTTAAATTGAATCTTAGTTTAACTAATTTCATTAGAAGCCATGAAGCACAGCAAGTGAAGGTTTCTAGCAGTAAACTAAAGATGAAGACAACACCGTTACTGGCTTTAAGTTAGTGTACTGTAGCCCGTAACTACACATAGTGCTGAGCACCAGCAAATAAGCTCCAGGAACAAACAAAGGCTCATGGCTTTAGAGCTGAACTGGTTGTGAAGGTTGAGCAGTATCTCAAACACTTCAGCACAAGAGGAATTAAGAAATTACGCTTTGGACCCAAGCTCAGGACACCATAGTAGAAAAACCATACTGTAAACAAGGCATCTTGTACATAGTGGGATTTTCAAAGAATGACAATGGATAGATGGCTCAACTTAAAGTTCCTTTTCAACAATTAAAATAAAATAAGAGGTTGCTTTAGGAGAATGTGGATACAGAGAACCCGCAATGCTGTGGCAGTAAGGAATCAAGTGATGGAAAACTGGGAAGACAAGAGACAAAGCATCATAGGATTTAGGAAGTATAAAAATCAGTAAGAGTACAGTAAATATTATAGATATTAAACTTAACAATAGTAGCAGCATCCTTTTTTTACCTTATCTGTCAACTCCAGTTGGTCATCTGGTATAATGAGATTTCTTCCCTTAATCCAAGTTTCATCACTTTCAGCAGTATCATCTTTTAATTTTATAACACTTTGTTTCTTGTCAATGGGTGGTTTAGTCTTAGAAAACTGAAACAACACAAATATTAGGTATATATAAAATACTATAATAATTAAGAAAACTTGTTGAACATGGCCATGGTAAAGTGGTTGCCGCAACTGGTTTGTGTGTTAGGGGTACTGGGTTCCATTCTTGATCAGACATGGAATTTTTTAACCACTCATTTTCATCTTCCACCCTTCACCATCTGTATTAGCATTAACGTCCAGTAAAGCGCAAGAGGAAAAACAAAAATTAAACATAGGATAGCCTACTTTGTAAAGTTACCATGAAAATGACAAGTTTATCATCATGTGTTGTTTTCTAGCTGAATAAAACTGTGGGACTGATCAAATTGTAGCATTATTAGTCAAACTATCATAAGTAATCAAAAGGAGGATGTAAACAACTCAAAAGGCGGGTGGGATCATATTGGAAGAAAGAAAACATAATACTGAAGCTCAAATGCCAATAAAAATCTAACAGATAACGATTTATAACAAAGGCCAGAAATAAAAATCACACAAATCAATAACTTGTTGATAAAAGTTTCAACAAAAATAATTAAAAAATTAGACCAACAAAAAGTGTAAACACGAAGAAATGAAAGCTACTATTTTGTCCTTAATTTTTTTGCGCAGAATCTGCAAATGAGATCGCCATACCAATAGATTGTACCCCTGAATAAATATACCAATTATAAATTAAGGTTGCATTTTTTATGGTAGGGACTCAAAACATGGGCTCGGCAGGAAAATTTTCGTTTACTACACCTAAACAAACAACTATGAAACCCCCGAATCTCCGATTGAATTGTAAGATATTTCAAGATTCCTTGAAACATCTTACAATAGCAGACAGGTTTGTCTGTTAAATTTTTTTAAATTCAAATAATTTTCTTAAGTGTCAATAAATTGTTTAGACACCCTGTAATTTTATTTCATTTTATAAATTTTATTAATCAATTTTATATTAAAATCATTGTTAACTAGAAGTTCTGTATTGAATTTTTCTAAAGCGAATATCCGGTGTTATATTTCTTGGTTTTTTTCCGTTAATATTTTTCCTCGCTAACGTTACGTTAGGCTTAAATGGGTTTTATAATATGTGTAATTGTTCTTATAATTGAATTTCCATCTCTGTCGATACAATCGACCGTCGCGTGATATGTTCTCTGTACTTACGATTTACGCTGACGCTTCTTTTTATGTACATTGAACCGTCTTTTTCAATGTCAACGTTTAACTTTTCTCGTGCGTTAATTTTTTCTTATATTCTGCGCCTTTGCTTTGTAGCTGTGGACGAGTGAACATCCTTATTAGCTCCAGGTAATTTATCTATTATGATTTTCTTTAAACTGTATCTAAAATTTAAATTTAAAATGATTATTTAATCCCGGTTAGGATTTTGGCTAAAATTTAATACGGCATGTTTTTTATTTTAAGATATTTGGTGAATTTAATGTAAAACTATTTCCCCGATAATTTTTAAGTAATATTTTTAATAATTATTATAAAAGTTTAGATTTGGTATGTCTTTCGCATTCCAACTTAATATTAAAATTTAAAATCAGTATTTTTCTCAATTTCTTTTTTTATTATTATTTCACATTTAAATTTTTCTTTCAATTCATCTGTTTAATTCAATTCTAGGTAGTTTCTTCAAATTAATTCTTATATTTTTCTTTTTTTGTAAAGCCAAGTTTTAATTTTAATCCGATGTTTTTAATATTATTTTTATTAATGATTTCTAAATTTTAACTAAATAATTTTAATAAATTTTTTTATGTAATTTTTTAAATGATTTTGTCCGGTAATTTTCTTTCTTTAAATCGTCCATCTGACAAACACTAGGCTAATTCCGTTCTAACTTATTATTTATTTATAATCCTTAAATTAAGTACCTTTCAATTATTTTGGTTAGCATTGACAAGTTTCTGTAGTTATTTTTTATTGTTTTTGTTTGTTCCCGTTATTTTGATTCAATTAATTAGGTATAACTAAGTTATTATTATATTTTCATAACCACTATTAGATTTATTAATCACTTATCATTAATAACTTTTTTTTTTTTTATTAAAAAGCAGAAATAAAAACATATTTTACTCTAGTTTCAATTTTTTTGTTTAAGTTTAGTTTTAAATAAATTGATATTTTATTATTTTTCACTCCAAGTTGTCTGTGTAATATTTTTCATTCTTAGACCCGAGATTGATTTTTAAATCACACCTTCGCTCTTCCAACAGCGAGTTTAGCTCTACCTGCTAGAATTTCTGGGTTATGCTTTGCATAGATTCAGAGAATGGAAATTTGGATTTTCTCTGCCGAATCCTTTTGCCGTTTTCCTTAGGCAGAGTGGTGGAGGTTTTTCTATGCCCCTAAAGTACCAGTTTGGCTGTGTTTTCATTTCAGTGTCTGGTGAAACACAGTTGAGCCGTTACTTTCTTTTTTTAGTCTGTTGCTACACTACATTTTGTCTGGTGAAGTTCGCTGTGCTTGTACCTCTTACTTAGTATGGTGGTTGTCGTCTACTTCGGTGGATATTCCTCCTTACTTAGTTTGATGTCTAGCACCTTACTTTGCCATGCGAAATCTGGTGGAGGCTTCGTCTTCACATTACATAATCTAGTGGAGGTCGCCTCTTGGGTTACCACACATTATTCTCATTACATAATCTGGTGGAGGCGCCGGGTATCGATCCCGGTACCTCTCGCAAAAACATATCCAGATTTAGTCGACCTTAAGACTGCTTTATCACTTAAGTTCCTATACCCATCGAATTCTATCTCTACTCAGACCGATCTTTCACTTGCTTCAGACATGAATGGTACTCCTCAACCAATTACACAAAAACCTAAACTACCTTTCTTTGCTCCATCAATTTTTCACGCTAAATGTAATGAAAATGTGCAAAATTTCTTTAAGGACTATGAACGCGCAGCTACAGTTAACTTCTGGGATGACAAATTCAAGTGTCAATTTCTTCCTCTATATTTACGTGATACTGCTTTAGATTTTTTTGAAGACCTAAAAATTCGCTTCGCTGAAGAACACTTAACATACTCATTTATAAAAAATGAATTTCTTAAACATTTCCGATTAGACAATGACACAGACCTCTTGGAAATCTCTCTTTTCAATAAACGCCAAAATATTTCTGAATCCATTTCAGCATTTATAGCAGATGTCATGCACCTTTGTTCAAAATTAGATCCAAACATGCCAGAAAATAGAATCTGTAAATATGTCTTAAGAGGATTACTTCCTTCAATCTTGGACAAAATCTCACTTTCTGATAATTCAACTTTAGACAAACTGTTAGCAAATATTAAGAAATATCAGGAATCCAAAAATCTATTAGAATTTCGTTTATCCACTCCCATAGAAGCACCATCATGCTCTTCTTCTCAACCCGTACACGCTGTTAATTTTCAAGCCAATGATAAAAGTTTTTCTTCACGTCAAAGTCAACCTAATCAACAAACTTATCTACGCTCTATAACGCATGCCTCTTCCAATAACCAGTCTAATTTGGCAGCTCCGAATAGTGCCAAACCCCAGTCTTCAAATAACCTTCCTCCTCGACCATTTGCACCCAATACTTATGCACCATCTACTCAAGCCTTTCATGGTAACCAAGGTTTCAAGAATTCCTTCTAAAATAATAGGCCTAATCACAAACAAATTTCAGCAACCATCTACTGACAAGCTCATCAACATGTCACTTTCAATGTAGATGATAAAGTTCTAGTTTTCTTCCCTCAAACTGCACCAGGTAAATCACCTAAGTTATCTTCTAATTTTCGAGGCCCTTACACCATTTCAAAGGTTATTAGTTCCTTAAACTACGAGGTTATCATTGAACGCTATGGAAAACTAACTCCACAAATAATACACGTCAGCAGACTAAAGAAATTCATCCAACGAAATGACCAATCTGGAGTGTCTCATAACTAACTGGATACATTGTTTGTATCATGTATCAACACCTTTGACTACACTAATCATTTTAATAATTTCATTTCATATCATACTTTTCAGGTTAATACTTCATCGACTTATTGTGGTTAAACATTTTTTTATTAACCTTGTGCATAATTTAGTTAGAACCTTATTCAAATAGTTGTGAAATATACAGGCTGTTATGAACTGTACTAATTAATTAAATAACAAATCTAGTTTTCAATCTTAATTATCTGCAATAATTTTTTTTAAGAGATTCTTCCAAAATATTATTATTACATAAAAATTATTTTTCTTCTATCATTAACTACATATTTTATTTTATTTGATGTCATTAATAATTACTCTTAAAATTTTTAAACAAACCAGTTCTTAACAGAAAATGTTTCACAGTTGTTTACTAAGGTAATTTTGTGGCTTCATTAGATTTTAGTTACATAACATTTTTGGGTTAACTTAAATATCTTGTACGTCAATTAATGGTACAATTACTTAGGATTTATTATTTTATTACAAATTTAGCACATCATTAGGATTAATATATTTTTGCGTTGGACAATTTTGGCTACTCATTTTCAATTTCTTTGTAGTTAATTTAATTTATTAATTTTTTCACGATGCATCATTTTACTTCAATTATTTATTGGATTCATAAGTCATCTTTATGTTTATTCACTACTTTCCCTATTATGACATTTATTTACAAATGACTTATTATGATTTTCTGTTAGTAAAATTACAATTATTGCTGAAAACATTTGCAGTTTTACCCATAACTATATTTATCTAACGTAGTTTTCATTTATTTAATTTTTTTTTTTCACATAATTAACAACCTTAGTTCTACTTCTTGAATCAATATTCAGACTTTTGTTGGCTTTATGGATGTTTCCCTGGGTGCTCCAAGTAGTTTTATGTTGATTTTTATTCTAAAGTCTGTCCACATGCTTTTTCCAGTTTAATTTCTAGGTTTTGCCGTCTTCAGAATTTTTTTCTAGTAGTTTCAGTTGATTATTTTTACTTACATTTTCACTTGGCCTTCAATGCAAATTTTTTTTTACGGTTGTTTTCTTCTGTATTGCTTAACTTTCTGGGTAGCAGCTCCTTAGGACCCTTAATTGTTTGGTTTGTGTCGCAATGGACTAGCCACCCATATGGACCTCTTCTCTTGCCATTTTTATTTTTCTGATGACAGCTGAATATCCCACCTTGATTGAGTATAAAATCCTTTGTCTCTTACCGTCCTTCGCGTCCATAACCAACGAGAAGGAGGTAAATTGGTTATGAGATGTTGGATTTTCTATCTAATCGAGACTGCGTGTGATGGATGAATGAAATGTCTGTTGGTTGAATCTTTCGGTGTGATTGCATGTGTGCTTGTTTGAGTATGAATCAGGGGATGTTCTGCTGGCCATTTTTCCAAGCTATCTTTTTTTTGGTGAATTTCCAAATTGCCCGACCTTGTGTCCGTTTTCATTTCTTATTTTTGGATTTCTTTACTCTTTTTTTCTGTCCCTTGTCCAGAGCTAATGTTCCCAAAGAGTCATGTTTTACTTTAATTTTTTTTTTTCAAAAATTTCAATCATCTTCTAACCTCAATTGCTTCATTTTTATTATTTTTTTTTGTTCTCACATTTTTCTTAGATTTAGCACCAGGAGCACATGTGAATCCAACACAAAATCTTCATAGTAATTTATCCTATTTTCTGTTATTTTCTTTCCTTAACAACAATTTTAGGGGTTTATTTACTTATCTTTCATTCTACACTTAGATTATTATTCTATTCAAGTTTTGTCGTTGATGTTTTACTTATACTTCATTGAATTTTGTCGTGAGATAATTAACTTTTCTGTAATTCCGATTTTATTACTGTTTTATTAATTAATTCTGCATTTTATATTTATGCTACAATGATGATTAGACTATAAGTTACAAGAATATTATATTTACTAGGTTAAGGAAATGATAATTAATACTTTTCAGAAGAACTCAATTTTAGATTTAAGTATATGCCGTTTACATTATTATTTTTTATTATCTTACTAAGTACAGGGTTATCTACTCTATGGCGATGCTATAGACTGCATTCTGTACCTTCTGTTTCTGGGACCCAACCAGAAGCTGTTATGTGTGCAATCTTCAGCACATAGATTTTAATATTTAATTTTTACTCTACAGTTTCAATTTTAGGTTAAGGATGATATTTTGACATTTTAGTTTTAAGCTTTCTCTGATGAATTTTTATGATTTTATTATTTATTTTACTGCATGATTGTCTAATTCATGGTGGTACCATGGAGTTATCTTGCAGGCCTGTTCTTAAGTGCAATTAAGAACTGTTAACTAGATGCATTCCGTTAGCGTCTTAGTTTATTCTATATATGATTTTTCAGTTTTCATTTATGTCAAGAACTTTACTGATGATTTTAATTTTAGGTTTATGATTTACTCACAATATAACTTCACTATGATTCAGTAATTTTTCTCACGATTAACTTAATTTTTTTTCTCGACCCCTAAATTAATATTTTTCTTTTTACTTTATGATGTTTCAATTACAATTACTTTTACCCTCTTTTATTTAACTTTTACTTTTACTCTCCTATGTCTATAACCTGCAACTTTTCTTTATGTATGTAAACTTAAGTGCTTATATTTTGTTAATAACAGATTCCGCATCCTAGAGTAGCCAGAGTTTCCTGTCAACGCAGATCATTTACATTAGATTGTAGCAGCCAGTTATTGGGCGAGAGCCACCTATACATTCAGACCATCCCAGACTCCTAGTAACACCGTTTAGACAGCTTCCTTCATCATATACTGTGACCTACCAAAATCTACGATTCTCGACAAACAGGTTTTTTATAAATTTCTCGAAATCATATTCATACTACATAAACTTGAAATCATCATTCCGCAAAAGTGATTAATAGTTTTCATGAAAATTTTCAGTGCATTAACAATATGTTATGTTAAAAAGTAAACACAACGTAAATTCAATTTATCTCGATTTTCGCTGCTAAACTTTTACTAAAGTCTGTGTTAACAAATGTGTAGCTGGTGATTTTATTCTATAAGTATAATTTAGTTTTTAAGCATTTAATTTTAATTACCTCTTACATTAAAAACACCAAATACAAAATAATTTGTTTTACAAACAAAATTTAGATTTGATTTCTATATTAGGCCGCGTTCCGAATCTTTTTTTTATATTCAAATTACAAAAACATCTCTTTTACATTTATTTCTCATAATCAAGTAATCTACTTAAAAAATTATATATTTAAAGTTTTACTGATTAAAAAATTGGTCTTTCTAAAAAAATATCAATGTTCAAATATTTTCAAGGTTAAAAAAATATATATATATACCTAAATTTATTTAACTAATTTATAAAAAAAGTTCTATAAATATCAATTTATATTTCACATCAATACAAATTTTAAAAAAATGTTTTACTCAAAATCACTTTATGCTTAACTAGACTTTTGTCATTGAAATCTGAAATATTGTAAAATAGTACGCTCACATCCAAATTATTATCATAGCTTCCTTCACCATGACCCTTCAATTACGTCATTTCATCCTTCTCAATATACTCCTAGGCATTCACCAATTCGTAAAAACAACTCCTATTCACATTTTTCATGGGATTTACCTCTTTCCCATCCAGGATACATTCATGTACGAATCCTCAATCCCTTTGATTTACACCGTCCCTTTAACAAACCCAACATCTTACTTTACTCAAGAACATGTCATCCCTTTCCCATCATGCACCTTCAACCAAAGCAACTCATCTTGTACTCCTGAGACTCCAGAATTTATGATTCCTCGCAACTTTACCCAATTTTTATTTACCCTAATCAACCAATCGTATACTGTGGATCTTCAAGAAGAACAACCGACATGTCAAATGAAACAAGAACATCAGTGTCAACTCCCAAATGCTCTTCATAAATTATATAATGCGACAACTCACGTTTTGTTTAATCAAGATGAAAATGAACGACTTGAACCATCCCGCTCACGACGTACGCTGGATTTCATCGGACGTTTCCTTAGCTGGTGCTGTTCTGTTGCGACTACAGATGAATTACATGCAGTCGAATATAATGAGCAGTTCCTAACACAACATCTAAACAACTTACAAGAACTTCTTCACATAGACCACCGCCATTTAGCATCTACAACCAACAAATTCAACTCAACGATTCAAAAACTTCAACAATTATTTCATCAATCTGAACAAGATTTTAAAGATATTGCACTACACCTACAGGAACAAGAAACGCAAGAAACAAAAAACTGGTTTTCCATTCTTCATTATTTTTACTTTGCTTATCTACACATCTTCGTCTCCGCATATGATACTCACTACAACAAAATTAAACAGGACTGTTTTTCTCATCAAGTTCCAACAGATATTTTAACTTCACAAGTTCTACTTAATGATCTTCAAAAATTGCAAACCAAAATTCAACACCATAACAAAGAGTTAGCTATACCTTTGCGTCAACTTAAAAAATATCAGCATCTAAAGTTAACAACATGCAGTTTTTACAAGAAACAAATTATAATAAAAATACAAATTCCGCTAAAAACATTGGCTTCAAGCTACGAACTGTACAAGTATTCACCTATTCCTCTTCAGTGGTACGAAGAATCATGCGTTTTATCAAGTGAACCTTTCTACATATTCAATTCAACCTCCAGAGTGCAAATTATTGAACATTCCTCTCCAACTTGCCAACCAGACAAAGGATTATGCTTACTGCCTCGCCACACGTCAAATCCAATGTTAAAAACATCTTGCCTACAGCAAATCATCCAGGGAGCTTCAATTCAAGAATTGCAGAAGTTTTGTGTTTTCCATTGCACACCATCAATGTTGATGTCCATCTTTGAGAAGTCACCAGTTGAATTTCTAATCACCAATATTCTTCCTAATACTACTATTAATTGTCCTAATTCCTCAATCCTTCTTACTCCTGTTAACATCGGCGTCACTCATGTACAACTGCCTTGTAACTGTACACTACAACATAACCTCAAAACCCTTATCCATACTGTTTTTCCTTGTGACTATAGATCTCCTACAAGTTTCCAGTTGAAACACTTCATCCCATTATCATGGACCAATATTCCTACACTACCTTTTTTACATTTTGTTGATTACTCGCCACCTTTGACAAACAATTTGTCCTACATCCTCAACCAGCATTGGAACACATCCTTCCCAATTATAAATCAAATCGATCCTTTACCCGCCAACTTAAACAAACCCATTAAATTACCTAATGACTGGAGTACTATTATAACACAAACATATTTTCATCAAATTATAATGTATTCATGGTTAAGCGTGATAACACTTTTGAATGTATATGTACTTTTTAAAATAAAATTAATGTCACAAATCAATAATCAGGTTAAGCCACCTAGTATTACGATATCAACTTTGCGATAATATCGTAATAATGTATCACGATTATAAATTGTTCTTATTTCAAATAATGTAACTAATTGCAAATGACTGCTTTTAAATAAATTATAATTATCTTGTTAAAGTCATACTAGTAAAATGTAAAGTTTACTTGATTATTTTTTTTTTTTCAACATACGAAAGGAGATGTTCTTGTTTTAGGTATACACACTTGTATTGCCCAGAGATGGAAATTTTCTTTAGGGGGGGAGGTGTAAGATATTTCAAGATTCCTTGAAACATCTTACAATAGCAGACAGGTTTGTCTGTTAAATTTTTTTAAATTCAAATAATTTTCTTAAGTGTCAATAAATTGTTTAGACACCCTGTAATTTTATTTCATTTTATAAATTTTATTAATCAATTTTATATTAAAATCATTGTTAACTAGAAGTTCTGTATTGAATTTTTCTAAAGCGAATATCCGGTGTTATATTTCTTGGTTTTTTTCCGTTAATATTTTTCCTCGCTAACGTTACGTTAGGCTTAAATGGGTTTTATAATATGTGTAATTGTTCTTATAATTGAATTTCCATCTCTGTCGATACAATCGACCGTCGCGTGATATGTTCTCTGTACTTACGATTTACGCTGACGCTTCTTTTTATGTACATTGAACCGTCTTTTTCAATGTCAACGTTTAACTTTTCTCGTGCGTTAATTTTTTCTTATATTCTGCGCCTTTGCTTTGTAGCTGTGGACGAGTGAACATCCTTATTAGCTCCAGGTAATTTATCTATTATGATTTTCTTTAAACTGTATCTAAAATTTAAATTTAAAATGATTATTTAATCCCGGTTAGGATTTTGGCTAAAATTTAATACGGCATGTTTTTTATTTTAAGATATTTGGTGAATTTAATGTAAAACTATTTCCCCGATAATTTTTAAGTAATATTTTTAATAATTATTATAAAAGTTTAGATTTGGTATGTCTTTCGCATTCCAACTTAATATTAAAATTTAAAATCAGTATTTTTCTCAATTTCTTTTTTTATTATTATTTCACATTTAAATTTTTCTTTCAATTCATCTGTTTAATTCAATTCTAGGTAGTTTCTTCAAATTAATTCTTATATTTTTCTTTTTTTGTAAAGCCAAGTTTTAATTTTAATCCGATGTTTTTAATATTATTTTTATTAATGATTTCTAAATTTTAACTAAATAATTTTAATAAATTTTTTTATGTAATTTTTTAAATGATTTTGTCCGGTAATTTTCTTTCTTTAAATCGTCCATCTGACAAACACTAGGCTAATTCCGTTCTAACTTATTATTTATTTATAATCCTTAAATTAAGTACCTTTCAATTATTTTGGTTAGCATTGACAAGTTTCTGTAGTTATTTTTTATTGTTTTTGTTTGTTCCCGTTATTTTGATTCAATTAATTAGGTATAACTAAGTTATTATTATATTTTCATAACCACTATTAGATTTATTAATCACTTATCATTAATAACTTTTTTTTTTTTTATTAAAAAGCAGAAATAAAAACATATTTTACTCTAGTTTCAATTTTTTTGTTTAAGTTTAGTTTTAAATAAATTGATATTTTATTATTTTTCACTCCAAGTTGTCTGTGTAATATTTTTCATTCTTAGACCCGAGATTGATTTTTAAATCACACCTTCGCTCTTCCAACAGCGAGTTTAGCTCTACCTGCTAGAATTTCTGGGTTATGCTTTGCATAGATTCAGAGAATGGAAATTTGGATTTTCTCTGCCGAATCCTTTTGCCGTTTTCCTTAGGCAGAGTGGTGGAGGTTTTTCTATGCCCCTAAAGTACCAGTTTGGCTGTGTTTTCATTTCAGTGTCTGGTGAAACACAGTTGAGCCGTTACTTTCTTTTTTTAGTCTGTTGCTACACTACATTTTGTCTGGTGAAGTTCGCTGTGCTTGTACCTCTTACTTAGTATGGTGGTTGTCGTCTACTTCGGTGGATATTCCTCCTTACTTAGTTTGATGTCTAGCACCTTACTTTGCCATGCGAAATCTGGTGGAGGCTTCGTCTTCACATTACATAATCTAGTGGAGGTCGCCTCTTGGGTTACCACACATTATTCTCATTACATAATCAACGAACAATTCAAGATTTTCAGTTTTTGAAAACAGTATAATTTCATCCGGAACAAAGAACATTTTTTGACATTCCTGTTATTATTATTTCCCTTGTTTCCTGTTCTGAATCCGAAGCTTTCGTTAGTTTGTCAGTAAGTTAACAAACCCCCTGGCCGCGTTGCGAATACACAGGTTGAGTTAGTTACTAGGGCTGCTGCTTTACTGCCTTTCAGCATGAAGCACCTTTTATTCGAGTAGTCTTTCTAGGTTCTTTCGCCCTTTCTTCCGTTGGGAATTCCTCCCTTTTTCGCCTTCAAGCCCGTTGACCATTTTCGTCTAGTATCCCTAGGTAGGAGCCCTGATAAGGTACTACCATCTGGAGCCAGATGGACCTTGATTTTTAACGAGGTTGTTACTCCTCCTGCTCCTCCTCCCTCATCGCTTGCAAGATGAAGCCCGGGCTTGCAACGACGGTATTGAAAACACAGTTGGCGGAGTTTGCGGGAGAATGCCTGAGGGAAGAATCCCCTCAATGTTTTCCAATACAGACCGGTGGGGAGGAGAGATGTTGGGAGCACACGCAAGAGATGGGAATAATTCAATAGTTTTGTCGCTTTTGTTAAGCCGGAACAGGCGGGAGCCTAATCCTTGACTGTGAGAACACAAAGAGAACTTCCTCAAAACTATTTTTTATTGTTTTACGTCTGACTGTTTTACAATTTCTGCTAATGCAGACGGTAGAGAATAATGATATATGAAAATGAGTGTTGAAAAAATGCCAGACCTGGCCGGAAATCGAACCCGGGACCCCGGCGTAGAAGCCAGTTGCGCTAACCACTACGCCAATGGGCCGCCTCAAAACAGCACCACTTTCTTCTTGGAGGCCAAGAAGTGAAAAATTACGGCATCAGCAGGGAAAATGTTCAAAAATCCCAAGTGATGGACAGTTTTGTTTATTTTTTCTATTTTCTGCGTTAATAGAGAATTTTGAAATAATAACGATGGGTGATCAAAAATCTGCCCATAGAGAGTTATTAATCATAAGAAAAACTGACCGGAATCAGTCCAATGGAAGTTGAAACTGAGCTTGAAAAATACCGTATTTTATATACCCATCTAGCCCTACCTATTTAAAACGAAATGTGGTCCAATGACTTTAAATGGAGATTCTGTTTACCCTAAAATACATAGTGCAATCGAACGGATTTAAATTATTTTTACATGGTTGTAAAATTAGTTACGCTTTCGGACTTCTACGAAAATTCCGAAAATGGAAATTGGTGAAAGCCGTAACATTGCGGAAGTAAGTAACAAAATCATCGAATATAAGTTTCAATGGTTCTCGTGGTTGCAATGACGTTGCGAAGTTTAAATTCATGCAAACAGCGTGGAAATAACTATTAAAATTAGAAAGAAGAATATTATAACGTGTATCAATAAAAACAGTTACAAGGAGGAAGTCTCAATATTGCTCGAATTAACAAGTAGGTACCTATACAAAAACCTAGAACCGATAATGAGCATGATAAAGAAAAAGAGAACATCGTTTTCAGAGCACTTAATCAGAACCCCTGAAAACAGAAAAGAAATTTAGTAAAACATTTAAGAAAATTAGCAACTAGAAAAGTTATGGGATCAAAACATGCCGAATTACCGGATAGAGGCATTGAAAATCATATGAAAGTAACACTGATCATAACTTTAGAAGCCTCAAAAATAAAACTAATCTAGAAAATCTCAAGAGTCAAAAAAACGAGACTACAATTTAAAAAAAAATCAGACGTAAGATAGGTATCTTCAGACGAAGAACAAGAGAAAAGATAGGAAAGAATGACAGGATATTGGGGAAAGAAAAAATCTTAAAAAACCTAGAATGGAGTTGACCAAATGGTCCCATTCAGGGCGTAAAGCAAAAAGAAAGAAAGATTAATATAAATTATTAATCGTTAAAAAATAAAACAATAAAGCTATTAAGAAATAAACACTTCAGAACACTTACACTCTGTTTTGGAGCTCCTCCTTTCTTTGGTGAAGGCGCTGCTGGTTTCGCAGCAGCCATTATTTGTTAAAAAAGCTCACAGCTACAAATTCAGATTTTTAAATTACTTTGTAAAATAGTAAAACAGTACTATTACTGAAATTAATAAGACCTAATTAAATTAGTTATGTTACAAATAAACTGATTTTTAAAAAAGATAAACACATTTTATTTACAAATACTCCTTAAATACCTGCTGCAGTTCTAATGAAACAGTTGCTATAGCAACCATTCAACGTATGAAAAACAAGTGCACCCTAAATATCCAACTTACTGATAGTAGTATGTTGTCAGAAATACTGTATTTTCATTCTTTAAAACGATATTTATTTATTTATTATTCCTAATTTGTGTACGTTGCAATCTATTCAGTTTAGAATAATAAAACAACCCAATGATCCAATGAGATGAGGATTATATGTATACCCTGTAGTCTTGTACAGATTCAGGCCGACCATTCCTGAAAGAGTATTATTAATTGAACCCCAACCATCAAAGTACACCGGTACCACTGTCTAGTATTCGAATCCGTATAAATGCACCTTTACTAGGATATGAATCAGGAGCCTTCGTCTCCGAAAATCAATATTGATAGATTTTAAAACTATTTTTCTTCTGACCTAAGTATCTACTTAAGTACGATTTAATATTTAAAAATTACCAACAAATTTTAATGAATGAATTTTTTGCGAAAATTTTCAAAATATGTTGCAAAACAAAACATTGTATAGTGGATATACAAAGGTCTACTTTTAAAAAAAATTGGTTGGGTGCTACCTGTCATGTGCAAAACATCAAATTAAGTTTCCAGCGACTTAAGCTTAAAGTAAAGATGGAAAAAAGTAAAAATTATATGTATAATAATACAATAAAACAAAACAAAGAGGACGACAAAAGACAACAAGAAAAGATCAGAAGAAAGTGGTTATTTAAAAAATTGAAAAAGACGAAAAATAGAAATGAAAAAGTAAAAGCATCAGGGAGAGAAAATTTAACGTGGTCCTTACCCTAGACCGAAACGATAAAAAAAGAATCCGTAATTTTCAGTCACACTAAACTCTGGACCAGCTTACAGCCAGTCCGCTAGTGAACAGTTGCTCTAACTTACACTTGTTCGGAAAGCAACTTTGTATGTTAACCACCTGACAACCACACAGAAACAGTTTATTTTTTCAAGTCCGTCTGTAGTGCACGTGAAAGCTTAAGCAGATGGTGAAAGGTGATAGATGAAAATGAATGTTGAAACAGATGCTAGATCTGACCGAGAATCAAACCCGGGACCCCTGTCATAGAAGCCACTTGCGTTGACCATGACCACTACACCATCGGGCCGGTCACTCCAGAAACGGCACTGGTAGTCCCTGTCTTAATTTATGCCCTATCCGCGTCAAAAACAGCAAAAAACTGAAACAAAATTGGGTGGTTGTCAATTGAGTAAAAATATTCAATAGATTACAATCTTTTATTTACCTTATCAAAATAAAAGCTTGCATGATTACGCATTAGACACTCTACACTTACTGTAGAACGATGAAGCACACTGCCGGCCGCATTGGCGTATTTGGTAACGTGCTCACCTCTCATCATGCGGTCTTGGGTTCGAATCCCATTCAGGCAAGGCATATTTTCATACGTTACAAAAATCATTTCATCCTTCACCGTCTGCATTAGCAGTAATTGCAGAACAGTCGGACGTTAAACCAAAAAAAAAAAAGATGAAGCACACCATGTACACATTGCAACACCCCACTTTCAAACAAACACATCATCACAGACTGCCAAACTACGCATCCACACGAACACTATTTAAAATTAATAATAATTTAGCACTCAGTTTGGTAGACAAAGTAGCGCTTCAAAACACAATAAATTTTTTGAACTGTCACAAAATTTCAGATTTGATATAATTTGGAAAATCATATGTTCTTTTTCGTTGTATCATTCTATTTTTTATTTTTATGTTGTCTAAATTTTCATTGAACCTAACTAATTTTTCATTCTATTTTTATTAATGACCTTATTGTGTTTGTTTGTGTCTGTTATATATTTTGTGTCTTCTTTGAAAATGTTGTACTACATGTATTTATATGTAACGTGGTCGCTAATGACCTTGTAGTCGATGAGACCTTAAATAAATAAATAAAATATAAGCAAACAAGTAAATAGTGTTAGATTATTTTCAATAAAAATTTAATCTTAGCTTTTCCAAATCAGAGATACAAATTATTTAAAGCAAAATCTGTATTGACGGTAGATTACTACGGACTATTATCTATATTACTCGTACTACAAGCAATCTATCTATTTGTTACTATCTGTAATCTATCTACGAATTAGATCTACAGTAGATTAATACCCTCGCTATATTACTTACTACTCTATGTATTTGGAACATCTGTTCTATTAGTTTAAGTAAATTCTAAAATTGCTGAAAATATTTGAGTTTTATTATAGTTATTAGAAATTTTAATTCAAGTATGGGTGCTGCAGAGAGCCGATATCAACGTATTAAGTCATTTGATTTACGGACTGGACCCTTAAATGTAATTTCTTTTTTGTTTTGTTTTGTGAGGTAGCCACATGTACCAGAAATCGTGGTTTGTAAATTCCGAGTTGTATACCTCGGAAGAGGAATAAATTCATTATTTCATTAGATTTGGTTACCAAAATGGGCAGTGAGATCCATGTACCTATTTTCACCGATTACATTAAATAAGAACATTTTGCAAAAGTAATTGAATATTTAATCTCGAATGCAAGCAGCTGAGATGAGATTTCTGCGAGCAATCAAGGGCTACTCTAGGTTAGATCATATAAGAAATGAAGATATAAGAGCGGACCTGAGAGTGGAAACTTTGCTAGAAACTCTGAAAAGGTATAGGAGAAACTGGTCCAGTCATTTACTCCGCATGTCAAGAGATAGGCTTCCCATACTAGCATGGGAGTATCAACCCAGTGGAAGGCGAGACGTTGGAAGACCACGAAAGAAATGGATGCCGGAACAGGCCAACAGAGCCTAATCCTTGAAGGACGATGATGATGATGATGATGATGATGAATCTCGATAAAAAATGGACCAAAAGAAAAAATTAATTACTTCATCGCATTGCAGTTTATGAGATCTAGCCACTGTATGGACGACCCGTGGTGTAGTGATCAGTGCAAATGACTTCTATGGCAGGAGTCCCAGATTCGATTCCTGGTCAAGTCTGGTAATTTTTCATCAATCACCCTTCATCGTCTGCATTAGTATTAATGTGCAAACCAGCCGGGCTTAAAACAAAAAACATCCACTAAAAACTTCTTGTCTGCTGTCGTACGACCGCCTCCGTGATTAGCGTGGTAAGCTGCAGAGCGGAAGATCCCAAGTAGGGTCTGTAAAATTATTACACGTTAAAAAACCCTGATTTTCGGAGACGAAGGTTCCTAGTTCAAATACTAGTAAAGGTAAAAAAAGTAACTACTTTCATACGGATTTGAATACAAGACAGTGGTTACCGGTGTACTTTGATGGTCGGAGTGCAATTAACCATACTCTTTCACGAATGGTCGGCCTGGGTCTGTACAAAAATACATCTCATTTTCACGTCATACATATCATCCTCATCTCATTTGATCATGGGATTGCTTATCGTCTGAATTTAACAGATTGCAACGTACACACATCAGGAATTAAAAACAAAAAAAGCATCATTCCTTAACACAATGTAGTCGCTGAAAACATTATGCTGATGAGACTTAAAAAATAGGTCTACGCCTATTTCATTTAACCGACCCCAATTTTTTTTGTTTTACATCCGACTGTTATGCTTGTTAAAGCTAATGTAGAAGGTAAAAACGAAATTAATGAAAATAAATGAAATAAAAAGTGCCAACCCGGACATAAAAGACAGTTTTTTGCTGTCCACTACACCAACACGCCGGTCAAAAGTCATCCATCTTGTTACGACTATACATTTTGCTGAAAATATAAAACATCTCAATTATAAGACCTAGCTTCAATCCTTATTTTTAAAAGCAACCGCCATATAATTTTCCTATCAGAAGAAAATCAATAAAGTTCATCTTTCATGTAATAAAATAGGATCTCGGTAATCTACTACTTTGCAATGTTCTCAGTTACAATTATAATACATTTTCAAAAAGCAATTCGAAATATGTTACAAAGACGGGTCAGATGTAAACAGGATCTTTATAATGGCTATATCTTTAATAGAACTTTCTTAACATCAACGTAAAGAAGTTACTATTTTCTAAGTGATAGATCACAAATAACGGGTTATTTATATAACAATTACATCGAGAAAATAACCAGGACTATTCTAGCAAAAAATAAAGTACAAAATTGTTATTTTATGTACTACACTGATCTGTAGTATCGTGTACAATAAATTTTGTTACCGTAATTTTTGTTATCCCTTTACCTATAGCTAAAATAAGCGCAATTCTATTCATTTTTATCCCTGTTACGTTTTTCAGCAAAATTGTGGAACTGCATTAACCAATGTCAAGTTGCCAACTTAAATTAGCCAATCTAATCATTTACCTCAAGGGTTAAATCGGTCGTCATTTTTGTAAACCATACCTCAAATTCCCAACCGGTAGTGGATGTACCTTCGGGTATAAACTGGACCATTTAGAGATATAATATAATCAGGAATGGAAGAGATAAAGTAAGATAAGAATTAAAAATTTAAGTTAGCCTACATGAAATAATAAAAATGTAAAATTTTAGACAACGAAAAATGACGAGTCATTTTTTTATAATCAAATTATCCCTACATACATCCGTTACTTACCCATAACAGGCAGGCGGAGTGTTAAATTATTCGCACTGATCTGCTATAGTTCCAGCGCTACAAAAAAATAGTTGTTTCTTATCACATGGTCAGGTCAGCCAATGCTATGACTGAACCATTTAAGAACAGAAGAGGTAGAAGTGTAAAATACACTAATTACAGTTATCTCCTCTGAGAGTAATTGATTTCATTATACAGCCAGACCTTGTGGTGAATGAAGTGGCGTAATTTACAGGGTGGAAAGTAGATGCATTTCAGAGAGCCCGACATGCTAATGGCCCAACATACTTTTCCACTCAGTGAGGAAGGCAAATGTAAACCACCTCACTCCTCGTTTCACTTAGTAAAGCCTCTAGAGGTTCAAACTTGCCCTTCGGCTGATGACCTAAGCAACATATCCATTATCTTACAAAATAATTGCCATTCTAAGAGTACACTGAACACTGAACAGAAGTGTCAGTACTTAAAGCTTTCAAAGTACGGGTAAAGAACAGTTTAATATTTAATAGGTTTCAATTAATTACTTAAGTGTAAAAAGGTTAAGAACTGTTATTTTAGAGCATTACTGTATGTAAAAAAAGTTCCACACAGAGTGTTCTTTTAAGTCTCGGTAATGTGACTAAATTGTTAGATGTGATGAAAATAATTGTAAAGTGTCAGTTTTTACATTAGGTGTAGACAAATTAGTTTAGATTTTATGGAATAAATATTACACGCCTCGCCTTTAAAAAACCTCGCTCTATAAACCTTCAAAGGTTTATCCCTCATTCGGAAATGAAGAGTTTCTAAAAATTTGAGTAAGAAAAAACATAATTTTATTCTGTTCTATTTTAGCATTCTTCGCAATTACGATTTTCTTAGAGATTCAGTAAAGGACTTCGGTTTCTTCCTGCATACCATGGTCTCTGGAAATTTAGCCCCTGATGCTGACAACAGGCCAGTCCAAAACACTTAGGTGCATTATGGATTAATATAGCCTAATTAAACAAAAACCTGTAATTATATTTTTTACATTAACCAGTTAATTAAAATATAGAAAAACAATGAAAAAGTTAAAAAAGGACCGTACTGGACAAGAATGTATAATAATTTTAATACAAAAGATGATAATAATAATAATGTATTACGCAAACAGCCCCTCCCTCTTCCCACTTTGTGAAATCTACCTCAACAGAACATTGCCTGCCCGGGCCCGGCCACGGACCAAAACATTGATTCGGAAATTTCCTACGCAACTCCGCATGCCTACTCTTTCTGTTCTCACCCTCCAGGCTTGCCACATTTACAATTTGTTTCCTAACTGTACCTCCCCCGTTAATTTTGTTGCTTTACTAAAGTTACTTTTTGATTAAAGTACTGCTACACAGGGCTGTTCTTTTGGTAACTTGGTTATTACTGAAAGTGATGAATTTTCTCATACCTAATTTGTAATATGTTTGAGAATAAATAAGAAAACTTATAAAATCATTTAAACTTGTAAAGGTAGTAAGATGGGCGAAGGTCGTACAAATAAGAGACCGTGAACTTGAATTTTCTATATTTAGCTAGATTACATTTTCAACAATAAAAATTACTTTTATTTTTTCGTAAATGGCCGTTGTAGACCTCGTAAGGTAACCTTAGACATATCTGGAAGCTATTATGGCATCCTATATTTATCAGCATCACTGTAGGGTTTCTCCTTTCATCTTTCCATCAGCAGTTCTACTTTTGTTCTTCGTGAAAGCTCTGGAAATCAAATCAGTTATTTGAATTTGGCTCGACCCGTTTTGTGTTCTCGATTTATTCCAGTTTTCTCAGTATCCTTTCTACTTCTACACCACTTATACGACACCTTCGGTCTGTTTTAATCTTTTTTTGTAAAAAATTCCTATCCGACTTATCTAGTCACATTAATAAATTAAATTATTAAACATGCTAACAATTAACTATCTACTAATATATAATATATATAAGTTATATATGGAATTAACAGCTGATGTAAAACAAACGCATGCACATAAATACTTTTATAGTTTTCACAATATTACATTAATTTCTAAAATACTTGGACCCGAAATTTAGGTAAAATAAAAAAATTCCGTTGCAACTTTATTTTGTATGAAGTGTCAAATAAAATCCTCTTATCTAACATGAATCTGATAGCAAGAGTGAACTGCCAGAATAATTTTACCGTGGGATTTAATTACAAGTTTTTTAACGAAAAATATTTTCTTCGAAACGTATTGCTGCAATGAACGTTCAAAGGTACCGTGAGAATAAATTTGAACTTTTTGTAACGGAAAAAGTTTTAACGGAAATATAATCTGGTGTCAATGGTTTTATTTAAAAATTATATTTTTTCCTTGCAAAAAACAGAACGGTAGGTTCCGAGTAAAATTAACGTCGTGGGAATGTCAGATTTTTGATAACGCAAATAAATCGCGATAACAGTATTAATTCAATTTCCGTTAAGAATTCAGTTAAAAAAAAGAAATACGTTACTATTTAATTTTTTTAAGTAAGTGAGATTTTGTCAGCTATGCTGTTAGGTATTTTAAAATAAATAATAAATTCCGGAGAGCACTTCCTCTTTCACATTAGAAATAAAATCGCTTGTTTGTACAAAAAATATCTGTAATACAAATTTTTAGTTTTTGCATTAATCATTGCTGACATCACTCTACGACTACCGATTTCTTTTAACGTGCTATCTGAAATAAAAACTGATTTAAAACAAAATATTTAAGTTCAACATTTTGTTATTATATTTATAAAATGAAATAAATGTTAAGGTAGATACAATAATTAATGTTAGGGTAGATACAGTTGTGTGTATTGTACTCGAGGATATTATTTCGTCGGTAGAAACTTAGTTTTTCTGAAAGTGAATGAAACTTTTTCACAGATTGTAGGTATTTCACCGTTTTGTATCCAATGTCCATTGGCAACTCAATTCGGTTTATTCATTTCGTTGTAATCCGATAGTAAATATACTGTTATTTTCCCTAAAATATTTTAATAGCTGCTAAATTTTTCCATGTTCCAGTGGACCCACCATCATCAGAGTAAATTATTACTAATTATTATAAAAAATGAATTTCAAATTTTAAAATAAACTGAATTTTTATTTGCAAATAAAATAGCCTAACTTATACGAGAGGTAATATATTTTTTTTATTGTTTTTTTTAAGTCGTGTGAACATCTTGGTTACAAGCCGCTAGTTTGCGTTAAGGAACGGTTGGTTTGAACGTTTAATAATTTTCCACACTCTGGCCGGGAATCAAACCCAGGACCTCCGCTATGCATTGTAGCATGCATACCACTGGACCACGGAGGCGGCCAATCATATTTTTTTGTTAATAGAGCACAAATGATCACGCAGTGAATTAGGCTAAAACATTACTTCTTGGGAATTTTTAACACTTTCTCTTTCCCCAATATTATTTTATTCGAGCAGATCTTTTTGCTCCTTTAACTGAGAATTTTCTGTTTATCCACTGTGAGATATATCTTAAATAGTAAACTTTCTTTCTGAATGATTCTCTGTCCCAGCAATCTGATTCCGAAATGTGATAATTATCGTTCTCTTTCGTTTTGTCTGAAAACCAAGCTAATTAATCCACTACAGTTGGAAATACTATAGAAATTTGTTTTTTTATGTTTGTTGGCTCATTCTTACCATAATGTAACAGTAAAATTTAATTTCTAGAGAGTAAATAAATTTCAATTTTTTTTAAATTTATAAGTATCTATGATGATGGTGGATCCACCGAAACATTTAAGGTGGAAAAATAAAATGATAGAAAAAGGGAATAATACTTTTTTGTCAATTCTGACAAGATCTAATAAAGAGAAACATTACCAACTACCAGGCACCGATATCTTTCAAAAATTTGAAGATAAATATCTGTACCCTACAGGTAAAGAGTGTTAACTCCAATTTTAGCAAAATTAAGTTTGAAAATTAGCAAGAAATACTCCATCTAATGGTTTACAGTATTAACTCGTATCTCACTTGCTCCCATTTTTTAAAATTTGCAGTAAGCACATTAACTCCACTTTTGTATATGATGCGGAAGCTTTTTAAAATCATTACATTACTCTGATTGAATGTATATTCGTTATTGACAATAAGTAATTTTATTTTGAATTTTTTTATATTATCTTACTGATAGCCCTCAGAATTCGCTCAAATTTTGTAATTTTTCAAACGTTGTTGCGAATAAGCTGCTGTTTTCTTATCAGAATAGTTAGCACAATATGTTTTCTAAGTTTTGTTTTCGTTTGATTAACTCAAGTGCTGTGGGTGGTCAGAAAGGTGTAGAAGTTAAGGAAGTTGTTTAGTCATTTAAATCTCTCTATCAAAGGCTATATTTGGTATAAATTTAAAATAAATTCTAGCACCTTCAGAAATTTTCTAAAAAAGAAAAAACTTCATGTTTTTGGTTCTTCTGAAAAATTACAAAAATGGAGTTATCTTCCTTTACTTCTTAGATACAGATATACAAATCTATAATTCTAAATTTAACAACATACTTTTACAACTTTTAAAACAAATAACGTTGTCAGAAAATTCTTCTATTCAATAAATACATGAAGCGCGTTCAAGTTTAATAGAAATGTTGAAATCGTGAATTTGCCAGATATAGGATTCGAACAAATTTTAATGTAACGCAAAAAATATCGTTAATTAAAGGAATATTATCGATTTTTCATCTTTTCTTGAAGAAAAACTACAACGTAAGTTTTCAGCATTTATCAAATATGCAGATAAAAATAAACTTAGTCAATCTTGTTATTTTTATAAAAGAACGAATAATTCAAATGTTTATAAGTACATCGATGTTAAAGGTTTAAACTAATTTGGAAATTATGGCTTAATAAATATGCTCAGGTCTACACCGGACGGTGGGAAAATGGTACTGTGCTTCAAGGGCCCAAGCATAAATGCACGATGTTTTTTTATAACTTGAAACCATCAAGAGTTCAACGTTGGCTACGTTAAAGTTAATTAGCAAACTATTTTTTAAGGAAATATTTTAAAAACATGAAAAGAAGAGAAACTATGTGATCTCTGTAAATTGTTCAGGGTCCCGAAAATCTAAAAATTGCAAATAGAACAATTTAATACGCAGTTTAAAACTAATTAAAATATTTAAATAATTAAGAAACGTTGTATAGTTTCAGCATTGAACTTGAAAGCTTCCTTTTTAATTCGTCAACAGAATTAAAATATTTAATAAAATAATATGAGAGCAGTCATTAAATAATAGAATTTTTCGCAGAAGAAAGTAAACAATACGATAAAATATTTTTTTTAAAAATGGAGAAAAGGAGCTGTGGGTTAATTCTTCTTTTCCAAGGCTTTCATTCTGAAATAATTTTACGGCTGCAGAATTCCTATTTTGAAATAGTTTATAGACTATATTCAATCTATATAATTTAAATGCACTAAGCTTTCTTTTCCTTAATGTATTATTTAAATGAGAAAAATTTACGAGAAATAAAATACAAAAATGTAGATAGATGTAATGGAAATACTCTTGGATGTACAGTAATTAAATTACCCTATCGCTGGATTTAACGCAGGGTTGGAAGCAGTATTGATAGTAAGAAGGGAAATTTCGATTTAAAAATTTCCCTCTAAAATCCCTGTGCTTGCAGCACTGGCACCATCAGTAAACTAAACCTTTGCAAGAGAAGTACGTAAAATGTAAGGTGGTAGGGAAAGAATGGAGGGGTAAAGGAAGGTTCCAGAGTTGGGGTAGTCCTAATACAAATCGCAAAAGGGTGGTGGTGGGGGTAAGATGTTGTGTGGTGTGTCCCGTAGTGGAAAGTTGCTTCGCTGGTTTGAATAGAATCAGACACGAGTTGACAGTGTAACGTGTTGGTAACATCTAGTGTGTTGTTAAGTTATTGATGTGTAAGGATGGGAACTGTTTGAAATACGACTAGAGAATGTAAGTTAGTAGCTTCATTGTAACATTTTGTATTAATTTTAATTATATTTTATCAGTTTCTGTTTTATAATTTTAGTAGTTTCCTATATCACAAACGGTTGAACATTTAGGGACAGTCAGCTAGCGGTACGTTAATTTTTTATCAAAGTAATTAATTCAACCCGGTTTATATTGTTAATTCGGATCCCGTCCCTTCAGTATTCAAAAAAAATTTGCTTTTCTTGTAATTTATTTTTCTGAATTTAAGAAAATATTTTTTTCTGACAAACCTGACGTTTAAATTAAACAAATTAATGTTTACATTAGAAAACCTATGATTAACATTAATAACGTGTATAATTAACTAATGATTTTGTTATTTAACACTTACTGCGGTTACTTAATACAGTAAGGAAATAGTATTTCAGTTTGTCTATTTACAACTTGTTCTAGATAACGATGGCCTATTGATTACACAGTGTGCCTGCCTAATAGTAGTTAAAAGTCAAGTTTAGTAGTTTATTGCTGCCGGATATTATTAAACAACGTCAACCGGTTTATTCTTGTATGCCTGCCTAATCATACAAAATTAAATGTAGATTTAAAGCCTAATTACAATAGGCCTAATTGGTTTTAACGTCAGTGTAATTTTAAGCTAGTTTGAACAGCCGGCGTTTTCTAAAATCAATCCTTCGAAGTTGCAATACGTTTTAGCAGCGGTAATTTCAAAAAATTTGTATTTAAGATGTTAGCTACTAATTAATATTTTGTTTGTTTATGAAATGAACGTTTTTCTTGTGAATGATTAGCTCCACAAAATTAACAAATTTTTGGGATTTTTAATTTTATATCAAGGCTTAATGGAAAATTAAGTATTAAAATTTGAGAGTAATTTTTTGTACGTATATTGACTAGAGTTTTGTTACGTAGTAATTTTTAATGGTATTTTGATAAAGGTGTAAACTTCGTGAATTTGTTTTGATAGTTGCATTTCTATTTTTCAGCTTAGACGTTTACATTTTGTATCCATTGTCTTACATTTGTTACTTGTATTTTGTTCATATGTATACTTACATTTTTGGGGGTGTAAGTAGTTGCTAAAGCTTAATTTTCCCAACAAACGACTTAGTAATCGGTAAAAAAATTACTATTTTTAAATATTAATTAGTTCGGGCGGTTTATTTATAAACATTTATTATTTTGCTTTAAGTTTAATCATCCAAGGACTTATTTTATTTTGTTACTACAGGCCTACTTTGTAATGGGAGCTTTGCAGATTATTGGCAATTGTTTGTGTCCTTTGAGCCCTGCCAGAGGGAAATTTGAATTAGTCAAATGATTGACTAAATGTATTTGCTTTGTACTTATGTTAACCCAGTTGTTCGGCACCAGAAAAAAATTTAAAATCGGTAAAAAAAATTACTATTTTAAAATATTAATTATTTTGGGCAGTTTATTCATAAACATTTATTATTTTGCTTTAAGTTTAATCATCCAAGGACTTATTTTATTTTGTTACTACAGGCCTACTTGTAATGGGAGCTTTGCAGATTATTGGCAATTGTTTGTGTTTTTTGAGCCCTGCCTGAGGGAAATTTGAATTAGTCGAATGATTGACTAAATGTATTTCCTTTGTACTTATGTTTAACCAGTTGTTCGGCATAGCCACCAGAAAAAAATTTAATTTTCTGTAAAGAATTGTATTATAATTTTCATTTTGCTTAACTAAACATAAATATTTGGTCAGTTTTGAAAACTCAAGCTATCAGAAGAATCCATTATTAAACAAATTGATGTACCTTAATTATTAGAAAGTTAATTAATTTTCTGAAGGTTATGATCGAGCTTGTCATAGTGTATGGACTGATATTGAAAATGTTTTAAGTTATTTAATACTTATAGAAGTTTATCATAAACATGTAAAGGATTAGTTTTTTTTTGTAATGTGAATAAGTACACAACAATGATGTTAAAAGACCAAGTTGTCTGGGTTTAGTTGTCAAGTTTGATATGTTATTATCATGTAGTGTTAGTGTAGGCAGGAATCTATATAATTTAATGAAATGTAGTAGAGGACCCACCCATTTTTAACTAAAACTGCTCCCAATGTATAATTTACATATTATAATGCAATAATTGGAAAAAATATTTTAAAGGATTTTTTAAAACTCTGATATTAGCAGCCTATTTTAGAAACATTAGTCCTGAATTTTATCTGAAGAAAAGGATTAAAGTAGTCCAGTTTTACAAGTATTATTAGAATTATACTTTCTGTTGATTAGTTTCCTTATCCTAACCCCATTAATCTCCATTTCATTCTTGGGTAGATAAAAATGTTGTTGATTACATGTATTTTACTGAATTTGTATAAGGGGACTCCTGTAGGAATGAAAAGCATGGAAATAAGAAAAGTTATTGCAAAATGAATGACATATTTTATATTTGCTAGGGAGGGGGCAACCCTCTTGAATATATCTGGTTTTACTTAAGTTTTAGCTTTTGCTTATTGAAATATTAAATTTTTTTTATTGCTTTACTATATTAGTCCACAATGATCTCAATATTTCTACCAATTTTTTTTGACAGGTTCTAGTAGCATTTGCAGATTTTATTTCAGTTAAAATGTATCTTTACTTCTATGGCAAAATCAAGAATCAAATGTTTGTATTATAGATGAAAAATTGCTCATATTAGGCAGGGGAGTGTTTAATTATTTGCACTGGATCTGCTAGTTTCAGGGCTATAAAAAATAGTTCTGTTTCTTATCACATGGTCAGCCAGTTACATGATTGAAGCATTTAAGAATCGAAGAGATAGAGCTGTAAAAGAGAGTTAGTTATCTTCTCTGATAGTAATGAATTTCATTATACAGCCAGACCGTGTGGTGAAAAAATTGTAATTTGCATTGTGGTAAGTAGATGCTTTTCAGAGGGCCTGGCATGCTGATAAGCATACTTTTTTCCACTCAGTGAGGAAGGCACCGTTAATTACCGTACTCCTCGTTTTACTTAGTAAAACCTCTAGAGGTTCAAACCAGCCTTTCGGCTGATGGCCTAAACAACAACAAAAGACAAAATGAACTTTGTTACTATCCATTCTTTAAAGTTTAAACATTTCTGAAATGCAATAGAGGCTATGAAAAGGTATAGTATTATAGAAATGAACAATGTTAATAAGTTAAAATTTGCATTTCAAGTCATTCAAGATAATTTCCAGCAGGTTTTATGTTTTTTTTTTTGATGTACCTAAATGTCCGGGATGTTTATTTATATTTTGGTAAAAGCATTATATATTTAAAGTTTAGGGAACATGCTTTTAGAAAAATCCATGTTAATTACAAATTGGAATAAAAGACTACGGGTTTTGTACTTGTTTTAAAAAGTCTGTGCCCAAGGGGATAAATGTTTTGAAAAATGCAACGCTTAATAGGAGTTTTGTATTTGAAGAAACATTCATATAAATTAATCAGTATAACCATTTTTAAGGTTAGAAATTTAGTTTAATAGCTCATATAATTTAAATATAAAATAGTGTTAATTTCATTGTTGTGTTGAATCTACTCTCACACTTATAGTCTAGAACAGAGGTTTTGGTTTAGTGCACATCTTTTGTATTAGTCTAGAATATTTATTACAAGAACTAGAGCTAAGTCTCAAAAAGAACTGATAAACACAAAAAAATAAAATTAAGCATTGTTGACGTTTCTGTTTTATTAATGTTAATTGTAGCCGATTTCTACATTAAAATTAAATTTGTTATTCGGTTTTTCAATTTGATAGTTTCTCACCAATTTTATCCGTTAGTTTTTCCAGACGAATCTCATTTTCTGGTTTATCTGAAATAAATTGTTAATTAGGAAGGGCTACATTAATCATTTCTTACTTCATTTAAAATTAAAACTTTATTCCCTTAATTTGCAAGAACTGATGTGAATATTTTAAACATTTTGTTTATGGAGTACTTTGATTAGATGTTATGTAGTTTTATTATTGTAGGTTATATACTGTATTAAGATTGTAATAATAATGAAATAATGGCCAACAAACTGTGTAAGCGTTTGTTGGGCAATGTTAAGTTTTTGTTTAAATTATTGTCAGTTGTAAAGTATAAGTTATGTAATTTTTACTAACCATTTTTTCTTTTTTAATAACATGTATTTATCATTCATAGAGAATGCTTTTGTGAATACCATTTTTCTCTTGTTATGAGATGCGATACATCACCTGTCGAAATTAAGATAGACTTGTAATGTTTTGATGATAAAATAATGCAAAGTTTTCTTTTTTTTTGTATAGTGTGTATTAAAATTTTGTGAGGAAAACTTATTTAGCGTAAGTTCGATATTAGTTATTATTTATTATTTTAATTTAAAATCCTTAGTCGTATTTTATTCTCATAATTTTCTCCATAATTTTAAGAACAACTATTATATATAGAGCTCCCTTGAGAATAACTTTCAATTAATGAAATTTTACTATATAGGTTATTTTAATTTCCGATCCTCTTAATGGGTTTTCTGATATTTTGTACCTCTAATAAAAGTTAAAAGGCTGACATTTGCAGGGTGTTATTGCAATAATTACACATTGACTTCAAACAGAAATTATAACAGATTTTTAAAGTTGTACATTATGAATCATCACATTATTTAAGTTATTTTTTTAGCAGTATATTTTTATCATCCATCAATACACATTAAATATTGGCAATAATCAGTCAGCAAGTCAGAAAAGGACATTGTTTTTAGGGATTGATCAGGTTAGAGCTGGTTGCTATTTTGTACTTTATGTATGAATACATGTTACCTTACAGGCATCAGTAGTTAATTTTAATTGGATGGGGTCTGATACAGCAGCGTTTCGGTTGAATTCGACTCGGGCTCATCAGGTTCTTAAAAATTTTCACAGGAGTGAAAGAGATGGAATGCTAGGCCTGTAAGAATTCTTTTACTAATAGTTTTAACAGTTTTGAAAATAATTTTCATATTTAGTTGACCAACAGAATTTGCATTATTATTTTTTAAAGTTGCTTTAATGAAAACTGATGTAGAAGATTTTCGATTAACAAACTTTTTCAACTTTTGGACAGTAAACTGTAAATTTACAACTGTTATGTAATCCCTCAGGGACAATTAATTCCTAGACTCTTCCATGGCATTTTTTAAAGTTATTTTAATTCTTTAGATCATAGCCAGGGAACAAAAATAGAACCTTCCACTGTTACCTGTTTCGCATGCTATGCAATGTACAACTAGGGTGACCTTTACATGGTTTACAAGGCCCTTCATTACAAAGTTGAAAATATGATCGATTTAAGTAAAAAGAAAGATTAAAAAGTATCAAAACCATCCTTACAGTATTACATTTAAGGATGTTTTTTTTTTGAGACCTCATAGGATCACTCTAGTTCAAGTTTAGGTCTGTTCCAAAGTTGGGTTTCTTTGGAAAGCGTGGCTTACTTTTGTTTGGCCCACATTTTGTTAAACGTTCCGATCTCTGTTTCTGATCTTCGTCAGTAAACACCCTGTTGTACACTCTTCTGGTTTTTGGTTCGAATGTTACCATATTAGTCGTGACTAGTTGGTTGTACTTAGCTGATTTTGTTAGCAGGTCTTGTTTAGTAATTCCAAGTTCCTCCACATCCCGCTGTACCTCCTTCAGCCACCTAGGTCTCGACACCTTATTCCAAAAATGGTTGATCAGCCGTTTCACAAGTCTAGACTTTTTGGCTCTGAGTATGGTCCCAGGAATGATATTTTCTTTCTAAAGTTTTATATACATATAAATATATTTTTATTAATGAATATGAATAAGTTTGAATTTCTACTATGTGTTTAAAATGTCAAATAATATTGTTTTGATTTTAAATTTGCAACCACTGATACCAAAGGTGGAGTGTTGAACTACAAAGCGTAAGATCTCGGCTAATTCCCGAGTAGAGTCTGTTTGTAAAACACCTTCAAAATTCTAAAAATTTAAGTCTAATGACCTTAGCAGTTTGTACCACTATACAACTCTAAAAATAAATAAATAATTATATAGAATTTCATCAACTAGAAGTTAGAAAAATTATTTCAGAAATTTATTTTTAGAATAGGCTAAATTTCATATTAAACTTTTACCTAACAGTTTACTTATCTGATTATCTATGACATACCAGTTTCTGTAGGAGTAATATCTATCATTAATGTTAGTTAATTTCATTGATATGCTAAAATATTTTAACAATTTTGTATCTGTTGAAATATATATTTTTCAGAATTTTAGTACCTAAAATTTGTATTTATTAATTTTTAAAAATTTGCTAATTTTATTTTATGTATTCTACTATTAGAATTGATATGGCTGTCTGCATTGTGTGGTAGAATAGCATAGTAAACGATTGAGTGTCAAGTTTCTTGGTTTGATTCCCGTCTCAGAAATTCTAACATCTTAGACCATTAACATTAGTGAATTTCATTGATATACATACTTATATATTTAATGATTTTGTATGTGTTGAAATATACATTATTCAAAATTTTAATACCTAAAATTTGTATTTTAATAATTAAACAAAATTTGCTACACTTTGTTATTATATTTATTCCATAATTAGAATTAATATGGCTGTCTGCGTAGTATTGTAGAATGAATGGCTGACTGTCAAGATTCCTGTCTTAAAAATTCTAACATGTTAGGACTCACCAGTTTATAATACACAGCAACCAGTAGTAATAAAGCTGTTGATGTGTTAAAGAAAGTAAACTATATTTGAATAAATTTTAAGAACAGTTTTGAATGAAGTTCAAGTATTAAGGTTTGAAAGTTGAGGTTCTGAATAGTGAAGCTTACGTTTTTAATAGTCGGAGAATGTGTAAAAACAGAAACTGTTAAAATAGGCTCTTTGCTAGGATTTTGGTTTGGGGGGCTGAGTCAGAATATTTTATTTTTTCGTGGGCTGAGTCTTGAGAATCAAACCAGCGGTCAGTGTCAATATTA
Organism: Catonia carolina; assembly: GCA_035578175.1. NCBI lineage: Eukaryota > Metazoa > Arthropoda > Insecta > Hemiptera > Achilidae > Catonia > Catonia carolina. The sequence continues at coordinate 355,984,103 of JAQMRL010000001.1, forward strand.
GCCTGGTATGCAATTTGAATTTCCAGAGTGGAGGTCTGAAGTCCCAAGCCCCCTGGCTACGCACCTGTGTTCTACTACGAGTTAAATGTATTTTAACATTTTATTAATTCTAGTAGTATTTACTCCATTTTTTGAAACCCAATTTATAGTACATATCTAAATGATAGTGGGGATTTCTAATCATTGTATTTATTAAAGGTCTCTGTAGTTCGTGATCATTTTACATTGGACTGTGGTAAGCACAACTAGCTTTTACCCTTGTTTGATTCCCTTGTTTGGTTCCCTTGTTTGTCAAGTCCCGAGTTTGATTCCCGGTCAGGTCTGTTGTTTTCCATTACTCATTTTTATGCAAAGTAGCACAAAAATAATACTATTTTATATAATAAATTTCACTAGCCTTCTTTTTAAACTGCATTAACTTATATTTTTACTTACACGTGTTTCAGTGGATCCACCATCGTCAGAGTAAATAACATAATTGAAACTAAAAACTTTTTATTTATTTAAAATCTATAAAAGATGATACATCTTCAGTCATTTGTATAAAACTCAGTTTTATGAGATATCATCTTCTATAGTTTTTAAAAAAATAAAAAAAATTTTAGTTTCAGTTATGTAATTTACTCTGATGATGGTGGATCCACTGAAACACTTGTAATTAAAGATAAAAGTTGATGCAGTTTAAAAAGAAGGTTACCTAGTGAAATTTATTACATAAAATAGAATTAATTTAAGACTGCAGGATGCATTATAAAGATTTAAAATTTTAAATAAATTTGAACAAAAATAATACTGTCTTTAGTCTACTGTTTTTTTTCATTTAGCAAAATTTTAAAAAGTACCTTATTTGTTGGCAATCTGACTCATGATTTTTCATTTAACAATGAGTAAACATTGAGCTTTTGACGTGTACTGTCTAATTTTAGTAGCTGGGATCAATGAATTAAAATTTTACTTTTAGGGCAGGGTTTACCTAAAAATGATTATTGAGATCAGTGAGGAGCCCTATACAACTATTTTTGATTAGCATTTTTTTACAATATTAGTTATATATTCTCCCTTAGCAATGACACCTGTTTGTTGTGAAGTTATTAACCAGAAATTGTTTTATGCAAGTTACCCATGGCTTATTTATGATTGTTTGGTACCTTGCCCAATTTTCATTATGGAACTTATGTTATCCTCACTTCTTCATAAAAAATTTAAAAACAATTTTAATATGTATGTACTAATAGTATAGTTTATAGGAGTAATGTAGATTACACAGTGGTCAATGGATTGATTGAGTATGATGGTTTATGCAAGTTATGAAATGCGAGTATGACTGAGTTATGATGATCATGAAAATAACTTGAAGAAATTTAAGAAAATAGATTGACATTTCACTAATTTTCTAAAATTTTTATTTTTCAATTCTGAAATGGATTTTCTGAGATTGTTTTAATTTAAATAACATTAAAACTTGTATCTTTCAATTTTGTATCAAATTTAAAAAATAATTTTGACAGATTAATTAGGAATTTTTTATGCTGGAATCTGCAAATCCTTTTGAAACTAAAATAGTTAAGAAAAATGTCACCTCATTGTGAAATCTGAGATGACTTCATGTAACCTGTTAGTAAATGTGTGATAACTACTCACAGCGGTTTAGTGTAATAGTATGGTTAGTCAGCATGACAGCATAAAATTCTAAATAGTAAGCGTAGCAGTAAAACAAAAGAAACTAGTAGACTCACTGTTATTTTGAAGGCATATAAGAAGTTGTGTTCGTAATCCCTTAAATTATGACTTTCGGTTTCGGTGTTCTATATGTTAAATACGTGGTGCAAAATATTTTCTCATTAATCCTGACGTTAAATCTGATAGAAATGCATCGTTTTGATTTTAACCACAAATGAGTTCTGAAATATATCATGACACTGATTTGCATTTACTGTAACTTGCACGTTTCATTGGTTCTTAAAGATTTGTAGGTATTGCCGATTTTCTGTGGAATTTAAATATCAGTTATTATTTTACACACGATCCTATATTATTAATATATCGATAATCGTTATACACACACGCACCAACACACATAACTAACGGCGAAAATTGTCAGATTATATAATAAAAATCACGTACTTGCACTGCATAAGATATATTCACACTTTCACCATGTGCTTAGAATCACGATTACGCTGCCCAATTCTGAAACAGTGTTACCAATCCCGTCTCCGAAAAAAGGATGTTGTTTAATTATCAATTTTTGGAGGAGGGACCCTAAAAATTAATAGAATAAGGCATTTTTGTTTTGTATTCTATTGTTTTACACATTAAATTTAATGTTGGTGAAAGTAACTGATGAAAAATACGGCAGACTTTTGACCGGGAGAATCGAACCCGAGACGCTTAACATGAATTGTCTTGTTTTAGTTTATCTTTATTAATCTTTAGAACAGTATTTAACCTAAATTTAAGTTACAATTAATTGAACTAAAACTCTTTATACTACTAAAATATAAAAATTGGAATTATAAACCACAAGAACACTTTACATTTATCGAAATTGTTTTACAAATTTAAAAAAGCATGTTTTAAACATTCATTCATTACTTATAAAAATTTAACTACTTTGTTGGTAATATTTGTCGTTACAGGTAAAATTGCTTTACTTAACTTTTTGCAGGGGTGTTACAAATTTCTCCGCATCGTGCAGCCCATCTTCTTCGGTCTTCCCAGCCCTCCCCCTGTTTTCCTCGCTGCCACAGCACCTTGGACTGTCTGTATTCATGTTTTCCAAGGGCGATTCTTGCCTCCTTTCTAAATGGAAAAGGAATGCTCTTAACTAATCTGTCCGCTTCTTTTTGTAAACAAAATATTGTTATTCATTTTAGAAAAATCAGCATTACCGTACAACCGTGAGTAGGCCTACGTGCTCCTGTGAAACTTAAAAGTAAAGAATCATGATATCGTGATTATGTACTGTACATATATTTTGATATAAAATAAGGAAATTGTATACGAAGTTGGCCCTTTAACAAACAAAAATGAGTGTTTTTTAGTTTCTTTTTGAAAGTCGTGGCAACCTTTTTGGCTATTAGCGATTACTGTGGTGTATGATTCAGTATCGAAGGTAGATGTTAATTAATTGATACAATTTTTGATTTTGGCCTTATTGGCCAAAATCTTCTGTGTAATAATTATGGCGTTCTAAACCATTGTGACAGGAAGTTGGCTTGAAGAATGTTATGTACATTAAATTTAACGCGTAATGATTTCCAGACATGCCCGTAACAGACAGATGGAGTGTTAAATTATTCACACTTAATATGTTAGTTCCAGAGCTACAAAAAAATAGTTCTGTTTCTTAGCACGTGGTCAGCCAATTAAATGACTGAAATGTTTAAGAACTAAAGAAGTAGAGGTGTAAAATACACTAATCAGAGTTGTCTCCTCTGAAAGTAATGAATTTCATTATACACACAGACCCTGTGTGAATGAAGTGAAGGTGACATTGCAGCGTGGAAAATATGTACTTTACAGGGGGCCCGGCATGCTGATGAGCATACTTTTCGATTAAGTGAGGAAGGCCTGGTGAACCACCTCACTCTTCATTTTACTTATGAAACCTCTAGAGTTTTAAAATATTATGAATAATAGAGGTTCAAACCGGCCATTCGGCTGATGACCTAAACAACAATTTTCAGACTCTAGTCGGGAATCGAACCCCGAACCTTCGTTTCGCAGTTTAGCACGCTATTTTGCGCCACGGATTTGATGTAATATTCTTTTTGTTTCCAGAAACTTTTAACAACCCAGTTTGCTGCTCTTCACTTCCATTTATTTTTTTTGTTTTTTTCTTTTTGCTACAATCAAAGCTGATACCCCAGCTTTGTTAAATTACTTTATATTTGGCTGACTTTGGTCATGATACAACTTCACTCTTACGATAGTTGCTCAACAGTTCACAACGCCATTCTGCCAGCTGACTGACTGTGGTCTGACCCGGTAGCTAAAATAAATTAAAAATGCTGAAGCTTTTTTATTATATTTATTATGCTGTGTGTAACGTAACGGGAATTTTGTTTCGGTTGTAGAAATCAGAATTTGTTTCAAATTTGATTTTTTGTTATGGAAACCGTAAATATTTAACCACAAAGCAATGTTGTATGTTCTGTCAGTTAAACTGACCCGGTGGTCGCAATAAATTAGCGGTTTCTTTAAAAAACAAACAATTAAATCGGTAGTAGGCCTACGATATGTTTAATTTTGAATGTTATGTCTAGATGTCACGTGGAAAAGTTATAGCGCGCAAAATAAAACACCGCTTGTTTTATTTCTCTCTGTCTCTTTCTTTATTAAGTCTGTCGGCAATGTTAAAACTACGAATCGGAAGCTACGATAAAAAAAAGAAATCAGTCTACAAAAAGAAAAGCTCCCTCTTCAATTTTATTCACTTTAATATTATGTCCAGTTGCTGACTAATATGTTAACATTTTATGACGACTGCCACATGCACACGTGTGTGTAGTAAAATATATAAATATATAGGAGTAGCCAAATAAAATTTAAAAAAACCAGAGATGGACATGGATGTAAGAACGCCTTAGCCGGCAGTTATTGAATTACATAACGATATTAAAATGTAATATGATTCGGATTTTTAATGCCTCTTGTGCAGTCAGGCTATCAATTCAAGCCATGATATTTTATAATACTGTGTTGTTTAGGTCATCAGCCAAAAGGCTGGTTTGAACCTTTAGAGGTTTTACTAAGTAAAACGAGGAGTGAGGGGGTTTACCATTGCCTTCCTCACTGAGTGGAAAAGTACGCTTATCAGCATGCCGAGCCCTCTGAAAAGCACATATTTTCCACTCTGAAAATGACACCTTCACTTCATTCACCACAGGGTCTGGCTGTATAATAAAATTCATTACTTTCAGAGGAGATAACTCTGATTAGTGTCTTGTACACCTCTCTTAAATGATTCAGTCATTTAATTGGCTGACCATGTGATAAGAAACAGAACTATTTATTTTAGCCCTGCAACGAACAGATTGAGTAAATAATTTGACACTCTACCTGTCTGTTATGGGCAGTTTATAATACTATCGTAATTTTATTTTTTTTATTATGCATTTTAGTAGTTGGCGTAAATGCTCTTAAACAAATTTTCTGGATTTTAGTTAGTTATTTCAGTTATTAGTTATTATTTTGCATACACCGGTACATTTTTAATCGCATCCCTAAGTTATAGCCCACATCTTACAAAAAGAAAATACTGTACTGTATTAAATTTAAGTTAATGTATGTAGTCTTGATTCGTCAATGCCTGATTTGTTTCTAGTTTTGATGCCTGCATAAGCCTTAGGTTCTGTGTAGGTAATGCTATGAGGTGATGTATTGATAACGTCAGACATCCCCAGGAATTGAACCCGGGACCCCTGTAAGCCAGTTGCGCTGACCACTAGACCAACAGGGCATGTTAAACGTTCTCGTTAATTTACTTCAGTTAGTTGAATTGTTTTGCATACACCGATACATTTTTAATTGCATCCCCCAAGTTACAGTCCTCATCTTCCAAAAAAAAAAAAAAAAATACTGTACTGTATTACTAATACTGTAAGTTAATTTATGTAGTCTTGATTCGTCAGTCCCTGTTTTTTCTTGTTACGCGATGCCTGTATAAGCCTTAGCTCGTGTGTAGGTAATGTTAAGAGGTAATATACAGATAAAAACTTCAGGCCTGGCGTGAATCGAACTTGGGACTCCTGAAATCCACTTGTGCTGACCACTATACCAGCGGGACATGTTAAACATTCTCGTTTAGCCCATTTTTGGATTGTACTACAGTATTTAGCTCCGAGTATGAACTTTAGTATCTATATGTTGGTCTATACGAATTATTTATGATGCTTTTCAGTGGAGTTAGGGTTGGAAATATAGAGACTCTAAATTTCTTTTTCTTTAGGTGTCTTGTCCTCGAAAAACATTGGCTACCATCATGGTCACTTGAGTTTTGTCGATTACCCGACGATAAAAGGTAACCGAATCAAAAACGTACTTTTTTGAAGATTTTATATTTCTGGTGACGATTAACTAAGTTAGTTTCTTTGTACATTTTGCGATGTTAGTAATGAATTATTTCTAGTTAATAAGTTAATGCTATTTTTATGATTTTACGCCCTCATTGGACCACTTAATCAAGTTTTGGATTGTCCTGTTTTGACCGATTTTCTTTTGGCTCAATACATTTCATCTTTTCCGATCTTATTTTTCTTTGTGCCTCAGAAGAAACTCTGTTTTCTTCCTTTTTGACCTTTATTTCGAATCTTGTGTTTTTGTTGTGAAGTCTCTTTAACGCTTTAGTCTTGTTTTCTAGATCATGTTTCGTTATCCCTAGCTCTTCCTTGGCACTTGTGATTTCTTTGATCCGATTCTGTGGATGTTTTATTGTTTGTAGTTTCCAGATTATTTTTTTTGTTATTCTCGTTGTCCTAAGGAGATGTCCGTAGAAGCAAATACGTTTCTTTCTCATCATGTCTGTTGTTGGGTCTTATTTCTTTGTAAAGTTGGTTGTTGGGTAGTAACATCCAGATCCCGTCTTTTTGGTGTTTCTTTCGTATGCACGTCCTTAGGAATTCTCCTTTATGTTTTTTGGGCACGTTTCGTTATGTTTTTCTGTTATAGTTTAGACAAATAATGCTTTTATAATTAAACAACATTATTTTTTGTTAATTTATATTTTTAAATCGTATCAACGCTTGGTCATTAGCAACTACATGGGTTTTGACTTCTAGAAATTTCCATACCTTAGTTAGAAATCGAATCCGAGATCTTTCGCTTAGTAGGCTGGCGCACAACCATTATACCATGGAGGCGGCGAAATAGATTTATTTAGGCGCCCGTTAAATGATTCTTAGTAGTATTCAAGTTGTAATTATTTTTGTAAATTGACAGAACAATAATTTTGTTTTAGGTGTTCGTGATCATCATCCACGAAATCATCTGCAATTTCCATCTATTTAATGTGCTCCTGTAAAATACCAAGTAAGTTTAAATAACAGTTTCTTTTATTTGTACATAAAAGTGTTTCAGGAATTTTAAGGAATCCGTTAGTGTTATGACATTCAAATATAACAGCAAGTAATCGGCATGTTTTGTTAAAAATGTTCTGTCAAATGTATAAAATGTTAAGATCTGGTGTCACGCTATGGTTTGATTGTTAGAATGAAGAACGTGCCGAATTTTGGTGTAATTTAAACCTGAGGTTATGTAGACAAAATTATGGATTTTCGTAGTAGTAATTTAATAATATGTTGCAAGAAATCGTCTCTACTTTTTTGGGTATATTAGTCCATTTTTAGTGGTTCAAATATCGTAGACTTCTTCGGCGGCTTAGTTAACAACAGTGGCGAATTAATGGGAGGAGGGGGGAGTCACAGGGGTTATGACCCCTTCCGAACGTTTTTTATATATATTTTAATAGTTTTTTGTACATTATAAAAGAATAAAATAATAGGTATTTTATAAAAATATATTTATTGATACAGCAAAATTACCACCCAACATAACATATTTTAACAACCTACGTATTTAGCAAGCCCCTGACATAAAATAGTTTTATGTAAGTGCTTATTCTACTGTAAACCTTTACCAATAAATTATTTTCAGATTTTTTTGTTGTATTGGGGCATTATGAGATAGTATTCTTTTAAATTTAAAATTGGCAATTGTATTATTTCCCCATTGTTGAATTTCTTAAATGTATAAAATTGTTCCATTTTGTCTGTTGTACAAAAATTAAAAATGTTAGGCTCAGAAATGCGTAAAACGTGTTTTTAAGATATACATTTTTAACATTTTTACCGGGGAAGAAACCCTCCGGTCTCCTGGAGGATATGGAATACCCCCAGACCCCCGGTAGTGACCCCCTCCAAACTTCATGCTAAATCCTCCGCTAGTTGGTAATGTAGCGTGCGACTATTGGTTTCCCGGTTGTCGTGTGGAACAAACCTAATTTTTCAACTTTAAAACCAATATAATCGTAATCGTGCCAGCTAATGCAGCTCTGATCTCATCCCCCCTTCTTAAAGAGACCCGGTTTTTTCATATTTATTTCACATCATATTTCTTAAACACTTTATGCTTTTAAGTGGAAGTATAAAATATTTTCCTAAGAATAATGTAGTCTGTCATATTTTTGTCAAGAAATCCATTAATTGCCAATGGATTTTATGAGTCAGTTTACTATTACCAGGTTTTATTTTCTTCAATTCTGTTTTATTATTTATTTTTTCTATTTAATCTTTAGACCTCTGCTTCTGACACTTTGTTTTATTCACGACAGCGTCTGGCGTTTAATTCTGTAAATCCCTCTCTGTGATTATTGTCATTTGAACTTCTGGCATATCTTTCTATATGCCTCTTTGAACTTGTGTCTAGCTAATAATTAGTCTGGAATAGAAAAAGTTACTACCCGATAACTTACTGGTTAAGTGTAACTTATTAATTTACCCTTTATCTTAATAATTTAAAACTTACCGTGTGGTTGAGAGGTTGATTCCCATCTCAGAGGGAGGTGGTCAGAATAGAATTATTTTTGTTTCACGTCCGGCTGTTTTGCACGTAAATGCTAGTACAGACGGTAGAGAGTGTTAGATGACAATGAGTGAGGAAAAAACCAAACCTGACAGGGAATCGAACCCGGGGCCCCTGGCGTAGAAGCCAGTAGTGCTGATCATTAACTAACATGATTTAAGTGCTTCCTTGATGTAGACTTGGAATGCTTTTTACCTTCTTGATTACTATTATTTTGTATTGTTCCTGTTTTTTTAGTAAGTAGTATTTTATTATTCGTATCAGCTTTGCTGCTAAAGCCACGTAAGCAATAAGTGTTTCTTGTCAATTGTGTACTCTTTGGAGACACGGCCGTATTTCCTCAATAATCTGCCTACGTGTTTTAATATTAAGTTGTGTCTTCTTCGATATAAAATTGTTTCGAAACCATTTTTTTGCTTAGCTGTTAACGCCACGTAGGCTAACAATTAAAACTTCAACATGTTTATTTTTATCATTCAATTACTCCCTCATGCCGTTTGGAAAGTCAAAATCTATGTATAAATATGAAAGTTCTCGCCCATCACTAATTGTTTAATCTCGTTTTCATTTAGGTAGCTGTAATTAGGCTAATTTGTTGATTAGGGATTGAACGGAAAACTATACCGTTTGGATTTATTAGGTATTGAATTAAAAGGTATTTGAATTTCGATCTCTTGCTCCTTAGGGAAGAAAGAGGGAAGCATATTATTTTCACTTTCCCAAAGATCTACAACTCTGAAAGTCAGTATGCAGATTCTTGAAGTGATGCCTACAAAAAGTTAATTGCGGAGTAAACTGGGAAAAGGAATAGATTAGTTGAGATGCAATTGCTAGTTTTAATTTATCGAATTCTCACTGTTAAACATATTTTTAGGGCAATTCGCAATAAAATATTTTGAAAGATAGAAAAACCGATCATATTACCTGATGCAGTCACTATGAATCTCCCCTAGCACTTTTACAAATCAAATGAAATCTAAATTAAGTGAGCAACAGTGATGAAAGTCGTACCCGATGATACTTTTTATCTAAGAACGTTTTTGTGAGGGCGCTTTTCACGAAAGTGAGAACTTTTTTGTGCTTTAAGAGGGTTTCCATCGAAAAAAATGAAAAAAATCAATTATTGGTATTGTAACCGAAGGTATAATTTGAAATTCCCTCTTTACAATGGTGTATCATTTATATCTGTGCGTTAACTAGACGTAAGTATTTTTATTATTTTCAAACTCACTAGTTTCTCTTGACAGTTGTTTTTTTTAAATTTTCAGCGAGATTAGATTTAAAAAGAATACACACACACACGATTTAAAAAGAAATCACTCAATAATCCGAACCAGCTCATTGTTGACCTAGACACACCAGATTTACCGACTGTCCCTATACGGAGACTGAAACGAGTCTGGAGTAGGGATATCATGAAACGTCAAAATTAAAGAAAAATAAAATAAAAAATATTTAAAAATAATGAACTAACTTAATGATTACGGTTGGATTACTGTCTAAAGGCAGCGATCTCCTCAATGTCTTAAACTTGTCAATAGGCCTATTTGTATCCTTTTTTATCAGGTTTGCTTGTTAATTTTATAGTTTCAAATAAAAATATCTTGTACAGTCAGAAAAAAAACTTCAAAAGATTAAAATAAAATTTAAAAAAAATTTGAAAAAAATATCATATACGTTATGCTGGTGACAGTACAACAGCTGTTGTACTGATATACTGATGTACACCAAAGATAAGTTAGATACCGATGTACGCAAACATTATTATAAGTAGTCTAGAACTGAAGTTTTATTTTCAAACACATTGTGACATAAAATTCATTTTTTTAACTTAAGGTATTTTTTCTCAGCTTCACTTAAGGCAGTGGTACAAAATGTTCGTAAAGTATTCACCTACCTTTGTTATGGTAATTTGTAGTTTCCCAAATATTGAAAAATTCTCATTTTTTAATGCCAGTAATGGTTTTCTTTTTATAAAGATTAAAATTGTTGAACTAATTAAAGTTTGACATTCGATTATTGTTCAAAAGCCTTTCATTTAAAATAGAACTGTCAATAACCTTGAGGCTGTTGAGAAAAATGTAGGGACGTTAACATTAAGATAGTGATGGGGGACCCCCAATCTCGGGAGTCTTATCTTTTATAAATGAACAATACCTACCTTAAAGTATTAATTCTTGGGTTAATTTTTATTTTCTCTTGCCCTGTATGAATATATAGGGAGAAAAATATTGTTTTCATTTCAATTATTTGAAATAGACAACTACAGTATTTAAGAACAGAAGAGGTAGAGGTGTAAAAGACACTACTCGGAGTTATGTCCTCTGAGAGTAATGAATTTCACTATACAGCCACACCCTGTGGTGAATGAAGTGAAAGTGTGGTTTACAGGGTGGAAAAGTAAGTGCTTTTCGGAGGGCCTGGCATGCTGATAAGCATCTCTTTCAGCTCAATGAGGAAGGTAATTGTAAACCACCTCATTTCTCGTTTTTATATAGTAAACCTCTAGAGGTTCAAACCAGCCTTTCGGCTGTTGATGTAAACAACATAGTTGAAATTTGAATTTTCACCGGAAATACATCTTTTCAGGGCCCCTGGACCCAAAAACATCTTTTCAGTGATTGTTTTGTGTGTGTGAACAAAATAAAATACCTCAAGAATTGAAACTTGAAACTATTCAGGTACCACAGGGGACCCAACACGAACATTTTCATTAAAATCTGTTAACCGGAAGTAGTAGTTTATCGTAAAATTTTTCACTTTTTGCGGTTTTCTCAGAAATAGCCACTACGATTTTGTTTAAAATCGCCGTATTTACTACACTTTTTTATTCTGTATAAGATAAGTGTCACGTCTGTTGAAATGCGTGAGGGGCTGTGTTTCCGTGATAAAAATAATTTTTTTTTTAACGACTGCGGTCGTAATATGGATTTACAACCAAAGTAGGCCTACCTATTCATAATAGTAGTTAAAGTTGTAGTAAATCAAAAACCTGCAACTTCTATTTCAAGGGTTTTTTCTAAAGCGCTTTGTGTAGCATTGATGATTTTTCTGTATTTTGCTAATTAAAATCGGACAGAATTGAATGTTTTAAGATTGCTGCCTTAGTATTCATTTTACGACAAAAGTGTATATAATCAAAATTATAGTAAAATATCTGCAACTTTTATTTAAAGAATTTTTTTGTACAGAGCCTAGTTTCCGTCAATTAGTGATGTTTCGTATGTTTTAAGTCCTGCAGAGGTTGATCTTTATTTTGCGTAATGCACTCATGATTAAAATTAAGTTACGTTATTCATTATTTACATTGGCAAGATAAAGTCGTGTGCGTGTTTGTTTACCTGATTTTTAATTATTATGCTGCTTATCCGAGGGCATTCTTCTGTTGTTCGGAACGAGTAATTAAGACAATGCGCCGGATTCTGCATTTGTTGTAATGTACTGTAGAATTTTTAATAATTATTAATTGTATGTAGGGTTGATTATTTGAGGTATAATTACCTCAAATATAATACCCTTACCTCAATACCCTATCCATTCATAAGAAGTCCCTTAAGACAAAGCCCATTAATAGAAACCGTTAAATTGAGTCTGAATAGTAGTGATGTGATTATAAATAGATTTTTCTTTAATTCATAAAATCCTTTTTTTTTAATCGGAATATAGATGTGTATTCCAATGCATTCGTAATGATAATGGTTAGTTGATGGAGTTGGGCGTTTTTAGTTTATTGGATGAATGTTTTATTTGAGCCGAGGGTTAAAGTGAAACGTATGTAAGAGTGAGTATGTGTGTAGGTCTTAAGCCAGTTCACCATTCGCTACCTGCCACTTCATTCTTTATTCACTTTCAATCCTTTTCGATGGAGCCTAGCTATAGTCCTACTGTATACGCACACACCCAGCAAATGTAGCGCCTTGTTTCTTTTAGCCCTACAACCAATTCAGGTAGAAATACCATTTTATCATTAAATATAATAAAAACTGGAATTTTTGTACGTGCATTCGAGCACGTGCGCCAGTTCACATCAAACTTATACAGTAGAGCGTCAATAATTCGGACGTCAAAAATCCGGAACGTCGAAAATCGGGATTCAATTCTGGCGAAACGCCAGAATTGAAACTACGCACTACGCACTTTACTCACTACGCACGGTGAAGCATTTACGGCAGCAGAGACGCTGATGGCTTGGGTTGAAAAGCAGGCTGAAGGCACACCATCGCAGCTCATTCTACTTAAACGTAATAGAGACTTAGCGGCAAAAAAGAGGACATCACTACAGTTCAAACATCCATTAGTGATTTTTTTAAAAAGTCGAACAAACAGTAAATAATAAGTAACGCTGTATACATGTTGTAATTGTCTTTTAAAGCATTGCCTATTGCACAAATTAAATTAATTGTCTTAAATCAAAATAATAAGAGTCCTTTGAGTACAATATGGCGCCAAAGCTTATTATGTATCACTCTTTTATATGTATAATTACAAATTTCGTTAAATAAAAATTAGTTCTTTATACATAACAAAGGAGAAACAAATACATAACAAAGTATACAAAGTATACATAACAAAGGTGAAGGAGAAATTTGACGTAGGAATAAAAATTCAAGGAGAAACAATAAAAATGTTGAGATTCGCCGATGATATAGTAGTATTAGCCGAGGCAAAGAATGAACTAGAGGATGCCTTAAATGGAATGGATGAGATCTTGAGGAAGGATTACTTCATGAAAATTAATAAGAACAAAACGAAAGTGTTGTGCAGCAGCAAGAGTGGTTTAGAAGAGATGGGAAATTTAAAAGTAGGCAACGAAAACATACAGGAAGTTGGGGAATTCTGCTATCTAGGGAGTAAAATAACAAAGGATGGTAGAAGCACGAGTGATATCAAGAGTAGAATTGCTCAAGCTAGAAAAGCCTTTGAAATGAAAAACAGCTTACTGACTACAAACATTGATTTACAGATTAGGAAAAATTTCTTAAAACATTATGTTTGGAGTGTAGCATTATACGGAAGTGAAACGTGGGTGATAGGGGCTGTAGAACGGAAGAGGATAGAAGCTTTTGAAATGTGGTGTTATAGGAAAATGTTAAAGATTAGGTGGGTGGACAAAATAAGTAATTTAGAGGTTCTTAGGCGAGTGGATGAAAAAAGAAGTATATGGAAGCATCTTACCAAAAGAAGGGATAGGCTAGTGGGGCATATCCTAAGACATCCAGGTATTGGGCTATCAATAATGGAGGGTAACATTGAGGGAGTAAATTGTAGAGGGAGGCAAAGATTAGAATATATAAAGCAAATTACAAAAGATGTAGGGTGTTACAGGTATGTAGATATGAAACGACTTGCGCAAGATAGAACAGGTTGGAGAACTGCATCAAACCAGTCGAGAGACTGATGACAAAAAAAAATACATAACAACATATTTCGTAGTTTTACTTACCCGCTTCCCATTTCTGTTAACAAATCATGTAAAATATAGTCGAATTTAGCTACTGTATTTTTCTTACTTTGAAGACGTTTACTGGCAAGTTTATTGGGTGTTTCGATAATCCGGATAATTTGATAATCCGGATGGCGTCCGGTTCCAATTAATCCGGATTATTGACGCTCTACTGTACTCAGAATTGGACATTTCCCGGAAATTTGATGTAGCTCAATTAAATTATAACAGAATTTTTTTTGTAATTTTAGTATCATTAAAGTAGTAAGATGTTTAAGGTTGTGATTGTTTATCGAAGTTCTTTTGTGTTTGATTTCAAAGTAAGATCCGAAGTACTTATGCCACTGTAAAACCTCGCTTAACTGAAGTATATAGGGGCGGACCCGATTCCGAATAACACGCTGTCATAATTTTAGAGTTCAAAAATAGTAAAAATGATTGTGCAATGTTTTTACGACTGTATATATCTGCATGTATAAACAAAAATATAGAAATTTCAACTGAACAAAATGTAACATTTACTGTATCTTTTTTAAAATATTTACAGTCGTTTTTAAAATGTATGAATTTTTTGATGAAACCGTTTATTGTGGTCACATCACGCGATCGTTTTATTAGAAGCACGTCCTGGAGGTGAAGAACCTATAAACGAATTCCCGGAATAGTGCAACTTTATATTCGTAATTTATTTCATTGAACAGAACAGTGTTGCTCCGGCTCGTTGGCGTAGTGGTTAGCGCAACTGACTTTTACGTCGGGGTCCCGGGTTCGATTCCCGGTCAGGTTTGGCATTTTTTCATGGCTCATTTCTATATATCGTTATTATCCACCGTCTGCATTAGCAATCATTGCAAAACAGTCGGACGTCAAACAAAAAAAAATTGTTCTGTACTTTAATGACGCTACGTTTTTAAGTACTGCTCTTTGCGTACTCAATAAATATTGAAATTGAGTCAACAAGTTTAAAAAAAAACAAGCTTTACTGATCAGTTTCATTTAAGGCGGGATACGGGTTAGGGGTTTCGGATAATCGGGTTTTCTTGTATAACTTCCAACGCCCCCCAAAAAATAAGAAATGAATTAAAACGGTAAGCAATTCTTAGTTTCTTCAGGTCTAAAGGAAAAGATCTTATTTTTTTTTTAAACCAGTTATGTTATAAAATTTTATGTAAGTACGACGTATCTGTTTTCCCCCGTTCAATTAATCAGCTATCTTGTTTGTTTAGGGTGACCAAATCACTCCTGAAAAAAATGTGGGACACAGCAAACCTACCGGGGGTTTTGGAGTTTAGGGCTGTGGAGTACCCCCACGGTAGTGGGGAGTCTGTGTTTTATAATTTTAGGGTTTAAAAGTGGATTTCTAAGGTCTTCCACACAGTTAAATATAAGAGTTAAAAGGAGTTTTTGTATTTGATACAATATTGTTAAAATATTGATTTATGCGATATTGTCGAAGATCTACCGAAAACTGTTAAGTTTATAGTCTACGATAAACCGTCACGTGTTACAGCGAGTATAATCTAAAACAGTAATGGAAAAATTTGTATTTAAAACTTGCTACTGAAGTGTACTGTATTAGCTAAATTACTCTTCATTTACTTTTTGTTAGTTGGGTGATGATACCTTCAGAATAAGCCTTGGCTTGTGGTCAGGTGATATGAAGTTGAAAAAAGCCAGACCTGACCGTGAATTGAACCCAGCACTCCGGAATCGAAGCTAGCTGACCACTATTTCTGTAGAATGATTTACGAAGAAACTCGGTTTTTCAGATCAGGGGCTTGAAAACGTGTAATCCCGGTGAGAATTCGAAAAATCGTCGTAAAACAACACTTTCCTTGCCTGTATATGTAAATAGGGAAAGAAAAAGTAAGAGGTGGTTTTTAAGAATACAGTAATAGAAAAAATCAAAACCTTTTAATATTTTTTTTGGAAATCGTGCAAGAAGGAACGTAGAAGCGATTAATTAGGGTGTTGTTGGGTTTTAATAATACTCAAAAAGTGATTCTGAAATATTCGTATATGTACAGAGGTATTAGAACTGAAGTTCAAGTGTCATGGAAAATTTTTGAAACGGAATCGTGACGAAAGTAATTAGTGTGTAGATACTGTTGAACACTTAACGGATTAATTATTGTAAAATCTAGGTGGAGATACTGTGTGGCAAAGATTTGATTGCCCTTTGCAGGGAGGAGCAGAATTGGCCCGCTACTTCTTCTTCATGTAGCATCTCCATTACGAAGGTGTGCTAGCATCATGGCAATCCTGACCTTGGAAACTGCAGCTCTAAATAGGTCGATGGATGACAAATTAAACCACTCTCGCAGGTTCCGTAGCCAGGAGGTTCTTCTTCTTCCAACCGATCGTTTGCCCATAATGTTTCCCTGGATGACAAGATGAAGGATTTCATATTTTGGACCTCTCAAGACATAGCCGAGGTACACCAGCTTTCTCTTCTTGATTTCGATCATCACTTCCATTCCCTTCTGCATTCTCCTTAGGACTTCCATGTTTGTAACTCTCTCTGTCCAAGATATTTTGTGCATCCTTCTGTAAACCCACATCTCGAAGGCCTCAAGTCTTCGTTCACATTGCCTATTGGTAGTCCAGGCCTCTGCACCATAGTACAGCACCGGAAAGATGTAACACCTCAGCACACGAATCCGCTACTAGCCTTCTCAATAATATTTCATTATGTAATACTTCTTACTATAGCACACTGGAATTGGTGTATAATGAAGTGTTATTTCTGCCCATAACAGACAGGTAGAGTGTCAAATTATTTACACTCAATCTGTTCGTTGCAGGGCTAAAATAAATAGTTCTGTTTCTTATCACATGGTCAGCCAATTAAATGACTGAATCATTTAAGAACAGAAGAGGTAGAGGTGTAAAAGACACTAATCAGAGTTATCTCCTCTGAAAGTAATGAATTTTATTATACAGCCAGACCCTGTGGTGAATGAAGTGAAGGTATCATTTGCAGAGTGGAAAATATGTGCTTTTCAGAGGGCTCGGCATGCTGATAAGCGTACTTTTCCACTCAGTGAGGAAGGCAATGGTAAACCACCTCACTCCTCGTTTTATTTAGTAAAACCTCTACAGGTTCAAACCAGCCTTTTGGCTGATGACCTAAACAACAACAACACGAAGTGTTATTGATAAGGCTAGTAACGGACCGATTCTGTGCTCCTCTCCGCAAAGGGCAACCAAATCTTTGCCACACAGTACTTGGCTACCAATAGAAAAGTCTCAGTTTCATTCGCGATCTCCAGTAGGCCTACGACAATATATGACACGTGACGCTGATTTATAATTTAAAAAGATAAATGATATCTGTACTATTCTATAGCGGCTTTAAACCACACTTAATGTTTTAAAACAGGTTTTTTAAAAAACGCTTACTGATTAATATTTAACGGGGTAGTCAAGATCGGTTTCATTGTACGAAGGGAAGCTGTAAATTGATACCCGGTAAGATTCGGTTCACTGAGTTTTGTTCTAGGCCTTGAAATGAATTTGTTTAACTATATACAGAGTGTCTTAAAAAGGTATGTCCGAACTCTAGGAAGTGATTGATTGTATAGCGAAAAATAAGAAAAATATTCACGTAAACGTTGGTCCGGGAATTGCTTTTGACAAAGTGATGACAAAGACTAGCTGTAATTTAATTACCCCCGGTGAAATAGGACCATACTGAAATTTTGAAGGCTTTAATTAAGAGGCAAATGAGTTTTCAACCTCAAAAATGTAATAAAACAGGTCCCAGAAATGTATCTCCCATAGTTTTTAAGATATCCGACCTAAAACATGAAAATTGTACTTTTTTTAGGTTTAACGTAAAATAACTCTGTAAAATGCTTAATTAAGACTTTTTTTTAATATATCGCGTAGAAAATTAAATTCTGAGAATTGGTGAACACTATCTCCTAATTTTTTTTTCAATTTTCTCACAATTTAATTTTCTACCCGTTGAACTAAATTCAATATCTTAATTAAGCATTTAACTAAGTTAAACTTAAAAAAAGTGTTATTTTCGGCCACGAATTGTTTTAATGTTTTATGTCGGATCTCTTGAAAACAATGAAAGATATATTTATGAGACCTGTTTTATTGAATTTTCAGGTTAAATTTTTTAAAGCATAAGAAATACCTTTATGTTAAACCTGTTATTGTTTAGGTCATCGCCCGAAAGGATGGTTTGAACCTCTATTGGCTTTACTAAGTAAAACGAGGAGTGAGGTGGTTCACAATTGCCCACATTAGTGAGTGTAAAAGAATGCTTATCAGCATGCCAGGCGCTCTACGAAGCATCTACTTTCCAGCCTGCCAATGACGCCTTCACTTCATTTACCAAAGGGTCTGGCTGTATAATGAAATTCATTACTCTCAGAGGAGATAACTCCGATTAGTGTATTTTACACCTCTACCTCTTCTGTTCTTAAATGTTTCAGTCGTAATATAATTGGTTGACCATGTGATAAGAAACAGAACTATTTTTTGTAGCCCTGGAAACATTAAACCAAAAAAAGTGTTAATTTCGACTCCTAATTTTTGTGTTTTATGTCGTATATCTTGAAGGATTATACAAGATACATTTTTGGACCTAATTTATTGAAGTTATCATGTTAAAAACCACAGGATACCATTGAATATACTGTTTATTTACCATTGTTTTTTTATCAAACCCTTAAGGCAATATTTGTTTAGCAAGAACATTATGAATAATGTTTACTAAATTTTTTTATCTTTTAAGTGGTCGGGGAGTCAGCGAACTAGATATGAACGATTGAAAGGGCTTTCGCAATTATAATTACAGATCAGTCTATTAGATTACAAGGCTATTAACAACTATTTATTCATAGTAATTTTGTTTTGCTTATGTGGTTTATTAAAATGTGGAGTAGAATAAAAAAAACAATAATGTTAACCATTTAAGATCTAACTTAGTTAAACAAATAAGTTAGATCTTAAATGGTTAACATTATTGTTTGGCTTATCAAAAGTATATTAATGTATTATGTGTTGTAAAAGAATAAATTTTCATCTAAAACATATTTTTTAAATTAATATTCTGACGGATATAAGACCTGTTAGTTTCACAGGTTTGTCTATTAAAAGATAGCTGGATTTTGGTTTCTTCAAGTAAAGGGTAGGAACCGGTACCATTACTATCATGCTAAACAGAACAATGATGCCAGTACCGGATTGGGAATCGGGACCTTTCTGTTGTCAAGTTGCCTACTGCTATCGATTTTCGTTGTGGTTTTTTTATTCTTTGTATAAGTTAATTTGTTATCAATATTCTTAAAAATTATTTTTCCAAGATAGCTGTATTACCTTAGTAGTTTTTATTCACTCTGTGATGTTTAAAGATCAATTTTAACGCGTAAGCTCACGAATGCAGTCTAGTAGGCTACCTGGCTATAGCCTAATAAATCCTTTAGGTAATTGGTGGCATATATTATATTTACCACACAATTTTCCCTGAAATTTCGGACTTTATTTTTTAGTCTTAAACTGCTGGAGGTTTAACCAATAAACTATTTTCATAAGGTAAGATCTTAACTTCCTGGTGAAAGCAAAGGCAAATTTGGGCGTTATTTGTTTGGTAAACATAGATACGTTGAAATTAACGGCAATTAACATTAAATTAGTTTTCTGCTTAAAGGGTTAATGTAAAAGCCGTCATTGACTGATTGATTTATTAACTTTTTTACTTATTACTGCGCCATGGACGGCCTATGGTTTAGTGTTTAGCGCTACTGGCTTCTACACTAGGAATCCCGGATTCGATCTCCGTTCAGGTCTGGAATTTTTCACCCTTATTTTATCTATCGGCCTTCATCGTCTGTATTAGCATTAATGTGTAAAACAGGTTAAGCATAAAACAACTTTCTTTAACTTCCCGATTATACAATGACCTGAAATGCGGCACATTTGTTCCTTAAGTGATGAATAGAAAAACTAAATCATTTCCAATTCGATTGATTGCGTCTAAGGGTTGAAAATAATGTAATTACTTTAAAGAAATGTTAATTAACTCTGTACCTACCTTTCCAAAGAGCTAGAAATCGGAAAATCGTCGTACAGATTTCCTCAGTGATAGCCTGATGAGAAAAATTTTAGAATTTGATTTTCAAACATTTGTTCCTGCAGGACATAAAGTGCTAACTACCACTAAACAACGTACTTTTTTCTACTGCCTTCCTAAAGAATTATAAAATTCTGGTGTGAAACACTCACAACTTTCTTGCCAGTGCAAATAATGAACAATATAACCGAACATTAGATACCGAAAACATTAAAAATAAACAAAAAAAAACTAACCTCAATAAAAATAACCTTATTTAATCATGTATGAAAGACGCAAAATGAAAATCAACCTCAGTTTGGCTTAAAAATACGGAAAATCACTCTTTCACGCTAAACTAGGCTCTGTAAAGAAAAATGCCCTAAATAAAAATTGTAGATCTTTTAATTTTCTATGAATTTTATTGTATACACTTCTGTCGTGAAATGCATACAAAGGCTGAAATCTTAAAAAATACGATTTTTTACACGTTTATGTGAGAAAAAAACAGAAAATCGCTAAGTACTAACTAAGCGTTATACAAAAAAATGTTTAAAATAAAAGTTTTAGGATTTTAAATTCTCTACAACGTTTATTATATAAATTTTTGCGCAAAAATTCATATTCAAGGCGCAATCTAAAAATTTTTTTTACAAAAACAACTTCCCCAAGAATTTCAGCAGACATGACGCCTACCCTATCTTGTAGAGTATAAAAAATTTATTAAACCAGGCGATTTTTTTAAAAATCGTAGGACCAGTTTTTGAGAAAATCGCAAAAAAGTGAAAAATTACATGAATAAACTACTACTTCCGGTTGACCGATTTTGATGAAAATATTCGTGTCAGGTCCTCTAGTGATATCTAACTTAAGTTTCAAGTTCATATGATGTTCCCTTCTTGAGATATTCTGTTCTCACATACACACACACACACACACACACACACACACAGACCGATCTCTAAAAACATATTATATGGGTTCAGGGGGTCTGAAAACGTGTAGATCCGGTGAAAACTCGATTTCGAAAATTCGACATGAAAACAATACTTTCTTTCCTATATATTCATAAAGGCAAGAGAATGTAAAAATCCCTTTCATGAGCTGACGCGTCTCATGGGTAGTGGAAATTTTTTTTCTAAAGACCCGAGAAGTTACTAAGAGATCAAGCCCACTTAGCTTTCGTAAGAAAGCTACTTTTTAAGAGGAATCGAATGGCACTATTTTTTCCAAATTGCCACTTAGATTTCTTGACCTTGGGTTTTGGGCCACTTCCGGTCAAAACCGATACTTCAAGCTTTATTCAGGCTCAGGCCCTCTAACTTTTTGTGTAGATTACGAATCCGAAAACCGTTTGTTGCTATCTCTTGTGGTTTCTGACATCTGTATGTGCCGGACGAACGGACATAGGAAAATGGTAGATGGCAATTTTAAATACAGTATAATACCGATTATCCGTGGTAATTGGGGGGGGGGGGGGATAACTATACCGGATAACCGGAAAACACGGATAATACAACCCAATCGGTCGAGACCACCTACGTCATAAACAAAACCACCAGTTACGCGTATGTTTTATTCTACTGATTAATACATGTTAATACTATCGGGATATCGGAAATAAATAAACAAATTGTATTGAAATAAAAATATTTACTACATAAATTTATATAAATCTTACCTTAAACTACGTAACAAAAAAAAATCACAAAAAATCTGTTATTTTACTTTGTTTCGATACGAAACAAGGATACTACGATACGAAATTAGTTTATGTCTACATTAATGTACCTACTCATTGTTGTCGTAATCGAACAATATTATCGTAGTAAATCACAATAATTGTGATAATTACGATGACGAAAATGTCCGGAGTTGAAAAGTTTTAATTTGTAAAAGTTATACAGTACATAATTAATTTTTCTAGCCGGCCGCGTTGGCGATGTTGGTAACGTGCTCGCCTATCATCACGCGGTCTTGGGTTCGAATCCCACACGGGCATGGCATTTTTTCATACGTTACAAAAAATTTATTTCATCCTTCACCGTCTGCATTAGCAGCAATTTGCAAAACAGTCGGACGTTAAACAAAAAAAAAAAATTTCTAGAGATCGCACGGTTAACCCAAACCCCGGTTAAACGATCCACGGAAAATGGGTACTCTACTGTATTGCCACCAAAAATCTTCGCGTTTATTATGTAATTAATATTTTTGAAGGTAAATTGTGGAATGAAACCTGGAAACCCATTTACTTTTTCCAGTTATGGCCGGCGTACCGAACTAATTTTATTATTTTTTAGTCCTAGCTTTCTGTAATCATTCCTTGGCAAAAAACGGAAATTCCTTGGTTTTTATGTTATAAGTTTATCAGATTATAAAACGAAAAGACGATCTTTATTAAAAAGAAATAAAAGTAAATTGATTTGTGGAAAAAACGTCAGATTTTTTTATCATTTGATATTAGATGGGAATATATTAGAAGTTATATGAAAGGGGGGATTTAATGTGATGACATTGAAATTGTGTAAGCTGTGTATTTACCATTACTTTTTATCAAATCCTTAGGGCGATATTTCTTTTTAGTCTGTTTGTATTTTATGAAATAGATAGCAGAATGTTGAAATTTCTCTTACAAACTCTAAAATATCGTCATTGCTTTACTTGTTGTATTCTGTGCAAGAAAATTTAATTGTAAGGGGAAAAGACGGAAGCCTGAAGAGATATTATTTTCATCCTTTTCTATTTGTTTTTCTTCCTTTGTGTTCAAAAGAGAACTTTCTCTTTTTTAAAAAAAATATTTCAGGATAGTTTTTTGTATAATTGAAAAAATATGTTTGTGGTAAAACTTTATAACAAGATGGTAAATTAGTCTACTATTTTTGCGGCAGCTAATCTGTGCTTAGTATATTTACTTACTTAGCTTGGTAATGTAGCTAAGAATCCTGTTAGTGTTACAATTTTTTTTATATGAAATTCGTAGTAAAGTATAAAGTAACAAATCCTTAAGAACAGTTGAAAATTCAAATCCTCTCCAGTCTAGGAGTATGAATAATATAGACATTCAAGAGACAAGGCTGCTAGAAAAGAAAACCCAGTGCTTCTTCGGAATTCGATTTCAGGCCTAGGTGTACACAAAAAATTACTTGTCACTGATTTTTTTTAAATTAATTTTTTGTTTATTGTACCAACTTATTATTCAAAACGTTTTATTTTAAATGATGTATTTATAAACTTTCATAAGTTTAAAATTTTTTTTTGTTTTTTTTTTTTTTGAATAAGTGCTTGCATTTCCTACAGCTGTTGAACAGCTGATTTTCGGAGACGAAGGTTCCTGGTTCAAATCCTAGTAAAGGTAGTTACTTTTATACGGATTTGAATGCTAGACAGTGGTCACCGGTGTACTTTGATGGTTGGGTTTCAATTAACCATACTCTCTTAGGAATGGTCGACCTGAGTCTGTACAAGACTACACCTCATTTACACGTCATGCACATCATCCTCATCTCATTGGGTCATGGGGTTGCTTATTGTTCTGAATTGAACAGATTGCAACGTACACACATTAGGGATTACATTTCCTACAGAAATCTGATACCTACATCACAAAATTTGTTTATCTAATTTTTCCTTTTCCATTTTTATTTTTTTAAATCGAAAATATTTTTAAAATAATCAAAAAGTAATGATAAAGAAGAAAACTTACTCATCAGCTGAAGTAGAAGCCAATAATCCTACGTATCGTGCTGGAATATTTTAAAAACAAGGTATGAAAATAATACACGCACGGAACTTTTGCTTGCGATTTTTCGAAAAACTTTTTTTTATACATTTGACCCATTATTTAAAAAAAAACTAACAGACATATTTGTACGAAAATTTTAAAGTATATTTATAATAAATACCGTACTCTACAACTGTTAACTTTTTCAAGGCTCAAATCAACGCCATTTTTATTTAAATAAATACTTATAGTCATAATTTTAAATAAAGTCTTTAAAAAAATTTACTCAAAGAATACCTACATTCCTGAAGAAAAGTCAGTATATTGAAAAAACTATGTATCTATCCTACCTTAAGAGAGAGTAAAATCATCACTGGGTTATTTTGAGAGATAATTAGCCTAAGTGTATAAAAAATTAATGTTTTATAAAGTATTTAAATGTAAAAGTACTCCCACTTTTTGTAAAATTTAGACTCATGTAGTTTTATTTGATTCGGAAATCGGAGGTGAAATAACTTTCACCTCCGATACATCAAGTAGGGATTAAAAGCAAGTTTTAAGTTAGCAGAATATTTAACTGTTAAGAGTTTAAAGTGATTGTCAACTTGAAAGTTAAAAGGCTAGGAATTTGATGGTAATACAGAGGAGATAAGAGAAACTAAAACATTTAAATACTTATGGTATTTTCGATCTCAAAAATTTGAAAACGGGAGAGAATTTAGGGACAAATAGAGGCAAGCCAGATAACCAATAAGGAAACAACTCAGGATTAGACTCTAGCTACTCCGGTTTAAAACCAACTAAATCAGAATATGCAACACAGTACCGCGTGGCGTAATGACATGCGCCTGAAGGTTAGGTGGTGAATAAAAGAAATAAAGATAAAATTAATGCGACCGAGATGGATTTCTGGTGTACTGACAAGAATGGACCGGGCTGTTAATGTGGGAAATAGGTGCAGGGAGAGTGAGGGAGGAGCGATGTTTTGCGTTTAATTGAGGAAAACAAGCTGTTTTGGTGCGGGTATGTGTGATAGGTGGTATGGTGGGGGGGGGGGGGATCACTGGTAATGAATGGATAGGTGTCCAGTTGAAGGTGCAAGAAAGGTTGACCCGGGTGGTTCTCAATAGATGAGGTAAACGAAGCCATGGAGTAAATAGGAACTTGTGAGGAGTATTGGATGGATTGGTTAAATGAGGCACAGGTTGAGATAGAGAAGAAGCGGGGATAAGCGTGTAGATCCATAAAAAAAAATTATAAAATTTTCCTTTTATCTATAAATTTATTTAGTTTAGGAGTTAATAGGTTAATTATCCATATTTTTTTCTATACGAAAATGGATAATTCCTACTGGGTTGATCCTCAGTTATTTCAGATTATGGACGCTTTACTGAAAATATGCTCTTTTATAATAACATTTACTTCTCTTGACGGGAGGATCGAGTCAACTTTTAAAGTCGTTAGTAATTGCTTAGATTTTATTGAACACATACAGAATGATTTCCTTTGTTTGATTCCTGACAGTATTATTCCAGAATACAGTCGGGAATCAAACCTGGAAACTCTTTCCAAACCTGGAAACTCATTCAGTCGCATTTCCGACTGAATGATAAAAGTATTTACTATTTTATTCCAACCCTTATTAATAAAGGGCTTGCGCTACCCTCTAAAGAAAAGAAATTTCAACTTTCCCCAGTTGAAACTGTTAATATATTTCATTTATCCTAAAGAAATTAAGTTATCTACCCTGTAATTTTAGTATAAACCTTTTAGTCGATTTTTTTCTACAGATCCTTAATGTCATTTGTTGCATGAATATGTAATTGCGTGTACAGTTCATTTTTTTAGTCTTACGGATCTATTCTTGCGTAACATTGAATACACTTTTTAATAAGGTCCTACAGTACGCAGACACCAGCCATGATGAGGTTAGGATGTGTGTTAAAAGACCTGTGACGTTTAGTATGTGTGCTGTATTATTTCTATATTCTATAACCAGCCCCCATTCCTTTCTTGTAAACAACTTACTATAGTATATAGTAGATTCTATATAGAATAGTATGTAAACATACTATTCTATCTAAAAACATTTGTATTCTTTGTTTTTATGGTTTTGTTTGTATTATGGTATATTTATTTATATTTTTGTAAACTCAACATGTTTCAAAATTTTTTTAAAAATTTTATATGTGTTTTGTAGTTTTAAGTTAAGAGGATGTAGTGTGTTTTAAAACCTGTTTTTAATAGTTTATGAAAATTAAAATTTAAGGAATTTTTATGAGTGAGAAACGGATCCATCCATTCCTGTCGTTTCAGTACAAAATCCCTACGAATAAAATGATATAGCAGAAAATAATTGAACATTTTCAATCACGATTTTAATTATAATTTCATTTATTAACCGTGTTCAATTAGTTCTACTTTATCCTAATTAGAGGAAGATAATGATAATTATTATAATTAGAATTTGTGCTAAATTATGTAATTTAACCTCTTTCCGTTTAGCCTTTTATAAATATGTCGTGTTGGAAGATCCGAATCAATCAGTTTTTTTGTTATTTTCAGCGTTTAATTTTATAAATGTCTACGAATTATTCTCTATTTATCTAAAATAGCAGGTGTCAACATTTCAAACTTTCTCTTTGACAGCAAAAACAAATTATCTGATACAACAATCGTATTTATATTATCCCTGGGAATTACGTTTTTCTTCTTTAGCTCTTTAATTAAAGGTTTGCGTATTATTTTTTGTTAAGAATTTATAACTAGCACTTTTAAACGCACATTTAAACTAGTTTAGCACTTGTAACATTTTGGTTTTATATCGATTACAATAGATCACACCATGTTGTAGTTGTGGGGAACGTGGAGAGAATCTTAAAGTTAATTGTTAAGCAAATATTGAAAATATAGATTTTTTCAGTATTTGTATGTGGCTTCCATTAAATTTCAGCTAAATGAGTGAGAGAACAGAAGAAAATCTGTTAATTTCATTCTTACCAAATTCGGCCAGTGTTGGTAATTTAATATTGTTTGTTTTTATTTTTTGCACATTAATGCTAATGGGACGATGAGAAGTGATATAATATATCAAATTATTTCTGTTTTTGCGGATATTCAAGACTATGGTGAACTTTTTTCAAGTAAAAATAATACTTTTTACTGTTTAACTTAAAAGGAATAGACATTCAGAAGTGTACATTTTGTTTACTCTCAACAATGATATTTCTGACAACTTCTTTTTCAAGTAACATTCCTTGTGTGATACTTTACGTGAACTTCTATTATTAATTTAATTACTTAGCATAAAGTTAAGCTTGTTATGATCAACACCAGCATAAGCAAGTTTGTTCTCTGTTAAAAACTTGATTATTTCAAAATAGTTGTTCGATTGCGTATTAATTTTGCCTTTTCTACATGAGGAATTGAAAATCGTATTTTATTTTTATAGAAACCCACCGGGTTGGTCTATTGGTAAAGTTGTCACCCCATGACAGCTCTATAAGCTCTGAATTTCGGAGATAAAGGTACCTGGTTTAAATCCTTGTAAAGGTAGTTATTTTTATACGGATTTGAATACTAGGCAGTGATTACCGGTGTACTTTGATGGTTGAGGTCCAATTAATTATACGCTCTCAGGAATAGTCGGCCTGAGTCTGTACAAGACCACATCTCATTTATACGTAATACGTTTAATGCTCATTTCATTGGGTCATGGGGTTGCTTATTCTTCTTAAATTGGACAGGTTGCAACATACATACATTAGGGATAAAAAAAAATTAGACAAAAACCCACCAGGTTGGTCTTTTGGTAAAATCGTTGCTCCGTGTCAGCTGTTTAACAGCTGATTTTCTGAGACGAACGTTCCATGATTCAAATCCTAATAAAGGTAGTAGTATTTTTATACGGATTTGAATACTAGACGGTGGTTACCGGTGTACTTTGATGGTTGGGGGTTCAACTAACGAGAATGTCTCAGGAATGGTCGGCCTGATTCTGTACAAGACCACATCTCATTTATACGTCATACATATTATCCTCATCTCATCAGGTCATGGGGTTGGTTGCTTATTGTTTTGAAATTGAACAGGTTGCAACGTACACATATTAGGGTTTAAAAACAGAACAAGTCGGTGATTTACAAAACGTTTGTGCACCCCAATTACAGTGGTGATACAAGGGCTTAAGTCTTAAGTCTCTCAAAAAAAATATCGTAAGCTTTGTTAACAGATAATTTACTAATTTAAATAACTAGGCCTATAATGTATAATTACTTTAGTCAAGGACAATGCGGTGACTCGTTTGTTTATTACATCGTCTATTGTTTGTTCTGTTGTCGAAAGAAATAAGTAAACAGTGGAAGAACAGTTTAATTTGTTTCATGCATGAAAATAACAAATAAGAATCCATTTACATTTTGATAACCACTTTACTTATTTGTAAAAAAAAAGTAACTTACTTTAAACTTACTTTTGATTTGAAGGTGTGTTAGATTAATATAATATTTTGTGTATTATGATATTTTTTGATAGATTTTGTGATATCGAACTGTAAAATATCACAACATCCCTTGGAAACTCATGATGGTTAGTAATGCGACTTGTTGGAAAACTCGTACTGTCCATCCTGAATTTACTTGCGATTCGATATAGTATCCGTTGTTACTAGGTCTAAAGATTGTACTCCAAATTTATAATATCCCACCGGGTTGGTCTAAAGGTAAAGTCTTCGCTGCGAGTCAGGTATTTAACTGCTGATTTTCAAAGACGATAGTTCCTGGTTCAAATCCAGTTACTTTTATACGAATTTGAATACTAGAATGTGGTTACCGGTGTACTTTGATGGTTGGGGTTCAATTAATTGTACTATCTTAGGAATGATCAACCTGGGCCTGTAAAAGACTACACCTGATTTAAACGTCATAACATCATCCTTATTTCATTGGGTCATGGGGTTGCTTATTGTTCTGAATTGAACAGATCGCAACGTATACACATTAAGGATTAAAAAATAAAATTATATTAAAATGCCGTTTACAGGTTGGCTTGTGAGAAACCTCAGAAGGGTGCGTTATAAAAACTGGTTGGTTCATTTTCATTGGTTAAACTTAATTTTAGTATTTGGTCCATTTCCTTTGAATATGAGTGCTTATAAAACCAGTAAGTAGCAACTGTTCCTGGCATACCTCGTTTAACTTAATGCTCTGTATCATTATCAACCTCATCTAGGCTGTTCCAAGTTTCCTCTGTCGGGCGAAACATAACTCCTCGCCATCGCTGAACCTTCTCCTCCATCGCTTTCTTGGCATCTTATCTTCTTCCATAACTAAACCTATCACTTAATCGTGGTATTCCTCTTGGTATTTTCCCTCCATTCTCTATACTAACACTAAAACAATCTGATAATACATTCGAATGTCGTCGTAGGTACGTTAAGACCCTTGAAACCTTTTTACGTTGATCTATATAACTTAAAATAGTAATCTCAAGTCACCACCTAGTAGTTTCACTATCTTAAAATTATTCACTGAATTAATTACAAATTTTATTACCCCAGTGTTGAGTATGTTATTACTACTTGAAACATATTAAATTGGTTCAGTACTTTCGTACCGTCAGTTGCATTTAGTAGTACATTGTTTAACTTTTGTCATTCTGTGTTAACGTTACATGTGCCTCAAGGCACATATTATTAAGTCATCATAAAGTGTAGTTGTTAATTCATGTCAGTTCGTTAATACGGGTAATGGAGTGTGGTGTTGGGGACCGCATCTCCTACTTGTACTTCTCTCTCCTCCACTCGCCTTCCATCTGTTTAAAAAGAAAAAACTTTCAATAATTTAGAATCATTGTCATTTTATGTAATCCAAATATATTATTTCTTGATGACCAGTAAAGAAATTCTTCGATGAAAAATTTTATCCGAGTAACTGTTTGTTGACATCAATTATTTTTGTGATATCACAGTTTTGTTGTAATGAAGTACGCTTAAGCTTTCTACTCTGTGGTCCTGGGTTCGATTTCCGGTCAATTATTGTATCTTCTCATCGCTTATTTTCATGTCATTCTCCATAGTCTGCGTTAGCCTTAATGTACAGAACTGTCGGACTTATAACAGTTAAAAACTATACAATTCGTATTTTTTAATCCGGGTTTTCAGTATGTTTCTTATGATTTCAAAAAGGAAAGTGTCATCTCAGAGATACCTGTTTGGCCTACTGTGTCTGTTCCTTCATTTTTCATCGGTAATCAGGATTTGTTGTTTGGATCATCAGCCGAGAGATTGGTTTGAACCTCTATAGGCTTTACTAAATGTGGTGTTATAGGAAAATGTTGAAGATTAGGTGGGTGGACAAAATAAGTAATTTAGAGGTTCTTAAACGAGTTGGTGAAATAAGAAGTATGTAGAAACATTTTGCCAAAAGAAAGGATAGGCTAGTGGGACATATCGTAAGACATCCAGGTATTGGTTTATCAACAATGAAAGGGGTAATAATATTAAGGGAGTTAATTGTAGAGGGAGGCATAGATTAGAATATTTAAAGCAAATTACGAGATATAGGGTATTGCAGGTATGTAGCTATAAAACTATTTACCCAAGATAGAACAGCTTGGAGAACTGCAACAAACCAGTCGAGAACTGATGACAAAAAAAGGCTTTACTAAGTAAAACGAGGGAGTAGTGATGTGGTTTACAATTGTTTTCCTCACCGAGTGAAAAATTACCTTTATCAGCATGCCAGACTCTGTAAAGCATCTACTTTCCACCATGCACATGACAACTTCACTTCATTCACCACAGGGTCTGGCTTTAAAATGGAATTCATTACCCTCAGAGGAGATGGCTCTGACTACTGTCTTTTATACTTCTACCTCTTCCGTTCTTAAATGCTTCAGTTATTCAATTGGCTCACCTTGTGACAAGAAAAAGACTATTTTTTTGTAGCCCTGGAACTAACAAATAAATCGAGTGCAAATAATTTTAACATTTCACTGCCTGTTATGGGGAAGAATCAAGAGTTATAGTAAAACATAATTGCCCATAACAGGCAGGTGGAGTGTCAAATTATTTACACTCAATCTGTTAGTTGCAGGGCTAAAATAAATAGTTCTGTTTCTTATCACATGGTCAGCCAATTAAATGACTGAATCATTTAAGAACAGAAGAGGTAGAGGTGTAAAAGACACTAATCAGAGTTATCTCCTCTGAAAGTAATGAATTTCATTGTACAGCCAGACCCTGTGGTGAATGAAGTGAAGGTGTCATTTGCAGAGTGGAAAATATGTGCTTTTTAGAGGGCCCGGCATGCTGATAAGCATACTTTTCCACTCAGTGAGGAAGGCAATGGTAAACCACCTCACTCCTCGATTTACTTAGTAAAACCTCTACAGGTTCAAACCAGCCTTTTGGCTGATGACCTAAACAACAACAACAACAACAACAACAACAGTAAAACATAAAAGAAATAAGTCTGTGGTTTAATTTGTTAAGATCGCTAAAGCATTTGTGTTGGAATTTTTAATGATGAAGAAATTTTCAATTTGATTTACTTTGATGAATTTACTTTTGTCGTGACTGAGTTGTCTGTACATTCACCGGTTAAGGTGTTTCTTATAAATATGTCCAGTTAATATAAGAAAGATAGTTTTGATGGATTTAATTCATTTATATTGTCCATTGCCTTGATGTAGCGGTTCTTGTCGTGCGTGGCATTTCTTTACCTGAATCTGAATGGTATGTTTAAAGAGAAAGGGTTGTTTTTTTTATAGAACCTAGTGGTGCTTATAATCTAGCTGGTGATTGAGGGATGTTCGTTTAGGGAAGCGGTGCGTGCGTTGTTCTCTTTGATTCGATGACCGGTTTAGGATTGGTGTTTGTAGATTAGAACCTGTTCTTTTCTTTTCATTCTGCTTGTGCTATTCCATTGCGTGTACATTACAGGTGTTTCTCAAAACTCAAAGTATTTTTCTATTGTAAGTCACATATCTCTCGGAGAACACTTAATTAAATGGATTATTTCGTTTCGCAAATTAGTGACTGGTTGAAGAATTTGATTGTCCTTCATCAAAAGGGTTGCCAGATCGTTACAGGGGAAAACAGAATATCCCTAAAAGAAATGGGGTGTCCGGAGGTCCTCCCTCAAGATATTTAGCAAATATAGGAACAAAATCAAGGGTTTTTAGCCTTCTGAAAACAACAAATTGATTGTCTCGTACACCTTTCCTCAGCCTGAGTTTTCACAATTTTTGTTTAGTTGATAAATATTTCAAACCTTAGGTATGTCAATCGTAGTTTCAATCGTATATACAATCGCCCAGTAAAGTGTTAAAGAGGGGTGAAAGCTGTACAAACGCAGTACAGTGTGAAAAGGGGCGAAAGAGTTCAGCCACAGGTAGTGCACTAGGGATATGATGGACGCGAGGCTAAATAGATGATTGTATTGTATTAAATGATCATAAATAACATTTTACTCTAAGAGCTTGAACTTAATTAGGAGAGATTTTAAACTTGGTCAAATAATAAAATGACCAGTTTCTTTTCAAAGTTGAAATTTGAAAACATTTGCCTACTCAAAAACGTAAAAAAGTTTTCACGACGCCGGGACAAATCACGATAAAACGGACATTTCCGTTTTTACGAATGCCCGGCAACCTTATTCACCAAAAATTTTCTCTTTGGTTACGTTAAGAATTTCCTCGTTACTGAATATTTCTCAAAATAATTTTGCAGTAGAAGAATGTCTTGTTTTTATCTTTATTATTTATAAATTACGAGTCTGTGAATTCGTATATTACCAACATTTTTTTACTATTAAAATTGCGCTCTAAGAGGTAAATGTATAGAGAATGTACGAATTTTGTTTTGATTTTCAGTTCTTCAAAATAACTAAAAAAAATGTACAGGAAAACTGTATGGAATTTCCAACATCTTTTTGAAAGAGCAGTATTGTAGAGCAGAATAATTTGTTAATTATAAAAATATTTATCTAATGGTTCCTGTTTGTGCCTGCGACTGTAAACGGACCCTATTTTGAAAGAGTTCCCAGACATTTTTAAACGGCAGTTCGGTCCTGAAAAGGGTTCAGTGTTCTAATTATTTATATTAATTTATTTTTTAATTAATTAATAAACAAGTACAAGTAAAACAAAAAAAAACTACCGTATTTCGACTTTTTGTCTTATTTTTCGGGTATTTTAATTTAATAAAAATCAGATTTTATAAAGTTTGTGTTGATTTTTTACTGGACTTTCTTACATCATTCTCTTCAGAATTAAATTCTCTAAAAATTTATTTAAAATTTTTACATGTTTGTTACCAATTTAACAAAGTTAATCTACTACAAACCTAAGAAAGACATGTTTTTCGAGATCTAATTTTGCGTATTTTGTCAGATATCTCAGAAATGACTGTACTTACAGACGTGGGACAGGTTTTATTCGATTTTTCAGCTCATTTTGCATTAAATCTGTTCAATTACCAACCTTAATTAATGTCCTAAAAATTTAGGTATGAATTCATTTCACATGGGGAACTGAATTCCAGGCGAAATCTTTCGCTAGCCGTAACTCACTAAGAATGGTTTTCTGACCCATGTTTTTTGGAAGCTTTTTTTTATTTTTAGCTGTATAACCAGTTCCTGAAGTATGATCCGTTCCTCATGAACCCCCCCCCCCCACCTGTATAAGAAGCAAAAATTTTCTATTGGGTGGTAATCATGTAAGGACAGTACTTAGAAGTTATTTATTAGTAGATACATGTATGTACTTGCTTACAAAATGTTATAGTAAAACAAAAATATTACGATCTCTAAAACTAATTATTCTATTCATTTAAAATATATTGTGTGAATGTTTTCTTTGAAGGTTGTATGATTCTTTTTCAAAAATTTCTGCTTGGTATTTACTTACAGTTTGTTCAACCATAGTAGACTTAGCAGTTTTTGTTTACAGAAAAATGAAATCGTACTTACATCCGCCAGGGTTCTCGAAATGGTTTCTCTGTACGTAAATTTCAATAGCTTGTTTTAAGTTAACTAACAATTATTTAGATTAAATGTTACGCCAATTTTAGGTCTTTGCGGTAGATGGAAATATCTATTTTTCGTCATTCGGTACGCTAAATTAAGCGTTGTATAAAAATAGTTGTTTAAAATAAAAGTTGTAGGTTATTATAAGGTGTAGGTGTAAGTTGTCATGCAACTTTGATTATATACACTTTGCACAAATGCATATTAAGGTCGCAATCACAAAAAAAACTTTTTTCTATGAGAGCATAGCTTCTCCAAGAATTTCAGCAGTTATTGCCCTTACGCTATCTTATAGAGTATAAAAATGTAGTAAAAGAGGCGATTTAAAAAAATCGTTCGAGCCATTTTTGAGAAAATAAAAAAAAATCACACGAATTAACTTGTTTCCGGTTGACCGATTTTGATAAAAATGTTCATGTCGGGTCCTCTTATGGTACCTAACTTAAGTTTCAACCTTGTACATTATTCCGTTCTTGAGATATTTTGTTTACACACAGACAGACTTATCGCTAAAGGTGTGGTATTTTGGGTTCAGGGGTCTGTTAGTATATATCTGGTGAAAACTAGACTTCAAAAAATTGTCATGAAAACAATTATTTCCTTCCCTTTATATTCATTCACATAGAACAAGAGAAAGTAATAATTAAATTCCTTCGCTATGGAGAAACATTTGATTCAATTTTATAAGAAGGTAACCTGAACGTATATTTTGGGATTACGCTTCTTATAATAAGAAGTATGGAAAGTTAAGCAAGTTTTAATCTAGATAATTTAGAAGAATGAAGCAGGTGTTTATCATTGGCATTTCAGCTTCTGGAACTAAATTTAACTGTCCTTTTTTGGAAAGTTCAACCCTTAATTTCATTTAAATCTTTATTGTGAGTCCATTTCAGACAGTAGAAGAGAATTTCTATGATTTATTGTCTGTATCCGACCTTATTCTGAAAATTCTTAATTTTCTATAATTGTTAACCGCTTCTAAGAAATTCATGCGTTGTATATAAATTAATCTGTTTATTAATAAGACGAGTGCAGTTTTATACGATATAAAGGACAGTTCTTCCTGTAATTCTAAGTATTTATTTCTCTTTAGTTTCAAAAGTCGTTCGTTACGTTGTACATTTTCATTTTGTCGTGAAACCAGAATAATTTTCGTATTACGCAATAGATGCTAAGAGTACATCCGAGTTACGCTGATATTGATTAGTGCACATCTGCACGTAGGCACTTCCTTCAGATAAGAGTAATTTTGTAAACTTGTTTGTTGTAGGCCTAATGATTGCAACAAATTATGTGCAGGCCTGTATGTGTTTAATTTATCTTAACTTGAAACTAAATCTAGGTTAAATGGTAGATAATTTTTTAAAATGGAACTATAACTTCATTGTTCGTAAACTTGTTAAAAAATGTATGTTTTTATCGTACTTTCGTTAAGAGTAGGGTTTGGTTAAATTAGTGTAAAATATTCGTAATTTTATTTATTGTGGTTCTTTTCTTTCCTTCGGGGAGAAAGGCGTTTAAAATGGTTGGGCCTTTGAAGTTCACGGTTCGTATTGATGTGAAGCTGATGTTTTCAAGGTTGCTAGTATCTACCCTGACCTGCCGTAATGTATCCCGGGTTGGGTATTTTATGTGGAGGCCTGTACGTCAGAGGCGGCGAGCTGGCAGCAGGCAAAGCACCCTCTCTCAATTGCTATCATCTTATTCTATCGACCAACTGCGCACTACCCTACTGCGCAGATCTACCACCGTAGAGCACAACTTACACACCCGTTTTTCCTTCTTTACTACCAATATAATACAGAAATTGTTTAATGTTATTTGTATCACTGTGAATAACACTTGCAAGAAATTTTTAAAAGAATGCTGGACCAACTTACCGACTGCTTTGTAGTAAACCTGGGAATTGTATGCCCGATCAATAATTTTATATTCACGTAAAAAATTAACTCGGATAAAAGGGACCCACCCTTTTACCAAATTAAAAAAAATCCATTAAGTTATTGGTCACATTAACCTACCGATTATGATCTCTTGCATTTTGGTTTTAAAACATTCCTGTGGAAATCACATCGTTCTATAAAGTTCACCGTTAATAGTGAAGATTAAAAAATCAGAAAAAGATTCAGTCTCACCACATTTAATTACTGTAACATTTTGCAATTGTGCTCGTCGTCCTTTGGTACATTCATAAACCCAGTGTGTATGATTTTTAAATGAGAGGTTCCGGTATTTGACCTTACTGGGTTTTTTTTAAAATTTAGACTTCTTAAACGTTAAACGCTTTGGATTGGTAAAAAAAACTCACATGTGCACCAACAATCTTTTATTAGGCCTACATGTTTTCTTTTTCTCAATGCTGTTGTATGTTGCTGGGCTCGAGTTTCTCCAAAATTAGTGATATCACATCCAATCCATTGCTTAGCCATTGTTGTTGTAGCTTTTCTTTCAGCGCCCAAAAATTCAACTTTTCGGCAAACTTGGAAGCCCAAATTTTTGTTTTTACAACAAGCAACTGTATTTGTTAAATTTTTTACAAAACTTCTGTCCAAAAGTCTAACATAACAGCTCGGGTCATCTTTATCGCCGTATTTGACGCCCTCAGTAGCGGAAGATGAAGTAACGTTAGATGAAGCAGGTAATCGTGACTCCGTTTGATCTGTTTCTATTGGCAGCATCGGGCATTTTTCAGTTTTTTTTCTCGTTTTGGTTATTTAGGGTTTTTTATACTGTGCTTACCGTCACAAATCAAACACTGTATAAACCAATTTACATAATGGTAAATTTTTTTGGTATTTTTGGTACTTTCATCAAGTATTTTTTAGACAATACAGAGGAATTTTCAAAATT
This sequence comes from Catonia carolina, assembly GCA_035578175.1. Lineage (NCBI taxonomy): Eukaryota > Metazoa > Arthropoda > Insecta > Hemiptera > Achilidae > Catonia > Catonia carolina. The sequence continues at coordinate 356,020,798 of JAQMRL010000001.1, forward strand.
TCATTTCAACGACTCGCCTTAATATATTTTTATATAAATTACATACCATTGCGCATACTCAAACAGAATTGTAATCGTAGTTAATCGATAGTTTCGCGTAAATTCATTTTATCTCCAAAATTGTTACAGAATTGAACACCATAGAAAAGGAAATAATTCGTTGAAACTAATATTTAATTAATTGAATCGGTATTTACCTGTATGATGCATTTATTTTGACTCCGGTTGTTACGTATTAAAGGACTACCCAATTTGGTGACTGTTTTTTTTATGCGTAATTACTCGAGCCTTGATAATTAGTAACACCCAGTATCCTCATGGTTTTCATCTGGTTACCTCACTGAACCGTTTGCCCACCGGTGTAACTTAGTATCTTGGTACAATATTTTATTAGTTAGTAAATTAATGTAGCGAATGTTGACTGTTTAATAAGAATTTTTTTGAAATTTCTGTCCAACATTTTTTCTTTATTTTAGATAATTAAAATACAGTGGAAACGGTTAACACGAAACGTCTACGCCAGTTATTTATTCGTATTAACCGAATTTCGTGTTAACGGAACGAACAACGTAAAAACCAGAGAGAGATGCTTTTATCAGCTTATCAGATTACGATATTATCAGATGTTACAGAAAAATGAATACATTCGAGCAACATATAGTTTTTGTTAAGATTATTCTTACTATTGTCAATGACCATTGTATTTGCTAAGTTTTTATTTTGTGTTGTGTTGCCGGCTTACTGCGTCATGATTCATGAAGTTAACTTTTTATTACAAGTGTATTTTCGCCGCCTCCGTGGTCCAGTGGTTAAACCACTCAACATAACTTCAAAGCGGAAGGTCCCTGGTTCAATACCCGGCTAATGTCGGGAAATTATTATACGCGTACAGTAGACTCGCAGATCTATGACCGATTCTGTACTTTATTTAATCCTTATTTGTCGTAAATAACCAAAGCTGTTGATGCGACTTAAAATAAACTAAAAATGGTTATTTTAGTGTAATTAAAGATTCGTCAAAACCTTGATCATTATCGACTACATTGGGTTATTAAGTTTCGGTGGGTTGTAATGTCCCATAATTTTCTACATCCTGGTCAGAAACCAAACTCGGGGCTTTCAACTTAGCTGTTCATTGTATTCTATTATGACCCCAGATATTGCGGCTAGTTACAGTTTTTTGTTACCGCCTATTTTTTAATTATTTTTATTAAAAACTAAAGGCCTTGTCCCTTACGAGATCCTTGTAGCCAAACATACACCGCCTTCTAGACTTATTTAAATTCCTAATATGTGTACATTGCAATCTGTTCAATTCAGAACAACAAGCAACCATGACCCAATGAGATGAAGATAATGTGTATGACGCGTAAATGAGGTATACTCTTGTACACACCCAGGTCGACCTATCCTGAAAGAGTATGGTTAATTGAACTCCAACCATCAAAGTACACCGGCAACCACTGTCTAGTATTCAAATCCATTTAAAAGTAATTACTTTTACTAGGATTTGAACTAGGAACTTTCGTCTCCGCTGTTAAATAAACTGTTAAACAGCTGACACGCGGCGGCGACGACTTAACCTCTAGACTAACCCGGTGGGGGCGCCTTCTAGACTTAACGCTAATTAATTGCCCCTTGGCCGTTCTAGGGTTAATGCAAGAACAGCTTCGCATTTTTAGAATTGGTTTAACCAATGGAAGAAAGTTAATAGTCGGGTAGAATTGTGTTCCCTGGCTTCCTATTTTTGAGTTAAATAAAAAAAAATCAGTATTGCTATATTGTTTTGTGTTTTTGGTTGCATAATGGCGATTTGGGCGATCAGTTTACAGCCAGCTATAAACACACACACCTTGTTGAAATACCAACTAATAAAAACAAAGAAACAGGCTAACAAATTAGGCCGTTATCAACGCATTCCCGATTAGAAACAGTTCAAATGGAACTAAATATATTCTAGTATTTCTGTACTGTGTTTCACTTTTTCTTTGCATTTTTCATTCTGGATACGTTGGGTAAATCCCACTTACTGATCATATGAAGATTTGTTGTTCCAAATATTCGTTATCGTATACTAAAATATGTATTTTTTAAATGGTATGGTTGAGCTGGTAGATACCGGGAACGCCCTAAAGAAAGTGTAGCCTTTATACATAATTATTTATCAAAGCGAAAGATAAATAGTCTTGTCTTTCTAGGAATTTAGAAATTTATAATCGTCGTTGTGTCGGTTGTATCAGGAGGAAATATTCCATTATCATAATAACATTATACGCACATTTATTGTATAACTCATTACAACATACAAAATAGTGAATTAAACATATTTCTGTTTTACTCAATCATTTCCCTCAGTTACGTTTTCCCCATACAGAGAGTATAAGTAGGATCCCTGTGAAAATTTCAGGGGTCTCTGCTTTCTTTCGAAAATTTTATTTTTTCAAAATAACAAACGTAAAGACAAATGCATAAAGCTACTTAAAACAATAAACACAAATATTTAAAGCTACAATATTATAAACTTTTTTTAAATTTTATGTGAAAACCCGCATCAGATCGATGCAGGCATGATTGCTATTGGTATATCGTTTAAGACCTCTAAGGAAAATCAGAGAAAAATTTAGAGAAGCTGTTAAAATCATTCTCCGTTGTATAGATTATATTGGTTTTGACGTTTTGTGTTTCAAAAATAATTGTTTTGTTCCAGGGTTACAAAAAATAGTTCTGTTTCTTATCACGTGATCAGCCAATTATATGACTGAAGCATTTAAGAACTGAAGAGGTAGAGGTGTGACAGACTTCAGTTACAGTTAACTCCTCTGAGAGTAATTAATTTAATTATACAGCCAGACCCTGTGGTGAATGAAGTGAAGGTGTCATTTGCAGGGTGGAAAGTAGATGCTTTTCGGAGGGCTCGGCATGCTGATAAACATACTTTTTCACTCGGTGAGGAAGGCAATTTTAAACCAGCTCACTCCTCGTTTTATTTGGTAAATCCTCTAGAGGTTAAAACAGCCTTTCGGCTGATGACCTAAAAAAACAACAACAACAAATAATTGTTGAATTACAACATTGTCAAACAAGTCAATAAAAGTTTAATTTTGTTAATGAGGGTTAGTAATAAAAATGGACACAATCATTGTTTTGAGTGTTTTAGAATGGCACTTTTCCTTGATTTTTCATTTGTTGTTGAGCGAATGATAATACTCGCTTTTCCGCATTCAGAAAAATCGGCAACATTTGTTGTATCTATGCATTTTCAGGAAACTCAACAAATTTTAAAACGTTTCTGTGTAGGTTATTATTACAAAGCTAAATGTTTAGAAAGACGCGATTGTTACTGGATAGTAACAGAATTTTTTTGTTAAAATGTAGAAAGGAAATTCGAGGGCTACCTAGTTTAAGAAAGAGCTGCTTCTCTTGTTTATTTTTACTTCTCTTGAAAACGTGTGCTCTACGTACGTACGCGCACGTACGTGTCCTACCTGTGCTATTCGTATGCAAGCAAGTGTGGTGTGTGATGTTCAGTTGTTCAGTGTTGACACAAACACAACCCAAGCAGAATTGAGGTTAACATGGCGGCTGTGACCTTGGTAGAATAAGATTTTCTTGTTTTTTAGGGTTGGTATGGAAGGCTATGGAACACCCTCGCTTGCCCTGTTCGATTCATTATGTGTATACCGAATATATCATAAAACCCCGTAAGCCCCCTCCTTTCAGTCATTTAACATTTTTACAGCAGGCTGTGATTTTAGAAAAAATGTTTTCTTAGGTTTTCTAATTCTATAGTTCTCTCGCATTACGGTATGTGTTTAAATTAAATATGTAACAGTCGGTTGTTGTACAAAAAAAAAACAATCATATGTTTAGAAATACCTGCCGAAAAAATAATTCGTAAATTTTTCGAATTTGTGGTTAATCCTTGTAGTTTTATAAATTTATTTTGCTGTTTTGTAATGCAAAATTATGTGTAAAATGCAAAAGTTTCAAATTTTTTTTATCAAGGTGATGGTATTTTGTTTTGACGCGGTTTTTGAGTGACTTGTAATTTTGTAGTTTAAATTTTCAAGAACGAAAATAATGTTCGAATTTGTAGTCCAGGAAACGAACAGAAGAAGGCTGATGTTTCAGATATGATTGTAAAAAAATAACCTTTATAATAAATTCTCTTAACTGTTTCGTATTTATTTGTCTTGTTTTGTGTGCAGTTGAATGTTTAAGCATTACTTTTCTGATCGCAAATTCTCCAAGATTGATATTTCACCATAAATATTTTAAAATTATGATTTTGATAAATTCTTTTTTGTATTTAGTGGAAATATAAATGTTAGTTGTATATTAAGTTCCTTATGAAATTTATAATTACTATTATACAAGTTAATACAATTAATTGTTATATTTTTCAGCTCTATGAAAAATTAAGGTGTATTGTCAGAAATAAAGTAAAGCCTTGTGAATTTGGTTAATTCGGTTGTTAATGGCAATTCATAGGCTATCATAAAAACTTCATTCTCCATATTCTGTAGATGTGTGTCATTTTATAGACAAATATCCATGTCATTTTTAGTGATGAAATAATAATTTTGTTTCTTTTTCTGTGTTTCAGACAAAAAGAAAACATGGCTACTGCATTCTCAGACCAGAACTCGATGCTCTCTTGCCTTAACAATTTATGTTCATTTGATTCTGACGATTTATTTTTAAATGATTTACTACAAGACAAATCTGAATCGCCTGTCTATGTCTGTGGTAACTGTGTTGATATCAAAATCTCTGCAACGGCGAGATGCAGAGATTGTAACCAATATTTGTGTGATAGTTGTGTAAGAGCCCATTTAATGGCAAGATTAACTAAAGACCACTACATTTCTCGGCTTACAGGAGGAAGTCCAATACAGTTATCGCCATTTTCAAAGTCTGGGTCAAGCCCTAATGGGAATTCCTTTTGTGAAGTTCACGTCAATGAAATTGCTCGGTTTATTTGTGATACTTGTTGTGTAACCATCTGCACAGAATGCACCAATGGTTTTCACAGAGGACATGCATTTTCCTTTTTGCAAGATACTATGGATAATATACGTACAACAAGTCTAAAACTATTGTCTGACTCTAAAGCAGGTGCTGAAGCTGTAAAAGATAGCTTGGATATAACTAATAAAATGATAGAATCTGTTAACAAAAAAGCTCTTATGGTAGCAAGAGATATACATGTAGTCGCTATTAAATTTCAGACTGCCATTAAAGATCGTGAAACAGAACTTCTCAGCAAAGTCGAAAACATTAGGAAAATGAAAGGTCAGGTCCTACTTAAACAAATAGAAGGATTACGAAATGCTCTGGCTCGTTTTAATCTTACTGCGGAACATTTGTCTGAAGCTCTGGAAATTGGGTCTCCCACGGATTTACCCCAAGTCAACATTCAAGCATTAAAGGATCTATCATATATGACAAGATCTAGATCTATTCATATTGGTTTAAATCCACAAGAAGATGATTCAATCAGTTTTGTTCCGCCAGAATTTGGGTTATTGAGAGCAGTCAGTACGTTTGGTGAAGTAAATTCTTCATCCTATCAGCAAAGCCATTTAAGTGTAGGTGAAGGATTACTGAGTACAGTTGCACGTACTAGACAGTCATCTCTTACATTACCAACAAAAAATCATATAGATGATTTAACCAATGGCCACGATTCATTATCGACATTTCTTGGAAGTAACGACAGTTTCCCTAGTACTTTGTCACCAGAGAATGATTCTGGTTATTTGTCTTACAGATTTAACGATTGTCTACCAAGTATGGCACCTAGTTCCCAACTGTTGACTAGAAATAGACCAGGAGTTCCTAATTTATTACCAGCTTGTGTATACAATTCACGTAAATTTAACAATAATGTTGGTAGTGTGACATTGTCATTTGGAAAGGAAGGTGATGGTGATGGTGAACTTTGTCGTCCATGGGGTGTATGCTGTGATCGAGAAGGTAATATTGTTGTTGCCGATAGAAGTAACAATAGGATCCAGATATTTAAAAGCGATGGTACATTTGTACGCAAATTTGGTAAACATGGTTGCGAACCGGGTCAGTTTGACAGACCAGCTGGTGTAGCGATGAATCCATTGGGTCATATTGTTGTGGCTGATAAAGATAATCATCGAATCCAAATATTTACTCATGAAGGCCAATTTTTATTCACGTTTGGTGATAAAGGTTCTAAGAATGGACAGTTTAATTACCCCTGGGATGTTGATGTTAATTCAGAAGGGCAAATCGTTGTATCAGATACAAGAAATCATCGCATTCAGATATTTTCCGGTGAAGGAAATTTCATTTGTAAGTACGGATTTGAGAATTCTTCTGGGATGTGGAAACATTTTGATTCACCAAGAGGCGTGTGTTTTTCACCAAATTCATCGGTAATTGTCACAGATTTTAATAATCATCGTTTAGTTGTTATTGAAAATAACTGTTTACATGCAAGATTTTTGGGTGCTGAAGGGTCTGGTACAAAACAATTCTTAAGACCTCAAGGTGTGGCTGTTGATTATGATGGACATCTGGTGGTAGCCGATTCAAGGAACAATCGTATTCAAGTGTTTGAACAAAATGGCAGCTTTGTCTACCAGTTTGGTTCAGCGGGTAAAGAAACAGGTCAGTTAGATCGACCCAGTGGTGTTTGCCTCACTCCTGATGGAAAAATTGTAGTTGTTGATTTTGGTAATAATCGAATTCAAATTTTTTAGAAATAAATTTTGAAAAGTGTTTTTTAAAAAAAATATTTCATTAGTTTCATATGGTATTAAAATTTTTATGTTATCACAGTTTTGACATAAAAAATCAATAATTTATTAAAATTAGTGAATTTTTTTAAATTAAAATTCCGATAACTGCTTTATACGAGTCTATAAGTTAAAAAGAATTACAAATTAAGAAGGTACAGTTTAAAATGCAGTACAAAAGTTTTACAAATAAAACACCATTATCTGTAAATTCTCACTTATTTTTCGTAACTAAATATCCTTTTAATATAGCTTTAACAAAAAAAAATAAAATTTAACCCCTTTGTACCTTCAAATAAATTTTCTTTTCAAAAATAATTTTTTTCTTGACGATTATAAAATAATCAATAAAGTAATTACCTAAACAAACTAAATTCTAAATGTTTGTCTAAATTGTATATGTGTTTTTGAGATTTATTTGTTTTTTGACTTCCATAAATTGGATATGTAAATATTAACAAAAGACATTTTGTTGTAATAAAAATACGAACAGATTTAATGGAATTAAAAAAAAAAGAAATCTGTTCTTAAAATGTACTAAAAATATTAACGATTGGTGCAGATTCAATAAATTGAAGCTAAAGTTGTATATAAATGGTTTGCTAATTTAGTAGTACGACATGTTCCAGAACCACATAGAATGTTTGGCATTCTGGAGGAAAAACTAAAATTTACTATATAAGTTTAGATTTAAGTTAGTATAATATGTCTACATAATTATTATATGTTGTTAATTTGTATTATCATTTAGTAATTTTTAGATTATTATTATTATTATTATTTCGTTGTTATGTATTTTCATTCTATTTTGAAAGAAATTATACCTATGTGGTTTAAATATGAATTTATGTAGGTTGGTAAGTTTTTTATTACTTTGTTCCTGATTATATATTTTTTAATTGTTTAATTGATACATAATTTATAATATATCTACCTCAAATTAGTACAAACAATGCTCATCTGATATTATATTGTTTATTTTCAAGTTTCTTTGTTATTTTTTCGCATCTTTTTTGTGTTGTAGTCATAATTTGTTATATGTTTTTGACATCTAATTTTTTTGTAGTTCAGTTATTTTTAGCATTTAATGAAATCATTCTTTAGGAATTTAGGTTAGTAAATTTGTGTTAGTAACCAATAATAGTGTTAGTATTATTCCTCCCTATATGTTATACCCCATGGATACTTTTTAATCATTAATTTTCGAGATAATGGCTGGAAAATTATTATTTTTTGGTTATTTCACTTAGGTTTAGTAGTCAATAACACAAAATATTTTCATCTCGGTAAATTTTCGTTAAATTTTTGAATACATATTTTGTCTGATATTTTATTATTGTTTAACTATCACGTTAAGTAAATTGACAATTTTTTCAGTTTGTGGGTTTTCCTTCTTTTAAACTCTTATCTTTTTGTTTCTTTTAGTTCCTATTAGCTTTACATCGAGTTAATTTCTAGTTCAGTATACAATTGATAATTTCTGATTTTGATTCTACATTATATTCTTTTCTGTCGTTAAACAATCCATAAATATTTTGTTTTAAATATAATACATTTTTTTGGTGTATTGTATCTCCATTAGTTTGATTGCTGTGGTGATAATCAGACTTTATGTTATCTCAAGATATTTTGTGTAAACCATGTTAGTTTTAATTTTAATTCTTTACCTTTTTGTAGAATTTTTTCCTTCATTATACGTACTAACACTATTTCATAACATGTTATATTTAACTCACTACAGTTAATGCTATCTCAATTTGATAATGATAAATTTTTATTATTTTTTTCATATTAATTTTTGTTTTTTAAATGACTAAATTTTATAAATAATTTTAATCTGTAGGTTCTTATTGTTTGTTCCGCTGATTTTAAATTCAAAGTTGTTTTGTATATTTTAAGTGTTCTATGAAACTTTTTTTTAAATACAATTTTAACTAATTAAAATTTCTTAAAACTATGTCCAGACTTAAATAGCTATTGATTGATTTGTTAGTAATAGTAGAGTAATAAATATCAGGAAATGAAAATTACATTCATGAATAAGATTAAAAACAAAGACAATTAGTTTTCCTGGTAACCTACTTCCATGTAATTTATCATTCATAATCTTATGTATATTCAATGATATTATTATCACGCATAAAAGTTTCTAAATCTGATGTCTGGAAGTTAAACTATTCACGATATTTTATTTGATGTTTTTTTTTAAAGATAATGAATCATTGGTTGATCTACATTGTTTTATTACATTTTATATGTTTTAATTTTATTGTATGGTTATATTTTTTAATAATATTTTTATCTTTGTGTAAGTTGAGGTGTTCAATCATAATCCATTCTGAGTAGGTGCTAAATTTTGTGCTACTATGGAGAATTATATCCTCTAATTATATCATATTAGTTACAAAATGAGTCAATCATTTTTTACTCCAAAATAAAAAGAGTTTTTATGTGTTGTTTAATCAATCAGTTTTCATGAAACCAATTGATTGTTTTTACAAATAAAAATTTAGGGGTGATGTTGGTGTTACCTAATTTATTTTTAAAAAAATTGTCTAAAAATTGTTTAAGTAAATAGCTATACGTCTTAAAAAGTTATTGATGGAACAAAATAATAATTGTATTAAAATTTTCAGTTTAACTGACCAAACTAATATGGTGAAAACTTTTAATTTGCAAAAATATTTATTTGATTTGTAATTTCTCTTATAAAATTATTTGAAATTCAATAAAAATAAATAATTAATGATATTAGTAACTAATATCATAATATAATACACAGCATTTATTTAAATTTTCATCAATTTTTTTGCCTTTCAGCAATTGTCTGAAATAAAACAGAAAAGATAATAATAAAATGAATATCTTTTAAAAATATAATACAATAATTGCAAGTAAATATTAAACTAAAAGTGAAAAATTTCACCAAACCAAACAAAAATTCACTAGGCACGGCTTAGACTAAATGCACAACATTTAAATTTCCATCAATTCTTTAGCCCTTTAGCAATTGTCTGATTAAACAAGAAATTTAATAATAATAAAGTGAATTTCTTTTAAAAATATAATCAATTAAAAATATTTTTTTAATGTACTGGCTGTCAGCCAGATATATACAAAAGATAATTCAGATTGTTAAAGAATTTTGACATAAGAATTATGTTTTATTAAATGTTACTTTTAAATAAAATGCTTAAAGAATCCAAATTAAATCTATTAATGCAATTTTTTAATTAAAAGTAATTTTTCATAATAAAAGAAGAAAAAAACAAAGATTTCTTTGTTGATAAATCAATTTTATAATGTTAAGATTTCTGTGATCATTGATTAAGTGTTAAAATTCTAAGTGTAAATTTTCAAAAAAAAATTCCTTTAAGAATATTCAGGGTAAATAATACTTTCTGTAAGCAATGCCCATGTGGAAGGGCTTTACCATGAATTTTTACTTAGTATTTTTTTTTAGATTGAAGATATTTCTAGGTAATATTAATTTACTAAAGGCAAATGCTGAGTTTTTCTATTAAAGCGGGAAAAATACAGGCAAAATTATTGTAACTGTAAATACATCAGTTAGCAAGTTAAAATTTGATGAAGAAATTCAGTGATATTCGTTTGATTAAAAAAGATTTGTAGGAGATTACTCCAAGAGAAATGTGGAAATTGAAAATAAACCTTTCCTCAAGTTAAACCATGAAGTCATTTTCAAATGCAATTAAAAAATATAATTTTCCATAGTATCTACGTGTATAATATCTTTTATTATACTAGAAAACATCTTTCATATTCTACAACAATTTTTATAAAATTTTTAACATATTTTTTATTGTCCTAAAATAATTTTCTTGAATATTTTTAGTAAGTAATTATATTAGTAAAATTTTAATTTGGTAATAATAGTACAAATAAAGGTAAATTAATTAATTAAATAACAATAAGAGAATATAACTCTGCGTGTGGTAGGTTTTTTTACATAATTTCTCATTCATTATCTAATAAAAGTTTTATATATGTATTTATCTGTCGTACTCTGATTCTATTATTATCCTGAAAAGGTAATTGTAATTATATTTGTATTTGATCATTGATGTTACAAAATGAACTACAATCAGTTTGTAAATAAGGTATTATATTTATATTATATATTTATTCATAATCAGAGTATACAAGACTGATGATCTGTAAAATATATTGTTATAATGATGATTATTATTATTATATTAATATAATTATAAATTATACAATAATTACCGTATTGTACAATTATATAATCATTTAAGACTGATAATTTAGACTGATTGTTTTTTATATTATTATAATTTATAAAATAAAACAATGTATATACATTTACAAATAATTATCAAATTTTATGATACGTATATACAGGCTAAAATATATTACAATGATTATTGTATAGTACAATTTCATAAGTCTGATTTTTTTGAGGTATCGTGTTTTTCAATATTCTAAATACAATATTCAGTATAATAATAAATAAATTCTAATTAAATAATATAAAGTGTGTTAATCATAATTTTATAATTACTGTATTTACCCGAATATAAGACGATCCTTAAAACTTTAATTCAAATTCTAGAAAAAAACAAATTTTTTAATGTTAATTGTTTAATTTAAAATGAAATTAACACTACATTATATAAACGAAACACTATACACAAAAGAAACTTCAAATTTTCAAAGTTCTTTTAAGCTTCACAAACATCTTCAACTCCATTCTCATCGTCTTTAATACTTAAACTAGACTAGGCTACTAACACGGTTACCCAGTGGTGAGTATGGGAAGCCATGGGCTCTAGAATCGCCTATAACCCATTCTATGAACAAGACAGGCCTACGTTTCATTTTGTTTTTCTTAGAAATATTCAATGCATCAATGTAAATGACATCTCTCATCTTTGATCAAATGGGTTCTAGGCAATCCTATAGCCCATTCTACCCAACAGACAGGTAATGTTTTTCTAAAACATTGTTTCAATAGATATCATTTAGTTTATCGTATATGTCCATTCCAAGTACAATCATTAGATACCTACTACTTTTACTATAGGCCTATACAACATTTTTAAATCTTTAATTTTTATATCTTCGTTATGGCTTGTGTAAATATTCAAATGTAAGGCGACCTGGAATTTTTAAGGAGAAATCTCAGGAAAAAACCTCACCTTATATTCGGGTAAATACGGTAACTCATTTCATAAATTTTGTATCAGTATTTGTTTTTACCATTTTAATAGGTCCGTGTGAATTTATTAAATATTTGTTTCAATGTACAAAATATTAACATAATGTTTATGTGGATGATATTATGGAACATAAGAACAAAGGTGATGTTTTAAAGTGATAGTTTTGAATCATGGGATTTTTGTTATTCTGTTACTTGCCTTTTTTTTAATAATAATTATTTGAAATAAAATTCTGGTATATTGTTTGTTGGTCTAAATTTTAATACTTTTTGCCCTTCAATGTTTCTCATGTTTTAACCTCAATTTAATCCTACTCTGGCGTCATCCTCTTTTCATGTCTCGTAAGCATCATCACCTGATAAACAAATTCCCACAACAATCATCTCCAAAATTCTCATGTTCTTATACCACTTTAACTTCTCAAATTTCACTTTTTTCACAATTCTGACATCAACTCCAGGTCTAGTTCGGACAATCTCATTTCTAAGTCTGATGAATCTCGTTACCCACCACAACTCTTGACACCTATAATTTATCTCCATTGCTTCCTGGAGTTTCACACATCTATCTGACATCTCCCCTATAGGTAATGATACTTTCAATTATTGTTTTATAGAACAGCTTTTAAACTTAGATGGTTGTATTCTGGCTTCAAATTATCGACTGCAATGAATTTACAGCAGCTCTTCCTTTGGCAATTTTCTCTGCACTCCAACCATTTGCTGACACCCAAGTACCTAGGTAATTATTTACTACCTAGGTATTTATTATTTCAGTCCCTAGTAACTATTTCACCTAGTCCTATTTTAGTATCTAGGTAACTATTTACTATTTTAGTCCGAGGTCTGAACAATTTTTTTGTTTTTTTAATTTCTCCTCAGTTATTGGAAATAGTTTAAATTATGTAATAATGACCCAAGTTGTTCACTGATATGTTAAAAATTTTCTTAGCATTTTGAGGTTCAAACTTGTAAGTTCATTACTATACAACCAAATTTCTTGTCCAATCAATGTAACTTCGTAATTAAAAGTCATTTTGTACCACCTGATGACTGGGCGTTGAGGCCTAAAACCTTTTGTGGCTTTAATTTGTTAGTACAGTGTAAACAACCACCCGTTTTAGTTGCTACTTTTGCTTGTAATCGTGGTTTTTTTAATTTGCGTAGGAGACTTGGTGTTGGTTGTTTAGTATCTGTTGCCTACTAATCATCATACAAAATCACTCAACCAGCCATTAAGTTTTAACAAATCATGGGTGCCTTTGTATCAGCTCAATTTGTTTGAATATGTCCTGGAAAATGATAAGCTTTACAGTTCATCATAAATGGCAAATATTCTTTTGCAATTATTTTCAATTTTAAAATTGATGGTAAAAGTTTTAAGCTCCAGATATGAAATAGTTAATTTTGTTTTGAAATGTTGCAATTGTAATTGTAAAAGTTTCTTGATTCCTGGGAAAAATACATCACAGTAGTATAAACCCAAGGATCTTAATTAATATCCCACCATTATAATGTGGTTAATAATTCATTCATTCTGTATAATATTTTGTACAAGCTGACCTATTACAGGGAATTACAATTAAATAATATTGATATAAAAAAATCTTTTTTACGAATATTGGTAACATTTTCATAGTATTTGAAAATTGTTTTAGTAATGTAATAAATAGTTTGTAGCAATGTTGTTAACTCTCTCTTATCTAGTTGTGTCTTTTTTAGACACAATTTGGTACAGTCAACTGCCAGGATAAATCTTTAAACCTGGTAGTTTGTTTAAGATTATATTTTATACACATTTCTCAAGTGAACTGAATAAACAAAGAACTTAGTTCTTTGAAGACCATGTTTTTCCATTATATATTTTCCCTTGAGAAATGGTATTTTTTTAATATTTATGCATTTACATGATGACAATATAATGTCATGTATACGTGTAATTTTGTACAAACTCAGGCCAACTAGTTGTGAGATATACAGTTATAATATCAGTGACCTGCCCATAACAGACAGGTGGAGTGTCAAATTATTTACACTCAATCTGTTCGTTGCAGGGCTAAAATAAATAGTTCTGTTTCTTATCACATGGTCAGTCAATTAAATGACTGAATCATTTAAGAACAGAAGAGGTAGAGGTGTAAAAGACACTAATCAGAGTTATCTTCTCTGAAAGTAATGAATTTCATTGTACAGCCAGACCCTGTGGTGAATGAAGTGAAGGTGTCATTTACAGAGTGGAAAATATGTGCTTTTCAGAGGGCCCGGCATGCTGATAAGCGTACTTTTCCACTCAGTGAGGAAGGCAATGGTAAACCACCTCACTCCTCGTTTTACTTAGTAAAACCTCTGTAGGTTCAAACCAGCCTTTCGGCTGTTGACCTAAACACAACACAATATCAGTGAATGTTTTGAAAATTTACTAATTTTTAGTACAAGTAAAAATGAGACCATTATTGGGATTTAAATCCAGTATCAAAAAATTGTAATAATAGTGAATCACCTAAGCCAGATTCCAGAGCTACTTGGTTTGCTAAAATACAAAGTTTTATGAGATTTTTTTGCCCTTTGTGGACACAGACGATTAGTTTCATGGTAGATTTAATTATAGGTTGAGATTAAGAATTTTATTCTTAAGAAATGTATTTACTTGGGGAGAAAACTTATTGAAACCATGCATATTTCATTAGGTATTTTTTTACTTTTGTTCGAAAACGGTGAATTCATATAAAAAATATCCATTATTAGTCCTGAGTAAAGTAAGCGACTTTATCATTTATTAGACTTCATTTTTAAAAAAATTGTATGATGAATTGTAGAGTAAAAAAAGAAAAATCAGATTCATAATAGCTCAGATTGTTCAGTGAATAAAAAAGTAATTAACAATTTTTAAAAGAATTCTTTTGTGGCTTATTACATTAGTCTTGTATTAAGGGATAATATTCCTTCAAGTTCATATTGTGAAATGATCATTGTTCAAAATCAACGGTCTAGAATTCACACATAATCTTGATTTCTGTGAAAATTCTCAAAGCACGTATCTAGGCAAAAAACAGTGGTGTCAACCCAGTTTTCACGCATTAAATTTCCCATATTATTTTGGTATAATTTTGATGACTAAAAGGAAAATTTAAGTCCAAATCTCATGTAAATGAGCAGATGTATCCGTTACATGGGCTGTGAGAATGATTTTTTTACAGATATTTCCATCAATAGTCCACAAAGGGTTAATAAATCCTTTAATATCAATGAATAAATTTAAAAAAACTAATGGCAGAGATTTTTGTATGGCTACTTTTCAGTTAATAACTAATATTAGTATTGAAGTTAATCTAGCAAATATGCTCTTTAGGTTTGGGGGTTGGCTGTCTATATAATAAACTATGTAATGACTGAATACTGAATCAATGTTAACTGGTGAAGAGTGAGTCCATTATACTTTAACATTCTAGAGTAAATTTATTATAAATGATTATAGTGTGTAATATATAAATATATAATTATTATTATTACTGCAAAATAAAATTTTGTTACAGTTATATTATAAATAGTAATGATGTTTTTGTGAATCGTGTTTTTCTTTTTTAAATTTTATTTAATATAATAATTAGGTATTATAAGTACATATATATATATATTAATATTTAAGTCGTACATTTATGTGTATTAAATAGAGTGTATAGTTTGTTTAATCAGAGCTTCATTTACTGAAGCAAAAAAAAACATCCTTATGGTATGACAAAAGTTCTGTATTTTACGTTTTTTTCTTTTTCTTTTATTTTTTGCATCCAGGAGACTCCAAAGGGAGTATAGGACATGTCAAGATAAAACTGATAAACAAAAAGTTTATTACAATGATAATTTCATCACTTACCACCAAAAATTTGTTTCTGCTACTGCTTACTTCAGTAGGCTTGTCATGAACCCCATTGTATCAAATATCATATAAAATTAAAGATTAAAAAGTCAAACACAATAATAAATTCATCTCTTACCAATAATTTTTTCCCGCTACTGCTTAACTCAGTAGGCTTGTCATCAACCCCTTTGTATCAAATAGTACATAATATTTGTTTAATTAGAAGTTAAATATGTTTCAACCAAAAACTATTTAGAAAGGAATTTGTGCACACTGTAAAATGTTTTATCAATCAAATATTGTTTTAGCTTTTTTTTAAAATGACTTAAATTGTCACAACTTTTTAAACCTTGTAGCAATTTATTGATGTATTTTCTACCTGCATAAGTTGGTTTTTGTTCAAACAATTTAGTGTTGTGAGTAGCAACATAATAATCGATTCTGTTTCTCATGTAGTGGTTGTGAACATCTAAATTCTGTAAAAAGGTATTTGTCTTTACGTACATTATCACTTCAAAAATGTACAAAGAAGGAACTGTGAGCAATTGCAGCTCTTTAAATTGTGATCTGCATGAGGTAAGGTGGTGACTCCCATCATACACCTAACAGCTTTTTTCTGTATTTTAATAACTCTTTCCATGTTACACTGTGATGAAGTACCCCATACTAATATGGCGTACCTGATATGAGATAAATTAAACCATGATAAGCTGCTACAAGCATTTTTTATCATTTAATCTGGCAATTTGTTTTAATACAAATACCTCAGATGATATTTTACCACAAATTTGGTATAATAATCCCACAATAGAGTCCTATTTAGTGACATTCCTAGAAACTTCACTGTTTGCACATGATCTAAGATATTATTTTGTATAAAGACATCCACTTCTCTGTTTTCCCTTACATTGTGTTTGTTTTTGAACTGTTAGTACTGACACTTTTTCCCATTAACTTAAGATGTAATGCTGCAGATTTTTTTTGTGTTATATTATTTTCTGTCATTAATTAATGTGTGTACATTTATGAATAATTTGGTTTTTACCACTGTTTTGTTACTAAAATTATCAACTATTAATCTTCAAAAATACATTTCAATGCAGTCTGGTAGTATTATAGTCCCATTGATGTGTAGTGGTCAGTGCTACTGACTTCTATGCCACCAGATTCAATTCCCGGTTGAGTGTGGCATTTTTTTCATATGTATCACTCCTTCACTAGGCTTATGTAGGTAGCCCACTTAAAGAAATAATTAGTTAATTTAATTTTCAACCATTTTTGTGGTTTGTATGATTAAAGAAATATTTATGTGATATTTTTTTCTTTGAATACTCAAATTACTTGCGTAATATCTTCAGTTTTTTAATGTTTTAAAAGTTGCATCAGTAACAACACGGCCATTAGCGACTATTTTGGATTAAGGAAATGGTGGGTTTGAACGAGTGATAATTTTCTAAAATAGCTGTAAATCAATTTCAGGACTTTGCAGGGTACCATGCTAACTAACCACTGGGCCATAAACTTAAACGACATTTTTGTTTGAATTATTTTTTACTTCTAATCTTTTCTCCATTTTTAATTCGATTTGTGTTCAAGATAGATCCATTCCGGAGGAGGGTTCCTTGAAGCTTGATAAACTATAGAAAAATATGTTTACTTATTTTTTTTCTACCATAAATATTAAATTGTACAAAAAACTGAATTTTTATGTCCTCAACAAATGACCTCAAAATTCATTATTTTTACAACATAAGTTCCTTTAAAGCAGTTTTATCTTTTATACATCCATGCTTTGTTTGAGAATCCTTTTAACATTCTTGTACGCTGAATTGAATTGTTCAACTTCTGTTTCTTCTTTTTTTTTATATTTTCCTGTTTTGTTTTATGTATTTTTCAGCTATCCTCTTTTGCTTCTGATCTTTGTTTATTTCCCCCCTGTTCAATGTATTCATCAACTTTACTTTCTTTTGGAATCCTTACTAGATGTTGGCTGGAAACATCTATTAAAATATTATATTCTGCATTTTTATCATATATTTCTTATTCATATTTTTAATTTTGTTAAAACATCATTAAAATTTTATCATTCTTCAAGTTCATGACATGCAGAATTATAATGTTTAATTTTTGTGCTTAGGGTGTATAATTTAATAATAAAAGAATTACTCTTAAGGCTGCGCCTCACCACTCGTCAAATTCAACAGAGTGATATCGGTTGCGACCGCCAGATCGCACATTTTAATCTTGATGTAGCGAAGCTACAAGGTGGGAGTAAATTAGAAGCTGTGGTGGGGAACTAATTGCGTATGCATTCCCCGTCGATGAGCAGTCAAGGTGTTGTCAGATTTGGTCAACAGCAGGCATAAAGTACAATCGTAATCTGTCTGATTACATGTACTAAAAAAATTGTATGTTCTGTATATTCACTGTAGACGGCTGCGGTCACGCCGAAATGTGTTTTACGTGTTTGTCTAAATAAGAGTCCATTTTATCTAACGTTTATTTACATTTAGTTTACGTTGCTTCCAGAATTAAATTCTTTACAATTTTCATTGAGAAAAAAAATTTGTTTATTGTTCATTTAACAAAGCTATTGGGCATCAAACGTAGAAAACTGTATTTTTCTACAAAGAGTTTTTGCATGTTTCATTTTTATACAGCTTTATTAGGTGATTTTCCATATATATCCACCATATTTGATGCAAAAATTAGCCCCCAAAAAATTCAGTACAACTGTTTTTCACCATAGGAACTGAAATCAGGGCGAAATTTCTTGTTAGCTGTAACTCGCAAATGAAGCGTTTGCGGACATATGTTTATATGAACTTTTTCTTATTTTTAGCTCTACAAAAATGTACAAAATCATTTTACCATAATTTAAAACCAGCCTGTTCACTAACAACATAACAAATCAATATCTCTCCGAATAACAAACATTAATTAAACAAATTAAAAACAATAATCATTCCACATTTAATACCTATTTAAGAGAATAAATATTTACCATTTAACAAAAAATGGTACACGTACATATTATCAAAAACAGACACAGCGATTACAATCTATAAACTGAAACTTACAATTAAAAACCTAGTAGGCCCTACAATAATAAATGAAACAAAACTAAATACCGCAAAAATAGTAAATTATACTACTGCCTACATTATAAATTAGTAAATTTTTACATAGCATTATGTAGTAAATTACATTACCGCAAACATAATACAACTAAATACAGCTAATAAATATATAAATAGTAAATTTAGTTTACATGAAGAAGCAGGTGTTTATAAGATCAAAATGTGGTTCAGAAGATTGTGATAATTTTTACATCAGGATAATATCTAGGTCCTTTTAAAAATGATTTTAAGAATATTTACAAGCTTATAAAATATGTTAAACAAAAATCGAATAATACAATGTTTTTTCCAATAAGCAACCCGATCACTCAATGAGATGAAAATTATATGACGTATAAGTAAGATGTAGTACATCTTGTACAGACCCAAGCCGATCATTCCTGAGAGGGTGTAGGTAATTAAACCCCAACCATCAGATTACACCGATAACCACTGTCTAGTTTTCATATATCCGCGTAAAAGGAACTACCTTTATTAGGATATGAACCAGGAACCTTCGTCTCCGAAAATCAGCAGTTAAACAGCTGACTCGCGGCGGCGACTTTACCTCTAGACCAATCCGGTAGGTTTTATTTAATGAAATATATTTTTACTTTCTCTTGCCTATATGAATATATAATAAGGAAAGTATTGTTTTCATGTCTATTTTTCCAACTCGAGTTTTCACCGGATCTACAAGTTTCAGACCCCCTGAACCCAAAAAACACGTTTTTAGCGATTGGTCTGTGTTTGTGTGTGTGTGTGTGTGCGCGCGCGCGTGTGAACAGAATATCTCAAGAACGGAACATCGTACAAACTTGAAACTTAAGTTACATACCACTACCGGACCCGACACGAACATTTTCATCAAAATTGGTCAACCGGAAATAGTAGTTTATTCGTGTAATTTTTCACTTTTTTGCGATTTTCTCAAAAACTGGTCCTACGATTTTTTTAAAAATCGCCTGGTTTACTAAATTTGTTATGCTCTACACGATAGGGTAGGCTCAATGTTTGCTGAAATTCTTGGTTAGGCTGTTTTCACGTAAAAAATAGTATTTTTAAGATTGCGGCTTTAATATGCATTTTAGCGCAAAACTTTATATCATAAAAGTTGTAGAAAATTTAAAATTCTACAACTGTTATTTCAATCATTTTATTTCAATCATTATTTTTGCATAACGCTTAGTTTAGCGGTAATTAGCAATTTTTTGTTTTTTTCTCACGAAAACGTGTGGAAAATTGATTTTTTTTGTAAGACTTCGGCCTTAGTATGCATTTTATGACAAAAGTGTAGATAATCAAATTTATAGAAAATTAAAAGATCTACAACTTTCATTAATAACATTCTTCACTACAGAGCCTAGTTTAGCGTGAAAGAGTGATTTTCCGTATTTTTTAAGCCAAACTGAGGTTGATTTTCATTTTGCGTCTTTCACTCATGATTAAAATTAGGTTATGTTTATTGAGGTTAGTTTTGTTGTTCATTTGTAATGTTTTATTACTGATGTTAGGTTTATTGTTAATTATTTGCATTGACAAGAGAAAGTTGTGTGTTTCACACCAGATTTTTAACCTGATGAAGCGGTGCGCACCGCAAAAGTACTTGTAATTATTAAAAAAATACAAGCATTATAAAGGTGATAATATAATTTTTGAAAGCTAACTATTCTAGATTCGGCTTCTACGATGCTACCTAATATTTAAATAAATAGTTCGTCAACAATCATATTGCACGACATAATACCTACGTAATATTAAATTTTTATGAACAGTGATTTACTGGAAATTTGATTTCTATACCGGGAAAAGTGAATATATGAAAGAGACTCTCTCTCTGTCGCTCTCTCCCTCACTCTCTCTCTCTCGCTCGCTCTCTATTTCAGGAAATCGTCGTGGGATTCGAGGGTCGATCAGCTCTGGAAGAACATATTTCATCAAAAGGATTTCAGAGGCTGAATCATTTTCTTCTCCCAGAATTAGTCATCTCGATTTATCTTCTTAATCGAAATATCAATCGGGGTCCATCCAACAAAGAGGCAATACTTTCTTCTGGTCACATGTAGTTGGCCTTGTACCTGATGAAATAATTTTTTAAATTGTCGTTTGCGACTATTTCGATTAGCTGATATGCCTACTGTTAGTCCCTTTTCCTTTGATCACCCGGCATGTTAGTTCAAATACAAACAAATTCAACAACAACCACCCAACACAGTAATTTGCGCCTGTCAAAATAGCAAGTAATTGCCACGCGGTGAACACTAGCTAATGGGAAAAATCTACCATGAGAGGTATCATAAAGGCGAGCCCGTAGCAAACAGTCGGCGCCTGCACTGTTCCACGAAACCAAACAAAGATCAGTTTATAACTTACTAAGAAAAGTATTCTGCAAAATAAACGTTTTTATGTTACCTATGATTTTGTGTTACAGATCTGAGATTAATAAAGTAGTAACATCCTCATTGTGTTTATTTCGAGAATTAGCCTACGTATAATTCGATGTTGTATCATATATCGAGAAACGCAACAAGAATTTTTTCAATCTGTAATGCTGGTTGTTTAAATCTATACAATGTGATCTAATCTATCTACTGATCTAATCTATTTCTAAAGCCAGCGGCATATATTACAAAATTAAATAAAAAATCTGGTGTGAAACACTCACACGACTTTTCCTGTCAATGTAAATAAGGAACAATATAACCTTTGTTTAATCATGACTGAACAAAGTAAAATGAAAAAACCCTAATTTTAATGAGGGAATGGCGCAAAATGAAAATCAACTTCTGTAGAGTAAAATGCGTATAATAAAAGTTGTAGGTTTTTAATTTTCTATAACTTTTATTACATACTTTTTTCTTATAAAATGTGTAATAAGGCCGCAATCAACTTTGATGAAAAAACCAGAAAATCAATAATTGCCGCTAAACTAAAATTTAAGATTGCGATCTTAATGTGCATACTATGGCAAAAGTGTATAATCAAATGTGTACTACATTTAAAAACTTACAACTTTTATTTGATTTTTTTTTTGTATAATCCCTAGTTTTGTACTTTTGGTAACAAGTGATTTTCTGTTTTTTTTTCTATAAAGATCTGTAAAAAAATTGAATATTTTACGATTTTAGCCTTAGTGTTACAAAAATTTACAACAAAAGTGGCTATAATCAAATTTTTAGAAAATTAAAAAACTACAAAACCACAAACCTACAAATTGACTTAACAACTTTTATTTTAAGTATTTTTCTGTACAGAGCCTAGTTTAGCGTAAAACAGTAATTTTCCTTAGTGTTAAGCCAAACTGTTTAGATTAAGACAAATGTTCAACAGGTATTGTCAAACTTTCGTTATCTAATTACATAGGTACCTAATACATAACAATATTTTGAGTGGAGAATGTGGTTTTTCGAAAAAAATCAAAGGCTTTAGTAAATTTTTTAAAATAAAAATTCATGTTAATTATGTTAAATGATTTAAATTAAATCACAACGAAATACGGAACAATGCTTGACGGAGCTTTTTCTAGATATTTAAATAAATTCGATTCTGAAATTCATTTATATTATAACAAGATACTTCAGTTATCATAAATCCATTGTTTCATTCATAGAATACGGACAATGAAGAAGTCCAATCAGAGCAAAATTGTAACTAATATAACTTTATCAGAATAGAAATAAACTTGATACATATTATTATATTTTTGTAGTGATCGCTTGAACGGAAGTGTAGTCTCTTCACTTAATTTTGTTAAAAATTTAAGCGTTTTGTAAATTAAATATAACTAATTTCAACAAAAAAAGGAAAATGTAAATTATATCTCAGTTACATATGTTGAAAAATAACCTAAACCGACAGAGTTTCGACCTCAAGCCACACGCGATGTAGGCGAGCATTGTACCACTGAGCTAATCTCGCATATACTCTACGTAAGATTACAAACTGCACATAAAGCTTCAGATAGCTGTAAGATTTTACCCATTCAAAACAGCTATATTCACCCAACAGAGAAGTTTTCACTTCAAAAATTTCGTAGAAACACTTGTTGAGAAAATTACAAAATAGTGAAAAATTGCACAAATAAACTATTACTTCCGGTTGACCGATTTTCATGAAAATGTTTGCGTTGGATCCTCTAGTGGTACCTAATTTAAGTTCCAAGTTTCAACTTTGTAAGTTATTTCAATATTCTTATTAAGTTCTAATATTTAATAATCTAATATTTTTTTAGTTTTTATTTTAATATTCTTATTGTTATTTTAAGTTCTTGCAATATTTTGTTTATACACGCGCGCCCACACACACACACACACACACACACACAGACCAATCGCTGAAAACTGATTTTTGGGTTCAGGGGGCTTGAAAACTTATACATTCGGTTAAATATAGTTTTCGGAAAATCGACATGAAAACGATACTCTCCTTCCCTATATATTCAAACAGGGCAAGAGAGTAAAACGGAGAGTAAAAAAGGGCAAGAGAGAAGTATTTAAAAATTAAAGAATTTTGCTATCCGAACAATAACAAATAAACACAGAAATAACAATCTGTAGGCCAACCGTATATTTTTTCTATACCAACAATATTATCGTTTTCATAATAAATTGAAATTAATCTTTGTTTCGGTTGAGAGAGTGATTAATTTTAATTCTGTCAAAACATACTAATGAACAGTCTACATGAAACCTATTACACGACCCGGCAACTCTGTATGATCTAGAAATGAAAACACGTTAAGGGGAAATGACCTTGGTGACAGAAAGCATTATGTGTAAGTAGTTCCGTAACTGTCAGCTCGGAACGCTATCGAACGGCTGAAAAATTTGTGCTTGTAAAGGTTTTTTAGATTGCAATACATAGCCGCTGATAAATAAGTAAACACGTTAAAGTTTGTATATTTAGAATCTAAAAGAGATATTCTTTTTACTGATACAGATTAATTTGCAACAAATACCTTCCTATCTTTACAAATAATTTTAGAAAACTTAACAACTTTAAGAGATTTACTTTAATTTTTTAAAGTTTAAACTTAATGCTCATACAAAAAAATGGTACTGGTAAAGAGAGCATATTTTAAGCTTTAAAAGGCATGTTAAACTTTATGTATGACTTGCATAAGAACCGAGTTGGTTGTAATCATCTAAACCTTTACATTGAGCGGCGCGGCAGAGGTAGAGCGCACCCTTAAGCTTTGTTATGATTTTGCATGATCGGTGTTGCAATTTGTATTTATCTGGGGGTAGTCTGCTATATTATTCTTCCTCTCCTCTTCAGATGCCTTGTCCTCATACGAAGATCATTGGCTACTAATTGTTGAATGAAAAGGGTGACTGAACTCATATTGTACCAGTTCCAAAGATTCCTCAACCATGATATTCTGCGCTGGACCACACTTTGGCCAGATGGCCTCTGCGAGCGGGTTCGAGTTGAGTGAAACAGACTCAACTGAGAAAAACGAATCTGTGTTTTTCTGTGTATAGGCGGACACAGGATGCGGTAGCGCAGTGAACGGCGTTGCTGGGCTCAACTCCACTCAGCTTTGTGGATATCTTGGTCTGTTTTTAAAGCTGATTACACTTGCCCCTCCAATCGACCTTGTATGTTTTCCAACAAAATATCTGCTGACTCGCATGGTTTCAGTTCTACACTATTCTGTTCCTTACTAGTTTATCTACTTAGAAATGGAGATTGAAGAGAAACTAACTGAATACATTAGAGAGCAAAAGGTCTTGTACGATGTATCCAACAAAAAATACATGGACTCTCAGTTTAAAGAACTTATTTAGATTGAGGTAGCAGCTGCATGCGGCTTTCCTTCGCTCCTACAGCTTTCCTGAAATTTGTGTCTTAATCCTGTCAGGCTGTTTTTAACATTAAAATTTCATTAACCATCTCTTGTTATCTGAAAGTAATTTTTGAGTTGTTCGTTGTTGAGTTCTTCAAAGAGAGTATGAAACTCTCACCGTGTTGCAGTCTTCCACGTAGGTATAAACTTTTCCACTCTACTATGGTTTATCAGAAGGCTTGCAGTATAGTATGTTCATTCAGTATCGGAATCGTCCAAATCAGAATTTAACACAAATTCAAGCTTCTTACGAGAAGTGCTCAACATGTTTCTTTGCTACTGACTGAGTAACTCTATGCTCCTAGTTGCCACCCCCTACAACTTAGCACAACTTCACTTAACTACGCTGCGCTCAACTTCACTCAACTCCGCTCGCAGTGGCCACCTGGCCTTATGGAGTCTTAATTTCTATTATCAGCTTTCATAACCAATACAGACATGTTCTTTACTAGTCTTGATTTTCATAAATTTAATATAGTTTATTTTTGGTATTATTTATTCAATTTCCCACCTTAAGTTGTATATTTAAAATTAAGATCTTTATGGAACTTGCTGATCATTTTAAAAAATTGATCCAAATATCAGATGAAAATATATTCTAATGGAGTGTAATAAATTTTATATTTTTATCAATTTACAAGAATTTTTAAAATACTTCACGCTTGGTATTTTGTATAATCTTAACGTGTTTAAACATATTATTTAATTATTGATCTACAAAATAACAAAAACTGGAAATTTTTATCATACCATATTAAATTTGTTATAATAATGTAAATTGCATACACTTTATTATTGATTTAGATTAAATGACAACTTATTATACCATAATGTGCTTAAAAATTTGTTGTGAATTTAATAAAATATAATTAAAATGTATTGTAGTTAATTTTTATCATTATTATTATTATTTGTAGGTTTGTTTTTTATTAATTTGATTATGTTAAACAATAAAATGTGTATATTTTATTGCCTTAATTAAATAACTCGTAATATAAAAATAGCAAATATCATATTATTAAGTAATAAATAATATTAATGAACTGAGGCTAAGCCTATGTAATTATTATCTTCTACAGTTTACTTCTTTTTTCTCTAAAACAGTTAATTGTACGGTTAAAAATATAATAGCAGTTTTTAAAATAATTCAATAATAACTAACCTGTAAATTTTTCATAGCTTAAAGATTCTAAGCATTTTTTCTATGATTTAGGCCTCTTTGAAATTCCTTTAATATTTATTATAAAAAAGTTACTTAGAAAAGATGTGTAATTGTAAGGATTCATTAAATTTTTCGATTTCTGATAAAATTTTGGTAGATTATGTTTTTCTAGTGTCATGTAATTTCATTTTAATTTGCGTATTCAATTTTAATAAATATTTAAGAACATTACTAATGGTAATTAACATCAAAAATTACTGAAAAGATAAAAGTGTTGGATCATACTTTGACGTATTGTTTTAAACTAAAAAAAAAAAAAATTCATATGTTTTTTCATAAATGAATAACTAATTTTATTATAATAAATATTATAATCTTTTCTTTTCCAAATATTAATACTATCTCATTTTTGCATACTAATTGGGACCAGAAAAAAAACATAATGGGAAAACTTACCGTTTAGTTGGTCTTTGCAAAAAAATGATTTATTTTTCTTTGCTTTAATTTTGTATGGCATTTAAAGGGAGCACAATCACGCAGATATCTTACTATCATGAGCTCAGCCGGCGTGGTGTTGGGCTGCTGCTCCAATTATGCCATGGTATTATTTAGCAATAAAAGTAAGTCCAGACAATCTGGACATTCTGATAAATTTGGCAGAACTGTAAATTCAGTATAAAATACATGTATTGGGAATTTATCAACAATATCTCTGCATTAACTTTTCTTAATCAAACCGCTGATTATTTTAGTTTATTTCCGTTAAAGCACGTATTAAATTAATGAGTATTTTTAATACATCATATAAGGATTCTCTGATTATATTAATTAAAAGAAAATTGCCAATGTTTTCTCTAAATCCATTATAAAATAACAAATTCTATTTCTTTAAATAGTTAATTGTTTTTGCAGTAATTTTGTGATTAGTCCACGTAGTTTTTCTGTAAAATGTAATTAATTATCATTTGTTTATCAATAATTTTATGTATTTAGTGATTTTCCAAAATAAAAACAAAAATAATTATAATTACTAAGCAGATTTTTATTAAATTTTAGTAATAGATAATCTTTAGTTAATACAATGCATATGTCGGTTACATCAAAATTGTTTGTGGGATTACTGTTTATAGAAATAAATTATTAGAAAAATATTTGAATTATGGTAACTGTATTATAAATTTGTATTCAGTTAGGTATTGTATCTTGATTTTATAATTTTGTTAAAATTGTACTAAAATTTTCTAATCAGCGTATTCTTTCCTCTTTAATTCCTTTTAAAAGATCACATAAGTTACATGGCTTAAAATTGCTTTGTGTTTAGGTCATCAGCCGAAAGGCTGGTTTGAACCTCTAGAGGTTTTACTAAGTAAAACGAGGAGTGAGGTAATTTACCATGGCCTTCCTCACTGAGTGAAAAATTACGCTTATCAGCATGCCGGGCCCTCTGAAAAGCACATACAGTACTTCCACTCTGTAAATGACAACTTCACTTCATTCACCACAGGGTCTGGCTGTATAACAAAATTCATTACTTTCAGAGGAGACAACTCTGATTAGTGTCTTTTGCACCTCTACCTCTTCTGTTCTTAAATGATTCAGTCATTTAATTGGCTGACCATGTGATAAGAAACAGAACTATTTATTTTAGCCCTGCAACGAACAGATTGAGTGTAAATAAATTAACACTCCACCTGTCTGTTATGGGCAAAAAATTGCTTTATTTTTTTTAATTTTTTTTTTTACTTCGTTTATTTAACGTCGCATTAACTACTGTGGTCATTAGCAACAATGTTGGGTTGCAACTGTGAAGGATGAAATGATTATTTGTGACGTATGAAAATATGCCGTGCTTGAGTGAAATTCAAACCCAAGACCGCATGGTGAGAGGCAAGCACGTTACCAACTATGCCAATGCGCCCGGCCTTTATTTGTTTTGTTTGTATGTGTGCTTTTAAACTTCACGTTGCCCTAAAATCTTACTGTATTTCAAATAAAGGGAAAGTAATGTACAAGCCATACACTGCATATTGTTTGTTAATTATTATGTTACTATTTTATGAAATAAATATAATATTTCATTCAGAGAATAGTTACACTAAAGATATAACCAAAAATACTAATAATAAATTTATAAATGTGTTAATACCCTTTTTTCATTTATGTAGTGTTTAACACTGTTCATAATAATAATACTGTTCTTTTGTGATATTTATAACATTTTTGTGATTGTATGTAATAATGTTAACTATTATTGAGTTTTTTTACAAAATTTTTGTATGATTGATTTAACTTGAGCTCTGGTTTTTCATTCAATTAATGAAATGTGACTCTTAGATAAAAGTTTTAAAGAGATTATTGTGTATTTATAAATAATAATGAAACATTTTATAAGAGTTGGATATATAAGATTTTGATCATGGATTTATACATTATTGCATTGTATTTTAAAGTAAGTTTCTAATAGTTAAGAGTTATTTACCGTTATTACAGAGTTAATTATTCTATACCAGATTACAGTAATAAATTAGATTAGTATTGTGTTCAATATACAATTTGAAGTACATTCAGAATACTATAAAGTAATAATGCTCAACATGGCACAATCCTGTTGTTGATTCTGTCGCACATAAAATTGTCAGAGCTAAGGATAAAACCAAATAAGTAGTCACATTAGTAATACATTATAATTTGTATGTACATTAACATTAAAAATTATACATAAATAGGTGTGTGTGTGTGTAAAATTGATTGATTGATTTGGCAAGTAGAGTAGTAATATAAAAGTATACTTGCATCACTTGATTTGTTATTAGTGACCCATTCATTAACACTAGGAAAAATTTTTCCAATTAATGTAACAAAAATTTGAAAGTACTTAAAATATTTTGAAGGTGATGAAAAAATGTATAATATTTTATTTTAAGTAGTTTAGAAATTCAGCCCAAAAACCTAATTACAGGTTTTCAACAATATTAGTTTGTTTTTTTTATTTATTTAAAGTTGCATCAACACCAGCTTGGTCAGTAGCGACTACAGTGGGTTATGGAACGTTGGGTTGTGACTTGTTATAATTTTCAGACCCTAGCTGGGAATCGAACTCAGGACCTCCACATGGTAAGCCAGCGCGCTATCACTACACTACGGGGGTGACCATTATACTGTTTTATTCCTTTGGCAATGAGCAACTTGTTGCATACATTCAAATTATTTTTTAATCCATTCTGATGTTATTCGTATTTCAGAAATTTTTGAACATTGATTTAGTTTTGGAAATATTTACATCACAAACAAAACTCTACTTGTATAGTTATTGCATCAAGTAAAATTAACTAATATTTTTATTTTATTATTTTTTTCATTTGTACATAATAATAATAATAGAATAATACTCAGTGTTAAATGAAATATTGTTATTTTTATTGTACCATGCATATTTTGTATTTACTGTGTATATTATTTGAATTATTAAAAAGTTCCTTTGTCTAGTAATAATTAATTAATAATATTGTTTAAAATATTTATGTATAATTCATTTAATGAGTTAGTTTTTAAGTCCATTATGTTTCTGAATTAATTTAAGATATTAAATCTGATTATTTGTATTCTTTACTCTCAAGTTCTGCGAGATCTTCATTAAAAACTGTATTTGTCAATTTGTTTGTGTTTAAGTAATAATTAACCTTTCAAAATTAAAAGTAGTTATGTATTACCTACCTGTTTTTCATGATAGTGTAATGAACTTTTTTTTTGTATTAGTTTATCTAAAGTCGCTTCAACAGCTTAGTTATTAGTGACTACGGTGGGTTTTGACTTGTAATAATTTACAGACCCTAGCCAGGAATCAACCCTGGGACCTCTGCAGTGTAGGCTAGCGCACTATCATTATGCTACAGAGGCAGCAAAAAAAATTTGCTTGTGCCCGTGATAAAATATTATATTACTGTTTGTTTGAAATTGAAATATATATTTCTAACCACCGGCATATGGTAACAGAAAACACATATCAATCTTTATAGCGCTTTCATGCATCTTGTATACATCTTTAGTAAATTAAAAATTTTTTAAAATATTTTTCCGCATCAAAATTTAAAACTTCCTACTCCTACCATGAAGTAGGAAGGAATCCTACCATGGTTAATTCCTGATCTGCTATGGTAGGAGTAGGAAGTTTTAAATTTTGATATAAAAAATATTTTAAAAAAAATTTTAATTTACTGAAGGTGTGTATTGTGCAGATCCAAGCTCCGTGTATTTTTTTTTTTTTTTTTTTTTTTGGGGGGTTTTACGTCCGACTATTCTGCAATTACTGCTAGTGCAGACGGTGAATGATGAAATGATTTTTTGTAACGTATGAAAAAATGCCGTGCCTGAATGGGATTCGAACCCAAGACCGCATGATGAGAGGCGAGCACGTTACCAACTTCGCCAATGCGACCGGCAAGCTCCGTATAGTTGCAAGGTGAAGGGTAAGGGTGAGGTATAATGAATGAGTGAGGCATGCTGGCAGAACGATTGTTGTATTACTCTTGATACAAAACATTCGTTTTCAAACTTTCCGTATATTATACATATTTTGATATAAATTGGTAAGTTAAATATTATGAATCCGACCAAGTTAATAACCCGGTAGGTATGCGTTAAATTAATGTGCCAGATTATACGAATATTTTTTTAGTCTATTTAGTACACGCTACCACTACAAATGCATCACCTGTGAACACTACTAACTCATTCATTGCCCCACTACTATAACAACGCACTGCATTCCTTTCAACTACATGGAGCTGGGACTCGAGCAATACAAGATACACGAAAGCGCTATAAACATTGGTTGGCGTTTTGTGATATCGAATTCTGGTGGTTAGACATATATATTTCAATTTTAAATAATACGGCTGTTTATAATCCTACATAGGATGTTTGATAAAATAATACTAGTTGTTTGCACTGTTCATGACTGTAAAAAAAAAAACAATTTCAGGATAGGTTTATCTTATATTCACAATTGTTAGTACATCACACCTGTATTGTTTTCTGTAATTTTTAATCGTTAATTTATTTTTCATGTTTAATAGTGTTTAATTATTCAATTGTCATAATGATATAAAACATAATAATAAAAAAGACTGTAAACCATTTCTACCTTATAACTGACATTAATTATAGGAATACTGCTTAAATAAATTATTATTACAGCAGTGTAGTTTGTGATTATATAATTAAAATATTATTATTGTAGTATTAAGACTGAATTTACTTTTATGTTAATTGTAATTTCATTTATATTTGTTATTTTTAAATGACTGAGATGATATTTAAATAATTACCATAAATTCTTGTCGCAATTTAATTTTGTGCCATTTTTTTTATTGTTTTATGTGTAGTATTCAGTACCAACTTCATTTTAACTGTTGTATCATCGAAAACATGCATGAAATATATACCCTTCATTGTTATTTCGCACTGTGTTATCCATTATCCATTTATGTCATCTTGATCTAAACTTATCATTTTTTTAATTATCTGACGGTGTGTGTAAACTGTTTATAAAATCTTGTACAGGGTTTTTTTAACATCATGAATTTTGAATATATATATTATTTGGATCTTTATATCAGACGTATTTAATGACTTGTGTATTGGGACCTTAAAATCATATACTATTAAAATAACGTACGTTATCGTGTATTTTTGTTTAGAAAAATACTTTTAATTGCTGGTGAAAACAGTTTTGTCTTTATGGAAAAATTGGTACTGAATATTGTTACATTGTATTATTATTCATAATTATTGATATTTATTTAGTTAATAAAAAAATATATATATTATGCGTTCAAATTTATATAGAGGTAACAACTTTCCTTCCATAAAGACTGTTTAGAAGAAAATAAAACAAATCGAGCAATTGTTATTACGTATACTATTATTTAATGATTGTATATCATGAATTTATTATAAAAATGCATTTTTTGCTTGTTTGTATTTGAAAAATAAAATTTATGAATAAAAGTTTTGCGTTTTCATTAATTTCCCCTACTATTCAAGTGGTTTACTATTAGTTAAAGCATTAAATATAAGCTTTGAAGCAGAGCCCAGTGTAAAAATTTGCAAGTTCACATTAGACATAGTGTTGGTATTTTTTTTTATGCTGTGAGCTTCAATATCCAGTACCTTATTACTTACACCTTTACCTCACCCCTCATCTGCCCTATGTAACTTCATATAGGTTATGTTCCACAGTTTGTTACTTCAGCTTAGTTTCATGGTGTTGTGATTGCCCTGCATGAAAAAACAAGAAAATTGTAATTTCCCCGAGTGCTGGGTGTAAATAATTATATTGTTAAAAAAATACAGTTTTTAAAACATATATTTGCAATAATAAATTATATTTTGGTGATTTGAAATACCTACATATTATGTTTCATAAAATAATTTTATAAATATTATTTTTCTTTTATAAATCTGTTCCTGAGTTCCGAATTAAGATACCATGTTTTTCTATGCTTTTGTGATTGTAGTAGCATATTAATCTTTTTGTTTTCACTATGTTGTTGAGGTCAACAGCCGAAAGGCTGTTTTGAACCTCTAGAGGCTTTACTAAGTAAAAACAAGGAGTGAAGTGGTTTACTATTGCCTTCCTCACAGAGTTGAAAGAGTATGCTTATCAGCATGCCAGGCTCTCTATAAAGCATCTACTTTCCACCTTGCAAATGACACCTTCACTTCATTCCCCACAGGGTCTGGCTGTATAGAGAAATTCATTACTCTCAGAGGAGATAACTCTGACTATACTGAATTCACCGAATCTAGAGACATGCATTAACAAATACATGCATTGTTCAGGTGATATTTGTACTGCCGGTTGCCTAACTGACGCCAGCTATTGGATAATGAACTGCACTTACGTAAAAATAATTCCTTTCTTTCCTTCAAAAAATTAAACCAATTTTCATGATCTATGTCGTTAAAAAAAACTCGCATTGTATATTAAGCTAGGGATAATGCCACGAAGACTGGTGTTAGATGAATGCATTATGACCTTGGTTATGCTTTCAATCGACAGCTACCACGTGATCCATTTGTTTACTGCATGTCTCCAGACTCGGTGAATAGACTATATTGTCTTTTACACACCTCTACCTCTTCTGTTCTTAAATAGTTCAGTCATGTAATTGGCTGACTATGTGATAAGAAACAGAACTATTTTTTGTAGCCCTGACTGGAACCACAGTTCAAGTGCAATTAATTTACCACTCCACCTGCCTGTTATGGGCATGTTTTCACTGACTGTTATTCATAGTTTTTACTACAAAAATAAACATTTGCGAAGTTTTGAATTGCTATCTAACCGGTAGAATGACACTTTTTTTTGTTTCGGAATTTAATTTTTTGACTTCCGAATTTGGGCCACTTCCGGTCGAAACTGAAACTTCGAACCCAATCCAGGCTCACTAACTTTTTGAGTAGATTACAAATCCAAAAACCGTTTCTGGCTATCTCTTGTAGTTTCTGGCATCTGGGTACGATTGATGGATGGACAAAATGAAATGATAGATGACTTTTTAAAAACTGCCAACAAAGATAAATCTATCATGTCAATCCAAACAACCTCACATTATCAAACTCGTATTTTGTTGATGTAATTGATCAATTAATTCATAACAAAAGGTATTTATACACAAATTAAAACTATATAAAATTGTATATATGTATATTTGTATAATATATTTTTATTGGTCTTGTACAATAATAATTTATATAATTCACGGTACTTTATGGTTTTCTTTCATTGTATATAATGCTAAATATTAGAGATCCATACACAATACATTTGTTAATTATAATTTATTCCTTTTGGTATGTTATACAATAATTTATTACAAATGGCTGCAACACAAAATGCATATAAACTGCAAGCTATTTTTATTTGGTATGTTTTATATTATATTATTTATTAATAACTTAAACAAGTTTACGACACAACTTTACAACAATCATTCATATTTTATAATTTACTGGGTTTGGTAAAAACATATATTTTAAGGTTACATAAAATTTTATTTATTTAACCTATTATTCATAGTAATATTAAAAAAATATTTTTTAATAGAAATGTTACTTTCTTAAAACTTTCATTTTGATATAAATATAAAATGGACTCATGTTGACAGAGGTTGTTTTTTTCTGAAACGCTGCATTATTTTGTTCATAAAAATTTCAGGGCTGCTATTTCAGCTACACAGTCTAATAAAAATTACATCTTTATAAATTTATTATTTAATTAATTAAATAAATAAATAAATAGTTTAAATAAACTTTTTTTGTTAAATAACGCAGGCACTTGAATTAAAAAAAATTGGAAACTAGAAAATAAATTTTTGTAAATTCAAGAAACTAAAGCAGACCTGCAAATGAAATTAAAAATAATAGTTTTTACTAATGCCATTATCCTACAGAAACTAGAATAGAACTACTAAATATTTTTAGACTTTGTTGTTGTTTAGATTAACAGCTGAAAGGCTGGTTTAAACCTCTAGAGGTTTTACTAAGTAAAAATGAAGAGTGAGGTGGTTTATACATTGCCTTTCTCACTGAGTTGAAAGAGTATGCTTATTAGCATACCAGATCCTCCAAAAATTACTTACTTTACACCCTTCAAATGACAGCTGCACTTCATTCACCACAGGGTCTGGCTGTATAATGAGATTCATTACTTTCAGAAGAGATACCTCTACTTCTTCTGTTCTTAAATGCTTTAGTCATTCAATTTGCTGACCATGTGATAAGAAACAAAACTAATTTTTGTAGCCCTAAAACTAGCAGATCGAGAGCAAATAATTTACCACTCCACCTCCTTGTTATAGGCCTGTACGTAATATAGTACCAAGCAATTTAATTAATTAATTTTTTTAAATAATGCAAGATTTCAAATTATTTATGCCAATATAATAATTTCATATTAATTTAATAACAATACAACACTGAATTAATAATAAATAGCATAACATCAGCAACATAAAATAACATTAAATATACTAAACATGCACATAAATATAACAACAATATCATTCTTTTATTCAAACAAATGTAGGCCAATATTTGGATAAACATGTAATTAGACAATAGAGTATTAGTACCTATCTATTTTTATGAAGTATCTATTACTGTAATTTTATAAAAAAATAAAAAGTTGTATTTTGTGTAATCGTTTTCACATATAAAAGAGATGCCCTTTAACTGCAATTCTGTAATTTATTAGGCCTACATAACATTAAATTACATTAATATATCTATATTAAACATATTACAAAATATGTAAAGAAACTGAAGTTTTTGCGATGCATTAGGCCAGCACAGAATATTAATGTACAGTTTTCAATTAAAAAATAAAATCTAGTAAGTAAAAATGTTGTACTTAAAATTGGTTATGGGACTTTTAAGATAATGAAGTCTGTTCGCTGTAAGAAGATATATAAACACACAACAGACAACAGATCATGTTGGTACAGGATGTCTGAAAATATTGCTACACTTTTAATTCAATTAACATTTTCAATTCAGTGAATTCCTTTGGCTTGTTCTATTTTTAAATGAATTGAGAATTGAAAGACAGTTGATAACGATTATGTAAACTAATGTATCCGATTTTTGGTAAACTAATGTCACTTATTATCTCATACAGGACTTAAGTTAATGCCGGTATTTCATTTCCGAGACAGAATCTATAAAGTTTATTTTTTAAATTAATTAATGTATTTAAAGTCGCATCAATTGCTTGGTCATTAGCGACTACGATGGTTTATGTAACATTAACTGTGGGATTTGACACGTAAAAATTTCCCAACCCGGGTCGGGAATCAAACCCGGGACCTCGGCGTGGCAAACCAATGTGCCAACCACTACACTACAGAGGCAGCCTATAAACAGTTATTTTTAATGGATTTTTATTAAATTCATCCCACTCGTTCAGTACAAAATTTCTATGGTTTCTATTTTTAGCTGGTGTTCCTACCTTTCCTTTCCTCTTCAGTTCAATTTAGTTTCAGTTAGTTACGCAGTGATTTAAAAACTTCATTTGTCGCGGATGTGAGATTTTCTCCAGCAGTCTCTCAAATACATTTAAATGTAGTTTTTTCCCACTTTTCAATCACTTGCCTTTCTTATGCTTAAGATACGATTATGGACAAATAGAATAAAATATTGAAAATAATATTAGGCTAGCGGGACTCATGCACTTCACAGCACATGTTGGAAAATCATAATGAGATTATGTTAATTAAATACAAGAATTTGATGGTTCATAATGTTTAAGGATTTGTGGAAGCATTTTAATGTGAGGCCTCTCTATAAATAAAAATTTTAATTTGTCCTGTTGGCATTAAAATGTATAAATTGTTTTTATCGCTAATCCTCAAACATGAAATGTATAACTACCTGTGCGAAAAGCAAGAAGTACTATAATACTCAAGCTACTTAAAATTTTTAGGATAACAAACATTTATGTTTTCTGGGTCGCGAAATCAATTAAGAAATGTCCAGCTTGATATTTCCAGCCTTTAAGAAGTTATACAGTTTTTTTAAGTTTTTGAGCCTCAAGGGGGTTGCACCACGAATTTTGAATTTTTTCTAGGGGTTCAAAAAGCGAGGAACAAAAAGATTCTTATCATTTTTTCGCTCCGAGGCCTCCTTATGGGTTAGAATTTCCGTACAAAACTACAAACATTCAGATTTTTATATACAGATAACGAGTGTTTCTGATGACTTTATAGTAGGCTAATATTGTATGTTTATTTTTAAAGTCATCCAGTAATCAACAATGAGTCTGTAGTGAGCTATAGTGCATGACTTTACCACACACACACACCATTTTTTTTATTTTGTAATTCCTTCGTGCAGTGAACAGAGTATAAATCTTTTGGTAAATACATAAGACTATATTTCAGTATGTATGACGCAAAATATTCAGTACATATTCATACGTCTGTACTATAACAACCAAACAAGTGACCTATCCAGTTTAAAACTGTTATTTCTGACTACCATTAATAGACTGCTACGCTAAAATTTAAATCTCTATAGTTATAAATGAATATTAATTTCAAGATACTAATCAATACCAAAAAGGACATATGAAAGTCCTCTTTTACTACTGGTATAATTTTAATTTTGAATTTACTACAACTGTTAAAAATTTCTAATCAGATTTACAATTTTTTCACAAGCCTTTTTGTTTCTTCTATTACTGCATCTAATCACTAAATGCTCTACAAGAAAAATAAACAAATTTTACTTAAAAAATATGTATGAAAATATAATTTGATTATTTTTTCAAAATATTTTAATTTAGCTACATTTTTTACAGAAACTATATCTTTAGTTTTTCATTTATCTTTGTTTGGACGGACATAAGCTATATTTGGTCCTGAATATTTTCATTTGAAACAAAAGGCTACCATGCAGTATTTAGCACTGTTTTTGTCAATTTTCTAATAGAATTATAAAATTGAAATTATTGAATGATCACATTGATTAAAATATTTCATCTAACAAATATTTAGAATTCTTTCAAAAATGATCTTTATTATTTTATTTATACACTTTGGTAAACACCACTGACCTGGTATCCACTGATATATTGCAATAACTAGGAATTCCTCTGTAAACTTTGTTTCATTCAAGAATGAATACAAAAAAAAACAGGTCCTTGCCACAAGGACTAAAGTACACATTCCTTTTTTGAAATGCTAATGCGCACGTCTGAATTTGTGAAATTGAGCAATGGCTTTGATAGCACATAACTATTGCTACAGGATTATACAGAAGTGTCAATCTAAACACTAACCATCATGGTTTATTACAGGAAAATAAATATTTTTTAACAAATAATCTACTTGCAAGTTTTTGTTAAAATAAAGACGGAATTTTAGTTATTTGAGCAATTTATTTTATAACTTAAATTATTTCGAATCACTTGGTACTAACATTTATTTGAGGAACTAACTTTTGTGTTTTATAACCAACTGTTATGCACATGAAGGCTAAAACAGACAGTGAAGGTGATAGATGCAAATGAGAGATGAAAAACTGCTAGAACCAGAATAGCACCCAGGACCACTAGTATAGAAGCCAGGTGTGCTGACCAGTACACAAATGGGCTGACCACCTGTTTTTTGGTTATGTACATTTTTAATGCAGACAGCAAAGAAAATGAAAAGACAAAAGGACAGGACTAGTCACATAATTAAAAGGTCAGCCATATTCTTTAATTTTTTTCAAAATAAATTAGTACCAATCATAGTAAAAAGGCCAAATAACTATAAATTTAAAAATAACTACACCTTCTTAACAATTTAATATTTCTATTGTAAAATGTATGTGAAATCATTGCAAGATGTATATTTCTAAAACATTATAAAATTGTACTGTAAAAATTACTTGTAAAATTATGACAAGATATTTTGTAAAATACTACTGGTTTATGGTTTTAATTAAATAACACTTCTTCAGTAAATACAATACGTTAGTCAATCATTCTTAGTTTCCACCTGAAAATGATACTAAAGTTCTTAGTTTTTCTTCTATGAAAATAAAATAACAAAATGATTGCAAGGTAAAAAAACATGTTCAAAGATATAAATTTATGTATTAATAAATTTCTTTGCGAAATTTCCTTCTGTAAAAGTATTACAAATGATTTTATCAAACATGACAAATACTTTGCGTTTGTAAGAAAATTGGACTTATAGTTATTACAATAGTGTAAATCATGTCATAACCAGTTTATTATTTTTCTGAAAAAGTAAAACAATATATATGTACAAAGGTATCTTCTTATCTCATTTACTATCAATAGGAGTTTCAGAACGAGTGAGTTCCTTTAAGTATATATGAACAGTTGTCCACATGAATAAATTCACATAGTTATGTTAAACCTGCTGTATTACAAAGCCTTCATGTGACTTAAACAAAAACGTTTTGTATAAAACTTTCAAAGTTTAGGACAACTTATCCGACCAGTTAGCAACAACTTTTATATGGACCAGGAGAAATCAGTTACTATTAGGGAGATATTTTTGTGGTGCACCTACTCCAGGTTTAAAACATATGCAGGCTGGATTTGGTGATATAAGTATGCATCCAATTTAATATCAGTTTCAGAAAGGCTCCAAAAGGCTTTTAAAAGACTAATTGTTGTAAAATACCTTTACGATTTTTGAATACGTTGGTAAGCCATAGCAGTATTGTAAGCCAATTAAATTTTAACAAAATTTTTAAAAATGTGTTAATTTTTCAACAGAGGTCACAGTGTCAAAAACAAACTTTTCACAAAATATACAAGGATTATTTGATATCTGAAATTACAAAAACTTAATAATTTAGAAAAGAACTTCATATTTTTTTAAAAATTAGGCGGTTTATTTCAATACTTGTTTTAATTACATGACAAAGTAATCAATATTTTTCTTAAAAACTGAGTTAAAAAATATTTATTGTATTTAGCAGTATAACTGACAAGCTATAAAGGATTGTAAAATATTTCTTGTGTAAACTTTGTTAAAAAACCTAACTTTAATTTAATTTGTTCCTTAGCACATATTTATAAATATTACTTTTTAAATTTACAGTTATTAATGGTTTAAATTTACTAATTGTTCATATAAATTGTATAATGTAATAATTACTTTTAAAATAACACAGTAAAATAAGCTTGCTTATGACCCAGAATGATTAATAAATGCAGACACCACATAAAAATGGGCTTAATAAAATTTTTAAAGAGATAACAATTTCACTTAACAGAAATATAATTTGGTCAAAATACTACAATGATACAAAAGACTAAAAAATGCTAATTGATAAAATAATGCCCACTTTATGAATACTATATAATTATAATAAACTAAACTAAAATAGTATACAAAAATAATGAATGAAATGTTTTAAATATTTCAATATTAACGTTTAATAATAATACGTAACTTAAAACTTAGAAATATGAAAATAAATGAACGAAATATAAAATTAATACTAAACTAATAATAGTAATTAAAAATAATAATAATAATGGTAATAATACACAATAACAATTTCAAGACAATAGTAAAACTTGTTTACAACATAATTATAATGTGATCTACAAAAAAAATATTATAAAAATATATTTATGAAACTATATTCAAACAACTCTACTTTAACTAGCGTATTTAAATA
This sequence comes from Catonia carolina, assembly GCA_035578175.1. Classification (NCBI taxonomy): domain Eukaryota; kingdom Metazoa; phylum Arthropoda; class Insecta; order Hemiptera; family Achilidae; genus Catonia; species Catonia carolina. The sequence goes on from JAQMRL010000001.1 coordinate 356,060,970, forward strand.
ATTAATTTTAAATCTATCTATGATTAAATGGTATATAAATTCTGGATATTTCATGAGAAAAAAATCATAATTAAATGCAAAATTAATAAGGCCGTGTAATTATTTAATTTAGCATATTGTTTAAAATAAAATACAACCGAGCATTTTCTTTGAGAAAAATATAAGACATGAATTAAAACATTATTTAATACTATTGTTACTTTATTACATAATTTTATAATAAAAAATTGTGTCCAATGGTTTGTCAACATTTTTCAACAATGGTGCGTATCAACTTCCAACATTAAATTTATCTTTCTTTCCAGATGAAAATGAGCACCTTAATTTATCAAAAAAAAAAACATTATTAAATTTAACAGAAATGATCTGAACTATGAGTACAACACAATACCTAAGAATCAAACAATACAATAATGTACTGATAGAGCAATACAAACTAATATAATAGTCATATTGTAGAACCTAAGAAATTTTATGAATTAAAAGAATTATTCCGGTTTATTAGAAAAGAGACGCTACTAGTACTATCGCTGAGATGAAAAAAATATCAACGAATAACCAAAGAATTGCTCAGAATGCATACATTTATAATTCTAAGAAAAAGCTCTCTAAATAGGTACAATAAAACATAAATAAAAATAATACATTTATAAGCAAAAGATACTAATTATAAACTAATAATAAAATCTAGTTTTATAAATAATGCACAAATAAAATAATAAAACAGTCTTAAAATAACAATAACATAATCTATTAAACAATTATAATTAATATTTTATTTATTCGTAATGTTAATTAATTACTAATAAATTCAATTTAACATTTAAAACAATTACATGGTATTAACATAAAAATTTAATGAGGGGAAAATTATAATTCAAAAATTGAAAAAATTACTGTATTTTAGTTTAGGCGTCAGTAATATAATCTTAATACAAGTTATCTTATACAAGGTATCTTAATACAACAGATAATTTGTGAAACACACAATATGATTATGTTATGTTTTTTTTGTATATATTCATTAATAAATCAATGGATTCTTTGCAACATAGTATTAAATTAATATTATACAATACATTAATTTATTTAATATTATGTAGGTTAATGATTAAGGTTATACGCCATTAATTTAATCACCTCAACTGGAACCTTCCTTTTCTTTTTCTTTACTCTCTGAAAAAATAAAAATAAAAAATTAATGTAAAATAGAAATTAATAGAAAAATCATAATTCAAATATATTACTGCTATTTCAAAATGGTCTCAGGGTCAGTCCTGATCAGTCAACTGGTAGAGTTGCATTGAATTTTTTAATTACTGACAACTCCACATGTGTGCAAGAGGGCTTATTGGTAGTTCAGTGGGGGATTACATTAAACTTGATTTACAAACATTATATGGTGAATAAAATTTACTACGCCGGCCACATTGGCGTAGTTGGTAACGTGCTCGCCTCTCATCATGTAGTCATGGGTTCGAATCCCACTCAGGCATGGCATATTTTCATAAATTGCAAAAAATTATTTCATCCTCCATTGTACACAGTTACACCCCATCATCGCTAATAACCGCTGCAGTTGATGCAACGTTAAATAGATAAAAAAAAATTAGTATTAGTACATACTGACGTGTTTTAGATCACATATCTCTTCAGGAACATACATAGATAATATTTATTGTTATACACCTTTCTACCCCTATGGCATAAATGCTTGTAATTAATACTCTTATTTTCCCCCAGGTATCACTTGATGCTTTCGCAGCTGAACAGCTGAAACAAAGTAGTATAACCCCTGTGCTCAGTTTTCCTTTGATAAAGGCAGTAGCCTTCCGCCACACACCATTTGCATGGCCAGTAGTGAAAATGTTAAAGAACACGTGCCAATTTTTAGAACTGTAGCTCCTCAGGAAGTTATATGAGTAATAGATATTGCTTTAAGCTTGTCACTCCTTTTCTCCTCCTTAAATGTGATGGAAATGTACATAAACTAATGTTTCGTTCAACCTTTAAGTAACCAATGTGCTGAATTGTTCCGCTAGAAAGCTGAACAACAGCACACCATTGTAGAGACAATACTGGAAAAATAGTAATTAGTGGTGAGTGAGGGAGTTAGCCCTAATTTTGTTTGTAGTTAAATGATAAGAATTTTAGCTAATGGAACTGAATTTATAAAACAAGCAATAAAAGAGTACTATTACAAATTTTAAATGGCTACCACTTTGGAGTTTTTTAATTCCTAACGTGTGTATGTTGTAATCTGTTCAATTTACGAACAATAAGCAACCCCATGACCCGATGAGATGAGAATGATTAATTGAACCTTAACTACCAAAATACACAAGTAACCACTGGCTAGTATTCAAATCCATATAAAACATCCATACAAACCTTTACAAGGATTTGAATCACGTAACACTCTTCCCTGAAAATCAGCTGTTAGACAGCTGACTGGTGGAAACGACTTTACCACTACACCAACCCAGTGAGTTGGAGTTTTTAAAGTTAAGATTATATTAAACATGTATACTGAATTTCATTAAGTTTTAAATCGTTCTCAAATATAATTTTACTCAGAAAAAACCAAAATGGCAGACAGGCAGACAGAAAACTAAGATACGTCCACATGATGTCCTGAATCAGTCCCTTAAATTTAAGACTAATTGTGGAACATTATTTTCTTTTTTCTTTCTTAGAGGCATTTTATACTTTCTTTCAAGCTCCTTCCTACACACTATGGTTGGGATCTTCCGCAACTGCATGTGAGTGACTTATTGGCTAATATTCAACATGTCACAGAGTCCTTATCGACATTGTAGGTGCACTGTCAGTACTCCTGGACAGCAACCCATGACAGCTCAGATTTTGCCGCTGGCAGCCCATGAATGCTGATTCAGATAACCTTTTTATCCGTAGCAGATATTTAATGTTCTTCCTCCAAAAGCAACCTGGGGATACACCCTGTCACCTCAGCTAAGGCTCCCAATCCTTAGTAGGGTATACCAAGAGTAAAGTGGGATGGTTTCAGCTATGGATGAAATTTTATGGTTCAGCGATAGAGTTGGACGTTCAAGAAGATGAATTTCAGAATAGATGAGTTTGAGCTTTGGTTGTACAGGCACATGCTATAAATACCTGGATAGATGAAGTTTTTTACCCAACAAAACAGTCTTGCAGAGAATGGGAACAGAAAAGGAACTTGTTTACAACATCAAAAAAGGAAAATGGAATACCTGGGTCAAATTATGCATGGACCAAGATATGAAATGCTTTGCTTGATATTACAAGGCAAGATTCAGAGGACGAAAGAAGTGGGAAAAATAATTTCTTAGTTGAATACAGTGACTGGTGTCACTGTATCTCAGCGGAATCCAAGGTCCGAATAGCCATCATGATTGCCAACCTCTAGTTGGAGAGGACACGATAAGAAGAAAATAGACTAGGCGAAAAGGAGTTGTGCTGGGCCTGACCCAAGGAAATGTGGAAGATGGATAAAGAGGACGATGATGGTGTATATGCTATATATGATGGACTGCAAAAAATGGTAACACCTTCAAACCTACTGATACTATTTGTTAACCTTTTACAGTTGCTACTGACCACATAAAAACAATTATCTAGAACATTTACCAGTTGAAGTAGCTGCAGGAGCTGCTCCAGCATCAGGGGACTCTTTGCCTTCCTCTTTACTCTCATCTTTCTTCTTGTCTTCTTTATCAATGCTGCTAGTTTTTCCTTTACCTTTGGCAGGAGTAGCTGGCTTTGGTTTCGGTTCCAGACTTGGATCAAGCACTATCTTACCAATATTCTTACGATCATGCATCTTCTGCATCGCCTCAGGAACCTATAAATTATTACAATTTTATAAGTATCATTTTGCCCAATTATTTACAAAATTATACCCTTCAAAAATAGGGATTCAAACCATAGTAGTAACCTGTAATAGCTACGCTATCAAAAGATTTCAAATTTTTTGGTTCTTGAAACAGAGAATGTACACACTACATTCAAAAAGTTTCAGGACTGATTTATACAAAATGTACAAGTGGTGCTACCTATGTTTTGCTGATGTAACTAAGTTATTTTGTTCTTTTTTTAGCCACTATAAAAAAATCAACATGGAGCAGTCAGTTTTACCTGCGGACATTTAAAGCAGCTAATTAATCAAATCAAATGTTAATTTTAAAACCATATTTAACACAAAAATTTGTTATTAACTCAATTTGTTACATAATAATAATAATTTTTCATTTTAATTTATTTATTTGTGGTGAAAATGAATTTAATACTACAGGTCATGGATATCATTGTTTAACATATAAAATTAATTATAATTATATATTATAATTTGTAGGTATTTTTATACCAAACCCATGGTAAATAGAAGAGACGGTAGGGGTCATGCGTACGACCAGCCGTTACATACCGTCGCTAGCAAATGACATCAATGGTGCTAAAAGCACCAGTTTTTAAAATTCTTCCTTCTACATTCAAGACTAATACTGGGATAATAATGATATTTTGTCTACTATAACAATAACAGTGTGAATAATAATAATAATAAAGAATTGTAATGAAAAGTAAGTAAAATATAAAATTATTACCTGCCATTTTTCGATAACGATTTAAGTAAACAGAATTGTCTTTAGATATTCACATTATGTAATAAAAAATTTTAAACAAGTCTGTAATTTGTAATATAAATAAATACATGATATTCAGTAGCTTACTTGTAGGAAAATAAAATGGTTGTGAATATTGAACAGTTAGGCTTATTCTTATTACAAATATTTATAGTTTATATTCTGAAAAAATGAAACGTATTTTATCATAGAAATTTTATTGGATGAGTTTACTAAACTTTTTATGCTTTTTCTTCCAGAATCACATTTTTTTATCATCGTGTGATTTCCTTTTCAAAGATTGTTGCTTATTGATATAGGTATACTTAATTCTTATAAAATTCCTACTTTCTTACATGTTATTGCCAATTCATCAACATCACAGTATGTTAATTTCAGCCTCCCAACTAGGATCTTCATTACATTACTACATTCATTTACGCCACTCTCCATAAAATTTGACCACTCATCTGCAGGGTTCCTCAGGACTCCTCTTGATATAGATGCCAACCAGTCTTGTCGTAAGCCAGGGGACTCTAGTTGGGTGTCCGTACATGAAAGTTGATATCATTTTTTCCCCTTGAATCTGTAAGCTATATAACCAGCTAAATACGTTAGTAAGTCGGTTTTATCATTTATCAACTCTTCAGTACAACTGCTTTCATTAATTTTAACTTCTGAATTTACAAGCTGTTTGTTGAGACCGGAAGCAAAGTCCTCCTCCTCCTCTTGCTGTGAGTCATTGGTGACCCAGTTCTCTGTTTTACCGTCATCATATTCATTGGTCTCTAAAGTGATATTTTCACCAATCAGCTCAGCACTTAATATCATCAAATCATCCCCTTGAGCAGTTCCCTGTTTTTATGATACAAGAGGCATTTTCGGCTGAGCATCAATGATTTAATTCACTGACTGACTGCAATTGGTAGTGGATGATCATAGAATTTTTAGATATTATGTACGAGTATCCTTCGGCCTTTAATTCTTTATACATTCCTTGAAGGCTACGGATAGATATGATAAAATCCTTTTTGGAAAGTGAGTAATCCTTTTTATTTCTTTTTTTGATGGCTTCTTTTCTTTCCCTGATGGCTTATATCCTTTTTTCACTTTCTCGATCAACCTCATAGATTCATATGAATGGAGTAAAGAATTTAAAGCTTCATCTTGCTCCTTCAAATACGTCCCATATCCGCATTTTAACTTGCGGTGGTGACTGGGTACTCTGGAATTTACCACATCAAAACCATTGGTACAATTTGAAAAAATTCAACAACGCAGCTTTGTTTCGGGCTAAGATAAGCTACTGTGCCTGACAACAATTTTGCTGCTTTTCTTACATTCTGTCTCTCCGTTCCAGACGCTAGTAGAAGTTTGTGGGTCAGTTTATGAGTATACTTTAGATCATTTTCTTAAAAAATGATGATTTTTTCAAAGACATTTTTATTAATAATTTCACCATTAGACTGCTGGTAACCTTGGTCCTCCTACTAATGATTCCTTAAGAGTTCCAATAGACCAGAAACAATGATGTGAGAATGTTACTCAGGTAGGTAGGAAGGTATCCCAGTTCTCTGCTAAAAAACAGTTTCTGTGATCAATCAACCCCTGCCTTGGCCAATACTCGCTGAATCTATCCCTGGTCGACTTTTCTATTCCCTAGCTAAGAAAGGAGATTTTTTGATGATGTGGAGGCTAAGCAACAAAATGAAAAGAGGGTGCGCGAAGGTTTCTGGAATATTTCTTGATAGCCTTCCAGAGGCTCTATGACTGGTCAAAAATTTGTATAGAGAGGGCAGGTTACTATGTTGAAGGTTAAATAAAAAGTTTTGTCCTAACCTGTTTTTCTTCTTTAAAAATCTGTCCTAGAACTTTTTAAATATATTAGGTAGTTCAACATTTGTTACACTCTATTATTTTGGAAAGCAGCATCTGAAACTTTTTGAGTAGCCACGCTGTTTGTTTAATTTCTGATACGAGATGGCATGTGAAGAAGATGAGAAGAAATTAGCTATTGTTTGAATGATCTGATCCTTTCTAATCACAACACTACATGTATAAAACATTTATACACTGAGGAACAAGTTCAAAAATCTGGTGAGAAACACTCACAACAACTTTCTCTTGCCAATGCAAATTATGAACAATATAGCCTAACATTAGTAATAAAACATTAGATCTAAACAAAAAAATTAACCTCAATAAACATAACCTAACTTTAATCATGAGTGAAAGACGCAAAATGAAAATCAACCTCAGTTTGGCTTAAAAATACGGAAAATCACTCTTTCACGCTAAACTAGTTTCAAGTTTCAAGTTTGTACGATATTCCATTCTTGAGATATTCTGTTCATACACGCACACACACACAGAACAATTGCTAAAAACATGTAGATCCGGTGAAAACTCGATTTTGAAAAATTGACATGAAAACAATACTTTCCTTCCTGTACATTCATGTAGCCAAGAGAAAGTAAAAAAATTATCTTACATCTTATCAATAATTTTAATCATGGCTAAAGCAAAATATAAAAATACAGTATACGTAATTTGAAAAATAGTAATTACTTGCACATTCTTGCAATTTTCTCAAAAACAGCTCCAACAGTTGTTTTTTAAATCATTTTATTCACTACATTCTTTCCTCTACAAGATGGGTTAAGTGGCATATTTGCTGAAATTTGTGGGGGTGGCTCACATGGTAAAAGTTTTTTTTTTAAAGATTGTGGCCTTAATATACATTTTACAACAAATATATACATAATCAAAATTAAAGAAAATTGAAAAACCTACAGCTTCATTTTCAAGCATGTTTTATAGAATGTTTTGTTTATTGCCAATTAGCGATTTTTCCATATTTTATCATTGAAAACGTACAAAAAGTGTTTTTTTAGAGATTGCAGCTTTAGTATGCGTTTAACAACAAATTTATATAAACTAGAGTTATAGAAAATTAAAAACCTACAAGTTTATTTCAAACATTCTTTTTAAAGCATTAATTAAACATCAATTAGTGATTTTCTGATTTTTAAGTCAAACGGAGGTTGATTTTCATACAGCTTCATTCACTCATGATTAAAATTAGGTTGTTTTTTATAGTTATTCATGATTAAACATGGTTATATGCTTCATAATTTATGATAACTAGAGAAATCTTTCACAAAAGATCTTTTGATAGTAAGATAGCTGTTCAAAACATAGATCTCATAAAAATTCGGATGCAATTATACTATTGCTGCACCAATGTTAATTATAAACTTCTCATAAAATCCCTATTATGTAAATATGAAAATAAATCAAACGAAAATAAAATGCTAGGAAAAATATTACAATATTTTGACTTACATCTTCAAAAGCCCATACTGAATCTATAACTGGCTTAATTTTCTTTGATTTCCAAAGATCGAACACTTTCTCTAATGTGCGTCCAATATATTCAGCTCCGTTCTGTTTATGTAAAAGAGAGCGTAGATTGAATCCACAAAGTGATTTATTCTCATCAAATAATTTTATTGGAGGAACCTTATCGACCTGCCACCACTGTAAAATAATAAAACATACTATATAGTTCTAGATTACTGAGATACTCAAGATAGCAAATTAAGAGAAAACAACTAATTATTAAATGGATAATGTAACAAGTAAGTTTAGCTCACACAAATACATTTTTAATACTCCACTGCACTCTTTTTAAGATTTTTTTTGAGACTCATCCTTCAAAAAAATCACTGGGTGTGAAGAAATAATAAAGATAGATGTCATGAACGAAGTTCTACCCATGGTTATACAAAAAAGGCATTTTACCTTTTTTTGTGTACGTATTTGAGTACTACATGCACATTCACATCAAGTTCTACGATAAAATAGCCTTTAAAGCAGCCAACAGAGTCTAATACATCAGAACACTGACACAAATCTAATGCAACTCCGTAAATAAATGGGGGTTTGTAAAATTGCATAAATTATCTAAGTAAAAAAAATCTCTTTTATGAAACAGTTTTAACATTTAAAGTAATACAGAGTAAAATACAGACTTTTTTAATTAAGAATAAATTAATAATAACTGAATGACTTAACATTTTTCGGACGGCACCCGTATACGATACGGGCGCCTATTTCACTTGGTTTTATACCCATTAGCTCGTATCGTATACAATTGCCGTCTATGCTGCCACTTAATTTAGTTCATTCTGAATCTAATAAAGTCCTAATGTTGTCAGATTATCGAATATATCGACTTTTACAGCATCGATGTTATTGAGCATGAGCAAGCGATCTGCCGGTACTTCTGCGCGTTGTTAGTTATTAGTTCGTTATTATAATACTTACTTTTTTTTAAATTTTACTTAAGAAATAAAAAATTAAATTGGTTATTAGAAATAGGTAATCAGTTAGTAAGAATTTAACTCATATAATTAATTTTATTATTCTTATATATTATCATTATACGATAAAAAACATTTTAAATTCAAGAAAACATACCTCTCTTCAGTCAACATGTTTATCATTATAATGTAAGTAATCCTAATCTTAATAAACGAAAAGTAACCTACTAATTATGATCTTTAATTTAATCTTTACTTTTTGAATTTATGACCAATGGTTGATTTGTTACAATTTTTTTTAAATCCCCAAAAAATGGCAGTCCACGGCCAAAACTACAAAAAAAAGTCAGTCTTCAAAGTGTTAAAACATCAATTCAAAGAGAATCATGGATGGAGGTATGATTTTTTTTAAATTATGCCTTATTAAAAGAAACTTCCAGTGAAACTTTATAATTCTGAATTATATAACTATTACACTCAAGAAAAGAAATTCTCTATACTTTATAATCATGACTGAAGTCACGAATGGCTGATTAGACCACTAGTAAAAGTTTTTGGATTTCCTGTTGAATATTATTTCATGGCCTTATTTCTTTAAAAAAACAACCCAGGTAGGATAAATCTTATGTTCAATCTTTATTCAGAACAAATTCATGCCATTCAAAATATTGTACTCTTTAAAATCCTATGAAAACGACAGAACAAAATAATACTAAGTAATAGATTACTTACTGATCTAGCTGCACTAAAGAAGCTTTTAGTTTCACCAGTTACAATGTTGGCGGATCCTGTAACATGAAAAGAATAACTTAAATTAACACAACACTTATATGGTATAATGTAAAGAGAATGTAGACAACACTCACAACCAATTTGTCATTAATTTATTCACGATGCATTGATAATTTTAGGTTATTTGCCCTGAAAAAAGATCCCTGATCCCACTTAGTCTCCCAACTTGTTTACATATAGTCCTAACTTGTTTCCTATATAGTGTAAGTACTATTAAGTAGAGATTAAAAACTGCAGAGTTCAATTTTTATAATTTTATATAACTACTTTAAAAAATTTTAAACACTACTCAAAAGTAAGTAAGGACAGATACACTCCCAAACAATACACCTTAGTTTTAGTCACGAAAGTTTATAGTTTATAGTTACAAAAGACTGCACTTTTGTAAAACATTTTGTCTAAAAGGGTTGTACATTTCAGAAAATTAAAACATTTCTTTTTAATAAAAATATTTTTTAACTGTGGTGGTTACTATATTGTATTATCTGATAACAATATGGCAAGGCCCATTAAAAAAGGGGATATTTGCTTCATGCCTTATTATTGTTGATAATCCTATGGTGCAGAACCATTTGGAAAAGTTGAAGGCATAATAACATACAAAAACAGAAGCAACTTTTACTATGATTACAACATACATTCAATGTTCTAACCTTTGTGCTAATGTCAAAATAACAAAAATCTTGTCTTAAATTAATTTTTTTTTTAGTTTATTTTAAGTCGCAATATCAATTTGGTCTTTAGCGACTACTGTGGGTACATTAAAATTTCCAGACCCTAGCTGGGAATTGAATCCGGGAACTTCTGCTTTGTAGGCTAGCATGCTAGTCACTACGCCATGGAGGCGGTCAACAACTTCTTGTTTAACAAGGCAATTGAAAGTTTCATGACTTCTTTTTATTCAGGGATTATTTAAAAACTTTTTCACAAAAATAAAACAAAAGTTAGTGATTAAGTTTCATAGGGATGCTACAGAAAAGATATAAAGAAATTTTTAAATTAAGAACTGTACAGATAAATTGATAAGCCATTTTACATGCATTATAAAATCTAATTAAGTACATAATTATATCATACCATAAAGAACATATTTTCCCATTGGTTTCAGAAGTGAGTAACCACGATTGCAATCTTCACCATAAAGACAATCAAGAACAATGTCTACACCCTCTGGCGCTATTCTGAAATTAAACAAAAATAAAACTGATGTAACAAACAAATATACATAGAAATGTAAACAATTATAATACAAAAACATGATAATTTTCACACCAACCAATTGTTGGTGTTGTGGTCAGCATCAACTGGCGTCTATGCCCTGGGTCATAAGGGTGATTCCCAATCAGGTCTGACATTTTTGCATCTTTCGTCTTCCACTGACATCTACACCAGCTTTAATGTGCATAAGTCAGATGTAAAACAAAACAAAAATTATGAACATAGTTCACAAAATGTTGCGTGCATGTGAATTACTTGTCAAACTCCACACTGCAGTGACTCACAATACACATTCACAATTTTTTTCATTGCGAGTTCAAGTTCATTTTTTAGTAATATTATGATATTTCTATAACTTAGGAATACTACTCCTAAGTTTCAACTTTGTAAAATACTACTCAGACAAACATGCTGTTCCAGAACTTCACAGATCAAATTCAATAAAAATGGGTAAAACTATTCAGGAATTGTACTCAAAAAAATATTTAAAAAATTGTTAATACCTAATAAAACACAAACTCACCACAACATTAGAATATATTAGTCTTTTTCTACATACTTTATTCATTTCTATACAATAGTTTATATCTTGCATAAAATAACTTTTTGGCTTGAGAAACTTACTTTCGAACTTCAGGAGAATAATCAGGTCCACGTTCAATAAGATGATCAACTGTATCCTTGATAGCTTCATGTTTTCCCTTGGATGCAATACCTATGACTTTTACATTGTCCACAGTTTTACACAACTGAGCAACTGCCTGGCCCTATAAATACAAAATAGACATATTAATTTACTTGAAACAGAATTTAGAAATGCTTATTTCAGTAACACTATCACTAATCAAATTTTGGAAGCTTAAAAGTCATCTGGTACACCTTTTTAGTCCAGAACATCTAATGATTTGATTTTATACATAAAGCAGCCACCGTTTTCTTAAGAGTCCGTGTTTAGGACAGTGTGAAGTGAAGTTGTCAAAAACCGGTTGGTGTATTGTGAATTGAAGTAGTTTCTTCGTGATAGGTAGATAGTGTACAATTGCCATCAGTTTCACGTAAAAATTATTTGATTGTAATAATTGGGCATATTTATTTTTGGTTAAGGTTAGTGAAAGTCTTGGTTAAGTTTTAGAATACGTATTAAATTTAGTCTGTTCAAGTTAAGAGATTTATTGTAACTTTGTAGTTGTTATAACTATAATAATTAATCTAAGTAATTAATTTGTAAATAAAATTTTTTATAACTTTAAAAGAAGAGTTTATTATTTAGAAATAACCAGATCCTGAAAGAGCCCAGGATAAAGGTCACAATATATTTTATTTATCGATAATTATATATATATTTTTTCTCACAAAATACCAAGTATTACTTTATTAAACTGATAATGCATAAAACAACAAACTATTGAATGTTTAAAGAAATACAATTAGTTTTTTTAGAAAATGAGTCACATATATTTACTCATCATAGGATGAATCATAACAGACTCAGGCATGAGTCATTCATCAGTCAACTACAAAGATAAGGTAGATACAGATGGTATTACTTATGAAAATATCAAAAGTTATTTTTAAACTTCGGTAACCAAACTAAAACAATTAAAAAATACGCTTTCAAACATTTGAAAAACAATTTTAAAACTAGTGATAAAAGATCAACTTTTTTCCAGTCTACCTATCTGGCTACTTAAATACATGGTAGATAAAATAACAAACAGATTGCCTTCAATTCTATTTGGGATTGTTATGTAAAACAGCATACGAAATACATACCGTATACAACCACGGTACATCAGGTGTTTTGCATATTAATCAATTGCAGAACAAAGAGGTACAGTATAATATAGAATCCAGCCCACCTCCTGCTATGGTCATTAACAACATAGACAGGTTAATCTACACCATCTGTTTGTTTGTTATTAGGGGGTACTTCCTACTGTTATTAAATGCACAGAATATCTTGACTAATCGAAATGCACTGTGAAATGGGCGCTCAACATCATGCTATTTAACACCATCGTTGTAATCAAAATAGTGGAACAATTTATCGAAGCGGTAATCCTCTGATAGCTTCTGATGGTTATCATATACTTCTTCCTGAATGATTGAAATGAATTGAATTTATATACATATTAAATCAGTTTTTGCTGTAATAGGCTACATCAAATGAATTTTTTTTAAAATGGTTAGAATTTAAAACATTTCTTAATTTTTCAGAAAGCATAAAGGCAAAAGTACTCTACTACATAATGTTTAAAAAAATGCAATCAAAAACTCAAACAATTTTGGAAGATACCTATTTCCAAAATGTTTTAATAAATTGTTTATTAAAAAAGTACAACAGAAATTAATTCATTTACATTCTAAAGGGTTTGGTTTGTCACTATCATCATGAGTTTTTATCACTAACCATTCTTTTTATGTTTTAAATACTTATTGATTTTTTTATTTTTATTAACCCTTCAAAATTTCTGGTTTCTTGGTTTTCTCTATCCTTTCTCAAACACAAAAATAATATTAACAATCAAAAATATTCATAAAATAAAAAATGTGCCTGATACATTCCTTCTGCTCATGCTAGCAAAACATTTTCTTTTGGAGCTGGTGCCTAATAATACTATTTTCTGTCTTGGTCACTATCCTCTATTTCATAGTCCAGCTGATATTCTGTATTAACCTCAATTGCTTCTAATTTTGCCTCAATCTGCTTTCCTAGCAACCATATTTCACTTTCATGGATGATTAAAACACGGCAAAGCAACATTTTCACTGGATGATTAAAACACGGCAGAGCAACATTTTCACAATTTCTTTTTCTTATTTTGACACTTATATGAATGACTTTTTACAACTGAAAGCTTGTTAAGCTGAAGCTACACATAAATTATTTCTTTATAACTTCCACTGTCATGAGTTATGTATAGATACAGACTGACATCTCAAAAATTTCATTAATTATTTTTTAATTAAGTATAAAAAAGTGAATAAAAATTCATGGATTGAAGTACGAAAATGGAGTGTATTATATTAAAAAACCAGAAGAAATTTATAAGATGTGAAAACAGCAAAAAAATCAGGAAAAGCAGATAATGAAAAATAAACTTGTACAAAAAATTGAAAAGGACTTAAAATCCTTGAATATTTCAGAAAAACTAATTAAGGCAAGAACTTTTAAGAAAATATTTATGAGTCTACACGTCTAGAAAAAAATAAAACAAATTATAAACTTCAAAAATGGACAGAAGAGTGCAGGAGTTTTTGAGTAGAATTTCAATGTATTTCAATGTTTTGAAAGGAATCTATGTAAACTCTGTCCCTAGTAGTCAGAATGTGAAAAAACATGAATTACGTTTTATTAATGCACTTTTACTGAAATCTCATCCAACAAAAATACAGAATCATAACTATAAAATATAAATATTTATAACTTACCACACCGCCACCAGCAGAATGTAAGAGAACAGTCTTGCCAGGAGAAAGTGCACCTAAATCGAACACAAGAATGTAAGCAACAATGAAATTCATTGTCAGAGCGGCAGCATCTGTGTATGAAAGATCATGAGGAAGAGGGAAAACTAGTTGCTGGGGAACAGCGATTAATTCAGCCCAAGCACCATGCTCCGGCAGAACAACCACTCGATCTCCGACCTGTAACAATAAAAACAATCTTAATTAAAATGTTTTACTAAACAGATATAATGTCATATCCATGAAACTACAAAGTAAATTCATTAACATTATTTTTTGGTTTTAAATCTACTGAGAGATTTTTAACTGTCATTCAACAATACATTCTGAATAAGAGTTTCAGTTGAAAAATCCTAATAACTCTTTCTGGTTTTTTGAAACTTCATGATTATACCTTCATCACAAAGAGTTAACATGGATACAGTAATATTTAAAGGCAGCTGTAATAATAAGTCCACAGTCTATTACATAAATAAATCAAAAATTAAATTAGCTTCACACTGGCAGTACACCAGAATTCAATGATTATTGTAAATAATTTGTGACTAAAAACTTATGATATTTTTTAAAATTCTTACTGTCGTAAAATAATGACGATACTTGCCAAAAATTTAATTCATAATATTTGTACAAATTTTCAGTATGAGTTCTGCAAGAATAAAAATGCTTGATGAAATTACAATGGTATTAAGAAGGATTATAGAATTTTTAGATACAGCAAATCTACAAAGTAGATACTAAAAAGTATTAAAAAGCTCTATTAATGGTTTTTTAAAGAGATATCAACTGAAATGTGTATATTCTTTAACAACTAGATAACAGAAATACACTAAAGAAATCAATAATCTGTTAAGTGGCGGCAATGTAATGCCCAAAAGGCTACAAAACATGCCTACTGACATAAGCGTCACGTATTATCACATTCCCAGGCACTGCAATATGTTAATAAAAGAGCTTAGTGAATGAAGATGTTGTGTAACAAAAAATAGTTTTGAAAGAAATGTAGCCTACTCAGAGTTCTCGGCTCCCACGCTTTTGAGAATTGTCTGATTTCTTTCTTTTTGGTACCTACATATTATGCTTCCATGAAAATTTATATTTTCAATTTACAATTTAAAATTTACAATATAAAATTTACAATTAAAAAGTTCTTCAAAAGTTACTTTTCATAAAACTTTTTTATGCATATTACACCTTCCTCTACTAAAAATTTGTGATGAGCACTGTAACGTCAGAGAATGGAGAAACAAAAGATACAATGATCTTGTATTTAGTTATAAAATGACTAAAATGTTTATGGGATGAGAATTCTTTAAAAAAATACTTAATACATCTTTTCCTGATGTAGATAAATGTTTATTACCACAGTTAACTGTTATTATTCTAAAAACATAACATCATGCACTCTGGTGAAAGAAAGTTATCAAATGGCCTTTAATAATACCTTTATCCACCCATTACAAATCACAAAATTAAGCAGTACATAGCCACTTTATCTGCTAATATTTCCTTAAACTGTAGAAATACAGCATTCTATGTTATCTGCAAACTCAATAATGCACTTAGCACCTTCATCAATCACAAAAACTTAAGTTTTTGAAAAAAGATGTTAAATAGCACTAGTCAGCTCTTTAATTGTGATTATAATTGAAATATTTTATTGTAATACCAGTTATAAGAAAAACAATGTATACTAAATAAATATTAATAATCAAGATGTTTACATAATATTAAATTTATTTTTTACTAAATATTAAAAAATTAAACAGCAAACATAATTTTAACCGGATTTAAACAGTTTTATCATTGTACTCAATAATATTTCCTATAATAATTTTCAACGTTAATCTCACAATGAACTAACTTGTTAAACAGTCTTTAATAGCAATTAATATTCAGTAGATAAAAAGGACAGATAATCAAGGAACTTCCAAACAAAAACATCATTAATTTAATCAAATAAGCAAAAATGTTTTTGGAGTGATTTAAAAATCAAAGGAATCAGTTGTTCTTATTTTGTGGCGTTAAACAGAGTACACATGTTCATTTTAAAATAACGCAACAGTATGAATGATGGATAACAGAGCCATTATTCTTCATCTCAGTAGGTTAATCAGAACATTATAACCAGAGCAAATCAAAAACTACAAAGCATAAGCAGTTTGTTACAGTTTAGTGTATGTTAAGGCTGTAGTTTATAATATTACGTTGTTCCATGGAACATTATGAGCTGTATTTGGCGTAGACTGCTGCTTACAAGTCCATAACATAACACTTGAATAGTTTTATTATTAGAAGCTAATGATGCAAAACTTATTTCATTTTAGAATTAGGTTACTGGAACCCTATCTCCTTTACCTCTACCCCACACATTTCTTTAGCAACTGTCTCAATACAAACACAAAGAGGGCATTAGCCTAAAATTGACTTTACATTAGATAAAAACTGGCAACACAAACTGTAAAAAATAAACAAACTTCCTAGGTGAAATTTTGATCCAATATAAAGTACTCATATCCTGTGTTAAAAAAAGGTATTAAACAAAATTATTAAACTTATCATTTTATTGAAAAACCATGGACACATCTTTTGAATTTTGGTTTATCATCATCCTATTTATCACTCTTCAAAGTTTCCTCGAAAAAGGTTAACACAACTCCTCTCCACGTCTATCACTGAACCATCTTTCCTCTATTGCTCTCTTGGTATCTCATCTCTTTCCAAATTCATCCGTAGACCTATTTACTCCACTCATGGTCCACCTAGATCTTTTTCCTTTCACCTTCAAAAACAACATCCTATTAGGCAGTTTACCCTTTTCCATGTTACAGACATGACCAAACTATCATAGCTTGCTTTATCTGTTGTTGTTGTTCTTAAGGTCATCAGCCGAAAGGCAGGTTTGAACCTTTACGGTTCCATATCTCTCAATGGTTTACTGTGCCTTCCTCACTGAGTGGAAAAGTGTCCTTGTCAGCATGGCAGGCCCTCTGAAAAGCATCTACTTCCACCCTGCAAATGACACCTTCACTTCATTTACCACAGGGTCTGGCTGTATAATGAAATTCATTACTTTCAGAAGAGATAAGTCTGACTAGTGTATTTTACACCTCTACCTCTTCCATTTCTAAATGCTTCAGTCATGTAATAGGCTGACCATGTGATAAGAAACGGAACTATAATTTGTAGCCCTGGAAGTAGCAGATCACGGGCAAATGATTTAATACTCCACTCTGTTATTGGAAAGCTTGATCTCTCCATCCCAAATTTTTCCCTGAATACATAATTTCTCATTCCATGTCTTCTTGTCTTTCCTACCATACTCTTCTTGAAATTCATTTCTGCCACCTGCATTCTACTCAATACCTTCTTTCCATCTGTCCATGTTTCAGCATTTATACAGAATTTTCTTATAATGTATAGGAACTTCTTGATCCCAAAATATTCTTTTTCTCGTTTATACAGAAACATTTTTTTAATATTAAATATCATTAACAATTAATTTGGGTTAGTTGTACTTTTAATAGTTTAATAATGATAGATTAACACCACATCTAGCTAGGAATCAATCCAGAGATTCTTCTCTGCATTCTACCAATTCATCATTACGCCATTAAGGCATTCAAGAAAATCAGTTTTACGTCTAGGGTGCAGACCGACACTCTAACCATAATATAAAAGTTCTTTTACATGAGTTATTACTCTAAGCCATAGTAAGCATACAGTTTAAAATACAGTTCACAATAATAACATTTAATAAAAATACTTTACAACAAATAGTTTAGAACTTGTACAAAAATTGAATTCATAATTTTCCTTAATTTTCCCACAAAATTTAAAAATTACAAATTATGCTCTAAACATTATTGAGAAGAAACTTGCATAAATTTCAATTAAATCTCGCAAATACAGATTAAACTCAGATATACGAGGTAGGGTCAAAAAGTTCCCGGAATTGGTTATTAAAAATTTATTAAAAATATTTATAACATTCTTACATTATTTCCCTTCAAAATACTCTCCTCCTGCATCTACACATTTATTCCACCGTTCATATAATTGTTGGAAACACTCTTGAAAGCCGTTTTTTGAAAGTTCCTTCAGCCGCTCCGTCGCATTTTCAATCACCTCTGACGAATCAGCAAAACGATGTCCCTTCAATGCCATTTTTAACCTTGGAAACAGGTAGAAATCTGGTGGTGCGAGATCGGGAGAATATGGAGGATGTTCCAGAGTGGTAACATTATTCTTGGCAAGGTATTGTTTCACCATTAGGGATCGATGTGCTGGGGCATTGTCGTGCAACAAATACCAGTCATTCTCTGCCCATTTTTCAGGTCGTTTTCGTCGAATTGCATCTCGTAGCCGTTTTAAGATCTCTGTGTACAATTCTTTATTTACTGTTCTCCCTTCAGGAATAAATTCATAATAAATCACTCCACGGTAATCAAAAAACACCTCCAACATCACCTTACCCCGGCTTCTGTCCAAGCGAAATTTTTGTTTTCTTGGTGAAGTTTTTGACTTCCATTCAGCGGACTGCCGTTTTGTCTGAGGGTCGTAAAGAAAGCACCATGTCTCATCACCTGTAACAATTTTGCGCAGGAAGCTGTCATCTGCATCAGCCATTTCAATCAAGTCCCTGGACATGGTCACTCTCATTTCCTTTTGCTCAGGGGATAACATTTTTGGAACAATGTGCAAGCAAACACGGTGCATGTTCAAGTCATTATGAAGAATGCTGTGAACACTCCCATGTGAAATACCAACTTCAGAGGCAATAGTATTGATGGTTGTTCGCCTGTCCGCACGCACAATTTGTCGAACGCGCTCAACATTGTCGTCTGTAGTGGAAGTGGAAGGCCGCCCAGTCCGAACGTCATCTTCAATTGTTGTGCGACCGTCGCGAAAACGCTTATGCCACTCGTAAACTGCTGTTTTCTTCATCGCAGAATTTCCGTATGCTTTTTTTAGCATCTCAAGAGTCTCCGAGGGTGATTTCTCCAGCAACACACAGAATTTAATATTGCCACGCTGCTCTAATGACGACATTGCACAATCCGACGAAAGACAGAAACTACGATCTACAATATTAAACACCGAACGCACGGAACCAACTACAACTGCCTGCTAACCTCAAAAGCACATTCAATACCAGTTATGCCAACCTCACAAACAAAAATTTCCCTTTCAGCTTACAAATACGTGACTGTAAGCGACCATTCCGGGAAATTTTTGACCCTACCTCGTACATTGAGAATTTTTTTGAATGTAAACCTAATCTTGTATTTTGTATATAAATAAATTAAATTACAGAAAAATTAAAATAAAATTAAAGATGACCAGATTATGTAACGGTAGTCTCCACCAGATTTCGTAAGGCAAAATACGGTGCCAGACATCAAACTAAGTAAGAGGTACAAAAACGGCAAATTTCACCAAATGTAGCGTAGAAAAACACTAAAAAAAAGAAGTAATGGCCCAGCCGTGTTTCACCAGACACTGAAATGAAAACACAGCCAAACTGGTAACACAAGGGCATACACAGACCTCCGCCACTCTGACTAAAGAAAAATTCAGAAATATGATTCAGCAGAGTAAATCCATACTTCCATTCTCTGAATCTATGCAAAGCTTAACACAGAAAAACTAGCAGGGAGAGCAAATCTCGCTGTTGAAGGTGTGATTCAAAAATCAATCTCGGGTCTAAGAATGAAAATAATACACAGACAACTTTATGTGAAATAAAATAATAAAAAAAACTTAATTTATTTTAAACTATAGTAAACCAAACAAAAATTGAAAATAAAACAAAATATGTTTTTTTGTTTTAATAAAGATTAGTAATGATAAGCAATAAGTAGATCTAATAATAGTTATAAAAACGTAATTGAAAATGCTACTAAAATAATATAATTAATTTAATTGATATAACGGAAAACAAAACAAAAAATAGTACCTAAATAATCTTATTAAGTTTCAAGTTATCAAGTTTAGTATTTAACTTTACACAACAAGTTCTTGAACAAGACAACAATTTAACAATAAACTCCTATATATAGGTTATTAAGATAATAATCTTTTAGGTTACAAACATTTAAAAGCTAGAAGGTTTCAGAACTTTCCATCCAGTTAACATTTTCATACAAATAACATAAACATTAAAATGTGAAGTGTAGTTATGTAATAAAATATGACATATGTCAACCCATACAGAGATAATTTTGTTTCATGATAAGCTCTGCTACAAAAAGTAATATCTGCGCCAACTTATTAATTCCCGTACATGACAAACTCTACAGAATTCAAAAACTTGAGTAACTACCAAAAGTAATTGAACTTTTATTTTTAATATAAAAACATCTTAAACTAGTTCCCACACACTGTTCAAACTGTTAGTTAAAAATTTCAAGTAAAAAAAGAAGAAAAATCTACCTGCAGTATCCATTAGGAAAATAACACGTAGAAGCTTTAGAGAAATCAAGTAAACGGGTGGTTAGCATGGATGAAGTTTATGAAAGTGAAGCAACTTAAGACTTAACTGACTTGATCCAATAAGAGGTGGGAAAGGAACGATAATGAATGAGTGAATGAAAGAACCGGTGAGCAGATGAGAAAAGCATGGAAGAGAGGTAGAAATACGTTTTCAGTAATGGATGCTTTAGTGAACATTTTAAAAGCAAGAAGGTGGGTGAAAACATCCTTTCTCTGGATAAATTAAAGAGCTTTCAACTTACAAAAGTATTCATTTAATTCAAAAATACTAATCTCAGAAATTAATGCAAAGTAAATTATTTATCTCAATAAATTTATTTCAAAAACTGGTGGCACTACAAATTTTAGCCTGAAATCGAATAAAATCTACATATTTAAAACGCAAAATCGCTTCCAATGTATTTTAAATGGCAATTCTATTAACTACTAAATACAGAGTTCTACTAAACAAATTTTTATAATTGTTACATGGTTTTAAAGAGTATTCTTTCCTGATTTGCCCAAAAGTTCTAAACTTGAGATTCATAATAATATCAACTTCATTTAACAAAATGAAAGAGTAAATTTCATTTATAACGTAGTGGTAATACAGCGTAATGTACTCCTACATTTATGCCTCCATATTCCATAATTCTTTTCTGGATGAAACTGTGCTTTAGTCATTACTCTACGTTCTTTTAAGAACGGCCAAGTTCGTTATGAACTTAAATTATTTATTTAATGATACGGATTTGAAACCCAAGAACATTAAGCGAATTTATTCGCAAGGGTCCACTATGCTAGTAAACATTAGCTTTTCTTATAATTCTTATAATAAAATTTCATAATTATTAAAACAATATTTTTAATATACTAGCAATTTTAGATTCAAAAAGTTTTAAAAAACCAGTTGTGTCAAAAGCAAATTAAAAGTGTTCATCTATGTCCTTTATACAATATTTTAGTTTACTTATATACTAAAATTTTAGTTTTGTTTTATTATGAACTGAATAAAACAAACTAAACAATTTACTTAAAATAGAAAATCGATTAAATTGTCAAATCAATTAATTGTTTGATTGCCTGGTTAAGTTACAAATTTATGGCTTCCTTTCTTCTATTCAAAGTAACTTAAACAAACAGTGTATGTAAAAAAAATCTATCATTTCTGCATTTAGGAGTTTACAGCTTCAAGAAACTGCATTTCCGACTTAAAAATAAATAAAAATTGAAATATTAAGAAGTGATTTGACTAAACAATAATTCAGAATTTAATCATTAATTTAAGTCTATATTAAAATAAACAAAATCTTACTTTGACTTTATCAATTCCTTCACGAATTTGTTCCACTTCTCCAGCACATTCAAAACCAAATACAAAAGGTGTTTTTGGTAAATTATCCAGTGCTCCTTGGCGAACCATCAGATCTTGGAAATTCAAGCCACTGAAACATAAAAATCAGAAAATGTAATACATGTAAAATGTAAATTTGAATAAATTATAAATGTTGTCTTGTTTCATACTTAATATATGAAGAACAGGTTTTATACAAAAAAAATCCTCATTCTGATTTTTTTTGTAGTCATTACTACATTAATTTTAATTTAGTTTATTAAAAATATTTATTACCATTTCATTTCAATTTTTAAAAAGTTGACCCAAATAAAATTTCTATAATTAATTTTTCCTCTTAAGGAAATTTAGATTAATTATTTTCCATATTTTAGTTATCTAAAAACTCTATAACTAGTTCTCATTAACGAACCTAATGTCCACTGATAAGAAATAATAGGATACAGTAAAATATACAATGTTATGGAAAAAGTTTAGCGAAATAATTTATAATAAGTTCTTGGAAAAGAAATTAAAAAAATAAAATAAATTTTTATAACAATAACAACAATCCACTTGTTAATAACTTAATTAAATTTAACTACAAACCATTATTTACTCAAGAAAAATAAACACAAAAAATAATTTTTTGTTATAGCTTCTTTGAAAACCAATTTCTTTTAAACAAATAAAAAAAGATTCCTTAAAGTTCAAATGAAAAATATCTGTTAAATATTGTAATATTACAATCAACATAGATACGTGAAAATACATGAAAATTATCTAAAATTAGTCAATGCTATTTGCTTTATTTAACGTACTTTCAAAGAAGTTTTATGCAGCAGCATTTTAATTACAATTTGATTGTGTATATTTTCACACTAATCTAAACTATGTGATAATTCACAGAGGCAACTCAGATGCAACACAGACCTTCAAAATTTTAAAACTCACTACTATTTGAATAACAGCTAGTATTTAAACACAAGCATCCTACAGAGTATATTTTAGACATTTCAAAATTTTACCACTACCTTCTGTATATATTTTGGAAACATTTACATAAACAAAAATTTTAATCTTTTTGTAACTATTTTTACTTTTCGTAACTTTACTAACAGTGTTACAAAAGAATACAAAACATGGGAAATTAATCTTCATTCTGTACGAATAAATATAGAAAATATAAATAAAAGATTGGTGTACATTAAAGTGCAGTTAAGTAGTACAATGTCTTATCCTTATAAATATAGCATGAAAGTACGGTATTTTTCGGACGATAAGACTCACCCTTGTTTTCCAAGGCATAAATTATTTTGACTGATTTTAATTAGTTTTTTTACACAGGTAAATGTGATTTCTTTATTGAAAAAAGCAGCGAGTACAGAATATACAATATATATAATTATTTTATAGTCAAGTGTAAAATAATTTCCAGACTTTAGACAGGAATTGAACCTGGGACCTCTGCATCGTAGGCTACTGTATGCTACCACTATGCTATGGATACGGCCATTTTTTTTTGTCTGTTTTAATTCAGTGAACTAAGAAAGTTATAAGTAGACAAACTTTGTTTTTACAATACTCATTCTACAAATGATTCACATTCTGCCAATATTCCCATCTCTCTGTACACACCTTTTTCTCATCTTTTAGCTAGCAATTTGGCTTCTTTCAGATTCATTCTAATACTGTAAATTTTCTTTATACAGTATTATTCATATTTTATTTTAATTGTCTTTTACAATGAATAATAATTTTATTCCATTAATAAATAGAATTAAACCGTAAGTATCATATTTAATTAGTAATTTATGAACTTCAGCACAATAAACCCACTGGGTTGGTCAAGTGGTAAAGTTGTTGCTGTTGGGTTGGGTTCAATTAACCGTACTCTCTCAGGAATGGTCGGCCTGAGTCTGTACAAGACCTCATTTACATGTTATACATATTAACGTTATCTAATTGGGTCATGAGGTAGCTTATTGTTTTAAATTGAACAGATTTCAACATACAAACATTGGGGATAAAAGAATACCATATAACTATTATACGTGTCGTTTAGGTGATCAGCCAAAAGGCTAGTTTGAACCTCTAGAGGCTTCTCTAAGTGAAACGAGAAGTGAGGTGGTTTACATGTGCCTTCCTCACTGAGTGGAAAAAGTATACTTTTCAGCATGCTAGGCCCTTTGAAAAGCATCTACTTTCCACCCTGCAAATGACACCTTCACTTCATTCACCACAGGGTCTGGCTGTAGATGAAATTCATAACTCTCAGAGGAGATAATTATGACTGGTATCTTTTACACCTCTACCTCTTCTGTTCTTAAATGCTTCAGTCATATAATTGGATGACCATGTAATAAGAAACAGAACTATTGTTTGTAGCCCTGAAACTAGCAGATCAAGTGCAAATAATTTAACATCCACCTACCTATTATGTCAATTTATATTTGGGTAATAAGATTAAGGTAAGTGAACTTTAGAATAATAGACAAAACTTGTAATAAAACTTATCAAATTATAGCCTACTACAAAAAAAGGATTGAAGGCCAAATAAATTAATAATTTTAAAAGTACCTATGAAAAAATATGCTCCCGTTTTGAAAAGTATAGATATTTTTAAAACTATGCTCCAGGATTAGTAAATTTAATGTGACAAGCAAGTCAAAAAATATTATAAAATACTGTACATCAATAATAAAAAAATCAATCTTGTTATAGATTTTATCTACAGAAATAAACTTGAAAAAATTAAACGGAAAGTACCCACTGAAGTAGAACTTTAAAAACTCAAACCATTATGTAAATAAACAGAAAAAAATCGTAATTTAAACAAATCCAAAAATAGTTTCCAAGAAGCATTCTTAAAGAAATGGGGGAAAATACTTTCCAACAGCAAATTCATCTAATCTGTTATCACATTATTATTACTCATTCGTATTCTTATTTTAAAACGAACAGTACTAAAAACAAATCATTTGTATTTTGATTTTTTGTTAAATAGGCTATTATAAGAATGTTGAGAATAAATTAATATTATTTCTAAACCTAATTTGTGTTACGCCTGCCATATTGAGAAAATATATTAAATGGATTAAGTTTTGTATTATTTTAGGATACTTATTAGAAAGTTTAGTACTGGTTCATAGAATATTATTTCTAGTACGTTTATTCTACCATAAATCATTGTATTATTATTTAGCTAGAATTTTTTTTATGAAATTTAGATTAGAGAACAAATTTTATTTCATAAGGATGAAAATTATAGAAGAAAATGAATTTTTTTTATCCCTGATGTGTGTATTTTACAATCTGTTCAATTCAGAATAATAAGCAACTCCAAGACCCAATGAGATGAGGATGATGTGTATGATGTATAAATGATGTTTAGTCTTGCACAGACCCAAGCTGACAATTCCTGAGAGAGTATGGTTAATTAAACCCCAACTACCAATGTACATTGGTAACCACTGTCAAGTGTTCAAATTCATATAAAAGTACTACCTTTACTAGGATTTGAACCAGGAACCTTCGTCTCCAAGCTGTTAAACAGCTGACTCTTGGCGACAACTTTACCTCTAGACCAACCCAGTGGGTTTAAAATGGAAATTAAAGAAAGAAAAATGTATACTATTCCAAATAAAAAAAGAAAAATTACAAAATTTAACTAAATCTATGAGAGAGAAAATGTTTTACCATGAGTACTATTTATAGAATAGATAAGAAAAAAATTTTATAGAATAGACAAGAAAAAAAATTACAGACTGTATTTGATAGATGCAAAAATAACAAGCATAGAAACGATGATGGTTCATAGAAAATAAAAAGATATGATGGTAAGTATAGATAGGATAGAGGGGAGAAGAAATTTAGAAAAAAGTTTAAGAATTCTAGTGATTCCCAGAGAAAGAGAAGATGACAAATGACAACAAGAAATGCTCAAAAGAAAGGAAAAAAGAACTCAATGAAAAAATGAAAAAGGTTTGAGAATAACAAAATATAGCAAAGAAAATGAATGTGAGAAAAAAGTCTTTTAACTTGGTCCTAAGTAAAACAAGGAAAAACATGGAAGATTTGTCCTCTTGACAATAACTGGTTCAATTAATCAGCATAATTTTGAGATGATAGTAGTTGTTAAAAAAATAGTTTAATTTTACTGTCGATAATAAACTACTGTTAAGAGTTGTTGATAGAGTTAGGGTACTGTTTGTTAGAGTTATTTTAATAGTTATCATTGATACAGCAAATTGTAGTCATGATACATTTAAATATTATGGTAATGAATGGTTTGTATTGAAGGAGTAGTTAGTTATTCACACGCAACAATGGTTGCGTATCAACTTAGCTAACAATCCTGGCCAAGTTCTTAGGTAAACAGGGTATATTTTACTAGTATTTAATACCATTTTTATAAAATGCGCTTATACCATTTTTTTATTTTATTATTAATTTAAAGTCACACCAACAGCTCGGTTATTAGCTAGTACGATGGATTAACTTAAGTAACAGTAAGTTTTAACTTGTGAAAATTTCCAGACCCTTGAAGGGAATCGAACCTGGGACCTCCACATTATCAGCTAGCATACTACTACTACTACTATTACTACTACGCTACAAAGGCGGCTATATCTAATTTTAAATCTCTAAAAAGTTTAGGTCTGCTACTTTTTATGGGTTTCCTGTAATTTTATTTCATTATACAACTAGATATGGTCAAAAAATTTTATATTTTTTGTACAGATATTATTACATCAAATAAAATCACTTGAAGCTCTTAACAGGACCAAACTTTGAGATTTGAAATATTGACAAAAAACTTTTAACCTTTTCAACATTATAATTTTTATAAAAATTAATGCAAAAGGTTTTTGAATAAGGAACTATGTCATTATTCCAAGTATTGTTCAAATTTCACTAAATTGATATAACATTAGCAAATAAAATAATATACCATATTTTTTTTTATAGATGTGTTAATCAGTATACTACATTTATCACAATGCATCCTTTATTATCAATTTGTATTTTTATCCCTACAAAGAAACAATTATTGTTTTATGCTTCCTTTTTATTAATATGAAAACTACAAAACAAGAAATATTAAAATCTGTTTAAATGTAACAAAAGTACAGGGCATAAGACTGAATAATAAATAAACCCAAAAACCCTTTGTTACTTGCTGTTTTTAAAAAATCCAATTCAAAATTAATGTAATGAATCAATATTTTAATTAAAGTTTATTTCAGATAATAATGACCAGTGTGTGCATTACCCCATTTAAGAAATAATTCATTAGCGGCTACCATGGGTTAAGGAATGGTGGGTTTAACATGTAATAATTTTCCAGATCATAGCCGGGAATTGAAACCAGGACCTTCTGCTTTGCAGCACAGTGTGCTAACACTGTGCCAAGGAGGTAGTCCCTGAAGAAATTATTTACAACCTAAATTAATATATATGTACGTACATATATATATATATATATATATATATATATATATATATATATATATAGGCCTATTAATTCCTAGCAATTATTAATATTTTTATTAAACTATGTTTTACATTCTCTTGCATATATGAATATACTGGATGTCCCATGGAATTTAAACCATAGAAAAATATTAGCATTGATTTATTAGATTATTAGATTGATTTATTTATTAGATTATTAGCGATTTATTGATCATTGATTACTAGCAATTAGCATTGATTTTAATTAGTTTCTTAATATTCTGTTCCCTTGAATAAATGAAGACTTGTTTTAATCAGGAACCATTAGAAAATGTTTAGACCTTTTAAAAAAAAATATCAATTTTGATACTAAGTACATACACATCTTGTAGTGTGTTTTAGTTCAAAGTAGTAAATAGTAAATTTTCCCTTTACATTTTATTTTTATTGATTTTCTAATGTTTCCGATTTATTTGCCTTTTCTACTTTTTGGTTAGCTTCTGATCCCAATTAGTTCACATTAACACGATAGTACTGAACTATGTAGTATATCAACCTCCTGCAAAGCATATACTTTCCCGACCAATCCATAATGTAATGGTCAACATAACTAGCATCTACACCAGCGTACCGGGTTTGATTCTAGGTCAGGTACAGCATTTTTTTATCACTCATTTTCATCTGACACCCTTCTCATCATCTGCATTAGCATTTATTGCAAAACAGCCAGACGTACCCAAAATTTAAAAAATTTCACAAACAATAAAATCGACCAATCCATGATGTAGTGGTAAACAGAACTAGCTTCTACGCCATGACCAGGTTCGATTCTAGGTCAGGTATGGCATTTTTTCATCACTCATTTTTATCTGTTACCCTTCTCATCATCTGCATTAATAGTAATTGCAAAACAGTCAGACGTAAACACAAAACAAAAAAATTAACTTTCCAGTACACAACCAAGAATACCTACACTTTCATATACCACAGGATCAAGTGTAATGAAATCCATCACTTGTACTCTTATTTTAAATACTTTAGTAATTTATTCAACTAGCCACGTGAGACAAAATAAACTACTTTTTAAGGATACTTTTATAGCTTTAGAAGAAGCAAGTCAGATGCAATTCATTTTTAACACTTACTGGTGTGTAATATGCTTACAAATAAAAATATTAAATCTGTATGGTAATATATATTCTGTAAATATTACTGTTTTTGATTTCATAATAATTACATTTTAGAAATTTTGTAATATTATAAAAACGTTAATAATTCCATGAATATATCTACTTCTGGTTTATTTCTTTTGTCGGTCTGTCAGTAGGTTTTATTTATACAATAAGTTAGGTATGTTGCGGTGTAAAAATATTTCTTGGAAAGTGAATGAGGATATTGGCAGATGGTATGCTACGAAGGAAAAAATAAAGTTAAAAATATTGTTGAACGTTAGTGTGTGTGTCTACGTGTTGTATATGATTGGTTAACCAAGATGTTTAACATTAATAAAATTTAAGTGAATAACGAGCTTTCTTTTCGAGTAGTTTGATTATATTAAGCTGATGTGTGCCTGTTAAGCCCTGTTTGTTTTATATTTGTTTAATAATAATCATCAATATTAATTGAATTGAATTTTTCCTTAAAGATCAAATCAATTGAAATAAATAAATAAATTACTTAATTAATTCGGTTTATAGTAAATATGTATTTCGTGGTTTACTTAATTTTATATATGTAATCAATCCTAACTGTAATAAACCCGTACATTATAGAAACCATACTCTACTTCCACATCAAAGACCCAGAAAAGCTGAGAGCAGGTGTGCAGGTTCACGATCATAATACATAGTATGGGACCAACTACTGTCTCCAGTACATAATCTAAGTATAACTGAAATGTGGAACAGTTATAAAGGTGGAAAATACATCAATAAATTACTACAAGCCTTCAAAAATTGTAATTTAATTTTTCTTTAGGTGAAAAAATACTTTACAAATGAATCAGTTCACCGTGGAGAATAATTCCTTTCTAAATAATGTTTTGTTTGAAAAATTATTTTTTTACATTTATTTACTTTTTAACCCGTAATATTTGTACGACGTGTAGATGAGTGTAGTCGTGTACAGACTCAGGCCAACAATTCCCAAGAAAGTATGGTTAATTGAACCCCAACCATCAACAAAGTACACCAATAACCAACCAATGTCTAGTATTCAAATCCAAATAAAAGAAACTAGGTATCTTTACTAGGAGTCAAACCAAGAAACCTTCGTCTCTGAAAAAAACTGTTAAACAGCTGATTTTGGCAACGAATCTATCGTTAGACCAACCCATTGGATTGAAAAATAAATTAAATTTTAAATAAATGTTTAGGCAAGTTGTGAGTTATTTGATAAAAAATATTGGATGATATGGTTATTGAAATAGTGGTAACAAAAAGGTAATAAATCAATAAGTAAGTAATAAATTTTATATAGAGTAAATATTAAGGCTTATTCGCCCATAACAGGCAGGTGAAGCGTTAAATTATTAGCACTCGATCTGCTAATTCCACAGCTACAAAAAAATAATTCGATTTCTTATCACATGGTCAGCCAATTAAATGACTGAATCATTTAAGAATAGAAGAGGTAGAGGTGTAAAAGACACTAGTCAAGAGTTCCCTCCTTAGACAGTAATGAATTTCATTATACAGCCAGATCCTGTGGGGAATGAAGTGAAGATGTCAATTGCAGGGTAGAAAATATGTGCTTTTTAGAGGGCCTGGCATTCTGATAAGCATACTTTTCCACTCAGTGAGAAAGTCTAGGTAAACCACATCACTCCTTGTTTTACTTAGTAAAGCCTCTAGATGTTCGAACCAGCCTTTCAGCTCATGACCTAAATAACATTTATGTTATCTTGACATGTCCAATACTCCCTCTTCAAAGTTCTGGATGCAGCTAAAAAACAAATAAAAACTTTAAAAAACCCTGCCTGAAGACTTCAATTACCAACAGACAGAATTTTGCTCAGTGACTGAAAATATGGCTTTAAGACCAAATATTCTACAACACTCTAGTAGAATTTTTTTACAGTAGAGGACCTCAAGAATAGAAGAGACAGACAGAACTAAGTTCTATACACTATATTATATTGATTACTTACATTATACAGATTTTAATACAGTTAAGACTGGAAATTTTAATTATAACACTGAACTTATATTAATTTTAATGTGACTTTATATATTATTCTGAAGACTAAATAAAGATGATTCTGACTCTGAACTGAATTCAAAATAAGCAGCATTCATAATACAGCGGAAGCATCCTAAACTACAAAATAAAAGGTCCTGGGTTTGATTCCCAGATAGGATGTGAAAATTTTAACATATTTTTCATTAATTCATTACATTACAAACAGAAAATCTCAATGGAATAAGATAAATGTGCACATATAAAAAGAGGCTATATTTTCTAGTACAAAAAAACTGTTAAATTAAAGAAATGTAAGAAATAAAATCACAATACACTGAAAATACTCAGAGGAATAAAATCTACAGATTAAAGATGAGATGCATAAAAATGAAAGGATTACCAGAATAATGAATGTCATTGGCATCATTTCATCATTCAAGTCAAATGATAAATGAGAATGAAAAGCATAAAGTAGATTTATCATAGTTCTTCGAGGGTAACAGTTCCATTAAGCAAAAAATAGCAAGACGAAAAACTACTATTTTACATGGTAGGTACACAGTAGCACTTCTACACAAAAAGATGTGAAACACTCATGACATTCTCTTGCTAATGTGAATAATTTATTTATTTTTATCCCTAATGTGTGCACATTGCAATCAGTTCAATTTAGAACAATAAGCAACCCTATGACCCAATAAAATAAGGATGATATGTATGATGTGTAAATATGGTGTAGTCTTGCATAGACTCAGGCCAACCATTCCTGAGAGAGTATGGTTAACTGAACCCCAACCATCAAAATACACCGATAACAACTATGTATTCAAATCCATATAAAAGTAACTACCTTTAAAAGGATCTGAACCACCAAACCTTCGTCTCTGAAAATCAGCTGCTGAACAGCTATCATTGACGAATTTACCACTAGACCAACATGGTGCACTGAAAAATATAACCTTCTTTAACCATTAGTAAACAATGTAAAATGAAAAACATAACCTAATTTTAATTATGAGTGAATGACAAAATGAAAATCAAACTGTTAAATTTAAAAATACAGAAAATCACTAATTGATGCTAAACTAGGCTCTGTAGAAAAAAATGCTTGAAATAAAGTAGTAAATTTTTCTGATTTGCTATATATATGATTTTATATACACTTTTGTTGTGAAATGCATACTAAGGCTGCAATCATAAAAAATCCCGTTTTTTTACAGATTTTGATGAGCAAAATACAGAAAATCACAAATTGACATTAAACTAAGTGTTGTAGAAATAAATATTAGAAATACATGTTGCCAGTTTTTTAATTTCCTACAACTTTAATAACTATATGTATACGCTTTTGCCTTAAACCGATTAAGGCCCCAATCTTAAAAAAAAAATTTACAAGAGCACAGCCCCCACAAATTTCAGCAGACATGACTCTTACCTTACCTTATAGAGGGTTTTTATACAGGGTAAGAGAAAGTAATAACAATCATACAACTGTCTAAACAATGTAAATAAAAGATTAAAAACAACTTTTTAATTATATTATTGTAATCAAAGATTTTTATCAAAAATAAAACAGTATGCACAAGTTATAAAGTGCAGGATGGATATTGAAGCAACTTCCCCCTTTTATATTCACTCTAGCAGTCACCCCTCAAAACAGTAATAGTAATAACAGCACCAACCTTTCCTAACTTTAACCCTTCTGCCATAAAAGTTTATTACTGGACAATGTTTTATTACTAAAAACCACACACCAGACAGTCTACTATGTTAAATGGATCATTCATGACTTTCAAACCAGTCAAAACAGAACTGATGCAAAACATAAAAAAGTTTGTTTAAATAGGCAAAATATATCACGGTAATTCTATTATTAATTTTAGGTACATGTAATAAACTTTGACAAAAGATCATAAATTTTTATAAAAGCAGCCACATTAAATGCAAATAACCAAAACGAAATGAATAAGAAATTTAGATGTCAATCTTGATAAATGAATTTTTCTTACCAGTAAACAAATTCCTGCATACACATAGCCAGACACCAATACATTAAGACTACCTGAATTATATGATATGAAAGAAATTTTTAATAATCCGGTAATAATGTAAATCAAAATTAATTTTAAAAAAGTCCAAAACAATTGGAAAGTTTTCATTGGTTATTTATTAAAATGATGAACTAATAAATGAAATCTCTACTCGTATAATTTTTTTTCTGTTAGTTGTATAGCTCTTCTCAGCTAACCAAATAAACAAATTGATCTTTTTGATGGAAAAATGAATTATTACATATTTTTTAAAAATAAAAAGTGAATTAAAAGTGCGTATATTTCTGTACCTTAACATTTATGAAATGTAATCTTTCCCCCATGAATTTTTTATACCAGACAATGAATCAATCATTAACGAAAACTGATTGTATGTGATAGAACATGTAACCATTGCAAAGCTTGATCATCCAACATAAATAAAACAAACTTAAGATAAGCTTCAAGTTTGAGAGCCATTATAACTTATGAAAAGAAAAAGAAAAGAACTGAAAATACGTGGTTTCAGAAGAATTTTTTGATCTGATACTGGAATTACAAATATAGTGATAAATAAGGTTTTTTCAGGGGTTTCTCTTTTTATGGTTATTATTGCCTCCCCTCTCTAAATCACTGCTTCAATTTATCCAGATCCATCCAATCCTCCTTCTAAAGTCCTCTCCTCTCTCTGGCCTCATCCACCTCATCTGTTAAAAACCATGACGGTCTGCCTCTCTTGCACCTTCCCCACTGAACTTCATTCCTTTACCCATGCTATCAATCCGCCCTTCTCACATGCCCTTACTATATCATATTCTTTTCCTCGATGTAAATCAAAATGTCCCTCTCCAGCCCCAATCATTCTCCTTCATATTTTTCTAGGTAACTCAATATTCTCATCAGCCCACAGCCTCACCTCCAGAACTCCCATCTCATATCTGTAACCTTATACATCCTGTATCTTTTATTCACCTCCCAGCGCTCAATCCCCATAAGTCATTATGCTGTGTACTATTGAGTTGAATATCCTTATTTTTTTGTTTTTTCTGATGCGTTTGGGGCACCGAGTTAAATAACCCTTATTGATGGAAATTTGTAAAATTGCCATCTATCATTTTCCTATTTCTGTCGGTCAGTCTGTCACATACAGATGTAAGAAATTACAAGAAACAGCAAAACAAAGGTTTTAGATTTTTAATTCATACAAAAAGTTGGTGGGCCTGGATTGGGTTTGATGTTAAGTTTTGACTAGAAGTGACCAAAAACCGGAAGTCAAGAAACAAAGCCAGAATTGGAAAACGAAAATAGTGTCATTCAATTCCTCTTAAAGAGTAGATACAGAAATCACTAATGGTTTTGCCCAGTTTCAACCGTAAGTGGCTAAAAACTGAGTCAAGAAATCAAAGTCTGATTTGGAAACAAAAATAGTGTTATTTGATTCCTCTTAAAGAGTAGATACAGAAATAACTAATGGTTTTTGCCATTTTCAACCATAAGTGGGTCAAAATCAAAATCAAGAAATCAAAGTCGGATTTGGGAACGAAAATAGTGTCATTTGATTCCTCTTAAAGAGTAGATACAGAAATCACTAATGGTTTTTGCCATAGGTCAAAGGTAAGCCTCTTTCTTTCTTACAAAAGGTAAGTAGCCTTGGTCTCTAACAATTTCTTACGAAAACTTTGCCACCAGCCATGAGACACGTCATCTCATGAAAGGTATTTTTAATGTTATGGCTTGCTTCAATTTTTGCTTTATTTCCTCCTCCATGTCTACGTAAGATTAATTATAAACCTTACGTACGGAAGTACTTCAAAATTTGTGAACTTCGTTAAGTACATAAAGCCACTCAACAGATCAGTGACCAACAGACAATTTTATTGACTATCTTTTACTAAAAAAATGAACTATCTCTTATCATGTATACTAAACTGAGACACCAAAGCTTTTTTAATTGGTAAGACTACTATAAAGTTAATTGGATTGTTGAAAAAGAAAAAGCATAAAGAAGCACAATTGGGTATTATGAGATGAGATCATCATTTTAATGTAAATGCCTATTAAAACAAAATAAATAGCCTTATTAAAATCCATTACCATTATCAATGACATTCCTTGCATTAGTCAGTCAGTCAGATGCATAAAAATACCAACACGACATAACATCATCACATTTTATGAATCATAACCTATATGCAAAAAATACGACCTTGTTCTTATAAGAGAGAAAAAAAATTAAGTACTCGGTTACGTGCTAAATTCCAAGAATACTTGGTTAATACGTCTTACAGAAATGGAGAACAATCCAAGAGATTCTTAAGACAATTTTTTTATTTAGGGCAAAGAAAACTCCTACTTAAAACAGCATCAAGTTTAAATTGAATAAAAAAATCAGGGAAACATTTAGCATAATGAAATATCTATCAAGGAGTATATAATAATATTAAAATTACATTTTTATGAGTTCAGCATAACAATTGATTACCAAGTGCTTTAATTATTTATATAAATTAGGCATACAACGTTTTTTGAAGTGTTTTACATAAAACTATTCTCTAAAAGAAAAATAATAATTTTGATATTATTCTTAAGAAAACGAAAAACTTATAAATAAACGAAAAAGTAGAAAAACGATTAATACTCCTACCCCTTTTTATCCTAAATCACAACGTGAGGAAATAATTATAAATAAAATTATTTTTGCAGTGTGAGCAGAATGTCACCTCCACCAATATCTTTTCATAATACCCCATTATTCATAATACTTAACAATAAATAAACAAAATAACCAATACACAGTAATCAATAAATAACAAATCTATCAGAATCTTTACAACCGTACGCCTATTTAAAAATATTTGAACATTCAATTCCTAATTTTACTGAAGCACGATATTTCCAATTTCTGCGGTTCAAAACAAATTCTAAAACACCTAGAATGAAAATAGTTAATTGTCAGATAACAGTTGCTATTTGCGCAGTAAGACTACAAGAATTCGAGCATAAATTTAAATTACTCTGTACAAGAATGACAAGATCCGTTGATTTATCAAAAAACGACAAAATATTTTAAGATTTGTTTATACTGTAATACAAATACTTTCTTGTTTGTACAATCAAAATATGAGAAATTACGATCTGAATTAAAGTTATTTAACTAGATTAGTCGACAACTTAATTGTACCTAATTGAAATTAGAAAAAACTAATAAAACCGATAGTATAAGTAAAAATATACATCTCTTTTTGTTTACAGATTATTTTATTTAACTTCCGCAAGTCAGTTACCTACATTAATATTTTAATACCACAAGTTCAAACAAAAATTGTTACGTTAATAAACAAGTCTATGCGAAGTTGTATTTAATTTAGCGCACATTATTCTAACTAAATATTAGTCAATAACAATTTGTCAACAAACAATAACAGATTTTATGAATTCAATGATTTCGGTTTCATCATAATTTACCATTCTAATTGATTGTACTGATTATATTTGCACGGTATGTTTATAGTAGAACCCAACGTTATAAAAACGAAATACAGAATTTGCCGCTGGGAATCTAGTTATACGGGTCATTGCATTTTCATGACCAACCCTTTTCAACGGGGATGTAATACGGTAGTTTAATTTAATCATCAGTAGGCCTACTGTCCCCTAAAATACTTCATTACGGTTGTTCAATATCAATATCTTTCACAATAATTTGAGCTTAATGAAATAAGAATTCAGGTCTTTGGCATATGTAAAAACCCCATAGTTTCCAAATTTCTATTTTACGTTAAACTTCACATTTTACTGTTCACTGAGACAAGTACGAACTTTTCAAAAAAAATCTGGATTGAAACACATGACCTTCTCTTGCCAATGCAAATAACGACCCATATAACCTAACATTAGAAATTAACAAAAAAACTAACCTAAAAAACATAACCTAATTTTAATCATGAGTGAATGAGGTAAAATGAAAACCAACCTTAGTTTGGCTTAATAATACGAAAATCACTTTTTCACGCTAAACTAGGCTCTGTAAAGAAAAATGATTAAAATAAAAGTTGTAGGTTTTTTAATACCCTATAAATTTTATTATATACACTTTTGTGAACTTTTAAAATGCATACTAAGGCCGAAATCTTATAAAATCCATTTTTTCTAAGATTTTCATGAAAAAAAGAACAGAAAATCACTAATTACCGCTAAACTAAGCGTTATACACAGAAACGTTTAAAATAAAAGTGGTAGATTTTGAAATTGTCTACAACTTTTATTATGGGCTTTTATTTAGGTAAAGGAAAGTAAAAAACTGTATTTTACTTTACTTTTAGGCAGAGTTAGGTTAAACTATGTTTTTATTTTTTTTTTTATTGAGTGATGATGCCTACATAAGCCTTGGGCTTGAGCGTAGGTAATGATATGTGGTGATTTACAGATGAAAAAATGCCAGACCTGACCGGGAATCGAACCCGGGACCCCGGCATAGTAGCCAGTTGCGCTGACCACTACACCACGGGCCGGCCAATTTACTACATGAATCTATATTATTAATACAGGTATAATAAAATGAAAACTAATTGAAACGCAGCAAATAGATTGTCCAAAGAGCACTCGTTTTCAATACCTAACATTCGTAGAAGGAGAAGAGGTCACCCTAAGAACTCATGAATGTAGGATAGTATGAAAGTTATCGGTTGGCTGAATGATGTGGTAAGCGATGAGGTACGTAGGAACCACGCCAAGTATGAAACAGGGTGTACTTTCGAATTCTTGGAAGCTAAAATCCTGTGGAGGTTTAATAATCTCACAACAATTTACGCGTTTCGTTAAAACATTGATGATTGTTTTGAGTAAGGGTTACGCACAGTTTAAAAAACGAATAAAAATACAAATTGAACTTTTTGAAAACAATCCTTTTATTGTAACCAAAGAAGAGCTACAAAAATAGTACTTCATACTTATCATGTCAGATAAGATCAGGCTAAAGAAAATACTGTTATTATATTTTTATTGTTACATTGTACACTGATCTAGAAAAGGTTTTCGGAATAAACTGCGTTTATTGTGAGAAATTGCGTATTCTATTGGGCTGTATTGAACAAGGATAATGGATTGCGGTGAATGAAATTTTTTGAATATGAGTTCTCGGAAATCGAAACTAGTAAAAACGTTTGTTTTTATTTTGATCCCTTCTACTATGTTACAGTAAAATGGAGAACATGTTAAAAGGGTCTCGATTGTTTGGAAAAACTATAAGACCGCACGTCTAAAAACAGTTAGTTCCTTTGTAGTTAATCAGTCAGTAGGCCTAATTGAGCTGTGAATAGAATTAGTGTTGTCAGCCGTTTCAAAATAGTACCACTGTGGGACCGGTTCTATTGTTAATGTAATAGTAGTAATAGTAGTAGTATAGTTAATGTAATAGTACGTGGAGTAAGGATGGACAGGTAAATCAGTTGTTTTAATTTGTTAAGTGGCATTGCTTACTTACAGCCAAGTTAGTTTAAGCATAAATTTTGTTTTACTTAATTAAATTAACTTATCTAATTGAATAGTACACTAAGTTTTTCAGGGTATAATAATAACAATAATTAATTGTATCAATAAATAATTAATTGTTACTTTTAAAAAGCGTTCAGGTCATCAACTGAAAAGCTGGTTTGAACCTCTAGAGGCTTTGCTTAGTAAAACGAGGAGTGAGGTGGTTTACAATTGCCTTTCTGACTGAGTGGAAAAAGTATGTTTATCAGCATGTCCGCCCTCTGAAAAGCATCTACTTTTCACCTGCAAATTACACCTTCACTTCATTCACCACAGGGTCTGAGTGTATAATAATGAAATTTATTACTCTCGGAGGAGATAACTTTTACTAGTGTTTTTTACACCTCTACCTCTTCTGTTCTTACATGCTTCAGTCATATGACTGACCATGTGATAAGAAACAGAAATATTTTTTTGTAGCCCTGGAACTAGCACATCAAATGCAAATAATTTAACACTCTACCTGTTATGGGAAAATATTTAAATGTAACTCTGTTTATTAATTGTCACACCCATATACCGAACGAACCTAGGGTTAGGTGTAGTAACACCGTTAAATATAAGTCTAATCAACACCTACTTGATTTCTGAACGATATTACATGAAGTTTTGGCCAAAAACAAATGGGTATTCGTAATATAATTTTCGAAACACTGTACTGAGCGTATCATTGATTTAATACCAGAGAAAAGGAGCAGGCGTTTTAAGTGCCGTAAACAAAGGATTCACTCTAGAAGATAAGTAGATTTACATCCTGTATAACAGTTGCTTGGATAGGACCCTTGTTGAGTTTAGTTGGTCTATAACAAGATCAATCAAATCATAATCTCATTTCTGCGCCCACATCAACACAAACGTTAAAAACAATAACAGATAGTAAGAACATCATGCAACGTACATCAAATTTAAAATAACTTGGTTACATATAGCGAGAAATTTGTACAGGGAACTGTACCCTGAAAACGTGTTTATTTTGTTCAATCTCGTTTAAAATTTCCCTTTTTAACAAGATATTTATAACTGCCCATAACAGACAGGTGGAGTGTCAAATTATTTACACTCAATCTGTTCGTTGCAGGGCTAAAATAAATAGTTCTGTTTCTTATTACATGGTCAGCCAATTAAATTACTGAATCATCTCAGAACAGAAGAGGTAGAGGTGTAAAAGACACTTATCAGAGTTATCTCCTCTGAAAGTAATGAATTTCATTATACAGCCAGACCCTGTAGTGAATAAAGTGAAGGTGTTATTTGCAGAGTGGAAAATATCTGCTTTTCAGAGGGCCCGGCATGCTGATAAGCGTACTTTTCCACTTAGTGAGGAAGGCAATGGTAAACCACCTCACTCCTCGTTTTACTTAGTAAAACCTCTTCAGGTTCAAACCAGTCTTTCAGCTGATGACATAAACGACAAACGAATGAAAATTTCTAAACAAAAAAATAAGGTTAGCAAAACCTACGTTTTATAAAATATCGTATTCAAAACTTTAAACGACTCTTGTCCAACGTCTTTCAGTTTTATAAATTAAAATTTTATTTCGTTTTACAAACAGAATAACTTGTTTTAAAATGTAATAAAACTTTGGTTGTTAAGGTTTTATGATGATTAATAATGTACGATTCAGACCACTCTGTAATGTCAAGAATCGAGGATGCTAAGATGACACTGTATATACCAGGGGTCAATAGCTTGTAGAAGATCAATTAATCTCTACATATAGTATAAAAAAAAAATTTTTAATTATTTAAATTAAAATTTAAGAAAAGCATTTTAGTTATTTCAAATAAAAAATTAACAAATGTTTAATTTTTATAAGATTGTTGTTAATACTACTGTTATTCAGTTGATTTTATGGATCTAATGAAGAAAGGACGATAGAACAATGTCAATCAAATAGAAATATTGTATTTTTTAAGAGAAATAAATTATTAAATTTTTGAAAACATTAAGTGTGATTATTATTATTATTAATAAAACATTTGCCGGCCGCATTGGCGCAGTTGGTAACGTGCTCGCCTCTCATCATGCAGTCCTGGGTTCGAGTCCCACTCAGGTACGGCATATTTTCATACGTTACAAAAAAATCATTTCATCCTCCATTGTAAACAGTTCCACCCCAACGTCGTCGCTAATGACCGTTGTAGTTGATGCGACGTTAAATAAAACAAAAAAAGGTGTGGAAGTAAAAATTCTTCTACAAACTGGATCAAAAACATAATGAAGATAATAAACAAACAGAATATACCAGGAGTCGTGAATGGTACGACTGTTAATTATTCCGGAGGTTGACCGATCGAAAATTATTATAAGCTAACGGGAAAAACGTATTCTAGACGCTAGGAAATAAATGAGTGTCACAAGTTTTGATATGATTTCGCAAAAAAAGTAAGATTATTTTGTTTGAAGTCGAAACAGTCTGAATTTATGTCGATTATAATGTACGCAACTAAAAAATAATAGGCCGTCGATCTTAAATTTTAGAAATGATAAATATAACAGAATGAAAATTCTGTGAAAATTGTGAAAATTCTGTGCTTGTGTGAAAATTTGAACCCAATATTTATTTAGTTATTTCCCTTAACAGGCAGGTGGAGTGTTAAATTATTTGTACTCGGTCTACTAGTTCCAGGGCTACAAAAACAGTTCTGTTTCTTATGTTCTGTATCACATGGTCACTCAATTATACGATGAAGCATTTAAGAACAGATAAGGTAGAGGTGTAAAATACACTAGTCACGAGTCATCTCCTCTGAGAGTAATGAATTTCATTATACAGCCAGACCCTGTGGTGAATGAAGTGAAAGTGTCATTTGCAGGGTGGAAAGTAGCTGCATTTCGAAGGGTCCGACATGCTGATAAGCATAATACTTTTCTACTCATTGAGGAAAGCAACGGTAAACCATCTCACTCCTAGTTTTACTTAGTAAAGCCTCTAAAGGTACAAACCAGCCTTCACGCCAGTGCTGATGACCTGAATAACAACATTAATTTTTTAGAGATAGGGATCTAAATCAAGTACAACAGAAATCTAAAAAATAGTGCTGCTTTTCTTATTATATGTGTGAACGGATTTCAAGTTACACAAAATAAAATAAACACGAAGAACAAAAAATCTGAACGTGAGAAAATCTTTTTTTAAATCGTTATGTAAGTTCAATATTATAAAACTTTGATAAATATAGTGCAAAGAATAAACGTGCTAACAGTACAATACTTATTAACAGTAGTTACCAATAGAACGTCCAGGTTTGCGTACACGGTTTTACGCCGGATTTTTATAGTTTACGGGAAGGTCAAAACAGGAGGGTTTCATTCAATTACGTATATTTCAATATTGCACTTTATCAAACAAAATCTGACAAAAGAGAAAGGGTCCCTGAAAACACCCTAGAGTACTCCTCTTTGTCATGCTACACAAAATATCTGAGTGGGAAACCTAACCATAACACATTAATATAGACACCCAATGAATTTACCGGCTGTCGAACAGCTATGTACTAGTGAGGTATTAGTACAAACATATTAGTTTTCCAGCTACCAACCGGAAACTTTTCACGCATTAATTACATAGGTACCAACTTAGCAATTTTGCCCAGCCCCCATTGATTCAACCCCTAAAGTAAAAATAGCGGTCAAAAAGCTCGACTCTTAAATGAGTTATTACCCTCGTGTTATTTCAACTACACAAGTTAAAAAAATACTATTAACAACAAAATTAAATCACTTAATTAGAACTGGAAATTCAAATAAACTGAAAGGAAAATAATTAACTTTCTTTTTGGGAACTTAATTCAAAACATTTAAACTTCATTCCCATTCACAAGTGTTATTACTCGTTGTCGAATAATGCCATGGGGAAACTC
Source organism: Catonia carolina (assembly GCA_035578175.1). Lineage (NCBI taxonomy): Eukaryota > Metazoa > Arthropoda > Insecta > Hemiptera > Achilidae > Catonia > Catonia carolina. Next base: position 356,103,265 of record JAQMRL010000001.1, read on the forward strand.
AAAATTTTTAATTGATATCTCCTGTCAAGCCGAAACCTAACAGTCTAGCAAAACAATTAGTTATCTTTCCTCACTACGAAAACACGTATAACCTACTCAAGGCACTGAATAATGAAAATGAATTATTTTATATAATGTAAAATGAATTTCTTTGGACATCTCCGAAGGATTGACTCCGCCAGAATCTCCACAAAAATCATCAACTTATTCCTTAACAAAAATATCTCAGCCCCACTGGATCAAAGAAATTGAACAAGACATGAACGAAATCCAAATCGCACTTGAAGACCTGAAAACAAAATCCGGAAATTACCACAAACTGAACAATACAAGACTTGAACAGAAAAGACCGACCAAACGACAGAAAATCGTGTATTCCGACGAAGAACGCCAGAAAAGATCAGAAAGATTGAAGGAATACTGGAGAAGATTCAAGAAAAGAAACACCGGCAAGACTATTCCAAAACAACAAAAATCGAAATAAAATTTGTCTTCTTTAATGAACGTATGTGGTAGTCGTTTGTAGCTTCAAAAAGAAAAAAAATGAATTACTAATAAAGAAAATACATTAATTTAATAAAAAAAAGTACGAAGTTTATTTTCGGATAAAATTGCTCGGTAACAAAAAATATTTGAAGAAATTATAAAACATTGAAAAATCCGTTTTAAAAACAAGTTTATACCACTTTATAAGAAAATTATAAGCGTCATATTTTTCACTTTTTATTTATTTATTTTTCTAAAGTTGCTCAATCGTTTGATTGGTGTTGGCATGAATGTAAAAAAGAAAAAAATGTTCTGTAATTTCAAATTAAAGTTGAAATACACCAGACCAACAAATAGCTACAGATAAGGGGCAGGGAGGGGGTTTCATGTGGTTGAAATGAGTGTTTATGACAGATAAACCTTAAAACCCACCGAGCTCTGATTCTGATATAAACAAGCAGCAAAGGTAATGTAAAGAAGACCTACAAATAACCTCAACGTCTAAATAAAGTACGTTTTATTATGACCAAATTTATTATTTCTAAACATAACAATACCTGTTTAATTCTGTTGTCATTATCAACGTCAGGAAAACAAAATCAATTTTACTTCATTGAAGTTAAAATCTATTTAGAGAACAAGTAAAAACATTCCGAGGCCTCCCACTTGGGCAGTAAGAGAGGGCTAGTCTCAAGTTAAAAAGCGAAATATCGTGGGTTTTATTTCAGGCAAGGGTTCCGAAAAAATTTCCCATCGTCCAAATAAAAAATTACTGTTCAAAACAAACACGGTCGCCAACAACCACGCAGCTAAAAAAACATTAAATAGATAAAAATAATAAAATTTCAATACAACTCGCCATCATGAAAAGCTTAACTACGGCAAACAAACTTTTGTTTTCAAGCAACTTTCTGCATACGAGCTAGGAATCTAAATTAAACCTTTCACTTCACAATACGTTATAACCACTGTCCAACAGAAGCTGAAAATAATTCAGTTTAACTCAAAAAATCTGGTGAGAAACACTCACACAACTTTCTCTTACCCATGCAAATAATGACCCATATAACCTAACATTAGTAATAAAATATTAGAAATAAAGAAAAACATAACCTAATTTTAATCATGAGTGAATGATGTAAAATGAAAACTAACCTTAGTTTTGTTTAATAATACAGAAAATCACTCTTTGCCGCTAAACTAGGCTCTATAGAAGAAAAAAATGCTTAAAATAAAAGTTGTAAATCTTTTATTTTCCTATAAATTTGATTGTATACACTTTTGTCGTAAAATGCACAATAAGACCGAAATCTTAAAAGATACATTTCTTTACAGATTTTCATAAATAAAGAAAAGAAAATCACTAATTACCGCTAAACTACACGTTATACAAAGAAATGTTTATAAAAATTGTAAATTTTTTAATTGTAGACAACTTTAATTACATATACACTTTTGCGTTAAAATACATATTAAGGCCTCAATCTTAAAAAAACTTTTTTCTACGAGAGAACTGCCTCTCCAAGAATTTCAGCAGACCTGGCGCCTACCCTATCTTGTAGAGCATAAAAAATGTAGTAATTGAGGCGATTTTTTAAAAAAATCGTAGGAGCCGTTTTTGAGAAAATTGCAAAAATTTGAAAAATTACACGAATAAACTATTACTTCCAGTTGACCGATTTTGATGAAAATGTTCATGTCGGGTCCTGTAAAGTAGTACCTAACTTAAGTTTTAAGTTTCAACATCGTACGATGTTCCGTTTTTGAGATATTCTGTTCAGACACAGACCAATCGCTAAAACATGTTTTTTTTTTTGTATAGAGGGTCTGAAAACGTGTACATTTGGCGAAAATTTGATTTCGAAAATCGACATGGAAACAATACTTTCATTCCTGTATATTCACATAGGCAAGAGAAAGTAAAAATAATATTAAATAGCTAGGTAAAACAGCTATAGTTTTGAATGATAAGTAACAGAAGGGTTGTGAGAAGTGTTATAACGGAGAGGAAATTGCTTTTACTTCTGTTTTATACAACTGTCGTACTAATGTTGATCAAGTTCCGATATGAAAGAAGATGTTTCAACTATTGAAATGCAGACATACCTCCGACAATCATTTTCCTATTTGAAATTGTTCTATTTCAACAGGTGTTTATTTTATTACCTTATTTGATTTGCGGAAGCCAACAAACGACAATCAATATCATTTACATAGAATAGAGAAATTGTTCCTTTTCAACCATCTGTGCCGTTAAAGGAAGTCAAGTGTTTTTCATCTTATAAGTACATTCGTTTCTTTGTTTCTTCGTAAATCCCAAACCACTGAAGCGATTTTAAAGACATCTCCACGATCATAACTCTAACTGGTAAAAATTGTAGATACGAACGGTAATGGTCTATAGATAAATTACTAACAAGTTTACCGGAGAGTGAAAATTAACATTCTGACAGCTATACAAAAATCAAATTTATCATAGCTCATAAGATGTGAATAAATAATAATTGCCCATAACAGGCAGGTGGAGTTGTTTGCACTCGATCTGCTAGTTCCAGGGCTACAAAAAAATAGTTCTGTTTCTTATCACATGGTCCGCCAATTATATGACTGTATCATTTAAGAACAGAAGAGGTGGAGGTGTGAAAGACACTAGTCAGAGTTATCTCTTCTGAGAATAATGAATTTTATTATACATACAGCCAGACCATGTGATGAATGAAGTAAAGGTGTCATTTGCAGGGTGGAAAGTAGGTGCTTTTTGGAAGCCCTGGCATGCTAAGAAGCATACTTTACCACTCAGTGAGGAAGGAATGTGTAAACCACCTTACTCCTCGTTTTACTAAGTAAAGCCTCTAAAGGTTAAAACTAGCCTCTCGGCTGATGACCTAAACAACAGCAATAATAAATTTATCTCACCATATTAAAAGAACTTAAATTATAAAGTAGGAATTACTAACGAATATAACTGGTTATCTGTGCACAGTTTGACGCATGTCACATTATTTTAAGAATATTTATTTTTACGTTCTTGTTTGGAAAATTCTAGTACCTCATAGCTTTTAATTTTTATGAACCTTCTTGAAGGCTAATTTAGTAACCTATTTAAATTTAAGTGCACGTGTGAATTGTTGATGAGTCTTGCTCTAGTTTTTGTGTAAAGTTGAATAAAATTTTGTTGTCGTTCTGAGTTTGATGTTTTGTTATTTTTTAATACCGAATCAAATTTCGGTTGAGGTTAAGTTACCGATGACCAGTACAATATAAATTTAATTACAATATTAAATAAAAATCGAAAGACCTACGCAAGAAATGAAAATAAATTTGGTACTTAACTAGTGCAATTTAGGTATACTATTTGAATTATCTCTTAAATAGGCTACAGCCATTTTCAAATATGTCAAATTGTATTACAGTGAAATTGTATTACAGCAAACAAACGTATGCAAGCCGAACCCAAAACATCCATTCGCATTTTACATTTTAGGGTAATATTTAAAAAATCTTATTCACCACTGAGTCTAGCTGCATAATGCAATTCATTACTTTCAGAGAAGATAAGGCCGATTAGTGCCTTCAACACCTCTACCTCTTTTGTTCTTAAATGATTCAGCCACTTGATAGTGTGACCATGTAATAAGAAACAGAACTATTTTTTGTAGCCCTGGATTTTACAGATTGAGTGCAAATAATTAACACTTCATCTGTCCGTTATTGGCAAAAATGACCAATTTTATTATTTATATACTAGGCCTAATTCGTAAATTTTTTTTCTGGTGTTGGGGTAAACTTAATTTGAATATTTTTTACATGCCGAAAATTCTAGCTTATGCGATTTATACATCAGAAGACAAAATTCCTTTGCTTGTTTAAACCTGAGCTATTTAAATTTATTCTTATATTCCGTGACATCTACCTACACTTTTCATGAATAATAACTTTAATTTACTGAAATAAAGGTATAATAAATGGTATCTCTATAACAATAAATGCAATGTGCAATGACGTGAATTGACATTGTCGTCCAATAAAAATGATAACTACACTTTATAATTTATAGATCGTCGATTTAAAGACGGTGAACTCGCAATTTTTCTGACATTGACAATTTTTTTAATAAATTTATTTTATTTAGGCTGCATCAACCTTAATTTTATATTACACGCAAAATGTTTAGTCTTGAATAAAACTAAATTAAATTAAAATCAATACACACTTTACAAATTCACTAGATTCGAAAAAGTTTTAAAATTATTCTTTATAGCAAGATATTCTCAGCAGTGTTAGTAAGAAGATAAAAACTGGAACTTTAATATTTTGTACCGTAATGTAAATTTTTTATATATGTAGACGTTGTATTATTTCTATTTGTCAATTTCATCATTTTCTTGAATACTTACCTGAATATTTTTGAAATTTTTTCGAAATACATTCAAAGTGTTAAACTGATAACAAAAAAGTACTTTAGGAAGTGCCGTCTCCCAGCCGCTTCAAAATATTGTTTCAATTATTTACGGTTACCTCTAACAAGTTAATCAAAAGAATACGGGAACTGAAAATTTTAGTTTTTGAATCGCTGTGACGCAACTTAAAATCGTTCTGGATATAGATTAAAGTTTGAATGTTAAATAGAAGACAAAAATGCAAAGCCCTTAATAAAGACTGACTCGTCACTAATTATTTTACTTCTCGATAACAACCAGAGCTCAAGTTCACATCTTGTTACTTAAGGGATGACAAGAAAATCAAACCATTTGCATTTCGAATACTTGAACCTTAAGATTGCCCATAACGGGCAGGTGAAGCGTTAAATTAATTGCACTTGATCTATTGGTACCAGGGCTACAGAAAATAGTTCTGTTTCTTATCACATAATCAGCCAATTAAATGACTGAATTATTTAAGAACAGACTAGGTAGAGGTGTAAAAAACACAAGTCAGAGTTATCTCTTCTGAGAGTAATGAATTTCACTATACAGCCAGATCCTGTGGTGAATAAAGTGAAGGTGTCATTTGCAGGGTGGATGTGGATGTTTTTTTAACTCAGTGAGGAAGGCAATAGTAAACCACTTCACTCCTCGTTTTTACTTAGTAAAACCTCTAGAGGTTCAAACCAGCCTTTCGGCTGTTGACCTAAACAACAACAACGAACCTTAAGAGTAAATAGACGGGCAACTACCTTAAACCAATACTTATGAGTTTCATACCTTCTAAAAGAGCTACAGTTCTTAAAATTTGGATCCGTAATCAGTAACTGAAACTAAAATAAAATATCTGAAATTCGACCATTTGCTCCTACTGGTAAAAACGTAACTTCCTGAAGTAAATATTACTTATACGTATAACTTGAACCTTAAAATGTGGCATGTACATTCTTTAACATCTAAGAAAAGTAAAGCATTTTAATTTCGGTAAAATTAACTTAGGGGTAAAATAAGGGGTAACTAACCTAAAGTACAAATTTTTTTGTCATCAGTCTCTCGACTGGTTTAATGCAGTTCTCCAAGCTGTCCTATCTTGCGCAAGTCTTTTCATATCTACATACCTGCTACACCCTACGTATTTTGTAATTTTCTTTAAATATTCTAACTGTTGCCTCCCCCTACAATTCACTCCCTCAATATTACCCTCCATTATTGATAGAGCAATACCTAGATGTCTTAAGATATGCCCCAATCAGGGAAACTTTCGCATCCCTTCTTCTGGAAAGATGTTTCCATATACTTCTTCTTTCATCCACTCGTCTAAAAACCTCCAAATTACCTACTTATTTTGTCCACCCACCTAACCTTTCACATTTTCCTATAACACCACATTTCAAAAGCTTCTATCCTCTTCCTTTCTACAACCCTTATTATTATTATACAAATTATAATTATAAGTACAAATTATTATTCCTATATCTTAAACATGTACATTTTAAAATAAATAGTAAATTTTATTACTGGCCCAGTGACGTTTGCAATTCCAATTTTAACCTTTCTGAGGTTAGGAATAAGCCCACGCAAATTACGGGCGCAATTGCAAGTCTATAATACAAGGACGATTAATTATTACCGTTAAAAATAACATAAGAAGTTTATATGAAAGTGAAATAGAATGTATTTTACGTGGGCAACACTGCATGAATAACATAACAAAGAGCTCAGTGAACCGACCTAGATTAAAAATGGACAAATATGAAAAAGACGCGACAAAAAAATTATAGAGTATACATTTTTCCAAGTTTTAACATGAATGAAGCATGCGATTAAAACCTATTTAGTAGAGAGACGTATTAAAGGGGTACGAGGAGAAACATCCGTCATGTAAATGGAAAGTTTTATTAGTCTAAGGGGGGTTAGGGGGTTCGCATTGATGCGTGCTGTTAATAGAAGTGCAACGGAGGGGGTAAATTACAAGCAAAGGTAATAGTAAACCATATTTTACTTGTAATTACCATTGTAGTAATAGTTTTTTCTTCCTTTTTTTATGTACTTTTATTTGGTGTAGTTGTTAGTTCAACGATACGGGCGCCAGTCTTCGAAGTGGATGGCGTCACAGCGTCTAGTACGACTGCCGACACAACTTTATCTTTCACCTTTGTGCGCCTCCCTTCAACCCTCATTCAATTAAAACTGTATTGAAACTGAAGTACATTTGAAATTAGTTTACAACTTTGTTTGCCGTAGTTATAGAGCGGTTCTATAACCATATTTCACCTCTGTACAACTCAGTAATTTCACTATTTATTTCAACTCGAAAGGTCTCTTTATATATACAACAAGGTCTAGTCTACACAACAAGACTTCATATAATTTATTTACACCCGACTGATTTATCTGCAGCGTAATAAAAATTTAAATCACTTTTTTATTTTCAGGAACTAAAATGTTTCTTCGCCGTTTTTAAGATATAAAACAAAACTAGTTTTAAGTTCATGAAAACTTCTCTAACACGTTTGTTTTAAAAAAGTTTCTTTGTGATTAACATTAGTTACCGGTGTACTTTGACGGTTGGGATTCAATTAACCATACTCGTTCAGGAATGGTCGGCCTGAGTATGAACAAGACTACCTCATTTACAAGTCATACACATTATCCTCATCTCATTAGGTCAAAGGGTTGCTTATTGTTCTGAATTGAACAGATTGCAACGTACCCACATTAGGGATATAAAAAAAAATTATAAAGCCATTTCTACGTATTTAATAATCTACTACTGATATTATATACGGAACTCAGTTTCAATAACACCCCAAATTCTAAATTTCACAAAATTCTTTAAAATCTCTTAAGAAAATTTAAGTAGCCATCATCAAATTCGTCAACTTAGTAGGATCAAAAACCCAATTACTTTTATACAAAAAACGAAATATAGTTTCACATTGACAATGTATTAATTGATAATGTAAGGGACAATTATGTTTTGAAGATACCTGTTTTTGTATGAATTGATTTTCTTATTAGCTGATCCTTTCAGCTAATAGAAATTATAAGTTGTTTTCTAGAAACAAGTAGATAAGGTAGCATTCTATTATTATTAATTCTTTGTTTAGATATTTATCGGGCATCGATTGCCATGGCCATTAGCCCTTGTCAAAATTCTAAGAGACTCACTGCGACCGGAAAACCAGTGTTGTCAATGTTCAAAAATTATATCTTCTTACGCTTCATCAGTTAGAATGCAAACTTAAAAACTACCACACTGCCAAGAGTACACAGGGCCCACGCCAGTTTAAAACACGAATATATTTGAGTCCTTATAAGAACTCATTGTTTCTTTTTCTAGAATAACTTCTCGCTTAAAAAACAGCCACCGTCTGATATCAAGTTAGTTTTGGTGCTTTAAAAGGTGAGGAATAAAATCAGTTGCGAACAGTCGGTCACGTGTCGGAAACAGGTTCGTTTGTGATAAAGAAACAGTGGTATTGTCTTTCGGCTATGTATGAGTACACTGTTAAGTTATAAGGGTACATTCACAATTTATTTGATTGTAAATGGTCATTGTTTCTAGTTAAGTTCAGTTTAAATCTTAGGTATTTAATAAAATTTTGTAATCAATTTATTAGTTTACAATTAAATTAAGTAATTGAAGTTATAACCGTAATAGTTTACTGTAATTAATTAGTTTGTTAATAAATACATGTTATAAGTTTAAAAGGAGGTTTTATTACTTTTATTATTAACCAGATCCTTAACAGAACCCGGCTTAGAAGTTACAATATTTTTTAAATATCACAAAAATAAAAGAGAATGATTAAAGTTTACAAAATAATATTGGTATGATAAAATTTAAATTTAGTACGCCTTTCTTCTTTCTGAAAAGTTAAAAGATACTATTATCTAAAGAAATGAAAATAAAACGTCTTTCTTAAACGATGTGTTCCAAGAAACTCATGAAATAAGATTGATCAAATTGTTTCAAAAACGAAGGCTATTGTAAATTCCTTTGTCCAGAAAAGAAGATTATTGTTTCTGTTTTGTAAGACAGAATACAAGTTTCAAATAGAACGAACGGCACCAAACAAAACGCCACGTAATACGGGCGTGTGCGTAGAATTTCTTTTCATAGACTAATATCACTTTACAATGTTACGATGCCAACAGGTTCATGAAAGTTATAACTTTTAAATCAATCGAAATAATGGGACACCTGTCTAAAATGGATCAATACACGTGTATACATATGTACAGAAATACAAATAGTATATACCGTATTAGCATGACAAAATGAAATAAAGCAGCGTATACAACCAATCAATCGACTATGTTTTCGTAATAGAGAATTGCGGCGCCTCAGTGGCTGTGAATGACCACCTAATCGGATACGTGTTTCACTTCATTACTCGATAAAATTCAATAGCAACCTCAACAAAATTTCTCACGAATCGTTTACAGTTTATTAATTTCCTGATGCAATGATGTACCCACTATGAAATTTAATTTAAGAACAGCTATTTGGAGTAGAGGCAGAGAGCAGGGCCGTTGAATAAGAGATTATTCCGTTCCCTTATTCAACGGCCCTGAGCAGAGAGTAACTTAAAGTCGATCCAGGTCTTTCAATCAAAATTCTTAAGACTTACTTCTGACGCTCCTTTTTATGTAAACCCTCAACAACAATTTCAAAATTCCGTCAGTAAAGAAACTAACCGTGTCCTTCTTTAGTAAAATTTTCACAAACGACTAGATGATCATCTAAACCAACTAGTGATCCATATTCCATCCCAGTTTAATTTTCAGTGACGTATAGACAAGGAACAGTTCACATGCAGACTCTTTGAACGGCAAACATTTAAGCTGTTATAGCTTATGCATTTTGCTGAAAGCCGTGAAACAGACATGGCAAGTTACACCGCTGCATTGAGTTCAGTATGGCTCCTGCTGAACTAGACCTCATGCGTTAATTGGATTTAATAGCAATGCGGAATTTAGTACTACAGTATTTTATAATTCTTATTTTATATTAGTTACATTTTTGCATTATTGTACCTGAAGTATAACGTAGTATTGTAATAATTATACACATTTATAGTGACTAATATACGTATTATTTCGCAAATATAAAATTATAAATAAACAAATATACTATTCGACGAAATATCACATCCAAAGAAACATATTGCAAACGTTAAACCAATTACAGTTTAAAGTTGTGCACTAAGTATACATGCAATATGCTTTAGTAAGCCACCACGGGTAACTAAAAATATATAAAAACAAACGCTATTTCTAAGTGGCATCATGGGTGTCAGTCAATTGACTTTGGAAACAATCAAGGGGTTTTGTAAATTAAATTAAATAGACAGAGCCTCCGTAATTGCTAAATCATATTTAAGTTAACTCAGAGAGAGCTTTCACAATTGTACATAGAGTTTTTTCTACAGCACTGTATAACTCGTCTCAGAAAATAACGAACTGAACATTTTAAACAAAGCATTGAACAAAAAAAGTAGTAAATAAAAATGTTCTACGATTCTTAAATTTTATTATCATTTATACCCAGAAAATGTCCCGTAAATTCATGTTTCAGCCCAACTTAAACTTTTTGTAGGAGTTTTTCCTACAGCACTGTATATTTCGTCTCAGAAAATAACGAACTGAACATTTCAAACAAAACATTGAACAAAAAGAGTAGTAGGCCTAAATAAAAAATTTCTACGATTCTTATATTTTATTATCATTTCTACCCAGAAAATATCCCGTAAATTCAAGTTTCAGCCCAACTGAAATAGTAGTTTATTCTTGGACGAATCAATCAAAGCAAGAATCTTTTTCTAAAAAACATTTTAGGATCTTAGGAGTTCGAGAACTTAAAAAATAAATACATTTATACGATTGCAATACTTCCTACCGCTACACGTACAACCACAGTCAAAAATTTGATATTTTTTTCAATAAAAAAAATCATTTTTTTTTAAAGTCAGCATTATTAATAATGTACATAATCGGAGGTAAAAACAAAAAATAAAAATTATTGTTCGGTATTTATAAAGTTAATTCATTATTTATCATTTTTAAACATAAAATACTTTTTAATAAATATTTTATAATAAAAATTCGTTTCACTTTTTTTTGTTATTGATCAGCTAATAATAGCAGTCACAGTTCATTCATTCCGTTCTGTTTATTTCCAAATAATTTCCCCAACCCCATATTTTATTTTATTTACTTTTGCTTGCTTACATTTACGTGTTTTATTTCTTTTGTTATTTAAACACAAACGATATCGACTTTTTTCTTTTTTTAAAACAGGTAATAAAATTGCTAAATTGCTGAACCTTCTTACTTTATGACTAAACGGCGCCGACTGCGACCACTCAGAGGATTTGCCCATTATCCTTCCCCTTCCACAAATCTACGTTATATTCAATTGCAGATAATAAACCAGAAAAGCACTTCTATTACGACGGTCACAAAATACAATAACACAGATTTTTTTAAATTGTTTTGTAAATTTTACAAGTTTCTCTAAATGTACTTTTAGAGTTATTTTATTAATTTACTAATTTACATTATTAACTTACTTTTTTGACTTACCATTCTGATATTCAAAACTTAACGTAAACAATTTTGGTCATCTACACACGCTATAATTTTTAAACTACAAGAATAAATTACAGTATTAAGATTTTTAAATCCTTAATAATACTTTGTTATTGTTTTAAGTAATCAGCCGAAAGGGTGGGTTGAACCTTTAAAGGCTTTCCTAGGTAAAATGAGGTGTGAGGTGGTTTATCTTGCCTTCCTCACTGAGTGGAAAAGTATGCTAATCAGCATACCGACCCTCTGTAACTTTACTTTCCACCCTCCAAGTGACACCTTCACTTCATTTACCACAGGGTCTGGCTGTAAAATGATGAAATTAATTACTCTCAGAGGATATAAACTTTGACTAGTGTCTTTTACAGCCCTAACAATTCTTTAACAAAGTAAAAGTGTCTTTAAAATGTACATAATTTCAATAAAAATTTTATAGGCTAACAAAGAAATGACCAGAAAACTATTAACTGCCTGGGCAGAACATTTTAAATTTTGTTCTAAAATTTCACGCCGTAATTTTTCAGTTATTTTTTTAAATTTCATAACGGGAACATAAAAAAATTGCAAAATATACCTAAGTTTACTTATCAAGTATGCAGTACAAATATTCTTCCAACAATCAGAGTCTCAGCTAATAGAGTACTTTTAGATTGAAGAATCCCGGTTCGACTACTGGCTCACATCTGAAATGTTCTTACAAATTAACAAAAAATATAGGTAATGTACCATTAATTAAAGTCGCTAACAACTAAACGGCGCAGTGACTTCAAATAAACAAGAACATCTTTATCCACTGGTGTAATAGCCAGCGCAACTGGTTTCTATCCTTTGAGTTCCAGATCGATTCCCGGTAAAGTCTGGCATTTTTATCTATCACCCTTCACCGTCAGCATTACCTTAATATACATAATAGCAGGACATAAAACAATTCAAACAACAATCTTATAATTTAACTGCAGTTCGAACTGGTCCAGCCCGATTTAAAAAATAATAATTAATACTTTTATAAATAATTGAAACTGTCACGCCGTTTAGTTAAAAAGCGAAAACCTGTTGCTTGTGATACACAAGAAGTCCCCCAATTGCAAAGTTTATATTTTTGCATGGACTTTTGAGCAACCTCTAGGTAAGGAATCGAAGGAAAACTGTCCAAAAAAGGAAACTCACAAAAAAATAAATTGCCTGCAAGAAAAAACCGAGACACCGTCGGTCTCTTCATCAATATTTACTTGAAATTAAAAACATTTTTTAGATAAATCAAAACATACTTTGGGTCTTGTCTGTTAGACGCCCTGCACTCAATTAACGCTCCTACAAAACCTGCAAATTCTGTTCTCGTGGACGTAAAAATTTTGTAAAAAGGTATTTTGCTTCACTTACATTATCGCTTCAAAAATGCATAATTAAGTAACTGTACGCAATTAAATATATGAAACACTATTAAAACTCAGGGCCAACTTTAAAAGTACACAAACTTTACAAAAGTTAGTAAGCTTCTTTTAAAATATAAATATTTAATGTAAAGAATAATGAATCTAGTGGTGTTGATCAAGTAAAACTAAGTACAATAAAAAAATTTAGATTTAAAGTCTGTAGGTCTATATTCAACAAAAACATACAGGAAGTTGGGGAATTCTGCTATCTAGGGAGTAAAATAACAAAGGATGGTAGAAGCACAAGTGATATCAAGAGAATTGCTCAAGCTAGAAAAGCCTTTGAAATGAAAAACAGCTTACTGACTACAAACATTGATTTACAGATTTGGAAAAATTTCTTAACACATTATGTTTGGAGTGTAGCACTATACGGGAGTTAAACGTGGGTGATAGGGGCTGTAGAAAAGAAGAGGATAGAAGCTTTTGAAATGTGGTGTTATAGAAAAATGTTAAAGATTAGGTGGGTGGACAAAATAAGTAATTTAGAGGTTCTTAGGCGAGTGGATGTAAAAAGAAGTATATGGAAGCATCTTACCAAAAGAAGGGATAGGCTAGTGGGGCATATCTTAAGACATCCACGTATTGGGCTATCAATAATGGAGGGTAATATTGAAGGAGTAAATTGTAGAGGGAGGCAAAGATTAGAATATATAAAGCAAATTACAAAAGATGTAGGGTGTTACAGGTATGTAGATATGAAACGACTTGCGCAAGATAGAACAGCTTGGAGAACTGCATAAAACCAGTCGAGAGACTGACGACAAAAAAGGCCTATATTATCATACTCTCAAATTTGATAATAAAATTTTTCTGATTAAGTATTTTATTAACACGCAGTTTTAAATGTCATTACTGGAGTTATCTTTTGTTATTTTATTTAGTTATTTTCTATTCAGTAAGAATATTAGAAAGCAATGGGAAACTGTGTTCATTATAAAATAGTACGGGGCGACTAACAGATAAGACCTCATACTTCTGTTAAAAAAAATAAAACAAAACAATTTTTTGATTCAGTTAAACGCTAATTTATATGTGTATACTAAAAATTGTTCGCCCATAACAGGTAGGTGCAATGTTAAATTATTTGCACTCCATTTGCTAGTTCCAGGGCTACAAAAAATAGTTATGTTTCTTATCATGTGGTCAGCCAATTATATGACTGAACTATTTAAGAACAGAAGAGGTAGAGGTGTAAAAGACACTAGTCAGAGTTACCTCTTCTGAACGTAATGAATTTCATTATACAGCCAGACCTTGTGGTGAATGAAGTGAAGGTGTCATTTCCAGGGTGCAGAGTAGATGCTTTTCAGAGGGCCTGGCATGGTGATAACCATAGGTTACTTTTGTACTCAGTGAGGAAGGCAATGGCAAACCACCACACTCCTCTTTTTTACTTAGTAAAACTTCCAGAGGTTCAAAACAGCCTTTCGGCTGTTGACCTAAACAACACCGAAAATTTTATTAGTTGTTTACAGTCAAAATGATTTCCTTAATAAAAATTTTCATTTTCATTATATATAATATTAAGGAAGAAACCTATGGTTAATTCTAACACAGTACATAACGGACTGGGTAAAATTTAGACTTAACTACCATTACACCTCAATCCTGAAGCACTTATAGCATACATTAAGTGTGTCTATCTTGCACTTATACGTGGAGCATGTTGTTTACATTGTTGCTTTAGTCATGCTGACAACCGTCAGGGCGGGAAGGAAATTAGAAGTGGTGTGGTGGAGCAGAATATAGCGAGAGGGTGGGTGCTTGATTATGTGTGTGGTTTCCACCGTATAGATCACTCAATTCAATATCTTCTCTCTCACTTTTTCCCTCTCTCTTCCTCTACATCAGTTGTGGTAGGATTTCAATTTTAATTAAGCGTCCACTTGTGTCCACTCCATTCTGATTTAGTGTTAGTAAACTGTGAGATGTGATTTGGAAGCGGTTTTGGTCATAGGCCGAAGCAACCGGATGGTCGTGTGTATGTGTATTCTGTACTCAAGTACACACAATGTTTTATTTATTTTTCATTATGTATCCCTAAAAAATTGATGTATTTATTTATTCTATTTTGTCGGTGCGTGAAGAAGCATTTCCGTTACATAATATTCTAGGTAGTACGGCTGGTATGTACATAATATGTAAAACAACTGAATTGTACAATATAAAACAGATCGTTTCTGGTTTACATCAATACGTGGGGTCTTTTCTGTTATTACCCCCCCCCCCATCCACCAAGCATAATTTGTAACATTTTGTGGATATTTCGTATGTAATCTTATACAGAGTGATTTTTTAGTCCTGTTACCCAATTGTTAATGTCTGGTAATGTTTTCCTAAGAAAGAGAAATTTTGTGTTGTGACACGAAGTTGGTAGCCCTACTCAACCGGTATAGATACGGAAGTGTGAGTTAATTCTCCTTGAGCTGTGTAACATTTTGTGCCGTTTCCGGTCGTGTTACGAACAGAATGTCTTTTACCCTAGAACAACGGGTTTTCATTCTTGAACAATATTTTGCTACGAAATCGTACGCAAGTCCAAAAGAATCATTAAAAATTAAATTTGCTGGTGTTCCTCCACCAGAAAAAAAATGTAAATTTCTGTGTTAACCAACCGATTTAGAGAGACAGGTAGTGTTTGCGAAACAAAATGTAGTGATCGACCAACACTACACTGTTCTCCTGACAGACGACGTTTTAGAGAATTTTATAACACTAACTATAACGGAAAAAAACCGGAAAAGTATTAAAAAATCCTACACCAATATTCTTCAAGTTACGGTTAAATATAGGCAGGGTTAAATAGATTAGGCCTACTTTTTCTCAATATTGTTACTGTATGTAATAATGAAATATAAACTCATTAAATGCCCATAACAAACAGGTGGAGTGTTCAATTATTTGCACTTAATCTGTTAGTCCAGGACAACAAAAATAGTTTTGTTTCTTCATGGTCAGCCAATTAAATGACTGAATCATTTAAGAACAGAAGAGGTAGAGGTGTAAAAGACATTAATCAGAGTTATCTTCTCTGATAGTAATCAATTTCATCATTGTAAAGTAAAGCCAAACCCTGTGGTGAATGAAGTGAAGGTGTCATTTTCAGAGTGGAAAATATGAGCTTTTCAGAGGGCCCGGCATGCTGATAAGCATACTTTTCAACTCGGTGAGGAAGGCAAATGTAAACCACCTCACTCCTCGTTTCACTTAATAAAACCTCTGGAGGTTCAAACCCCCCTTTGCGCTGATGACCAAACGACAAACAAACCCAAACAAGTTATAATAACCTATTCTGATTACTGTGTAACAAATCGAATGAAGATAGGCATAAATGAGGTAAGTACTCAATGAGCTTATATTTTATTATAACATACAGAAACAATATTGAGATAAAGAAATGTATTTACCCTACATATAAGGTATATTTAACCTTAACTTGAAGAATATTGGTGCAGGATTTTTTTTAAATATTTTTCCCATTTTTACCATTAAAATTACTATAAGATTACGTTCGAAATATCCAAAAATGTGACAAACTATGCTGGGAGGAGTGATGACAGAAAAGACCCAATACGTGTACATTTCAAGAGCCTTTCTTTGTTGATTTTCTATTTTTATCTTCGTATTTATAAAAAAAAATCAATGAGATTAATTATGTTCATAAGAACTGATACAAAAAGGAAGAGTAATTTAATATGACGAGGTAAGATTCTTTAAGTCCGGGTTATTCCCTCTTCACGAGCTGATTAAGGTTGTTCGTTCGATTTTCTCTTACAAAATTTCTTTTGATACGTTCTTCTCACATTAATTTCCTTTTGAAAATTTCCAGAACTACGATTTATTTTTCATCAAGCTGGTAAAGGTTCTATAAAATTATTTACAGAGTAAAAGTTAAAGGAAAATTATTTTTATGAATACACTGCCGTTTTTGTTTTCTTATGAACGTTATCTAGCTTACAAATATTGTACTTAGTGTTTTACTTTTGGGTATATCTGAAGTGAAGTTAGAAAAATAAGTAATTGGTTAAGATTTAATAGAACGTTACTTTTGAACTATCACTTTTAAATATTAGCGGTCTATTTACAGTATAGCATGAGGCAAAAAATTTAATAATTTTAATACCCAGATTTTAAATACTCATTAATTTTCATAACTACGATGCCAAAAAATTGGTTTTATAACGATGTGTGAGCGTGTACGTGCGCGTTATTTGATCTGGAGCAAAACCTACACAACCGATTGAGCTGAAATTGAAAACTATGGCTACGTAAACCAAACAGAGTGTGTTTTGGCTCCAAAATTGAAGGTATTTTACTTTGGTTCAAAAGTACAGTAATAAAATTTTCTCAAACTATTTAGATCAAACTCCCTTTTTTACAACATTTACTGAACTTATTAGGACGTAAAAGCAATGTCTCTGGAAAGATTCGTAAGAAAACTCTCTTATAAAAATTACAGAATTGTGAATTTTAGGGAAAAACTGCCCTTAACAAAAGTTAAATATAATTTAAAATACTACAGTTATATATACAGGCTAGTATTTCTTTATGCAATGTTTACATTAATGAAAGTTTACAATCTTATTAAAAAAAGAAAACAGACCAGAACAGAACAAATCAACTTAGGTCACTATTTTTTTTTTGTTTGTTTAACGTCCGACTGTTTTGCAAATTGCTGCTAATGCAGACGGGGGTCACTATTTCGTTTGAGGGAACGAGTTGATGGAACATCAGGGACCGACTAAATCAGAAGGCAGCTGCTCTTCAAGGATTAAATGTCATACTGTGGTCTAGTAACATACAGACGAGGAAAAAGAAAATTGTGACTACAACTGCATTTTAGCCGATAAGTACACATGGTGTTGAGTGCTGGTTAGTAAGCTCTGGAGCTTATTCTATCTGGATAATATCTTTCAATTATTATATAATAATCTTATAATATCTTTTTATTATCTGGATATAAAAGAAGGGAGGAGACCTTAAATAAATGAACTGGTTGCAAAGGTCATGCAAGGTTCTCCAGAGTGAAGCTCTTAAAAAATCAAGAAAAAAGGCAACGTATAGGTTCTAAGATAGGATGTCAGAGTAGACAGAGTATAAACCAAAGTTGGGATGGAACAGGCACGTTTAAAGAATGACAGGGGAGAGATGACCTCAAAGAGCGTCCCTATTCCTTCCAGAAAACAGAATCCAAGACGCTATTCGGTAGCAAGGGTGACTTGAATGATAGAGACAGACGATGTGAGGATACAACAAAATGAGAAATTTTTAGGACCCCACAAAAAGTAAAATTATGTGAAAAAACCCCATTAAATTCATCCATTTCAAGTTGAATCGTTCCACATTGTTGACTATTTAAAATTAGAAATTTTATAAATACAGCATCAAAACAGGACTTAAAGTGAGTAGAATGTAGTAATCTACAATACTAGCTAGAAATTAATGCAATTTTTTTATAATATTACTTAAAGTCGCATCGACAGCTTGGTCAATAGTGACTAATGTGCGTTTAGGTATCGTTAACTATGGATTTGACCTTTAAAATTTGCATACTCTAGTCCGGGAATCGAACTCGGAATCTTCCGCTCTGTACGCTGGCGCACTAATCACTACACAGCGGAGGTGGTCTAACACATTTTGACGAACTATTTTTTTTCCGTATCGGATCAATTTTAAACCATGTGAAGTAACTTTAGGGATTTCAGTAATTTTAGGTGTTTTTGATTCTCATGGATGCCCTCAAAGTTAGTAATCTGTTGGCTGAAATTGGTTCGACCCATTATGATTTCTCGGTTTATCCCAGATTTTTATATATACCTATTGACTTCGTTGAACCACTTATCCAAGACCTCAGATCTATTGTTTACCTTACACCATATTTATTATTGCACAATTTATTTAAGTTTAAATTAAAACCAATTGATTGATCTTAGCAGTACAAATTCTTCACTCAACTTAATAACGTCCAGCAGCTAAATTACTTTTTGTAAAGGTAAGCAAAGAAAATGCTTTATATTTACAATAAAAAAAATAATAATAATAATAATAATGACAAAAAACAACTTTCCGAACAACTGAAAGGCATTACCCTATTCATTTTATACGATAGCTTTTAATTAAAGCCCCGCGGTTATAATCCAGCTCACAATTATCGCTACGGTATACGCGTCCAACTGTACTTAAAAAATTCAACGTCGCCGGTTACATAAACTCAGTATTAAACAAAGGAAAACAATTTAAAAGAGCTTAGGATTAAATTTTATAACAGGAATACAACTATTTTCACAACGTACCAACGATAATAAAACAGACATGCACAGTTTATTGTATGTGTGATGCAGATTGCATATCGTAGCCTAGAAGGAAATTACATAACTATATAACCAGACAATCTGGAATAAGATAGCCTAGACAAATCATAAAGTTATACGTACGTTTTTATGAATTGGAAATGCTTAATTATGCCATTAAAATTTAAAATATTCTTCTTCTTCTTTTGGTGCCGATCCGCAAACAAATGTTGTCAATCATTCTGGCAATGATAAGTCTATCCGTTGCTGGTTTGAAGAATCCTGTAGTAGAAATTGTAAACCAGGTCCTCAAGTTCTTTAACCAGGACATTCGTCGTCTTCCGAAGCCTCTCTTACCCTGTACGTTTCCTTGCAAAATGCATTTCAGCAACTTGTACTTATCACCATTTCTAATGATGTGTCCTAGATATTCTAATTTTCTTCTTTTTACTATGCACATTATTTCCTTTTTTACCAAGTTTTTGAAGTACACTGATGTTTAATTCTGTCCATCCACAATATTTTAAAAATTCTTCTGTAAGGATAAACCCACTGGGTTGGTCTAGAGGTAAGATCGTCACCGCGAGTCAGCTGTTTAACAGCTGATTTTCGGAGACAAAGAAAGGTTCCTGGTTCAAATCCTAGTAAAGGCAATTACTTTTATACGGATGTGAATACTAGACAATGGTTACCGGTATTCTTTGATGGATGGGGTAATTAACCATACTCTCTTAGGAATGGTCGGCCTGGTTCTGTACAAGACTACACCTCACTGACACGTCATACACATCATCCTCATCTCACTGGGTCTCGGAGATTCAACGAGATTTAACGAGTCTCGGAGGGATTTAATTTATGTCCATTCACAATATTTTAAAAATTCTGTAAGGATGACCCACCGGGTTGGTCTAGAGGTAAAGTCGTTGCAGCGAGTCAGCTGTTTAACAGCTGATTTTCGGAGACAAAGGTTCCTGGTTCAAATTCTAGTAAAAGTAGTTAGGCCTACTTTTATACGGATTTGAACACTAGACAGTGGTTACTGATGTACTTTAATGGTTGAAGTTGAAATAACCATACTCTCTCAGGAATGATCGGCCTGGTTCTGTACAAGACTGCACATGATTTACACGTCATACACATCATCCTCATCTCATTAGGTCTCGGGGAGTACACTAATGTTTAATTTCTGTACATCCACGATAAAAACTATTCAATTATCATACTTTGGTACATGTACAACAGCTATGAAAGATAAAATAAACACTCTACACACAACAGATAAAAATTTCAGCAATTACAAAGTAATTTTATCGGGTCCCAAGAATCTTAATCATTAAGAATTAACATTAAAGTTAAAGAATTGAAAAAATACACCATTATTTGACAGTGGTAAATTTTTTTCTTGTTAAGAAAGTATAAATGTTTTTTTACATATTATTTGTAGCCTATGAAGAGTTGATAAAAATGGGTTTCATCTACCTAAGTATAACTAAATTAATGATGTAATTGTGTAAAATATATTACATAAAAAAAGAAAAACTACAAGAGAAATTTAACACAATGCAGATAATGGGCGTACTGCAAAGGATGATTTAATACAGTTTTCATTTTACACTATAAAAAATCCAATGAGATAGTAAGTGATGGTGACCAATGGAGGTGAACAAAACAAGAGAAAAACTTCTTCCGTAATTCTTTAAGAGCTACTGATTCGATACGCCCATTCAGCCTTCTCTTTATTTACTCGTACTAGCCTACTGTCCTAAAATTGAATTTCTTACAATTTACTACGGTACTAGTAAAATATAAAAAAATACTATAGACAACTACGTTATTGCTAAAACATCTACCAGCGTTTCCTACATCATAATACATTGCATAATGTCTAAAATAATTTGAAATTTCTTTCATGTCAAGTCAACAATCTAATACTTAATATTTTCCGTCGTGAAAAATAATTTCAATTACATCAAAATATAACAACATACAATACTGTCCTTATTTATTTCATTGGAATATAATGAACTGAGGTTCGTTCAACAGCCAAAGCTCTGTTGAACCAATACAACTTTTACCCAGTACAAGATAAATAACAGGCATCCCATAGAATTACCCGTTTTGATTTGTACGTTTTTGAAGTTACGTGGTCGTCATTTCAGCACCCTTCCTTAAATATACGCGGCTCCGATTTAAAGTTACGCGATAAAAGACGTAAGCAAGAAAATGATATGGAAGAAGTTACTGAAAGTGATAAACAGCCATTGGATAATGAAGATCTCATAGCGATAGAGGTAGAAGTTGATTTCTCACCATACGATGTCGGAAGAACAGAAGTTTGTGACGTAGACAGGCAATGATTAAATACACAACCGTCTTGTTTTACGTTGCTATTTTTTACGTTGTATTTTACCCCACGTTGCTGCCACCTCTTGGTGTGAAAGGTTTACATGAAACTTTCGAACATTTAGAAAATTTCTGTGAATACATAAAAAAAAATGATCCCGAAACTGAAAGAAGTGATAAAGTAATCAATGATATTGAAAGTGAAGTTAATTCTTACCGAATGGCGCTCGACGAACTCAAGTTGTCTACTTATGAGACAAAACTGGATGCTTTCTTTAAGAAACCACGACTAGAATGAAGATATGCTACATTAACATATTTAAAAAAAATAATGATATAAAAACAGTAGAGTACATGATTTTTGTAGGTGTAATTAGAAACTGTATTTTTATTATTATTTGTGCTTGATCTGTAATATTTTCATTAATATGTAGGAGTAAATTAGGCGATTTTTTAAAAAATCGTAGGAGCCATTTTTGAGAAAATCGCAAAAAAGTGAAAAATGACACAAATAAACTACTACTTCCGGTTGACCGGTTTTGATGAAAATGTTTGTGATCCTCTAGTAGTATCTAACTTAAGTTTCAAGTTTCAACTTCGTACGATGTTCCGTTCTTGAGATATTTTGTTCACACACACGCACAAGCGCGCGCACACACACTGATCACTAAGAACATTTTTTTGGGTTCAAGGTATCTGAAAACGTGTAGATCCAGTGAAAACTCGATTTCGAAAAATCTACATAAAAACAGTACTTTCCTCCCTAAATAATAATAATGTGGCTACAAACTTCAAGCTCACAATGATATAACGCATACTATAGTGTCGCTTACATCTATATTCTTAAGGTGGACGGAATCCCTATACCTACTATATCTTGTTAACATAAAGAACATTTTTTACTTCCTCTTGTCTACATGAATATATAGGAAGGAAGGAATACGAGTATAAGGAAGTTATAGTTTTGAACATTTTATGTACGGAAAACCTCTTATGTTTACGTTGATTGTTTTCTATGTCATCTTCTTCTAATAAAATTTATATCACACACAAATTTTCAGTAGTCAGACCCAACATTTTGACGCTAATAAAAGAAACTTGCCACTGTTCACACTACGTTATTACTAAACACTTTGGCTTCCAGTGCCGGTTATTGTCTGATTATATGAATGTCAGCAGAAATATCGTGTCGGAAACGATTGGTGAATGATGATAAGAACCAACCTTTATGCTGAGACTGATTTTAAGAATTAACATGTAGTGTAATTTTTCTCATTTAAAATTTCCAATACGCATCGGGTTGGTCTAGAGGTAAAGTCGTCGCCGTGAGTCAGCTGTTTAACAGCTGATTTTGGAGACGAAGGTTCCTGGTTCAAATCCTAGTAAAGGTAGTTACTTTTAAACGGATTTGAATACTAGACAGTGGTTACCGGTACCGGTACTTTGATGGTTGGGGTTAACTTAACCATACTCTCCTAGGAATGGTCGACCTGGGTCTGTACAAGACTACCCCTCATTTACACGTCATACACATCATCCTCATCTCGTTAAGTCATGGGGTTGCTTATTGTTCTGAATTGAACAGATTGCAACGTACACATATTAGGAATTTTAAAAAAAATCCAATGATCTCCTGTCGAAAATAATAGCGTAAATAGTGAAAATTAATCGACCCAGAAAACGTAAATTTTCAAAAATCACCAAAATAAAAAAAATTAATTTTTTCCCTGTGAAAGGGATCAGTACATACTAGGGTCAGTACAAGACTACCTCTCATTTACACGTCATACTCATCATCCTCATCTCATTAAGTCATGGGGTTGCTTATTGTTCTGAATTGAACAGCAACGTACACATATTAGGAATTTAAAAAAAAATTCCAATGATCCCCTGGCAAAAATAATAGCGTAAGTAGTGTAAATTAATCGACCCAGAAAACGTAAATTTGCAGAAATCACTAAAATAAAAAAAATACATTTTTTTCCCTGTGTTAAAGTAATCTACTGGTCTGAAACTCGAGAAGAACCACGAATATTCGTTGTGACCTTTGATAGCCCTGCCAGTAATCCAATGCATTGAATGTAAGTTAAAGATTAATTAAAAAAGTTAACGTACAAATAATACGAAAACTAAGTAAATGTCCAACAAGCCCTCTCTGGCACAACTGCTAATACGTTATGACTAAGCCAATAAATTCGAGACCTTCTGAACTGTAATCAAGAAGTTTGAGAAATATACATTATTTACACAACGGATGTTATTTAATAAAAAAATATTACATCCTCGATACAATTTTCTTCTATTCATTTTTATTTACTAAATAAAAAATAATAATTTAAATTAATTATTCTTACATAAAGGAATCGCCGTTTATTTTTAAAGGTTATAAATATAGCCTTCAATAAAAGTTTACGACTTTGCCGAAATTAGTATTTGAATAAATTTTCATCAGTGAAAAAAAAACTATTTCTAACAGGATATTGAAGTGATAAATTGTATTTAAATATAAAAGGGTTAAATACAACGAATAAGAATTGATGGTACAAATACAAAAAAGAATTTAAAGGACGATCATGGAACAGTATTAAAACCTTTCGGTTTTCAACATTCTTTTCTAGAAAGAGTACAGGCATCCCTTGATTTAATTTGGTTAATTTGTTCCTAAAAATCGCCGCGTAATTCAAAACCGCGTAAATAAAGACCACATTTCCCAAAAGAGTACATTGTAGTACAAACACTTAGTGACTCGTTCCACAACAAGGATTAAATAATAAAACGTTAATTTTGCTTTAACATGATGTAATTTCAACTAAAATCATAAAAATATAACAGATAAAGCACAAATAATAATAAAAATACAGTTTCTAATTACACCAACAAAAGTCACCTATTATACAGTTCCTGTATCACTAATTTAAAAAAAAAGTTTACATAGCATACCTTTATTCCAGTTTTGAGTTTTTAAAGAAACCATCCAGTTTTGTTGTTTAGTAGACAACTTGAGTTCGTCAAGCGCCATTTTCGGTAACAATTAACCTCACTTTCAATATCGTTGATAACTTTATCACTTCTTTCAGTTTCGGGATCATTTTCTTTTATCTATTCACAGAACTTTTCTAAAAGTTCAAAAGCTTCACGTAAACGTTTCCACACCCAGGCCTGGGGGCAACGTGGGCGTAGTACAAGACAGTTTTAGTATTGAATCAATGCCTGTCTGTATTTCACAAATTCCTGTTCTGCCGACATCATATGGTGAGAAATCAAATTGTGCCTAAATCGCTATGAGATCTTCATTACCCAGTCGCTGTTCATCACTTTCTTCAATGTCGAAATCATTGGTAGCCACATCCCTTTATCGCGTAACTTTGGAAGCGGAGCCGCGTAAGGGTGCTAAAATGACGACCAAGTAACTTCAAAATCGTGCAAATCAAAACACATAATTCTAACGGATACTGGTACGCATTAACATGTCGACAATCAAAGCTAGGGGTAATATATCATCAACTACTTGATCTTTTTTACGATACAATAGATTACAGTAGTACAACATTCATGTTAACCGTAATCAATTTCCAGATCTTAACTGGTAATAGAACTCAGGACATTCCGCTCACACTGCAGCGCAGTCTACCGCTCCAACCACTGGGCCACGGAGTTTTATCCAGAAATAATTAATTATAAGTAGGTAACTGAAAATAATAACAAACGAAACAGATATTTTTGTCCGTTAAAGTCCTTAATCATACGTAAACTGTTTTGTCTTAATTAAGGAACACGATTCCACACCCAACATTATTACAATTAGTTTTCAACACACTGAAAAGGAAATACCGTAGTTTTAACATAGAAAACTGTTTTAAATATTCAGAAAGCAATTTAAAAACAACTACAATTTCAAATAACTTCGTCTATAAAATAAAAACTCCATGGCGCAGTGGTTAGCTACGCTGCATAGTGAAAGGTCCTGAATCCGATTCCCAGCCAGGTTCTGCAAAATTATTACAAGTTCAAACTCACCGTTCTTTAACCCAAAGCACTCGCTAATGATCTAGCTGTTGACATGACTTAAAAATAAACTAAAATTAAACAAAATAATAAAAATCTGATTGTCTTTCGTAGATGTAGAGCCCACAGGCTTATTTTATTTCACAGAAGATTAATTTTAAATCTATCATGTACACGTAGTCAAGCTAAACGAACTGCCTTAAGAAACCGAGCCCCTTTAAAATACAAAGAAGTAATTTAATTTTAAAACGGACTGGAACGTTTTGGGTAGGCCTAAAATATATTTGCACAACTTTAATGCCGTGTAGTACAAACACCATAAATTTGCGTTTTGTTTATTCGTATGGTGATAAATATTAATTTACAACGCATTAAACTTCTTTAAAGGGTTGCCTGTTATAACGAAATTCCATCTTGAAGGCAATTCACTTAAGTGTTAATTTTAGAACTAATTCCTCACGTTTGTTAACGTGCAGAACAAATCGCACAGGAATTTAAAAACACAAATCTTGTGTAAAAATAGTTTGTTTTCCGATGTGTTATATTTTTGTCATGTTTCAGAAGGAATCTGTTTAACAAAATGAAATTCAGAAACTATTTTTAATTAAAGTTCATCCAATGCTAACTCAACGATCATTAAAGGTTCTAGCCAATTTTTTAAGCTTCTGCCGAGAATGGAACCTGTGATCTCCGGTTAAAAACTGGAACTGAGAAAACAAGGCGATCTTCTCCAGAAGTACTCAAATTACTAAAAATTTATTGTAACTATTGTTATTTATAACACATGTGCAAAAAGAACCTGCCAAACCGAAATTACAGTACCAGATACTTCGTACAATTAAAATTTAAAAATTCTTACAATTTCGATAAAAAAGACAAAGGTAATGGCATTCAGGGGGAAGGAGCTATTCAGAAGCAAAATTGTTACAGAGAATAATATTTTGGAAGAGATATCCCACTTTCAGTACCTATGTAGAAACATTACATACCAACAAGATAAAGGTGCTTAGAATAAGATGCACCGATTTCAGCAAATATGCAGAACTATCCACCGTCCTTTAAAAAATAGCACCAGCAAAAACAAGAGGTTGAGATTTTATAAAAATAGCAATGCCGACCCTACTCTATGGCAGTGGAACTTGGGTGCTGCTATCAAAGCGAAAGTAGAGTAGATTGCAAGCATCTTAAATTAAGTTTCTTCGACTTACGTAGGCGTAGTAGAGAAGATCGTTACAGCAATACCGAGATAAGGAGCTCAACATCTCTATAAAAGATAGGGTATCTCACAAGAGAATACAGTGGTTGGAGCATGTGAGCAGAATGAGAGAGGATAGGATAGCTTAGCAAACACTAGACTACAAACCGGTGGACAAGAGAGAACGAGGACGCCCGAGAAAGAAATGGGCAGATTTGAGAGGTTCGGAACAGGCAGAGATGCCTAATGCTTGAAAGGCAGAAGAATAAAAATTCTTACAATTAGGCTACTATGTATGATGTAGACTACTAAAACCACAATGTATGACAAAAGTCATAAAAAAATGTGACGTTAAGAAAAACGAGGCAGAAAATAACAGCTTAAAAAGCAAAAGAAGCCGGAGGTATATAACGGAAAGAAAAACAGGAATAGAAAACCGGAAATTAAGAAAAAAGGTGATGTAGAAGACGTGCTTTTCGGGAGGTTACGATTTATATCTTCATGTTCTGTAATTTGACGAATGCCTCTTATTCGTTTAGAAAATATGTTAGCACATAAATCGTACTGTACGTATAAATAGTGAATTAGAAATGTTTAAGGAACATTTTTATCGAAATATGATTCTCACATTATCGCCTTCTTTTAGTAGCACTAAAATAAATCTATAAACCTTTTAATAAGATCAGAAGTAAAAATCCCTTTGTAAAAATAACATTAATAGCCTATTACAAATTTTGTACAAAACCACGAGATCAAACTGGTTAAAATCATAAATAACTAACACTCTAATCTTAAAAGGCTACACAAAATAAACTTGTGTTTGGTTTTCCGGTTTTCCCAGTTTCACTCCACTATTAACTATTTCTATGTATCGCATTAGGAATTCACATGCCTATGTTCGGAATTGTATCTCTTATGGAGGGTGTAAAAAAATATTTATTTATTTAACTTTTCTTTACCCTTTGTGTTCGAAAATTAAAAGTGTTCTTTTCTCTACGTGTCACTTACAGAATGAATATGCCTGATTTCAGAACGGTAAATCTCTATGAAGGTAGAGAATTAGCATAATTATGTTGCTTTAATCAGCCCCATTTTAACCCTTTGACACAAACGGTCCAAATAAGACGAGTCGGTCAATAAGAGATTTTGCAGTAAAACGATGGTAATTAATTATTTTTTATCCTACAGTAGCAAAGACATTAATATAATTTTCATTTTAACTACACATAAATATCTATGTTCGGAACTGCATCTCTTAAATTAGTTGATCGTGAATATACAGGAAATTGAACTACTATTTTTTAATAACAACTCATGTTAATTAAATGAGCTTGATCATCCAAGCCTGTGTTTCAGAATACTTTAAAATGTTTTTAATACATTCAATTTTGCTGCCTATGAACATAAAATTATAATTCGTATGATGGCATTATTATCTAACAAAACAGACGAAAAAACATTTAAGCCTATTTGTTAGTCATACAATGATTCATAGATGAATCACAAAGAAAATAAGTTTACAATATATTATTACTTTTATCATTTTATGATTCCAAGAATTTTATCACTTAAAACCCTGTTGTTAATTTTCAACAGAAAAATGAATTTATGACGTTCAAGGCGAAACGGAAGAGTCGATAATTATAAAAGTGTAAATTAACATGCGATTTCAAATTTTAGCGTTCCTGTCTAGTTTATTCTATAATAAATGAAGAGAATATCCAAGCCAGTAATAGCTAATAAAATTAATTTAATGATACAATTAACAGCCAGAAATTTAAATTCAAAAATTCTACTCGATAACAGTAGCACTATACTATGAGAAAACATAAATCACGGTAAACCTAATAACATTCAACTATAATAAAAATTAGGCACCCTCTCATGAGTAACTTTAAGTCAAAAGGACTAAAAGCTTGAAGAGTCATTTCACGAATACGTTTTCAAAGTAAGTTCTTGCGACTGGTTTCTAAAAGCCCGACTTACGTATCCAATAGACACTAGACGACGACTTACGCGTTCCTTACGTCAACGACACATATCTAAATTTGTGCCGTAAGTTCAGAGACAAACTTCAAAATCATAAAAATCCATTAATATGCAACATAAATTCTGCAAACCTACCAGGAATCGCAAAGACGACTGAAACGCCGACGGAGTAGAGACATGATAAATTAACGCAAATCTAATATTAATTACATGTACAAAAATTAAAATTTAACATAATTGTCATTATCTGGAGAACTATCACTGGGTGGCGACCTCCTCAAAGCCACTAACGCGTTTGGTTTTTTAATATATTTTTTAAATTTATTTGTAAACATTTCTTATGCTTGTTTTTTTATACAGGAAGGAATTAATTATACAGGAAGGAATAAAGGAATTTTTTTTATACAGGAAGGAGTTGCTAAATAAACTAAGAAAAAAAGGAGTACGGTAAAAAAAATGTAATACTTTTCGGTGATTTTACTACGTTCATTTACACAGTTGTTTTTTAGGTCATCAGCCGAACGGCTGGTTTGAACCTGTAGAGGTTTTACTAAGTAAAACAGGGAGTGAGGAGGTTTACCAAGCCTTCCTCACTGAATGGAAAAAGTATGTTTATCAGCATGTCCGGCCCTCTGGAAAGCATCTACTTTCCACCCTGCAAATGACACCTCTTCATTCACCACAGGGTCTGAGTGTATAATAATGAAATTCATTACTCTCGGAGGAGATAACTTTTACTAGTGTCTTTTACACCTCTACCTCTTCTGTGCTCACATGCTTCAGTCATATGACTGACCATGTGATAAGAAACAGAATTATTTTTTTGTAGCCCTGGAACTAGCTGATCAAATGCAAATAATTTAACACTCCACCTGTCTGTTATAACCAGATTTTCACAGTAGTACATTAAAAATGGGCATTCATAAAAATGTACAATATTATTTTACATTCTACTTAACTTGTTACGTACTTATATTTTAAAATGAATACGAAAAATTCAATGTTCGAATAACGCCAAAAATTTCAAAGAATGAACCAGTAAATGAAATTCTAAGAACAAAATTAATTAGAACACTCTTCTCCAATACAAAATAATGTAAACATGTTTAAAAACGTAATCTCCTTAGTAGAACATGCAGTGTAATTATTCAGAAAAAATAACATTTTGTTTTTTTTTTAAATCCATCATAAAATTAGTTAACGTTTCTTATCTAAGGTTGTCAATTAAAAGTTAAGTTCAGTGTCCCAACGATAACCTATACTTTAATGTTATTAGGCGTTTGTTTTACTCATCGGACAATAGGAAGTAATTTTTAATAATTAATCCTTTTCAGATAATAGTATATAATTTTTTACACGATAAAGCAATATTAATAACCAAGAGACTTATTTTTATTTTTTAAACTTAGCTTACGTTTTTGTAATTCTCTGTTAAGTATTTAACGTATATTATTAAAAGAAAATTAAAATATTACTTCAAACTAATGTTTTCATATCTGAGCTTGTCGTTAATGTCATCAGCCGAAAGGCTGGTTTAAACTTCTACAGGCTTTACTAAGTAAAACAAGGAGTGAGGTGGTTTACGTTTGCCTTCCTTACTGAGAGGAAAATTAAGCTTAAGGGAACCCGGTCCTAAAAAAAAATCACCATTTTTTTTGTTTGTTCATTTAATTTTACTGGATTTTCTGAGTAAGCTGATGTACAATAAGTGACCTTTTGATAAGGGTTTATATTTTTTATTAATTTTTTAAATTAACACCATTACTGTTTTTCAGACACCTAACTAAAATTAAGTTGGATAACTTTTGATCCTTTTTGTTTATAAATTTGTTTTATTTTTTAATAGAAAGTTAACATTTTATACATATTGTTGGCCGCCCTGTTGTTAGTCTTGCTTCTTATTTATTTTACAGGTGATTTTTCTTACGAGTGAAATTATAGTTTGTTACCTTCATTTCTTCGTTTTCCAAAAATTAAGTTTTTTCATACAAAAGGAACATTTTCTCAAAAACTGTTACAGATATTGACTTGACATTTTCAGGGTACATTCATTGCAAAGGAATACATATTTTGACAAATGCCGGCCGCGTTGGCGCAGTTGGTAACGTGCTCGCCTCTCATCATGCGGTCTTGGGTTCGAATCCCATTAAGGCACGGCATATTTTCATACGTTACAAAAAATCATTTCATCCTTCACCGTCTGCATTGGCAGTAACTGCAGAACAGTCGGACGTTAAACAAAAAAAAAACAAAAAAAAATATTTTGACAATACAGTTTAACAAAAACACTAGCGCAAACAAATTTTGTAGTTACAAATAGGTTAATTTTGGTAATTTATTCACATTGCCTAAGAAAAAATGTTTTCCTGAAGAAATAAAAGTTAATTTACCAAACCCTCGTGTTAAAATGTGTATCAAGGTCCAATAAATCTGTGTAAAAAAAATTCAGCCAATTGTCTCTACCACAGGCTGAGCAAATGTTCCTTATGTTAGTACGGAGAAACATACGAGGACCGGGTCCCCTTAACAGCATGTCATGCCCTCCAGAAAGCACCTACATTCCACCCTGCATATGAGACCTTTACTTTATTCACCACAGGGTCTGCCTATATAATGAAATTCATGATTCTCAGAGGAGATAACTCTGACTCGTGTCTTTTATACTTTTACCTCTTCTGTTCTTAAATGCTTCAGTCATGTAATTGGCTGACCATGTGATAAGAAACAGAACTATTTTTTATAGCCCTGTACTAGCAGATTGAGAGCAAACAATTCAACACTCTACCTGCCTGTTATGGGCAAGTTAAACGTTTATCAAGATGTAACTCCTAAATATTAAACTTGATTTGATTGTGGAATCTCGGCGTTGTTTATGAAAATAGGCGGACACGTATACCAGGACGGAGAGAAAATGCAACATTTTCTAAGCGTTAACACAATTATAAGAGCACTGAACAACAAATGAAACAAAAAAGAGGTACAGTACACTGAAGCTTCTTAATTTTTTCAACCAACACTAATTCTTATGAATTTTCCAAGTTCTAAAACAAGCTTCAAGTGGTATGCTATACCTATCATTCAATATGTATCAGGAATTTCGTTTTTGGTGCGGATACAATTGGTATCCACAACGATTTAGATTTATTACAAAAATTTACCAATAAAATTTAATAAAAAATAAAAATATGAATAATTTAGAAATAACGAAGGTTTCTATTATGCCTAAGCCGAAAATCCTGGTTTAATTTCCGGAAAATTTATGAGAACGTTTAACAAAGTTTCCGACATTACCACGCACAGCGTAGCAGCTAATGACCCAAGAAGTTGATCCGTTTTTAAATAAAGCACAAAACAAATATATGGAGAAACTGTATTAACTTGTATGCAAATCCAAGTTAAAATTTTTTCTTGTCAAACTAATCACCAATTTTTAAATTCTTACAAAGGCTAGTTTCTTGTAGGCGTTAAGTAAACAAGAACGTTTTAACAATAAGACGGTGCTTCCGGACCAGCCCAGTCGTTCAGCTGAACCGGAATTTGCGTGCACCGAATTTAAGTCACACAGGTAGAACGACAAACTAGGTAAGGTGAACTAGTGACAGCTAGCATGAACACAAACGGCTGGGTATGCATGTTCAAAATAAAGCCAGAAACCAGCGAATGACAATCTAGCAGAGTTAGTCAAAAGTCCCAGTCAAAACTAAACGCTTACAAAAGCTATCACATAAAGAGAATTTTAGTTACAACGTCCAGACAACAAAAATAATACTAATTTGTACAAAAATTAGCAGTGGGCCGCCTCCGTGGCCCAAGGGTTAGCATGATACGCTACAAAGAGGGAAGTCCCGGGTGCGATCCCCGGCTAGAGTCTGGAAAATTATAACACGTTCAATACCCATCATTCCTTAAGCCAATGCAGTAACTAATGACAAAATGTCGATAAAACTTTCAATCAACCAAAAACAAAAAACAAAATTGTAACCTGGATCAATTATTAAATTGTTAAACAATTACAGGTTTTTCCACGTTATGATGAAAACGATAAGCGACCAATCTTTTATTAGATTGTAATAAAAAGAACCGCAAGATGTTGTGGTTAATATTTTGAGAGGGACAACTATACGGAAATACCAACATAATCAAAAGATTAAATAATCCTTAATTATTATGGTCGGTCACTAAAAATTTGAATCGAAAAATATGATCACCCAAATAACAAAATACTATTGATTATGTAAACGTGAATAACTTAACTGACGACATAAAAGAATAATAATATTTTGAATAAGATACGTTAGTTAACGGTCCAATGATTAGATATAATGTTACGCGAACACAATAACTTTAAACAACGGTATACCAACAAAGCAAAACAAAAAAAAACTATAATACTACGAGCGAAAACACACAAATATGACCGCAAACATGTACGCACGCACATGCACATACAGTTTTGATCAACCAACCACAAAGTTATCTCCAAACCCGTGTAGTTGAGATAGATGGATGATTTAATATAGTATTGGTATACCGAGTGGATGATACGACAGTGTTGCCAGATGTACATGAAACCCACAAACCAAAACGTTAACAGGCTACCCTAATATTATTACAAAATACTACTTGTTACTCAAACATCCATCTGTCACAGCCCTAATACATGACAGCAGACGAAATTTAATAACAAGCAATTATAGAAGGAACGTTTTCGTAATAGAATTACTATTACCATATACCGGTGGGCAATATTAAACATAACCTCTTTAATATAAATCAGTCACTATAGGTAGGCCTAATAGTTTCAGTTGCTAAATATTCAGAATCCAACGGAATCAGGTCGTATGAATAATAATTGCATTATAATCCTTAAAAATGAATGAGATAAACCTCAAAAAAATAACAGGTAAACAAAACCAACCGTTTTATCAAGTTTTACAGATTTTTGTTTCTTATGGCAAGATTGAAAGATTAAAATGTAAATAATTTTATTTAACTCTGTTAGTTATTTTTTATGTCGGTTATTTATTTATCTTTCATTATTATAATCCTATAATTTTTATTCAGATTATAACCATGATGAATTCTATATGCTCATAACAGGCAGGTGGAGTGTTAAATTATTTGCATTCGATCTGTTAAAAGTTCCAGACCTACAAAAAAAATAGTTCTGTTTCTTATCACATAGTCAGTCAGCCAATTAACGGACTGAATTCCAAAAGATTTATTATGTATTGAACAGGACACGTGCGAAGCAAACAAGCAACTAATCTGTATTAATAAACATGCAAAAAATATCTACAATTAATTGTAGTGAGCGGGAGTCATCAGTAATAATAGTCATGATGCGTTTACACGAGGCGACTTTAAGATTCCGATGATGTGATGTGAAATAACGGAATAGGTCCGAAGCAATTGAGAACAGAAGAGGTAAAGGTATAAAAGACACTAGTCAGAGAAATCTCCTCTGAGAGTAATGAATTTTATTATACAACCAGACCCTATAGTGAATGAAGTAAAAGTGTCATTTGCAGGGTGGAAAGTAGATGTTTTTCAGAGGGCCAGCCGTGCGGATAAGCATACTTTTCCACTCAGTGAGGAAGGGTGGTAAACCACCTCACTCCTCGTATTACTCAGTAAAGCCTCTAGAGGTTGTTTAAGTATGTTGTTTATTGTTAATTATATATTGCAAATATAATTAATTATACATGGCTAATTTAATATAAGTATCATATTAATAGTCAACAATTAATAATAATGTAGCATTGTAGTAAGGTACAGAAATATAGAATCTATACTACTAATTATAGATTATAAGTTAATTTATGTAATAAGAAATATTTATTGAATTAGAAATTAAATACGTAAAGAAATGTAAAACAAACTTCTGTAATTAGCGTAGTTTCTTTTTTGGTTTTTACTTTCTCTTGCCTACATAAATATATAGGAAGGAAAGTATTGTTTGCATGTCAATTTTTCAAAATCGAGTTTTCGCCGGATCTACACGTTTTCAGACCCCTTAAACCCCAAAAAATATGTTTTTAGCGATTGCTGTGTGTGGGTGCGAACAGAATATCTCAAGAACGGAACATCGTACGAACTTGACACTTGGACTTAAGTTAGACACTACTACCGGACCCGACACGAACATTTTCATCAAAATCGGTCAACCGGAAGTAGCAGTTTGTTCGTGTCATTTTTCACTTTTTGCGATTTTCTCAAAAACGGGTCCTACGATTTTTATAAAAATCGCCTGGTTTACTCAATTTTTTATCCTTTACAAGATAGGGTAGGCGTCATGTCTGCTGAAATTCTTGGAGAGGCTGTTTTCACGTAAAAAAATTGGTTTTTTTAAAACTGCGGCTTTGATATGCATTTTAGCGCAAAAATGTATATAATAAAAGTCGTAGAGAATTTAAAATCCTATACCTTTTATTTTAAACATTTTTTTTGTATAACGCTTAGTTTAGCGGTAATTAGAAAATTTTTGTTTTTTTTTTATCAAATATCCATTCTTTTTCATTTATATTTAGGCTATACACAATTTTAAATTATATCAATTCTGAATTATATTTACGGCAAAATCTATTTTATTTAGCTTTCAAAAATAACATAAATTTGTACTGTTCATTACATATGCATCGGGATCTGCGTCTCCCTCGCTGTTGTTTTCACAAATACAAAAATATATTGATTTTCCATAAGTTGTACAATTTTATTAGCATTGTATTATCAATTTTTTTCAATAGAAAATTGAATTTCAAATAATATTTTCTGAACACGTTCAAAACAAAATACGCTAGCAAAAATTAAAATAATTTTAAAAACTTTTCAAAAAAGCGATGGAATAACTAATTAATTTTAATAGCTACCGATTAAAGGTGCATATCGATACTTCTCAGATAACTTAATAATCGTAAACAATCTTATAAAAGTAAAAAAAAATAAATGTACAAGGAAATTAGTTTACATGTCTCAAATTCTTCGTTAAAGTATGATAAGATAAGAAATTTCAAAAATCTAATATGAAATTACAAAATGTTGCAAAGTTAGATTATTTATGTTACATTATTATTATTATTATTATTATAAAAAGGTAATTTTAAGACACTTAAAAACAAACCTAAAAGTGTCGGGTAATTGAATTAAAAGAAATCGGAACGGATATTGAGAACTGGAATAATCCAAGAAATAAAATGGATATTGAACCAAATTAAGACAACTGATTACTTACAGACTTTTCTACAATTTACAACCTAAATATAAAATTACTTAAATTTGCGGTTGAAAAATTAGCAAACCCAATTATGGTTTCCTGTGTTTTAACATTGAAATTTAATAATTCAATGGTTACCAACACTTAGATGCGGTAAGCGAACAAACAAACCAAAAATCCGTTCTTATCACAAAAAAACGTTATCGTAAATTAAAGATTCAAATCTACCGTGTGTGCTAGGTTTCATTCTACTTAATTCTTAAGTTACTAGTTGGAATTTTATACCAAGAAAGGAGTACAATTTCTCGACTGAAATTTCAATAACCATGAGATTTTATGATTACTGAAATTTCTTTCGATGTAATTTCAATGTTGATGATTTCGACGTTATTCGACTATATGCATAACAAAAATAAAAAAACAATCGTTTCTCGTGATATTTTCACAACCATCAAACGTTTTAGATTGTATCGTTTATATATAGGCCACTGCTGAGAAGAAAGAAACACGAGTCTTCCCTCCCGATTGAGCGACAGCATTTTGTGAACAACAAAAGGGTGGTTGCCTAAACGTATTACACTGTTAGGGGTTAGAAAAGTTGCACAATACTGCGTGTATATCCGAGAACCATCCAGATAAATCTAGAAAAGAAGTTTAAAAACAATATCTGAATGAGCTGTAAAAAGTATAAAATACAGTAAGTAGGGCTAATTAGGAAATCATATTGTTACAGTAAACAGAACGATTAAACTGGAGTGAAAATTAATTCTGCTTTATAAATTTAATTTACTTTTTCCTTGTTCACTTTATTTTTACATAACTGATAGTTAACGCTGGGAAAGTACGCCTATAAAATAAATATCCAATGAAATAAACATTTTAAAAACAAGCATAAGGAAAATACACTTCAAATAACTAATACTGAATTTATTTCAATTATCCAGATTACTGTTAATTAAATTATTAAATTAACTAGAATATGATTTTTCTTGTTAGATTACCTATATTGCTGTAATAAATGATTGGTAATCAAATCGTCTTGGACAAAATACTACTCAATTATTATTTCTGTATTTCGAAATTTTGTTTTCAATATTGATTTAAGAAAATATTTCACACGATTTTTTTAAACATGTAAGGAGTCAGCTCCTACATATGATTTAAAATTCTCCCGCCTGAACTCAGAGAGTCGAAATTACAGAGCTCTAGAAGAACAAACAGCTGAGCGTTAATAAACAAGTGCAATACATAGCAATGTTCTTATTATAATTGAATTTAAATTAAAATAGTTATAAACCGTGTGCGAGACAAGATTGCGAAGAATAAACATTGAATGTTGTTTCTTGTGTTTTACAGGTATGTAACAAATGTAAATAACCTTTGTAATTTGCGAAATAATAAAACATTTCGAACTTGTGTTTTACAGTGAAACTTTTCTGTTTTATTCTTAACTAATCCGGGACCCACACGATAACTAAAATAAACTCCTATTATAAAACAACATTTGCGTTTAGTCAAGCAATGGACAAACTTAGATTTGAGTTTAGATTAAGAGGCACAGCAGATGGAAAAACGAACATCATGTGCATAACCTCAATTGAAACCGCCGATAAGCGTTTGTTTGGCCTACCAGATGAATTGCAGCTAGCTACCTTACACGAGGAATTAATTAAACATACAAGTTACAAAAAAGTAAAAAAAACACTTACAAAAAGGAACCAATACCGAAAAATTTGGATAACTATAGATGAGAACTTGAAAAAAGTGTACTTTGACAATGAAGAAAATCTGCAATTCAATGATTTTTTTTTAGAAGAAATTACACAGGGACATTTAGGAGAATCTACAATCACACAATCATCTGCAATAGAAGAATTATTGCAAAAATTATTAGAAGTTAATAAAAAACAAGAAAAATCTGCAGACAAAATAGCAAAAGAATTTATTCTGCAGAAATTCGACAATAAAACAGTCGATACAAACCAGTGGATAAAACAGTATGAAGATGAATGTGAAAGATTTCAAATAATTCAAGATAAAAAAAAGATTGAAGTATTAAAATTCTTTTTAGAGAAAAACTGTTTAGACTGGTATGAATGTATACTAATGAAACTTACCATTAATTCGGAGTGGTCTGAATGGAGAAAAAAATTCTGTAATACTTTTGCAAATAAAGGTTGGTCTCCAATCAGGTATGCGATAACATTTAAATACCAAACAGGCTCTCTAGTAGAATTTGCTTTAAAAAAAGAAAAATTACTTCTGGAGACAAGAAAATCAATTGATGTTGGTACCTTGATTGATCTAATATCAGTAAGTCTCCCAAACTATGTGAGTGATAAAATAGATAGAAATGCACTGTTGGAAACGGAAGATTTGTACAATGAACTAGGAAAATTAGAACACTTGGTCCATAAAAATACTGGTAAAGAAGTAAAAAAACAAACAGAATATACAAAAAAATCTAAATCACCTTGCGAAATTTGTAAAGAAAAAACCAACAAAATCAGATTTCACCAAACTCAAGACTGCTGGTTCAAGGACAATATAGAACCCAAGAAGAAGGAAAATAAGGTAAATAGAAACTTGTTAGAGTTAAATGTAAATAGTGAAGATCCAAAAAACTTGGACACACACCATTAATTGAGGTTAAGGTTATGTTAAATGGTGACTTTGAGGCATATGGACTATATGATCCAGGCTCAAATGTATCACTTATTAATGCAAAAATATTAAAACTGAAATTAAAAAATGAGCATGAAAAAAAACATAACGTCTGCATAAAATCAATTAATGGTGTTAATAATGCAGATTGCATGATAAAAATAAAAGCAAGAATAATGGATATGGAAGAAGATGTCTATGTGTTTGTAGTTAACAACGAAAATTTTAAACATGAATTTTTAATCGGACTAGACTTAATAAAAATATTTAAGCTGAGTCACGATAATAATTTAAATATAATCCAAAATAATACAGTTAATACACGTAACACTAAAGACACTACAGTAAAAATCTCTAAAAAAATAGATTTAATGAAAAATGATAGTAATAAAAGTTACGAAATCAATTTCAACGAGAATTTAGACACAGATCAATTCTTAATAACCACAGAACATTTACAAAAAGAAGAAAAAGAACTTATTTTAAAATTGGTAAATAAATTTGATAAAATATTTGCAAAAAATAAATTCGACATTGGCACAGTATCAGACTTCGAGGCCAGAATAGATTTAATCATAGAAAAATACTGCAGCAAACGACCATATAGGTGCACAATACAGGACAAAAGGGAAATAGAACAACAAATTTCAGAATTACTGAAAAATAATCTAATAGAAGAGTCCTACAGTCCTTTTGCAGCCCCGGTCACGCTAGCATTCAAAAAAGATGAAAACCAAAAATCTAGACTCTGTATAGATTTCAGAGATCTTAATAAAATTGTAGTACCTCAGTCACAACCATTTCCTCGTATTGAAGACTTAGTGACAAAAACAAGAAATTGTAATTACTTCTCAAAATTAGATATTAACTCAGCCTTTTGGTCTATTCCACTAAGAGTGGAAGACAGGCGAAAAACTGGATTCGTCACACAGAATGGACACTATCAGTGGACATGCCTCCCGTTTGGTTTAAAGACAGCGCCAGCAATTTTTCAGAGGGTCTTGAGTAATATCATAAGAAAAAACGAATTATCAGGTTTTACAACCAATTATATAGATGACATACTTGTATTTTCGAAATCATTCAAAGAACATCTAGAACACCTAGAACGATTAATGAGTGCAATTAAAGAAGTAGGTTTTAGGCTTAAATTTTCTAAGTGTTCGTTTGCCTCAAAGACAGTAACATATCTTGGTCACGTCATCGGCTACAATACGGTCAAACCAATGAAAGACAATCTAAGAGCTATTCGCGATTTTCCAACGCCAGCAAACCAAAAAAATATTCGACAATTTTTAGGTAAAATAAATTTCTACCACGATTATGTGCCTAAGATCGCTATTGTGCTTGAACCGCTTCATAATTTACTTCGAAAAAACCAAAAATTCATCTGGTCACAAAAATGCGAAAATGCATTTAAATTTTTGAAAGAATTCTTATGTAATGAGCCAGTTCTGACTATTTATGATCCAGACTTACCAATAAAAATATACACAGATGGAAGTATTCATGGTCTGGGAGCAATACTAAAGCAACCTCAACCCGAGGATAACAAAGAAAAACCAGTAGCATATTTCTCCAGAAAATTAAATGATGCACAAAAAAAGAAAAAAGCCATATATATAGAATGCTTAGCAATCAAAGAGGCAATTAAATTCTGGCAATACTGGCTTTTGGGCAAATCGTTCGAGGTTTATTCGGATCATAAACCATTAGAAAACTTGAAGATCAAAGCTAGACCGGATGAAGAGCTTGGCGATATGACTTACTATTTATCACAATTTCAGTTTCAGGTAAAATATAATCCTGGTAAATTTAATGCAGAGGCCGATGCACTGAGTAGAAATCCGGTACTCGAAACAGATGAAGAACAGGAAAAAGAAATAAGAACTGTAAATTCTTTGGATCTAAAAAAAATCATTGAAGACCAAAATGAAAATAATGTAGTAAAAGGTAATAAAATAATTAAAGATAAATCAGATTTACTGCTGAAAAAAGGGAAAATAATCATATCAGAAAAATTAAGCAAAGAGTTGATAAAAAAAGTCCATCATGAATTTTGTCACATTGGAGTACAGCAGATGACAAGTTTAATAAGACAATGCTACTCGACAAAAAATTTAGACACAAATATTAAGGAATTCTGCAGGAATTGTGAAATCTGCATAAAAAACAAATCCAGAGGTCAAAAGAAGTATGGTCAACTCTCTCTACTGGGACCAGCGAAACACCCATTTGAAATAATATCCATTGATACAATTGGAGGATTTGGCGGATCAAG
The DNA here is from genome assembly GCA_035578175.1 of Catonia carolina. Lineage (NCBI taxonomy): Eukaryota > Metazoa > Arthropoda > Insecta > Hemiptera > Achilidae > Catonia > Catonia carolina. The sequence goes on from JAQMRL010000001.1 coordinate 356,144,185, forward strand.
ATCCACAAAAAAATATTTACACTTGCTGGTGGACCACTTTACCAGGTACGCATACATCTTAACGTCAAAAACACAAACGGGAAAGGATTTTATAAAACTGACCAAAATGGTAACCGATGAAAATGTAGGTAAAATTCTGACAGACCAATACCCCGGTATTAATTCAGAAGAATATAAAGATTTCTTAGAAAGCCAGAATGTACCACTAATTTTCACGGCTGTCAATGCTCCCTTTTCAAATGGTTTGAACGAACGATTGAACCAAACTTTGACTAATAAAATAAGATGTATAGTCAACCAAAAAAACAGGAAAATAGCATGGACAACTGCTGCGCACGAATGTATAAAAAAATATAATGAAACTATACATACAGTGACAAAATTTAGTCCAAAATATCTATTAGAGGGTGTTGATACATCAATAAAGCCAAATGAATTAAAAAAAACATTTTCACCAGAAGACCTGAAGATAAACAGAGAAAGGGCTCTGGAAAACAGCATCAAATACCATAATTATAATAAAAAGAATTATGATAAAAACAGAGTTACCCATGAATTCCAGGAGGGCGAGTCTATATACGTGGAAAATGGTAACAAACTGAACAGAAGAAAAACGGATGAATTAAGAATAGGACCATACCAAATCGAAGAAAAAATATCAGATTCGCTCTACAGAATTAACACAGGCCACAAGAAAAAGGAATCAAATCTGTTTCACATTTCGAAGCTGATCCCTAAGGACCACGATCAAGAAAAATGAATTTTTCTCTCCGAAGGGGGGGAGATGTAAGGAGTCAGCTCCTACATATGATTTAAAATTCTCCCGCCTGAACTCAGAGAGTCGAAATTACAGAGCTCTAGAAGAACAAACAGCTGAGCGTTAATAAACAAGTGCAATACATAGCAATGTTCTTATTATAATTGAATTTAAATTAAAATAGTTATAAACCGTGTGCGAGACAAGATTGCGAAGAATAAACATTGAATGTTGTTTCTTGTGTTTTACAGGTATGTAACAAATGTAAATAACCTTTGTAATTTGCGAAATAATAAAACATTTCGAACTTGTGTTTTACAGTGAAACTTTTCTGTTTTATTCTTAACTAATCCGGGACCCACACGATAACTAAAATAAACTCCTATTATAAACACACAAAATTATGGACAACCCAATTTGGTACAAACGTTATATTTCCGAATGGAGTTTCAGAAAATAGGAAAAATTCCTATTTTAACCAACAGTAACAATCTAACTTCAATTCTTTATTTTACTAATATTATATTTACTAAACTCTTGGTCTGAAGATAATTTAATTTAAATAACTTATTCAAATTTGTCCTATTTCCGATAAAAAAACGTTTAACGTACACATTAATTGAATTGTAAATGACTAAATATAAGAAATGATGAGGCAATAAGTGAAACTATTCGCCGTAATCTAAATTCGGAAAATTAGAAAGTATAACCCCACCGGGTTGATCTAGAGGTAGTCGTCGTCGCGAATCAGCTGTTAACAGTTAATTTTCAGAGACAAAGGTTCCGGGTTCAAATCCTAGTTAAGTTAGTTACTTTTATACACATTTGAATACTGGACAGTAGTTACCGGTGTACTTTGATGGTTGGGTTCAATTAACCATACTCTCTCAGGATTGGCCAGCCTGGTTCTGTACAAGACTACAAGTCTTCATCTCATTGGGTCTCAGGGTTGCTTATTGTTCGGAATTGAACAGATTGCAACGTACACACAATAGGGATTAAACAAAAATAAAGGATACAAAGTTTAAATTTTATAAGGCTTTTGATAAGGAATTAATTTATAAGGAAGCCACCTCCGTCACGTAATCGTTAGCACGCTAGCCTACCGAGTGAAGGTCCCGGGTTCAATTCCCGGCCAGGGTCTGAAAAATTTCACAAGTCAAAATCGACTGTTCTCGATGACATTACCCACTGTACTTTCTAATAACCAAGCAGTTGCTGCGAACCATTTTGGCTGTTCCCATATTGGTTTTATGGAAGAGAAACCTATGGAAATTTAGATTCAAGAGAGCAAAGCAAATTGTAGCAGCAGAAATGAGATACCATCGGGCTGCCAAAGGTTGTTCCAGATTATTACCGATTAAAAAAAATCGTATTAGACGTTTTTGAGAACACCACAAGAAAGTGAAAAATTGCCGAAGTGAAAAAATGAACTACTTCTTCAGGTTGATCGATTCTGATGAACATGTTTGTGTCGGTCCCTTAATAGTAGGTACCTAACTTAAGTTCTAAGTTTCAACTTCATACGATATTCCATTCTTGAGATATTTTGTTCGCATACAGACTAATCGCTAAAAACATGGTTTTGGATTTAGAGGGCCTGAAAATATGTACTTCCGGTATAATGAAAACAATACCTACCTACTTTCCTTCCTTATACACACTTACTTAGATTCAGGGCAAGAGAAAGTAAAAAAAACTTAGTAATTTTGTAAAAGATAAATAAAAATTTTGAATTTACGAACACGAAGAGGCTATTAGGTATATACTCTTACATAACTACTTGCAAGTACATATGTACGTACTTTGTACATATATGCTTGCCCATAACAGGCAGGTGGAAAATTAAATTGATTGCACTCGATCTGCTAGTTTCAGGGTTACAAAAAATAGTTCTGTTTCTTACCACATGAACAGCCAATTATAGGACTTAAGCGTTTAAGAACAGAAGAGGTAGAGGTGTAAAAGACACTACTCTGAGCTATCTCCTCTGAGAGTAATGAATTTCATTATACAGCCAACCCTGTGGTGAATGAAGAGAAGGTGTCATTTACAGAGTGGAAAATACGTGCTTTTTAGAGGGCCTGGCAGGCTGATAAACATACCTTTCCACTCAGTGAGGAAGGCATGGTAAACTACCTCACTCCTCGTTTTACCTAGTAAACCCTCTAGAGGTTTAAACCAGCCTTTCGGCTGATGACATAAACAACAACACTCTTACAAGTAGTATTAACTAAAGCATAGTCATATAAAGGGAATAATTTTCTTGTTACTGTTGAAAATTTATAATAGTTATGAAGTAAACTGGAAAAAGCACTAACAGTATGTGATGTTACATATATTTACCCAATTTAGCTAAACGAGTAGGCCTATAGCACAAGCAAGTCGAGTAGTTTAGATAACGACTATTACCAGTTTTTCTTTTTCTGCTATTAGGTCTACTGGTATTATTATTATTAGAATTTGAGATGAGAAGTTGAGAATTCAATGTAACACTTGTTGCTATGACAACAGGCAACTGTAGTAGAACGACCGGTCTGTTCTGGTAAGTGTCATGTCGATTGGGATATCGTGTAGTGTACCGTACAACACTATGAACTTGTGAGGGTGTAATGGTGTCTTTGGTATGGGTGCGCGCACGCGTACAACATTCTTGAAAAAGGGCATGGCAGGGCTTTACAATCATCATCCCTTATAACAGATGATCACGATTATTATGATGAAGAGAAGAACATCGGGGGTTTATCAAATTCATCCCTTTCATATTTTCTCTTACTGGCAAATGTCACGAGACACAAGGGATATATCCACCTGACATGGCAGCATTACGTTCTTAAGAGTAATATACATAATCCAATTAAATGAAAAAAAAAGATTTTAATCATAAGTGAGATTAATGTTTCAATTAATTATCCATTATAATACGGATATAACTAATCTATTATAATAATCCGAAAACCCTCACAGAATAATTACCTGACGTTCTCACTCAACATTAATTCTCTAATTTCCCACACATCTTCAAAGCTAAAATTCTACATTTGTGCCTAAGGAGTTAAACAGAAAATTAAAGCACACGCTTTCTGACCGACTATGCTTAAGGTATAAAATAATATGATTACCTTAAGACAATGGATATTATTTCTGTGTTGTTGTTTAGGTCATCAGCCGAAAGGCTGGATTGAACCTCTAGAGGCTAAGTAAAATGAGGAGTGAGGTAGTTTACCTGTGCCTTTCTCACTCAGTGAAGAAGTATACTCATCAGCATGCCAGACCCTCCAAAAAAACATCTGCTTTCCACTCTGCAAATGACACCTTCACTTCATTCACCACAAGGTCTGGCTGTATAGTGAAATACATTACTCTCAGAGGAGATAACTCCGATTAGCGTCTTTTACACCTCTACCTCTTCTGTTCCTAAATGCTTCAGTGATATAATTGGCTGATCATGTGATAAGAAACAGAACTATTTTTGGTAACCCTGAAACTAGCAGATCGAGTGTAAATAATTTAACTCCACCTGCCTGTTTTGGGAAAAATTATTTCTATATCTTCCTACAAACCTATAAAAATCGGTGTTACTATTCGTAAGAATCATTTTAAGAATCAATAGAAACCACTCGCTCTATCCTTTTGAGCGATTGTTCAAGGATTTTATAAAGAGAAAGGAGTACGTCAACTTGATGCCCAGTAAAACTAATTATACAGGCAAACGCAGCGAATTTCCCAAAACGAATCTACTACTGCAGTACAAGAAACGAACATTTGATTCGTTTTCATAGAGCAACTATAAAATCCTTTTCCAAAGACATTTCTCTTACCTGAAAACTAAAATTTACAACCTGCTTCCCCAAAATTATAAAAGTATTACAAGGAATTTCAGAAAATGTAAAGCTGAATTACAGAAATCATAGGCAGGACACGAAAGAAATCATTGTACTTATAAATCTGTGAGCTTTAATCCCGATTCTTTTACTGATACTTTCATGTCGTGATATTTTGATTCTGGACGACCTGGTGTTTGAAAAAGAGGAATTAAAATGATAATTCTAGGCCATGAACAACCATAGCTGTGGATGAGTTAATAAAAAAAGGGAAAATAATACGGAGGAAAACATTTTTTCTTTTACGTCCGATTATCAGTCGGATTAATATGCATAACGCACATTAAAGCTAATGCATACAGTGAAGGGTGACAGATGAAAATTAGCAATAGAGAAATGTTAGACCTGACCGGGAATCGAACCCGGGACCCATGGCATAAACACTAATCATACAGTCAATTACAATAAGCACTATAACACGGACCAACCAAAATCCGGAGGAAAATCGGGAAAAAATAAAAAAAATCAATATAGTTAAAACTCTTCTGAAGTCTGCAACAAGCGCGGGCACTTTTTGTAAAAACAAATGAGTACTGTAAGCTTTTAAATTCAAGTTACTTAAGTTTAATTCAAGTTTACTTAAGTTAATCAAACGATGATTTCCACTGCCAAGTTATCATCCTTAGTAAGCTAATAATTAGAAATCCACTAAGAGTTACTGGAAAAACGCAGCTCATTATTCCACGAAGAATAACACTCGTGTGCCCATAACAGGCAGGTGGAATGTTAAATTATTTGCGCTCGATCTGCTAGTTCCACGGCTACAAAAAATAATTCTGTTTCTTATTACATGGTCAGCCAATTAAATGACTTAGCATTTAGGAACAGAAGAGGTAGAGGTGTAAAAGACACTAGTCAGAATTATCTCCAATGAGAGTAATGAATTTCATTATACAACCAGACCCTGTGGTGAATGAAGTGAAGGTGTCATTTGCAGGATGGAAAGTAGATGCTTTTCAGAGGGCCTGACATACCGATAAACATAGCTTCCCATTTAGTGAGGAAAGCAATTGAAAACCACCACTTCTCGTTTTTACTTAGTAAAACGTCTAGGGGTTCAAACCAGCTTTTCTGCTGATGACCTAAACACAACTTATTCGTACTTTGTAGCGTACCACATAGTTTTTAAATTCAGAAAACGATTTTTCATATATGTCTGCAATTTATAGTTGTAAAATCTACCCTCAACGCTGAGTATTCTCAGATGAGGATGTCCGGAAAGAACGTAGTTCAACGTCAGCCACAATCAAACCATATTTTTTTAAATATTACTTCCCTACAACTTGCATGTCAACCAAAATTTATACAACAACAATTAATTGATTGATTTATTTGTAGGATAACTGAACAAAAAACCCATTCGCTTTTAATTAAGTTTATAAAAAGGATTTTTAAATGACTTAAATAATAAGTAAATAATTAAAATATTACTCCTATACGATTTTTCTTACTAAAACAATTATAATTCCTCAACTTTACAGAGATTATTTCATTTAGTATTCCTCACCCGACAATTAAATGCTATTAACTATGGTACGTACATATACAATTAACATATGCTATTAACTCGTACATATAAGTAGGCAATTTAAAAACAATATTATTTATTATGCTGGAAAATTGGAAATTCGCCCAAGGAGAATTGATAGGTTACATAACGCTCTTACATAACAACAACAGAAAATACTGTAAATTTCACACATGAACATTCAAGATACATTTAAATGCCATTTTTGCATTGAAAACAAATGTGGTACATTTACACAGCGGTCAGGAGACAAATCCACATTGTTTTTAGGGTTTTAAGGTCAAGAGTTATCTATCTCCTCCGAGAGTAATGAATTTCATCATTATACAGCCAGACCCTGTGGGTAATGAAATGAAAATGTCATTTACAGGATGGAAAGTAGATGCTTTTCAGAGGGCACGGCATGCTGATAAACATACTTTTCCACTCATTGAAGAAGGTAATTGTTAACCACCTCACACCTCGTTTTACTTAGTAAAGGTTAAAACCAGCCTTATGGCTGATGATCTAAACAACACCATTTTTTCAGCAAACTTAGTACAGTGACAGCAAAAACTCAGGACCTAAGATATTTTTGTAAGAGAAATCGCGTTTTACTGAGAAATCATCGGTTACTGATTTCTTACGCATACTAATAAATTGAAAATAGAACCAAAAAAATTTTTTACTTTCTCTTGCCTATATGAATATATAGGAAGGAAAGTATTGCTTTCATGTCGATTTTCCGAAATTGAGTTTTCACCGGATCTACACGTTTTCAGACCCCCTGAAACCAAAAAACATGTTTTTAGCGATTGGTCTGTGTGTGTGTGTGTGTGTGGGTGTGAACAGAATATCTCAAGAACGGAACATCGTACGAACTTGAAACATGAAACGTAAGTTAGATACTACGAGAGAACCCGACACGAACATTTTCATCCATATCGGTCAACCGGAAGTAGTAGTTTATTCGTGTCATTTTTCACTTTTTTGCGATTTTCTCAAAAACGGGTCCTACGATTTTTTTTTAAAATCGCCTCATTTACTAAATTGTGTATGCTCTACAAGATGGGGTAGGCGCCATGTCTGCTGTAATTCTTGGGGAGGTTGTTTTCTCGTAAAAGAATTGTTTCTTTAAGACTGCGACTTTAACATGCATTTAGCGCAAAAATGTATATCATAAAAGTTGTAGAAAATTTAAAATCCTACAACTTTTATTTCCAACACTTTTTTGTACAACGCTTAGTTTAGCGGTAATTAGCGATTTTCTGTTTTGTTTCACGAAAATTGTAAAAAATCGTTTTTTTTAAGATTTCAGCCTTAGTAGGCCTATCCATTTTACGACATAAGTGTATATAATCAGATTTATAGAAAATTAAAAGATCTAGAACTTTCATTTAAAGAATTTTTCTCTACAGAGCCTAGTTTAGCGTGAAACAGTGATTTCCCGTATTTTTAAGCCAAACTGAGGTTGATTTTCATTTTGCGTCTTTCACTCATGATGAAAATAGGTTATGTTTATTGAGGTTAGTTCTTTTATTTATTTCTAATGTTTTATTACTAATGTTAGGTTATATTGGTCATTATTTGCATTGGCAAAAGAAAGTCGTGTAAGGGTTTTTCACACCAGAGTTTTAATTTAAGTTACATTAGTGTAATTTTATTTAGATTAGATTTGATTAGATTTAATTAGATTAATTTATTTAAATTTAGATTTTATTAGATTTAGTTTAGATTTAGATGGTCTGATTTTATTTACATTTGTATACTGATTTATGTATTTTGCCTTTGTTGTATTATAATATGTGGAATTAAGATATTATTGTTATTATTATACTATATTATAATAATTATATTATCATTAAAGATTATACAAGATACTGTGAAAGAAGGCTGTGAAATTGCGTGATGTTTATATTGTTTTATGTGTTTCATGTTCTTCATGTCTGTGTGGTAGTGTTGGGCTCGGCGGCTAACTGGTGAAGGAAAAATAAATACAATGATAAGAACATAATGGTGCAGTATACCAAGGTAATATTCTATTGCTGTTTTACTGTACAACCTCGCATCCTTGCAACCAGCCATAGTAGTGAGTGTAGAGGAGTTTGGGAGCCCCACACCCCAAAAAAAATATTCGTATAACTGAATACAAGATATAAGAAAATATTCACAGCTATATAGCCAATAATTGCAGTGTTAACACAACATCAGCATATACCGGTTGGCGCACATAAAAGTAGCCCCATAACTTAGCCGAGATTGTATAATGTTTATGCCGAGTCAAGGAAAATTCCCCCCATTTTCCCCTTCCCGTGTACAACCTGCATGTTTAACCAGATTTTTGATCAATTTATTAATCAATTAGCACCACATGAAATTACATATTATTTTTCCCAACAAGACGGGGTGACTTTGTCACACATCTCGCAGATCACTGGCTCGTGTGCGTAGTGTTTTTACCGATGAGAGGACTATCTCTTTAGGCTTAAGGCCACCGCGATCACCGGATTTGTCTCCTTGTGATTACTACTTATGGAGAAATTTAAAGAATAAAGTATACGCCAGCAATCCAAAATCCATTGAAAACCTAAAGATCTCGATCACGAACGTCATACGCACCATTACAGCTCCTGAACTCCAGTCTGTATTTCAGAATATGCTACGCCGTGTTATCTCATGTGTACAAGCTGACGGTGATCACTTTCAACATATCGTGTAATAACGTAAAAATATTAGACTATTGAATAAAATAATAAAAAAATTATTGGTATTTGTAAATAAACAGATTTCATTTCAATTGTGTTGCACTTTATTTACGGGGCTACTTTTATGTGCGCCACCCGGTATAATCGGTGGAAGTGTGAGTAAATATAGTGGATGAATTTTTAACTATATTGAGATTAGTAAAATCACAACTTAATTTAAAAAAGCTTTTATAATTAATTTACACTTAGCTTATTAGTCTATATTTTAAAATAATGATGGGCACCCTTATCGTTAATTGTTAAACAACCTTGATCTAAAAAGTATCTAAATACACACAGAAGCTCTTTTTCTAATATTTATTTAGTTCACTATGTCACCAAAAGTTTTCCAATTGCTTAAAACATTAGATATTGTGCTAGGTTATCATTTTACCAAATTATTTAGTCCCCATTAATATAAAGTTATACGGTAGGCAAACTGGCGCCGGGTAAATTGTCATGATTGCTGTTTTATCCCCAACACCCCTATCTGGTTGGCTAGAGTTTGTTTCCCCTTTGCGTGCTTATTTTATTGCAATTATAATGGATACCGTATTCACCTACGTGAATGTTTTACCGACATGGCAACTTACTTGAAATGTTTGTTTATATATTTACGTAACAACTGTTCATAGCATATTATAAAAAACTATCATTATATATGCAAAGTTTGTTAATAAATAAACCATTTATAAAATTATTTATATTTTTTAAATGTTTCAAATTTAGTCATAAATTCGGTCTGTATTATATTGGCTATTAACAGAATAATTATTGTTAACCCATTATCCTTTTAACACGGAACGGTCTTTATTTAATTCCTGTCAATGTATTTCTTGTGGTATTAAACCCCTTCAAGGTTCAAGAGTAGTTTACATTGCACATGCTACGGGTACAATAAACCGTCTTTTTATGACAATATACTGGGTGATTCTAAATTGCACGGCAATCTCTAAGCAGATAATTCTATAGCTAAAAAAAATCTGGTGCGAAACACTCACTCAAATTTTTCTTGCCAATGAAATTAATTAACAATATAATGTAACATTAGTAATAAAAGATTAGAAATAAACAAAAAAACTAACCTCAATAAACATAATCTAATTTTAACCATAACTGAATGATGCAAAATGAAAATCAACCTCTGTTAGGCTTAAAAATACGGAAAATCACTCTTTCACGCTAAACTAGGCTCTGTAGAGAAAAATTCTCTAAATAAAAGTTGTATATCTTTTAATTTCCTATAAATATGATTATATATACACTTTTGTCGTAAAATGCATGCTAAGGCTGAAATCTTAAAAAAATCTATTTTTTTACACGTTTTCGTGAGAAAAAAACAGAAAATCGCTAATTACCGCTAAACTAAGCGTTATACAAAAAAAATGTTTGAAATAAAAGTTGCAGAATTTAAAATTTTCTGCAACCTTTTTTTTTAACGTTGCATGAACTGCTACGGTCATTAGCGACGACGTTGGGGTGGAACTTTATGCAATGTAGGATGAAATGATTTTTTGTAACGTATGAAAATATGCCGTGCCTGAGTGGGATTCAAACCCAGGACCGCATGATGAGAGGCGAGCACGTTACCAACTGCGCCAATGCGGCCGGCTCTGCAACTTTTATTACATATATTTTTGTGCTAAAATGCATATTAAGGCCGCACACTCAAAAAAAGAAACAATTTATTTACGTGAAAACAGACTCTCCAAGAATTTCAGCAGACATGGCGCCTACCCTATCTTGTAGAGCATAAAAAAAAATTTAGTAAACCAGGCGATTTAAAAAAAAGATCGTAGGACCAGTTTTTGAGAAAATCTCAACAAAGTGAAAAGTTACATGAATAAACTACTACTTCCGGTTGACCGATTTTGATGAAAACGTTCGTGTTAGGTCCTCCTTAGTTACTAAAGTTTCAAGTTCGTACGAAGTTCCGTTCTTGAGTTATTGTGTTTACACACGCGCGCGCGCGCGCGCACACACACACACACACACACACACACAGACCAATCGCTAAAAAAATGTTTTTTGGGCTCAGGGGGCGGCTGAAAACGTGTAGAACCGGTGAAAACTCGAAACCAATACTTTCCTTCCTATATAACTTATTCGTATAGGCAAGAGAAAGTAATAAAAAGAAACGTTCATAACCTTGGTCCGGAAATGCTTCGTGCCTGGGGAAAGATTTCGCCATGATTCCTAAGCTGAGTGAAATAAAGCCATACTGAAATTCTGAGAAGGTAAATTAAGGGGAAATGTTGCATGGCTTTTAACCTAAGAAACTTAAAAAAAAAAGATTCCCATTACTGGATCGCTTTAATTTTTTAAGAAAACTACGTGAAAACATTAAAAAGTTGAGTTAGATAGAAAATACACTTTTTTAAGTTCAGCGTAAAACAACTTGGTGAAATTGCTGATAAAAACACAAACGTTTTAATGAATTTAATTTTTATAGACGTTATTTATAATTTTTGTTTTTAATGAAATTCTCTACACTTTTCATCAAAACGCATTGTGTGTTTATTCTCAAATTAACATTTATTTTAGGCTGCCGTAAAATAACTTTGTTAAACTTAAAAAAGTGTATTTTCTAACCCAACTTTTTAATGTTTTCACGAAGTTTTCTTAAAAAGTAAAAGCGATAAGTTATAGTTCTGGGAATATTTTTTTTTAATTTCCCAGGTTAAAAACCGTATAACAGTTCCCGTTTAATTACTTTTTCAGAATTTCAATATGGCTTTATTTCACTCTGCTCGGGAATCATGGCAAAATATTTCGCCAGCCATAACTTGTTAACGAAGCATTTCTGGACCTATGTTTATATGAACGTTTTTTCTTATTTTATGCTGTAGAATTATCTCCCTAGAGATTGCCATGCAATTTAGAATCGCCCAGTACAAGCTTTCATCTCATGCATGTGTTTTATTTTTTTCTACCTATTATTATCATACAGCAAGTTTCGTCTCCAAAAGGAAACTGCAATTACAGTATTACAAAAATACTCCCAAACAGTACTTACCCTAACAGTGCCAGCATCCTAATGTTAGGACATCAAAAGTTTAACAAAAAAATTCCGGAGTCCTTTTATTAGTACATTGACTAAAAAACTTTATCAAATTTTTATTTTTCGCTCAATTTTTCTAAACAATGTATGAAAAAATCTACAATATATATTATGTAGACTGAAAAAAATACATGTAGTTTCTGTTATGAGAGTAATTTATTGATTAATATTGATTGAAAATACTTCATGTTGTTTAAGAAGGTCGTGGCTAGTATTTTTATATTATTTTTTACAATACATAAATAATTTTTGGTGACTTTGTACATAATTAAATTGTCTTTGAAGTAATATAAGCGAAGTTAGGTAACATATTTTTTTTTTAATTAAAAAGGAAATTTCAGTAAAAAAAACGTTTACAAGTAGAAATGTTTATTTTTAGTAGCTATTTTTATAAAACTAAAAGAAATATGTTATAAGGTAAACGTCATACAGGATCAATTCATTACGAACAAAACAAAAAAATCATTAAGATATCTTGAAAAATAGCCAAGTTATGGATAGACAAATGAAATCCTACAAATCGCACAAAAATAGGGTAGCCTTTTTTACGTAGTACCTAGGGGAAAATCCCTGGCATTTTTCAGTAGCAACTCACAATATTCTCCTGGCACTTTAAGGGTTAAAGAGTAAAGAATTGAGTAAAGAAATTGTTCTAATTTCTGAATAATGCGAATATCTCAATATCTGATTCAAGCGTACTAAATAAAATATAAAGGCTTTCCTTCCTCATAATCAGTTCATTTTACATTTAGTTACTAGAAAAATCGAATCAAGAAATTTCCAGATAATTTGAACGAGATAAAATCGTATTATCAATAATACCAAAAAATGTCCACTTACCAAAATAATGTAATAAATGAAAAAGCGAGTGCAAGATTCCATTTAAAAAAATAATGGATTAAATTCTATTGAAATATAAACAACAAAGTTGTCTTTTTCCATTTGCTTTTAGCAAGAATTGCTTTGACGACAAACAGTAAAGGACTGTGGGTGACCGTAGATTTATTGACGAAAGAAGTGTAAATGGATAGAAAAAAGAAAAAGTGTTCTTGCGAATGTGTGAGTATTTCAAGCCTACGTATGCGTACACACATCAATACACACACTACTACATTATATATATATATATATATATATATATATATATATATATATCGTTCACGTACGCAAAGGCAATAAGAAAAACGGTACAATGGTTAAGAGAAGAAATGTGTAGAGGCAAGTAGTAGCAATAGTACTGGTATCACCAGAATGCTATTTCCATTCATTCATACTATCTTTTGTGAAGGAATTTTTCAAAAGGGGTGGGGTTAGATGAAAAGAGAAATGGATAGCCGAGAGAGAAATTCCTTGTATAAAGCGAAAAAGAATTACTACAGGGAAAAGAAATGAAATGAGTGGAGCCTTCCATCATTTTTAAGACCACCAGACAACATACACCGGATTCAATTTACAGACATACCAAATTTTAATTTTATCCACTGATTCTGTCAACACATCAGATTCTGCTGATAGAATTGTACGTAATAGTACTGAAATTGAAAATTTTTTTAATGTAAAAAATAAACCCCACTGATTTGGCCCTCTTTGACCTTTTCCCATGAAGCCAGTTTACGAGCTACTAGAACTAGCAGCTTATAACAAGAACGTTTCCAAACGTTTAGGTACACCGAGATATAACTACTCCCATGGAACCTTGCAGCACGTCAAAACATAAATGTATAAAAATTGTGATTAAACTTAGCGCGATCCATTTGAGCTACAAAAAATGTTCATTGCTTATCAGATGAAACATGCTGTGTACTAATTGAAACATATACTACCCCGGTTCGACCCCGGGCTAGAATCTAGAGAATGATTACACGTTCAATACCCATAATTCCTTAACCCAATGTAGTCGCTAATGGCCAAAATGTCAACACAACTTTCAATAAATACACTTAAAAAAATTGTAACAATGGAGTTAAATATTTATTTACGGCTATATTTTTACTGAAATTAACCTGGATCAATTATTAAACTGTTAAACAATCACAGATTGTTTAATTTCAAGAACACGCGACATTACTATTATACATTCATTATATTTCTCGTACGAAAGTATTCTTTTTTAACTTTTATTCAAGAAATTTATAATCTGTTATTACATACAATCATTGAACATGATCACACAAATTATGGAAAACAAATCTAGTGTGGAACAATCACACGAATTTTTCTTACCAATGCAAAAAATTAACACATAAAACCTTTTTATGTTTAATCATTAGTAAACAATGTAATATGATGAACATAACCTAATTTTAATCATGAGTGAATAACGCAAAATGAAAATTAACGTCTGTAGAACTTAAAAATATGGAAAATCACTAATTTGACAATAAAGTAGGCTTGAATTAAAAGTTAATTTGCTATAACTTTGTTTATATATGCCAATACTTGATCGTAAAATTCATACTAAGGCCGCAATATTAAAAAATCCCATTATTTACCGATTTTGATAAGCAAAAACTTTTGATTGTCACTAACTGACGCCAAACTAAGGCATTGTAGAAAAAAAATTAAAACATGTTAAACATGTTTGAAATAAAAAATTTACGTTTACTTTATAGTGTTCTACTTGTAGTGTTCTACAACTTTGATTATACACACTTTTCCTCAAAAGGACCATATGAATATAACAGTCGAAATCTTAAAAAAAATTTCTTTACCACGAGAACACAGACCCCCTCCAACAATTCCCGCAGACACGGAGCTTACTACTATTTTGTAGACCATACAAAAATGTAGTAAATGAGGCGATTTTTAAAAAATCGTAGAGTCGCTTTTGAGGAAATTGCGCGAATAAACAACTACTTCCGGTAGACCGATTTTGATGAAAATGTTCATGTCGGGTGCTACCTAAGAAAATGTTAGGTAGCACCCGCAATGCTACCTAACTTAAGTTTTAAGTTTCAACTTTGTACGCTATTCCGTTCTCGAGATATTTTGTTCACACACAAACACCACAGACCAATCGCCAAAAACATGTTTTTGGGGTTCAAAGGACCTGAAAACTTGTATTTTCGGTAAAAATTCGATTTAAAAAAAATCGACATGAAAACAATACTTTCCTTCCCTATATATTCATACAGGGCAAGGAATAGTAAAAAATTAACACGTTAAAAACACCGTGAGTGGAAACGCACTGGTGACAGAATTCCAACGTGAATAGATTAGTACAGAATTTAGATAATTTTAATTTTTAGTCAATTATAGTATGTGGTAGGCTACTAAGTTAGTTCATAAAATCTCGTCTTTTTATTGTTTTAATCGTCTTAATGGATTGTTTTGGAGAGTATGCTTGGGCAAAATTTCAGATTAATAATGGGTTAAAACGATTCGAGTTTCTTCCTAAATTTTGTACCTTAAGTTTAAAGAAAACGTCATTTACCTATGTAGACCCTGGAGCTTCAAGGCCAAGGGAAAAATTGGTCTCTCACGGAACGTTCGAGCTTGTGCCGTGAGGTGCATGCTCGGTCGGTGTGGGGGTTCCTTGACGAGGCAGCTACGTTCTACCGTCATGTAGAATACTAAGGGAAAAGCTGTCTCATCTCGACTCGCTGACACCGAGCTAAATTATGTATTGGTGGACAAGAACTTGCTGGTAATGAGGCGACTTTAGGTCCTAACTTTTCATTTATTCTTTTCTTTAGTTTAGGTTTGACTGTTAGGATCATTCTTTCTAATATCTGACGGGGGCCTTGAACCCCAAGAGGCATTATGACAAGAGGGCGAGCAGTTCACACTTTCAGGTCGGTTGACCTGGCTCCAACTCGCCCTCGAATTAGTTTTAAATTTTATAACTTAGTTTATATTTTAGTTGACTGTCGCTGTCACATTTGAACATATTAAGAGCTCTTAGGAACAGCCTCCGGGTCTATTCCTTGTTGTTTACGTCATCAGCCAAAAGGCTGGTTTGAACCTGAAGAGGTTTTACTAAGTAAAACGAGGAGTGAGGTGGTTTACCATTGCCTTCCTCACTAAGTGGAAAAGTACGCTTGTCAGCATGCCGGGCCCTCTGAAAAGCACATATTTTCCACTCTGCAAATAACACCTTCACTTTATTCACCACAGGGTCTGGCTGTATAATGAAATTCATTACTTTCAGAGGAGATAACTCTGATTAGTGTCTTTTATACTTCTACCTCTTCTGTTCTTAAATTATTCAGTCATTTAATTGGCTGACCATGTGATAAGAAACAGAACTATTTATTTTAGCCCTGCAACGAACAGAGTGAGTGTAAATAATTTGACACTCCACCTGTCCGTTATGGGCAGGTCTATTCCTTACGGCAACCAATCGGAGGGGAGGTGGTGGGAGAAATGCCAGCAAACCAATTACCTATGAAGAGTACGTATAAGTCTACGTTCAGGAGAATGTATTGTAATCGTTTTTCCTGATCTCGAATTTGATAAAACTGACTTTTTCTCGAATAAAACAAAATTACTTTCAATTAAAAATATTAAACATAACACACCGCTACACAGAATTTGTGTATACCTGTTCTTCAAAAATACCTACATTAAATCCCGCATTAAACTAATGTATTTCGATTTGTTATTAAGTTTATTAAGCCAGAAAAATAGGATTTTAAAGAAGTGCAATTGAAACTTCTGATCATAAAACTAATAATAATACTTCGACAGTTTCCATTTAAAGAATCATAAAATAAAATTTACAATTCTAGGATTTGACAACTTGATTATTTTACCCTTCCGGTACAAAAGTACAATACATAATTTGAAAACTTGTACAAACATTCACGATATTTTTATGAACGCTAATTGTTACTTTATAACAGTTCCTCAAATAAGAAATAACTAATTAAAAATCAGAAAGGAAGCTTGGATTAACAGAATAACTAAATATTTTTAGAAGCGTGAAAATGAAACATTCCGATATCCTACCGATTTTTCGGCGTTCGTAAACAAAATAAACAATTAACAAATTTTAATACTTTTAATATGTTCTACCTTTAATATTTAAAAATTTAACTCTACAAGAACCTCCTAAACAGATTTTTCTGTTAATATCTACGAATTATAATAGTTGTTATCACATACTATCACGGAAATTAAACATAATGCTACTTGCAATAATAAATCCCTTTCGACAAACAGATGGTAAAATTTTGTAAGAAGCCAGTCTGCAAAGGGTGTGACGTCCTTTATGAGAAGCCCCGATTAATATTAGACAGAACGTAAAATATTTTGAAAATAGAATAATAATTTTAATGAAGTATTCTAAAACAGAACAAATAAAACAATATGAAATAACAGATTATTTCTTAAAAGAAGTAATGTAACTTTTGTTCAAAACGTGGTAAATATTATGAAGAGATACAGTTCAAAGTGATGAAACCCAGAGTATTTCATCCTTTGATCAATAGACCACACCCTTATTCGATGTGAACATAAGATTAAAAATCGCTCATTTCAAATAATTCATGTGCAAAAATAGCAGAAGGAAGAATTTACAATCGATAACAATAATGTGTGAGAATTCGCAAATGTTAAATACAAATGTTTATATAACAGAGGAAAGAATCTAACAATTTAGGATCAGAAACGCTAAGCTGCGTACAATATAATAATCAGCGGGCGACTACGAGAGCAACAGCTGCTTTTCTTCCTCCACCAAAGCTCGAGACTCACTCTAAGGCAGGTCGAAGAGAGGAGTGAACAGCGCGCACCTGTTGAAATGAAAACGGTCCCTCCACACAAAAACGAAATGTGCGCGCGCAATATACCCCTCACACAACAATACAACTCCATTCTATATAATACGACACTACCATATGTTTTGGGAATTTCGAACAACACATCATTTCATTAAATACGAATTATTATTCGAACCGGCGTTTTAAAAAATTATCATTAATTAAAAACTGTTCAACAAATTTAAATTATACTTTTCTATTCGAGAATTTTTTAATTCAAACAACATTAGCTGAAGTAATGTTAAAACTAGTTGCATCATTTTAGTAACATAATGTAACATTATAAAAAGTTATCAAAAATGATATTTTATGAGGAATAATAAAATTTTAAATACTTTTGAAACTTAATTATAAATATCTTAAAAAATTTAACATTTTTTTACTAAAAAAAAAATAATCTGTTGATACGCAAAGATCCTGACGGTAACTTATTTTTCAAATATATTTTCTTCTAAGATTTACGAAGAAGTCTCATACGCTAAGAATTACAATGAAGTCCTTTTAAATTTAAAAACACTTATCTTTTTTAAATTTTTAATTAATTAATTATTAAATACAACCAACACCGGGTTATTAGGGATTAAGTATTATTAGGTACTAAACTGCGAATAAAAAATCTCCCGACACTTTACTAGACTACGGAATCAAAACCGGGACCTTCGCTTCAAATGCAAGTTGCGTGCGGACTAAAGCTAATGACGTGTCCGTCCAAATTTTTTTAAGGTTTTTACCTCGATTAGGTGATAAGACTAGATTATAAAAAATGTGTAGTACATTAGAATTTTCTATTCAATGAAGGATATTACAAGTTAATTATGGACATGTATTTGCGTACACAGACATGTTTCCAATACCATACAGGAAATAACACACAGCATTTTATAATTTTAATAAAAACCAATAAGATTACCAATTCGATACACCTTGCCCCACGAATTTTTAGAATTAAAATTTCAAAACTGGATTTTAAAAATTCTTATCCGCGAATTTCCAAAATTTGTATAAAATTTGGTTTTCCCTTTTATCTTCCACTGATAAACAGTAAATTACAATTTCATATTTTTTGTACAAAAAATAATAAATATTTCAACAGCTGGAAAAATTAATTTGACTACCGAACCAGAAAAAATAAAGATGCACTAACAAAATAAATTTCTTACCCCTTAAAAAACCTTACAAGAAAATGAATACCTAATTTTTCCGAAATTTCAGCGAATGTCAGTAATTCGAAGTAATCCTTACTTTTTCAATCGAAAATTTCAACTAAACTGTTCAAAATCTGGTAAGTGCACGTGCAATTTTAAGTTCGTTCAGCAAAACATAAAAAATGACGCACAATTCCTTATAGTACGCTGTAACTTAATATAATTTGAATTCAAATTAGCCGGTTATTTTAAATTCAGTATAATAATTATCTATCAGTTTTTGCAACTGTAAACTTTTACTTCTCCACCTGCACACGGTCTATAGTTAACTGTAGATTAACTATGTAGAACTGTAACTAATTATCTCAAATCAAACTGTAATTAAGACTTAAAATAAAAAGGGGGTAGATTTTTAACCATATGTTTTCACGAGGTTCTATGTTACCATATGGAACGTTTACTTTTAAACTAAATTAAAAATATAATAAAAGATTGTAAGACCAAATAAAAAATTAAGTGGAAATAATTTTGTAACTTACCAGGCTTTTACTCGTACAACGATTTCATTTTCGCCGAGAGTCGGTTCCGGTCTTTTTTGTGCTTTGACAGACTTGATTCCGCCAAAGCCGGTTAAAACAACAGCCTTCATTTCCTTCGGTGGTTCTTCAGGAGTTTTCTCCGCGTCTTCAGTCTTTACGGCACCGTCCTGTTCTGCTGTCTTGGGTGTCTCTTCGGAAGATTTGTTTGTTTCATGATCTTCAGACATGTCGACGAATACTTTGTCCGCCGGCTTGTTCAAACGCGTACAGACAAGACACCAACACTATACTACAGTCCAGTGAAACAGCGGAATTACAGTGATGCCGGTTGAATCTGTTGAATCTCCCACAAAATATTACCGTTTAAACAAAAATTTCCCTCCCACAAATAAAATTCCCTTTTCGATAATGTATAAATTGCTTTGTTCATCGCTTGTCATGTAACGGCCAACAAAAGCGAAATTAAATTCAATTACTTATTTTAGATAAAAATAAATAAGTTTAGTAATAAAGATCTAAAATTTAATTTCTTAAAAAACAACTTTATTATTTTAATGTACTGTTGCCATTACTTTTAAATCAAAGTAAAATTACATTTGTTTACACATTATTAGAACATAAAACATAGTTTTCAGTAGTACATTTTATGTCGAAGATTATGTTAGGTTCATGAAAGTTTAATTATTACTTATTGATTAAACTGTTTGTAGAAACCGTATCTGATACAGTGATATGCGGGCCGTTTTTCTTTTCTCGTGTTATTAATTTTAATAATCTAGATCCATTAATTTTAATCAAGGACATGAAAAATATCATTCTATGTCATGTTTAATGATTTTAAAATTTTATTTCTTCATTTAAGTGATGGTCCAGTGTAAGGATTCATTTAAATTTTACTACTACTTCACACCAATTTGTATCTCTAAGAGGAAGAGTTAAATTATGAAATCAAAATTAAAACATTGTGTAAAAATTAAATCTATAACAATAGTTTAGAAAATACAGGGCATATGCCTAAGAAGCAATCTTTTCCTCCAGAATACTGCTAATCCGTAGATTACTTGTGATTAATCACGGGGCGATTTTATCGGTTTGTCTACCGGAACGTCATCGTCATTAAATTGTATTAGTTTTGTTAATAATTTTCCAAAATTTTGTTTTTTTTTATTGAGATTTCATAATTTACTCCTTGTTGTTGTTTAGGTCAACAGCCGAAAGGCTGGTTTGGACCTTTAGAGGTTTTACTAAGTAAAACGCGGAGTAAGGTGGTTTACAATTGCCTTCCTCACTGTGTTGAAAAGTATGCTTATCAGCGTGCCAGGCCGTCTGAAAAGCACCAACTATCCACCCTACAAATGACACCTTCACTTTATTCACCACAGGATCTGGCTGTATATTGAAATTCATTACTCTCGGGTGAAATACTCTGACCAGTGTCTTTTACACCTCTACATCTTTTGATCCTTAATGCTTCAGTCATATAATTTGCTGACAATGTGATAAGAAACAGAACGATTCTTTGTAGCCCTAGAACTAGCAGATCGAGTACGAATAATCTAACACTCTACCTAACTGTTATGGGCAACTTTAAACTTGTTGCGCTATGTCTGCTGAAATTCTTGGGGCGGTTGTTCTCTCGTAGAAAAAACGTATTTTTTAAGATTGTGGTTTTAATATGCATTTTAAGGCAAACAAGTAATAATCAAAGTTATAGACAATTTAAAAATCTACAACTTTTATTTCGAACATTTTTTTGTATAACGCTTCGTTTAACGGTAATTAGTGATTTTCTGATTTTTTTTCATGAAAATTTGTAAAAAATGGATTTTTAAGATTTCGGTCTTAGTATTCATTTTACAAGCGTGTATGTAATAAAATTTATAGAAAATTAAAAGATCTACAACTTTTATTTCAAGCATTTTTCTCTACAGAGCCAACAGAAAGAGTGATTTTCCGTAATATTAAGCCAAACTGAGGTTGGTTTACATTTTGCATCATTCACTCATGATTAAAATAAAGTTATGTTTTTTGAGGTTAGTATTTTGTTTATTTTTAATGTTTTATTACTAATATTAGGTTATATGGGTCATTATTGACCCATATAAAGCGAGAGAAAGTCGTGCGAGTGTTTCACACCAGATTTTTTTATTTAAATCGCATCAACATGTTAGTTTTTTAACGACTATCTTGGGTTTGGCTTCGGAATGTTTTTTGACGAAAATTATTTCATCCTTTTTTAGAGAATCAAACGGCTAGCTATATGTCCAAGCATTTTTCCGACTGAGCCATACTGGTGACCAAGAACAATTTATTTAATCAAAAGAATAAGATCCAAACTATTTAATAAGATTCATAAATGCGTTCAAATATTGATAAATATCCCTCTCTGTTCTAAAGCCTTGGATACTGTCGATCCCTATTGTGTAGAATATTTAAAAGTAGATAACAAAAACTAATAAATGTTTTATAAAATTATTACTGAAAGTTATTTATTCGATATCATAAAATTACAGTTCATTATTAAGCCTGTTTACAGAAAACACAGGCTACTTACTGGCCCACAAAATTTTCCATACTAATTGATTTATTTATCTATTAATAAAATCTACGACACAACTTTAATAAAATAGGACGAGGTTTAATAATTTGGATGAGCCGAAAAGTTTACTATGTCTATGTTGTTAATGTATCATAAAATGATGATAAAAAATTTCTCAAGTTTTAAAGACAATTACAGAAAAAATTTCATATAACCGCATAACCGCATGCTGACACTCAATTACTAAGTAAATTTTTTAAAATTTCATACACGAACACGCGAAAGTTTTTAAATTTATGATTGAGCTTTTTTCCTATAGCTGTGAATTTTTTTTTTTTTTAGTATATTAAAGAGAACTAACCAACACAAAATTTAATTTTTTACTTTCTCTTCCCCTATATGAATTATATAGGTAAGGAAAAGTTATTTTTCATGTCAAATTTTCGAAATCGAGTTTTCACCAGAAATACACGTCTTCAGATCCCTCGAGCTCAAAAATCATGATTTTACCTATTGGCTTGTATGTGTGTGTGAACAAAATAGCTCAAAAACGGAATATCGTACTACGTTGAAGCGTGAAACTTAAGTTAGGTACCACAAGGCGACCGGAGCATTTTCATCAAAATTAGTCAACCAGAAGTAACAGATTTTCATGCAATTTTTCACTTTTCTCAAAAAAGGCACCAACGATTTTGATTAAAATCGCCTAATTTACTACATTTTTGTGCTCTACAAGATTAAGTTTTCGGCATGCTGTGAAGTTCGTGAGGGGCTGAGCTTTCGCGGTACTTTTTCTTAAAGACAGCAGCCTTTATATGGATTTTAGGACAAAGCGTACATAAACGAAGTTGTATAAAATTAAGAAACGTACTAAATTTTACAAATACTGCTCATCAAAATTGTTCTTTTTTACATTGGGAAGAGGAAGTCGTGTAAGTGTCTCACGTCAAATTTTTCAAGTTGTTTATTACCTACTTAAGTTGTTTATGTACGTAATGTTTATTTGTATTTCAGCATATACAAATCAAGGCATCGCTCTTCTTGTATAACTGAACAACAAAATAAAAAGATTTACCGACCACCTCCTTGTTGCAGTGGTTAGCATGCAAAACAAAAAGTCCCGGGTTCGATTCCCCGCTAGGGTCTGAAAAATTATCACATGCTCAAGCCCACCGTTCCTTAACCCAAAGTAGTCGCTGATGACCTAGCTGGTGATGAGACTTAAAAATTGGAAAAAGATCCAGTCTTAAAACACATGGTACGTAAGTACTGCCCAATTCTCTAACAACAGTTATACTGTTTACGCATCAACCTACAGCATATTAAGTTTTGAAAAACAGTTAAAATTACTATTAAAACTGTTTTCCTTAAAATCTACCACTTAACTTAAGTATTCGTGTTAGGCCTGTATATCAGAAATAACATTCCACAATATTCATTACCCAAAGTTTTACGTCATTCGTAACGTAGGCTACAACCAGCGCATCACGAGTTCCTCACAGTTGATCTCGTACATTGATTTCTTTGCACAGAAATCTTAGTTTATGCTTTTTTTTCTGTCCCAAAATAATGGATAAATGTATAGAAAAAAACATACCCTCTTTAATTTATGATTATTTTTATTATACCAAAAGATAATATGTATTCATAGAAGACTTAGATTAAATTTATAAAATTTTTTAAACAGACTGGACTTTTTATTTACATTGGTACCTCGGTATGGTATCGCACAACGTCGCTCATAATTGGTAGCTTCTACGCACTGTTTTTATACTTATATGATTCACTTCTATTCAATTTGTATTTTCTGTGCACTTAAGATATTTGTGCACTCGGGCTTTTATCATTTTGGGACATAAACTTCTAAGAGATTTCAAGAATGTTTTTCGTAAATACAAAATAATTTTGGTCGCCTCCGTAGCGTAGTGGTAGAGCTCTAGCCTACAACGCGGACGTCCCGGGTTCGATTCCCGGGTTAGGGTTTGAAAATTGCTATACATCAAAACCCTCCATTCCAGTTAAATAACCCACCGTAGTGGATAATAACCAAGACGCTGATACGACCTTAAATAAACGGAAAAATGTTACTGCTATAATATTTTTGTATCTTTTCTTTCGTATTTAGGCTATCACTTTGATCAATTAAAAGGTTACAAAACTGATTATATCAGTTCAGCATTAAAAGGTCGGCATTAAAAGTGAATTTAATTGAATTTCATAACAAAACTACTCAAAATTTATAAATATTTATGTGAAGTTTCAAATTTTTAATTTCAAACCTTTCATTTGATGCAATTCTTGATAATGACGATTTTAGTAATTAATGAATGATTTTATGTTAATGGTTTCTATTCTGTTTAATTATGTTTTAATTCTATTTTATTTTAATTCGGTATAAAATTACTTTTAAAATTTTAAGAAATAACATAATATGTAGCCTACTTCCTTGTTTAGAACAAGTTGATTCAAGTTGGATAAGTGATCAGTATACTCTCTTGTGCATTCTTACCGTGAGACGAAAAACTTACTGAGTTAGCCTACTAACCGATTGACTGATTCACTCGCTCATTCATCACGAATTCTCTAACTTCCCGATTATCTAGAGAGAAGAAATTCGGTACATTTGTTCCTTAGGGGTTGAACAGATAAACTGAATCGTTTGAACTTAAATTACTCTCGTCTTAGGGGTAAAAAGAGGATGATTATCCTAACGCATTACATACTATTTCTAAACCTTCCCTGAAACTTATATCTCTGAAAACCGGCTTTAAATATTAAAGTAACTACTAAAAAAAGTAATGTTTTGAGTGAAATCGGAAGCAGTGACAACCTAGTTCATTTAATGTACCCGATCTGAGGGAAGCAATAATCCCAAGCGCAATTTTTGATTAATATTTTGACAACAAGAGTAGGCCTACAGATTCAAAAATATTGAAATTACGCTCTATGATCGTATTTGAATAGAACACATTACGTATATACAAGACGCGTTCATTTTTGTTAATTTTTTAGGTCAACAGCCGAAAGGCTGGTTTGAACCTCTAGAAGTTTTACTTAGTAAAAACGAGGAATGAGGTGGTTTACTATTGCCTTCCCCTCAAAGTTGAAAGAGTATGCTTATCAGCATGCCAGGCCCTCCGAAAAGCACCCACTTTCCACCCTGTGAATGACACCTTCACTTCATTAACCACATGGTCTGGCTGTATAGTGAAATTCATTACTCTCAGAGGAGATAACTCTAACTAGTGTCTTTTACACCTCTACCTCTTCTGTTCTTAAATAGTTCAATCGTATAATTGGCTGACTATGTGTTAAGTCACAGAACTATTTTTTGTAGCCCTGGAACCAACAGATCGAGTGCAATTAATTGAACACTCCACCAGCCCGTCATGGGCACATTTTTTGTTATGACATATCAAACAATAGACAGTAGGCTATCGAAAACAATTTAACTGACTCAAAATTATAATGACTAAGATAAGTTGTAGTATATTAAGTACAAATAACGTTAAGTAATTATTTCAATACAATGAGTCATCAAGACTGTTTATACTTGGTTTTGATTTAGACTTGGTTGGAAAGAACGCTACCGCGTTCCTTCTTATCTTATAAGTAAATTTGAATTTTACGATCATACCTGACTCATTTGCTTTAATAATATGATTGATTGTTAACTGCATGTTTACTATAATAAAGAAATGAGAACCAAGAACAGTAGACATTAATCAGTCGTAATATTAATTTTAATTATAATATTAGTAATCTATTCGGACAAAACCAGTTTAAATGATTAATTATATCAATAATAAGTCAATAACTCTTCTATTCGTTTACTTTCATTTTTACTGCCTAACAGAATTCCTTGTCAAACCTTTATTAGAATAAAATCATGTTTAATGAAGTATTTCACTACTTTTTTTGTCATCAGCCTCTCGACTGGTTTTATGCAGTTTTCCAAGCTGATCTATCTTGCGCAAGTCGTTTCGTAACTATATACCTGCAGCACCCTACATCTTTTGTAATAAGCTTTAAATTGTCTAACCTTTGCCTCCACCTACTATTCACTCCCTCAGTATTATCCTCCGTTAGATAGAACAATACCTAGGTGTTTTAAGGAATGCCCCACTAGCCTATCCTTTCATCTGGTAAGATGTTTTCTTAAATTTCTTCTTTCATCCACTCGTCTAAGAACCTCTAAATACTTATTTTATCCACCCGCCTAATCTTTAAAATTTCCCTATAACATCACATTTCAAAAGCTTCTATCCTTTTCCTTTCTACAGCCCCTATTATCCGCACGTTTCAGTCCCGTATAATGCTACACTCCAAACATAGTGTTTTAAGTAATTTTTCCTAGTCTATAAATAAATGTTTGTTGTCAGTAAGTTTTATATCTCATTATTGCAAATCATAGCAAAATTTAAAAAAAATGTTGATGTTTTGATAAAAAAAATTAATTAGCTTTTTGAAATGTACAGCAATAGTTACGGTGTTTACCTAGAATATTTTTCTTCTCTACTTTCCAACAGACCACAGTTTTGTTAATTCCACTGATTGGAAATAATACAGAAAGATATGAACCACTTTTTTGAAAATTACAACAAAATTCCTAATTACCTACATTTAAAAAAAAATTGGTTAGATATTAGCACAAACGTAAAAAGGAGGAAAATATTTCAGAAAAAATATTTACTGAAATCTGAGGTTTTTAAATTATTTTTTGTTTAATTTTTATTTAGTGGGGAAATTAATTAAATAAGCCGAGGCTTAATAGAAAATTCGTTCGTGGTTTAAGATTTAAGAGTTAATTGGTTTCCCGAGCAGTATAAAAATTTCCCGCTGTTGGGAAACACTGGAGAAAATGCTGTTGAAGGAGAAAAGGACTGGGGATGAGTACGGGCTGACACGTAACACGTAAGACGATGCCATGAAATTGGTTTGTGGACTCCTTGGTAGAAAGGGTGGTTTTGGTTGTAAAGACAGGAGAGAAGCTAGCACAAAACACAACAGGTGGTGGCTTAGCTTCGAAGAAAAGATTAAATTTCTTTAGATCACAACAATTTTAATTACTGTGCTTTAATTTCTAATTTGTACGTTCTTTTGATTCCTTTACTAAATATGTTTTAATCAGTTGATTTTTTTTAATATTGTACTAACTAAAAATCCCTAATTTTTCACAATATGTTAGATTTAACTAATTTGTTTGTGTTTTCCTGAAAAATGAACCGTAAAATAATGCATTATGAGCAATAATTATTCAAGTACACTTAATTTTTAGGGGTTTTATTTAAATCCCTAATTTAAAATTTTAATAAGTTAGGCCCTGTTAACATAATTTCAAAAATGGAAGAATTGAGCTTTAACTGTATAAATGTATTCGCAATTTTGTCCAATAATTTGGTAGATAATTTTATTAAAGGTTACTGAAGATTGGCTGTAGTGTAAATTTAGCAACGTATATGAGAATTATTCGTTCGAATTCAACATATTTTCATCCTCAATATTATTCTCAACGAATGTTAAGAACACCGTTATTAAATGCAGTATATTGCAGAAGGTTGTTACAGCTATATTTTGATCTTTAGCCTAAATTATTTAATCCAAATGCATGAAGCGGTAACTAAATAACAACCTAACACATAAATAATAAAAAAATAACTTTAAAAATCCGGTGTGAAACACTCACTCGACTTTCTCTTGCAATGAAAAACATAGCCTAATTTTAATCATGGGCAAATGACAGTAAATGAAAATTAACCTTCGTTGGAACTAATTTTGACGAGAAAACACACGCGCGCGCACACACACACACACACTCACATGTAAACAGACCAATAATAACAATAAGTCTTTAGTTAATGACTGTTTACAATTTACACAGAATAAAATACGTCAATTTTAACAAGTACAAATAATACAAAGCACAATCAAGAAATATAGCTATTTACAAATATACAACAATAAAACTGATTTTTAAGTCATCTACATTAGGTACTTGAGTCTTCTTATAGTCAAAAAGTTATGTCGATCCGACCTGCAAAAAATGTTGCTGTCTTATAAAGGTTTTGGATCTACCAAGAGCTGATTTTTATCTTGACGGTTTGTACCCCTCAACCTTGTAAGTGGAACGTCCAGATATGTCCTAAATCTTGTTTCATATCCAATCGATAAAAATATTGTTTTTGGGGCTCGGGGACAAGATTTCAAAAAATAATGAAAAAATAACATAAAACATTGTGGATGAGAAGGTATAGCCCAAACATTTTATAAATGACAAACTATTCGCATAATTCTTTAAATATTTTTCTGCATAAACACGTTGAAACAAGACTGAGGACTATAAGTAACATTACTCTTTTCTGTTATTCGATATATTCTGTATTCTTCATCTACGTAAGATTTATAAAAAATATTCCGGAGAAAATATTAAAAATTTATACGTCAATGTCCTGTCAACGAAATATGTTATAACTAAACGATTATTTAATGCATTAAACTTCCAAGAGCACTGTACTTTAATCTGAAAAAATCTAAATAAAAAGGGTAAAATTTTATAGAAATCATGTTTCACAGAAATTTAAAGAATGCATAGTTCGCAATAAATTTGAAATCTTTTATATGAAAATAATGGATTTTACGAAATATGCACGGATGCATGATAAAACTAAA
The DNA here is from genome assembly GCA_035578175.1 of Catonia carolina. Classification (NCBI taxonomy): domain Eukaryota; kingdom Metazoa; phylum Arthropoda; class Insecta; order Hemiptera; family Achilidae; genus Catonia; species Catonia carolina. Next base: position 356,172,792 of record JAQMRL010000001.1, read on the forward strand.
ATGTAAATTACGCCGTACTGTACGTAAAAGACAGTATTGAATTTATATGGCTTTATTATAACGGAATTATTATTTTATTTTTAGGTTATAAATTACATTTTTTTTTTTTTTTTTTTTTTTTTTTTTTTGGTTTAACGTCCGACTGTTCTGCAGTTACTGCTAATGCAGACGGTGAGGGATGAAATGATTTTTTGTAACGTATGAAAATATGCCGTGCCTGAGTGGGATTCGAACCCAGGACCGCATGATGAGAGGCGAGCACGTTACCAACTGCGCCAATGCGGCCGGCCTATAAATTACATGAACGTCTGGCGTAGATAAGATAAACATTAAAATTAATTTCTCCAAAACATTTTTAATTTAAAATCGATCACTTACCACAAAAAATATGTTATATTTTAGATATATGTAATTATAATTTCACTAATAGTCTGTTATTGAAATTTACTTTTTTCAGCTAAGAAGCTCACTAAAAATTGGGTACCTTTTTTACTTGGTATGTACAAAAAACTTGTACGTACCTACGAGACAAAATGTACGTACTAACCGGCGTAATTTCCACGCCATAATATGGCGAGGTACCAAAATTAAAAGGGTAGCTAACATATTATGTTAGCTACCCTTTTGTAACTTTGGTACAACAAAAAAATTATCGATTTGCTTTCAATTTCAGCGTAGGTCTAGCCAGATATGGTTTTAACGTTAACTTACTAAAAATGTGTAGTATAAATATAATATAAATATTCTACTAATTGTCTCAATGAAAAACCCATATGGCAAGAAAAAATTAATACACTCAAGAAATCTCTGATAACCACTCAGAACATCTGCAATAAGAAATGTCTGTCAACCAAAACTAAACTAAGACCCTATTAAACAGTGGTTATCCCAGGAATCCACTATTCCAGCGAAACGTTATTCGAGCCATATCGCTTAGGAGACACCGATAGAATTGAGAAAAAGAAAGAAAAATACTTAGGAAGTGCATGAACAAAAGGCACATGATGGAAGGACAGTGGCGGTTAATCCCAAACAAAGAAATCTACAAACTAATCCGCCCACTAACAAATAACTTTAGAAAGAAAAGAATATCATTCTAGGACTCATACTCAGAGCCGAAAAGTCCAGACTTGTGAACCGACTAATCAACCATTTTTGGAATAAGGTGTCGAGATCTAGGTGGCTGAAGGAGGTACAGTGGGATGTGGAGGAACTTGGAATCACTAAACGAGACCTGCTAACAAAATCAGCTAAGTACAATCAACTAATCAAAACTAATATGGTAACATTCGAACCAAAAACCAGAAGAGTGTACAACAGGGTGTTTACCGACGAAGACCGGAAACAGAGATCGGAACGTTTTAAGAAAATGTGGGCCAAACGAAAGGAAGCCACGCTTAGGAGAGCTCGCTTTTCAAAGAAACCCAACACTGGAACAGACCTAAACTTGAACTAGTGATCCTATGAGGTCTCAAAAGTAAAAAAATATTCTACTATAATTTAGGCCTACAGGTTACCGCTTCGTAAACAAAAAATCAAACAGCATTGAATGAGTGACAATGATGTATAACAGAGCTTGTCTGAAGATCATACAAGCACTCGTGAAATAAGATAAGTGGAGAAATCCCTAATAGCCTATAGTTTGCTGGAAGGGACGGTGGGAACGTACGTCTACCATCTTTTGAAGAGGTATGTACATTAGAATCCCGGTTATTCGAAATAAATGGGGCTGACCCACTTGGATAAACGATTTTTTCGGTTTACCCGGGTTTAACAAACATAGACGTACCAAGGAATCAAAATTTATTTACGAGTACTATTAAGGACATCCCTTTTTTAAACTAAAAAGCTATTTTTTAACAAGCATTTAATAAATTTTAACTGAAATACAATATTGTACCCACTAAAGTAAGAAAAAATTAAACCTATTTATTTTTACTATATTTGAACAATTGAAACTTTTTTACTGAACTTCATCAAGGTTTTCGAATTCTGAATGTTTCATTATTTTTTCTGTTTGATGTCTTAACTCTATCTGTGATGTTCTAGTTTTCCTTTATTTCTTATCCAATCTGATACGGATGAAACACCAACCCCCAAGATCCCGTGGCAACAGTGCGCAACATTCACCCTTTCCTTTTCTTTCTACCGCTTTAAATTTTTTTATCAATAGTCAAAACAGAGCGTTTACATTTGCACGACATTGTGGTTAAAAGAAACAAAACACACTATTATTTTGAACTAGGAGCTGTGCACTGTAAACGAAGCAGCTGCTAGAGAAGAGCTACTATTCGCGTGCCAGCTCATGATCTCTGTCGCCTGGGGAAGTGGGGCGGGTGGCGTAATAGAATGTGAGTAATATATTTGTCTTATCTGGCAGTACAAAAACATTTAGTCATCATGTAAATATTAACATTATGTCTATGTATTTATTTATTATAGGCGTACGTATTATAGCTTTTCACAACGGATACACATGTCACAATATACCTACATAACATTTGTACATTTGTGCTTGTGCGTCTCAGATGTGTTAATCATTATTCATGATTCTTGATCACTAAAGTGATTTTTATTTTGAAATTTAAAGTGTGTTAACGTGCCAAAAGTTATTTGTTTTGTGCTAGGTAAATTTCAACGTGTATTTTTCATATCTTTTGTTTTATTTTAATATGTCTTCCCGGAAAAATAAAGCGTTAGTTCATTCAAAAGGGCGACAAATTATTGCATCAGTTTTAAAAAACTGTGATGAAGAATCGCGTAAAGGACTCGGAATTGGCTTAACCACTTGACTGAGGTAAAAAAAATCATCATAATTTGCTACTAATTATTTAGGCCTATAAATTAATGTTATGAAATATATATTTTTTAATTTCCTTATTTTCTACACTACGTACATATTTTAATTCCTGAGGAGACTGCCTGACTCAAACTGTAAATAATTACTAAATATTGATAAATACAATGAAAGAAAAGTAAAAGAGTTACTATATTATAGAATAAATTGAAATAATAAAACAAAAGGTTACTTTATAATGACAAGAACATTATGATAAATGTTTTTTTTATGAATAGTATAATCTTTCACTGCATGCCGTAACAGAAATTCCTCACACGGATCACGAGCTGACACGCTTATAGTAATTATAGAGCACATTAGAGGTGCATTTTATTTTAATTTTGTTCATGTAAATTACGTACATCAGAAATTTAGTGGTTTTCAGTCAATTTGGAACCCAAATTCGGTTGAGCAAGCAAGATTTTACTGTGTTTCTTGGCTTAATAGTCTGAAAAAGTTCGCTCTGGAATAATAAGAAACCGAAAATCATCGTATTCTACAACTCGTCTTTTTGACTCGGACAATTATTCCTAATTTCCTTATAATTACTAATTACAAAACTGCTATTTAATAATACTTAAACTACAATACTACTTAATACTAAAGTGCTACATTACTAATTACTTAAATTTCCTATAATTACTAATTTCTTTAGTAAAATTGTAATATTATACTAATCTTTTTATCAGTTAAACTGCATTGTTAGATATAGGGTTAATAGATTATAACTTTTTTATTCAATGAATTAAAATAAAGAAAATTAAGAAGAACAAGGAATTCGGAAAATATGCCTTGTAAACACAAAAAATCTATATTTTAGGGTAAAGATCAGAATACTAATAATTTATTCTTTCCAATTCTTACGAGAAATATGGTAATAATATATGTTATTGGTAATAAGTAATAATAATAATAATAATAATAATAATAATAATAATAATAATAATAATAATAATAATAATAATACAGTAATATGAATTTTATTGGAATATAGAATTTGTTTTGAAGTATAACCGATTTTTTTTATTACTAGTTTTTATTAATACAAACCCCCACCCGTATGAAGTATAGAATAATAAAAAAACCATTCCGGATAAATGTCCTCCCTTTCAAAATCGAAACGGAGTCAAATATTATATTAGTGAATGGGGTAGATATAGTCAGTAGTGACTATATTGAGAGGGTAAATGTTACTAACATGACGCCAAAGACGGCGGCATATTTTAGATTCCAGTATAAGAAAACGAGAGGCGCCTTTAAAGGACTTTTAAGGAGTGTACTATTACAAGAGTATTCGATCGCCTAACAAAAATTTCAGGAAGGAGAAATTCCGTAGTCTAGAGAATTCAAGACACTACTACTTGAAACTTAGTTTTTTCAAGTGCACAAAATACAGCTAAAACGACCAAAAAGTTTACTCTTTTACCTTTACGTAATGTGTTCAGTGAACATCAATCTACAACGGATAAACAAATAGAAATTCTTACTAATCACAAACCATATTTGTTTCTATCATTACTATGACATGGACTTCTTTATTTCTATTAATACTTATAACTACAACATATTACAAAATACATAGAGATAATTATTATTTTCTGTAACACTTCTTCACATAAAAATGAGATCAATTTTAAGAAATCAGTTTCAAGAGCTTCAGAATCTAAAACTATAGTTTTAACTAAGTCAGTCTGTATGCTGTCTGACAACCAAGCATGTAGCCGGGATTTTTTGGTTCAGGAAGCTGAGTCTGGAGAATCGAAACCGAGGGACCAAAAAAATTGAAAGGGACCCAAGGCATATCAGTCTCGTGTACGTTGCATAATTATCTATTGTATGTGTGTTTAGGTCATCAGCCAAAAGGCTAGTTTGAACATCTAGAGGTTATACTGAGCAATACCAGGAGCAAGGTGGTTTACCATTTCTTTCTTCACAGAGTTCATAAGATGTATCCTTATCAGCAAGCCAGCAGGCCTTCTAAAAAGCACATATTTTCCATCCTGCAAATGACACCTTACTTCTTTCACTGCTGGTTCTGGATGTATAATGGAATTCATTAATTTCAGGAGAGATAACTCTCACTAGTGTCTTTTACACCTATACCTCTTCTGTTCTTGAACAATTCACTCATTTAATTGGTTGGCCATATGATAAGAAACAGAACTAATTTTTTTAGCACTATAATTAACAGATTTAGGGCAAATAATTAAACTCTACCTGTCTGTTAAGGTTATGGTTGGTCTGTTTTATACTATTAAAAAAAAATCAATTGTACACAATGTATTCTGTTATGCAATCAGGTATAATACACCCAGTTATAAGGTAAGGTACAGTACTGCCCTACAATATGACTATCCTTTACTCTTTCCTTTTTTCAAAAATTTTGAAATTACTGATGACACTAATCCACAGGGTTGCCCTAGTGGTAAAAGTTGTCACCTTGAGTCAGCTGCTTAACAGCTGATTTTTAGAGACTAAAGTTCTGTGGTTCAAGTAAAGGTAGTTACTTTTATACAGATTTGAGTACCAGACAGTGGTTATCGGTGTACTTTAAAGGTTAGGGTTTAATTAAATATAATTTTAAAGATGGTTAGTCTTGAGTCTGTACAAGACTACACATTATTTACCCATTATACATAATGATCTTCATCTCATTTGGTTGTGGTGTAGGTAATATTTTTCTTGAATTGAACAGACTGAAACATACACACATTAGGAATTGAAAAAATAGTTATGGCACAGATATAACAAAGAAATGTCACATCTGATTTCTACACAGAAAGTTATGTAAACCTTTCAAAAGTTAAAGCAAACCAATTTATTAAGAAATAGATTTTCCCTACTTTTTCTTGTAACGTCTATTCAGTTATTCTCAAGTAATATTTCTCATCTTCAACTGATGATTTATAATAATGTGGACTAAATTCTAGTTTCCAGTATAATTTTTAATTTTATTTGAGTAGACATTATTATGCTTTCAACATGTAAGGTTTTATGAAACGTTAAAAATTATAAATCGCAATACAAATGAAATTTATCTCTTACCTATTCTATGGTCGCCCTTTAGTTTTCTTCCTTAAAACCAAAAAGGCAACCAAAGAATAGGTAAGAGATAAATTTCATTTGTATTGTGATTTATAAATTAAATGGTTGGCAGGATGCATTACAAGAATTTGTTTAAGGAAAGTTAAATGCTTTAAGTTTAGTACCTGATGCTAAAGAATTCATTTCCTTGACATGTCCTACACTTCTTCAGGAGTCTCGAAAAACACTGGATAAAGCTCTGTACATCACAGCAAATACACATCCTTTTCATATTTTTATAAATTTTATATATATCTAATACTTTTGTAAATAATTATTGGAACTTATTAAATAATATTTTTGCAAAAGATTCAGTCTATTTGTTCAGAATCAATTATCCTCGCTTTCATTATTTGACTTAATAATTTAGGCGCTGTGTAAAACTGTCATTTCATTGTTTAAAGAAATGAGTTACAGATGTAGAATGAGTTTGGTAACTGATAGACTAAGCTATTATTATTATTACTATCATTAAATTTACTTGCTACTTAAGAGAGAATAAGAACTCTAATGTTTTCATGTTTCCTTTTGTTTCTCCTGCCCATCTGTCGTTCCTCGTAAATCTTCTTCATGGGTTCACTATGTGACCTCCTTCATTCCTCTGTCTATTTGCTTCCTTTCCTCATGATGAAATCCTACTCACATTTTTATATTCTTGATGTAGTGTCTAAATTTTTCCTGATTTTCCATTTCACTTTCTGTTATCTTTAGTTCTCAGAGGTATTCGTTTGTTTCAGTTATTCATGTTGACTTTCTTTTGCTGGTGTTTATGATGTCAAAGATTTGTTTTGTGATTTTACTCATGTCCATTCTGTGTAGCAATGTGTTCATAAAATCTTCCTCATCAGAATATGTCTGTGTTTGAAGAATTCTGATGATGGTCATTTAATCCATATACCATCGGTGTAACTAATCTAAGCTATTATTAATGTTATTTTAGTTTTTTATTAATTTCAAGAAGATACACCCAGAATCTAAGCTGAGAAATTTTTTTGTTTCACCTGTACAAAAGCAGGAGGAGGAGCAGCACAGCTCATGTTTGGTGGCAAGATGGAATCTACCTCTTACAAAATAAATTTACAATTAGGAAAAACATGGCCATTAGTCAATTTTTTGTATTCTTTGATATTATAAAGGGATAGCAGCCCCCGCCCTTCACTGGTTTCACCCATACCAAAGAGGTGTAATATTTTGGATTAAACTTCATTTGCTTTAAAATTTCTTAAAGAAAATTACAAACTCCTTAAAATCACAAAGTTTAGAAAGAAAAAGTTCTAAAAAAATTTTAATTTAGCCTCTGTGATAACAACGACGCAGAAAACTAAAATACATAAAAATTTTAATTAACTAAGACAATTCAGTTTTACTACTTTACATTAACATAAAGAGTAGAAAGAACAGTCTTACTGCTACATTTAAACCTGAGGATAATATTACTTTAAACATAAAATTGTCTGCAACTTAAGTGTTTCTGTTTCATTTTGCATTTCCAAGAAAACTAACTGTAAATCAGTGAATCAGTGAAGTGTTAATATAAGAATTTAATTTTAAAGCAGAATAATTAACAAGAAAAAATATAGCCTACTATAAATCCTAGAGAAATATAAATGTGTTTTAGTTTCTACTTAAATTATTTTTGACGACTGAAATTTAATATGTATTCTTTGTTCTTTTGAGTCTGTCAAAACATATTTTTTGGTTTTAGTACTCACCAGACAAAACCTCCTTGAATAAAACCTATTTTTTAAGAAACCTATAATTTTATCTTCTTCCCTAGAATATATAACTACTAAGAGGTAAGAAAAACAAATGAATTTAGCTATATTAATTCAATTTTTGATCAGTCATTTGAATTTATAATAAACCAAATTCTTAAAAACTTGTTTTATGCATTTAATAAGACTTCTTGTCTAGAGTTTTTTTTTAATGGCCAGCCGAAGTTCAACATTAACAAACTACACTGTATTGAAAACCACAGCTTTTGAAAAGCATAAGTGTTGTCAGCTAAGGCTAATTTTTAAGGTAAAACAGTTGGAAAATCAAAGTAAATGACAATACAGTTAATAGGCTACGTATAATTTTGAATTATGTATAAGTGAATAAGATGTATTAAATAATTTTAATAAATTGATTAGTATAATCAATCTTCATTGTATTAGATATCTTGTAATCAGTTTTATAATGAGTTTATGATAAAGGATCTCAGTGGCTTAATAACAGAGGATCTGACAATTGGGAAACCTACTTTCAATAATTTGTTCTTCTTATGGTGCCTACTCAATCTGAGTGTTGGCAATCATTCTGGTTATGACAACCTTACTGATAGCTGCACTGAATAGCTCTGGAGTTGTTTCAGAGAAACACGCTCTAAGATTCTTGAGCCAAGAAATCTGGTCTTCTATGTGGTCCTTGTTTTCCCCTGATCTTTCCCTAAAGAAGCCAGTGCTTATTCCCGTTCCTCACTACATGTCCCAGATATTCAAGCTTCCTTCTTTTCACTCCATTAACAACCTCCATCTCCTACTCCATCCATTCCAGCACCTTTCCATTTGTTACACCATACACCCAAGAGATATTCAGGATTTTTCTGTACAACCCCATCTAAAAAGCCTCTAATTTTCCTTGTGTTGGTGCAGTGAGCATCAATGACTCAACTCCATAGAACAATATTGAAAAGATATAACACCGGAAAAGTCTCACTTTTATTTCAAGATCCATATAATGGCTCTTAAAAAGTCTGCTCATCTCAACATATGCATCCCTTGCATTCTCTATCCTACACCTAACCTCTAGAGAATATTATTGTCTCACTGTTTTTTGAGGAGCATGGCCGAATAAATGAACTTGGATGCCCAGTCAACTGGCTCTCCCTTGATTAGCAGATGACAGTTTCCGACTGCCTCCGTACTTATCACCATGTATTTGTTTTTGCAGATATATTTATGTTGAGATTGTACCGCTCACTAACAAGTCATCCTACTGATTAGCTGTAGCAAACCAGCAAGGCTATTGGCGAATATGACAGTGTCGTTTGCATATCGGATATTAATCAAAATTTCTCCATTGAGCAGGATTCTGTGTGGAATATTCAAGAGCTTCGTTGACGATCTCTTCTGAGTACCAATTGAAAATCAGAGGTGACAGAACACATGACTGCTGCACGCCTTGCATGATCGTAACAGCATTCGACTGGTCACTATCATTCATTTTAATCTGGTTCCAGTACAGGTTACATAATAAGCTTTAGGTCTTTATCATCCAATCCTTTGTTTTCCAGTTAATAACTTGTTAAGCCAACAAAATTTATACCCTTGTATCAAGATTTATTGATCTTTTACAGAGAACGGGCCTACACAGTCCAATTTCATTTAGAGCATAAAGTGTTTATGATTCCTAAATATAAGTAGTCGTATCAAAAAGACTACTTTATGATACTAAAAGGTATCAAAATTATTGATTTCGAATGTAAATGAAACAACGTATACTATGCTATGAATTATTTTTTCACTGAACTAGGCCATGACCAGAGAAGCGGCAACATTGACAAATGTACTAAGGGTGGAAATTTCTTCTTATTTAATGTTGTGTCGATACTCGGTTAACTTATAGTAAAAGTAACTGAGGATCTGAATGATCCAAAAATTTTCCGATCTTTAGCTGAGAATTTAAATTAGGACCTGTCATTTTGTCTCTACTTCAGCACTAAGGAGGCAGCCAAATAAGTTTTTCTTCTTCTTCTACCTTTCAAGGATTAGACATCTCTGCTTGTTCCAAACATCTCAAATCTGCCCATCTCTTTCTCGGCCGTCCTCGTTCTCTCCTGCCCTCCGGCTTATAGCCCAGTGTCTGCTTAGGTATCTTATCCTCTCGCATTCTGTTTACATGCTCTAACCACTGCATTCTGTTCTCAGATACCTTGTCAACGACAAGGTATCTCAGAAATAAGTAATCTAATTAATTATTTTTTTAATTTACGAGTCAAGCGTTAACATACTAATAGCACAATAGTCGTTGTAGTATCTCTCTAAATTTTTATGGTTTAGAATATATTTCTAAATGATTTGGGTATATTTGATGGAGTTTTTTTTTTTTTGGTTTAACGTGTAACTGTTCTGCAATTACTGCTAATGCAGACGATGAAGGATGAAATGATTTCTTGTAACATATGAAAATATGCCATGCCTGAATGGGATTTGAACCCAAGACCGCATGATGAGAGGCGAGTATGTTACTAACTACGCTAATGCGGCCGGCGTAGTTGATTGAGATAAAGCACCAGTGTCTACTGCAAAACAGAAATAATTTCTGCAGTGTATTTCCCTTTGTAATGCATAACATTTCTGATTACAGCTAGGAAAATACCCGTTACTGACTGGCCAAGAGTTCTTGTTTAGTTCTCAAAATATTTGTAAAAAGCAAGTTCAGAGTTTCAGCAAAGATATTACGTTTTTCCTACAATGTACTACTTCATTTTTCCGGATTAATTGGGACCAGAAGTAACCCAGAAAATAGAAACAATAGGAAATCAATAATAATAATAAAAAAAAAAAAAAAAAATGAAATGAGAAAACTTACTATTTACTTATATTTCTTTGGACAGAAAAATAGTCCAATATGTTTACATGCAAACATTTTTAAGGGTTTGATTTTTCTTTACAAAGAAATCATCTATTTTTCTTTGCTTTACTTTGTATGGCGTCTGAAGGTAATATAAACATGTAATCAATACACCATCACAATTTCAGCTGGTGTGGTGTCAGGCTGCTGCTCCAAGTACTCCATGATGTTGCCCAGTGATGACTCACCAAGTAAATACAGTAATGTGCATGCGATATTTAGCTCAAGGCACTAATGCTTTGACAGTATAAATTTGAATATTTAATCTTTTTTGAGTATATTACTATACGGGTTATACAATGTATAATGTACTTCATCTAGATTACAGTGTTGCTCAAATCTATGCAGGATATCGCAATCTTAAAAAAAATTTCCGATCCAGATTGGTCTGGATAAACGCGGTAACACTGTATTTATAACTTAATATTTTTAATTTTCAGTTACGTTAATCTGCGGAATTGACCCCATCATTTTGTACCAGATGGATTGATGCGTTTCAAATATGAGTTTTAGAAAAAAAAAACAACTATAATTTATTGGTAAAATATAAATCATTTATTTATAAATAATGTTAAAATATATTTGTTAAATTAAAAAATCATGCTACAATAATTATTTGCAAAATTTATAATTCATAATGGGCTTATAGCCTCGAAATTATATCATGATCTAATTAAATATAATCATTCATTAACATTAAAATTATTTAATATTCTTGTCTGATTTTATTATTACTTTATTTAAGGAGTTTATAGTTGCATTAAATGCTAAAGCTACTATGGGTTTGCTTTAACCTTTACACTGCCAGGAAAATATTGTGAGTTCCTACCAAAAATGCCAGGTATTTTCCACTAGGTACTGTTTAAAAATGCCAGCATATTTTTGAGCGATTTGTTGCATATATCCATAACTTGGCTATTTTTCAAGATATTTTAATGATATTTTTTGTTTTGTTCATAATGAATTGACTTTGCATAACATTTAACTTATAATATATTTCTTACAATTTAAAAAAAATAAAAAAAATTACTTAAACTTTTTTTGAGGAAATTTTCTTATTAATTTAAAAAAAAAATCACACTAAAAATTATGTTACCCAACTTTAATTATACCACTTTAAAGACAATTTTATTTTCTACAAAGTCACCAAAAATCATTTATATATTGTAAAAAAAAATAGTAATACTGCAATAAATGTTTTGAAAATCCAATTTTTAGTTTTTGTAACTTTGGAAAGTATGTTCTAATCTACTGTAGAACATTCTAGTTACTAATAATTACATTAAAATTTTATAAATTTATGTATAGCACTAGAAACACAAGAAATCAGTAATAAAATATAGAAGCAGCAATAATATATAAAACGTCGAGCAAAAAATAAAAATTCTATGAATTTTTGGTCAACATACTAATAAAAGGATGGCATTTTTTAGTCAAAATATTGACATCCTAATTAGAACACTGGCACTGTAAGGGTTAATTAACAGCATTACATGTTTTATAGTTTTATTTATGATAATATAGTGGGATAGTTCCAGAGCCAAGCTGGAAATCAAACCCAGGGACCTTTAGCTTTACAGTTTATCATTCTATCATTGTGCCTCCAGGCAGTTCACTTAAGGTAAAAAATTTTGCTTATTTTCATTAACAATAGATAAATGTTTTCATCAGAAATAAAATTAAATAAAAAATATATTAAAAAAAATACTGGTATGTAAAAACAGTACTGCATGTAGTGAATGATTCATTAGCCAGTAACTGTATACTAATACACTCGATCACAGATTTTGCGTTACCAGACCAACGCCACACACGGTTATAATAATTTTATGTTTTTGTTCATCATGTAATCCTGGTAACTAGAAAATATATTAATTATTTTTATTACCTATATTATTTTGTGTAAAACATCTACATTTAACTACTAAATAAAAAATAGAGATAAATAATATATTTATTATTTATCTTATATTATTATTATCTTATTACGAGTTTAAATAAATATAAAAATATCACTGATAAGAATACACTAACTTTACAATAAAGAATTAAAATATTTTTATGTTAACTTTGAAAGTAATCAACTCCTTTAACACTTTTACTGCTGAAGAGCTGAAGCAAAGTATAACTTTAAACTAAGTTTTTCCTCGATTTAAGTAGAAACCTGCCATCACAAACCAGGTACATGATCCACACAGTATAATGAAACAGCCAGCAAGTACTCTGTGCTTGGTCAGCAGTGAAAGTGTTAAGCAACTGTATTTAAGAGTACAAGGGGCACCCAATGAGTAAGTTCCATTTTTAAATACTGTTATGGAAAAGAACAAATGAATAAAATGGGAAAGCAAATCAAAATGTCTATTGCAAGTGAACCAGCCTGAACATTTTATAATAATATAATGGCCTCATCTCAGATAGAAGAGTACTCAATGAGTGGGATCACTTGAGAGTTTAAATGGTTAAAATTCAATGAAAAGTCCATAAAGATGTAAACGATGATGAAAGAACTATTACTGGTAATAAAATGATGAGTTCATGAAGCAGTTTGAAAACCTGATTAATGAGAAAAGATGATTCAAAGGTGTTACAATAAAAATATTTTTCACTCTATTTTCCATAAATTTTATATTCATGGCTTCACCCAAACTCAGAGAAATTTTCTAATAGAAATTGAGTATATCACATGGTTTTTATATACAGTTTGTGTCCCATGTGCATGATGAAAACAAAATGTACTTATTGTTACGGTATGACCTCATTGATCATTGATATCATCTCAGAAAAATACAAGATGTGTACACCAGGAATAAAAACGGTTTGAAGGCATATTCTGGTTTGTTTTTCCTTTAATAACACACTAGAACTCCATGGGCGTACCCAGGTTCGAAACTTTGCGGGGGGAAGGGGGAAGCCATGGTCTTTCAGGTTGTAACATTTTATTGGGACCTCTAATAAAATGTTACAGTGGCTCTAAATACTTCTTGATTTTTACACCATTTGGTTTCATCATACTAAAGATTTTACGCCTAATTTTGTTTTGTATCATCATTTCAAAACCATTTAATTATTATTTTTTTGCTTCAAAGAGGGAGGGAGGAGCTTACCCTTGCTGGATACACCCATGTAGAACTCACTTTTTGGGTATTCCTAGATAGGAGAACAACACATCATTCAATTGAAAATTCTATTGGACAATCAGAGTACAACTAGTAAAAATGTCACTTTACAAATAACACAATTTTCAATGGACTACAAAACTTCATTACAAAACATTTTAACACAATTTTTTTTAACTATATATTTTCAACCAATTAATCTGGTCAGTATGTCATCTACACTGGATGTAACCTTTTCCTTAGTTGTATTATTCAGTTCATTTGGTTTATCTTTAATCTTTGACCATTCCTTACGATCTGATTTTGTAGCTTCATTACAGAAATTATTCTGTGATGTTAACAAAAGAGTATTAGCTGTTGACAGACTATCAACAACATTTTCTTGAATATTTTTAGTATGATCATTTCCAAATGGTACAATAAGAGTATCTGCAATAGACACACTACTAGAATCATTTTCAGATGAATTTTTATTTTTTAAACTGTACTTATCTTCTGTAGTCTTAGAAATTTTTGTACCGCTAGGACCAGGTTCATTATTTAAATTATCATATTTATCGTTACCATCTGATAACCTTTTACAATTCCTTGGTTTAAATACATTCGTTTCCTTAGTTGAATTAGTTGCTTCATTAATATCTTTTGTATTTCTTTTATTTCGTTTCGGTATACTATAGGTAGGATTCATTTCTGGGTCGGAATCTAAAGATTTCAAAATATTTTCTGGCAGCTCATTCTCACTATCTGCTTCAGACTCAACTTCTGTATCACAGTCATATAATTCATTTCTTTTATTTACATTAACATTTTTGTTTGGATTCCTGACTGGTTCTACATCATCTACATCTTCATCGTTATCATCTTCTGAAACGTCTCCAGCTGCAAAAGAAACATTAAGATATAAATAATTTTGAAATATACATTTTTCTAATCCACTAGAATATAGTAACCATACACACTTACCAATGTTTATAGCGCTTTCGTGTGCCTTGTACACATCTTCAGTAATGTACTCATATTTTTATTTTTTACACTGCACTTATTTTCTGTAGTCTTAGAAATTTTTAAAATACTTTAATAATAAATTGTATAAATTTTTAAAATAGGCCTACATCACTGAAGATGTGTACAAGGTACATGAAAACGCTATAAACATTGGTAAGTGTTTACTGTTACCGTATTATGGTGGTTGATAAAAATAAATATACAATAAATTTAAATGACACAACTGTTGATAATAGCTGCATAGGATGTTTGATAAAATAATAAAAAAAATTATACTATAATACCGCTAAACACACTCACAAAAGTGATCCATTACCACATGAACATGCAATGGCTACTTAAATAACCAAAAATCTATTCAGCAATATCCACTGAATAAATGTCACTAAAAAAATAAACAAATTAAATTAAAATGTTTAATTAAGAAATATTTGGCCAGCCCATTAATGTTTTAGCCAGTGAAACTGGCTTCTTTGCCAGAGCCATGGGTTTGATTCCCAGTGAGATCATTCACGTTTTCATTCTACATCACCTCATATCATTTTACTGTCCACTAGCCAAAGATTAAATTATTGTATAATGACTAATTTCTGTTTTACTCAATGATGATGCTTACATAAACCTTCGCTTATACAAACAGTAAGGGGCATAGGAGCTGGCCTGAACAGTCCCTCAAAATTGTTTTTTGTTGAAAAATAAGAATTCCTTAGTGTGTCCTATGTACAACATTGATGGTTAAATGAACAGGTACAGTTATAACTGAACATATTTAGAATACTCATATATTTCATAACACTAAAATAAAAATAATTCTTGAACTGAACAGAGCCAAAAAAGCCATAATCAAATAATTAAATATAAGAAAATAAAGAAGCCATAATCAAGTAAAAGCCATATAAAAAAACAAGTTCACTTTTTTAATAATTTGAACTGCATTGTGATAAAAATAGTAAACCTGCATTAAGAAGTAATAAGAAAATGCAAAAAAGAGCATTCTCCACCAATATTACAAGGGATGTTCAATAATTAAGAAGAGAAATTAATGTAATAAAATAATGGTTCCCCAACAACAATGAAACTTTCTAAGAGTCAAGTTGGCAATCTTAGAAACACCGTCAATTAGCTGTTCGATCATCATCATCATCATCATAAGCATCACGGTTTAGGCCTTGTAGTCCTGTTCCGTTCTCAAGCTAGCAAAACTTTAAGTTACTTGCGATGACCATCTTTTCTTTGGTCTTCCTATGTTACGTCGCCCAACCGGTTGGTAATTAAGGATAATCTTCGGTGCTCGCTCATCTGCCATTCTTAGCACATGCTCATACCAGCTCTGCCTATAACCAATGATCGCATCCGTTACCCACAGCATCCCAAGCTCATTTCGTATATCCTCATTCCTCTTATGGTCCAGCAAACTGTACCCCGCTAGGGGCCTCAACAGTCGCATTTCTGCCGCTACGATTCTAGTTAATTGCTTAGTGGTTAACGTCCAGCTTTCAGATCCATATAACAGGACTGGCAGCACTAGTGTTTTATAAAACTTCAAAACCGTTTCTCTCCTTACTTTTCCCACCAAAGTTTTCCTTACTGTATAGATAAAGCGCTGAAATTTTTGTAATTTAAGTTCTACGTCTCTTGATTGTATGTACGATACTTCACATCCGAGGAATAAAAATGTCTTCACCTGCTCCAATATTTCTCCATTGATAACAATCTTGCTTCTAAGATGATCTGTGCCCTTCAAACCCATCACTTTTGTTTTTTCCGAAGAGACCTGCAGACCAAATCCCTGGGCAATCATGTTAAATGCGTGCAGGCATCGTTGAAGGTTATCTTCTGAGTCAGCAAACATCACCAGGTCATCTGCAAAAGCCAATATCTGCAAGGGCATCTGTCCAAAACCAGCTTTCTGTTCCATCACGCAGTACCATTGTCTCATGACGTCGTCAATGAATAGGTTAAATAAAACGGGTGATAACAGGCACCCCTGTCGAACTCCTTGAGATATTCCTACCACTCGTTGACCCTTGGTCATTCTTATAACTGTGCCCGCATACACACTCTGCACTACTCTAATCAGATGTAAAGGTAATCCCTTCCCTCTCAGCACTTCCCACAAGCGGGGCCGATAGACTTTATCAAACGCCTTCTGCAAATCCATAAAAGCCAGAAACGTAGGAATATTAAACTCTCTATTTTTCTCCATCAACTGAGACAAAGCAAACACATTGTCCATACATGACCTTCCAGCGCGAAAGCCTGATTGACCTTCCAGAAGAATTGCATCCGCTATTCCACTTAGTCTGTTTGTTATAATTTTGGCAAATATTTTATAGCCACTATTTAACAGGCTGATCCCCCTATAGTTATTCGGATCATCTCTTTTTCCTTTCTTGAAGATTGGAAAGACAACAGCCTGGAGCTGTTCGATCATACTTAATATAAATAACCTCTTTTGTTTATTTCAAAATATTAACTCTGCTTGAATTGTGTACGCTGGAATAACAATATTCAATGATAAAATTTTTGCTATCTGAAGGCCTAAAATAGGTGAAAATTTACTCAAGAAACAGAATTGTAAAAAGTGTTTACACCATAGTAACAGTTAAAAATGGGTGGTAAAATTTAATTAGGGCAGAAGAAGAAATGTGACTGATCTCTATCGCTGGGAAAGTTTTTATATACTGCGCTGCAAAATTGTATAAATTATCTTATTTATAAAGCCAGAAGAGTCAAAATTTTTTAAATTGCTAGTTAGTGTAATATTATTATTGGAACTGTGCATTCAATCATTTATGACGAGCTGAGTTTTAGAAAAATGTGTTCGAGATGGTTCCAAGAGAGTTAAATTAAGTCCGCTCAGAAAACATTCAAACAGAAATGTTTGAAAAATTGGGTTAGGAGGGGTTGCAACATCCTCCTTAAAGCGCAAACCTTGCCACAACCTGTACTCATTTGTTTTATATGTTTTCTATTGGGTTCAAAGACTTTTCACCCAGCAAAGATTTTGACAACAATGAAGTGTCAAGAAAGCAGTACTTGTATGGTTCAAACAGAAAGAATTCCACACTGCACAAATAAGAAAGCTCACAGGATGGTGGATGCATGTTAATGTTGCTGGAGAATTGCTCAATTATTTAAAAGTATCATTGATTGAATAAATAGTTTTTCCTCTGTATCAATTTGTCTAGTTAATTATTGAATGTCACTAATATTATCGTAACACAATACCACTATTATTGAAATACACATTTCCTTTTCCAAAAAATTACAATAAAAAGTAATTAAATAAGAGTTGATACCTTTATGTCGTTTAGATGTTAGTTGCTTTTCTAATTTGCAAATTTTCCTTTTCTTTGTGTTTAAAATGGTTAAAAACTGGTTATAGAGCTGAATCTCCATTTCATTTTTTAAATTCATACATTCATCGATTCTTAGTAGTAATTCTTTGTTATCTAGAAACAGAAAACAAAAATTAAATCTGATCAAAATTATAAATTCAATTGGAAATAAATGGAGTCCTTAACAAAAGTTAACTTCTTCCTCCTTTGTATAAGAGAATTGAATTAACAGACAAAACAATTTTACCAGACCACAGGAGAGAAGAGTATAGGTGACAGAGATGCAATTCCTGCTAAGAACAAAGGGTTGCAGTCATAGGGACCAACTAAGAAATTAGGACATAAGAAGGGAACTGGATAATTACAACTTGAATGGGAAGATTGCAGGATATCGTAATCAATGGAGGGAGCATGTAGAAAGAATGCCTGATGGAAGGCTCCCCTCAGTGTTTTGTAATACAGACCGGTGGAGAGGAGAGATGTTGGGAGGCTACGAAAAAGATGGCAATAATTCAGTAAATTGTCGCTGTTGTGGGTCGGAACAGGCGGAAGCCTCATCCTTAATTGTGAGAACAACAAAAATTTCACACACAATAAATAATAAAAATTGTAAAAAAATGTCCTGAAAATGGCAGTTTGTATACTGTTCTGCCTGGAAAAGCTGACATGTTGAGGCAGTGAGTGCATTGCTGCAATGACGATGGTTGATGTGGTGCCTGGCGACAGTGTCTCATCATTCAGCAAAAAACATCTTTGGAGTACGGGAGTCGTAGTGTCCCAGGTTCGTAAAAAAACAATAAATCTGAAAGGTTTTGTCTTCAAAAATTCAACTTTGTTTTATTCACAAATTTGTAGATAAATATTTAAAAACATTTAAAAAACAATTAAAATCTTTAAAATTCTTTAAAAACTTATTTAAAAATGTTAAATCTTTTTCCGCAAATCTTCTAAAAAATATTTGTTCTAAATATTAATACAATTCTGTATATTAATAAATTTTCAAAAATTATTTTGTTTATAAAAACTTGTATATGTCACTTCACTCCTTTAAAAGTTTAAAAAGGAATGAATTCAACAATCCAATTTATTAATTTAATAAAATTTTTCTTTTTTACTTCTTCTCATATCTTTAGATCAAAATCAAAATGTTCCTCTCACATCTGTAGTTGAGATCATCTGGTATGTGTGTTGATGCTGTAAAGTTATGTTTATGTTTACGTTAGAATGTTATTAATGTGTTTATACTGTTTGTTGTGTGTCTGTGGAGATGTCTCATATTACAATCTTCCCCCCCCCCCCCCCGGAGAGTAAACTGAAGTACAAAGGTACGTGTAGGCAAAATAAAGGGGGTGAGTGCTTAAATGAAAAAAAGAGAAGGTGAGTATGTAGCAGTTGTCGGCCTGAGATGGTAATATTCATTCATTCGGGGCCCCTTTCAATAAAACATTCAAATAGCATGCAAACAGCACAGTTTTCATTTTGTTACAATCATCTCAAGCTCGAATATCGCAACAGACATCACCAAAATAAATCCTCATGAAAATAAATTATGTAAATTATGAGTAAATTATGTAACTTTTTTAAGGTTAGAAATATGTTCTTTAGTTATTTCTCCTCCAATAGTCTTACGGAGTAAGGCTGTAACTGGAGTAGAGAAACCGATGATATACAAAGGTTCAGACCATCGATATGCCATTTTTGCACAAATGTTTTTTCGTTTCGAACTTACGGGGTGAGTTTTAAGTAAAACTTTGTCTCCCACCGAAAACGGATTGGGGTGGCGTGTGGCATTATATCGGCGCGCCATATCATGATGGGATTTAATTAGTTTTCTTCTAATATCACACATCATGTTACTGGAACGTATAGGATTTCTATGGAGGATATCTTGGATATTCCATGCTCTATCCAACGGTGTTTGAGCTGGAAAAGTATGCAATATATCAAATGGGCATTTCCCATGAGCATTATGTCGAGCCATATTAAAGGCTAATTGAAACCAAAATAGAGATTTGTCCCAAGTTGTTTGAGTCGTTGCATGGTATGCAATAAGGATAGACCTAAGATTTCGATTTAATCGTTCGGCGTGAGATGGTTGAGGATGATATGGTGAGAGGGTGGTTCGTTTTATGCCTAGATTGAAACAAAAGTTTTTAAACATTATGGAATTAAAATTTTTAGCGTTATCTGTGACAATTAACCTCGGAATGGAGTAATTTTGGAAAATACGTTTTAATTCATCTACAATGGAGGATGTATTAGTGTTTCTTAATGGAGCTAGCCATGTAAATTTTGAAAAGCTATCTACTACCACTAGAATATATGTATAACCTTGGTTGGTTTTTGGCAGGCTACCTAAAGTATCAATAAACAACGTGTCAAATGGCACTGTCGGAACTCTGGAACTAAGATTTCCCCATTTATAATTTATTCCAGGTTTACTACGTTGGCAGGTTGTACAAGCATTCACTTTTAAAGGAATTTCTCGATATATAGCTGGCCAATAAAAATACCGTGTAATTTTGTGTATGGTTTTATCAACACCTAAATGTCCACCGATTTCGGACTGATGGAAGTATTTAAATACTAAATCTTTTAAGGAATTGGGGAGAACGATTTTGGTTGGGTTATTGTTTTTATCTTTTAGACATAGGACACCTTTGGATAAACAAAATTTATTATTCATGTGTTGTTTTTGTTGAAGGATAAAGGTATCCTGTTCTTGATGTTGTCTTATATCTGTAAAAGATAGGAGGAATTGGGATAATAAGGTATTAATATAAGATATATCTTTTGAGATATCTTCATTATTTAAATCGTACATCCTCGATAATGCGTCAGCCACATTATTATCTGAACCACGGATGTGATTAATTTTAAATTTAAAAACAGATAATCTAAGTAACCATCTAGCGAGTCTACCTAACTGCTTTGGTCTGGAAAGAAGCCAGGCTAAGGCTTGGTTATCGGTTTCTAAAAGAAATTCTCGATGTGTTAAATAAGTTCTAAAATGATCCGTTGCAAAAACAACTGCAAGACACTCTCGTTCATATGCAGAAAATTTTCGTTCTGCTTCTGTTAATGTTTTGGAAGCGTACGCTATGGGTTTTCTAAATCCTTCATGTTCCTGAAGTAGGACAGCTCCTAGACCTGTATCAGACGCATCCGTCTGTAAAATGAAAGTTTTGGAGAAATCTGGTATTGCCAATACCGGGGGATTAGCAATTGCCTGTTTGAGATCTTCAAACGCAATTTTTTGTGAGTCTCCCCAGATAAACTGAGTGTTTTTACGACGTAACTTATTTAAGGGTTCTATTCTATCAGCATAATTTTTGATAAATTTAGAGAAATAATTAATCATACCACAATATCGATGCACTTGTTTTACCGACGTCGGTTGTGGGTACTGTAATATTTTTTGCGTCCTCGCCGGATCTATAGAAACTCCTTTGTATGATAAGGTGTGTCCAAGGAACGGTATTTCATTTACAGCAAATGTTACCTTATCGGGATTAACTGTAATACCAGCTTTCCGCAGAATTACCAATACTATTTTAATATGTTTGACATGCTCTGTAAAACTTTTAGAATATATTAATATATCGTCCATGTAATTAAATACAAATTTATGTTTAATATTTTTGAATAATGTATTCATAAGACGTGTTAAAACTTGTGCACCAGTCAAGAGACCAAAAGGTAATCTTACGTATTCGTATAAGCCATCCGGTGTGCAAAACGCAGTGATTTGACGAGATTTTTCTGTCAATGGTATCTGATGGTACGCTTGCGCTAAATCTAAGGTACTGAACCAGCGGGCATTAGAAAACCATTGAAAAGCATGATTTATATTCGGTAAAGGTTGGGCTTCTGAGTCAATTATTAAGTTGACTCGGCGATAGTCTACGACTAAGCGACTTGTACCGTTCGGTTTCGGAATTAAAAAGGCTGGGGAGGAATAAGGTGAAACACTTTCTCTAATTACATTATCTTTTAATAATTTGTCAATTTGGTTTTTCATTTGAAGCGTTTTTATCGGATTTAATGGATAGGGCCTAGATTTTATAATTTCGCTATTTTTGAGTTTAATATCATATTTTAATACATGGGTACAACCTAATTTAGTTGTGAGTACGTCAGGAAATTTCTTACATAAATTATTAATTGTATTTTTAATATATTCACTTTGTTCTATGTTGTTAATCTGTTCGGGATATAGATTGGTTAGAGAAAATTGTTGATTTTTTGCCCAATCAAAGGTTATGAAAGATCTTGAAGCATTGAATATTGCGTGGGTTTTTTGTAAGAAATTCATTCCGAGTATTATTTTATGGTGTATTTTTGGTAATATTTTAAAATTTAGTTTCCACGATATGTTGTGAAGAGTAAGTTTAACCCAGATCTGTTTATTAATTCTTAGAGGAAATCGATCAGCTGTAAGGCAAATTGTGTTAATGTTTTCTTCCTTTATAATCGCCTTCTTAGTTTTTAAAAATGTATATATTTGTTGATTAATAATATTATGAGTGGAACCAGAATCAATGAGAGCGTTAAATATATTATTTTTGATTTTTATTGATAAAGCTTTCAACGTATAATTACAGTTCAACGTGTTTTCTTTTAACCTTAAATGTTTACACGGATTATGTTTACAAACAGATTGTTTGTCCGTGTCCAAGCCATATGATGTGTGTTTGTAAAGATTCAGTTTTTGTGGAACATTATTATTTTCTTTTTGCTGTAAAATTTTACAATTCTTTTTGATATGACCTAGCTTATGACAATAAAAACATTTTAAGGATGTTGCAGGCATTTGTGATCTGATTTTGTTGCAAGCTGTATCTTTTAAAGTATTTTGTTTACTTTGGTTAGGTACCATGCTATTCACATTATTTATTACACTTGTATCATTTATTTTAGATAAACCGATATCATTAAGGGTCCTAGCATAAACTCTTTCATAAACATAGGTGTCTAATTTATTGAAATCTTGTAAATTATTAGGTTTACCGATTATACCTATGTGCGTGGCATATATTTCATTTAAACCGGTTAAAATTATATTAATTAACTCACCTTCTGTCAGATCTAATCTTAACACTTCATGGTTTTCTAAGATTTCTTTTATGTATTCAGTAAGAGTCTCCGTTTGTGACTGATTTCGGTATAACAATTTGAGTTTTAATATTTCTTTCATTTTTGGTGTGATTAGTTTGCTTACTAAATCTCTATGAAATTGATCGAAATTATGATTATTTTTAATAGAATTTTCAAAAATTTGTTCAGTGAAACCAGTCATAAATGGAGTCAACAATACCAAAGGTAAATCTACTGCATAACGTTTTTGTATTTGTTTAATAATTTTGATATTTCGTACTAGCATGTCAATATCACGTCCATCAGTTATAGTTAATTGTTTTAATTCATTTTCAATTGGATTTGCAATTTTTGTCCAATTAAAATTTAATTCACGATGAAAATAAACAGGATTATGATTACCTACTGCATTCGGTATCAATATGTCAGGAGTTTCGTTTCTAGGAACAGGATTTTGCATTACTGGGGAATGTAAAAGATTAACATGACCAACATCAAGATTTCCTTGTTGATCAGGTAAAAAATTATTTCCTAAATGTACGTCTTCAAGGTTTATGTTGTTTTGCTCGAAATTAGGTTCAATTTCGAAATTTTGTAACCTATTAAGTTTCCAAATCTCAAATCCTTCTTTTAAATTTTGAAATCCTACGAGTTTATCTGGTTTGTTGGGTAATATGAATGTTAATAGTTTGTTAAGCCTATCATCAAATATTTCGGCATTATACCTTTCTAATTCAGTTAAATTTTCTATGTTCCGTAACTTTGCTAAATAATTTTGACACTCCGTCAGTTGTTTGTCTATGTCAAATCTATGCAGTGTAGTTAAATCAATTTGGCGTCCATTATCTAAGAGTTTTTGTAACCTTTGTTTTTTTTGTCTTACGTTTCCTGTAGTCGTGCTTTTTCGTATGCGTAGTTGGAAGTTAATGTTTGTCTCGTCTAGTTTGGTAGGGTCAAGAATCGGTGCTACTTCCCTATTCATGTTTATACCTGTTTTGTTTAATGATGATGATGATTTAAGTGTATGTGATCAATGACTTACCAGATGACCTCAATATACTTGCTTACACAAATTATAATTAACAATTATAAATTATTTTGTAAATTTTTTAGAAGATTTGGTTTATTATGTGTTATTTGATTAATTTTATTTGGTGAATTTTATTCCGGTTCGTTCCTTTTCCTCTTGTTATGTTTTCCTTCTAATCTTGTCGTTGGTTTTATATATTGATATTTTGTTTCCTGAAATTGTCTTGAAAATTATATTGAAATTGAATTATGTTATCCTGGTCACGGCACCATTTTATTGTCCCAGGTTCGTAAAAAAACAATAAATCTGAAAGGTTTTGTCTTCAAAAATTCAACTTTGTTTTATTCACAAATTTGTAGATAAATATTTAAAAACATTTAAAAAACAATTAAAATCTTTAAAATTCTTTAAAAACTTATTTAAAAATGTTAAATCTTTTTCCGCAAATCTTCTAAAAAATATTTGTTCTAAATATTAATACAATTCTGTATATTAATAAATTTTCAAAAATTATTTTCTTTATAAAAACTTGTATATGTCACTTCACTCCTTTAAAAGTTTAAAAAGGAATGAATTCAACAATCCAATTTATTAATTTAATAAAATTTTTCTTTTTTACTTCTTCTCATATCTTTAGATCAAAATCAAAATGTTCCTCTCACATCTGTAGTTGAGATCATCTGGTATGTGTGTTGATGCTGTAAAGTTATGTTTATGTTTACGTTAGAATGTTATTAATGTGTTTATACTGTTTGTTGTGTGTCTGTGGAGATGTCTCATATTACAGTAGCACAATCACAGGCCGATTATATCTGTCTTTACAGACCTAGTTGTTGAATTAGCTTTCATATTGAGGAGAAAGTGGTACTTCTATTTAATGGTTAGATTGAGTTAAAACTTGTCTCTTGATAGGAAAAAGTAACATTATTTCTGGATGGCTTAAGCAGGGGAACATTTTGTAGACGTAGTGTTTGTAGCTGTTTCACTTCTCTTGGCAGAGTTCCGTAGCATTTCCTCCTATATAATGGTGAGGTTGAGCACCCAGTAGTACAGCTTATGTACATGGGCCAACTGACAGTATATAGCCTATATATTTTTCTACAATCCTTTTTTATCTTAAATAAAATTTTTATTT
Organism: Catonia carolina; assembly: GCA_035578175.1. NCBI lineage: Eukaryota > Metazoa > Arthropoda > Insecta > Hemiptera > Achilidae > Catonia > Catonia carolina. The sequence goes on from JAQMRL010000001.1 coordinate 356,198,056, forward strand.
CACTTTGTTTTGCCCCCCTTCACATAGGCTGGTCCTTTCTTACACATGTACAATGTCCTTCCAGAACGTTCGTAACAATTACAGGCAGCAATCTGCACTTTATTAGTTTTTTTTGTCATCAGTCTCTCGACTGGTTTCATGCAGTTCTCCAAGCTGTTCTATCTTGCGCAAGTCGTTTCATATCTACATACCTGTAACACCCTACATCTTTCGTAATTTGTTTTATATATTCTAACCTTTGCCTCCCCCTAAAATTCACTCCCTCAATAATACCCTCTATTACTGACAGACCAATACCTGGATGTCTTAAGATATGCCCCACTAGCCTATCCCTTATTCTGCTAAGATGCTTCCATATACTTCTTTTTTCATCCACTCGCCTAAGAACCTCTAAATTACTTATTTTGTCCACCCACCTAATCTTTAACATTTTTCTATACACCACATTTCTAAAGCTTCTATCCTCTTCTTTTCTACAGCCCATATCACCCACGTTTCACTCCCGTGTAATGGTACATTCCAAACATAGTGCTTTAAGAAATTTTTCCTTATCTGTAAATCAATGTTTGTAGTCTTTTCATTAATGTTTCATAAATGTTTGTAGCTGTTTTTTATTTCAAAGGCTTTTCTACCTTGAGCAATTCTACTTTTGATATCTCTTGTGCTTCTACCATCCTTTGTTATTTTACTTTCTAGATAGCACAATTCCCAGACTTCCCGTATGTTTTCGTTGACTACTTTTAAATTTCCCATCTCTTCTAAACTGCTCTTGCAGCTGCACAACACTTTCACATTGTTCTTACCAATTTTCATGAAGTAACCTTTCTCATGATCTCATACATTCCATTTAAGATATCCTCTAGTTCTTTCTTTGTCTCGGCTTTATTGGTATCCACTCTAAAAAGAGGACTAATATCTACCATAGTGGTCGCGTAGGTTTTTCAGCCATGATGTTTTTTTTGATAAGGATAACATTTACCTGTTACTTTTTTTTGCATGATATTCTGCAATAATCTACACTCCTGATCATTTATTGTGTATTCCAATTATCTTTTCTTAATGGAGCCTATAAATTCAATGTTCTTAACTAAAGTTGGAGTATTTTGGAGTTGCAGACTTTCGCCATCCAAGAAACCTTCAACATTTTTCTGAAGTACCAAATCTTGAACATGGCAAGCCGTGGTGCCCTTGGCAGGTACTAATACCCTAAGTTCTTTGCAACAGCACTGGATACTCTATTTTACTAATGTGGAAACACATTTGTAGAGGGTATTTCCCCCAACTGTACTCACATTTCATTTCCCTTTATAAAACTGTAGGCTACTTGAACACATATTTAGTCAACTAGATCACAAATTTGTAGTGTTCATACCGACTGAACATCGTTACAAATAGCTGGAATTAAAATTTATAACTACGAAGGTGCTGTATTAGTATGGTAACAATATACACACCTTCTTTTAACAGATTCCGTTCTTCAGTTAATTGAGTTACACGTTCTTTGAGTTGACCATTATCACAGACAGTAACATTTAATATATCATTTAATGTTTCAACAACTGGTACCTGTATTGCACAACAATAAACAAAAACACGTAAAACAGAATAGTAGTTTTATATATTAATAAGATAATAAAATATAATGTAGAAAACTGAACAATAAAATGCCTATTAGTAGCCTAAATTGTAAAATTAGTAAAAAATGTATCACTGGTTTTTAAATTCAAACTAAATGTGTTGTGAATAAAAATAGTTCAAGAATCATCCACTTTGACAGGACACTTAAACATTTGTATTCAGTGATAATGACGAAAAATTCAATCATTCAACAATTATTTTGTTAACTCAGAGATCCCTCGGTTTCCTTCAAAAATGTCTTTATCCAAGTGGCGGCAGATAGTCAATGAGATTTAGGTAATCTGAGATATACCATCTCAGATGGTATATGTATGTGTATATACCGGGTGATCGTAAAGTCGCGCAACCAAATGTTTGAAGCCGTGTAGGAATTGAAGGTAAATTTGTAAAGTATGATTAGAATATGGGAATTTTTTGTTTAGTAGTACAGTATGTGGCAGCACTGCTAGATCACGCCACCGGGCGACAGTTAGCCAGAAACCAGTTGGTTTGTTCAGTTCGAGTCGCAATATCTTTTACACAAGAACAACGTGTCTCTATCGTTTTGAGTTACTGTGAATCGAAATCCTACGCGAAGTGTCAAGAACATTTCTCCAATGCCTTTCCAGATGCTAAAGTGCCAAACAAATCGACCATATTTCGTTTGTTTCATCGTTTTCGGGATACAGGTAGCGTGAATGACTGTAATCGTTCCGGCCGACCAAGTGTTTTATCTGACGACAGTCTGCAGACGATAAGTGAAACGTTTATTCGTTTTCCAAAAAAGTCTCTTCAAAAACTTTCTACTCAGACTGGACTGTCTTATGGAAGTGTTCATAAAGCCACTAAGTTATTAAAATTACATCCGTACCGGATTAACGTAACTCATCAGCTCGAAGAGCCAGATAAGGAGAAGCGATTGCGGTATTGTCATTGGTTTAAAAATTTCATTCGAAATGACATATCTGTTCTGGACAAAGTTTTTTTCAGCGATGAAGCTTGGTTTCATCTAAGTGGATATGTTAATAATCAAAATTGTAGAGTATGGTCTGCAGAGAATCCACATGTATTCCATGAACAGCCATTACATTCTCAAAAAATTGGGGTGTGGTGTGGTGTATCTCGTCGGAGAATTGTCGGGCCTATCTTTTTTTCGGATACAATCACAGCAGAACGTTATCAAGAAATAATCATGCAGTTCGTAGCACTGTTACATGTTGACGAACGTTATTGCTGGCTACAACAAGACGGAGCAACTTCACATACGGCAAACAGTACTATCCAATTTCTCCACGATTTCTTTGATGACCGAATAATTTCTCGTGGTTTGTGGCCTCCTCGGTCACCAGATCTGACTCCTCCTGATTTTTATTTATGGGGCTATTTGAAAGATAATGTGTGCAAAAACAACCCGTATACAGTAGATGAACTTAGAAGAAACATTGAAGACTGTATATCAAATATTGCTACTGCTACACTCAAAAAGGTTGCGTGCAATGTAAGAAAACGGGTTGATGCATGCATTGCAAACCACGGTGGACATTTCCAGCACTTGTTGTGAACTTGTAAGTAAGTAAGTTGTAATTATAACTTGTATCGTAAACTTTGAAAGAAAAATAAAAAATACATTACAGCTTTCTCAGACTGTTATCATTTTGGGTTGCGCGACTTTACGATCACCCTGTGTATATATAGATGGTAAAATATGTATCATTTCATGGTAGACCTATATAACACAACTTTATATTTAAAAATTAAGCCTATCTACTAGCATAAGATTTTTGTGAGGTAGGATATGATCTGGGTCAACTATAACTGGAATTGATTCTTTCCAATATGAAAGGCAATATGATGCATTGGTAGAGCAGTACAGAGCTAACACTGCACTTAGCCATTAAGTTAGAATAGCACACCTTATCGAAATGTAAATGCTAATAAAGAAACAGCTGTGGCTTTTATGAGGCAGCACAACCTACTCCTATTTTTTATTACATAGTCCACAATGCTTTATCGGCATAAGTTTTGCTATTTCAATGCATTTCCATCACAGAATAGTGAAATATATGTTTTTTCCACTCCCCCTTATTACTCTTTATAACTAATTAATTCCCACATCCCCAAAAATTATCTCCCCACTAATTCCAAATTCTTTTATAAAATATTCTCCTGCCACGCTGACGGCAAATTCTGGTTTTGGTTTCCAGAACCAGAATCCCATATAAATCGCAATTATAGCCTTTCCCCTGAATTATCCATTGCGGTTGTATTAGATTCTGTTAGATTATTCATCGAGCGACCAGGTGCCCAGTACGACGTCGCCAACAGAGGGCTCCAGGGCCCACTCAACCCGGATTCTGAAATATATGAATAAAAAAAGTGGATCTTCTCTCTCTCTCTCTCTCTCCAGTTAACAGCCATAAGGCTGGTTGGCAGCTGCTCTCATGCTCCTCGGTCATCTGCTTTCCGCTTCAACTCGCAAAGTGGATCTTACTCAAGATAAATTAAATTCATTATACACAATAATTTATCTTATTTTTTGAGCCCCTCCATTAATATTAAATTTTACTCACTGCAGTTAGTTCTATGGATCCAAATATAATCTTCATGTCAAAACTGACTTTCTTCCACTGAAATACATTTTTAATAGTGTCGATTTTGTATATAAAGTTATCACAGCCTCCATTTATAGTTAAAGCTTTTTTACATTCGCTGATGTAATTTTCAATACTTATTCCAAGTTGGTTGCTGAATTCTTTAGTTTTTTCTTCTGCCATCTGAAAATTTTTCAGTGAAAAAACAATTAGACTTATCAAAGGAAGATTAACCAGTGGATGAAAAATATTTAAAGACATTACTTTAAGATAAATAATCTATGAAATAACATTCCAAAGATTAAAGAATACCAAATAACACTGGTCAACAAAAAAATAATTTTTTCTGTAACATAGATTCTTAGATGTGTAACTAAAAGTATTTTTCGTGCTGATTTCAAATCTGTCAACCATTTTTGTCTAGGATGCAGGGTTTTTGTGTAACATTGATTTTAAAAAAAAGTATTTTTTCATAAATTTATACACAGTCCATAGCATAATATTACATTACAACTTGCCTAAAACCTGGTTTTCTTCGATTTTTTCCTACATTCATCTTCTGGTTTGTCCCTTTTTAAGGTCCAGTTGTAATCGGCAAGTATACTCTGGTTCCATTTCCCTGGTAAAGTATCATTGAGATATCTTGATGGAAGTGTTCACCGTGTTCATCACTTACATCACCAAGGTTTGGTGAAAAATGTCTAAATGTGAATGCAACATTTGCATTTTTAGAGACACATTGCATCCCAAGTTTGGATAATTTTTAAGAAGCTCACTCACTATCTGTACATACTTCTCAGCCTTCGTTTTGCCCAGGAATGATTTCACAATATTTTGAAATGATACCCACGCTGCTTTCTCAAATTCACTCAAGCTATTTTCAAAAGCAGAATCTTTTATTAACTGAAGTATCTGTGGCCCAACAAATATGCCTTCTTTGATTTTTGCTTCACTGATCCTTTTCTTCATCACTTCCTAGGTTACCATAGTCTTTCCCATCGTCAACATTTTCTTCCAAACTCCATGACTGTGGTGGAACAGGAACTGGTAACTCTTCACTGTGTAAAACAGGTTTTATGGCTGAAGGAAGACTAGGATATGTAACTGATTTCCTGAAATTCCTTTGACTTTTGTAATACAAAAATAGCAATCTGTTGAGTCGTCCTTCGGCTCTCTCCAAATCATAGTATAGCAAACAGCATATGTCGTGCTTTTCCATTCAGCCCACTGCTTAGTAAAATCACACAAGAATTGCAGCCGATATGAGGAGCCCAAGACTTCCTGATCACCTACTTTGCACCCAAAACCAAGTTCATATGCTTTGTAAACATGTAAGTTTATTTTCTCAAACGTATGTTGCAAAAACATAAAAAGACGTTATGGAAAAATGAAGCCTCTAGGACAATTTCTGAGGTCATATTTGGATTCAGCGTCGAAAAATACATAAGGATAAACCAAAATTATTTGTTACGAAAATCATGTAGACCAATCTAATTAAACTTATGGTGCACAGATCTGAAATAGGTACTGTATAAAGAAAGGGGGCTTACTGTAACATTACTACTACTAGGACAAATAATAACAGAATATACCAGCCTGCACTAGCATGTTTCAGGACCAACTAATGAAGAGCTGCATTACAGAAAGAAAAACTGGTTAAACTATTACCAGACATTAATCTTCTAATCGTTATTTAATTTACAATGACTAACGAAACGAGCTGAAATAATAAATACCGTAAAAAATACTTACATCCCCTGTAAATGTATCTGTTCCACTAAAGATTGTAACGCTGAATTTAGTTTCACGCCAATTGGTTGAAATTATAAACGATTTATTATTTTCTCCTGAAAGGTGGCAAACACTTCTAGTCTCACTAACAATAGACATTTTTTATCAAAAATATATACCTATTTTATAAATAAAATTAATTCATAAGCTATTCATTCCATGCACTTAAAACATAAAAACTATTAATGCCAACATAATACCATACTTCCATAACACTTGAATTTGTAAGGTTATGTTTATTTTCATTTTGACTTACTACTTGCTACCAACATACCAAAAGATCTACTGATAGTTGCCTAATGGAATACGTATTCTATATGGAGACAACATGCGCGGCTAAAAATGATAAAATTGTGCGAGAGAGACAGACCGCTTAATATTAAGCGCTCTCTGTCTAATACATACTATTTCGACATAGAGTGGCGGGGCAACAGAGAGCGAGGGAGAGAAAGAAGATTTGTTGGAAAGAGACAAATAGCGTAATAACTTGAGCAATTATAATACACGGGAACTATGGGCAATGTTGTCTCCATATAAAATTCTCAAAGGATACGTGTATTTATAAAGAATTTTGGAATTTAAAGCAAAAATATATATACTCAGAATGCAGAATGAAATATTCATTGCTGCTATTACGTAAATACATAAGTTTTCTGAAAAGAACAATTTTATAAACTATTAAATTAAATTAAATTTAGTAGTAGCGTCAGCTGTTCGAAAGTAGAACATTTTGTGTTTGTAGCTTGGTAGTAATGTGGAGGAGTGTTCGTGTTGTTTAGATTGTTGTTGTGTGTCTCAAACGGTGTAGTGTTCGTTCATGGTTTTAACAAATATTAGTTAAAAACAAAAGTTTTCAAAATGATGCAACAGTATATGAAGGAGCTGGAGCAGGTACATCTTTATTCAGTTACAAAAGTGGTTTGGCCATTTATTTGTGACATTGGTACTAGTTCACTTACAAATTAGTTGTAGGAGTTGTGATTTAGTTGTTATTCTCTTAACTAAAACGTAGAGTTGCTTATTGTCGGGAAATTTTTTTTACAATATCAAACAACAGTAACTATGTGGGTAACAGTAAAAGTTTACTCATAAAGGTTACAAAACAACAAAAACAACATTTTTAACAGCAGACAGTAATTTGCACCTTAACAGTGGTACACTGTAATGATAATGTTTTTCAATAAGATGTTTAAATCAGGTGGTGGTTCGGTAGTTCTAATCATTCATTCTTTTGCAATTAACCACAACGTAAAATGATCTTGTGTAACCTACTTTGTGTGACAAGTGTTTTAATTTTTGGTGTTTTATCCTTTCTGAGGTTGTAATTAATAGCTTGTTATTTTCAAGTAGACGTATGCATTAATCTTGAACTTCAGACTTAAATGTTGTGAGTGGTAGCTGAGGTTTTGCTTCCATTTGCATGATCATTAGTCCACAATTTATTATACCTGTTTTAGATGAGCTATCGTGTCAATGCTAGTAGTAAAACATAATCTGTTCACACGAACACACGTCTGCTTCTTTGCAATGGAAAAAGTAATCAGCACTTTTGATACAGAGGCCTTCATTGACAGAATTCGCCAATGTCCGGCTATATGGGATTTCTTACCTTAAATTAACCACCCAAATTTCAACTGGTGGAATGAAGTTCCTCATATTGATGTTCTGTTTTCTGATAATTTTCTAATAAACCATGCAGTTCATCGAAAGAAGAAGTCGACATTTGAAAAAAAATTAAAAAACTTATTTTTGTCACTTCTTAGTTCCTGATATAAAACCAGAAAAACTACATGTTATAAATCTTATTAATTGGTGAACCCAAAATTTCCTGTTTCTCTGTTTTTTCAAATAATGCTATAGCCAGTATAGCAAAAGCTTCTTTGGGTTCAATCATAATTAACATAAATTAATCAAATTTTTTTAAAAGAAAGAGCTACAAAACAAATCCACAGTTTTTTCACTACTTTACTTCTCAACTACTAGTGAAAAAGGCCATGGACGATAGCTGAGTGTAGATACACGTGCGCATGCATCTGCCTCATATTTTTTTTGTGGGAGCCGTTTCGGTTTATAACTGCTTCTTAGGTCTGCCTCATATGAACGACTTCAAGTGGACGTTTGCCGCTTGTATCTGCTTCTTATGTCTGCCTCATGTGAAAGAGGCCTTAGTCCTTGAAAGTTCAAGGGATAAAATGTAGAAGTTTGTCGGAATAATTGGGGATCAAGATTTCCTAGAAGTATACCAGTTAGAACTGGGTAGTTTTACCACAGTCTAATGTATACAGACCCAAAGCTTCTGGTACATTTTTGCTTTTTATTTCGATGGCCAGCAAGCTCACTCATTATTTCATGATTATTTTAAAAATTTAAAAGGTACCTTTAAAGTTTTATCCCTGTGTTCATTCACTTTAACCTTAAGCTTTGAAGGTTGTGATTGGTTTTAAATTTATCATCAGTGTTTTTGGTTGTATTTATTAAATCAAGATTGAAAACAATTAAATCTTTAACTCATAGATGTAAAAATTTTTATAACTGAGCTTTCTGGATCCTTAGAGTGCTAGTGTGTTGTTTGCATTTTTAATTACCAGTAAGCTTTGTGATTTATATTAGACTGTGGTTGCACCCTAGTGTTAAAAACGTTGGTTCTGTAAAAAAAGTGACAACTTCATTTGCATCTCAAAGTATTTATCTCCTTTTTGTATTATAGAATTTAATTTAGTATAATTTGTTAACAGGAACCATTTGATCCTGAAGAGTTCGTTGAACGTTTGGCGTGGAGAATAATCGATAGTAGCAGGGAAGATGGAAATTCTAATTTTGATCCAGTTGTTATGAATGATACTTTTCTACAAGCCATCAAGTAACTTAATTGTATTATTATTTCTTATACATAGACTACTTTCTTTCATTTTTTCTGTTTAATAAATGAATTAGATTTTTAGAACTAAGCATTCACATTTCTAATTTATAACTTTTGTACATGCTTTGAAATAATGATTAAGTGTTAACTTGTGCTGATAATACACCCTACTGACATTCGGCTACCTCTGGTTTTTCCAATTTCCTGCAAATTTTTAACAATCGCCAATTCTTAACAAAATATTAGTAGGCCTGGTTCACTATAGAACATTCAATTTACTTACAAGGTTAAAACTACATAAAAAATATGGAGTCAAATGGAGAAATACATTTGACTAGTCATAACGTGGCCAGGTGAACCTGGTTGCTACTAGTAAAATCTGTGTACACCCCAGACCATACAGGATATACTCTTAAAATGGGCAGTGTCGCTATCCTTGTTTTCTTGGAGGACGCAGCTGTCCATACATGCACATGTGGAAAAGTGGCATACGGCACCCTTTTTGGAGGCAGTGGTGCAATGACTATGACCATGACCCAACATGGGAAGCGATTTGTCCCTGCGGCTACCAGTCAAATGTGGTCAGAGAAATTTGGCCGACCCTTGGAAGAAACACAGGCTCTAGACCACACAGGATGTTCCTAAAAAAACAGGCGGTGTTGGTGTCCTCCATCTGGGGCAGAGGTTCCAGCCGTTCATAATATGTGAGTGTGGTAGTGTGACTTGCAGTACCTCTTCAGAGGTACTATGATTATCTCCGTGTCGTGTGGAATACATCTATTCATGGTCTGAGGAATCCAGCTGACACGAGTGGTAAGGGACGTGAGGCCCCCTGCGGCTCACTCTGCACTCACTTGTTTGGGTTTGGGTTCTTAGGAGTAGTGACACTACTAGATGGTAAATTGTCCATGGCTCAATGCGGGACTATAGGTTTTCAACCCAGTGCCCCGAGAGTCATGGTGGCGGTAGGACCGCAGTTATAACCCAAGGGTCCCAGTTTTGATTCCCAGTTAGGTATGGAATTTTTCATCTCTCACCCTTCATCAGCATTAGCAGTAATTTTCAAAACTGTTGGACGAAAACAAAAACTGAAGGGTTGTATTAGATTACATTTTTCAAAATTTATGATAAAGTGAAATCAAATTTAACAGTTCATATTTGCATAAATACATTAACTTTGTTTAGAGATCTTCAGTTACTTCAGGAACGTCAGCATAAAAAATGTGAGCGACTTGAAGCTCTTGTTAGAGAAGAGGAACTTAACCATTGGCAAGCTATATCACAGTTACAAGAAAAAAATAAGGTTTGTAATCATTAGTCTTGCCTTTTATTAATTGTGCATTATGATTTATTTTTCATATATAAGTGACAGTGAACTTAATAAAATTAATCTCTAGTACTTTTTTTGAAAAAGGTTCTTCAGTGCAAACACTTTTTTATATTTTTAGAACAATATTGCAAGTTCATTGACTTATAAGAGTTTTCTTTTAAAATTTTTGCAACTATCTGTACTAGATTTTTACAAAGAAGAATTTTAAATTGCCACTGATCTAAGTGCCATACAAAAGAATCTAAATTAAAAAGTCTTAGCATTTTTAATTGTATGCTCTTTTTGTAGTAAAATAAACTTGAAGTTGTAATATAAAACAAGACAGATTTTTCAACAAGTGCAGAGCTGTCAAAAATGAAACATGAAAATTAGTTGAAAATTTGGATATCAGATTTTTCCATGATTACTGTATATTTGATATAAAATCATAAGAAAATAAACATTGTGCAGATGAGTGTGCCTTCTTCTATATGTGGAGTGGTGTTTTTGTGAGGGCTAATACGTACATTTAGCTAAAATATAGATTCTTCTGTTGCCATTGTTTTTTTTTTTTGGCTTCTGGATCAGTTTTGTTGTTGTTTTTAGTTCATCAGCCTAAAGACTGGTTTGAACCATGTAGAGGCTTTACTAAGTAAAACAAGGAGTGAGGTGGTTTATCTTGCCTTTCTCACTGAGTAGAAAAGTATGCTTATCAGCATGCCAGGCCCTCTGAAAAGCATCTACTTTCCACCCTGCAAATGACACAGGTTCATTTAAGCACCACAAGGTATGGCTATATAATTAAAGTCATTACTCTAAGAGAAGATAACTCTGACTAGTGTCTTTTATAACTCTACCTCTTCTGTTTTTCAATCATATAATTTGCTTCAGTCATATAATTGGGTGATGTGATAAGAAACAGAACTATTTTTGTAGCCCTGGAACTAGCAGATCAAGTGCAAAAAATTTAACACTCCACCTGCCTGTTATGGAGAGATAAGTTTTGTAGAATTATTAAAAATTCCAGCAGAAGTGGTATGACAATTTTTAGTGTTAGTCAAACTGAAAACATTTTTGTGTGCTGTATTTTGATGGTAATTTTTTATTAATTTTTGTCTAATTTTTGATTTTCAGAATGCAGTCGGTATGTTTCAAGAACTAGATGAAAGAATAAATTATGTAGCAACAAAAGTAATACATTTAGGCGATCAATTAGAAAGTGTTAATACTCCAAGGTCAAGGGCAGTCGAAGCTCAGAAATTAATGAATTATTTTGCTGAATTTCTTAGTCCTGGACCTCTTGTTGTTGATATATTTTCAGATAAGACACAGGTAAAATCCGTATTAAATTTCACCACATACTTTTACTGAACCATTAATTTTGAATCTAAAAAAAAGTTAATATCTTATCCAGTTTAGAAGAAACAAAGGTACTGAGATACTGAAAATTCTTTATGAAAATTATAATGCGGTATACTCTTTGTTGGGTAATTTAACTGTTCCGAATTTAAAATATGCTGATGGTCCTAACAGTAAACAGCTTCAAAGAAATGCAGTTAATGCTGATAAAATTAAAGAACAAATCTGAAAATATAAGATTAAAACTAAAAAGAAACATTACAAAAAAAAGATTTGTACAATAAATTTATTTCATGAAATACAATTAATTTAAAGCTACAAAATGCATTATAAGGATTTATTTTTGAATCTGTAATAGAGTAGAATAAGGTGGGGTGTGCTTTTTATAGGCAAATAAAATCCTGAGGAATAAAAAATCCGTTTAAGACTAAGAAGTTCTGTTTTTAATCATTGTGTACTTCCCGTCCTCTTAAATGCTGCTAAAACATGGGTTATTACAAAGGGCATAATGGAGAGCCTGGCTAAGACAAAAAGATTCATGGAAAAACTGACAGTGAATGTTAAATTGAAAAACCAAGTAAAAATTCAGAATATTCAGCAGAAAACTAAATTAACAGGTGTAAAACAGCATGTGGTATTTCTAAAATGGTGATGAGCTAGACAACAATGAGGGAGATAGATGATTGATGGAACAAGGGGATTCAGCAGTGGAGGCCCTGGCTAGGAAAGAGAGGTTGAGATTGTCCACAAACATGGTGGAGAGACAACTTTAAACTGGTGGCAGGAAAGGCGCACAATAGGAAATTATGAAGGCTATTATCTAATAGCCTGCTATCTAGCAGGCTGATAAAGAAGAAATATTAGGTACTTTGATGCGATACCTTTTTCTTATTCCTTTATGTTCATCACACAAATTGCTTAAGAAACTGTTAGATAATAGTTTAGTTACTTGAAAGCTGTTTAATTTCCCTCAGTTTTGGTGTAAAGTTTTGAGTGAACAGTTTCTTAAAAAAAAAAAAACCACCAAATAAGTAAATAATTATTCATAGCATTATGTTGTTGTTAGAATTGATTGCAGTAATTTATCAATACTTAATCAAACATTTATTGGATTTTCAGATCGATGAAGCTGCGGATGTTATTCAGAAATTACATTTAATATCAGAGGAATTACCAACTGGAAAGTTAGTATCTACATTATTAATTTTTATTTATACGACAACATAATTATGATGAATGATTCAGATGGATTGTTTAAAAATGTTATTGTGTAAGAATCCACCAGTGTGTTTCTTCAGTCTAGTGATTTTTTTCTTATTTGCTCTGCATCACAATCGCCACTGTCTCTTATCTTACCAAACATTCTCTTTCATCCCTCATCCCTGTTATGATCGTTGGCTGCATTGCACCTTTTCCTTATTTTTCTTAGCCTTCCTCTTTTTCTTCTTGTTGCTGGACAAAATATGGTCATCTTTTTTAATTCATGTTCTGCACATGTCTGTAGGCCTACAATGACAACTACTTTCTTGAATTTTTCTTATTAAAATCTGGTCAGCTCTACTGTTTCTCTTATCTTGCCTTATTTCTAATGTGGTCCAATCTTGACTGCAAGCCCTTCTACAGATATCCATTTCTGAAGCTTACAGTTCTTTGTTCCTCTTGATTATTTGTGAACACTTTGAACCGTATGTAAAAATCAGCTTTGCTAACATGTTTTATAAAATCTTATTGTTTTCTGGGTAAACCAGAATAATCTTTCAGTTTTCAAATCGTTCTAGAAATTTTTTTTATATTTTAATGTCCAGAATTTTGAATAAAATAAATAAATAATAATTATACATTGGTTTTAAATTACTGTGTATTATGGTTTTAACACTTTAAATGTAATAATGTGTTGATGTTATAGTGTCAACCAAAACACAGTAAAAAGTGTTTTGCTTGACATTGTTTCAGACAACTAATGACACAATACTACTGATTGCTTTCCCAACTAGTTATTACTGCCATACAAGAATGGAATCCAATATTATATACTTTACCTTAGAATTCCAGAAAGACAGAGAAAAAAATCAGATAAATAAATACACAATAACCCAAGAGAATTATTTAGGACTTTTAGCTTCAATTATATACTAGACAAAATCAACAATTGAAGAAAAGCATGTTGTAATCACATGATGTATTTCAATGTGTTGGTAATGGTTTTAAAATCTGTATAATTTTAAGATCAGTGGTAAATTATATTATGTGCTATATAGAATATTAGGGTGTTGATTGTGAATAAAAAGTTAAAAAGTTTTTGGTTTATTTGTGATAGTATATTTTGTGCCAAATTTTTTAGTGAGTAAACTCTGTTTTGTTTCCTACAGATTTGAAGAAGCAAAAAAGAAGATTGATGTAAAGTATGATGAAATAGAACGAGCCTTAATTGAGGAATTTATGGAAGCACACAAAATGAATAATATAGCTAGGATGAAAGAGATAGCAAGCATTTTATCTAATTTTAAGGGATTTTCACAGTGTGTAGATGCTTTCATTGAACAGAGTCAAACGGTAATAAAATACATAAATTATTGGAATGAATCTAATGAGCTTGGTTTCTTTTAGTTTTTTGTGTATTTCGTATATCAAATTATAATGTTTTCATTGATGAATAAATCTTTAAAATGTATCCTGATGGTTATAATCAATCGACTTTTATCCTTATTATGACTCTGGTTTATTTACGTGTTTTTTAATTTATTTAATATGTATTCTATTATCTCCCATCTCAGAGTATATATTTCTAAAAAATTAAGTCAATAATTAGTTGTATAAAACTGGTTAATACTTATTGTTGAAGAAGCAAATTCTAAAAAGTTTGTTATAAGTTTAGTTTTAACTTAAGAAAGTTATACTCTGTTGATGATGGATCCAACGAAATGTATGTAAATGAAATATTTATATAAAAAAAAGGTATATTAGAATAAAGGTTAGTTATATCAAACCGTATTTATTGTACACTGGTCACTCGGTTTTTGGCCTTTACTGACAGACATGTTTGCACGTGTGTGTGTAATCAAAGTTATAGAAAATTAAAAACTACAACGTTTTTAAAATTGTTTTTATTTATCTATTTAAAGTTGCATCAACTGCTTAGTCATTAGCGACTACGGTGGATTATGTGTCTGTAACTGTGGGTTTTAACTTGTGAAAATTTCCAAACCCTGGCCAGGAATTGAACCAGGGACCTCCGTGTGGTAGGTCAACACACTAACCTTTATGCTACGGAGGTGGCGTACAACTTTTATTTCGAGCATTTTTTTCTATAGAGTCTAGTTTAATGTCAATTAGTCGTTTACCATTAAGTCCTTCAGTGGTTGATTTTCATTTTGCATCATTCATTCATGGTTAAAATTAGGTTGTGTTTGTATTTTACATTGTTTACTCATGATTAAATATATGTTATATTATTCATCATTTTATGCTACGGAGGTGGCGTACAACTTTTATTTCGAGCATTTTTTTCTCTAGAGTCTAGTTTAGTGTCAAATTATTCATTTTCCATTAAGTCCTACAGTGGTTGATTTTCATTTTGCGTCATTCACTCATTGTTAAAATTAGGGTATGTCTTTTATTTTACATTGTTTACATATGATTAAATATATGTTATATTATTCATCATTTATGTTGGCAAGATAAAGTCATGTTAGTGTTGTACACCAGATCTGTATGGGTTATATTAATGTATTTGTACTTAATATGAATGTGCTTATAGTAATGTGAGTTTATTTTGATATAATAAACAATTATTTTTTTTGTTTTTTCTGTTACATGTGTTTATTTTTTTTCAGAGTTCATTCATGGGAAGAGATGTTTTCAGTGAGATTATACCAATGTGTGAAAAGAATTTTACATTAATTTCTGAAGTGTTTAGTAATCCTGAACAAGTTATGGCAAAATTTGTACTAAATATTTACCATTTGAAATTACAGGTAAATATTTATATTTTCTATTTATTTTTAGTATTTGGTCAGAACTTTTGCTGTTTATAAAAATTATTCTTTGCTATGCATATTTTAGAAATTGTATTTAAAATGCTTACATTATTATAACTTTAAAAATAAAAAATGTATTTTAATAATTATATTCTTTTGATTTTATGGCATAATACAAACAAATGGATTACAATATAAATTTTAGATTATTATTTTTAAGTTGCATCAACAACTTGGTTATTAGTGAATACTTTGGTATATAAACTAATGGGTTTTGACTTATAATTTCCGACTTATAATTTTTTGACTTATTTTGTCAATCTCAGCATAAGAAAGCTTTTTTGTTGGTACCAACCATGTAAATATTATGTTAT
Source organism: Catonia carolina (assembly GCA_035578175.1). Classification (NCBI taxonomy): domain Eukaryota; kingdom Metazoa; phylum Arthropoda; class Insecta; order Hemiptera; family Achilidae; genus Catonia; species Catonia carolina. The sequence continues at coordinate 356,213,934 of JAQMRL010000001.1, forward strand.
TGTTTCAGAAATATGTAGGCACTAAATTGTCTGATAAACTAGATACAGATAAATATTTAAAGAATTTGATGGACTTATACACCAGGTATGTACATATTGAAATTTACGAAATGCATTTGCATGTTATTTGTTTTTAATTAAAGCCCTTATGGTACAATTTTATGAGATTCACTTTAATATTAACAATTTTTCGGTTTTTAACTTGTTAATGACACAAAAAGTAGTGATGTAGGTTTTAATTATAATTTAAAGTTGCAACAACATCTTTATTGCTAGTGACTACATTAGGGTATGAACCAGTGGATATTGACTTGTAATAATTTCCAATCCCTTGCCAGAAACAAACTCAGGGACTACCACTTTGTAGACTAACTGCTATGCAACAGAGGTGGTCAATTTTCTATTTTTGTAAATCATCATGGTTGTATTTGTGGTTATTCAAAATAATAAATTTTTACAAAATATTATTTTGCTTGACAGTAATACTTAACCAGTGCAAATCATTAACAATAAACCTAACATTAGTAATAAAACATTAGAAATAAACAAAAAACTAACCTCAATAAACATAACCTAATTTTAATCATATATGAAAGACGCAAAATGAAAATCTAGCTCAGTTTGCCTTAAAAATACAGAAAATCACTCTTTCACACTAAACTAGGCTCTGTAGAGAAAAATAATCTTAATAAAAGTTGTAGATCTTTTAATTTTCTATAAATTTGATTATATACTTTTTTGTCGTAAAATGCATACTAAGGCCGAAATCTAAAAAAAATCGATTTTTCACACGTTTTCGTGAGAAAAAACAGAAAATCGCTAATTACCGCTAAACTAAGTGTTATACAAAAATATGTTTGAAATAAAAGTTGTAGAATTTTAAATTCTCTACATTTTTTATTATATCAATTTTTGCACTATAATACATAAATTAAAGCTGTAATCTTAAAAAAACAATTTCTTGATGTGAAAACAGCCTCACCAAGAATTTCAGCAAACATGGCGCCTACCCTATCTTGTAGAGAATAAAAAATTGAGTAAACCAGGCGATTATTAAAAAAATCATAGGACCAGTTTTTGAGAAAATCGCAAAAAAGTGAAAAATTACACGAATAAACTACTACTTGTGGTTGACCGATTTTGATGAAAATGTTCGTGTCGGGTCTGGTAGTGGTATGTAACTTAAGTTTCATGTTTCAAGTTCGTACGATGTTCCGTTCTTGAGATATTTTGTACACACATACACACACACACCCAGACCAATCGCTAAAAAGATGTTTTTTGGGTTCAGCGGGTCTGAAAACTTGTAGATCCGGTAAAAAAACTCTATTTCGAAAAATCAACATGAAAACAATACTTTCCTTCCAATATATTCATACAGGCAAGAGAAAGTAAAAAGGGGTAATTACACAGTAAAATATAATGATGCAGGTAAGGGTTTCTAATGTAATTATCCACATGGCTGCTGGTAGCTGATGTAATTAGAACTTGTGTGTAAATGTTGTTATTTGGGAGATTCTTGTGATTCTTCTTCCTGTAGAAGTTGTGTGAGAGGACATTTTTGGAGATGCTTTTCCCTTATCTTTTCTTTGTAAAAGTTTTAGTAATTACATACTTTTAAATATATTGTCTTCTTTGTTTAGAACTGTTCAGCTGTCTAAAGACTTAAGTCGTTTCAACATGGGAACTGATGAAAATTACTTAACAAGATTAAATCAAGCTGTTTTTCAGAAATATTTTGAAGCATATATCAGGTAATATGTAGGTTTTTTTTTAATTTCATAATTTTAATTTTGTGATTTCGTTATAAGTCTGCAGTAAAATGTTCATTCAGTAATTTTTTAAATAAACTTTCAATTTATAAGTGCTTAAAACCTTAATTAGGAAAAGTAAAAAATTAAAACAAATTCAAAATGAGTTTTTAAACATTACGACAGCCTCCTGTTGCTAAACAATTTTAACTAATTGTCTTCAACTTTTTTCTCAATCAGTGTGCAGATAGAATTGCTGTGATAAATTAATGAAATCTGAAAAATGTCTTTAGAAAAGTTTTAAATGTATTAATTTTTAATTTAATTTGTCTTAGCATGTAGATTTTTATATCTTATTAAAATTCATGTTTGAATTATTGTTTCAGTTTGGAAACAAAAAGTTTAAAAGAGAAAAGTATTTCAGGATTACAAAAGTTTTATGATTCCAAAGGGCACCAGAAAAAAATTATACAATCTGGAGGGTAAGTTTTAAGTTGGTAATAATTTTTTTAAATTTATAGTAAAGGTTATCTACGATACTGTCAGCTAGTTCTGTCAATTTTATCAAATTGTTAATTACATAAAATGATTGTGTATAATATTCATGAATAAGTTCTATTCAGTGGGAAAACTCAAGTTTTTGGCATTATCAGTTTTCACATGAGTAACTGCCACCTGGAGGACTAGCATATCTCTTTTCTCCTGGTCTGTACCTCAATCATTTGCAAAGGAGGTGGACAAATTTATTTGTCTGAAGATTGAATACCTCCTATTTCCCTCTCTACATTGTCTACATACCGGGTCACTAAGCTTCCTGCTATGATCAAGTATTTCACTAGTAAGGATAAGGGATATGATGCTGTCATTCTCTTACTGTACATCAGTCCAGCTTTTTGGTTTCAATAACTGTGGTGTACCATACTGATCCACTCAGATGTATCCCCTGTTATCACGATTCCCAGATGTGATTCCAGTCCAGAGAGTGACCATATAGACTCTGTTCGAGCTAGAGTACCTGTCCTATCATCTGCAACTTCTCTGTCATCTGACAGCCACACCAAGGCAACCCTGCTCTTGTTTAACCAGTTCAGTAAGGCTCTGCAGGCTTTCTGAAATTCCCCCCCCCCCCCACAACAATCACCATCTTTGAAACTGATACTGTATCTCTGTATGATTTAGTCAGCACTGACTGTGCAGCCTTGCTAGGCTTCCCTTCCCGTTCACCCGCTCCCAGACTTCTTAGACAGCACTTGGCATTGCCCAGACATACTGTGGAATGGGGCTTTTCTTGACGCCGTCGAAGTGCACAATTCCCCCATCATACTGAAAAAAATGAGGCAAACTTGTGGGTGGGTTTGTTTTTCAGTCAGTTTTGGCAATTTCTGTCACTAATTTTCATCTTGTCATCCTTTGTAGCATTAATGTACAAAAAAGTGTAATGGAACAAGAAATTTTAAGAAGAAGATACCTTTGGGAGGCATGTATCTATATATAAACAAAATAAACAAATTAATGGATTTTTCTCCAACAAGACAATAATTATATAGAAGATAAAATTGTTTCATTTTTCATTTAAAACCCTTCAGTTTGAAACTATGACATTAAATCTACTCGTAACAAAATTAAATTATATTATCTTTTAAGATTTCAAGATCTTCGAAGAGACCTTCAAGCTGTTATTGGTACAAGAGCAAACATAAATATAGCTCAGATAGAAGACTATGGTGGTGAAACATTTATATCAGAAGAAGTTTCCATTGCACTTTTACAAGATACTAAATTAGCTCTCAGCAGGTGTCAAGTGGTTAGTAACATTTTAAAGGTTTTTGGTAGTAAATTATTTTAGTTATTTATTTAAAATATGCAATAGAAATTAGTAATATAGTCAGTTAACTTCTACAAAAATCAATAATTAAGTGCATTTTGTAACTATGTGTAGTCTAAACAAATGAATTAAAACTTTTCTTCTTTTTATAAGACTGTACCAGGTGTCTTTTTAATATAATAATCGCACAAAATTTGCTATCCTGTCGAAAGCATTACAATTGGAGTTTGGAACCATTGACTTGTTGCACGTCAGTGGTTACTGGATTTATGTTACGCTTACTTGTGTTCAAGTAATGGGTACTAACATTGAAATGTTCATTATTTTAGGAGTACCTGAAAATTGTAGTAATTTTCAGTTTATTAAACTTAAACATTTTGATACCCACTTGTTAGGAAAATTATGTACGTCATGAAACTGGTACAAATAGCTGCTGATTTTTAATTATTTTTCATTCATACTGAATGACTGGTTATGTGTGACTTAATAATTTATGAAACTTGACACAACTACATTAATAATAAAATCAATGTGATTGATGCTGGTAATAAAAGAGGGTTAATTTATGAAAATTAACATAATCGTTATTTTTTTTCTTCTAACCAGTAGATAAAATGGGCTGGCAAGCAAAGAAAAGAGTAGTTAAATTAAAAATTGGAAAATTTTGAATATATTACAGTATTTTTTTTTCTTGTCGGCATGTAAATTGTCCGTAATGAAGATGCGTATTGAAACAGCCACAAAGTTATTTTTCTAGGTGGACTGTAATGGCTAGAAATCTGATCAAACTGATTAAATAGATAAATAAGTAACAATTCAATCCGAATAATATGAGTTATTAATATTATGAAAGTAAGGAGAACACGTAGAGTAGATTTGAAATAACAAATAAACAAAATACAATGTTAAAGATATGATTTTATAGTTTCGAGTTGCCTTCTTGAAATAATTAAGTTCTAGTATTAAAATGTTGATAAGTATTGGTAAACTATATCATTTTTACATTCACTATAACAGTTGTAAAGTTCTTTACGCATTTGCATTCTTATGAAGTAGATTAATAGGTATTATAACCTGTGTCGTACAAAAATGAGCTTCAAGGTCAATCACTTTTGAAAGCTCTCCTTACCCCTCGCCTATTAGATTGTCATCTACCAGTGTTGTCATATTGTCATGCGACAGACAAAGGAAAACTGAGCGTCCGTCTTGTTATGCAGTGTGTGTGCGTGTAGTGTGTTATTTGGCGATAGTGCAGCTGGCTGCACTGACTTTAAAGATCATTTTTGTGTGACGCAGGTTATAACATGTACAATATTAATAAACTCTAAAATAAATTTAATTCAAGAAACAACAAACTTTTATTAGGTAACGAAAAAATTACACAAAAACAATGTAAAATAAATTAGAAGTGTAAAAAGAAAAAAACATATGTTATAAACGCCCAAAGGGGAAAAAGCTAAATAGAAAAAAATAAGAAGAAAAATTCTAAATTAACTTTGTAGGAAACGGCGCTAACAAATTGTTGTCAATTCTGTGTTAGTTTCCTTAGTTGCAATCAATCCAGTTCTTTACTTTGAAAGAGTAAATGAAAATCCTAATAACAACAGTAATTTTAACAATCATTGTTACATCAGTTATAATAACCGTAATAATTTTATAAAGACATTGATAAGTCAAGAAAAAATAAAGCCATTCGAATGGGGATTCTCAAAATTCTCTTCAGCACAAAAATCCTTCTCCACACACTTCTTTTTTATTACAATACCATTCTTAATTTTGACCTTGAAATCTCAATTTTACTAATGTACACAACCAAACTAATTAAAATAAATCAATGAATAATAACAAGATCAATAATTGTTATAATTCTAATTATAGAAATATATCATGAATGGAGCATGGGCGGATTTAGGTCTTGATTGATATCTGGGAGTGTGAGCTCACCGGATGGTATGAGTTATTTAGATACTAAATTTGTTATAATCCCAAAAATCTAGGGGTGCTACGCATCCCCTAGCACCCCCGTAAATCCACCCAAGGAATGGAGTACTAAAAAACTTTAAAATAAACAATTGTTAGAGACCTACGTTTAAACCGAGTAGTATTGTAAACTATATCATTGTTCAATTCTCTATGACATTTTGAAAGTTCTTAAATAAACTGATTTTTTTGTCATTAAGTATAAACGCTCATCCACTGACTTGTTATAAACATGTTATAGCATATTATGTTCATAAATAACCATAATAATTTACAATGTTAATTTATGACTGCATTTTGTAACTGCCAGTTTAAACTTTTTTTTTTCTAACATACTGTAAATATCAATAACTTTGAATTAACCATGTACATGTTTTGATTAGATTTTGTGATGTATGTACAGTAATTTTGGTTTCTTTCATGTAACAGTTATCACAGCCTTCAGAGTTAGCCACCAATGCCACACAAATAATGGAAGTTTTATTGCAACAATTAATTGTGGATCACCTTGATTATGCCCTTGAATTGGGTCTCCAAGCAGTGCCAATACCAGAGTCAAAAACCCAACAGCCTCATATATACTTTTTTGATGTAGTTCGTCAGGCGAATGCAGTTGTTCATCTAATTGAAAAACTTTTTAATGATAGTCTTCTTCCACTTGTCATGTAAGTTTGGAATTCATGTTTTAATGTAAAATATAACATAGCATAACTGCACCAGTGAAAATGTTAGCAGTATGTGAAAATGCTGTGTTTATGAAAATTTCCTACCACACATGTAGACCTAAAAACTGAAAAATGCTTTTTCTACTGAATCCTGAAACTGTTAATAGTCATTCAATTTTGTACAAATATTGATTTATTTTATTAAATTATTGAATTTACTTAATTTCATTTCTTTTTGTAAATTATTAGTATGAATAATTTAATAATTGATAGTAATAAAGTGTAAGTAAATTAACATTAACAGATTACACAAATAAATTAAGTTATTGAAAGATTATGAGTTCTTGATATTGACTGTCCAGTTTCAAAGAATCAACTGTAACCTTTTTTTATGGAGGCCACATTGGACCACTAAGCCATTCAATTTCTAGGGTTCTTCAAATAATGTATTGGTCTAGCCTTTTGGTTTTGCCAGTACTTTTTGAGACGGTCCGATCTTTGTTTCCGTGTCTCATCTGTATCCTCCACCATGCGTCTTTCTGCTTTTCCCCAATAAAATCTGTGTGTTTTGAGAGTACTATTTATTTTTTTCTTGTCAAACACATCTTCAATTGCCAGTCCAATTTCATTGAGATCCCTCTTAATCTCTTCAATGTATCTTCCCGTAATCTTCCTCTTCAAGATCCTGAGGATCAATTGTTCTGTTTTTCTATCATTCGGCATTCTTAAAATGTGGAAAAAGTAGGAAATCCTCCTTTTCTTCATCACACTAATAATCGGATCAATTTTCTTATAAACAGTTAGTTTCATTAGAAGGTATTCACAGTAACCATTTAAAATAAAAGATAAATAGATTAGATTTAAGATAAAATAAAATTACCAGTTCATTAATTCCTGGAATAGGTACGCGTAATACAAAATCAGTTGTACAGGTTTAACTGATGTGAATTACTGATAGTTCTATTAACAGTGTATAGGATTGTAAGTACTAGTTACAAAAATGAGTAATCCCACTCACTGTTATCTTACTGTTTGATTTTGTTCATTTTTACCGTAGTGAAGTTTCTGCCAGCTTGCTGGTGACAGTTACACTACAACTCGCATTTCATGTAGAATTTGACTATATAGTCCTTAACCTACTATTTGGTAGAAAAATACAACTATAAATAAATCATGAAATTAGTTTAGTGGATAAAGGTGGTATATAACAAAAATTCAGTTTTGAGAGAAATGTGATGGTTTTAAGGCTTAAATTTTTTTTTGGGAATTCCTTTCCATTTTTGAGTTTTTTGGTACCTTTCATTTTCAGCACCCATTTTAGTGCCTACTTTTATTGCTTCACAGAAATGTATGTTATACAATTACAAGTTTTTTTCAATATCACTTTTCTTCTAACTTTATCATGCATATAGCAGCTTCATCCACTAAAAATCTGCATCTTATCTTACACTGTATCCTAGGAGATTGGATGAACGGCGTATTCAACTTAATGTTACAAGTTCTTGAACAAGTGCGTTCCTATTTACGTGTATAAGTTGCTAAGTTAGCCTTCTAAAAAGGTTCCAAACAGAATGTTTCAGATCTTTCTAAACAAATAGAATACAAACATAAAAATAAAAGCGTGTGAGTGCGGTTGTACATAAAATAACATACTTCAATAGACATATTGTCTTAATTCTGTGAGTGATGAATGAGAGGAAATAACTTGGAATTAACCATGTTTGTAATTAGGAATATTTGTAATTTACTGGAAATATTTTTTTTGTAATCGTATAAATGTGGTTAGTGTAATTAAAAGCCTGACAGAAACATGCAGGGTATATTCTTTTTAATCTAGAATATGGGTGTTTATAAAAACTTTTGTCTATTCATGGTTTGTTGCAAGTCTGCTATTAATCACGTAAAACTCAAAGTCTTCCTGTAGTTTTTAAGTACATGTTGATACAATCCAAATCAACAAATTTGGTGTTCGTTTAAATCATACTCGATCTATTATCGTTAATGTATGTTTATCATTTACAGAAGCACGCCTAAACATGATGAATGCTTAATGAGGAAGAAACAACTTTTAGAACAAATTGAAATGAAACTGGACATTGGTCTTGACAGGTAATCATATTTTGTTATGTATTTTTATTAATTTGGTTATTGTTGAACTTCTTAAGTGGGAAGAATTTCTGATGAGTGAATATTTCTCCTTCCTGAAAGTAATTTTTCTTTTACCAAATAATGGGTTTTGTATGATTCTACCATGTATATTATAAAACATTTTATTGGATAGCATTGAACATTTAAATTTGTAATTTTTAAGAAGGAAAGTGGATTCGTGTTTAGTACTATAATTGGTGTGCATGTGATTTCTGAATGAAAAATACAAGTACTTCACTGACCAGTACTTCTTTTAATATTGCTCCAATCCTCTTTTCTTTTATTTATTCACTTCAATACACTTATGTTTTTCAGTGGATTCACTATCATCTATATATTAATAGCGAGCAATTTTTTTTTTCAACACGATTTTAACCACCTAAACCTTCACAGATTTTCCCGGAAGTGGGCTCAAATGAATCATCTGAGTAGATTTGCAGGAAACTAACCAAAATCATGTATTTTGATTTATGACTGTAAAATAGGTCTAAAATAAAGATTAAAGCTAATAATACGTGACGTTGATTAGAACAAGAATACTGTAAGCGATGCATCTGTGTACCAAATGCAGTACTACACTACACATATATCTCTCTCTTTCTCTATCTATCCCTCGCACATCTCACACAGCTATTTCAGGTTGGAGGGGGGCAAGTTCAACGAACTAAACTAAATTGATAGATGCATTCAAAAGATATCACACTTTTTGTTCAACAAAGTAATGTGCTGGATGAAAAAAATTGCCTCAAAATAATGTCGTCTTTTTTCGATTTTTATTTACTCCTCTTCTACGAAAGTTTCTATCTTTTTTCCACATGTTTACATGATAGCATAAATCAAAATATGTTATCATTTATTTTGACGCTAATTGTAAGGTTTAACCAAGGGATAGGCGAGATGGGTATTGTTAACCTTCTTTGTTCGATTTTAGTCATAAAATTTGTCGCCGGCACTTCTAATTTATTGATTTCAACTGTAGTATTAAAGCTAACTGATGGTGTCATTTTCAACCAATACTTTTTTTGTTGAAAAGTTACAGGCAAAAACGCTCAAATTTTAGTACTGGCTCGTCAAAAAATCTCTTTCACGTAACACCACATCGTCAATTTTCATTGTACAAAAATGCAAGATACATCAAATGAAAGAGGAGAAAATTCTCTATTCAATAAAACTAAACCCATTAAAAAATAATGAATAGTTGCGGAGAAAATTGAGTTTAAAGAAAGGTGATGACGCATGCGTGATTTCTGGCTTCCAGGTTAGCGAGGGTTAAAACTAATAAAGAAGTAAGTGATAGAAGTATATACAAGTGAACCTTTTTGAATTTGGACCATCTGAGGTGGTAGGAGGACAGTTCTCAAAGGTAATCATAGTTCGAGATTCTGTAATCTCGTCCTAAAAATTAAACTCATGATCCGTATCATGAGTTTAATTTTTAGGACTTAGAACTCTCAGAAACTCTCAGTCTTTTGTGAATTAATCTCGAATGACGATTGTAAAAGATAGAATTCACAAGTTTTGGTTAATGACCACTAGTGTATTAACTTTTAGATTTTTGTAGACATTTATGTTGAAAAACACCACCAAATACACATTAGTTCACTCTCACATGATTAAAAAATTCAGTAGGTCCGTTGGTTGTCATACATCCATCATCAGTTGTAATATAAATGTAATTCTAAACAATAAACAGGGAAATGTTTAACAAAATTTTAATGTGTTGTCTAATATCTTTCATGTATTTTGTTTGTACAGATCTATTAATGCTATTGTTGGATGGGTTAGGATATATTTACAAACAGAACAAAGAAAGACGGATTTCAAGCCGGAATCAGATGTTGATACATTGAATTCACCAGTGAGTTAAATATTTAAATAATTTTTATCGTAAGTCTGTTATAGATGATGAAATCCATCGAGAGGTCAAAATTATATTAATGTGGTTGATAGAAGGTAGAGTCTTAAGTGTTAGATTCATGAAGTATTTTGTTCAATTGCTATTTAGTTAGGAAAATGAACTTAACAAAATGAGATAGAACAAATAAGTGAAGAGCGTGCCGGAGATCCCACATGTGTGCCTGACCGCCGAGCCCCTGGTCACTGGCCTAGACGTTGGCAACCATGACAGTTCAGTGCCGGCACTGGTGAAGGTGGTTGGCTGCACCATCTGGTCCCCTTTTTTGGTGACGCGTCGCCTGCCCGCGTGGCAGAAAATCTATCTATGTCAACCTTAACTTGAATATTCAGTGAAATCAGTTAAATTGAACCTATAGTTACGATGATAGAACAATTTGATAAGTTGAATTTGAAATACAACCCAAGTAGAAAATATTAAGTTGAAATATTATTTTTTGAAATTTCGTAATTTTTTGTCATTGAAAAAAGCTGGAAGCAACCATAAAGATTTTATATCGAGAGATATTCTCTATTTGTGTGGTCATTAAGGGCCTCACATCCTTGAAATCCTGGGGAATTTGTAAGAGATGGTAAAAATATCTCAGGAATGTTTCATGAATGAGATATCAGGGAATGTGTTGTTGTGTTTTGATGAGTGAATTATTGAAAATGTATCGTTTTGCTTAAATCTGTCATATGAAGAGTGTTGGGTCAAATTGTTTTTCATATTTGTGAGTTTGCTATAAGTAGCCGAGACACATTTACTATTGGTTGAACGCAAAGTAATCAAAACCAGACTTATTATGTCAATTTTTAGACTTTTTATTATACAATTTTTAAAAAACCAATGACAGAAATAGGCCTAATATTAATAAAAAAAGGTTAATAAATTGTAGGATTGGTGCAACTGCTAATTTTTTTATATCTGGGAAATGAAGGAGGGGTGCGCTCTGAATGACAGGAATCAAATTTTGTTATTAAAAAATTATCGTAACTGTTGTGATATTCACAACTAATTATTTTGTATGAAATAATATAAGATGAAATGATTATGATTTAATTATGAGTAATGGCCAGGCTGTGTTGTAAAGGTCAGCGCAACTGGCTTCTATGCCGATTCAATTCCAGGTCAGGTCTGACCGTTTTTCATTTGTTTATCACCTCATTCATTACCTACACGCACATGGCAAGGCTTATATAGGTATCTTCACTCAATAAAATAAATAAATTGACGTATTATTTGTCAATATTTCAAAATTAAAGTGTATTAAAATGTCTGTTTTTATTGAGTTTGGGGATTTACCATGGTGTTATTCTTTAGATGCTCTGTGGATGCACAAACAATTAAAATTTATGACAGACGTTTTACTTTTCTTTTTTGACATTTCTATTCAGAGCTGTTAACATTATATTTTATTTTATAATATATGAACGTATTCTGTATTTTTCCAGGCGTGTTCTGCTGTTGTCCAATATATGAGTTCAGTTATTACTCGAATGAGAGACAGTTTAGATGGTAAAAATGTGGAAGGAGTAATGATGGAGTTAGGTACAAGATTTCATAGAGTTATTTATGAACATTTGCAACAGTTTCAGTATAATTCATCAGGTAAGGTTTTGAGTGTCTGCATATTATCTCCTTTGATTTTGTGGTACAGATTTCAGTTATACACTACATCTTTATTAATGTAAATTCTGTTTGTATTTGTTTCACAAAATTAAACTGCAGTTGTAACACCAGTGTTTTACATGTACTCTTTCAGGTTTTTTGTAGTATGACTGCAGTTATTTTTAAGTTTATTATGTTTCTAAAACTGTAGTAGCTCAGATTTTCCTGGCGTAGCATGAACAATGAGTGTTTATTTAAGTCGTTGATTAATTTCTAATATTTATGCAGGGAATTTCACTTAAAGTTTGGTAATATTAGAGAAATTATAAGCTTAAATATTTTAAAAGCTTAAATTATTGGAGAAGTACTAAATATGGTAACTTTTATCTTATTATTCTCTTTTCAAAACCAAAATTGTTTTAGTTCAAACTTCCATAGTATTTTTATTGAGATGTCTTAAGTTGGTTAATTCAAATCAACAAGGATATCACCATCTCTCACAGGTCATACCTTGATATGGCAATTGTTAAAAAAAAAAATAATAAAATAAGTTTACAAAAAAAATTCATGTATGCTAAAATAAATTTTAGATAACTTAGGTATATTAAAATAATTTCTTTACAATTATCGTGCTTTTACAAAATTTTGATACAGTAAACTCCCAAAATAACGGCACTACGGGGACATCGATGATGCCGTTATTTCGAATATGCCGTTAATTTGAGAGCACACTATTTAATACATTACAGTATTTATTTCTTGTGTTTTTTAATAAAATATGTTAATGATACACAATAAAAGCCGTTTTAAATACAATTACAATATACGAGGCGTGTTTTTTAAGTAAGTACCGTTTTGCGATTCCGCCGCCGCAGCGCTACGGTCGGCGTTCCGCGCATGCGCGCTGGTTACCTACATCTCTTGTCTACGCACTGACGCCATTACAGTCTGATTCTTCATTGTATACGTTGTTTACTGAGTGTTTAAGATGCCTCCGACAATCGTGAGTCCCGCTGATTGTGAAGTACGGGCTGTTATACGATTTCTTAGTGCTAAAGGCGTAAAACCGATCGATATTCATCGTGAGATCGTTGAAGTTTACGGACAAAACATTATGAGTGATGGAATGGTAAGGAAATGGGTGAGAGCATTTAAAGATGGCCGCACAAATGTGCAACAATTTCTGCCCGGAAAATCATGTGCACAGTTTTTTGGGACAGAAAAGGAGTATTGCTAGTGGAGTTTCTGCCTCGTAATGAGACAATCAATGCAGCGTCTTATTGTGAGACATTGAAAAATCTGCGTCGTGCAATCCAGAACAAAAGACGTGGCAAGTTGAGTAAGGGTATCGTTTTGCTGCATGACAATGCCCGTCCACATGTGGCTAATCAGACCAAAGATCTCATCAAATCATGTAAATGGGAAACTCTAGATCATCCTCCATACAGCCCTGATTTGGCGCCCAGCGACTACCATTTGTTCCTGCACTTGAAGAAACACCTGGGCGGTCGGCGTCTTCAAGACGATAACGAAGTCAAAACATTTGTGATGCAGTGGTTAACAAATCAGGCGGCAGAATTTTATCAGGAGGGTATTCAAAAACTGGTGCCACGTTATGACAAGTGCCTCAATATTCACGGAAATTATGTAGAAAAGTAGATTAAGGTACAGGCTTTCATGTAAAAATAAAATTATTGCGATATCTTTGCACGTCTTTTTTTAATTCCAAAACGGTACTTACTTAAAAAACACGCCTCGTACTTTATTACATGTACATAAATCAAAATAACAATACTATACACAACACAAAATTATTTTATTAAGAATTTTGAAAAAAACTGCGAATGTCTTTTTGTTTTAATTTAGTTTTTTGTTTCTTCGTTATTATATTATTAAGTAAAATTTGCGCCTACATTACATCATCTTCTGAAAAACTTGAATTACTCTCTAAAAACTTTATTACAATGAGCATGGATTTTTCAGCCTCGGTCCACAAAATTTTCGGGCTATCTTTAACATCTTCATCTTCATCTGTTTCTTCTGAATCGTGCTTAGGACTAGCTTGCGATTTGGTTACACATTCAATATTTTTTTCATCTGTAAAGGATTGGGTGATTTCAATATTTATATCAATTTCTACCCAGTGTTCAATGTCACAATAATTTAATGTTTTAATGACTTCCTCATCTACTATGGATGCAGTTTCCAATATTTCTTGTACAATGCCGGAATCCTTCTCCTTTACGATTGCATCGTCCCCAGCCGGTTCTGCTATTAAATTGGATAACAGATTTCCCCAACATTCTTGCAAAGTAGAAGTCTTCACAGATTTCCATGACAGTGCTACAGAATAAATGGCGTCATTCATCGTACATTTCTTTTGAAACTCAGCTACAGATGAGTCATCATTGACTAACTTTTTCATAAAGTCTTTATGGTAATGGCATTTGAAATTTTGAATTACCCCCTGATCCATTGGCTGAATCAGGGAAGTTATACCCAGGAAAGTAATAAAAAATTATGCTATGATTTTCACTAATAATTTCTGGTTCAAGTGGATGAGCTGTGGAATTATCTAATAAAAGTATAATTTTTGAATCAAGGCTTTTACCTGATGTGTGCAGACGTTCTTTCACAGAAGATATGAAAACTGTTTTTATCCAGTCTACAAAAATATCTCTCGTCATCCATGCACTTTTGTTTGATTTATACACTATAGGTAGATGAGTAAGCCCTTTAAATGCTCGTGGTTTGGCAGATTTTCCTATTACCAGGGGCTTTATTCGATGAGATCCTGTCGCGTTAGCACACGTGAGAATCGTTAACCTGTTTTTGTCCTTCTTAAAACCGCCTGCTTCAGTTTCATTAACCCCTGCTAACGTAGAATTTGGTAAACATTTCTACAACAGACCGGTTTCATCTGCATTGTATACATCTTCAAGTGATATGTTGTTTTCTTCAATTAACTGCTCAAACTGGTAAACAAATTCAGTGGTAGATACAGTATTGGCAGACTGTTTCTCTCCTCCTCTTCTTCTTAAAGTTCCATCTCCTATCGGAGGTTGGATATCATAATGGCTATGGTCACTTTGCTGGCTGCCGCTCTGAATAGTTGCAATGAACTACAGTTGAACCATTCTCTAAGATTCCGCAGCCAGGAGATGCGTCTTCTTCCTACGCCTCTTCTTCCTCGGATCCTTCCCTGCATAATAATTCTCAGCAACTCATATTTTTCTCCTCTGGTTATGTGACCCAAATATTCTAGTTTTCCTGTTTTTATACTTTTCATAACTTCTAACTCCTTATTTAAACGTCGGAGCACCTCAACATTGGTAACCTTTTGGACTCACTGAATTTTCAATATTCTCCTGTAACACCACATTTCGAATGCTTCTATCTTCTTTATGTGTTGTTTCTTCAATGTCCAAGCTTCCATTCCATATAGTACGATAGAAAATACATAACATCTTAGAGCCCTCAATCTGGGAGGCAATCTGAGGTTTCTCTCCAGAAATATTTAACTTCCTTATCCCATGTCGAACCTTAAAACGAGTCAGCCACCCATCAGAAAATGAACAGTCATCTGAAATCTTCATTTTCTCTTTAAATTCTTGAGCTTTGGCAATAAGCATTGGTCCTGATACTGAAACACCTTTTGATCGTTCTAACAAAAACTATTTATAAACAACCTTATCTAATTCGTCTAATTTTGGTTTTCTCATATTTTT
The DNA here is from genome assembly GCA_035578175.1 of Catonia carolina. NCBI lineage: Eukaryota > Metazoa > Arthropoda > Insecta > Hemiptera > Achilidae > Catonia > Catonia carolina. The sequence goes on from JAQMRL010000001.1 coordinate 356,229,536, forward strand.
TCTATCGCTAAGAGCCTTTTTCGTTTCTGACGACTTAAATTCTAGAAGCTTACTTTTAGAATGCTTGATATCGTACAGAGTTGAAGACCCGATATTGTATTCATGCATTAAAGTATTTTTATTAACACCATTTTCAATTTTATTAAGAATTTCTAGCTTTTTTTCAATACTTAACGTAGTTCTTTGTTTCTTCCCGACTTCTTTCTTCTTTAATGATGACATAATTAAAACTTAGTTCACGAGAATATGAAGTAAACACTAAAAACGAAACAATTAAAAATAATAATTACAAACACTAAAAATGAAACAATTAAAACTAATAATTACGAACGCAACGAATATGTACAACACAACTTACTATCGACTTGTTACACACCAGACTGAACGCGACGTATGAGGAAAAAAAGGTTAGTTTTCTGCACGTGTGTTATTACCACCGCCACCACCAGCAGGGTAGATATTGTAAAAAGGCTGAGTTATTTTATCGTTGCATACGCATATTTCAAAATCCAGTGTTACCAACCCAACGCTTGGTCATGAGTGCCGCTAGATTGAAAGTGCCGTATTATTGAATGCCGCTATTTCGGGAGTTTACTGTATTGCGATAATTAAAAAATTGTTAAATGTAAATTTACTCTCTCTTTACAGGAGCAATGTGTGTAATCTGTGATGTAAACGAATATAGAAAATGCGTTAAAGAATTACAGTGTAAACTTGTTAATACATTGTTTGATTCATTGCATTCACTTTGCAATTTATTATTAGTGAAACCTGAAAATTTAAAACAAGTCTGCAATGGAGATCAGTTGGTAAGTTAATAAATAATAAGTGTTTGTTTGGTCAGATTTCTGTCATTTTTATTTTTATGTAGACATGGTTGTTTGTGTCATTTCATCTATTCCTATTTTGTCGTAGATAATTCATGAGGATAAATTGACCTAGTTCATGGTTCTTACTCAGTAACATCATTTCTTGTGAATTATTTAAAAGTTGTTGTTTTTAAAAGCAATCCTCACACTCTTCATGAATTGAAGGCAAACATTGAAAATGAGATTTCTAATAGTGATGAGCAAACATTACGAAAAGAGACTACAAGTGTTATGAAATGTAATGAACCTACATTCGGGTCACAATATATACATCTATTATAACTTCTATTTCATATAATGAATTAATATAATAATTTCACTAACCTTCTTTTTAAACTGCGTCACCTTTTTTGTAATTTCTACTTACACGTGTTTCGGTGGATCCACCATCATCAGAGTAAATGAAAAATTGAAACTAAAAATTTTTTTCACATTTATTTAAAATTTACAGAAGATGGTACATCTTCAGTCACTTGTATAAAACTGATTTAAAATTAATTTATTTTAATTTATCCCTTCTCATATTTACTGTAGATAGCAGCAGCAGTCAATATCACTTCATCATTCCTAAATTTTATTTGTTCATTCAAAATGTCCTGCTTTTGCTCTTTCAAATATTTATAAATATGGAACATCTCATATTTCTCAATTTTATTTTTATTCTCTATATTACATTGTTCTATTATATTGAAATGTTCATCTATTTTACCAAATTTATGTCTTTCTTCTTTTATACGATTGGTATAGTTAGATATAATGTAGTCACATTTCAGTGCTTTTTTATGTTCATTATACCTCACTTGAAAATTACGACTAGTCATGCCAATGTAAAATTTTTTACAATCCTTATTTAGTCTATAATAATCTATCTATAATATCTTCTATAATGTCTATCTATAATATTTAATCCTTAGTTATTAATAAATTGTAAGTTTCATTGTAATTTGAATATTGTTGGTACAATTATAATAATACGAGGGCCATCCGGAAAGTAGTACCCGTTTCCGCCGCATGAGGCGCTGACGAGGCGAGCAGCCGCCGGTCAAGGTCAGATCGCTTCAGTGGCTTGTCTGCCTTTTTTGTTGCAAGTTCCGCGATGCTAGCATTGCCTGTCTTGTTTCTGTGACCGTTCATAATGTTTAAAAAAATTGAGAACGCCGCCAGTTGTGAAGTGAGGGCTGTAATAAAATTTCTCAATGCAAGAAACGTTCAACCTTGTGATATTCATCGCCAATTAAAGGAAGTGTATGGAGACGATGTGATGGATGAGTCATCTGCTCGGTGCTGGTGTCGTAATTTTAACTTGGGGAGGGGGAACACACACGACGATGAGCGTTCAGGGAGACCATCTGTCATTACAGATCAACTGCTGAGGTCAGTAGACGAATTCGTGAGGCACGATCGGCGCGTTACAATTGATGACATCTGTGAACATTTCCCTAATGTTTCTCGCACAATTCTTCATGAAATTGTCAAAGACCATCTGCATTATTCAAAAATTTGCGCAAGGGGGTCCCTCGCATGCTTACAGATGAGCACAAAACCAAGCGTATGGCTGCTGCATTAACATTTTTGGAACGTTATTCTGATGAAGCAGACGCGTTCTTGAATCGCATAGTTACTGGTGATGAAACATGGGTTTGTTATGCTTCACCTGAGAGTAAACGACAGTCAATGGAGTGGCATCATCCTCATTCACCAAAGAAACCAAAAAAATTCAAGACTGTTCTGTCCACCAGGAAACTTATGGCAACCATTTTCTGGGATCGACGTGGTATACTGCTTATTGATTTTATGGCCCGTGGAGACACTATTAACGCTAATGCGTATTGTGAAACATTAAAGAAATTACGGCGGGCAATACAAAATCGACGGAGAGGTCTATTGTCTGATGGCGTCATTCTCCTCCATGACAATGCCAGGCCTCATGCAGCGGGGATAACACAACAACTTCTGCAGCAATTCAATTGGGAAATTTTCGACCATCCACCGTATAGCCCGGACTTGGCCCCTTCAGATTTTCATCTCTTTACAAAACTTAAAGAGTTTTTGGCGGGAAAAAGATTTGACAGCGATGAAGAACTTAAAGAAGGTGTGACTACGTATTTCGATCGGCTGGCGGCGGAGGAATATGATGCTGGAATACAAAAACTCGTCACACGTTATGACAAATGCTTAAATTTGCTTGGAGATTATGTGGAGAAGTAGTTTAAGGTATGCTCTTTTCAATAAAAATGTTTACATTTGTTAATATTTACTTCTGTGTCTTTATTTCACAAACGGGTACTACTTTCCGGATGGCCCTCGTATTTAAGTACTACATTTACTTTTTCTAAAAATGAGTTGTGTCCCTTTTGAAATACCCGTTAGAAAGAATGTTTAAATCATGGTCTATGTTATGGCCTATTCATTTCTATACTTTTATAGATTAACATGTAATATTTCCTTAATTTATTGCAAAAAGTACTATTTTTTTAATAAATTATGTTTTTTTACAGGCTGGTCTGGATCGATCGATTTTATTGAATTTCATTCAGTTACGAAGTGATTATAAGACACAAAAATTATCAAACTCTCTTAAAGGTTTAGCTGCATAAATAGCACAGTTATTTTTCAAAAAGTACTGTGAATTTTGTGTGGGATATATACATTAAGTTTTTTGGTACTACAATTTCTCAATTTTGAAACGAGCAGTTATTTACAAAATATTTTTAGGCTTATAACAAACATTTCCATTATTTTAAAGTAATTAAATTTTACATTGTCTGCTCTTCTATTGGTTTGGATAATGCTAGTTTGTAATTCCCAGAACTTTATCTGTTTAATAATTAACTTCTTAGTTCCAAGTATTCAAAAAACTTGCATTAATCCTTTACAAGATTTATCTCAATAATGTACATTTTTTAAATAGTGCAGGGCTGTTTAAAGGGGGTGGCAACCCTCTTACAACAAAAATTTTAACCATAACAATATTAGATGCTGCACTAAAAACATTTTTGTTGTTGTTCTTCCCCTTACTAACACACTCGAAATTCAAACTTTTGCATAGTGGGTAACTATTTTTTGGGAGGGGGTTGCAAAAGGTATGTAGGGCTAAGATGCCTTAACTCATAGGTATGATCTCAATCATCACATTGCTTGGCTGTAGTGGCTGTAGTAGTCACACAAATTTGATGTGTTACGACAGTTTCTTAGATCTTTACCAGAAATTAAATTATGGATCTTCAGGTTTGTAGTTCAATGTAGTACTAACACTTCCAAGTGGTAATTTGAAAGTTAATTGTATGAGCAGTTTCATAACTAATTACATGGCCAGCTCGTTGGCGTTGTGGTTAGCACAACTAGTTTCTATGCTGAGGTCCTAGGGTTAATTCCTGATCACGTCTGGCATTTTTTCATCACGTATCTTCATCTATCATCCTTCTCAACATCTGCATTAGCAAGCAGTAATTGCAAACTGTTGGATGTAAAACCAAAAAATACATGTAAATAAATAACTTGAAACATAATATAATTGTTTCTTAACCAATATAAATTTTGTTAGATATATTGCATTAATTATTTATTAAAAGTTATCTTTGTAGTATTGATTGATTGTAAGTTGTACTATATTTATAAACGTAAGGTGGATTTATTTAGTATTCTTGATCTTATGTAAATATCTATTTGTAAAGTTATTTATTGAAATAATTATAAAAATATAGTTTTGTATAACATTACTTTAAATAGTTGAATATAAATATTTATTATTATTAAAATATATATGTTATAAAAATTTGTGTTGTATTCGTTTTACACTTTATTTCACCTTTTTTTTAAACACATTTTATTAAAAAATAAATCTTAATAATGCAGTCTATATTCAATCCTAATGTAAAAATATTTTATTTTTCGCTAACCTGTTACAGCTGCTGTATCACTTTTTTCCTTTTTTATAAATAATCCTGTTTCCTACTGACATATTTCAGTGGTGGATCCACCATCATCAAAGTACAGTAACAGCTCTAATATCCGGTAACCTCAGGGTCGGCATGTTTGCCAGTTATCGGAAATTTCTGGATAATAGAATGTTGTATTTGGTGCGCTTTGGTCGTCATTTAAAAACCAGTCATTTCTTAGTACTGTACTTAAAATATAACTTCATATTTTAATTAATAATTTTTACACTGTTTCATATTAAAAAACTTACCTTTCATTTTTGTTTATATCCACTTACTTCTAAATTAATAAAATCAAATGCTAACACATACATGTTTACTAATATTAAAGAATAATTAATACAGTAAAACTTAAAAATGTAAAAACAGTTAAACATAAAAAAATTTCTTAGTCTACAGTAAATTAAAAAAAACATTGATAAACAATATTATATAAGTTTCACTGATTTTTAAAAAAATCACGAATGTTTGACTGCCTGAGTCATGATGATCGTTTTTGAATAAATTTTGAATGAAGCATATGTAGCTGCAATTTTCCTGAGCCGAATAGCATTTCTGACCTTCAACAAACATTAACTGCGTTGTAAAAGCGACTGCAGCATTACTCCATGAAACGTTCACTTTTTCTTGAATTATTTCCTTCATCTGACGATTATAGTTGGTGCTGCGATAATAACGTCGTTCGGATAATCAGTGAACAAAGTGTAATGGTGTAAATTATCATGTACAGTTACCTATATGTAGTTCTTGTTATGTAATTGCAGTGCCGTAAAAGCTGTTTCAATCTTGTTCAATTTTTTTTTGGTTGAAAATATGCCGGTTAATAGAACGTTCCGGATGATAGATTACAGGATATCAAAGCTTTTACTGTACATCAAATTTAAACTATTTTTTAAAATTTATTTAATTAAATTTTCAGAAGATGTATCTTAAATTATTCATAAAAAACTGTTTAATTATTCAGTATTAACTTCCTTCATATTCTGAACACATAGCTACACAGTCAATATTATTTCATAATTTTTTATTTTAACCTGTTCATTCAAGATGTTTTGCCTCATTTATTTAAATGTTTATACACATGGAACATCTAATGCTTTTTAATTTAATTTTCTTATTTTTACATGGTTTTAATAATACACTGAAATGTTTGTCTATTTTAATGAACTTATACATTTTCTTAGGCTAAAAAATACAAATTAGGTTCATTAAAAGTACCTTTTCTCGTGCAAATTTATAAATTCATACTTCTACCACATAAAGTTTTACCATACCACAGTTTTTTTTTTTATTAATAGCTGCTATAAATTCACTTTCGGCCGTCTGTAGCGTAGTGATAGCGTGCTGCCCTTAAATGCAGAGGTCCCGGGTTCAATACCTGGCTAGGGTCTGGAAATTATAACAAGTTATAACCCAATGCTCCATTTACATAACCCACTGTAGTCGCTAATAAAAAAATTATGAAATAATATTGACTGTTGCTATGTGTTCACAATATGAAGGAAATTAACACTGAATAATTAAACAGTTTTGTATGAATAATTTAAGATACATCTTCTGAAAATTTAATTAAATAAATTTAAAAAAAGCTGTTGATGCAACTTAAAATAAATTACAAAAAACATCATTTTTGTAACCTGAATGCAGCAAGTCTCTGTCTTGTATTATGCTTTAGAAATCCATCATTCAGCTATAATTAGTGAAAATGTTTTTCAGCACGTATGTAATGGAAACTCTTAAATGGTTTTTAGATGTGTTAATTATTCCTATTTAAGTCTAATAGGAGTTAATTCTATTCACTGTAATGCCAGTACTTTGCATTCTTGTTGCGACTTTCAATATCTGTCATGCAGATTTTGTTTTTAAGTTTTTTGTCAGTACTGAAATTCCTTGGTAGTATTTGTGAATGTTACACTCTACAAACTTTCTGTAATAATCGTGATATTCAGGCACAACTTTTGCTGACTGGAAAATGCTTTCTTTTGCGCTTCTCTTAAGTGTTTTCTTCCTTTTTTTAATGTAATGAACTGTTGACTCATTTACTTTAAATACCTTGCCACTGAAGCCACACTTTCACTACATTTAAGCCGATCAAGAAATTCAATTTTAAAAGTATGACTTGTTTTAGCCCTTTTTTCAATATTGAAAAAATGCAGAAATTTTGCATCTTGAAACAGTCGAGATGACTTAGAAGATATAATCAATCTTTTGTATGTAACTTGAAACAAGGAAACAAATCACTCTTAACTAAAGCAACAGGAAAATCAGCTCAAAAAAACAACTTGATATGAAAACAATGGACACAATACTCCATACAATAGCGTGTACATCTCAATATGTATTGTAAGGACAACTACAACCCTTAGAGAGTTTTTTTGACATATGCCACTGACTTCAATGTGGAAGTCCAAATGTGTTCATCCAGGGTTGTGGTCACAGTGTCTTTACATTTTTAAGCAGAGTTCTTTTTGTGTCTTGTAAATAGTGAGCCCACTTGGTATACACAAATATACATTATGTTTACTGAATAATATGTGTTGGTGAGTAACTTATAAATGTTAATATGAATAATAAGTAATATTTTTTATGTTAATATAAAAACTAGGGGGGAAAATGTACTGTATTTCACATTTTTAGTATTGTGAATAGGAATAAGCAATCTGAAAATATCAAAATAATGAATGGCAGTGAATCAATGTATTGAAATAGAATTTTAACCATTTTATTTACTCTCAAATTCCAAGGTTATTTTGATAAAACGTGAAAGGAAATGGAACTAAAGTACTATAAAACTATGGTGGTGCCAATTTATAATGTATGGCAGTGAGGCAAGGGTGCTTTCAAACAGAGCGATGCCAAGTCAGAACTGCAGAAATGAAATTTCTTCGGGCAATGAAGGGCTGCATTTTTGAGGACAAGATAAAAAGTAATGTTATAAGACAGAGTTGCAAATATTTAGCCTGGAGAACATCACTTAGTATAGAATCAACTGGAGTAGTCATCTGGAACACCCGAAGGGAAACCGTTTGCCTAGATTGACAATGAATTATAAGCTGAAGGTTGAAGGGATGTTGGTTGTCCGAGGGGAAGGTGGTTTCCGGAACAGGGAGTACTGCCTAACCCATGAAATAAAGAAGATTTACTCTCAAATATTGCTACCACAAAATGACCATTTTGTTGTTTATCATGATCAAATCAGCGTAGGTATAATATATTAATGTATCCATAAAAAACATCTAATAACAATAAAATCAATAAATCTAATAACAACGCTAAAAATATTTTATAGGTGAACATAAATGACACCATGATGCAATGTCAGGTTAAATCATTATTTCTAGATTTGAAGTCCTAATCCTCCACTATTCCTTTCTTCATAAAATGTAGGCTAAGAACTTATTATACTTATTACATCAATGAATTTCAAGAAGTCAACTGCTCAATTCACACAAACTTTTTGTATTTTTCTACGTGTGTGATATGTGTGTGTTCTACTTTATTACTATATTTAGTTCTTGTTTAATAGCCAGTACACATGATCCATATTTGTACATAATATGTAAGATATTAGTTTCACCCAGAAGTAGAGCTAATAAAAATAAAATAAAATGGAATATTCTATTTTAAGGAGAGAGAGTTTTAACTACAGCTGTCATTTTGATAATTTTACAATTTTCTTAATTAATATTTTGTCAACTTGTAATAATTATGTTTCTTGTTATCTTGCAATAGAGAATTTCACTTATTAACTTTGGTATTGTTAGAACAAAATTTGTTTTTTTTTGGGGTGGGGAGGGTCATAGTTTAGTGTTATGATATTCTTGTAGTGTATGTGCAACAGATAACATCAATTTCGCAATAGAACCTTATTATATTACAGAACTAAAACAGTTAATTTTGGATCTTTCTACAAATATATTACTACAAATTTCAGATATTTTCAGTTCCCTTAATAAAAACAAAATGACAGTATATTGCAATACGCACATTTTAAAATTGGCGCCTGGTAATACAATCAGATGATTCCATAAAGACTACATGTGGCATTGAGATTCAATTGACTTAACTTTGGGCGTGCTTTTGTATCGTGCATTTTATACGATTCAGTGAGTGAAATTATTTGGAAAATCTAGTAAAATTGTGTTGTGAATAATTCTATTCAAAGTACAGTACCAGTTATTTTTTGCTTCAACGGTCAAATCTTAATTATGGTAAGTGAAAGCAGTAAAAAGGTTTGTTTATGAATTGCATGAAATTGTGAACTCCACAAAACTTTTAGGTTACCATGTAACACCACCTTTATTTTACATTATCGTACCTTATTACAATATTTCATAGTTTAGCAATACATAATGTTATTTTTGAAAAGGAGATAATTATATCTGAAGTACCATTGTGTTAAGTTTTGGCTTTATTTTTTACAAAAATATTCGCCGTATTAAAAATGATTAAAAATAATAGTAAACGCAACCTTTGAATAGATAATCGTCATTGTTTTTGTTAATGAGCAGTCACTAGATTTATGGTCGTATATATGATATATTAATTATTCGGTACCAATTATTCTTATTAAAAGTACCATTCCCATGTACAACCAACATCACTTAGTTTATTTTCTATGAGTATCCTTAATTTTGAAAAAAATAGTTGCCTATAAGTTGTAAAGGAATCTACTAAATTATTTAAAAAGTACATTAAATATTGAATTTTTTCAGTCTGTGGCAGAGTTCCTAAAAGGGCTTCCATCCTATAATGAAAATAATTTTGCTAGATTTCATACTGATAGCAGCAGTCGAACATGTGTGAAAAGACCATCTGTATACCTTCCTACAAAAGATCACCCATCTGAACAAAGTAAGTATTACAGTGTATTATAATAATTTTATTTTCATTTGGAAGTCTTTGATTGTTCATAATTGTACGTAATTTGTGTATCAATTAGTCTATTCATGGAACAATTTAGTAACTTATTGAGTAGCCTGTGTTTATTGATATAGCTTCATTTTATCAATACATCAGATGAATGTAATTTAGATGAAAATTGTGTTCTTTAATAGTTAAGTTATTAATAGTAACGTATTGATCATTTTTGCAAAACCATGAAATTACTGATTTAATTAATATCTTTATTTCATCTAGTGAAGTATTATGAATTTTTGGAGAAACTGGCAAGTTAGTTTTAACTAAATAAAGTAGGATTTTCTGGGTTAGGCAAATTTTTTATTAATCAGTTGTTCAAGGTTAAAACTAGACTCAAGGTTTCTAAGAGTATTCTTGAGCAAAAATTAAAAAATTGGTTTCTATATGCAGTTTTAAATTAAAGGTTATTGGTGCATTGGTTACTGTATATTGAAAATTACCTTACTTTGATTAGTTAGTAAATGATAAGTAGGTTATTGGTTATTATACGCAGTTATAAATGCACATAACAACCGATAACCTATTCATAATAAAGTTATTGGGTACACTTGGTTATTGCACTAAAAATTAACATTAGTTAGTGTTAGTAAATAGTAAGTAGGTTATCTGTTATTATACACAGTTATAAATGCACATAACCTATTACATAATCATAATAAGGTTATTGGTTATTATATGCAATTTTACAGTCAAAATTTTATATAAAAATCAGTCCTGAAGGTTATTGGTTGTTATTTGCAGTTTTAGATTATAGGTTATCGGTTAGTATAGTCATTTATTAATCGACAAATCTTGTAATGATGTCACAACATATTTTAACAGGTTCCATGTTATTCGATTAGCAATTTCGTAAATATACAAAAAATAATATACATCTGTTATCAATAGGTAAAATCAGTTATAATAATGACATTTTAACATTTGGTAAATATTTTTACTTTCAGGATACCAAACTGATTTTAACTATTATTTTAAAATGATTATTTTTGTGTGCTGAATCCAAATATGAACTTATTTTTGCACGCAAACTGCTATGGAATTAGTTATATGTCCTTTTCTATTATGTTCCATCATAACCTACCTGGCTGTCTCATATAAATTTCAATTTTGCTGTTTTATTTATACTTTATATGCTCACTAAAATGTTAGGTACTTAATTGTTTTTACTTTATAGGACACAAAATCGATTTTAACAATTTATTTTGAAATGAATAGTTTTTTGTGTGCTGATTCCAAATGTGAACTTATTTTGGTGTCCTATAAGGAAACACTTATCAAAAAGCAAAACAAAATAGAGATGTGGTATTTCAAACATTTTTATTTTAAACTTAGTCAGAGATGTAAGCAAGTTTTAATGAAATTTGGTAGAATCTCTGTTTTATGAAAATATTATTAATTTCATAATATTACCCAGCATAAGGGCTTATATTATTACTTAGATATGTACTCCTTCATTCCTTTTAAAAGAACTCAAGAAAATTGGCTGGTAGAAAGGTTGGGTATATCCACGTGTTCATTGTATTTCTTGTTTATATAATGTGACAATAATTCATTGCATGCCAAAATCGCCACTACGATACAGTTGTTCTTCCAGAGGCGCTTCACGCCGGTGAAACTATTTTCCAAATTAAGAATGAAGCTAAAACTAACCAACTTCTTAAAACAGAACGCAGAATTATCAGAACCTGCCTTGACAAAAATTATCAAAAAAATGGGGTATGGTGAATTCCTTCTAATGAAACTGTTTATAAGGAAATTGATCCGATTATTAGTGTGATGAAGAAAAGGAGGATTTCCTATTTTTTTCACATTTTAAGAATGCCGAATGATAGAATATTGAAACAACTGATCTTCAGGAACTTGAACAGGAAGATTACGGGAAGATACATCGAAGAGATTAAGAGGGGATCTCAGTGAAATTGGACTGGTAACTGAAGATGCGTTTGAGAAGGAAAAAATAAATATACTCTCAAATCACACAGATTTTGTTGGGAAAAGCAGAAAGAATCTTGGTGGAGGTTACAGATGAGATACGGAAACAAAGATCGGACCGTCTCAAAAAGTACTGGCAAAACCGAAAAGCTTAACCAATACGTTATCCGAAGAACAGAAGAAATTTATTGGCTTATTGGTCCAATGCGCAGCCTCAAAAAAAAAAATAAAAAGTGTGACAATAGTTCATTTGGTTAACAGACACCATTGACTTTATGTCTGATGTTCCTCCCAAAAATTGATTTTTTTAATAATTACTGTGTTATTCACTTGGAGCCTGAATCACAGTCATTGCTACAAACGGTTTGATTCACGAGGTGGTACTGGAGTAACGACCTTTATTTAAGTTTCTTATGTTAGCTATGAAAAATACTTAGTTTAAGTTAAATTATTTCATATTTTTTACCGTTTTTATTATTGTTCTAATTTTGGTTGATAAAATAAATTTAGCTTAAATTCCTATTTTCTTGTAAAATTTCTTGTTCAGGGCCATCAGGATTAAATTAAAAATTTATTTTTGTTACAATACAGACCGTCTAAAATTACACAAGCTAATCTTGTACAGAAGTGTAAATTTTTCTAAATTATTTAATATGTGTTAAATTAGTAAACTTACTCAGTGAAGGCAAAAATTATTACCACTGATAGTCCAAATTAAATTTTAATTTACTTCCATTTTATGTGCATGAGAAAATCATGGAGTATTCGTTTCAGTTTTCTTAATAATATTGTATTACCTATGCAGCTCTAATCTTAAGCATCATACTTTGTGTTTGCTTTCAGTTATTGTTACGGAAAAAACCAATATTCTTCTCAGATACCTACACCAACAATGGGACAAAAAGGTAAGACGGATATAATTTTAATACAGTAAGAACTTGATTTACGCGAGGTAAGCATTCCGCAAAATCATCGTGTAACTTTGATTGTTCGGTTTAACCTTATAACATTCACCAATTGCCCATCCAATTCAAATCCGCTAATTGTCATTAGTGTTGATTCACTAAACCCAGTCGTTCCTTTTATGTTTTTTGTTTTTTCACCCCTTTCGTATCTTTTAACTTTTCATTAAAATAATTGCTTTCCTTTTTCTATTTTTACAAAACATTACAACATACATAAAACATATTTTTTTTATACATTAAAACATATTTAAACATAAAACATTTAAAACATATTTATTATTTTAACATATTTTTATTTTGTTTTATTTATTAAAACATATTTTTTTTATAAGTTACAAACTTATATTCAAACTCATATTGTACATAAAGTAACAACAAATACAAAAAAATAAAAGACCTACAAATTGTAGCAGAATTAAAATCACGATTAAATTTACGCAACCATATACGATCGATATTATTAACGTACTAAATAATACTAATGTTTAGAACAAAAGCAAATCAAGATAAAATTTCAGATTAAAAATGAGGAGGACAACTACGATTATGGTGGGTTCCCATGGAGTTGTTGTTTGGGTGAGAATACTACTCTTTCTGCGCATGGCACACGACCTGCTTATTAACGACCGTCTTTTGTTCCCACTACGGTTGTAACCAAGCATCAAGTGCTTGAGCTTGATGCTGAAAAAGTAGTCATTCGTAGGCTGGAAGTATAGTATGGCAGAGCGAGAAGCTGTTAAAGTTGTGTGTGAAATTTTAGTTCATGAAATGCGGACTCATTTAAATAATTTGACAAATAAGAAAAAGAAATGTTGGGTTCGTGATTGGGTGAAGAGGCGTGACAGAATGGGAGCTACTAATACCATATGCAGATAATTACGTGTTGAGGATGAAAATGGCCACAAAAACTTTTTTAGACTAAATATAAATCAGTATGAGTACCTGCTTGACAAGATATAATCGACTATTCAAAAAACGGACACAAACATGAGGAAAGCATTGTCAGCAGAATCAAAACTCAATGTTACTTTACGATTCTTAGCAACAGGTGATTCATTTTCAAGTCTGCAGTATTTATTTAGGATACCCGAGAATTCCATCAGCAAATTTATTCCTGAGGTTTTAGACGTGATATACAACGCTTTGTTGGATTATGTAAAATTAAGCACAAAAAAGAGTAAACTTTTTATCATTTAGATTAATTATAATCACAAAAATCATGTATAAGTTGTTGCAATTGCTATTCAAAAATGATTTCTTAGCCGTTTCTGGTCAATGTTACCGTTAATGTTTTCTAGGTACCAAATTCTGAGGAGGAATGGAACGAAATTGAAAGAAGTTTCAATGAAAAATGGAATTTTCCAGGATGTGTAGGTGCTATAGACAGCAAGCATGTGGTTATTCGTGCTCCAATATTTAGTGGCACTGAATATTACAATTACAAACATTCGTTCAGCATCGTACTGTTAGCTGTATCTGACGGAAACTATTGTTTCGTAAAATTGACATTGGTGCCCAAGGAAGACACTCTGATGGCGGTATATTCGAACACAGTTCTTTAAAACAAAGCATAGAACATAACGAACTTAATATTCCAAAAAACTTCGTGTTTGTTGGAAATGAAGCTTTCCCTTTGAAACCATACTTATTGAGGCCTTATCCAAGAAGGGAACTGAATAGGCCTACTAATTGTAAAATTTATAACTACAGGCTCTCAAGAGCAAGAAGAACAGTGGAAAATGCTTTCAGTATTTTAGTTTTGCGGTTTAGAGTTTTTGAGAAACCTATAGCAACATCAGTACCAACTACTTTAAAAATCGTTCGAACAGCTTGTGTCATACATAATTGGCTGAGAATAACATCTGATTCTGAATATTTTTCTCTCGGATTGATTGATAGAGAAAACTTAGATAACTGTACTTTTACATCGGGTTTGTGGAGAGAACAAGAAAGTAGAGGACTCATTGGACTTTAGCCATCCCCGCCAAGGCATCCTAACAATGACGCTCGTGAACGAAGAGACAACTATTGCCAATACTTCAATGGACATGGTGCAGTATCATGGCTGAACAAAATGATTCGTTGATGTATATATGTATTTATTTAATTATGTATCGATTGAATGGCTTTCAGGTATTTTATGATATCTACCCTCCACAACCAACCAATTATCCCCTGCAGCGTTATATGCATACATAACTTTGACAAACTATAGTATTATGAATGATTTACCGCTATATGCGGATTTTGCTTTCCATAGTACTTTTTGGGACTACCTCGGTTAACTGGGGCTCAACTGTTTGATGTTATATCTTCAGTCAAATGTTAATAAATTTAAATAGAAAAATAATTTAGTGTTGTTATTGGATGTTACAGAATTCAATGAAGAAACGTGAACACTTAATGTTAGATAGTGATGATACAACTGGATCCAAGAAAAGGCCGCGTCTCGAACATCCTTCGCCTTGAATCAGTTTACGATAATCGTACTCTTACTCAATTATCAGATCTATATTATGACAACTTATTACTATTATTATAATGTAATGAATAATGATGCTGTTTTGTTAACTATAATAACAATTTGGTTATAGTAAAATGACAATTACTTTAAACTGCAGCATAAATACTGTTTATGAAAAACTGTGGCTTTATATTAATTTGTCATTTTTAAACGTTTCTATTCTAATGTAACTGTGATTTCTACTGATATCAGTCTCAACAGAATCAGTTTTTCATTTTTTTTTGTATCTTCGTTATTCTTAAATATATTTTTGTATTCATATGTATTCAGTTCTTAGAGAATTCATCATGTTTTAGTTAGCTTATATTCAACTTTTATTTAATTTATAAATTTGCTGTGTCTGAATGCAATATTTGCATTCTTTTAAAGTTTATTTTAGTATTTAATACAATTAATTTTAGTTTGTGTATGATGATTATTTTAATTGATAAATTTTTGTAAAGATTTAATATAAGTTTATATTTTGTAAAACGCTGTGGGTTTTCTTATTTAAAGGATCAAGTGCCAAGTGAATCAATGTTTAATAAATTATATAAATGCATTTAAAAGTTTTGATTCAGTTGTATTTATTAATTCGGGAATTAACGCATGAGGGATGACAATAGACATCAACAAAAATAAGTTACTGAAAGTACCTTTTTTCTTCTAACATTATTTAACATAATTAGCTCATTTCGTAGAATGTATATTTTTTATCATCTGGTCAATAGCAATAATATTATTCTGTGTCATGTTTAATAATTTAACCTATAAAACCTTGATTTATCTCATATGGTCTTGTCATTGGATGGCAGTGAATCTACATACTTGTCAATAATATTAAATGTGTTAGTGGCAAGTATACTTGTGAAGTAAAGTACAGTAGTTATCGTATACAGTGACCTTCAAGAGACCGGCTTTTTCCGGCCACTATAAGCGATAGTCATTGTAACTGATGGCCTTTCTTGTAGCAAAGGTCCAGCTACGGTCATATTGTTTACCCATTGCAAAGTAAACCACAAAAAGAGCTTCTTCTATGTCTCTTTGATTTTTCTTTACCTCCGTCAAATTTAATCTGAATTTTTCCCCTGTTTTTCCAAATTACAGGTATTATGAAGTGTCCAATGCTGAACTCCCTTGCAATATCCCCATTCGTTTCACAGTTTTCCATACACCAAATTATGTGTGCTTTTTTCATCACTGTAAAATGTTAATGTGATTACACCATACTTAAGTTCGTATAAAACACAAAAATAATGGATGAATTTACATAAAGATATGAATTAAACTTAAGTAAACAGGACAATCAAACTGTAGATGAGTGCTGTATTTTAGACACAAAAAGAAAGGATAGGTGTATTAGTAATCAAACTTCCAGCATGAACTATTGTAAGTGCATTTTGAGACTAATGCCATTAGGAAAAAACATGTTAAAACTAGACAAAACAATGAGCAACACGCTGACTCTTACTGTTGACAGATAACCGGCATAGTTGAAAATTCATACAGTTATCACTAAAACCGATTTGTAATTTTAACTCTGTCACTGTAAACGATAAATTTTATATTGGCCGTAATAGCGGACCAACCTTTCCATGGAATATTGGTTACACTAACTGATAGGTCACTGTATGCGATAATTACTGTATTTGAGCACCTGTAGTGGTTTAGGAGAGGCTAGCCTCCTAAAAATCAAGTAAGCCTTTGGTTTAGTTGATACGGCTCTTTAATAATTAATTTGATGCCTTGTAAGTCAAGTGTTATTGTTGGTGTTTATTGTTGGTGTAGTGGACAGTGCATCTGGCATCTATGAATGGGGTACCATGTTTGATTCCTGATCAGGTGTGGAATTTCTTTATCCTATCTACCATCTTCATTAGTGTTAATGTGCTTAAAAGTTGAATTAAAACCAAAAGAGACAAACCAAATAAAACCTAATGGGTTCATTTGTTTTATGTTCATAGGTAATTTTGAAAAGTAACTAAACATTCCTAACTCTGTCTAACAGAAATAATTTTATTTATAAATCTTGTGATAAGCATTTATATCTGATGAATTGTCTTAAATTATAACTTCAAGGCTTTTTTTTAAATTTCTCAAAGAATATCTTGTTCAAATTGTAGTCCATCCAATGTGTCAATGAATTAGTGCAAATAATTGCTTTATTTTACTTATCTGTCTGAGTGAATTAGTTTCTGTTCATTATAGTAAGAGGACTGTTATTTCCCAAAAAGGGATTATATTTTTAAAGATTTAATAATGGCAGTAAAAATAGAATAATTCGATTCTTGTCTATTTTTTTTGAGAAATCTTTTTGAAGTTTGGCTGAAACTTATTTTATGTTAATCAAAAAAAACAAAAACTTCTAATGGAATCTGTACAGCATTAAATTCTGATTTACATCAAAAGAAAACATAAGTTTCTCATATTTTGTGTAATTATAAGCAAAATGAGACAACAGTGGTATAATTTTTAATTCAACATAAATTGTTTGACAATGATAAAAATTTTCTTTATAATAAACTATTTTCAACGAAGAAATAATTACTATTGTGGGGGTTTATTTTGAATTTTATTAGGCTATTTGGGTATCATCATTTTACCAAGTTTAATCTTAATTGAGAGTTGGGGATATTTAAAAACACTTGATGAAAAATATATTTATTACATTACTTTTTATTATTATTGTTAATTATGGGCATTTTTCAGTGTGTTAATATATAGTAAATTATCATTGATAGATGTAATTTTATAGATTGTTAATGTTAGTTTCTCCGCTACGGATCCATATTTTTTTTTTGTTTCATTTAATGGTAAAACCACTTTGCGGCCAACAAAACAGTTGTGAAACATTTGGAAGTAGCCAATTGGCCGAAAAAAAGCGTGGTGAGAGTAGGCAGCAACACTCAATGGACCGAACCGATCTTTGAGATCAGTTCGGTTTGGTCCATTGTATGTTGCTACCCCTACGTCTTAGAACATTTTGCAACTGTTCTGTTGGCCGCAGTGTGGTTTTACCCTAAAGCGTTTAATTACTCATAATTTTTCTTTTTCATTAAACCTCTCCCACTTGGTCATGCTGTTCACGACATCTACTTCGTACTCGCCACTTAAACTTCTGTTGTAAGTTATTCTCTGTTAGATTAAATATTAACCTTTTTGATTTTATTCATGAAGTTGAAAAGTATTAGTTTGTTGTTTTTCTTTTTTCTTTGTGACGAAAACGTTGGCTTGTCATAAAAGCTCCCAGGTTGTTGGACATCATTGTGCCTGCCTAAATATCAGCTTGCTTGAACTGTATGAGTTTTTTCCTGTTTACATATACAGTGAAACGTCGGTAATTCGAAATTTTCATTAATTCAAAGAAATCATGTGTCGCTGTCATTTTGTAGACATTCTAGTGTTAAATTTAAAATTCTGAAATAAAAATTTTTGTTGTCGAAGTTTTTTTTTTTACTTGAAATGTTTGTTGAACGGTAAGTTAAGGGCACCAGGCCATTATCAATCCATTCTCAGTCGATTACATCATGTTGACTAGTAAATGTACGGAAAGTAGATAGTATATGGAAAATATGTAACCAATAGACGCAGCTAAAAATTACATCATTCTTTTCTTCTCAACAATTATACATGGTAATGTACAAATTTTTACAACGCTTTTAAGTAGACCTGGACTGAATCTTTTGTTTAAAATTTATTTTAGTTAGCTTTAAGTAGACTGATGTACTGTCTATCTATAACTTGATGGCCTCCTGCAGAGAGGAGCAGAATCGGCCCACTACTAGCCTTCTCAATAACATTTCATTATGTACTACTACTAACTAGTACACTGGAATTGGTATACATAATAAAGTGTTATTGAGAAGGCTAATAGCAAGCCGATTCTGCTCCTCTCTGCGGGAGGCCATCAAGTTAGAGACAGACAGTATATAATTGATTATTACATTTATACTGCTTGTATGTATGTATTTGATTTCTGTGTTAAAACACAGTTACAAACATGTAGTAAATGATTTTGTAACTAAGTATAATTTTTAGTGCGAGTCCAAAAAAATTTGTAATTCAAAATTTCATTAATTAAAATTTTTTCAGCAGTCCTTTCGGCTTTGAATTACCAAGATTTCACTGTATTTAGGTGCTCGTTTATTTTCATTAAGAAAAATCTTGCAGTTTTTATGTTTTTTGTGTGAAAGTATGATTGATTAATTTAGCTGTGTAGAATGTACTGTGTATATCATTAGGGTTCTGTTTGCAAATAGTGTTTTTTTTCTACATAGTTGTGGAATTTTTAATTTACGTACACTAATTTAAGTCATAATAAAAAGGTTGATAATATTGTGTTAAGTAGGAGCTGAGAGATGGAAAATGGTCATCTAGAGACAAAAAATAATAAAGAACAGAATGTTAATATAAACAGAAATTCATTGAAATAATTACAATTTGAATAGGTTGTCAGTTTCTGATTAATATGAGTTTAATGGGTCAATTTTTTGTAGTTTCATCCTCATGTGCCAAAAATTTAGTTTCCACTCTTTGTTTTAAATATTCATCACAATATTTTTTTTCTGAAAGATCTTGGTTTCTTTTTTGGTTAGGTTTGTTAAAAACCTATTGAACATTTATGCATGTTGTATTTTTAGGGGAAAAGCTAAATTATTATTGTTTTCAATACTATGGTAAAATGTAAGCATTTATTTGAGGTATGCCGTTATATTGTGTTGTTTTATTAAATTGCAAATTTACATCAAATATAATTGTAATAAATTTTGCAAAACGTATTTTATGTCTGAGGGGAATATTTGTACTATTATTATTTTAAATTAAAGAGTCTGAAATACAGTAGAAATGCTGCAATAGAAGACTTTAAAAATATGCTTTAAATTGAGTATATAAATGAGTTCTGAAACAAAATTGAATGCTAATAATAATTATATTAATAATAATAGTAATAACAATATATAATATAATTTAGTTGAGTGAATCACAGTGTGTATGTTTTGTGTAATGTATTGTGGTTTTGTACTGTGTTTGTATTGGCAGCCATATTTGAAAGATATAATTTGTAAAAGTATAATTAATTTCATGTATGTTTGTGTAAACATTACTTATATCTTGTTGTGATTTAAGTAAAGATAACAGTTAAATTAGATTTAATTTTAAAATTATAAATTTTATGTTTTCATGTATAATTTATTTCTTTTCTAACATAAGACATACTTAATTTTGGTTGTATATTACAAAATATATTGTAGTAAATTATATCTTTTACTGGCCTTTTTATAACCAAATGATCACAGCATTTGAGTTTGTTATAGTTTATTTTTTGTTTTTGGAAACAACATATAAATATTCTTGGAAAAGAACATTTTTTCTGTTTGTACAATATATTTTAAAAATGTTAAGTTCATTCCAGTTAAGTTCATCCTAAAATGAATTTTTAAAATATACAAATGAGTAATTTTGTATTTACATATAGATGTACAGGTTTTTTTTTTAGCCTTCTGATTAAAATTCTTATGGTATAAGTTGGCTAAAAACTTTATCTCGGAGCATAACTTGGAACAATAATGGAAAAATTCAGTTATTTAACTTTTTGTGAATACTGTTTTTTTACAAATCTTAAAAAAATATTATTCATCATGTTATTTCTGTTAAAAAAATGTATGTGTTTAAAAGAAAACATGGATTTGGGGCTACCATTTATAATTAAAAACAAAAAAAACATATCTGGAGTTATTATTTGCAAGGTCTGCTTTATTTTGGGTAACACAGATTTTCATGTAGTTTTTTAATCATTTAATATATCAGATTGTTCACATATAGTTCGTTTGTAATATTATGTTTCTTTCCTCAGTCTTTGTGAAAACTGTACATAAGTCCAAATAGTCATACTGCTCATAAAAATGAACACGTTCTTTATAACTTTAATAACTAATCGAATTTATAATAAAATTTTACGCAATTTTCTACTTGTGATCTAATTGTCCTATTATTTTTGACAAGTCAAATTTATTAACTTTCTTAAAAATTACACCACCCTGCCATTAATTGACTCAATATGTAAATAATGGATGAAAAGAAAACTATTTATTGGGCGCCAGTTCTGTTTACAGCCCGACATCAATTGTACAGTAAAATTAAATGAACGAAGAAAAATTAAAATACATAAACTGATTTCAAAAATTTTAATTTTTACAATTTTACACTTAAGACATTCAAGACATTCCTAATTATTTAAAAAAATATATAGCCAACCTTTAAAGCAAGCTGAAAACCCTTATAATAAATTAAATGAATTGTACCAAATACTCTTCAATCTTGTTACAGCAAGGCTATTTCTTCGTGACCTTCCAACAACTCAACTCCTCAAACAGCTGCCTGCTCTTGCTTAATTCCAGAATGGACTACATTCATTTTCTATCAAGTACTGAACCTCCTCCAATTAGGATCAGTTATATAACTTGATCAGATATATAAACAAATTACGTAATCCCATACCTGACCAGCACCACCCCAATTTCATCCAACCTGGAGTTCTTACAAGTTAAGAAAAACTTGTTTGCCAAAAGTGAGGCGCTAAAGCCAAGAGCAGATGGAACGCATGTTGTCTAATTTATAAGATACTAATATACCTTACTATAAATGTTGTGGGTTTTTCTCTCACGTATCTTGGATGAGTTTTTAGAATAAATCTTGGATTAAATTACTCTAATAAGGATTGACAGCAGCTAGTAGTCAATCATTAAGACTGTCTGTACATTACGACACAAAATTTGCTGATTTTTACTTTCTCTTGCCAATATTATTAATATATAGGAAAGAAAGTATTGTTTTCATGTTGATTTTTCAAAATTGAGTTTTCACCAGATCTACATGTTTTCAGACCCCTTGAACCCTAAAAACATATTTGTAGTGATTGGTCTGTGTGTGTGAACAGAATATCTCAAGAACAGAACATTGTACGAACTTGAAACTTGAAGCTTAAGTTAGATATCACTAGAGCAGCGATTCTCAAACTTTTTTGGTGGTTAATATGTCTTGACATGTTCACGTACCACCAGTGGTTCTATTTCAGAATAATTATGTATAAACGTGGTCAAGGGCACAGAAGAAGGGGAGCTGCGTGGTTATCATACACTTTTAACACTACTATAAATAAACAATACACACTGATTAGTGAGTGACCACTTTTTATTTACAACAATTAGTGTTCAATCAAATTAATTTTTTGAACTGGCTTAAAACACTTCAAACAAAACCTGATTCATTATGGTAAAATCAAACAAAAATAGAAGTACTTAATGAAGCAACAGTTCAAACAATGATATTTAAAACTCGTACATAAAAATTAAACATTATAAAAGGATGTTGCTGCTTGGAAATTCACAGCTCGCAACCATAGAGCGTTCACTGATTTAACGGTTTTATTTTCTTTTGGTTTTTCTTTTTAGGGGTACGTGTACCACACTTTGAAAACCGCTGCACTAGAGGACCCAACACTAACATTTCTATCAAAATCTGTCAACTGGATGTAGTTTATTCGTCATTTTTCACTTTTTTGCGATTTTCTCAAAAACGGCTCATTAACTAAACATTTTATGCTCTACAAGATAGGGTAGGCGCCATGTCTGCTGAAATTCTTGGGGAGGTTGTTTTCTCATAAAAAATTGCTTTTTTAATATTGTGATTTTAATATGTATTTTACGACAAAATTGTATATAATCAAGTTTATAGGAAATTAAAAGATCTACAACTTTTATTTAGAGCATTTTTGTCTACAGAGCCTAGTTTAGCGTGAAAGAGTGATTTTCCGTATTTTTACGCCAAACAGGCTGATTTTCATTTTTTGTCTTTCACTCATGATTAAAATTAGGTTATGTTTTTGAGGTTAGTTTTTTTATTACTAATGTTAGGTTATATTGTTCATTATTTGCATTTGGAAGAGAAAGTTGTGTGAGTATTTCACACCAGATATTTTTTTAATGAAAACAACAATCACTGTAGGAATTGGATTGAGAAATAATAGTAGATGAACCCCTTTCTTCAAATTTTATTGGCTGTTTGTTAGTTACTACTTCATTGATGGGATAGCAACTAGTATTGTGGGAAAAATTTGTTGGACATGTAACCAAAAGAAACTACAAATTTTGCTGATAGTTGTACATAAACTTTATTATTCAGGTAATTGGTGTACTTTCAGTATATATACTCTGTAATTCTTATCATAAAGCAGTTCCTCTGTATTGTAATTCAGATATGTTTTGCAGATTTTAACTGTTTTCCTTTCATAATTCAATGTGGTAGTTATTAATTATAACTTGTACTAAGTGCATTGGTAATCAACGTTCTTTTAAAATTTTATTTTCTTGTTTAAATTCTTATTGAATGAACATTTATCATCCCGATAGTAAAAATGATTTGGAACTTAATACATGATCATTTCATTAATAGATACTTATATGTCTAAAGCACATAAATGGTATATAGAGTTGGGAGCTGACTTGCTTGCTAGTGCGGGATAAAGTGCAAGGGGGCCTGGTACTACTGTAGTTATTCGAAATGGTTTATGACTAATATTTTTAGAAGAGTGCGTACTAATGGTATTATTATTACTACTACTAGGTTATAGGTGGAGGGGAATTGTACAAACAATCCTCTCCACCCGAATTCCTTATGCTAGCAATCGAGTTAGCTCCCATCTATACATACATCACTTGTAAAAAAAGAAAAAATGAGAATGATATATCTTATATTGACAGTTTCTGAAATTAGTTTGGTCTCTAACAATTTTGTTCTATGGATAAAATAATTTGCAAGGGTTACATATTATTTTTGTTTTGGTTACTACTTAACAGATCAATTTTATAGTGATAATTTTTCAAAATCCTAAAGAGTGGCTGTGGTATGAATTGTTCCATTTCTTTTGGTCTTTTATTTTACAAAAAACTTACTATTTGCATGTTAAATTAAACTGCATTTTTGAGGTTCGTAAGTTATTTTATCTTAAGTTTGGTTATTAGTTTATTGAAATAAATGTTTAAGTTAAAATTACTTTGTATTTTCTCAACCTTGGTTATCTAAACACATCCAAAAGTAAAATTTGAACTGTAATTGGTACAAATATTAGCCCAGATTATGAATAAACAATATTCATAGAGCAGCTTGAACTGTAACTTCATGTATTCATATTTGCAGATTTATGTTGATTAATTATTACAATAAGATTACAATCAATAATTGTAATTATGGTCCCAAGCTGGCCATTTCATACTGTCTAGCCAAAGGTCCTGGGTATAGCCTGATTTTCGTAAGGAGAGCGCTGGGCAAAACGTGCGTCTGTATTAGTATAGTCTTGTTTGTACTGCAATAGTGCAGCATATGTAATCATCAATGGAACAGCATGCCTACAAAATACAATGGCTGTTGTCAATTTTCAACAACACTCTGTACATCTAACTGTAGGTCGGAGGGGTATGCGGGGTCGAAGTCATGTATGCACATGCATAGTCCAGCGCTCACAGGAATTGGTTTGGCCTTTACCAGTTTGATCTGGAAAAGTCGGAGAATGATTTGGTTCAATGGGGGATCTTCTATGAATTTACAACATATGCCACTCCATGTTCAGTAACCGATGCAGAGTTAATTGATCTCAAGATGAGAGTTTAAGTTCCTGAAAACAGCAATAATAGAACTATGGGGGCTATCTGCCCCAGGGACAGTAAAAGGTGTATTGTTATGACACTTGCCATCCAAAAATCTACATTGTTAAGGTTTCACTGCCTTTACATTGTATTACTGAGCTAGAGCTTCCAGTAATGGATACTGGAAAATTACTTTAATGTTGAAGAACATAGAAACACCCACCTTCAACTGTTTTCTGAGTGAGGTTGCTATCTGCCTTTTCCCTTCCAAATCTGAAGTAATGAATGACCTACTTTATTAGGCATCCATGGCAGTTCAGTCAGCCTTGGTTTGGAAAGTTGCTTGGATTATTGTTAAGTAACTGGTTGGATAAGCGACTTTATGGGGACTAGTTGACAGCCTTCATGAATAAACACCTCTGGTTGTCTTAAGTTCATTTCAAATCTATATTCAGCTTCTCATGTCACATTCGCCATGCAGTGATTAGACGAGTGGTTGTATAAAATAAATAGTTTTCGATTAAAAACAGATTTTATTAATAAACCTAGTCTATCGAAAACTAATATATTTCAAACTATATTTTTGTACTCTTCTGCATTACAATTTTGAGTATTCAATGGTATTCCACGATCCGCACGCTCATTATGGTTTTTTCAAAAAAAAAAAATTAAACTGATCTGAACAGGCAAAGAATAAGAAAATGCACAATATTTTTTGATGGGTGCCACCATATTGTGAAGAAATGGAAGTTAAATACTATCAGATTCTTTATCTTGCAGAGTAGTCGTTATGACGCAATAGCCAAAAGTTTTGTTTGTGTCAAACAAGTGGTACTTTCATATGATTTAAAAATAATTAACTACTTTTAGTAAAAGAGAGTTTTTTAAAAATTTCATCTATTTTAAACATCTATATTTTCAGAGAAATTTAACTTGTTAAGTATAAATAATTATTTGAACTTTTCCTGTGATGTCATACAGTCAAAATTAACGGCCACTGTGAGCTGATATACTCATTTTTATTTGCACTTTTCAATATGGTGATTAGAATACGGAAAATAATCCCTAGTTACTGAACTGAATCAATCAATGGAAATCATTGGCGCCTGGATTGCCAACCTTAACGTTGAAATGACACAGTTTCTAAATTTGTACACTTCCCCCCGCTGCCCAAAGCCAAGGTCGGCATCGTACGGTTGTTGGTAATTATGCGTCTAGTTGAAAAAATAATGATATATAAAATTTTACGATTTATAATGTGGTCAGAGATTCTGTACAATGTGCGATATTTTGTACATACCGTATTTTAAGGTTTCCCCTCCGTTCACTCCTTGCCAATAAATCATCAGTATCAGTTGCAAGATCATGGTGGCATTATCTCTGCTTGAGCGCTCCTGTTTGCTAGAGCAGAGTACTGACAAATTCTGTTATTCAGTTTTGTTTACTGTGGATGCGTATGTTATTTGAGGTTAAAATTCGAGGTTGATGTTAGTATTCTGTAGTAACGTGTAAAAGCACTACAGTACCGTTTGTAGTCGTACTTATTATATTTGCTATACATCTTACAGAATCATGGAACCCATGGATAATGCTACTAATTTTTATATGAAGAAAATTTTGGAGCACCACCGCGAAGTTAATAAAAATGAGAGACAAATGAAACGAGATACTGTGATTAATAAACGTAGAGGCATATTAGGTAGTATTTCATGTGCAACAGAAACCTCGATTACAATTCAACAAGTGATAACTTTAGCTTCGAAGTTAAAGTTAAAAAATCAAGTTGGCGAGATAGATTTGAACATTCTTAGCCGTTCCTTCATACAAGACGACCGTAATATTGATGCGTTTCTGAAAGTAGATGGAGCAATTCAAGGTTTAGTAAGAGAATTGTCAGGTAAATCGATTATTTAAATATTTTTATCCTTGAATATTAAATTTTTTTTGCTCCTATAGGGCCAATTTAAGGCAACGTCAGGTGACGTTTCTGGAAGCTCTTTTTGCAGCCCACATTCTCAGCATTCGTTTACTGTAAGCTTTTCTCCTTTCCTCTGTCTACCGGGTGTCTGTTTTTCCACTTCATGGAAGCCCTTAAAGTCCGTAATTATTTAGTATGAATATGGTTTGGTTCATTAATTTTTCTCAATATCCTTTGTGACTTTAAAAACCATCTATCCAAACCTTAGGTCTATTGTTTAGTGTTTTTATGAAAGTGTTCGTAAAATTTTAGTCTTTCTAATTTTTCATTTTCCTTGTACAGTTTTTCTCAATCTCGTAACCTATATCGTCTGTCTATCTTCGGACCCATTATCTTTAAGAGTACCTTTCTCTCTGTTTTCTCTGCTTCTTGTAGGCCAGCCTTCCTGGTCATTGTAAGGCATTCGCGTACTGATACATAATTCTATTTCCCATTCCTGAATAACTTTTTCCTGGACATCGTTAAAAAAAAACAGATGATAGTCCATCACCCTGCCTAACGCCAATTTTTAATTTCAAACTCCAGAGATTTTACTTCTGATCGTGTCTATTTTAATATCTCCTTAATGATTGCTGTTGTTTTTAAGTCCACTCCAAATTCGTATAAAATATATACAGTAACGTTTCTCAGTCGATTGAATCATAAGTTTTCTTAAAATCAACACCACCACTATACATGTCTTTAAATATAACTTTCCAGAGTTCATTTTAGGTTCCCTATGGTTCTGCACAGGATTTTCCTTTCCTGAACCCAGTTGATATTCACCCAGTTTTTGATCTACTTATTCTTCTAGTCTTGTTAAAAGTGCTTTTGTATATTACAGATAAAACTGAAATTCTGCAGTAATTGTTTATATTCATTTTTATGCAGCAGATGTATCAATACAGTTTTACATTCATTGAGTATCTTCTCAGTTACCCAGATCTTTTCCATTTCTTTTTTAAGAGCTCGGGTAGTTACTTATCCACCATTTTTCAACATTTCTGCAGTATTCAGTTTTCTCCTGCAGCTTTGGTGCTTTTCAGTTCTATGACTTTCCTCCGAAGTTCTCTTGAAATTGGTAGAGATGAATTTTTGTTTTTTTACTTTGATTTTTTTCTTGGCCATTTCTCTTTGGGTTCTTCACAATTCAGTAACTTCTCAAAATATTCAGCTAAGATCTTGCAATTTTGTTCACAGCTAGTGTACCATTCTCTTTAAGAAAGCATAAGCTTAAACGGTTGATACTTTGTCAAGTGTTGTTTGAACTTTCTGTAGAAGTTCTTACTGTTGTTTTTCTTGACGTCGACTCAATGCTTTGAATTTCTTCCAAAAACTGATTTCTTTTGTCTCGTCGAAGTAATTTTGTTGTCTGTTTTCAAACTTCCTTGTATGCTCCACTTTTTCCTTCTGTTATCAAGCCTTTTTATTTGAATACCAAGCTTTGAAGGCCATTGCCCTCTTGTCAATTGTCTCATCACTGTCCACCATCTGTGCTTAACGTGTTCTACGCAGTGGTGCCAATTAATTGGCAATGTTAACCATGCTGCTGCAAATTCCTTCCCAGGTTTTTATTTTCCTTTCTTGAAGTATTTTTTGAAATTCTAACTTTTAATTCTTTAGGTTTTTGGGATCAATTGTAATTATTTTCTTCTGAGACAGTCTTTTTCTGTTTAGTGGGAGAGGGTTAAATTTTATACAGGTTAGTAGTAGTCTGAGTTGAGATTGGCACTTTTCCACACACATTCATAATTTCATTTGTGATTTTTTCCGAGATTGCAACGTGATCTACTTGGAATTCACCAAGTTTTCCTCCCAGAGATTGCCATGTTTTCTGTTTCCTCGGGAGTTTCTTGACATTAATGATCATCAATTTAAGATTAAACGTTTCAAATTATCAAATTAATCTTATACTGTTCCTGTTTGTTTTCTTGTGTGCCAGATAGTCGCCTACAATCTTCCGGAACTGTTTTTTGTTTCCAATTTGTGCGTTGAAATAACAAACTAAAATTCAGAAGTTCTTATCTGTTACTTTCGTTTTTTCATTCTCTAGTTGGTCGTTCAGGAGAAAGGTTCCACTTTTTCTGGATTTGCCTGGTTGTCCGCGTTGATTGCGACATGTGCTTAAAAATTATGTAGGGTATCTCTTATTTCTGAACTTCATTGTTAAAGACAGATCCTTTGAGAAGGCGAGTGGAACTCTATTATGGAGTCAATGATTCATTTAGTTGCACAGAATGCTGTTCCCAGTTGCTGTAGGTTACCTCCGATTCTTGATTCAAGTTGTCGTTCGAATATCCTGTAGTTCATAGAATCAAAAGTGTTTGCGTCAGTAAAACGCGTCTCTTGTAAAGCGAGTATTATATTTTGTTTCTCCATCTCATCCAGTGTTCGCTTTAATTTACCTGTCTGCAGAAGTGTCTGTATGTTGATTGCCCCAAAATAATGCCGCTCCATGGTTTGCAAGTTGTTTTTCTTCATTCTTGTCTCGTTGTTTGTAGATCTTCCAGAAGCCTCTGACTCATTCGTTCATGTTGGTACAGGCTCCTCAGAATCCAAAGGTTTGTGAGCGCTGCATGAAGTGAGGTGGATTCCTACCTGTGAGGGTGGTTACCACTTGGGGTAGTTCTATTTAAGAGATATTCCATCAAGCTTTCTACAGTTAGCTGAAAAATAAATTTGGTGGAATCTTGCTCTACCTAATTAGCAGTATTTAAGAGCCATTCCATCATGTGGTCTAAGGTCACCTAAAAATTAAAATGGTGGGATAGAGTAACCTTGCTCTACCCG
The DNA here is from genome assembly GCA_035578175.1 of Catonia carolina. Taxonomy (NCBI): domain Eukaryota; kingdom Metazoa; phylum Arthropoda; class Insecta; order Hemiptera; family Achilidae; genus Catonia; species Catonia carolina. The sequence continues at coordinate 356,259,051 of JAQMRL010000001.1, forward strand.
ATTTTGCACTACGGTTGCAAGCCATAGGATCTCCTCTTCAGTTCAGTAGAGCAGATTCTCTACCTATCCAAGGCCACGCACATGGAGCGGGCACCTCAATACTGTAATAGCTTACCGACCATCTCTGACAAAAGAATTTGCCAGTTTTGATTGCTCCAAATGCTTTTTGGTGCAGGAGAATGAGCCCCATTAAAATTTATTGTCTTCTTTTAATAAATTTTTGTTACATTACTGGAGTCTCCTGTGCATTCTTTACAAATCTGTGACTCTTGATTATCGCTGCAGATAATCAAATGATTTTAAAAACTCTTGCAATTGCTAGCCCATGAAGTGTTGTGTATCCCTTGTTACAGTTTTTATCAAGTTTGTTAATGAAGTAGCTATCAGGGTCTTTTTTTATTTATTTGTTTGGTGTGGTATCTCAGCTGAAGTCTTTTTTCAATTTGGGTTAATCAATAAAGAATTTGGCAGTGGAACTGAACGTATTTCCTGACAGTAACCATAACGTAGATGTATATATATATATTTGTTTTTATAACTGCATCCAGGAGACTACAGAAGGGAGTATAGGACATGACCAAGATATAAGTGAAGTTGCTGTTTAAGGTGAATTTTTAATTCAGTTAATACATGCACATTATGATAGTTCATGGGGAAGGTTAAATCCATGGTCACTAAAGCTTGCTCAGTAACCACTTGACCAGAATTAGATCAAATTTTTAATGCACTTTAATGCATTTACAAAAATAATTGTGGATTGTTATTTTTGAGAATGAATATTGATTGGATTTATATTGTTGATTGCCGAATGTGTTTTGGTTTCAGGTTCATGTTCACAAAGTCAATTAGCAGCTACTGAATGTGTAATTAATTTAGCATTAGGTGATAAAAGACATAGTTTCAAAGTTGCTAAATTTACTGGTCTATATTTGATCAATCATCTTCAAGGAATGAATATAAATTTACAGGTAGGACTGTGTTATTGGTGGAGTATTGTTAAGCCAGTTTCTTTAAAAATTCATCTTATCTTGTACAATAAATAAATGGAATTGTGTTTTCTTATTAGATTATTAATTCATAACACTTTATAACATTATTCATATATCATTATCATATCATTCATAACACATCCTCCTTAAAATATTAGAATGTGTTCCAGGAAAATAGACCTAGTGGTTTTTTTAATGATTTGGATATTTACTTGTTTTTTTCTTTAGAATGCCAGTTTATGGGCGTTAGGAAATCTCGTTGGAAGCGATGAAAAAACATGGGATCTTTTGCGTACCCAAGGATTGTTACAGTATTTATTAAAGTTTGTAGATTATCCTACAACAGAAATGGAAGAAAATGTTCTGTATGCTCTAATTCATTATGTTACTACTGGTTTCAACTATATTGAGTAAGTATGTCGTTGCATTAATTTACTATCATGCAGTGTTTATTTTTTGTAAGTTTTTTTGTTAATTATACTACTAGTTTTAACTAAACCCGAGAGGTAAGTTGGTTGTTTCATTGGACAGTACATGTGTACATGTTACCTTTTAGAATTCAATGCTCATAAAGTTTATACAACTAATAAGCCTCAATCGAGAGCAGGTTAAGCTCATTAACAAAGCCAGACCCAACTAGTCTATGGCAGCCAGTGTGGTTGCGTAATGCCTCGAGTGAAGATTCATATTTTACAAAAGCCAACAGCTTAGTGAAACAAAGCAGGGAAGAGTTGGAAAGGAAGTTGGTGGGTTGCAATACAGTAATTGGTGGTTTAAATGATGAATCTCGCAAGATAGGGTGCAGAAAACAAACATAGATGACTGGGAGAAAAGTAACTATATAACCCAGTAGCAAGTGGCGTTAACAGTCTGTATTATGAAACAATTGAAAAATGAAATTTTTGTTATTTTTTAAATAACCGTCTTGAGATTTTACTCTGAAATTCTTACTATTTCACTGTTGGACTGCCGCTTAGTCTTTTCCCCATCCATCTCCAAGTACAGGCCGCATTGGTGTAGTTGGTAACGTGCTCGCCTTTCATCGTGCGGTCTTGGGTTCGAATCCCATTCAGGCACGACATATTTTCATACGTTACAAAAAATCATTTCATCCTTCACCATCTGCATTAGCAGTAATTGCAGACCAGTTGGACGTTAAACAAAAAAAAAAAATCCAAATAAAGGATCCTTTTAGGTAGTCCTCCATCGTACTGACATGATGAAGTCATTGTAGCTATTTGTCCATTTCTCCATATTAGACTGACCATCCCTGATTGATCCTTAATCATACAATTTCTCATTCTATCTCTTTATGTGTTTCCTAGCATACTCCTCTTGGAGTTCATTTCTGGCACCTGCCTTCCTTCCACCTGTCCATTTTTCTACTGCATAAGTTAGTTTTAAGAGGGTTTTTAAAATTCAAAAGAAAGGTATTAGGTGTACGGTGGGAGCTAACCAGCTCACCTCATGCAGAGCACTATTTAAGGAGCTTAAATTATTTAGGTACCTACTAAATTAAGAGTCAATTAAATTGCCTCACTCTTAATTCTGAATCAAGGCTCTACTGTTCACTGTTTCAGACAAACTTTTTTTGTGAATATTTGTTAACTAATGTATTCCTTTTTGTGTTTTAGGAGATTTGATTTTTTATTGATTGCAAGATCGGTAATAAAGTTGAGGAGTTATAAGCCAGATGTATTGTGGCTTTTGTACCTTTTGTCTTGTTCTGGTCATTGTGATAGTATGTTGGCAGAAAAGATGTGTAGTTTCTTAGATACCCTAAGTAAACCAATAGAACATCATGTTAAAAGTGTTACAGCAAGTGTTAGAATTCTAGCGAATCTGATTTCTGAAGAAAGTGGTTGTTATGCTGAACTTATAATTCATAATTTTGATGGATTTTATAAAAGACTCGAGAATTTAATTAGAATTTTACGTGAAGGTTTGGGTAATTTTCCTCACTTACTTAATGAGATTCGATGGTTAGTTGGAAATTTAATTCACCATCCTTCTGGAAGTGTGAAATTTAAATGTCAGTTAATTGGTAAGGAACTAAATAATTTAGTAATGCTACTGATGTGATCATTTTGAATTGTATTTTGTAATTTCATTAAAAATACATTATTGTGATTGAATATATGTGGTTTTCTTTAAATTTAACCTAATGTGGATAATTTTCATTTCTGTGTTCTTCGGTTCAAAGTTAAAAGTATTGTTGACAAAATTTAATTTTATTTAAAAAAATTTGGTGTGAAATGCTTGCATGACTTTCTCTTGCAATGTAAGTAATGAAACATATAACCCATGTTTAATTATGAGTAAACAATGTAAAATTAAAAGCCTAACCTAATTTTAATCACGCGGGACCGTAAATGAAAATCAGTCTTTATTTAGACTTTAGAATACAGAAAATCACTTGTTGCTAAACTAGGCTCTGTAGAAAAAAATGGTTGAAATAAAAGTTGTAGGTTTTTTATTTTGATTATAATTGTTGATTATAATGTAGTACTACTTTAGTCTTAAAGTGCCAACAGGTCGCAATCTTAAAAAAAATCACATTTTTACCGATTGAGCAAAATACAGAAAATCACTGAATGATCCTAGAAGTGTTGCAGAAAAAAATTGAAATAAAAGTAGTAGGGTTTTTAATTTATTACAACTTTGAAAATGATTGTTTTTGCCCTAAAATGCTTATTAAAGCCACAATCTTAAAAAATAAATTTCCCAATAGAGTGCAGCCTCCCTCCCAATGATTTCAGCAGACATGTCGCTTACCCTATCTTGCAGATTAGAGCTTAAAAAATTTAGTAAATGTAGTGATGTTTAAAAAAATCATAGGACCCTCCTAGTGGTACCTGACTGAAGTTTTAATTTTTGTATACTATTCCATTCATGAGATATTCTGTTCTCACACATACTCACAGACAAATTCATAGCTGGAAGCCAGCTTTAATAATGTCTTAAATTAATGTTTTAAGGTTTAAAGTTACAGTTCATTAAACTTTAAAAGGGGGTGATGATAATCATACTGAAATTTTAGTCTTATATTTTGTTTTTGATGTTAATGATCTTAGTAATTAGTGACTCAACTGACTCATGCCGGCCGCATTGGCAAAGTTGGTAACGTGCTCGCCTCTCATCATGCGGTCTTGGGTTCGAATCCCATTCAGGCACGGCATTTTTTGATACGTTACAAAAATCATTTCATCATTCACCATCTGCATTAGCAGTAATTGCAGAACAGTCGGACGTTAAACAAAAAAAAAAAAACTGCCTCATAGAAAAAAAACAGGGTTAAATAAAACAGGTAAAATTGGGTTGAGCATTGTAATTAATACATGGTATTTAAATAAAATTAATTTAGAATTTATAACTGTCACAAACTTTGAGTATTCTCAAAGATATAGTATACTCAAAGGTAGCAAACCATCAAAATCTGTAGAATACTTCAGTTAATTATAAAGCCACAAGAAACAGCTGGGACAGTCAAAAAGAAGAAAACAATTGAATTGTTTAAACTGGTGATGTTGTTTAGTCAGTGGTTAAAACAGTTTTAACAAACTTTACTGATTTAGATAAGTTTATGTGAAATAAAATGTCTATCTTTATGATTATTGGGAAATTTGGCTGCAGAACATATGCAACAGCAGAGTACTTTGCCAGGCATTTAACTCTTCAAATTCCTAGTGTTAGAATGAAATCACAGTCTTTTCCAGAAAATGATTTTGAGGTTAATATATTACAAAGTAAATTAGCTTTATTCCTCTATAAAATTAAAATAGTGAGGTTGTCCGCCTTTGTGGGATAGTGATTAGTGTGCTAGCCTACCAAGCAAAAGGTTCGGAGTTTGATTCCCAGATAGGGTCTGGAAATTATGCCAAAACCCAATTTTTCATACCCCAATGTTGTTACTAATAAAACCAAAGTAGTTAATGCAACTTAAAATAAAGTAAAAAAGTGCCGTAATATTGAAGGAGACCGATGAATACCTTGACTTTTTTCTATGCAGTTTTAAAGAATATAAGATACATAAATTGATTAATGGACCAAATTACAGCGTGAAAGATTTTATTCACAACTAAAAATATGAAAATTCAAATAGTGTACTTTCCCTCACTCATATGAAATACAACAGGTAAGGAAATTAATGTTTTGGTTTTCATGTCAATTTTTTGCAATTGAGTTTTCACTGGTAATAAATGTCTTCTGGTCACCTTAACCCAAAAAACTTGTTACCAATTGATCTGTGTGTGTGCGAACTAAATAACTCAAGAACAGAAAATCATATATAGTTGAAACTTGGAATTTGTACTACAAGGGGACCTGGTACAATATTTTTATCAAAATTGTTCTACTGGAAGAAGTAGCGATTGATTTGAACAATTTTTCACTTTTTTGCAATTTTCTCAAACAGTTCTTACGATTCTGTTTAAAATCATCTCTTACTACAATTTTTGTGTTTTACTTGATATGGTAAGCGACATGTCTGCTGAAATTTGTGGAGAAGCAGGGAAGCTGTACTCTATGAGTAAAAATGGTTTTTTTAAGATTGCGGTCTTAAGGCCGTGGCCAGACAGCAAGCAGGTTAGAGCAGGCTAGCAGTTCAAGCAGTGGAGCAGCATTGAGCTGAGCTAGTACCGTGGCCATACAGAAAGCAGTCAGCTGCTAACAAATTTTTAATCTTCTTGTCACTTGGTTCAGTCATGCCTCCTGTTTTGTCTCGATTTGTGATGTTATTACTTCATAAAATCCTCTATGTTAATGGAAATTGGATGTCAATGAATTTGGGTGCATCCAGTAAATCTACGACGTCATGAATTTTGTAAATTTCATCATCTATATGACGAATTAAAAAGTAACAGAATGAAGTTTTTTTAATTTGTGCGCATGTCTTATCGGAACTTTTTATTTAGGTACTTTTGGAAAAATTGCAACAAAAAGTTCAAAAAATGGATGTAAATTATAGAGAAAGCATTCAACCTTAAAGTATTCAATACTTTAAGGTTTGTGCGCAATTCATTTCTAAGTTTTCCAGGTTTGATTAATTATATAAATTATTATGGGTTATAATTCCTTATCTTACTTCCCACGCTATTTTAGTATTTACTACTGTATTGTGCGTATTATTAGTTTTTATTCATGAAGAGCCTATAGAATTGCATCCTGTAGCTTGTAATAATTTAAAATTTTATTTGTTCACCTTATTTTTTTATATAAGCTGCTATTACGTTTATTTAATTAAACTGAAAGCGTTAAGGTGATTTTAATTAATTAAGTGATAGCAACTTGTATAAAAAATAAGGAGAGCAAATAAAACTTTATTTTTGAAATTCTAAATTATTAGTTTGAAATTCTTATCCAAGACATCCCCCAAAATGGCACGTTTATATGCAACCGATGTTAGTGATTGTGTCGAAATCAATGACTGATAAATTAATGTATGCAATAACAGAAAGGAAAGTGAATTTAGATGTGAGCTTGTAAGCTGGTAAAATCAAACTAGTTTGTTTTTAAGCAGGTTAGAGCATTAAGCAGTAGAATAGTAGAGCAGGTCCTGCGTATGGTGTGGCCACGCGTATTAACCTGCTTAACCTGCTTGCACGCTCAATGCTGCTACAACCTGCTTGCTGTTAGGCCGCAGCCTAAAACTAAAATATAATAATATGCATTTTAGAGCAAAATGTATATAAAGTTGTTGAAAATTGCAAAACCTGCAACTTTTATTTCAAACGGTATTACTACAGAGCTTAATTTAGCATCAATTAGTGATTTTTCACTAGTCGAACTATGTTGATTTTCATTTAGTGTCTTCCACTTATGATTAGAATTAGGTTATTTTTCAATTTACATTGTTTACTCACAATTAAACTTAAGTTATCTTTTTAGCTATTTACATTTGGAAGAGTCTTGTTGTGTTTCTTTACAAATTTTTATAGGTTAGGTTTTTAAATTTTAATCAATTTTCCTGACCAATTACTTAAATTTTGAAGGAAAGGTTGTTCAGCGGTCTTCTTATTTTTTAGATTTTATTTTAGTTTGTTTTAAGTTACATCAACTGCATTGGTTATGGGTGAATAGGCCTATTATGGTTCGCAGTAACAGAATCAGTGGGTTTTAATGTTTAGTAATTCCAGACCCTGGTTGGGAATAAAACCTAGAACTTTCTGTTTTGCAGTGGGCAGTGCAGCCTAACACTCTGTCCATTGAGCTATGGAGGTGGCCTTATTTAAATTTGTTAATCTCTAAAGATGATAAAAAATTTAGCATAATTTTGAGGTTAGTAATTGACTGTAGGCTTATTTGCTTTTTTTCTGGTAAGACTATTATTTTAATCGCTGGGTTTCATGATTGCAAAGTGAGCCAAACCCATATGGCACATGGCAATTGGGAGTTGTGAGTCATTGCAAGATACTACTTGTATAATGGACTATTTAGTCTATAAACACATTCAATAAACAGCCAATAGGTACTATACACTCAGGGTGAGACAGGTAGTGATAATATTATTCCTGTTGAATGGAGAGTGTGCCGGATGAAATGGCAGCTTTTTTCACAACTCTTGAACAGTTGGTCAAATTTCTTAATAAGAAAAAATAAAACAATGTTTGAATCCTTAAGTCGTGAAAAGAAGTAGCAGTCTATTACTTTTCAATAGAAACAAGTATAAACGTTGTGATTTCCTATACATTACTTTTAATATATTACAGGTTATGATCAGAAATTTCTGACTTAACATAAGCGACATTACTTATGATAAAATTCATAAGTAATAATATCTAGTGTTTGCCAAAGTTTGGTATTTTGCCATCTGGCCAATGACAACATTTATTTAGATGCTGTCGCCTAATTAGGTGACAACATCTAAATTATTGGTCATTCACTGGTTTCTTCTTTATAATTAATATTATTTGTAAGAAATATGGTAATAACAGAAGAAACCAGTGAATGACCAATAATTTAGATGCTGTCGCCTAATTAGGTGACAGCATCTAAATAAATTTTGTCATTGGCCAGATGGCAAAATACCAAACTTTGGCAAACACTAGATATTATTACTTATGAATTTTATCATAAGTAAGGTCGCTTATGTTAGTCAGAAATTTCTGATCATATCCTGTAATATATTAATAGTAATGTATAGGAAATCACAACATTTATACTTGTTTGACCTTAATTATTTATACCTTGACAAATTAAAGACTGCAGATGAAGGTGGAGCATAGTGGCCTAAAACACAGCACATAGCCAATTGACTATTGTCAAATAAAGTGTTGGCACGTTGTGTTGTCGCTGTACCACAGTTCACGTTACTAAAAATTTTGGATTCAATCTCCTTTAATTATCACATGAATTTTTGAAATCGTATAATCTATAAGTTGAAGAATTAAACAACAAACCAAGATGAAGATTTTAATGCAAGTTTCATGTCAAAATTAAGGGAATCCCAACTTATTTCTGATGTGTGACAAAGCGAAGTGGCAACCTCTTCCCGACCTTGCTGTTATTGGCTAGATCTCATCTGCAGTCTTAAATTTGTATTATGGGTTTAAATACATTTATCTAAAAAGTACAGTACAAGGCAAGATTCAGGGGAAGAGAGATGTACAAAGAGGAAGAATTTATTGGTTGAAGAATCTTTGCGACTGGTTTCGTTGTACTGCAGCGGAGCTGTTCAGAGCTGCAGTGACCAAAGTCTGAATAGTCATCATGATTGCCAACCTTCAGTCGGAGAGGGCACATTAAGAAGATCTTAAAAAGTCTTTGCACAGACATTTTTATAAATTTTTGAGCTTGTAAGTTATTTAAAATTAAATTAAGATAAAATTTAATATTAAAATCAAGTTAATTTTAATATATTGACAGAAGAAGTTATTTCTGGAAAAATATTTTGTTATTAGGAAATATTATCAAAAATGAGATCTATCTTGCATTGTGAACACACTGGATCTCCATTGATATGGAGAGATCTACAAGAGATTGGTACTAGCCCTTCATACATTGGTGGGATAAGCGAGTTCTTTGATTTCTGTAAGGAATATTATGATGTTATAATGCCTGTCAATCCTTATCAAGCATTTTGTATCACAGAAGAATGCAAAAAGGTAATACACCAATAATGTTATTATGTTAAGGCTTCGTAAAGATTTTGTTAGACTTAAATATTTGAAAATAATCTGTTTACTAGAGTGCCATTAGAATTATCATAAAATGATGAAGTGATACTGAATGATGAAGTGAAGATATCTTCTGTAAAAGTTTTAATAAAATTAGTTTCAATTTTTGTGTTTTCTTTTTGTACAGAGTGATTTTTTAGTCCTGTTACCCAATTGTTAATGGCCGATAAATTTTTGTTCTAAGAAAAAGAAATTTTGTTTTGTGATACAAAGTTGGTAGCCCTAATCAACCGGTATAGATACGGCAGTCTGAGTTGATTCTCTTTGAGCTGTGTAAATTTTTGTGCCGTTTCCGGCCTTGTTACAAACAGAATGTCTTTTACCCTAGAACAATCGCTTGTTTAAATCTGGAGGCTGAAGCTCTTGGACTAATCGTATGCGATGCGGATACAATTTCAATTTTTAGCAGCTTTCTGAACACTCAAATATGACAAACCAACTTACGAGGAAAGTTTTCGTTATTTTTTCTGTGGGTAATTGAGCAATCTAGTTTTCACATCCTCTAAAACCTTATCTGTCAAGAGGGTTGGTCGACCACTACGTTTTCTGTCGCAAACTCTACCGATCCCTCGAAACTGTTTGTTGGCCTGGAAATTGACATTTTTTCTGGTGAAGGAACACCAACAAATTTAATTTGAAACGATTCTTTTACACTCGTTTATGATTTCGTAGCAAAATATTGTTCAAGAATGAAAAGTCGTTGTTCTAGGGTAAAAGATCTGTTGGTAACACGACCGGGAACGGCACAAAATTTTACACAGCTCGAGGAGAATCAACTTACACTGCCATGTCTATACCGGTTGAGTAGGGCTACTAACTTTGTACTTTGTATCACAAAACAAAATTTCCCTTTCTTAGAAAAATTACCAGACATTAACAACTGGGTAACAGGACTAAAAAATCATTCTGTATAATCTGATGATGGTGGATCCACTGAAGCATGTGAAAAATTGGTAATTGTGAAGAATAATATGTAAAAGTAAGATCAAAGGAGCCAAAAAAGAATGTTAGTGAACGATTTATGGTATCTTTACATTTGTATTAATTGAAGGGGTTGGGAGAAGCCAGTGCTTACCCACATCAACATAATATTACGCAATGTCATTTTAATTTACTGAAATTTAAAAATCATGTTTTTAAATGTTTGTAAAACATTTGTTTTTTCTGTTAATCTAGGTTCTTAAGATCGTAAATACGATCCTGGTAAGATCCTGTTTAAAGCGCGTTGAACATTTTATTTTTACAGAATATTTAAGAAAAATCATGCTGGAAATTTTGTGGGTTGGCACTTTCTTCTGCCGAACCCTTCAATTATGTGCTGCAGGATGACACACGCGCGCGCACACACACACTCACGCACGCACGTACGCGCGCGCGCACACGCGCACACACACACACACACTTCTACTAATACATGCAATAAACATTTAATTTTACAGAATTATTGGAGAGAATCAATGAAACAGGCTAAAGAACACACAGCTAAAAAAATTAGCCGGATTTGTATAATAGGAGCGGGAAATCCAGCTGCTAATTTGCTTTCTTTGGAAATTATTTTGGATAAATTTATGTACAATAAGGATGGCTTAGAACTAAGGCTACATGACTATAGAGAAAGTGAAATGAACAAACTGGAATCTTTGAAATGGGATCTAGAAGCTGTTGAATGTCCAGATATTTGTAAAAGAACTATACTTGTTATTGATGACCTGTATGATGCAGTTAAAGGATGTAATTTATTAATTATAATGTGTGAAGCTGAAAGGTAGGTAGCATTTCACCCAATCAGATTTATCAAAACGTATTTACCACAGATTTCTTTTATTTAACCTATTTATTTACAATTAGCACTTACAATGTGGCTTTAAGTAAATCATTATAACAAAACGAAGGTGACATGAATTGCTAGACAGCCTTTGCTGTCACTCAACTAAATAAAATATTATAAAATAAAGTTAATAACAAAAAAAAGTTGCAAAGAATGTGTACAAAATAATCAATAACAATGTGAATAACAGAAAAGTAATAAATTAAATTTTGAAATTTCACTTAAGATTAAAAAGTAGTAATGAAGATGAACGGTGAATTTAATCTTGTGTATGGATTAAAAACATTGGTCTAGTTCGAGGATGTGATATCTTTTGAGGCGGTTCGTTTCCTCACTGTTGTCCAGCAAATTGAATGCTAGCTGGTTCTGGTAATCATTTAACCTTCTGATACGGTACGGATATGAAGATGATCATGCATTTCTGAGTATCTTATAAACCACCCAGCATTACTCGTCGATCTTAAGACTTTATTTTGGAGGAGTTGTATTATTTCTAAATTCTTGGATTTGCTGGATGTACCCCAAAGTTGAGCTCCATACATCCAAACGAGCCTAAAAATTGTGTTATAGATCAAGACCTTATTTTCAACAGATAATTTTAATTTTCTTCCTAATAACCAGTTAAAGTTCATGTATTTTAAATTAAGCTTATTCCGTTTACATACTATGTGATGTCGCCAAGTTAATCTCCTGTCAAGATGTAAGCCAAGGTAATTCACGTGATTTTGTTGATAATATAAATTAATGTAGTTGTTGAAAAAGATGGGTAAATAGAACATCATTTTACGCAGTACAATTTTCAAACAAATTAAAAAAATATTGATTGTTTTTTAGCCAGACCAATACGAAAGACTATCTATTTTCACAACTCAGTATTTGTAATCAGAAAATTATATTTCTTCTTACTTATTACCATGTAAGATCTTCACTTACAAAGAAATTTTTGTTATGCGTCCTGAAGCCCGTAATTAATCCTATTATAAAAATACTATAATTTTCACTAACATTTATAGGTGCTATATTATTCCTTTAGGGACCATTATTAATGAGGTATGGGACAACTCAAAGGAGATACAATATTATATTGGAAAGGCCAGAGGGGTTTTCAATGCAATGGTTTCAGTGTTTTGGAGCCATGACCTGACATTGAGCACCAAATTATGGCTCATCAGATGCTATGTGTCTTCTGTTCTGTATGGTGTTGAGACTTGGACCTTGAACAGGGCAACTGCACACTGGCTTGAGGCTTTTGAACTGTGGTTATACAAGAGAATATTGAGAATTTTGTGGATGCAGAAAGTCACTTATGTTGAAGTTTTGTTGAAAATTAACACGGGTCTGGAATTGGTCAAAATTGTTAAGTGGCTGTAAGCTGCAGTACCTCAGTGATATGAGAAATCAAAAAATATATGATCTACTGCAGCGTATCATGCAGGGGAAGATAGAGGGAAAGAGTAATCCTGGTTGAAGAAGAATTTCCTGGTTCCCCAATTTGAGGACCTGGTTCAATAAGAGCTCCACAGAATTGTTCTGGATTGCGACTAATAAGGTCAAATTAGCCAAGATGATCGCCAACATCCGAACTGGATAGGCATGACAAGAAGAAGATATCCCTTTTTTCCATGATTTCATTTCTTGAACTTAATGTCTCAGTGGAACTGCCACATTAGAGTATACAAATTACAAAATTGAAAAATATTTTGATTTTCCACTGAAATATGTACAGTTCAACTCAAATAAGAATGAATGCATGAGGAATGTGGCTGAGTTTTGCCCCTCTTCTACCCATACTGTCAGCAGTAGTATCGAACTGGGTGTTCAAAAAGATTTACAGTCATTCTTAATACCACCATATAAATTTTCCGGCTGGCATTTTTTACCAGTAGTTGAAAGTCTTGTTCCTGGAGTAGAATCAACATTCCTTTTTTTCTGATATTTGAAATTGTATGTTTTAATAAATTTGTGTAAAGTGCCGCTCTTTCTGTGTCGTTCGCTACTGGCAAGCCAGTTTTTTGTCCAAGGCCTCTTCATCATGTACCTACCTTAATAACTTCACTTGTCATTTTTTGTGCTTCGTTGTGTATAAGTTTATCTTAGTTGAAACTCTCTATGTTTACGTTGTATTCTTATGCACTGATTGCACTATACTATTTTAACTGGTATGTACCGTAACCGAAATCAATAAAACATTTAATATAAAATCACTTACACATGAGTATATGTACAAACTAAATATTAAACAAACAAAATAAGGGAAAATATGTAGTATACGATGACATACTACTGAACCGAATAGATACAGTGGACTGAATAGACCTAGAATTTCTTATTCCTTTTACAAAGGACCAATAATTATTTATAAAGACTCAAAGACTTTTCGGTAACCCAGTAGCGTAACTAGTGAAAATGTGGTGGTAATAACGCATGTGCAGAAAAATTTGCATTCATTCTATACGTAGCCGAACTGTATGTTGAAAAAAATCATAGAAAAAAGGAATTATGTAGCAGCTATAAAAGGTTAGTGAAAATTACAGTATTTCTTTACAATATTATTAATTACCAATACTTCATTCCACTTTTGTAAAAAACTTTTTGTCATATTTTGGAAGTAAGAAATATTATCACAGTACATGTTCTACCTCCACGGTGCAATGGTAGAGAACAGTAAACTGTTTTTGACCACAAAGCTAAAAGTCTCTGGTTGGATTCCTTCTGAGCGTCTACAAATCTGTATACAAATACAAAAGTCCTCACTGACTTTTTCTTATGTCCGACTGTTTTGCTCATTGTTGTTGTTTAGGTCAACAGCCGAAAGGCTGGTTTGAACCTCTAGAGGTTTTACTAAGTAAAACGAAGAGTGAGGTGGTTTACCATTGCCTTCCTCACTGAGTGGAAAAGTACGCTTATAAGCATGCCGGGCCCTCTGAAAAGCACATATTTTCCACTCTGTAAATGACACCTTCACTTCATTCACCACAGGGTCTGGCTGTACAATGAAATTCATTACTTTCAGAGAAGATAACTCTGATTAGTGTCTTTTACACCTCTACCTCTTCTGTTCTTAAATGATTCAGTCATTTAATTGACTGACCATGTGATAAGAAACAGAATTATTTATTTTAGCCCTGCAACGAACAGATTGCTCATTAATTAATTACTCATTTTTTTATTAATTGATTACTCATTTGCTCAATAATAATAATAATTCTGTAAGGTCTTCTAAGATCATGCAGAATTATATACGGTCAAATCCCAGTTAACCAGACCACACTTAATAGGAATTCGGGTTACCCGGATCAGATTTTAATTGCAATACATATACTATGCATCATTTTTAGAAAATAAGGAAAATAAAGGAGCAATTCCGTTTTCCCATGATGCATAGTACAAAACATAAGTATTGAACACGCAAATTTTAATGTACAATACAGTATTAGTTATTTATTTCCATATTTAAAGTATTTTTACATTATGATAAGTTACAAATCCAGTTTCTAAAATTGAATTTCTTAAATGTAGATATCAATACGTAAAGCAGTTGCAGAATGTATGTGTATTTTTGATAAAATGATGATTCATTGAAATTTATTGAGGAAAGTGATAAAGCAAGCCCATCCAACATTTCACTAATTATATATGATGGGGAGATATAGCAGATAAGAAAAGAAACAAAACAGACAAAAATTTCTGATTTTTTAAAAAAAATAACCATTGTATTAGTACATACATACATACTTTAGCGTTTTCTTTTGTTTTATTTTTATAAAGTTAATGTATGGTTTATTATTACTTACTACATATTACGTACATTATTATATTACATATCAAAATTTTGTTAGTATGTATTGTACTGTAAGTTTATTTTGAAATTGTACATATTATATACTAAAGTAAACTGCTTATGTATTGGGTATATCTGTAACATTTTATTTTACAATATTCCGTCTTATCCAGATTTCTGCTTATTTGGATTGGAGTCTGCCCAAATTAGTCTGGTTAACTGGGGTTGCATTATACTGTACTTCAATAATTCTACTATATTTACACTTTATTTATTTTGTAGACAACCAGATGAAAGATTGGATTCATGGCTTACAAGAAATCATGATTTGATGAAAGAGCTTGGTGAACGTATTGATGAAGTAGATGTTATAACATTAAATGCTGTGGTAACAGGAATTAAACTGTTGTGTTTCAACACTAGTGTTTTACTTAAATATTGTAATATTTTAACTCAAGACCGAACAATTGCTGTTACTCACCATCTTGGTTTAGAAGCTCTTCAATATATCGCTAATGTTAGTTGGTTGGTATTTATTACATAGATTAATAATTAAATTGTAAAGAAATAAATTGACATTCTTGCTTTCATCTGGCATTTTGATAATAAATAAATAAACTTATTTCCAGAATTCAATCTAAGTAACATCACTCAAAAATAACTCATTGGTTGCTGTGTTTTTCTTACTTCAACATTCTTTCCAAAATTACTTCTCTCCTTTCTTGTGAGAAGTTGTGTTTAATTTATTCAGCCTTTTCTGAGTTCTGCAGGAATTTTCAACACAAATACTTTACATCTAAATCCTATTTAAGAGTCATTACCTGTAAACCGTAGTTTTTGCATCTCATGTTGTTTATTATTTATAGTTTGTTGCATGTATGAAATTCAAATTTAATTTTTTCTTAGTTTTTTTTCTGTTATGGATTAGTCCTGACTATTTCCGACTTGTTTGCCCATATTTTTTCTGGCCTACCCACATCTCTTTATCCATCAAGAATGTAATTTACTGCTTGTTTTAACCATCTATCCTTACTCATTCATATCAAATGTTCCTCCCATCAAGAATGTATCCATCAAGAATGTATCTTTATCCATCAAGAATGTAATTTACTGCTTGTTTTAACCATCTATCCTTACTCATTCATATCAAATGTTCCTCCCATTTCTCTCTGTATTTACAAACTGTTTCTATGAGAGAGAGAGAGAGAGAGAGAGAGAGAGAGAGAGAGAGAGAGAGAGGGGAGATGTTTAAATGGTCCTGGATTTCCTCATTTTAATGCAAGCTATCAAACTACACCCCTTAACTCTTCTCGGGAACCGCATTACCACTGCCTGGATCTCATGTTGGTCTTTTCTCCCAAGTAGCCAGGACTTACCATACAGCACTACTGGAACAGCCAAAGCTTTATAAAACTTTAAATGGGTTTCTTTCCAAACTCTTTTACCCAGTGCTCTTGCTACTATCCCACAGATGAACTGAAAAAGGTTCAGCTTATTCTTCATGTCTCCAATTCAGCCCATGTCTCAGGCACCCATTGATAACTAATTTTGTTCGAATGGAATTTTCTTCTAGAAAGCCATTGAGTTTGTTGTTAGAGCGGTTATATCAAAGTTATACTCTTGAAATATTTTACTCAAGTTATAAACCTCTTTCTGTAAATCATGTTCAGATTCTGCTGTTAGAACCTGATCAGCAAATAACAGCGTATTTAAGTATTTCCCTCCTTCTACCTTAATGCCCTTAGAGATAACTGTTTACCATATTCGAAGAGCGTCATCAATTTATATATTAAAAAGAAGTGGAGATAAATTTGTTAAAATCACCTCTTCTTGAAGGCTGGTTTCCAAAGAAATACACATTCCTAAACAAAAGAGATGAGTGTATGTATTATGTTACTCTTTTCTGCCATCCAAAAGTTTCACTTCCTTATAATTTCAACCCTTCAGACTGCAATTCCTGCCAAATAACCATAAGTAGTGAAGTTTTACTGAGATTACTTTCTCTTGAGTTGAACAGACAAAGTTACATTGGTTTGGTCATGAGTTCAGTAGGATGGAGGATGTTAGACTGCCTAAAAGGATGCTGGAGTTTGAAATGGAGGAAAAAAGATTAAGGGGCTGACCGAGTGAAGTGGGTGGATTCAGTCATGGATGAATTAGGAAAAAGATGTGATGCTAAGAGAGCAATGAAGGAGAGGTGGTTAGGTGATAGAGAGCGGTGGAGAGGGGTTGTGTTGAGCTCGACCCATGGAAATGTGGAAGAGGGGGAAAAAGATGATGATTGTAATGATGATGACATTTTCTCTATTTCAGGTCACAAAAGTGTCACCAAATGATGTATTTGGTTCCCCTGTGTGGGGTTATGTTGGTATAAATCACTTGGTTGATATATGCCACACTAAATGTTTATATCGCATCTGGGGCATAAATAAACGGCCTCGAAAAAATCCTTTGAAAAAGTATAAACGAGCTGTTATCAAATTCACTGACCCACCACCAAAAATTATTGAAAAACGTGACACTTGTTTTCGTACACATACTTGTGAATTAATGTGGCAGTGGGTATACAGTCAGAAGGTGAGTTATACATAGAACACTTCATAACCATTGGCGACCCATCAGGTCACTTTAAGATTATACTGTGACATTTTTTTAAAAATTTTGTGTTCTTTTTTGTATGTATTCTTCATAAATTTTTAATCAATTATGTTGTAAATTAAGGTATTGTGTTATTATTCATATTATTGTAAAAATATTTAATTTTTTCTCTGACCTGTTACGAATGCAATATTACTTTTTTACCCTTTAAGATCCTTTATAAGATCCTATTTCCTACTGACATGTTTTCGTAGATCCACCACCAACAGAATATGTGTAATTGAAACTAAAATTTATTAAAATCTTCAGAAGATGTTGTCTACAGTCATTCATATTGAATTAAGTTTTAGTAGTAAAATTAAAAACTATATTTTTATAGTTTTTGTTTTTTATATGAATGATTGATGATACAACATCTAAAGATTTTAATAAATTTTGAAAAGTTTAGTTTCAATTTTATGTGCTCTGATGATGGTGGATCCACCGAAACATGGCAGTAGGTAATAGAATTATTTATAAAAAGGTAAAAAAGTGATGGGTTGTTTAAGTCATCGGCTGAAAATTGGTTTGAACCTCTAGAGGCTTTACTATGTAAAACGAGGAGTGATGTTTTATATTTGAGTTATATTTTATCATTTTCTCAAAAACTGCTAACACTACAGCTTTAAGACTGGTTTTATCCAATTTTTTAGGTAATTTTTCATATAAATCTACTGTATTTGTTGCAAAAAGTAGCCCCCAAAAAATTCAGTTCCATTGTATTTCACCAGGGGAACTGAAATTGGGAAAAAAATTGAGCTGTAACTCACTAATGAAGCGTTTGTGGACATATGTTTATTTTTTTCTTATTTTTAGCTTTACAATTATGTACTAAATTATTTTACCATAATTTAGAACCAGCCTGTATATTGAAATATTAATTAACTATTTTGTGTTTGCTTTGATTTAGGTTGTTGTTAGGAAAGTATATGAATGTGATCCATATATGTCACAAGTTAATGCTACAATGCACATAATTAGGATGTGGATGAATGAAACTGGATGCAGCAATGAGATTATTAGTGTTGGAATCGTGTCTGATGGTATGTACAAAAATAGTTCATTACAATATGGTAGGATTTTATAAATTTAGTAATTCATAAATTAGTCAAGGGTTATTGTGAGGACCTGAAAGAGGGAGGGCCAGCAAGAAGGTGTAATCTTGCTACTCTGGTACCAAGGTGTAAATGTACTACTTACAAGAGAAGTTTAAAATTTTAATTTAGTGTGCAATTCTTTATATTTAAAAATGCGTTGAATTTCAAAAATGTGCATTAGAAGTTAAATTTACTAGGTTATTTTTATAGTTATCTGTTTAACTGTACTCTGGTGTGTGAATTACCATATTTGCTAGTGTATTAGACACACATTTTTCCCTTCAATAACTCATCAAAAAATAGGGTGCATTGTATAAAACGGATGGGAATTTTCCGTAACTGTTTTACTGTTTAATATAAAACATTACTGTTTCGGTCTTCAGCCGAAAGGGTTGTTTGAACAGCTAGAAGCTTTACTAAGTAAAACAAGAAGTGAGGTGGTTTACAAGTGCCTTCCTCACTGAGTCAAAAAGTATGCTTATCAGCAAGTCAGGCCCTCTAAAAAGCACCTACTTTCCACTCTGAAAATGATACCTTCACTTCATTCACCACAGGGTCTGGCTGTATACTGAAATTCATGACTCTCAGAGGAGATAACTCTGACTAGTGTCTTTAACACCTCTACCTCTTCTATTCTTAAATGCTGCAGTAATATAATTGGCTGACCATATGATAAGAAAAGAATTATTTTTTGTAGCCTGGAATTAACAGATCAAGTGCAAATAATTTAACACTCAACCTGCCTGTTATGGGCAATATATAGCATTACAAAATTCAAAATATGGTACTGTATGTACGTTGTTACCATCAAAATACTATTCAACTGAATAACCTAATTAGAATAACATAATCCAGTATCAGAGGACATGGTTTTATCTGATAACAAAGAGTCTACAATTAAGTACGGGATACAAAACGACTGATTGTCTTATTGCTGTCTGGTTAGCTATTTCTTTTGAAATGCCATTTAATGGAAATTGTATTCGCTTCCTGCGTCTGAGATAGGTACTAACTGTTTTGTCCTCTTCATGAATGGAATAAATGATGATGTCACTGGGACTAGAAATGACACCAGGGGAAAACTTAAACGTCCTGCCATAACTCAGGTCTGTGAATGGGTCAAAACTTCCTGAACAATATTGACTCCAAAATTGTTGTGAATTTTTTCAAGAAGTGCGGCATCAGCAATTCTTTGGATGGAGCTGAAGATAATTTATTGTTTGAAAACAGCTCAAATTGTTTAAACAGCTCAAGTGACTGTAACTCCAAACCGGACTGATGCGTATCGTAATACTGTGTAAGCAAGAATTTTTTCTTTTACTTAAGCCTACGTGTAATATTGATGTAGCTTAAAAAGTAGTAGCTACTGTTATGTACTATTGATATTTTTCGTGTAACAATTTTTAAGGATTATACAGGAGAGTGAAGATGAGCTTGAAAGAGCAATTTATGTAAAAGGTATAATTTATGAGTTTCGGTTACTAAATCAAAGGTTATGGCATTCAGAGGGAAGTATCCACTCTTTCGAAGATTGTTTTAGAAAATGTAGTATTAGATATAAAGTCTCACTATAACTATCTGGGCTGCGATGTGAGCTTTAATAGGGACTTGGATGAAGTAAATAAAATAAATAAATTTCAAGCTGTTTGTGGTACCATTAACAGGGCTAGAACAGAGACAGAAGTGAAGTTCTACAAGGTAATGGCAGCCCCAGTCCTTCTTCATGGAATTGAGTCATGGGTTACCATGAAACACCAAGCACCAAGAAAGTAGGTTTCAAACAGCTGAAATGAGATTGTGTGATTCTTATATGTATTTCAGGTGTTATATCTGACGACATGTCCTATACTCCTCCTGGAGTCTCCAGGGCGCAAAAAGAAAAAGAAAAAAAAAAAAAAAAGAAGATTTTTAAGAAGGGTGAAGGGCTGCTCGAGGCTGGATCTAATACACAATGAGGAAATTAGATCTGAGTTTGGTGTATTTAGCCTGAATGAAAAAGTGGAGGAATACCGTAATCGATGGAGGCAACATTTAGAACCGATGCCAGAGGAGAGAATACCCTTAAAAGTGATGGAATATGTTCCAGTTGGAAGAAGGGACATGGGAAGACCTCGAAGAGGATAGCATAGTCAAGACGTACGAGTTGGAATTGCTTGTGTTTGTACATTGTACATAAGTACAGGATGGTTTGTGAGTTTGGAACAGGCTTATGCCTAATCCTTGATAGTAAGAATAAGAAGAAGAAGACAATCTTTAAGTATCAATCTTTTGTTTAAATCACTGATTTAATATACAAATACACATTAATATTGTATTTAAAAAATATCTTTATTTATGACTATAAAATTCTCATTCCTTTCATAAAAATAACAAAATATAAAATTTAACATTAAAGAATTAAATCCTTCTTGAAAGCAGGAGTGCATCATATACACTGGCATATATGGTAATTAAATTATTAGAAATGTGGTTAATTACAATTTCACTGCAATCTGTTATTGTATTCTGTACTATTCAAAAATATGCATTTATTTAGAGTATCCCTTAAATGGTGAGCTACTGATCTTCTTCCTTATTAATTCATTTTATTATCACTATAACTGGATCAATTCAAATTTAATTCACTATTCTAGAGCAATTTCTAAAACGTACGTACTGAAAATTTTAACTGAAGATTAAAATGTTACTCATAGCTGCTGGCCTTTGTTTTTAGGGTAGAAACATTGTAATTATAATCACCTGAAAGTATAAATAGCTTGTTTTAGTGAAGCACCAGTAAGACAATAACTCATTATAAGTCAAGGATAATCCCAAATTCATGTAAAGCAAACTAATATTTAACTCGTATTTTCCAGGTTCATATGGAATTCCTAAAGGTATTGTGTATTCCCTTCCAGTTGTATTACAAGAAAGCAAATGGAAAATCTGCAATCAATTACCAGTACCTCATTATTCAATTTCTTTAAAAGATTTGATACCAACAGTACTTGTAATCAATGATAAATTTAATCTTGCTGATGACTTACCAAATTTTGAAGACTATTGTGCGTAATGTAGTTAAGATAATTTACTTATATAATAAGTTATATCTGTGTGTATAGATGTATTCAATAAAGTTTTATATAGATGACTGAAGATTTATCATCTTCTATAGATTTAAAAAAAAAATTTATTTCAAACAATATTATGTACTCTGTGGATCCACCGAAACATATACGTAAGTAATAAATAGAAAAAAATCATGGCAGCTTAAAAAAAGGTAGTAAAATTTATTTTATACATTAATTGTATAAAATAGTATTCAATAGAGTAGTTTTGTATTGTAGGGTGTCAATAAATGGTGATACAACTTAATCTCAGTTTTCTGGCCATTCAATAGTCCGATTTCTCCAGTAATTGGACTTTCCAGTTAGCCATCCTACCACTTAAAAGTGAGTGTAATATTGTAAAAATAATCATGATTTGAATTTTTATCAAAAGTATTATTTGTCCAAGCTACAGCTGGTAGTTGTTTTTAGTGGAGACACATCTGGCTTATATTGAGAAGTTGAAGAAGACCCTAACCTTTGACAGCTAACTAATTGCTAATACAGTAAAACTTGTCACTTCTGGACTAATATGGCGATCGGCTGATGCGTATATGTAAAAATCCTGGATATCACAACATCATTTATTAATCACTAGAGGATCAGAAATAATAAACACATTTGTTGTTAAGTGTTATTTTAGACGTTTCTATTGGTTTGGCATTTGCATTTGTACACTGTACGCTTTAATACATAAAAAGTGAAATTTGTTAAAAACTTAAGTACGCCTATATCAGTACATATGAGTACTATACTTGGAAAAGTTTGTGATTTTTGTCTCCTTCACACACTGCACACTTTTTTTTGGAAACCATGTCTTTCTTAAAAGCAACACGTCAGTTTCACTTGTTTTATCGTGATGTTGAACATAACCGATCAGATATTCTACAGTCTTGAATGAGAGTGACTTATTATAAGCTTGTTGATATCCTCTTTGGGTTAAAATATTTTCTCAACGCTATTGTACACCATTTTTATGATGTCACTGTCTGTAATTTTATTGACTTCATCTTCTCTTAACTACTTCTTGACTTCATCATTATTAATTTCTTCAAATCCAGGTAGGTTTTCTACAAGCTCTGCAATCTGACTCTCTTCTTAAAGACACGCGCAACCAATATTTCATCTACAACTTTCACTTTTTCATCCCTAACCATTTTGCTAACCAAAATTGAAAAATTAGTTTTGAGATATCCGGATATGGGAGAGTTTGGATATGACAGGTTATATTGTATTTTACTTAAGTTAACTTTTTGCGAGATTCCTATGAATTCCTCTACTTCCCACCTATAGCCCGACGTCTTCTATCTTCCCAGTTATCTTCCCTCTAGTGATATTCTATCCTACTATAATATGCAATATTTTAAAATATGATAAACTTGTGGAAGTAGTTGTAAACATCCTTCCAAGTTTATTGTGTGATGTAATCAAAGTCTTTCAGTGTTCAAAATCTGCTTTAAGTGAGCTAAAAAGCAAAAAAATTATGCTCACACGTATAATTTTTTAATTAAGTAAGTTTTGTAAGGACTTACTTATTACAAAAACCTTGACTCTTTCAAACAGTAATGATAAAAATTCCTAAAATTGAAATTAAGGATTTGTATTTTAACATTTTAAATTTAATAAAATAATCAGTCCATGTTTGTTACACAATCGGGAATTTTAAAAAATATTCTCTTTGTAAAATTACTGGTTCACAAAAGGTTTTTACCACAAATCATGACTTATGTCAATTTCTTTTAATAAAATATTTTCATCTTAACTTACTATATATATTTTCTTTTAACAAATATTTTCATGGATCAAATAGTAAAAAAGGTAATTTAAATGTTGTAAATTGTCTATTACCAAGTTTATTCAATAAAAAATTGTGCTAAAAACAAATAAATCTAAATTTCTATTTGCATTTATAATTAATTTTTAAAAAGTAACTTATTTGCTTCTCTGGCTTTTCCAGTAATCCAGCATACTTTTGGTTGAACACATTGAACTACTACGAATTGTTAGACTAACAAAAGACTCAAACATTTGGAGTTCAGACTTAAATTTCTGCATTGTAGGGTTGAGCAGCTTCTAATGTATGGATTTTTAATGTTGGTCGTCATTAATAAAGTTAACTTCTGAGGGGAGGTTCACTGGAGGTTTAATTATACTAGTAATGAGGTCACAGCCTGTGAAATGTTGCTATAGAAAAATTTCAGATTAAAAGATGATAGTTTTCTTATTTCAGATCTTCCTAGTAAAACTGAGAAAAATGTACAAGACTGTGTTACCAATATGATCCAGGAACAGAAAGAATTAAGAAAGAAACGTGAATTGCTATTGAACAATGCAAAATTTTTATCATTCGAGGATGAAGTTGAGCCAGAAGATCATAAAAAAGGCAAGCTAAGTAAAAGTGCAAAAGCAAATAATAAACTTAAAATTATTGAGGAATTAAAAAAAGAGCGTACAAGAATGAAAGAAATAAACCAATCAAATAAGTATAGTTGGCTAAACAAGTGGTTGCAGAAAATGAAATTACAGCAGGAAGATGGAAAAGTAGGCCTATCCAAAGAAGACATACCACCAGGCAGTGAAAAAGGAATCGAAGGTAAAGAGAGGCGGAAAAGTACAGAAAATGAATTAGAACAACTTGAAGATGAAGAAAAACTGAAGAAATTATTTGAGGTCACACCAGAGGAAGTAACAGCAGAACTGGAACAATTTGATATAATAAAAGTACTTGGTGAATTTTATGGAAATAAAATATTAAAGAAATATGAAAAACCTGTTCAACCACCTGATGAGAAAGAGAAGGACGTCTCAGTAAATGTACCATGCACTTGCCCAGAGGAACGAAGATGTATAGAAAAACCAAAAATAAAGAAAAAAAGCAATAAGAAAATCAGCAGTTAAAAATATACTATGTATTTATGAATTGAAATATATATTAATTATTAAATGAAGAATATTAATGGTGTATATTTAAGAATTGAATAACTGACTAATATATAAAATATTTGAATTACATATTTGAAATAAAATTATTAATGTCAATGTATTAATGTTGTTGTTACTGCTTGTTGTTAGCTCTCCTCTCCTTCTCCTTCCTCTTCTCTTCCTCCTTTGTTTACTTCTTCTATTCTTTAATTTTTTGACCATGTCATTGGCTTTATGTGAGAGAAGAAACAGAACTACCAGGTGAGCAACATGAAACCGAACCCATAATGTAACCGCTACCCTACAATGTTTTCATGCAGTAGTAGTATTAAAAACTGTCAATACACAAGTTTACCTCAATGCGAAATTAGCAATAACGAGAAAGAATACAGCTTCTTCCAACAAGATGGAGCAAAATGTTACATGTCAAACGTTTCACTGAATTACGTTCATGCTGCTTTCATGAATGAACGCGTTGTCAACAATGGATGGTGGCCTCCACAATCCCCAGAGTTTTCTACTTAGGATTTTTTTCTTTGGAGCTACTTAAAAGAGAGAGTTTATGCATCTAATCACAATATTGATGAATTGAAGGTGAGCATTCAACGAGAAATCAATGAAATTGACAAAGTTTTTTGTGTCAGATATCCCTCTATATAATCAGTGGAGCACAAAAATGCATCGATGCTAAAGGTGGTCATTTTGAACATCTTTTGTAACAAAAAAATAAATAAATGCAACATTTAAATTACGGTTTAATGTAATTTTTTATTTAAATTATCTGCATTATTCATATAATTTCATTACAACGTTACCTACTGATTCTGCAGTGGTTACGATATGGTTTTGGTTTTATACTGCTCACCCGGTACTTTTTGTTGCCCTGAAACCAGGAGGTCAAGTTTTATAATTCTAATAATCCATTGGTGAAAGATTTATAAAATATAATAACGTAAATATTAATTATAGAAGAAAATAAAGTAAAATTTAATTAATAAATGTAACCTAGATATTTGTGTTTATTAAGGTAATCATTTTATTATAAATTTGATTAACTTTACATGCACTTAATAATTTGCCTATAAATCTAAAACCAATCTCTAGAGTTGTGGAAAGTAACAAAATTGAAGACTTTAATATTCATTGTGTTCTTTGACTTTAAAGGTGATGAACTATTTTCAGCTTTTTATAGACGTAAATTAAATAGGTGACCATAGGTCTAACTAATCATAAACTCTTATGAAAAACAGACCTCCCGGTAGACCTAATAATTAATGAAATACTATTATTAGTATATAATTTAATAGTTACATATATGTACAAAGCAAAAATTTAAATCAGTGTGTAGTAGTTAAAATAGAAGAACTAATGCATAGGTTGTATTCTATGTACTAGTTTATACTTAGTTTAAGTAACGATGAGAGGGGGGAGTAAGGGGGTTCAATGAACCGGTTCGCGTTGGCGGCCGAGTATACCTGGCTTGCTGGACTTCGTCTCTCTGCTAGCACAATCACAGGTATGGGGTCTCTCATAAAACATTAATTTATATATTATGTATATCTGTATAATAAAAATCCAGAGTTGTATAAAAAAATATTGTATGACCTACGTTTGTAGGTTTATACATTATATAGAAATCAAGGTGAGTTGGCTTCTTTAAGGGTGGAAAATATTAAAAAGTTAGAAAACTTTTTCAATTTTCTAACGATTAGTTTTACTACTTCCTAAAACATATAAATTTCTGATAAAGAACTTTCAAGAATAGAGTTGTCGAATGAACGATTTCTGTACGTATTGATACAAACCTTTTTGAATTTAGTCCCATTATACGTGTATCACTAATTTTGGGCATCTCTAAGTAGAATTTTGTGGAGTACAGTCTCTAAGATTAGGACAGAAATTATAATCAACCTTCTGTAGAGTTACAACAACGGTTGGTGTAGTGTACCGACTTGTGTGCCTGAGATCCCAGTTTCGATTCCTCATTAGGTCTGATTTATTTTCTACACTATCTGTTTTAGCCATAATGCGCATAACAGTCGGACGTAAACAGATTTCTGTAGAAAATTGCATCAAAAGAAGTGTTCAGACCTTATATTACGGGAATGTATGGACTTCTCTGACATGATTTAACAAATTTAATCGTATTAAGCTATCTATGTGTGTAAGAAATATTACATCGTAATTTAGTCTTGGGTTGGAACAGAACTTTTATATTCCCAGTAAAACTTGGTACATGTACAGAATTGTAACTGATACAAAGTATTTGATGTTTTTTGTATCTCGTACTGATACAGAAATACCATAATCGAAAAAATTAGGCATATTATTTTCGTTCTTGGGACAATTAAAACTAGTGACGAGATGAGTTGTAGGACCAATTTAAGAGTACTTTGGACCTGATACAAGCAAATTCTAGGAACACAACTGCTAAGTTGACAAGTTTCTAGCTCCTATAATCGTCAGTGGACTATTCTCATAACAGACAACTAACTGCATTGTTCACACTCACGCGGCGTGTAGTTAGCAAATAATAATATTAATAATAATAATAATAATAATAATAATAATAATAATAATAATAATAATAATAATAATAATAATAATAATATTAGTTAACAAGAACACAGTTTATATTGAAGTAAATTATTGTTTGTTATCCTTTCTACCTTTCAAACTTTAAAACTGGTTTTGTCATAAACAATTCCTACTATAATGCAATACATATTAAATGCAAACATTTTCCGTCTTATCTCTCGATGCCTTTTTAAATTATTATGTTTTGTAAAACTATCAAGCACCTAATTGGTAATTTGTAACCGTTAATTGGCCAGTGATGAGCAAAGTGCGGCCGGTGGGCCAGATCCGGCCCCCACATTGGTGTAATGTGGTCCGTGACCGAATCCTGAATGACAGACTACCTACAAACATAATTTTCCGTGTTTCCTGGAGAGAAAAGCGTTCAGCTTTGTCCAGAAAGTAGGTTGATAAGCAAGCATACTTTTCCACTCAGTGAGGAAGGCACGTTAAACCACCTCATTCCTCGTTTTACTTAGTAAACGAGTAGAATCCAAAATAGGATAGCCAGCCTACAATTTTTTGATCACTATATTTACTTAAAAGTATTTTCAAAGTATCATCAGTCATATGGATCCTTTTAAAAAAATGAATGTATACCGTCTGCAAAGTTAATTAACTTCAAGATCGAGAATTAGCTCAGTCGCCAAGATGTATAAAACTAAGCGTTATACAAAAAATGATGGAAATAAAAGTTGTAGATTTTTAAATTGTCTACAACTTTTATTATATACACTTTTGCCCTAAAATGCATTTTAAGGCCCCAATCTTTAAAAAAACTTTTTTTTTCTACAGAAAAACAGCCTCCTTAAGAATTTCAGCAGACACGGCGCCTACCCTGTCTTGTAGAGCATAAAAATGTAGTAAATGAGGATATTTAAAAAAAATCGTAGAGCCGTTTTTGAGAAAATTGCAAAAAAGTGAAAAATGACACGAATAAACTACTATTGTACTTACGATTGGCCAATTTCGATGAAAATGTTCGTGTCGGGTCCTGTCGTAGGTCCTAACGTAAGTTCCAAGTTTCAAGTTCGTACGATGTTCGTTCTTGAGATATTTTGTTCACAGACACACATACACACACACATACAGACCAATCATGTGAGAGAATACTGTCAAGAATGGAACGGTTATGGGCGTAGATTGCCAGTTTATCGTATACTTTTGAGAGTAATGAAATACATGCCATCTAGAACACGTAATGTAGGTCGGCCACGAAAACAATGGTAAACTTTGTGAAATCGGAAAAGGCAAAAGCCTAATCCCGGCTGGAAGAAGAATACTTGTTAAGTCTGTAGTTTATTAAGGTAACATCGACTGCTTAATCTTTAACTAGGTATTACAGTGAGCTGTGGAATGTTATGAAGATTTGGTGCATCACGTAAATTTTCTTGTCCCTTGCTGGAGATCGAAATGATTTTTTTGGCTTGCCTTTATACATCTTGGCGACTGAGCTAATTCTCAATCTTGAAGTTAATTAACTTTGCAAACGATATACATTCATTTTTTAAAAGGATCCATATGACTGATGATACTTTGAAAATACTTTTAAATAAATATATAGTGATTAAAAAATTGTAGGCTGGCTACCCTTTTTGGATTCTACTCGTTTTCTCAGTAAAACGAGGAATGAGGTGGTTTAACGTGTCTTCCTCACTGAGTGGAAAAGTGTTATCAGATGCCAGGCTTTCTCGAAAGATATGCAGCATCAGTGCGAAATAGGGTAGTTTATAATAATAATAATAATAATCCATGTTTAGTTTTGTTTAACGTTATTGTCAATAATACAATGTCTTTATTCTTTTCTCTTTGAATATTTTTTGAATTTTATAGATTTATATTACGTAAAGAATTGGTTATGGCAAATTAAAATTTTATGAGAGCTTGTATTTGTTTCGTGCTCCAGTAAACTCCCCGCCGATTATAAATTTATTTTTGTTTTTTTGTTGCACTATTATATATGGGCCATATACTCTGCATTTCTACCCTGGTAACAGTGTGTCTGTTCTGGCGCGCTCGTGTGGCAGGCTGCCAAACTAAAACCGGTCCTAGCCTGGTCCGTCCGACCAGAGCTGCCAACGCAAATCTTATACCAGAGCAGGTTCCATAAATTTAACCTTGCAAAAAAGGATTATAAAAATAAATACATAAGGAGGAGAAGGGTAGATAAATAAATAAAATAAAACTGAACCCAGCGATCGTGTCGGAGTAGTGTGGACGGTAAGAGTGTCTGTAAGACGAGGCGAGGCGGTATCGTTTTGTAACAAGAAACGAAGAGGGGTTGGGAGTAAGGAGAGAAATGAGTGGAACAGTAAATTAGTTGAAATAAACTAAATGAACTGAACTGCATTCGATGTTGCATTATATACATAATGCAGTAATGATAATAATGGTTATTATAGTACACTGTTATGATTTGATATTATGGTTAGGTTAGGTCTATCCATTTAACATTTAATAGGCCTTCTTTTATTAACTGATCCGCATGTTTATTGTTCGGTTGTTCGTCTATCTTTAGAGCCGAAAACAACCGCAAGCAATGCGTAAGCAATCTTTGATACATCGCGTTAACAAGCAAAAAATGCAGGCCTCATTTATATAGACCCGTTTTATACGGACAAAAAAGTTGCATGCACACCCCTAACGTTCTCGTAATTAATGAATGGTTTTATGGATTATTATTTTTATTAATCTAGATTTTCCTTTATAATTAAGGTCAGTCCAAACATAGTCAACGTTCAGTATTATTTGAAGATCCCTAGTATTTTTATTTACCGTAGGTGGCAAGGCAAGTCTGTTAACTGAAAACGAATCAGAATAGTAGTCTATATCTAAAATTCTTACTCTAACTTATATGGTGGTTAGGCATACATAAATATACTTACAGGAAATATTTATTTTCAATTTTTTGAATTGCTTTTTACTTTCTCTTGCCTATATGAATATATAGGAAGGAAAGTATTGTTTTCATGTCGATTTTTCAAAATCGAGTTTTCACAAGATCTACACGTTTTCAGACCCCCTGAACTCAAAAAACATGTTTTTAGCGATCGGTGTGTGTGTGTGTGTGTGTACAGAATTCCTCAAGAACGGAACATCGTACGAACTTGAAACTTGACACTTAAGTTAGGTACCACTAGAGGACCAGTCACGAACATTTTGATCAAAATCGGTCAACCGGAAGTAGTAGTTTATTCGTGTAATTTTTCACTTTTTTGGGATTTTCTCAAAAACGGCTCCTACAATTTTTTTTAAAAAATCGCCTTATTTACTACACTTTTTATGTACTACAAGATAGGGTAGGCGCCATGTCTGCTGAAATTCTTGGAAAGGCTATTTTCACGTAAAAAATTGTTTTTTTGAGATTACGACTTTAATACGCGCTTAAGCGCAAAAATATATACGAGTATATAACAAAAAAAGTAGAAAATTTAAAATCCCGCAACTTTTATTTAAAATATTTTTTCGTATAACGCTTAATTTATCGGCAATTAGCGATTTTCTGTTTTTTTTTCTCACGAAATCGTGTAAAAAAGTCGATTTTTTAAAAATTTCAGCCTTAGTATGCATTTAACGACAATAATGTATAGGCCTATAATAAAATTTATAGGAAATTTAAAGATCTACAACTTTTATTTAAGCATTTTTCTCTACAGAGCCTAGTTTAGCGTGAAAGAGTGATTTTCCGTATTTTTAAGCCAAACGTTGATTTTCATTTTGCGTCTTTCACTCATGATTAAAATAAGGTTATGTTTTTGAGGTTAGTCTTTTGTTTATTTCTAATGTTTGTTACTAATGTTAGGTTACATTGTTAATTATTTGCATTGGCAAGAGAAAGTTGTGTTAGTGTTTCACATCAAATTGTTTTAGTTCATTTAAAGTCGCATCAACAGCTTGGTCATTAACGACTACGTTGGGTTAAGTAACTGGCGTGATGGGTTTTGGCACGTAATAATTTCTAGATTTTAGCTGGAAATCGAACCCGGGACCTCCGCTTAGTAGGCTAGCATGCTAACCACTACGCCACAGAGGTGGCCAGGAAATATTCTTTTTAAATTAAAATTCTTCTTTTAAAAAGAAATTTTATGATTGTGTTTTGTTAAAAAAAGACAAAATAGTAGCTGCTACATTATTTTTGTTCAATATTACTTTTTGATTCTTTTACTTTGTTTTGGAAAAATTGGCTCATAGAACAAAATAATTTGCCTTCTCATTATTATATAGGTATATTTGTTTTTTTTTTTTTTGGGAGAGTTTTTGGTTCGGGTTAAAGTCCCACACTCCCAGCTGTGTGAGCAGCCGACGCCATGATGGTTTTTCTCTCCTCCAACGTAAAAAAAAGTACGAGGCTCGTACTAAAGAATTTGAAATCCACACAACAAATAGAAAATGTGAGATACTCTACCGGAGAATGTCATGACATCACTAAAACACAAGGAATTAAACAAGAATGAACAATAATTTCTAAGTGATTTCGAAAAAAGGTTTAGAGCTCATTGTATCAAGAATCTACTAGAAAATTGAGGAGTAGACAGCGGAGGAAAAAGAGGAAGAGTGAAAAAAACAAAGATCTAAGGACATTACAAATATTCAAAAAACATTAATTTTCTAATATACAATTGCCTACCTGTGCTTTTCAACTTCAGTTTAATGGAAATTGTTTTTGTATGTATGTAGATGAAGGACTCTGCGTTGTTGAATATACAGTAATAGACCTATATCGTAAATTTGTCAAAATACATTATAGTATATTTTCTGATGGCAATATTTGATTTTATAGTAAAAAGAATTTATGTAAGCCTTCATGGTGTTCTAAACCAACGGTTGTGCATAATGCGACAAATACGAAGTAAAATGTATATAGATTATTTTGTAAAGACGTGCGGTTAATAAGAGTTATAGATGACCTGTTTTTTTTTTTTTTTTTAGTTCGAATTGCGGTGAAAAGTATTGCAATTCAAGAGCAGAATATTGTACAAATGTATTGTATTTATAATGGCAACCATTTCATTCTCCTAGTGGGGAAGTACCAAGTTAATATTCTCCGCAGTTTAAACTAACCATTTGTCTTAAAATATTCCTCACCATTGTGCGTTTAATGGTACTTATGACAAACGACTATTAATATTAAGTCAGCAGAGACACTTTGAACTTCAATTTTCTTGTTAACGATATGAGGTCTTCGGAGGTCTTCAGCCCAGTCAGTCAACAGGTAGAAATTCGCTATTAATTGTTAAGTAATATCAGTTGGGCAAGTGACTTTATATGGTGACCAGCTGACAGCCATTCCTGAACAAACTTCACTGGGGGGGGGGGGCGGCTGTTCAAAAAATTCATGCCGACTCATGCCAAAAAAAAAAAAAAATACAGCTAACAGCAGTGATCAAATTGGGTAGTTGTCAATAAGGTACAGTTCCCAATAACAAATAAAAGCTTAAAAAACGATATGATTGTCAGAAATACACGCAAGAATTTTGTTCATTTTAAATTGTAGGTCTATATTATTATATGGACTTTGAGCTGATGGTGGTAAATAGTATTTCTTCAGCAGTGATAAAATCTCCCTAAATTTTGCAGTCATATCGCTTGTGTACTGAAGTGTGTTTAATTACTCAATAATTTTTTTCGTTTTCCTGAAAAATTAAACATATTTTAAAATAGATTTTGAGTAAACAGATTTGCTCTATTTTTAACATAAGTTTTTTATTTAATTACAGAAAAATCTACAATCTATTCTTATACAGAATAATACGTAGGTGGGTTTCCGTTTTGGATGTCATAACCGAAGAAAACCTCCCAGTGGAAGCACTTGTAGAATTGTTTCATGTGGTGTCTTGTCAGTGAACTTTGCACCACCTTCAACTATACCGGTGGGAAAATACTATGGTATGAACTAAAAAAATAATAAAAAAAGTTGGGTGCCAACTCTATCAGCAGAGCATGAGAAAAATAAATAAAAAAACTGTATCTCTTTGCTTTAAAGTAAATATTTAATGAATCTATTTCTAACTAAATTAACTAACTACTAACAAAATTATCCTTAAATTACCCTAACCTATTTAAAAATATAGCCAACCTTTTTTCTGCCGCGACTTTAATACAAAAACAAAACTTAACCAACCCTTAACAAATATACGAATGAATTTACCTCCAATTTAATATTTTTCGTATTTTTTCTTCTTCTCCTCGTTCTCCTAGTCACGCCTCATTCTCCTAATCACTTCTTAAAATATTGCTCCTTCAAGAACTAACAGTTTCACTCTTACGTCCCAAGGGAACTGATTTCAAATTTTCTGGGTCCGAACCAGGAAACCTCTGGTTGACAAGCCTCCCTCTCCCACCAACCGTGCAACCATCCTGGAGGGCTAACAAGAAGGAGAACTACCCTAATGATTGGCTGAAAGTTGGTAGGTGGAAGAAAGACCCAAAAACACAGAGGGGGAAATATACTCGTCTAAACAATATCAGATGATTGAAAGTTGGCTATATTTACAATTTATTGTCTAACTACTATTCTAATGTAACTTATTCTAACAATGGGGGTTTCCCCAGGCATTATTCAATGGGTTGTTACTGAGTAATGGAAGTTTTAGTAATTAGAAATAACCATAACTTCCTTTGTTTGTACAATTGTACTTTTACAACGGTACAACGTTATAGAATTGTTTCATGTGTTATCTTGTCAGTTTAAAATGACTGTAGGATATCTTCATTTCAGTTGACGAGTATGTTTGAATTATTTAAGAGTGAGATTGCAAGATTATTTAAGGGTAATTCGAGTCATTTTTTACTGAATGTGTTGATTTCTTGTTGAATTGTAGGAATGTTTAAATCTCCACGTAGGATGTTGTTTGTTATGTACCAAGATGGTGCTGTGATTGTTCTGATTAATTTTGACTGGAATCTTTTCAGAATTTCACTATTTCAATGGCTTAATATGCCACGTACCCGGAAGTTCACTAAGGTTAGGTAATTTACACATGTCACATATTTTGAAGCATGACTTACACAAGTGGTGCTAGATGAGTCCTTTCAGAATTCTAGCGTTAAGTTGAGAGGACTTCGTCGTCGAATAGGCACACAAATACAGTAATTTAATTCAAGTTTCTGTATAAGTCGTCAGATTCTTTGTTCAATTCTTTACAAGAAAATAATTTTAGGAAAGTGATTTTTCACATGAAGTATATAAAAGAAGGAAAGTATCTAATTTCTGATGTAAAAATCCGATTAAGGAAACTAATCGAGTATATTAATTATGATAGTATAGTATAATATTTTAATCAGTTTATGAAATGGCTGCTGTGATAATCGTTATTAATGGAACTTGTGCACTTGAAAGGAACTTAAATTTATAAAAACAAACCTCCTCTACTCGTCTGTATTAGTTTTTTAGCAATAAGTTCGTGTGAGGTGGAGTTGAGGTTAATAAAAATGTCAGGATACTTTGTTAGAACAAAGTTGAATGTTTGCCAAAATCCAAACTATCCGACCGGCTATAATATATTTATAGATAGGTATAGTGTTTGTATGTGTATGTATCATAAGTAGGTGCTTAGTAGCTTTTGTGTTGTAGTGGAAGTCGCCTTGAAATGAAATGTGAACGAGAAGTTGGCCTTGGGACGTGAGGTGAGATCTGTAGCCGAGATGCGTTTATAGCCGACATGTAACCGCCGGCCGGCTGGTGGTGGCTTGGGGAAGACGACGGCGGCCAACCTCCGCAACTGCAACTCTTCCAGTCACCCTCCTTATTTTATTTTCTATAGATTAGTTTATATACTTTTTGTGCAGCGAAAGTCCTAGACGTTAACTTGTTCACTTTCGATACATAAAAATGGTTTTCCAAGTAACCAGGTGGAGACTTTCCTCTTTTCTTTTTCTTCATCTGCGTTGTTCTTTAAGTTGTCGACATCTCGTCCTCGTCGTCCTTCCATCCTCTTCTTCTGCAAACCTAAACGAAGTCACTCGAAAAAATAACATAAGAATTGTTCACACCCTTCCCACGAAATCTGGTTTTACCATTAGGCAGTACTAATTATTAATGCACACTCAAGTATCTAGCAAACTGTGGTATAAAATGTGATCTACTACCTCTACACGTTTTAGGATCAGCTGATCCTTGTTTAAAAAATGTTTTTTAACTATTTCTAATCATTGTCTCAATTCTGTGGGTCGGAATTTAAGGCATAGGACACTATTCTAATTTTAAGTTAACAATTATTCATATCAATTATATCAAAAAATTATTCATAGGTTCACAATTATCATTTTACACTAAATTCAAATCAAATCTAAATTCTATATTAAATCAGCTAGACAGCTGACTTGACATTAATCCAGTGACAATCTGTAGGATGTAGTGAAGTTCTAGGAATCAGATATCAGATATAGTTCTTGTTGTTTTATTAGTGAAAGAGTAAAGAAAAAAATATTTAAAAATATTTATTTTTAAATCAAGATTTTTCTGGATATAAAACAATGTCCTTACATACTATTAACTTTTCTGGTATAATTTTACATATCTTTTTTAAATTTATTTATTAAAGTCGCATCAACTGCTTGGCCATTAGCGACTACCGTGGATTACGTTACACTAACTGAGAGATTTGACACGTGAAAATTTCCAGACCCTGGCTGGGAATCGAACCTGGGACCTCCGCGTAGTAGGCCAATGGCGCTAAACCCTATGCTACAGAGGCGGCCAATTTTACTTTTTAGTTTGTTTTTCTACGTAGGGCTTATCTCAGAATAATAATTTTCAAGTTTTATATTTTAGGAAAACTATATTTGTTTTTCAAAACGGAAACATTGTGAAACTGAGACTAACTATTTGTAGAAAAAATATCGGTTGTTGATAAAATAACAATATCTAACATTTTTAGTTGTAATACAAAATAAAGCGTGTTTAATAAAAAAAAGGAAACGTAAAAAGTGAAGTTTTTTATTACAAAATTAGAAGAATACAAATTTGAACTTGGGTGCTATCAAAGTGAGAGGAGAGTAGATTGCAAGCATCTAAAATGAAATTTCTTTGACATACATTTATAGGTGTAGTAGAGAACATCGTTACAGGAATACCGAGATAAGGAAAGAACCCAACATCTTCTCTAAAAACAACAAGGTATTCCGGAACAGAATGCAGTGGTTAGAGCATGTAAACAGAATGCGGGAGGATAGGATACCTTAGCAGACACTGGGCTACAAGCCGGAGGGCAGGGGAGAACGAGGACGCCCGAGAAAGAGATGGACAGATTTGAGACATTTGGAACAGGCAGAGATGGCTAATCCTTGAAAGGCAGAAGAAGAAGAAGAAGAAGACAAATTTGAAAAGAATAATAGTATTTCTTTACTTGTACCGATAGAACAACACAGTGTCATACCACAATCTAACTTCTTTATTAATACGAGTTGGATTTAGCATCATAACTAGAAAGAGTGTAAAGTAGATCAGATATCACAAACAACTTAATTCTGTAAGTTTTCGAAATGGTGTCTTATGCTTCCGATCCAAATATTTATAGGTTTCAGAAAAAAAAACATATGAATACATTATGTAGACATATATTGAATTTATCACTTCTAAAAGTTAAGCCTACATTGATAAAAAAAAAATTTAATATGATTTTGTGAAAAACCGGATAAACACATGTTGCCATTGACCTATATGTATTTTATGCTTACAGCTGTGATTACAACCATTGAAACCGGTAATGGAATTAAAGGTTTCAGACTTTAAATTATTTACAGGCGAGCACCATCCAATAAGAAATGTTCCAAATGAAAATAAATTTTGTTAGGATGATTTTTTTACATTATATTGGTTATTAATGATATTTAAGTAATTTAAATTTTGAATGGATGATTCAAAATTTATGTCACGTCCTTACTACAGCGTCATTTTAGTATATAGATTCCCTGGCAAGTAATTTGAATTTAGTCTTTGAATCAGTGGGTTTTTGTTTAAATAGAATGTATCTCTAAATCGTTGATACAGCTTTAAGAAGGTTTTGTTAATCTAAGAGACATGATCATTAGTATAAATAAATAAATAAAAACGAATTCAGAATCGTGTAAAATAATCTCTATGTGTAAATGAGAAAGGACTCATCAATAATTATCTAACTGCTCGAACCATAGATACCTTAAATAGAGTACACTTGTTCAAGGGGTTGAGCAGTAAATTAAAACATTTTCAATTTCAATTTCTTTCAAATTTATTCAAAACATATACAATACAAATTTAAGTTAACATTCATGTCAAATCGTTACCTTCCGAAAAAGGGACAATTTTAAAAGTAAATGTGTATATTCTAATACTTTTACGCAGAATAATTGACCATGCAATGAGACGAAAAACGGACGCTCGTAACGCATACATGTGGCACAAAGAAATCAAAAGGGATTTACAAGAACTTGGACTAACTCACGAAGATCTAACGGAAAAGTCACCCAAATACAAACAGGTCATTAAGGACCACAACCATCGGCTTACGACACAGAAAAGAGAGTATAAGAAGAGGGAATTTTCAGAAGCAGCCAAACAGAAGTGTGCTCAGAACATGAGAGAATATCACGCCAAAAAGAGACTGAAAGGTTCTAAATTAACTAAAATGGTCCATTGTGGCTGAACAAGCACTAAAAAAATACTAAAAATAATTTTATTTATTCAGTGATGTTTGTTAATCAAATTTTATCAGAACCCCTCCGAGGTTAATAATCTCTACGCTGGATGGACATAATCGCGAGTGTTGTTGTTTAGGTCAACAGCTAAAAGGCTGGTTTGAACCTATAGAGGTTTTACTAAGTAAAAACGAGGAGTAAGGTGGTTTACCTTCCTCACTGAGTTGAAAGAGTATGCTTATCAGCATGCCAGGCCCTCCGAAAAGCACTCACTTTCCACCCTGCAAATGACACCTTCACTTCATTCACCACAGGGTCTGGCTGCATAGTGAAATTCATTACTCTCAGAGGAGATAACTCTGATTAGTGTCTTTTACACCTCTACCTCTTCTGTTCTTAAATAGTTCAGTCATATAAGTGGCTGACTATGTGATAAGAAACAGAACTATTTTTTTAGCCCTGGACCAAACAGATAGAGTGCAATTAAAATAACACTCCACCTGCCCGTTTGGGCATAAATCGCGAGTATAACGTACATTTTAATACGATGTTAAATTTTTGGATAGAATTGAGTAGGTTATGCTATTGCATAGAACGGGAAAAGGGGACTGACCATTCGCTTGAAGTAGCCAAGTAAAAACTGTGTTTAAACCTTGACCAGTTCACCAAATTCTTGTTCTTGGCTAACGATAAATGAATATTTTAAAATGAATTTTTATCACCGTTCATCTTAACGAACTGTTCACCTTCACAAATTATTTTAACTATTGCTTTTACATTTACAGTTTGAAAATAACAAAAAATGACGTAAAAGCTAATTTAAAGGACGAAGTATGTGAATCAATGCGTAACAGAAAAATATAAAATGAAAAGTGAACCCATAAATAAACAATAAAAAAAATCTTTAGTGATACGGCCTTTAGATCTTTAGAATAATAACTTGCATACAAAACTTAAAAATATAACCTATAACTATTATTTATATAATTTATAAATGCACAATTTTTTATAAAATGTAACATTTCATTAGTTTTTTAGGAAATATTAAAAAAATGGTAGTTTCAATAACATTAAATTATACTACTAACATAGCCATTATAATTGCCCATAACAGGCAGGAGGAGTGTTAAATTATTTGCAATCGATCTGCTAGTTCCAGGGCTACAAAAAATAGTTGTGTTTCTTATCACCCGGTCAGTCAATTATACGACTTAAGCATTTAAGAACAGAAGAGGTAGAGGTGTTAAAGACACTCACAGTTATCCCCTCTGAGAGTAATGAATTTCATTATACAGCCATACCCTGTGGTGAATGAAGGGAAGGTGTCATTTTCAGGGTGGAAAGTAGTTGTTTTTCACAGGGCCTGGCATGCTGATAAGCATACTTTTCTACTCAGTGAGGAATGCAATTGTAAACCACCTCACTCCTCGTTTTACTTAGTAAAGCCTCAAGAGGTTCAAACCAGCCTTTTGGCTGATGACCTAAACAATAAACCACTAAAAAAAACAAGGTTTAAGTTGAAAAAATGCCAAAAGAAATAATTAGATGTCTTGCAGACACTACAATAACGTTGTAGTGTTAAATTTGTAAGGATATGATGGAGAAGACGTGACGCTAAATTGCGACCGACATTACTTATAGGTACTTTTTTAATCTCTAATAAACTGTTCAGCTTTTAATAATTTTTAACACTATATAATTTGCTTAAATTAGCTGGTTAGTATTAATCAAATGGCCTGAATTTAAGGACAAAAATTTCCATATTCACTCAGGTAACATAACTTTTCAACATGAGGATTAACTCATGATACCAGTCTTATTATCATGAATTTTACCAGTTGACCGATGTCTGAGGCCTGAGTTAAAAAGCGTTCTGCGGGTCATGCAGCGTGCAGTTCTAATGAACGCGGCCACATTTCATTAGAAGTAAGACCCATCGGGACGTTGACGTTCCAATTCATATTAATTTTAATTGAATGTTACAAACTTATTGAAATTGATCATAAATTAAATAGATTTTTAATAATGAAGTGAAATATATCTTCATAATATTGATTAGACAATAGGCAAACGCTATAATTGAGAGTGCAGAAAAAGAGCGGGAATTTTAATTTGTTAACGTATATATTTTTAATTACAACAATCCCTCTAGCTATACTTATTGGCACTGCCACTTATTCTTTCTCATCACTGTGGAACATATAAAAGCGCCGATAATAAATTTTGTTCATGTTTTATTCACACAGGAGTTAATAATGTACAATTTTCACGGTCGGAAAGTTTATACTTTTATGACTTGGTGGTGGTCGTAGGTTTCTGTAAAAAGTAAAGAAAGATGGGATGGTAAAGGTATGCCTGTAAAGTTTTGAGTCTGTTTGTACATCATCGTGTTCATTTTTCAGTGGTTACAATGCCGGTGCGATTTAAGAAGACATAAAACACTAAATCTTTTACCGACCAATTAGAAATCCTGATTATTACTTAAGACTGAGAATAATAACTGGGAGTTTATAGTAAATTTGAAATGAATTGGCGAAGGAGCTATTCGTCATTCTGGAACTTAACCTTGGTGCTGATTGTACTATTGTATGTAGTTGATTAATTTTGAAATAACGCCCTCTATCCGGCACGTTTGAAGGGAGGTAACTATATCAGTCGGTATTTTAGATTATTACACGTAACCAAAACCACTCATTCATTTTAGAGAACAAACAATTCAATATATTACTTTGGTATAACGTTTCCTTTCGGAGCGTACGATAATTCTTAGTTGCAGCACTCGCATAATTCAAAAAGTCCCAAAAATGTTGAAAAGTAAAGTGTCATGTTCATGTAACACGATTTTGCGTTAAAAATATTTAGGCTATATTCTAAGTTCCTCCTTGATTGGGTTTTACTTTCTCTTGCCTGTATGAATATATAGGAAGGAAAGTATTGTTTTCATGTCGATTTTCGAAATCGAGTTTTCACCGGATCTATACGTTTTCAGACCCCCTGAACGCAAAAAACATGTTTTTAGCGACTGGTCTGTGTGTGTGTGTGTGTGTGTGAGTGTGTGTGTGTGTGTGTGTGTGTGTGTGTGTGTGTGTGTGTGTGTGTCTGCGCGAGTGTCTGTGAACAAAATATCTCAAGAACAGAACATCGAACAAAGTTGAAATTTGAAACTTAAGTTAGGTACTACTAGAGGACCTGACACGAAATGTTT
Organism: Catonia carolina; assembly: GCA_035578175.1. Taxonomy (NCBI): domain Eukaryota; kingdom Metazoa; phylum Arthropoda; class Insecta; order Hemiptera; family Achilidae; genus Catonia; species Catonia carolina. Next base: position 356,299,964 of record JAQMRL010000001.1, read on the forward strand.
TATCAAAATCGATCAACCGGAAGTAGTAGTTTATTCGTGTCATTTTTCACTTTTTTGCAATTTTCTCAAAAACGGCTGCTACTATTTTTTAAAAATTGCCTCATTTACTACATATTTTATGGTCTACAAGAAACGGTAGACACCATGTCTGCTGAAATTCTTGGGGAGGCGGTTCTCTCGTAGAAAAAAAACGGTTTTTAAGAATGCACCCTTAATATGCATTTTAGCGCAAAAGTGTATAGAATAAAAGTTGTAGACAATTTAAAAATTTACTTCTTTTATTTCCAACCTTTTTTGTATAACGCTTAGTTAGCGATAATTAATTAATTTCTGTTTTTGTATGAAAATCTGTAAAAAATGAATTTTTTTAAGAGTTCGGCCTTAGTAGTCTATGGATTTTACGATAAGTGTGTATAATCAAAGTCATAGGAAATTAAAAGAGCTACAACTTTTATTTAAGCATTTTTCTCTACAGAACCTAGTTTAGCGTGAAAGAGTGATTTTCCGTATTTTTAAGCCAAACTGTTGATTTTCATTTTGCGTCTTTCACTCATGATTAAAATAAGGTTATGTTTTTTGAGGTTAGTTTTTTGTTTATTTCTAATGTGTTATGTTATACTGTTCATTATTTGCATTGACAAGAGAAAGTTCTGTGAGTGTTTCACACCAGAGTTTTACCTTTCTTGTTCTATGGCTAAGGAGGTAGATAAACTGAAGTTTTATTATTTCTTCTTCAGTTGGAAAATATTCCGGTCCAAACCGATCAGAAAAGCGACTCTGACCATCTCCTCTAAGGTTTAATAACATCTCTACTTCTTTTAGGTCTGTAGTTCAGTGCTTCGAGGGGGATTCTTTTTTGGAGCAGCCAATGAACATAAACCCTCCATCTTTTTCTGTACACCTTGATTTTAGTATTCAGTGCTTGGACTCACAGCTCTGCTCGAATATCTTCATTTCGAAGCCTATTTAATCTGGAAAAACTTCTGACTTCCCGAAGGAATCTCATTTCTGCTGCCTGCAATCAGCTTTTTCTTGAATTCATAGTCCAGATTTCACTTCCATGAGCCAATATGCAAAATCAGCCAATGCCTTACAAAATCTTAACTCCGTATTCTTTCTAACCTTTCTTTCTTCTAACCATTTCTTTCTAACCATTCTTTCTAACGGTGGATAGTTCCACACACTGCTTTAAATCTTTATCTTTGAAGCTATTTGAAGCTCCTGTGAATGAAAGGCATAATTAAAGTTTAATTTATTACAGAAAACTAAAATAAGATCATTTTCAGCCTTTTTTTAATGTGCATATGCATATACTGTGCATTAGAAAAGTAAATGTAAAATCAATAAACGTATTTGATCACCCCAGTTAAGAAATATTTAGCTGTTAAGGTGAAGGTCCCGACTAAAGTCTTGAAATTTCAACATAGTTTCATGTTATACCGTCACCTATGTTGTAGCAATGACCTAGATGTTTATAACACTTCAAATAAAAAAGATTTACAGATTAAAAATTAAATAAAAATCACTGAAATGTCTCTTCAAAGCAATATTTAAACATTCTTCCCGTAACCAGTTTTAGGACAATTAATTATTAAACATTTTTGTTATTGTGAACTGTATGAAAATTATGTGTAGTTTAAAAACATTCAACAAGGTGTAGCTATGTGTTATGTTTTTGTTTATATGTGTTTTGTTATATGGAATTAGTAAAAAATCTATTCAATTCATTGTATTATTTAGATTTACTTTATTTATGTGAAATAAATAAACGAAGTTACTGGAAGATCTACCAATTAATATAATGATAAAGGTTACCAAGGAGACGAAATTTTTTGCAGGGAGACAAAATTCGGACGGGTTTGAAAGAATATCGTCTGCTCTCATACTAGCATTTACTATTAACAGTTCGAGTAACTTTAAAGAAATTTTGTGTGCAGTTGTACGTAAATTAGACGTAACTAGACGTCGCTCTCTCAAAAAATTAAATTTCGTTAATTCTGTTCCGCTAAATCTGAGCCAGATGAAAAAATCTCATTGTTTAGTTTATTTAGTTATGCATATTTATGCTACAGTGAAGAAAAAAATGCCAAAAATAAATTACTTCTCCCTGATCTGTCTATTTTCCGGCTTTAAAATATTTACGTTTACTAGTCTCTATCAACCTTCATCGGTCAATCTTTCTTTAATTCTACATCCAATTAACGTCTATTTCGACACTGATGCCTTCAACATTTTAAAGAAAATACCTCGGTTTAACATCATCGGCTTTAAAGTAAATCAATATACCAGTGTATCGATTACCCTCTTGTCTTAATTTTGCCCTTTTTCTTCTTTATTGTAATGCTTTTTCATATTTTATAAGCGCTGTGGTAATACTATTAAAGTACTAGACCTCTTTATAGAATGTCTTTTTAGTTTAACTACCTATTTAAAGTTGCATCGACAGCTTAGCTTGGTCATTAGTGACTGCGGTGAGTTTAAACATGTATTTTAGACCCTAGCCGGAAATCAAAACTGATACCCACCCCTTTGCAGCCTAGCACGCTAATTTCGCGCCAGAAACGATTTTTGTTGCGGTGTAGACTATATTCTGAATCAGATTTTATGGGAAAATTGAAGTTCAAGTTTCTAGTTGAAAATGATTTGGTATTATATACCCCAGGCTTCCGTAGGGCTTTTAAGTTCTCTCATTGATAATATAGTCGGCTTAAGTTTTGCGTACTGTGCGTTTATTTAATATTTTTACTTAATTTAATAATGTTTTATTCGGTTGTGAATAAATTTCATTTCATTTCATGAGGAGTTTAATGAAGTTCTTTTACGGACAACACCCGTAGTTGTAAACGAAGAATGTACCACTGGGTACCTCTTCTACTTGGTAAAATTCCCCACGGCCATTTAAATGTCATCACTCGTACACGGAAATTGTGCAGCTCAATGTGCAGTATCTAATAAAAATTGAAGACGAAAAAATTCTTTGCCGGCGAAACGAATTTGCCGTACCAGTGCTGTTTCAAACCGACAAGTTTTGAAATTACATAACCATACAATTTTACATAATTTATGTCTTCGGCGAAAAAGTCTCCAAAGAAAGGGCGGCTATAGGAATTTTATATTGGGTAAGCAAGCTTTGCTTATACATTCCCAGTTTTATACATGCTTAGTTGTTATTTAGTGTATGAATTTCAATGACCCCAACACAAAAGACGTAGAAACATTACAAGACTAAATTGTTTTAACCTGGTAAAAACACCAGCATAAGACACAAAACTAAATTAATACTTTTTGCACAAAGTTAATACAATAAGAGGCAGGTGGAGCGATAAATTATTTGCACTCGATCTGCTATTTCTAGGGCTAAAAAAATAGTTCTTTTCTTATCACATGGTTAGCCCATTATATAACTGAAGCATTTAAGAACAGAAGAGGTAGAGGTGTAAAATACACTAGTCAGAGTTATTTCCTCTGCATGTAATTTGCAGGGTGAAAAGTAAATGCTTTTCAGAGGGCCTGCCATGCTGATAAGCATACTTTCTCACTCAGTGAGGAAGGGTATTTTAAACCACCTTACTCATCGTTTTACTTAGTAAAGCATCTAGTGGTTCAAACCAGCCCTTCAGCTGATTACCTAAACAACATAATTTTAGTAGACAAGGCGTCCTCAGCACACACGCTGAAACCACCACGTCTTCAAAGTAAATTGGCTATTCAGTTGGTACATAAGTATGCCGATATATTTAAACTGACTGTTATTACTCGTGGGAGCTTACTAAAATTTCATAAATTTTTAGGGAAGTAAACATAAAGGGTTAAGTTTGTTGCACTGTTTAAATCTCACTAAATTACATAAGCTATTAATAAATTAAACTTTTACGGTATTTTTACACTTAAAATAGAACGCAATGGTTTAATGACATTCAATCAAGGCATTTAAGTAAAAAAACTGGCTTCATGAAATTATTTTTGTAAAGATAATAGAAATAAATTTGATGTAAAAACATTTGTGTAAGTTACATGCCACCAGTGTAGGGCCTACACTGCGATTATAAAAATATTAGATTGATTTTACACCGCGTTTAGCTGTAGTGGCAGTGAGTGATGTAGCGCGGGATTAGGTCTAAATTGACTAAAATTACCTAATAATTTAAATTTGGATTTTGCCCTCAGTAGTTATTAAGTTCAAAAGATTATGTCTAGCAATTCCATAACAATGTAAGCAGTTAAATTCTGAAGGTACTTAGTTCATTTCTCCGCTAGAACTGCATGCATTAATGCCTTCCATTGTTCCTTGAATGTCGGCTGTTTCCCATTCATGTGTAAAACCTATTGAGATTCAGTGAACGTTCGAATGGTCAAGATTTCTTTTAGAAAAAGTCGACTTGTCGAAGAAGACTGGTAATAAATAAATAAATGTCACCGAATTTCTGTCGGTCCATGGTTTCGTGGAAATTTGATCCTCCTGTTTGTAGTAGGTCTTTGGAATTTGATGAAAACTAATGTCTGTTTAAATCAATCTATTCGGGTTCGATTTAAAACACGTCCGATGTTAAATAGCCGAACTAAATTGGAGATTTGAAAAAGGAAGGTAAGTAGACCAGTAAGCTTGCGAAACTCTTGGCGGCGTCGGTACCGGGCAAACTACAAGAGGCGCGCAACGACATTGCCATGCCGCTATTTCTTTTATGCTATTTATTCTTTTTCTGTTTCACTGATTTGAAGTTTTTTATTTCTTCCATTTTATTGCCGCCCATTTATTCTATTATCAATGAACCGGTTTAAGAAAAATATTTTGCGAACATTTCACACCGCAGTTAAATTTAGCGACAGTTACTTTTTTGGTCATGCGTGTGGGTCTTCTAATTTAATAAAAATTATTTTTTGTTCATATAAGGTTAATAATTTTATCAGTATTTAATAAATTTTTTTATAATCTCAGGAACAGTTCTACGTTCAGAAGTTTTTGCGAAGAAAAAAATATTGTAATAGCTACCTGAACTACATAGCCTAAATTGCATTATTATTGGCTAACTATTTATATTGTTTAGTTTATTATATTATATTGTCTAGTTAATTAGATTTATTATTATTTTAGATTGTAGTTTATTTCGTTATTGAATAATTGCGTAACTTTTAATGATTGCATGGGTTTTAAGGTCCAGTATTTTAACCTCAAGTGTAATATGTTACTGGATAAAAGAACAGAACATCTACCCTAGGACATGGCATTTTGCCATAGCTGTGTAGGTCAATTTCCTCCACCTCGTTCACTATAAATTATTATTAATGTATTGTAATTTTTAGAAAAGATGTTCATAAATTTATATTGTAAACCTGAGGATATAAAGTAAGCCTATATTATATTTTCTGATAAGTACAGCAATCTACGTTTTGTTTTAATGAGAATTTTTTCCCGTAACAATTATTAACATAATATAATAACATGATTGATGAATATTCTGGGCAGCGAACCAAGTAATTATCTTTGTACTGTAATGCCAAAAAATAATTACGCTACAAAAGTTGTTGCTTCAATACTTAAATACTGAAAATGTCGAAAACATGAAAAAAGTTAAACTGGGATGAAAATTTTTCTGACACTAACACACTACTGAAAACTGTAGTTACTTTTGTCCATGAGGAGTAATAAATTTCATCATTCACATGAATAAATTTATTTTTTTACACTACAAAATGTTTAGTATTTATGGGAATATTGAATGGAAAATAAACCTTCCAAAATTATTTTAGTAAAAGAGGACATTTTAATGTACCAGAAATAAAAATAAAAGATATACAGTTTAGTACGCAGTTTTTATATCTTACAGTTTTAGAGTAAGAATATTTAGAATTCATAATTAATTTATAAGATAATAAAATTGTTCAATATTAACTGAATTTTTTTGTAAGTTTCTTTTTCTAATTTGTGAAATTAAATAATTTTTAAAATATAGGCCTATTCTAGCTTAATTTTTACTAAGTTGTCACATGTTTGGATTATATCTGGGTTTTATATTATCTGAATTTTCATAAAGAAGTGGGTTCAAGTAACCCTAAAATTAAAGGAATATTGGTTTAAACTTAAAAGAATAAAATTCATACTTAAACTTGCTTGTAAAGATAGAGCAAGCATGTTGTTAAAACCCATATTTCACATTAAAGTAACAAAAAAGTAGCTACTGGGAGATAATATCAAACTTTTTCATTTTTAATTGAAGAAAAAATTTAAAGATAACTAGAGAAGTTGGCCAAAGTAACCCCAGTTTACAGTAGGGCCTCATGAAATGTTAAAAAATCCTTCTGACCATCTAATATTATACCGATATTTCCTAATTAGTTAAATCAAACATTTTGGATCATAAACTCCATTTCTAAGTTTAAATATTACAGTACCATATAAAAATATGCAATGTACTTGCAAATCGTTTCTTTAGGAATCACAGACTTTACAAAAAAGTATGTAAGAATTTATTATTGTCGTCTGTTCGGTATTACATTTATTTTTAAGCAAACATCTTTGAAATTGTGTAGTTATAGCCTACTCCGTCTAAAATTATGCATATCTTGACAGCGTTAAAGTTTCCAAAATAAATCAGATTCAACCTGTGCAAAAACGTGATAAGTTGTTTAAACTGACACATACTAGTAGGCTAAAGTAATTATAATTTCGCGGGAATTAAAATTCCTTGGGAATGTAAACCAAGGTCAATTTTTTTTTGCTAATCCGATCTGCTTGGAATTTTGTAAAACTAAATTAAATTTTCGTTAAAATTAAACTTTAGAAGTAGATTTATTTAGGTCGTACTTGAACTAGAATTCAATTCTTTTAAAGCATATAATATATGCTTTAAATGCTTTATGACCAATGTTTTTCATGGAAAATCTGGGGAAAAACAATAATTTCTGGATCAATAATTTTCGAATTTCTGTGACCGACTTCTAAGTAGGCCTAATTCGGTTATTAATTTTAAAACGCACAAGGAAAGTTGCCGTATTTGGGACATGTTTTTCGGGATGACGATTATAAACTGATTCAGCTGGTATTGGAAGAAAATTTGAAGATCGCCTTGGTACAGATAGGCAACATGTATCTGGCTAAGGAACATAAGGGGTTGGACCGGGATTTCCCGGGTTGAATCTAGCGAGGAATTGGTAAGTGCTAAGGAAGGGTGACAGTCAACGTTAAGGGGCCTGACTGGGCACATGGAGAAAGAGAATCAAATAACGCGTCACTCACATGAACATTTTCAGAAGGAAAATGCTAATGGAAACCATTCGTCGTTAACTGGAAGCATTCTCTAAAAATTTAAGAACAAAACACTACAGATATCTTCCAAAAAATCGACTGGTAATGCAGGTAAGTAATAGACATTTTGGTCACCAATTTTCTTGAACAATTTTACACGAAAATGATTTATCATAAATATCCCTTATGCCATTAAAAATAGCCTATGTTCTAAATCTCGTGTCGGTTCCAGATTGGAAGATAGTTGGTTAAAATCATATTTCTTACCAGTTCAGATTTTTATGGTCGGTTTTTAGCTTTTACAACACAAATAATAAAGGGTTTTAAACATATAGATCTTTATAATTTTAATAATTTTGTAAATTTAATTAAAATTCCAAATAATGGCTCTGGGAAGTGACCCAGAAGGAAATTCAGCTCTGGAAAATGGGAGTACAATGTGCAGGTGTAGGACAACCGCACCGTAGAATAAGGAATCAGCAAGAGAGTTCTCTTAGATTCTCCATTCCAACTCATAGTCTTTAGTCTTTAGTGGTGCCCCTGCTAAGCCGAGTTTACCACTGGAAGGTTGAGTAAAACTCCAGCGAAAAACTGGGTCGGTGAACAAATACACAAGAGTTTTCACAAGCGTATTCACAAAAGTTTATACAAGTTTTCACAAGGATTTCAGTCTTAGCTTTGTTATTTCACAGCCTGATAACACAGTCTGTTAACAGCTGAAACATCTTAGTAGTGATGTTATAAAGTGATTTTAGAAAAAGAAATTTTATAAAAAGCAGGTTATAAAGTGAGCATTTTTTTTATAAAATTCCACTCAGTAGGCTATCTAGGAAGCCTTATGGAGGCAGCCAGTAACTCAGCTTTGTGAAATAACGTCTATTCAAAGAAACAAAAGTATTGAAGTCAGATAGGATAAACGAAATGGAATGAATAAAAAAAATTTGGAACACAGAATGTTACTTCTTTAGCGGGGAAGGATGCAAGATCATGAGGAAACCAATGGCGGCGTGTGCCTTCAAAAATAGGTTGAGTTGCAAAAAATCGATAAAAATGAGTAAAGCCGCTACTTATAAGTATACGTTAGACTACCGAGAGTAAAAAAAAATGTAAAAAACACAAAACAACTGTGTGACACCGCAAATACAAAAAACCTAACGTACACGTACATAGACCATGCATGCAGGTGCAGTAGGGTGGTCGACCCGAGGCCATCTCTTCACTATTCGTGGACAGGTGGGGACAATAGGCCGCGTCCAAACAGCAAGCAGGTTAGAGCAGTAAGCAGGTAGGAACAAACTAATGTTAGATAATAGGCGCAGCCACACCATTAGCAGTACCTGCTATACTGCTCTGCTGCTTACCGCTTTAACCTGCTAAAAACAAGTTTGATTTTACCAGCTTACAAGCTAACATCTCAGTTCAGTTTAGGTTCTGTTATTGTATACATTATTTTTCAATCATGGATTTTGACACTAAATCACTAATATCGGCTTTATGTAAATGTGCCATTTTGTGGAATGTGTCGCTAAAGCATTTAAAGGACAGAATATAATCAACAGCTGCGTGGAATGAAGTCTCCAAATAATTACAAACTAATGATAGCCAGTATATAACACAAAAAACTAACTGAATTAACTAAAAAATAAATCAATAACTTTAAGTACGCATTTAAAAATAGTTTAGTCAAAATAATTTAAAAAATTTATCAACATAGGGGGACTTTCACTTAAAAGTAGTAATTTCACAAACCGAGCCAAAACAGGAGGCATAACTGAACCAATTGGCACGCAGATGAAAAGTTTGTTATTGGCTGACTGCTTTCTGTATGGCCACAGTACAAGCTGAGCTCAATGCTGCTCCACTGCTTGAACTGCTAGCTTGCTCTAACCTGCGTGCTGTATGGCCGCGGCCCTAGGCGTGCATATTTGCCATTGGCATCTACGTTGTCATGGCTACCCGCTCGCGCTGGAAGAGTAGCGGCGGCCACTCATCTAACTCTTCACTTGGGAATTTATTACGCAGTATATTAACTTCGTTACAAGGGCTATTTAAAACATCAGAATGCGTTATAAGCAGATACAATAATGTTACGAGTATTTACTTTGTTAAATGATACTTGTACATTTATTGTAAAACAAAAAATAATTATAACAGAAATTATACTGATTTTGTGAGTGAAATAAATCTCGTTACTACCCAGAAAATAGGTGAAGAGGCTGTTCACCTACTTCACCTGAATATAATGCCGCTGGAGGAAATGAAACTCCAAATAATTTAAAAACCTATATAATTTGATTGATAAACTTTTTGGTCGTTGTTTGTTTTTACGCTCAAATTATGTAGGAAGTACGTCTGTTTTATTTACAATTAGAGAAATTTGGCAGAGTTTAAAATGGTCGATACAAGATGGCCGATAGAAATTGTATACTTACAACAACAGTAGAGTAAAACGATTTTTAGCTGGTCAGTCAGACGAACTACATCATCGCTGACGTCCCGTTTGAAGTAGTTTCTCACTTCACACTGCATAAGTTTCAAGTTAAAAGTTCCTTAGCTGTGTGTGAAAGGAGGAGCTAACAATGCTACACACATTAGATCATTAACCGGTCAACTCAATATCCACCAGCTCTACTGTCGTACACTTGCATCAGGTTTTAGCTCTTTATCTTTATTTTAAACTGTGATTGTACGTAAAACGTTCACAAACTTTTGAAACAACCTGTGAAGTTCACATATATAAGCTACTTCAATGAAAGAAATTATGAGAATTGAGTTTAAGAAATATTAGGAGTTTTATTACACCATTTAAATTTACTTTAATGTTATAAAGTTATTTATTTACCGAAGTGTATTAGGCTATTATAAAATTTTATTCCAAGTTTCAATTATATTTTTTTATACAATTTTATGAGTTCTTAATTATCGGAGGTATAATTGTTTTTATGATTCTTGTTTTATTATTGGAATTCTATACGGTGGATGTTTTTTTACTAAAAAACATTATTGTTATTAACTGCTCGCCAATTACAACAACATTAGAATGGAGAAAAATTAAAATTAAAAATGTATACTTATAATTTTAAAGTTTCACTGCAGGCTGTTTAGCTACATACAGTTAGTTTTTTATAGACAGAATTAGGAATTACATCCGGGCTTACCATTACGCGCGGGCAAAATCATTAACCTTAGAAGATTGCGTTAAATAAACTAGTTCATTATTTTTCCCGGTTTCAATCCGCACGTTTACTTTATCGAGGTATCAAATGCGGAATGCCCATGGCGATTTTACGTAGCTCTTAGGAAAGGTACGGAATAATATTTTGTTGTTTTAGGTCATTTATTCTTCTACTCCGTAAGAGCAAGTGATCGGATTAAAAATGGTTTAGTCATTCTATTCATCAACTAAGGAACTAATGAGCCAAATCTCTATTCTCTGTGTTATTGGGAAATTACAGAATTTAGTAGTGATGAAATTAGTCATTTATACGTAGGCAATATTCCAAGTCTTAAAATCACGATGAATAAAGGAATTTTCAATACATGAAATAAATGTAGTCATACGTAGTATAATACATAGTCGTGAGTGAATAAACGTTTTTTGTATCCTTTTACGAAGTATGTTAAATTATGATGTTTTTAATTGTATCTAAAAATTGATACCCTGTACGGTGTTTTACTGCATGACTTATGTTTTGGTGAAAAATATTAAATTTAAAGTCTGAAATTGAAAGAATTGACAGAAGAGACTAGAGAAGAGTCAGAAAGAGACAGAAGAGACTAGGAATAGGAGTACGCACATTCTTTTGAGGGTGATTCACGAGAAAAAAATTCCTGGATTTATAAAATAATTCCTTAATTGTAACCAAATTCATTGATGGGTCATCATTCTAAGAAGAACGATATAAAATAATTTTTGAAATTTGCTTACCTTTGATAAATTTAATGTGTATTTTAAGCTTTTATTTTGAAATGTATTTAACAAAAGAAAAATTAAGTCGTCTAGTTCATACATATTTAATACAACTTACATTATATAAACTTAGTGAATTACATCTTTCATTAAATTCACTGTGGTGCTTTATGTTTTTAATATTTATTTAGTATTAAGCTAAATGAAACTACCGCTGCGTTTTTAACACGCAGTTCGTTTGCACACAACTTAACTACTTTTAGAAATTAATGGCATTATCGGGATAAGTACATAGTACATAAGGGGAACATAATTAAGATATTTGTTCATGTTGAGAATGAGCTGCTTTGCTAGATCAGAGGTTAAGTCCTCTTACATACCAACCATTAATTTTTTATTCTGTGTTTCATGCAGTTGGTCGTTCATGTCTGTTAATACAACGTAATGATTTTTTATGAGTGATGTCTTTTAGCTGTTCAGCAGAAACAGAACTAATCTTTTAACATGTTGCAGAATAATTGGTTAAAATTCTTCTTAATTGTTCAGTTTTTTTAATAATTATTTTTTAATTCAAATCAGTTATACCAAACATGCACAGTAGATTCTCCGGAAGACTTTGGTGTTAATGTAACATTTGCGTCCCATCAATTTAGCCACAAAGTTATAGGTTTACCAATATATGCTGCAACTGGTTTATGGTTACTTCAGGTTTATACAAAATTGTATGCATCGTAAGTAATATGGTTTAATAAATTTTAGTTTAAACAACCGTGACATTTTGCAGAAACTCAATAATTTTTTATAGTGAATGTACAAACAAGGCTTTAAATACAAAGCAAAATAAACAACAAAATAAATAAATAGTGTTTTAAATACAAGGCTTTAGAAGGTGAAACTGAATGATCTATAGAATTTAATATAGTTTTAAGTTTTAAAGCATATTCTAAAACTCAAAAAATATAAATTATAATCGTCTGGTTACACAATAAATATTGAACTTCATTTTAGAAGATTTCTCGTGATACTGATTTCGCTTATTTTTTTAACTAGTCATTATAAATTCTACAGGTGTAGCCTATGGTTAATTGAATCTGGCTGACTTTATTTGGCGCTTCTATTTTTGTGCTTCGTTTAGAGTACTTATGAATCACTTGCCATAAAAATAATACTTGTCACAAATTAAATGTTTTTGGAAATAGTCACTCAACTTTTGATATCATATAGACTGTTTGATTTATCCCGAAGAAAAAAAATGTAAACTTTATTTTTGTTCATTATAGTCTTTCTTTAAGTTTCAACTCCGTTCTTTAAAATACCTGTTTATTACCCTACGTAACAGATTTATGTAAATACAAATAGATTGTGTAAATCGACAAAAGCCAAATTAAAACAAACAAACTCTTCCACATCTTTGAGATGTGAATAAGAGGGCGATACTTCTTTAAGAAGAACACTTGTGTAGTAATTTAAGTAATTTTGTAGCTTATACCTATGATGTCAAGCGTTTAGTATTCCGGGTTCTACATTTTCAGCTAAGTCGACAGTATTTTCCGATAAGGCAATCTAAGTAACCTCCTCCACTTCAGTGCCATCTCAACTAAGGTTGGTGACGAGTATGAAAAACTTCTTTCATCGCAGACCTAATGAAGTAAAAGTGTTTCCATCTGTGCAGGTCAATTTCCTTGATGTTTCAAACCACAATCTCTTTCTACCTAGGCTATCCCGAGCGATAGGTAGAATCTAAGTAATTACAAGAAACAAAATATTGTTCGCTTACTTTATCAAAAATAGCTTCTTATTCATGGTTTGAACCAAGAATTTATAGGATAGTATATACTAAAATACCCATCATTAAGAAACAGGATTTGTTCAAATACGTAATTTAAGAAATTTATCCTCTTTTTCAAGACTCTGAGCTGAACAGTTACTAAATTTCGTTTCCATTTCTGGAAACAGTATCAGATTTCAATTTCCAAACTCAAGTAGTCGGTTTGAGTGAGCTGTTTATTTTTATTACATACTTATAGAACTGGTGATCTCTTTCGGAAGTCTGTTACTTCACCCGTTAAACAAAGTTTGTCTCGAGCTAAGAATACTATAAATACCCATAGTGTCGTCTAATTATTACGTTGGAGATTTACAAAGAAATCTGGAGTTTCTCCAAAAATAAATCTGTGTTTAAATTCTGTTTCCTGAAGTTTACCTTAATTCATTCCATAATTTACAGGAACTTCAGTAAGTTTGTCTTAATTTTAAGGAATAATTGAACATAGCAGGAAAGAACCCTCTCAACTGTACTTAATTTTAGTGAAATCAATAGGTTAAATTTTAGCGTAATATTAACTAGTAACTTTATAATGTACAACGGTCATCAGGAATCGTGCAGTACTACAGTAATAAAAATCTGCTACAGCTTTGTTTTTAGGCCAAAATCTGAATTATCATGGGGAAAATTACCTTTCAATACAGTGTCAACTGGTAAACGAAATTTCGGATTTCCAATTTCCCTTTCATTGTTAGTTTTCATTTTAGTTTTAGGTTATAAATAAGTATTCCATGTATTTATCTTCAGCTAACTACTCGCCGATGTAGTTTTAGGCAGTACCCGTTCTGTTACATCAATATTCCTCTAAAATTTCTATTTAACACCAAAACCCATCTTAGCTGGTGTACCTAAGGGTTCAGTTCTTACCCCTCTTCTCTATTCACTGTTTACGTCTGATTTACAGGGACATTCCCGATGTTTGATTGCTGTATTCACGGACAATATAGCTTTTCTTGCTGACGACGATAACTGTAATAGTGTCACATTTACATTACAACATTATATAAACATCGATGGTGCAATAAATGGAAGATAAAACTCATTAATACTAAAATGTCAACATATAACGTTTACACTTGGACGAGAAGCATGTGCCCGAATGTATTTTATCAATCAACGGATTCCCCCAAAAAAGTGTATTAAATATCTTGGAATTAAATTACATAGAAAACTGACTTGGAACAATCATACACACCTAAAACGTGTTGCGCTCAACCGTTGACTGAAAAAATGTAGTCTTCTATACCGACAATCCCATCTTCCGTTCCAACAGAAACAAAATTGTTGCAAATTTTTACTGAGACCTGTTTGAACATTCTTTAGGAGTTTGCCCCTCCCTCTAGTACCCGATGGTGCCTATTATACTCCAACCAAACTAAAAGAGTTATCACACCACCACCATTATGCTTTTTAAAAATTGAGTTTCATAATTTCACATGCTAAACAATCTAACAGGTTCCATTTATCGTCTTTCCACGTCCTCGCCAACTCGTCAATTGAATTACATCCAAACATACGAATCCTTAGCATTTTATTTTACAAATTCTAGTAATACGTAGTACTTACGTTTTATCACTACAGGTTAAAAATAATTCCAATTGTTACAAAATCATACGTTTCTTTTACAATAAAACCGGTTTTTTCCATTAACTGAATTCAAAAAATTAATAAGCGGGACTACAGATTTTCTTCGAAAACTACGACGTGTGGCTATTGAATAACGAGACTGACGTCGTAAAAACTTTTATTTTTATGTTATACATAATCACTTATTGTCACCTTCAATATACACTCCTTCTCTATCCCTACAACGCTCCATGCGAATTTTCCATTGTTGGAAACAGTGCTGGAAGTCATCTTCTGTCAGCTCATTCAGAACACGTGCCGCTTTCTCTTTTACAGCTTCCACAGACTCAAATCTTGTCCCTTTTAATGCAGATTTCACTTTAGGGAACAGGTAGAAGTCACATGGTGCAAGATCGGGTGAATAAGGTGAATTTTTTAACACTGAGATGCTGTACTTGGCTAGGAACCTCTTGACAGATAACGCGGAATGAGCTGGCGCGTTGTCTTGGAGAACCCATGATTTGTCCTTCCACATTTCGGGGCATTTTCCCTTTCTCTTTGACATAGTTTAAAAAGTGCCTCAAGGTAGTAATATTGATCAATTGTTTGATTTTCAGAAACCCAGTGAAGGTACACAATTTCATGGATATCAAAAAAAACAATCACCATTTCTTTAAATTTTGACTTGCTCTTTCGAGCTTTTTTGGATCTCAGTGAAGTTCTCCCCTTCCAGTGCATGCATGTATTGGCGCTTCGTTTCCGGATCATAAGTAAAAAACCACGTTTCATCACAAGTTATTATCTTCTACCTGTTCCCTAAAATGAAATCTGCATTAAAAGGGACAAGATTTGAGTCTGTGGAAGCTGTAAAAGAGAAAGCGACACGTGTCCTGAAGGAGCTGACAGAAGATGACTTCCAGCACTGTTTCCAACAATGGAAAATTCGAATGGAGCGTTGTAGAAATAGAGAAGGAGTGTATATTGAAGGTGACAATAAGTGATTATGTATAAAATAAAAATAAATTTTTTTACGTCAGTCTCGTTATTTAATAGCCACACCTTGTACTTCGGGGAGACGATACAGAAGAAGACGAGCGAAAAGAAAACGAACAACTAGGGAGGAAAGATGGCCGCTGCACTTCGAAGAACTCACAAACTATAGTAGAAACCACTCTAGAGGGGAGTCAAGACTACACAAAGAAGTACTATGATTAAATCTGCGTGTTTGTCCGCGGAAAGTCTTAGAATGACCGGGAAGGCGGATCTAAGAAAAGCAGAAAAATTTGAGAGAATGATCTTTCGCAAAATGAGGGGTCCGTCGATAGTAGGCCTCGTAGATCTTACATACATATTTGGTGGTTTTCGTAAAGAAGTGTAGGTTAAGATAAAACGATTAATGGCAACGATCAGAACACGAAGATTATCAATCTACGGACACCTGTTTGAAATAAATGACGAATCAAATTTTTAGGACACCAAACAATATCCCTAAGGGGACGGATGAGAGATTTTAAGGAATGCAGAAAGGGTGTTGAGAAAAATGGAATAAAGCGAGAAAACATGATTAACCGAACCATTTTAGTTTACTGATTACTGATCTCAATGGCTTCAACAAAGAAGGAAAGCAGAACACGAAATTAACGAAAGAATGGAGCAAAGCATACTGTGAATGTGGATTGTAAAAAGAGCTTCCAGAAATTTCATTGTCTAAAATGGCCATAGACGAGTGAAAATAAAACTTTAAATAAGACAGTTTTTAATTTATAAAAGTTTTTCGTATACAAGGCAAACAAAAGGTAGATGAGTAGGAAGATTGTTCAGTTTATTAGGCAGTTGTCCAACAAAAGGTAGACAACAGAGCAACAGAGCAGAAATTCTTTGAATATGTCACAAATTACTTAGCTTGTATACTTACTTACGTTTGTATGACACTTCTAATATTATATTCTTTTTGCAAACAAAGGAATAGATTTGTATTGTCATTCCGCGGAAAAATTTTCAAAGTAATGTTGTAGACTAACGAAATGTTTAAAATATCGTAATTTCTATACATCTTACTCAGATACCCTGGTTTGGTATAATCACCATACCTAAAAAACTTGGTACGACTCAGTATTTTGGTGATGAATAAAAACTATTACAATTCCGAGCTCAGGTACGCATTTGTTGAAAATATATAACTAAAACACAAGGGTATAAAAATATGATAACAATGGTTCGAGCAACGTTTTAGTTCAGATAAATTTTGTCCCAAAAAGATTATGTCTTCTTTTTAAATAAACGGCTTTACCGTTTTCCTTACAATTTTGTATATAAAAAAAATTGTCTAATGATGTTTAAGAAGTTTAACATATCCGTACTATCCTCAGATTTCGCACATAACAGGCAAGTAAAGTGTTAAATTATTGCACTGGATCTGCAAGTTCCAGGGCTAGAAAAAATAGTTCTGTTTCTTATCAAATGGTCAGCCAATATATGACTGAAGCACTTAAGAACAGAAGAGGTAGAGGTGTAAAATAAACTAGTCAGAGTTGTTTTCTCTGAGAATCATGTATTTCATTATACAGCCAGACCCTGTGGTAAATGAAGTGAAGGTGTAATTTGCAGGGTGCAAAGTAGATGCTTTTCAGAGGGCCTGAGATGGTGATTAGCATACTTTTCCATTCCAGTGAGGAAGGCAATTTTAAACCTCCTCACTCCTCATTTTACTTAGTAAAACCTCTAGAGGTTCAAGCCAGCCTTTCTGCTGATGACCTAAACAACAACAGCGACGATGACGACAATTACCACAACAACAGCAGCAGAACAGAAGAGGTAGAGGTGTAAGAGACTAGTCAGAGTTATCTCCTCTGAGAGATACGGATTCCATTATACAGCCAGATCCTGTAGTGAATACAGTGAAGGTGTAATTTAAAGGTGGAAAGTAGATAGTTTTCAGAGGGCCTGGCATGATGATAAGCATACTTTCCCACTCATTGAGGAAGGCACCGTTAAACCACTTCACTTCTCGTTTTACTTAGAAAAATCTCTAGAGGATCAAACCACCTTTTTGGCTGATGACCTAAACAATACATCCTCAGATTCGCGATTTTTATTCAGAGAAACTTAATGCTCAATTTATGCTATTAATACTACATCAGTATCTGACGTAGCGAAGTTAAAAATGTCGTCCAAAAGAGTAAGTTGATGGTTTTTATGAATTATAAATCACAAATAATTCTCTGTAATACCGATTAAATAAAAAATGATTAAATTTGGTGGTAATCAGTTCCAAAAAGAGAAATCTTTTTTATCAAGTCATGTGGACCACTTTTAAAAATGTTATTAAAAAAAGTTCCTACAATATTTTATTGAAATCTTTAATGAACTGTAAATGTTGGCGGCTAGAGCAGCCAAGTCACTCAATCTGTTCCTGGGCTGCTAATTAAATGTCTGCTCTTATAAAAAAAGTGAAAACCGGTCAAGTCACCTGCTGCTTGTTGGTCAACGCGAAACGATTCCTTCCCACCAATCACGTAATAGGCCTTTTTATAAGCCTATTAATAGCCTACATTCATTTACATAAACGAATTAATAATCTTTTCGAAATTTTTTTAACTTGCAAGTATAAAATATTATTTCACTTAAACTACTGCCAATTGTCCACTGAGGAATCTCTGAATGATACAAATTCTGGTTTCTTTTATTACCTTCACATTACCATTTGAAATATTATTACCATCACTATGAATCTTTGTTGATTACTTACCTTTAAATATTGGAATTGATCAACTAATATATTCCGAGGTTTTCTATAAAACCCTAATATAGTTCTTTTAAAATGTAAAGGAATGAAAGGTAGTGATACAGAAAAAAATTCATTTAGGGTAGATGGTTGAAGATAATTCACAGTATTTTCACCAACAATAGAAGGTGAAAACAGACAGATTTGTACAATACTTCAAAACTTAAGTAGGTCTACTAGGTATGATCTAATAAGAAAAAAATCAGGAACCTCCGTGCCCCACTGGTTAGCTGCAAAGTGGAGATCCCGGATTCGTTTCCCAGCTATAGTCTGGAAATTATTACACGTTTAAACCCATCGTTTCTTAAATCAAAGGAGTAGCAAATAACCAAGATGTTGACAAGACTTTAAAAAATCTAAAAACAGAAAATCATGATATCGATGTATGAATACCGACCTGACCGGGTATTGAACCGGGAATCCCTGGTATAAAAGCTAAATGCACTGACCACCAAACGATAGAGCTGCCCTGTATTTATTCAACTAGAAAAAACAGCGATTGAAATATTTACAACAACGAATTGTCATCTGGTATTGATGTAATAATTTTAAAAGGAGTCATAAGTTTTAACGTTGCAAAACTTTTTTGATTGTAGCCTTATATCAGTTTCCAGATCTTTGACTTGGTACTCAAGTGAATTATCAATTGAATCAATAAAATGGGTATAGCAAATTGTCAGAAACAAAAGAAATTTGAACTGTACTACTTATTAAAATAATATACCTAATAAAATGTTGATATCTAATTTTACCTGCAGGCGGCTTTCGTTTAACTTAATCATTTACAATTTCTATGCTCTGCAACTGTTGGGTTGAACCAGCTTTCGTCAGCAATAAATTACGATAAAAATTTTTTTAGTTTCTTCTCGTTTGCTTAACATCTTAATCGCACGTATCTTAATTTGATATGGAAGGAAATTAGAAAGTTCCATAGATTGGACTTTTTCGGCTTTCTTCATAAATCAAAAGAATTCTAACCAAAAGCATGACAAGAAAAGACGAAATAGTTACAGATGCTTTCATAACATTAGTTACACAAATGAGCTACGAACAGAAGAAGTTATAGTTAACGATTAAACAGTGTGCTAGAGTGGATAAACTAATAAAATTTATGAAACACGTTTTAACACAATTTTATAGTTCTTGTAAAAGTATTTATACTAGAATATGCTTGTTAAAACTTTTCTATAAAAATACAGAAGCTGTTTAACAAAACTTAGCGTTTGTACCATAATTACTGAGGAGTTTACTAGAGAAAACTTCCGTTAAGTTTAATTTATACACAACATTTGGAATTCCGACTAACATTGAGTAACTCCGACGAAATTCATTAATATTCGCCTACCAGTTGTGCTGTAGCTTTATAAGAATTGTCAAACTGGGAGATTAATAATTACTCTGTAAACAGAAAACCGTTGAAACTTATTTTGATACTTAGTCTATAAAGAAATATTTTGGACAACAACAAAAACCCAAGAACGGAGAATCCAAACGGCAGAGATGAGATTTCTGCGAAGGACTAAGAGATGTAGCATACACGTTTGGAGAAAATAAGAAATGAGGAAATAAGGTCAGAATTGGGTATATACAACTTGAACGATAAGATAAAGGATTTTCGCCAAAGTTGGAGGCAGCACATGGAAAGGATGTCAGATTACAGGATACCTAAGCAGGCGCACTGGTATGCTCCAGAAGATAAAAGGGATGTCGGTAGACCTAGAAAAGATGGAGATAGATGATAATAGTGTGTAAGTTTGGAACAGGCTGCGGCCTAATACTTGTTTGGAAGAAGAAGAAGAAGAAGAAGAAATATCTTCTGTCGACAACTCCCGATTCCATCATTGGTTCTTCGCGTTTTTGCAGATTTATTAATTTACAAACACATTTTTCTAGTATCTCTAATATTGCAACAAACCATTCGCATGTATTCAATAATTTATTAAAGCTTTCATGGGTGCAGGCGATAGTGTACATTTATGTCTTTATTTGAGACTAGGACATTTTTGAATGGGAAATAAAATCTGTACTAGTAAATTCAGAAAGGATTATACACTCATTTTAAATGAACTATAGGAACACAATTCGATCTTATCGTGACGACATATTATCAAGTATTCATAATTAATTTTCGGCTGCCTTTGACGCTGAAGCGTTCCTCAAATAGTTATCCCGATTTTTAAAATTACAATCCTACAGAAAGCAGAGAGGTGGTTCTAGTTAACATGTTAAATAGAAATTCTATAATAAAATAACCGATAAAATAATTATAAATGAAATTACACAGTACCTCTTTTAAACAAAATAACATATAATCATCAAATATACTAAAAGCTGTTCAATACTACATGGCAGATGCGATACAAGTATCTGCTTGCGACATGCAAGTAAATTTAAGTTCCCAGTAATTAAAAATAAAAAGTCTTATATTTAGAACTTCATGCAAGTCATAAAATCAAAGCATGTAAGTGCTCTGTGAGTGAGAGGTTTATTTTTCGCTCTCGATAAGGTAAAGAGATGGAAGCCAGTGCCGCTTAAACCTCTGTAATAGACGCCATTATCTCCGGCAATAATTTAAGTACTTATTATTAATTGTTAATAGATTTAATAATTTTGACGAATAATATTAATAAAGAAACGCTTAACCGGTTTCTTAACAACAAATACCTAGAAAATATCCAAGAAATAACGTTTCAGTTCTTAGAGACGACAATTAAGCTGTCAATAAAAACCACTAAATCTAGTCGATTTGGGTGGGGTGCTTCCAAAAGTAGCAGCAAATCATGGGTGCGACAGAGGCGTGGCCATGGCACGCTTCAAGTTGAAGGCGGATGTCTGAAGGGGCGTGTCCAAAGTGTGATTTAAGCGAATGGGTAACTGCGTGTGGCCAGTCAAAAATCGCATTTACCTTTTTTATCTCTCTTTACAAAAAATACTAGTACAAAGTATACATAAATAATCATAAGAAATTACAATTAATTTATCAGTTATCATGAGGTACTTTCTTTCGAACATATCAGTAGTTTTGATTCTAAAACAGTTATATCGAGTACTTCTAGTGTTTATCATGACGCATCTGTTTAAAATGTGCAATCAAACGAATAAAAACAAAATATTATCACTGATGAGTGGTATGATTTGAAGATGTAACGGACGCCAACTTTTATCATAGGCTAAATGAAATGTTAGGCTATTCTTTCTCTCATAATTATTTAAATAAACTCAAAAATTGATATCTGCATGTGGCCAGTTACCAGCATTAAATTGAACAATCAAAAATTTTATTGGAGCCTACGTAAAAATTTACCTAAAATAAGGTTTTACATACATCTTTAAATTTGGGTTTTTACCGGATACATCTGTACGTTTTTAGTATAATAACTATACGCATACAAAATCTACATGGGTAATTTGTCTAAATTCATTTGTACAATACGCTTGAAATTTGCAGAGTTGCAAAATAGCTAAGGAAAGATTTGCAGACAGTGAAATGTAAATGAAAAAAATCAGTGAACGAAATATAATTGGATGGAGCATCTTCAAAGAATGAAGGAAGAATTCCAAAACGGAACTGGAATTTCCCTACAGGTTTAAGGGAAAGAGAAGGTTGGGGAGACCTCTACAACGCTGGTAAAACTTTCTGATAAAAAAGTCATTTTGATGAAGGAACAGATTAAGTGACCTATGCCGTGAAAATAAGAAGACCAACCAACAGTTTTTAGATTTTTAAGCAACAGAAAGGAAAATCTCCTCTGGCCGTTTACAGGAGTAAAAATTAACGATTCAGATTTCTTGAAAATTAATAAATTATTCGAGATTAATGCGATCCTCAGCATTATTCTGAGGATCACAGCTACAGCTCCATTTTATGTTCGAATCCAATGTTACATGATGGTCTGAAGATGCCTCTTGTAGAAGATGGAGCCAAAAATATTATGTATGTTCGACGAATTGACAAGTTTCACAGGCACCCAAACGAACTTCTTCAAAATCTACCAGTGAGACAGTTTCAAAATTTACGACTCAAATAGTCATGGAATAGAGAGCTTTTACAATAAAAACTTCAAACACAATAATAAATATTATGTTATCATCAAAACTAAATAAAATAAGTTTGAGGTTCCAAGTTGAAGATATGTGAATTGAAGGAATGCTTAAATGTAAGCCACTCCAAAACCACGACTAGCGAAAATTAATATAATCTAGAGGGAGTGCTAGATATAAAATTAAAGACAAATAAAAGATTACTACGTTTGATCATGATACTAAAAACATTCGTTCATAACAGGCAGATGGATTGTTAAATTATTTGCACCCATTCTAATAGTTCCAGGGCTACAAAAATAGTTTTGTTTCTTATCATATGGTCAGCCAATATAATTGAAGCATTTAAGAACAGAAGAGGTAAAGGTGTAAAAGACACTAGTCAAAGTTATCTCCTCTAAGAGTAATGAATTTCATTATAATAGCCAGACCCTGTGGTGAATGAAGTGAAGGTGTCATTTGCAGGGTGGAAAGCAGATGCTTTTTAGAGGTCCTGGAATGCTGATAAGGATTCTGTTCCACTCAATGAGAAAGGCAAGGTAAATCATCTCACTCTTCGTTTTACTTAGTAAAGCCTCTAGAGCAGCGATTTCCAACAGTGTGCCGTGAGGCTTATGCAGGCTTACACAATGTTGTTTACGCGTCAAAGTTTATCTTGCCGCTTAGCCTATATAAAGCACGCTTAACAGTTAAAATGTTAACTTAACAGTTAAATTAACTATTTATTTATTGTTGTATTAAAATGTAGATTTTCGTTGTTTGTCCTTAGTGAACACACACCATTTCTAATTATTTACTAGTCGTGTCCTGGATCTATGAAGACAGTAATATATTTAATATAAAACATGTAATTAGAGTTAATTACGAAAATAAGTATATCACGTGTGCTGCGATTAAATAAGCATTTTAGTTAGTGTGCCGTGAGGAAAAGATGGTTGGGAATCGCTGCTCTAGAGATTGAAACCAGCCAATTGGCTGATGACCAAATCAACAAGACTTAAATGTTGATAATTACCTTCGAAGTGGTTCCTCCAAAATAACTATTTGATTAATAATATTATAATGCAGAAAAATTTATAACGAATTTTTATTTAACCATTTACTGTCAACGTTACAGAAAATTGTAGTGTCGGATTTTCGTTTTTTCTCTGACGGTATACACTGATAAGTTTAAGTTTTTAGGTATAAAAATTTAGCGTTTTTAATCAAAGGTTTTAAGAACGTTAACGCCCCCTATTATGTAACCAATAAAACGCTACACTTACTAAGACCTAAATGTACCCTACATAAATGACATTTTCTTTAAACTACATACAAAATTTAGGAAGAAAGTCACAAACCACCATAACCCATTGATCTCAAATCTGACTACGCAGACTCTTCCAAACAATCCAGTAAGACGACTAAAACGTCGATGGAGCCGAGATCTTATCAACTAACTTTGTATACTGTAATTGACAAACCATTACAGTGATCTAAATGATGCACTCATCTATTCACGTCGGAGTTCTGTCACTGGACTGTGTCTTCATTCACGTTTATTTTTTACTTTCTCTTGCTTATATGAATACTTAGGAAGGAACGTATTGTTTTCATGTCGATTTTTCGAAATCGAGTTTTCACCGGATCTACTAGTTTCCAGACCCTCTAAACCCAAAAACCATGTTTTTAGCGATTGGTCTAAGCATATGTGTGTGTGTGTGTGTGTGTCTGAATATCTCAAGAACGGAACATCGTACAAACTTGAAACTTAAGTTAGATACTACTACCGGATCCGACACGAACATTTTCATCAAAATCAACCGAAAGTAGTGGTTTATCGGTGTCAGTTTTTACTTTTTTGAATTTTTTCAAAAAAACCTCCTGTTTCTTTTAAAAATCGCCTCAATTATTACATTTTTTATGCTCTACAAGATAGGGTAGGCGCCATGTCTGCTAAAATTCTTGGAAAGGCAGTTTTTACGTAAAAAAATTGTGTTTTTAAGATTGCGGCTTTAATATGCATTTCAGCGCAAAAATGTATTCAATAAAAGTTGTCGAGAATTTTGAAATAACCATCTTCATTTCAATTATTTCTTTGTATAACGCTTAGTTATACAAAGCTTAGTTGATTTTCTGTGTTTTTATGAAAAGCTATGCAAAAATCGATTTTTTTAAAATTTCAGCCTTAGTATGCAATTTACGGTAAAAGTGTATACAATCAAATTTATAGTAAATTAAAAGATCTTCAACTTTTATTTAGATCATTTTCTCTACAGAACCTAGTTTAGCGTATAAGAGTGATTTTCCGTATTATTGAGCCAAACTGAGGTTGATTTTAATTTTTCACCATTCACTCATAATTAAAATAAGGTTATGTTTTTTTGAGGTTAGTTTTTTGTTTATTTCTAATGTTTTATTACTAATATTGGGTTATATTGGTCTTTATTTGTACTGTCAAACGAAAGTCGTGTGAGTGTTAATACCAGATTTTTTAGGTATCTTTATAACGTACTTGTAGTAGACCTATAAAATGTACCCGGCTCAAAGTCACAGTGTAATTTCAAGGGTGGTAGTTCATTATATTTTTTCTGTTTTCTTATTAAGTACGCTCTGATAATGAAAATAAATATATTACATTGTAATTTAAATCTTTAACACAATGAGGTCTTTATTATTATTTATAATACCATTATTTCTTTATGAGCAGTAACGAATAATTTATTTATGAATAGGAGTATCATTCAACGATTGTAGAACGAGCGTAAGAAGAGCTATTTGAAGGCAGTCATGTCATTCATCTTCCAGGTTAACACCGCCCCACTACCCCTCCAATCATTAAACTACTACGTGCCTATTTACTTCACTTATGAGTCGAGTGTTGATCATAGGTAAAGGAGCTGAAGGGTTACGTCAGCATCTACCAACTAAAAAGCCTACTTAATCGGTTCAACGTTCTTTAAATTATTACAAATTTTCTTATTCGTATTCAGTTAAAATATAAAATTAGACTACAGTAGTAAAATTTAGATCTAATATATTCGGAAATATATTATTGAATTTGTTACGTGTATTCAAAACGTTAAATTACGGTATTCTTCTTTAGCGTTCAGAACCTAATTCGAAATAGTAAAATCCTGTTTTCGCATGTAAACATTTTTTATAGAGCGGTTATCATTGTTCAAAATTTTTTAACGCGATCAATTGTGTTTTATTTAAGTTACGATAATTTAGACTACAGCACAATCTAGTCAAAAATGAAATTAGAAAAATATGATTTCTGTATTTTATTTAGTAAACTACACATTCTTTTTTTAATCACTCTTACTACAAAAATGTCTTAACTCTAGATAGGAATATAATAAAAATTATTACTTTAATCGTTATAATATTCCTGTCGAGTTAAGACAGTTTATGTAGTAAGCGTATTTGAAAACAAGAATGTGTAGTGTAATAAATAAAATACAGAAATCATAAATATTTTTCTAATTTCTGTTTTGACTAGATTGTGCTGTATATTATCGTAAATACAACATTTTATCACTTTCAAAAGTTTTGAAAAATGATAACCGCTCTATAAAATAATAATAATAAAGTAATAATTGGCCGGCCCGTTGGCGTAGTGGTTAGTGCAACTGGCTTCTACGCTGAGGTCCCGGTTCGATTCCCGGTCAGGTCTGGCATTTTTTCATCACTCATAATCATACATCATCAATCTCCACCGTCTACATTGGCAGAAATTGCAGAACAGTCAGACGTAAAGCAAAAAAAAGGTAATAATTAGGCGGCCTCCGTAGCGTAGTGGTTAGCGCGCTAGCCTACAACGTGGAGGTCCCGGGTTCGATTCCCGGATAGAATCTGGGTATGTTCACCAGTTAAAACCCACTATTCCAGTTACATAACACACGTTAGTCGCTAATAATCAAACTGTTGATACGACTTTAAATAAAATAAAATAAAGAAGTCCGTTGTAAAGACCAGTAGCTCCTCAACCAATTTTATAAAATTTTCTATTTACATCACAAGTCCCATTTCTGTGTTATTTATAATTTTAAATACAAAAGTCTATACTCGGCACACTACCATTGTAAAAATGCATTGTTTAGTCGAAAAACTATTTCCCAATCTCCACGTGGATCCAAAATAACATTTTTTAAAAATGGCCGCCATATTAAAACTGAAAATGAGATTTTACTTTTTAAACATTCACATTGCAGAAAAACTGTGATCTTTAACATACTTAAACCACAATTTTTATGTAAATCCTGGATAACGTAACAGTCGTTTAAAAAGCACACTAACAGAAAACCGAAAATAACTGGGTACTCTTTATGCATAAACTGTTGTATCTCCGACAAATCTTTAAATAAAAATATTTAAGTTAAACAAATAACCAACACAAATAACATTAATAAACAAATAAACGCGGGAAAGAACAGACCTGTGTTAATTTCCTGTAGTGTTAAATTTTTTCCGTTCGGTCGTTTTTGAAATAAAACTCCTAGAACTCTACAAACAACGAACTTCTTTCTTGGCGGACTTATAGCCTAAGTTGCTAATGCTACTTCAAAAAGTAACATTGTACCGGTTTTAAAATCATGAAAATATGAGATTTTTCCTAATTATATATTATTATTTGTATGATTATATTAAAAGAATGTAACAGAGGCAGTTATACAACTCAAATTTGTACACATAAATTAATAGGATGTCTTGAACCTTTATAGAATTTCACGTCTAAAAAAGATTTCTTGTTGTCCAGAACGTAGAAAACTGCATTGGGTCTTTGAACTACGTTTGAATACTTTCTCAGAGACATTTAGCAATATAAATCGTCGTAAAAACCGTTTACATAATCTACTGGACAAACCAAAACTTGTTAAATTCGACCAATACAAAGATAGGTTTATAAACCTTTGTATTTCTCTAGGAACAGCATACACTAATGAAATATTTAAATTTATTTGTGTTCGTGTTTTCTACTCAGAGGAGAATTTTGTTTGGAATGAACACCAAAATGTTATAGTTAAAAAAATACCATTACGAACAAGCTATGTTAGTATTGTATTTTTGTACGTGTTCAGCTGCTGAACACGAAATAAAAAACCGATTCAACATATTACAGAAAAACCCATTGGATTTTTGTGTTAGTTAAAAATCATTTGGTGAATGGAGAATACAGTCCGTTGAGAAACAGTATGGGGGGCTAAAACGCACTGACTATTCGGCCAATTTCGGCCGAATGGTTGCATGCAATAAATTGAATTAATTAACGTGGTCTTCGGCCGTATGTGTTTTATATGTAATATGTGTTTTGTGTGATTCGTATAGTGTGTTCTTGATGATGTCTCCGAGAGAGACGAAAGATATCTTTAATATCATGTAATACTCTGAGTTAAGTATTATACATAATTTTTGTTTGTTTAGCTGTTCATTATATATTTATTAAATAACAATGTTCGTATTGTGAAGCAGTTTATGATGCGAGGCGAAAAATAATGTTACAACCAAGTTCGTGTAGCGAGTGGTTCGTAAACCGGGGTACAACAACTGTACAGGAAACTCAAATAGGCTAATTAAAACCCCAACAACATGAAGAAGTAAGTAAACAGTACTACGAATATTAAGAAAATGACAGCTTTAACTGTCAAATTTTATTCAAAACAATTGAATTAAACGTAAATTTCAATTATTTAAGTTATGTGTTTCAGGGTTCTATGTAGAAAAAAAGAACAAAACGATAGCTCAAAAATTAAATAGATCCCATACGTTTACAGATTTGATACTATTCTTTCAATAAGGTAAAAACTGTGGAAAGAAAGTGGGTCTGGATTTTGTAGCGACTACTTTGTGTTGTTACATTGCAATATCGGTCTGTTACCGACTTTCATTTTAATAGACTGATTTAATTATTGTAAAATAACGTTGCAATACATGAAGTAATTGAAAATGATTACCAAAATAACTTAAATTAATTAAATTATGTAAAAATTACAGAAGTTCACGGCGCTGGTAACTCGACTATCTATACAGAAGAGTCCATTGATCCTTTTGATGAAATCTTCTTGTTGTCCGTTACATCATAGAGTGACGATAAGGTAGTGAAGCAGCAGTCAGGGTGCTGTTATTAACTTCGGTAACCTAGCTTTATGATATTTACAATTTATCACTCATACAGCTAGATAACCAAAGAAAGCATCAACACCCACTTAATTTCAATGCGATTTCATCCGTGTCTTGTTGAAAAATATTTTCGGGTTGTCTTGTAAAAAGGACAGTTTCAGTTCAAATATTCAACAAAAATCTTGCTTTTAACTTCAATTTCATCTAGTAGATCTTTCCAAGTATAACAGTTAAATATCACCATTTTATAACCTTATTATTTTATTAAACTTATAATTTTTTAACTTATTCACTACTTATCAACCAACTGATTCTACCATTCGAATAATATAACTAAAGTATAAATTAATATTAATTACAATATAATTTCATACACTTATTTGTGTACCGCTAAATAATGTGGAAAACAGCTAATTCGACAAAATAAAAGTAGGCACATTATAGTTGTTATTGTTTAGTTCATCAGTCGAAATGGCTGGTTTGAAGCTTTGGAGGCTTTTCAATTAAAACGAGAAGTGAGGTGGTTTACAATTGCCTTCCTCACTGAGCGGAAAAGTATGCTCATCAGCATGTCAGGCCATCTGAAAAGCATCTACTTTCCACCCTGGAAATGACACCTTTACTTCATTCACCACAGGGCTGTATAATAATATCCATTACTCTCAGAGGAGATAGTGTATTTTACAACTCTACTTCTTCTGTTCTTTAATGCTTCAGTTGTACAATTGACTGACCATGTGATAAGAAACAGAACTACTTTTTGTAGCCCTGGAACTAACAGATCGAGTGAAAATAATTTAAAACTCCACCTGCCTGTTACGGGCAAAGTACGTATAAGTTATCGTACTTTTTTTCATATCAGTTAAAAAAATATAATGAAAATCTGAAATTTTAAAATAGTTGCAATATAGTATATTTAAGTTTATAATATTAGGTATTTATTTAATAAACTTATAATTTTTGACACAATATTTTTTATTAAATACTAATACAGATACAACATTTTTTTAATGTATACATACAAAATTTAATTCCTTGAACGCTATACAAATTTTCACATTGGTGCACGCCCGCTTGTCCGCGGGCTTAAGGTCTCGTTTATATTTTGTAACTAAAGAAAATTTAATATAAAATTATTTACGTTATTGCATTAATCGAGTACTAATAACGTATTGCTAACCTAAAGGAATATATTTTAACAAGACGTACAGGAATCATTTTTGTAGATATTTATTAGATAGAAGCTTAAGATTATCGTTCTACAACACATCACTTAGCTGTTATAAAACTGTTCCAACTTTCCTAGACGTTTATCTTTAATTTAATGTCTAAAATACAATATAACGGGTGATTCAAAAAGAGCACCGGTTTTTAAACGGCTGGTAAATTTTTGTTTATCGGTTGGCAACATTGTTAGATCTCATTTCTATTTCGGAGAACATTCCGATTGACGATTCAGTTGTAGTTTCTCTTGTTCGCAGTGTAATACTCTCGCAGTCTGTGTCTAACCATGGAGAAGTTTACTATTGCACAACGAGTGTTAATAGTCAAAACATTTTACCAGAGTGGAGAGAGTTATGCGGCTACTGTCAGGCGACTTCGCGGTACTCTAGGACGTAATGAAGCACCGAATGAATCAACAGTTCGCAGGCTCATGAAAAAGTTTTTTGAGACGGGTTCAACAGTCGACCTTAAAAGTTCTGGACGTCGTCGTTCTGGCCGAACTGAGCAGAACGTTGCGTTGGTTCGTGACAGTGTGGCTGTTAGCCCAGCAAAATCAATACGTCGCCGTTCTCAACAATTGGGTTTACGATGTTCTTCTGTACGGAGAATTCTTCGGTACGATCTCCAATATCACCCGTATAAAATTCAGTTGACGCAACATTTGAAAGTGGCAGACCACCAGAAGAGACGACAGTTTGTTGACTGGGTATTGAGAAAACAGCAGGATGATGACACCTTCGCAAACAAAATTGACGCCTTGTGACTTTCATCTTTGGGGTCATATGAAGTCATTGGTGTATGCCAATAAACCCCGAAACATCAATGACTTGAAGGAGGAAATTCGACGGGTTATCGGGCAAATGGAAGTCGAAACTTGTCGTGCAGTAATATCCAATTTCATGGACAGAGTTGATGCGTGCCAGCGCAGTAGAGGAGGACACATGCATGACATCATTTTTCATACATGAAATCGGAAGGTAAGATGAACTTGTTGATGTATTTATTTTCAGTTTTTCAATAAAATAAATCTCTTAATTTGATATATCAAAACCGGCGCTCTTTTTGAATCACCCTATATAATTCATCAGTGCATTTAAATAATTTAATAATAATGGTTTTTATAATACTACAAAATTATTAATTTAAAACTACAAAAATTAGAAGAAGGAAGCAGACACTTAAAACACATAAGTTAGTTTAATCTTTTTTTTCCTTATTTGATAATTGCCACACAATGGTCAGATCCGGTTCTTCGTGCCTGTATACAGTTTACTATTAGAAATCTATAAAATACCATAAGAACTTACTTTACAGAATTTTAGTAATAGGCACTATTACACTAAATTGTGAAGATCTCTTACATAAATAAACTACCTTTAATGATCTTCAATTTATAAATTTAATTGAATGTAATAAAAAAAGAGCGATGATCTACAATGCATCTTTCAGCGTACATTTTTATAGTAAGTTTTAAAATGAATTAATAGTTATTGTATCAAACTAGGCAATCATTTACTATGTTCGAAAACACAACTTTAAACACAGTGATTGAAGTAAAATTAAAACTGAAGCCTGTGCTTGGAACAGCGTATCTCACCAAGTAAAAAACATTAAAATTTCAGGTACGGCTCGTTTAAAGATTGGTTTTGTGTTATTTTATTCGTATAAATTATGCAACACGGGAATGTATAAGGCATTTTATAACAATTTTGAAACAAAATATGTACACGTTTTTAGCGCATTTTTCACTTAGTTCATGTTTTTGTACGGTTTCTAATTAATGTCAGCTAAAATTCAGCCTTTCAGTACAAGGGGTAAAGGAATTAGAGCGTTTGTAAAAAAAATTATTTTCGTTCCCGATGGCCGTAACGAGTAGAACGAATGTTTTATCCCTTTAATTAATAAGGGAATGAAATTTCACGTTTAATTGGTTTTTAAATTTTTATGTTGTTTACTTTTTAAGGACGCGGTTCCAAACGCAGGCTTCATCTTTAATTTTACGTAATACAACTTTTCATTATTAGGTTAAGTCACTCTTATTCCTGATGCGGAACGGAATTATAAATGTAGCCTACGTACATGAAAATATACATGATGTATATGTACAATACGAAAATTGTCAAAATATTATGCGGTTTTGAGAAATATTATTAAAATGCTTTAAAAGATTACCCAATAAACCATCAGTAAATTTTAGGTAATAAAATTTCAAGCATAATTTCTATAGTGTTCGGTAAAAAGAGTGTAAGTCAAATAATCAAAATTTCAAGGAAACACATTTTATGGATTCTAAATTTTTTAAACAACACCTTTATATTTTACATTGTAATGTTTGTAAAAAAGATTTGCTTTTTTAATAAACACGGAGTTAACCTAAAATGTTTTTGGAGAAATGTTAGAATCAATAATGTACTCATTGTACCAAACATTTTAAATATACAATACAGCATGAGAATGAGTATTTCTAATATTGAAACATAAGTTTTTACGCAGAAAAGCTTGAGAAGTAAACTAGGTTGTATTCTGTGAAATTGCGTAATACTGAATAAAGTAAACTAAAGCCGGCTGGCAGGCTGACAGGTAGCTGATAAGTGATTAAAACCACGTAGACAAAATTCCCTCCCACTCATACCATACGACCACATTTCAGTAGGACAAAATAATTCGCAACAACTTCATCAACAATGAAAATACATTGAACAGTAACTGTGTGTAATAAAGTGATGTCTGCTGACGTCATCACGTACTTGAACGTGATGTCTAAGCTAATAATAGATACTGTAATAGTAATATGATATTGCATTAACCAGTTGTTTTAAATCTGTCGCCACGTGATCAGCGCCAAAGTGAAAGTTGGTTACACGTCTGATTTCCAACACGATCACCAAACCACATCACACATTCACACACAGCCAACCTCTCTTATAACCACTGGAATCATAGCAATGACCTGTACCAGAAGTTCAACTGGTTTACACGTTTAGTACTAATGTTATAAAATTTAAACGTATTAAGTACTTTTTGTCCATACAGGTTTCACATAACACTCAAGTTAATAAAACGTCATTTTAAGAAAAACACACTTAAAACCACGACATAATCTACTTTAATATAATATTCTGGGTAAAAAATTAGTGAAAACTCACACCTTAAAGAAGACTGGATGAGTTAAAAATTCTGTAAATAGTTAGGCATTGTAATTTATGTTCATACAATTACAAATGTAAGGTGTACGAGTGTATGACAAAATTTATAATTTTAAGTAAATGACTAAATTTTGACAACGTACCATGATTATCAAATATCAAAATGGAAAATAATAATTTTTATTTGTAAAGTATTAAAAACGGATACAGGTTTTGAACCCTCTTAGAACAAAAATAGAGGTAATCTGGGTGTGTCTGTTTAAACGAAATGTTTTAAATGTTAAAACGTAATGACACGCTAAATAAAACCGAATTGTCTGTACGCGAGTGAGCGCTTTAGAATGAACGGGCTAGCTGGTCTAAGAGAAGCAAAGAAATAACCTCCGCAATATAGTGTGGGTCCGAAGTTAGTAGACGGACAGTAGTCTACAGGGGTTACGAAGAAGATATGAACTATACAAGAAAAACGAAAACAATGGAAACGAAGACTGAAATTCTGCAAACATTTATATAGAATGGAAGATAAACCAAACAATAGACCTTAGTTGCCTGATAAATGGTTAAAGAAGTTAGAAATGATACAGAGATAACTGGAATAAAAATAGAAAATATAATTGACCGAATCAAGTTTAAACAACTGATTACTGCCTTCAAGGGTTTTCACGAAGAGTACAAAATGAACAGAAGAAGAAGAAAGGCGACAGTGAACGAATGCAGAACATGTGTGCTGTAAAAAGAGAATTGTCAAAAATTACCTTACATGGATTAAACTGGGGTCATATCTGATTAAATATAATATCGCAGTTAAGAAATATTCAGGGTACCATTGCAAGTCAACTGGGTTTTTATTACAAGCCCTCTGCCACAAAATATAAACCATTGTTTAAAAAAAAATTCAGTTCTAATAATTCGTTCAACAGAATATTTCAAATAAAATATACCACAACACTTTACTTCTACAAGGAAAACAAATAAAGACTTCTGTGTATTAAGCAAACGTACATTGCTTATGTTGCAATTACTCTTATACATTACAATGAGTTTAATAATTAAGTATTTACAATGTATACGTGACGATCGACAACCAAACTTAAGTCACACTAATACGGCTATTTTTAAGATATAATTAAATTTACAGCACAGCTGCGCTGGTAAAATTTTATTCCTTTAAAACACGTTTTTACATCAGCTGGCTATTTAAAAAAAGTATAATAAGTAGCATACGGATAATACTCTATAGAGTACTGGGTGGGGGAAGGGGGTATTATACTTTTCTGATCAATTTTATCATTGGCCTCTTAAACTCAATAAACAGAATGTAAACAAGAAAATGCCGTGTTACAACGCGATTTCGAAAAGATAACTTTCACAGGTTAGGGTACGGACTAAGAGCACGCCAATTAAATTTTTTAATAAAACTGAGATACATTCAAATGTAAATACTGAACAACGTCCGTTTCCGTCATCAGTGGAAAGTTGAGAAACATTTTTGTATAACCCTTTATAGGTTAGTATTCTAATAATATCAGACCACCGTACAAAGTACCTGAATGGGCAAATTTTTTTCTTTTTCTTTCTAACTTTTATGATATTTATGTTACTTAATTATGTACTTTGATACGTTTAAAAACAATTTTGAGTATGTTTTGCGTTGGAAAAGGGTGTCCTTTTATTTAGCCACCAAACTTCTCTGCAGCTGCAAAGTGTTTAGAGTATTACAATTCATTCACTAATTCTAGTGCCATTAATATCATATAAATCGAATAATAAATTATAAAATAAATAAAATAGACCGTTTTTTCATACTAATGTTTAATGCTGAAATTTGCAAAAAAACATTTACAATCACTGGAACGAATAGTGTCTACATATAAGTAGACTTTTCAGGGAGAGTACAGCACCAGTTACACAAAAAAATTTAATTTTGATAAGTATGCATAAAACAGAACTCCAAGCGTTTACGAATATACCCCGGCATTCCTCGTCGTGTAACGTTCAAATTTGTTCATTTACAACCCGAAATCTTAATTGTCTTTATTTTCAACCACCATCTATTTACAAGACTTTTATGAAAATGAATTCGCCCTATAATCTAGTAAAATTTGGTTGATATCAACAACTGCATGAATGAGGTCAGAACTGCTCTTTGAAGATTAAATGCTATGCTCTGGTCTAGTTAAATATGGATGAGGAAAAAGAAGTAAATACATAGCTACAATGTATCGGTGTCCATAACTACACACGATGATGAGGGCTGGCAAATCAGCTCCAAAAATAAACAATGGCTTAAAAATTGTTATTCTAATAATACATGCTTAGAAATAGTTACGAAGGTCGTATAGGGTCTCCAGAGTGGAGCGTATGAAAAATGAAAACAAATTTACGGACCTGATGATCTCAGGATACCGTAGTAAATAGAATAGAGACCTGACAGTTGGTGTAGTTAGGCCATGTCAAAGAATGACTCCGAAAAGCGTTACTATGTCCACCCAGAAAATATAAGGCGAAGAGGGGAAGAAAAAAACATAAGGTCATTGGATACTGGGAGTACAAGACGCTATGGTAGCGAGAAATCTCAGAATCTGAGAAGGTGACTGGGAAGACAGAAGATGGGCTTTAGTACCTCCATAAAATTTAGTTGCTGAGCAGCTCATCCGAATTTCTAAGTAAGGAAAGTGTTTTCAACAGTTTTATTTTTACTAAAAAGTATATAACCTATAGAGGTTTTCTAAATGAAATAAATCCAACCTATGTTACTATCTAAATTTATAAGGTTATTATGAACTGGATAGAGAAATGTGAACGTCGCAAATTTCTTACATTTTGTTTCATGTGCTGGTATTTAAAAACACAATCACAATGAATAACCTACGTTAACGTAAAAATCTATTTATGTAACCTTTTTTAATTTTATGGTACTGTATTTGAAGATCGAATATTTAAAGTTTTAACTAATAAAGGTGCTTACAATCAACTCCCCTCTCGCTTTGATAGCACCCAAGTTTCACTGCCTTTGAGTAGTGTCGGCACTGCTATTGTTTTATAAAATCTCACCCTCGTGTTTTTGCTTAAATGATGAGTCAGCATCTGAAATGAAATTTCTTCGACATACGTATGGGTGTAGTAGAGAAGATCGTTACAGAAATACCGAGACAAGGAAAGAACTTAAAATCTTCTCTATAAACGATAAAGTATCTCAGAACAGAATGCAGTGTTTAGAGCATGTAAACAGAATGAGGGAGGATAGGATACCTAAGTAGACAATGGGCTATAAGCCGGATGACAAGAGAACAAGGGCGCCCGAGAAAGAGAGGGCAGATTTGATAGGTTCGGAACAGGCAGAGATGCCTAATCCTTGAAAGGTAGAACAAGAAGAACTAATAAGGTATTTTAAAAGTGGCAAACTAGACGAAATAATGTCTTTCTTAAGCTAATTTTTACTAAGAAATGAAACAATTCATTGTGGTTTATTTGTTAATGAATCTAATATGGAATTATAATAAATGATTTTTAAAGTAATCACCAAAATACGAGTGTAAAATTTGTCTTTAAACAATTTTTGTTTTATTAAAAGTTTTTGAATAAATTTGAATCTGAACGTTTACAATTGCAAGTTTATACCAATAAGAAACAAGAAAAATGTACGAAAGAATAT
This sequence comes from Catonia carolina, assembly GCA_035578175.1. Classification (NCBI taxonomy): domain Eukaryota; kingdom Metazoa; phylum Arthropoda; class Insecta; order Hemiptera; family Achilidae; genus Catonia; species Catonia carolina. The sequence continues at coordinate 356,336,460 of JAQMRL010000001.1, forward strand.
AAATTTATGTTCTATTCATTAAGCTTTGTATTCTCTTCGTAATCAAAATAAATTCATTTGCATTAAGGAATTTTTCCATTTTTTATCTAAAATGAATATTCTGATACTACACGTCTTGATATTTAAAACAATATGTAGCTATTTTTTTCAGTTTTATTCAAAGTCGCATTAAGAGTCAGGTTATAAATGACTATTATGGATCATAAAACGGTTTCCGTGGTTTTAGTTATACCTATAACTTCCTGGCTCTAGCCGGTAATTGAAGTAAGGACCTTCCGCATTGTAGTCTAGCAAGTTAATAAGCACTGCGCCACGGAGGTGGTGAATGTTCAATGTTTGTGTTATTTCTGTTAATTAAAAAAATATTAAAAGTTTGGTACATAAGAGGTACACGTTTGTAAAATAGCAAGCACAACACTATATTACCATTCTGAAATAGTTAAACAATAGTTTTCCTATTTCATACATAACATTTTAACGGTAATGATCATTTAGCTAAATGAAAAGTAATTTAATAAGAAAAAAGTAATAAATTGTACTCAGTTAATCACGGGTAATTAGCAGGTAGGCTTATAGAAACATATTTGTTTTAACGAACAATCGACAAAACGGTCATTTGTACACGTACCGCAGTACAGTAATAAGCGGATGCCGTAATAAGTGTCGAAGGCACGCGCCAGTCGCGCGAGTCACACGCACATCGACCGGAACCAAGTGAATTAAATCTACCAACTGGAAAATTGACCGCGAGATCTTATAAATAGGCTTAATACACAGTGCACCAAATACCTTTACGCATTCTTTATTTCATTCATAAAACCTTTAAAACATTTCCGCTTGGAAAAGTGTTAGGCGCTCTCCAAGATCATTAGCATTAGACTTATATTTCTATTTTACGCTCTATGAACCATAAAATTAATTCACTGTCAAGTTAATCGAATTGTAATCGTAAACTGATTAATTTGTAATATTTTGTTACATTTTTTTTATTTATTACAAAATTATGTTACATAATTATGACCTTTAATATTTCTGGAATCTTTTTACTTCATATTTAACTTCGTTAATACCAAATAGCATAGGCTACAATAGGCTATTTAGACAACAGCAGGTTTCAATAAAATATCTGGGTTTCTAAATTTCGATAAAATATTACAGAAAATAAATAAATTTTTGGGCTCTTGCAGGGAGAAGAAAACAGAAATTAGAAGCTGCGTAAAACAAATTTCTATGAGGATAAAGGGTTGTACAAGAGAGGACAGAATTTGAATTGTGCAAAAGAAAAGACTTGCGGACCCCAAGTAGTATTTTATATGACAGAATAAATTTTATTGCAATAAAAGGATGGAACATCTTCAAAGAATAAAGAAAGACAGAGTTCCAAAAATAATCTATCTGATAAATTATTTAAAAAAATGCAAACTGTTTAAACATCTATCTTTTTACAACATACCAATGGTGACGACAAAGTGAACTTGACTGCAGTTTTATTCCAACATCAGAAACGTACCCATAAATTGGTCTTGAAAGCGGTAAACTTCGGAAGTTAATCTGAAATAACAAATAAATAAAAATAAACAAAGTACAAAACCAATTTATAAAACTTTAAGTTAAATTCCATCACTTGAAATAACAAGATCATACTTTTGATCCTTTCCCTCTGGTTAGCATCGATGTTATACTGCACATTCGAAATGCTGTTGTAGCTTTTTTTCTTCAACTCTATTATAATTTTAGTTTAAAACCCAAGTGAACCTCATACAAAGTTCTTTCTGATGCGAACGCACTGGCATTCCTATACTTTAAAAGTTTTTATTGCGTTGTGATGAAGGGTTTCCTTGGTTCTTGCAGCTAAATACAGAAACTATTTGTAATTAGGTAACAAACCCACCTGTTCCGTAAGAGAAATAATTGCCAAACTACAAGAAAATATATATTAAGGTGAACTAGGTAAATCAACACAGGTTACCTTCACCTTACGACGTCAAACGTATCCACCTGTGATGCTGAATAACGGTCACATCCCCCACGCGAGGAATGGTCCGATATCTTGGCTTGTGACTTGATAGGCGACTAACTTGGAAGCATCATCTGCGGACAAAACGTTTAGAACTTAACGCCGTCAGAAGCTACTCTTCTGCTTAATTAACCCTCGATCAAAATTGATCCTCCGTTCCAAAATTTTAATATACAAAACACTTTCGAGACCAATGTGAACTTATGGTGTCCAGATCTTTGGACTAGCGGCTGAGAGTAACTTGAATCGACTTCAAGGAATTTAAATCAAAATATTTAAGACTTGCTTCAAGTCCACCTTTTTATGTAAACAATAAAACCCTCTACGACGATTTCAAAGTTCCGATAGTAAAGGAACTAACCGCGTGTTTCTATAGTAATATTAACTAACGACTAAATGACCATCTAAATCAATAAGCTCGTGATCTAGCTACAAGGAACTTTCCAAATGTGAGATATCTAAAGCAAAAATGTATCACTGTGTACCTCTTCTCTTTAAAGTAAAATTCCCCACCTTCATTTAAATATCATTACACGTATACGGAAATTGTACAGCTCAATGTACAGTACCGTAATAAAAATTAACGACAAAAAATATGTATTTTAATACAAACAAATAAAAAAATAATTTTACAAATGTTTTTAATCGTACGTTTTAAAATGTTTTAATTAATTGTACGCCTACTTGTTAGGTCAGCTTTACTCAAATCAAATTTATCTAAACCAATGTTTTAAAACATTAGATAAACACAGTTTTAACTTGGGATATACAGTATTTCATTATTTGTACAAAAATCGGTTGGTAAAGAGGCACCAAAACAGAAAATTTCAAGAGGATCGTTATACTTGAACAATGATACGTGTTCCACCTGATATAAGAAAGAATGTAGTTCCTATAGAAAGGTAGGGGAGGATGTGGGATAGCCATTGCCAGTATTCATTGGAAACCAAACAAACAAGTGTTTGGTAGGCCTATTCATTTATTATTAAATGGCAACAATGGGCTAGAGGCCTTCGGTATGATGTACAGCCAGGTAGCCGAAGGTAGAATTGTGTAGTGCTCATTCATTAGGCCTACCTGAAAGAAGGAAACCCCACGAGTATAGATAGCATACAACTAGGCTGTTAGAATACTGTGAATACGAGTCGTCCGAAAAGGCTGGAGGAAGAGGTGACAACTTTTCTTCCATTTCACAAAACCCGTAAATTAAATTTGACATGATGATTGTTCCTTCTCCACAGACTCTTAAAAATACGAAAGGGAAATCTAAGCAAACTTTACTGCCAGATATTTGAATATGCAAAATATACTTTTTTGTGTTCTTCTTTATGTTGTTTACATCATGGTGTAAATTCTTACATTACTGTGTAAACAACCTCTAAGTTAACAAGTACTGTTTATTTTATTACGTAATAACATCTATTCAGAATTCCTAAAAGACAAGAAAATGTTTGCAGAGAATAATTTAGTGGCTTATTGTCTACCAAGGTAACTTATTAACTTTGGAAATGAACATCCGATTGTAGTGTTACAGTCATTACCCAGTATTTTCAGATGTTTATTTTTAGTTTATTTAAAGTCACAACAACCTGCTTTGGTTATTAGGGACTATTAAGGTAAGTTACAGAATCAGAGGGTTTTACCGTGTAATAATTTTGGAAACAAGCCGGGAATCGAACACAGGACCTTCCGCTTTGCAGTGAACCACACTATCACTAGCGCTCTAACAACTGAGCCACGGATACAGCAGATTTTAGTTTTCTGGTGGGTAAAATAGCAGTATTAATGTGATTTAAAAAAAAAGTAAATTGCTATAAATATACTAAATTTTTAAAATTTACTGTTACTAATAAGTAGTATATGTGACGGCCACAACGCAGCCTAAATCAAATTGAATAGACCTAATATAATAAAACAGCAATATTATAAACTTTATTTAAATAATATTTAGTTTAACTCAAATATAAGGTAGCTTAAAAAAATAAAACAATAACTAGAACCCTTAAATGAACGTTTCGTTTCTTCTACAAGAGTTTTAATTTTGTATAATTTATCTCTCAAACTACCATACAATTTTCTTATAACTTATTTTTTAAAGTTTTCTTTAAAACGTTTCAAAAAAAATTTCTTAAGTTGTTGGCGTGACGTAATCGTGTCTAAAAATGTGCAGGTTTACACCTGTAAAATGTTTTCTACTGTTACAAAACCGCTCTGTAGTCTTTATCGACCTACATTTACTGTACTGACTTTATGGTAGGTCTGAAAATTCTCTGATACGCCTCTGATTTTGGATGGTTTTGGATGGACACAAAAACTGTTCTGTGTATACACTTTCAAATATGTTTCTTAACTTAGAATTAGCAAATGCAAATATAATGCGAGTCCGGTGAATTAAAATTTCTTGCAACACAAGCTCTTTTATATAATTAATGATTAACTCTTAAAGTTCGCCTTCTTAGGACCAATTCATAATTTGTAACGATAATAAAGACTGTGTAGAAATCTGTAAAGAAATAATTCACTGATCAATTAATTATTCGTTAAAAAGAAAGAACCAAAACGAGTTAAATTATTTTACTTTTCTCAGTTCTGCATAACGAACGTCGTTTTTTACTGGTCGTACAGGAAGGCAAACCATTTCGTTAAATAGGCGAATCTATGCTTGTAGCACGTTTACAGATTATATTTTTGTCATGTAATTTGGCAGCATTTAATAGCTTCGTATTCCTTTGTTAAGAACGGTAGTCTACTTTAGCAGGGACTCAAAGGTTAATCTCCTTCGACCGTTAAAACATTTCTGTTTTTATAGCAACTGTCGGCAGTAGAGTAACGATCGTCACGTTTTTTTTATTAGGCCCTAACTCTTTTTAATTTTTGGTCAAAACAAGTGTGAAATTAATAGCAACCAAGAAAATAAAAATACGTCCAGATGTTTTGTACGGATTTAAGCTAACTGAACGTTACTTTTAAATAAATATTTTGGTAGCGTTTCTTATTACCACGAAGATAGTTTAATTTTAGTGATACACTAAAGGCTTTAAGTCTAATAACTTCGAAATTTTATTTTATCGCTCATTTGTCCAATATTTTACTTAACCCTCTTCCAAATTTCTTCACGTCTCCGTGTTCTTGCTTTTGTCTTGCTTTATCTGGTTTAATACCGCCACTCTCTTGAAGGAATCTCCCTATCACATCCAGTGATCGTCTACGCCCCCTTGTCCCTGAACATAGTCTCCATTTTTAGTTTCTCTTGCCTGTATGAATATATAGGAAGGAAAGTAGGTATTGTTTTCATGTCGATTTTTTTAAATCGAGTTTTCACCGGATCTACACGTTTTCAGACCCCTTGAACCAAAAAACATGTTTTTAGCGATTAGTCTGTGTGTGTTTGTGTGAAGAGAATATCTCAAAAACGGAACATCGTACAAACGTGAAACTTAAAACTGAAGTTAGATACTACTACCGAACCCGACACGAACATTTTTATCAAAATCGGCCAACCGGAAGCAGTAGTTTATTCGTGTAATTTTTCACTTTTGCGATTTTCTCAAAAACGGCTCCTACGATTTTTTTAAAATCACCTCATTTACTACATTTTTATGATCTATAGGCGCCATGTCTGCTGTTTTCACGTATAAAAATTGTTTTTTTTAAAGATTGCGACTTTAATATGCATTTTAGCGCAAAAATGTAACTAGTAATAGTTGTAAAGAATTGAAAATCCTACAACTTTTATTCCAAACAGTTTTTGTATAACGCTTATTTTAGCGGTAATTAGCGATTTTCTGTTTTTTTTTCTCGCAAGAAAGTGTCAAAAATCGATTTTTTAAAAGATTTCAGCCTTATTATGCATTTTACGACAAAAAAGTATAATCAGATCTATAGGAAATTAAGGGGCTATAAAGGGCTTCTGTCGTCAACTGGAAGGAGACCCCTTAATTCCTTTTACAAAAGGCTTAAGGGAACCAGCCGGGATAGAAGGCTAGTGTCCTATCCATACATTCACGTTGTGTGGCCTGTTAGTAACCATGTGACCGCTCATCAGCACGATAACCGGCTCATGGTGAACGGAACTGGAAGGGCTGCCCATTCCACCCTGGCAGACGGTGGCTTGGGGCACTCAGTCTGCCAACCAAAAAGCTGAAAGCAACAGTAAACTACAGCTTTTTCTGTCTGACTAGAATTATCGTAAGGAAACTCCTTCATGTATGATTCTGGTTAGGCTTACTTAGTATATGCAGATCTTCAAGAACTTCGAGAACTTCAAAATATGAAAAATTTATGATGGCGTCCTCTCTGGTAAAACATTCCGGAGATAAACTAGTCCTCCATTCGGATCTCCGGGCGAGGACTATCAGAGGGGACTTCATCAAAAAAAAAAAAAGTTTCTGAAATTCTGCGAGTTGGAACATGGAATGTTAGGAGTTTAAAACAAACTGGTAGGTTAGAGACTTTAAAAAGGGAAATGGATAGGTTGAAGTTAGATATTGTAGGCATTGGTGAGGTACGCTGGGATGATGATCAAGACTTTTGGTCCGGGGATTATAGGGTTATTAACACTAAAGCCATCGGAGGGCAGGGCGGAGTGGGTCTAGTAATGAATAAAAAAATTGGACAAAGAGTGACTTACTATAAGCAGTGTAGTGATAGGATTATCATGGTTAGAGTAGATACGAAACCAAAGTCTACCACTATAGTGCAGGTCTACATGCCTACGTCTTCACACAGAGAGGAAGAAATAGAACAAGTATATGAGGAATTAGATGAAGTAATAAAATATGTCAAGGGTGATGAAAATTTGATAGTTATGGGAGACTGGAATGCAATAGTTGGAGAAGGAAAAGAAGGAAAGATAGTCGGAGAATATGGTCTAGGGAAGAGAAATGACAGAGGGAGTCGGCTGGTAGATTTCTGCTCCAAATATAATTTAGTGATTGGCAATACACTTTTTAAGAATCACAAAAGGAGGTTATACACTTGGATGATGCCAGGTGACAAGGGAAGATACCAAATAGATTACATAATGGTTAGACAAAGATTCAGAAACAAGATTATGAACTGTAAAGCCTATCCAGGTGCAGACATAGGGAGTGATCATAACTTAGTAGTAATGGATAGCAGGCTTAAACTTAAAAAACTGAAGAAGGGACAGGGAAATGCTAGGTGGGATGTAGACAAACTAAGAGAACAAGACAACCAGGTAGGTTTCCAGGAGAGTATTCAAAAAGGGATAGAAGAAAGAGGTAATGACACAGGAAATGTAGAGGAGGAGTGGATAAACTTCAAGGAGGTGGTAGTGAAAGCAGCGGAAGAATGGTTAGGACATACTAAAAGAAGAGGTAGGAAACCGTGGATTACTAATGATATTTTAGAACTGATGGATGAGCGAAGAAAATATAAAAACGCAAAGGACGAGAGAGGTAAAAGGCAATATTGCTACTTGAGAAATACCATAAACAAAAGGTGTAAGAAAGCGAAGGAAGAGTGGATCAGAGCGAAATGTACGGACATTGAAAGTAAAATGGCAGTTGGTAAAGTGGACGCAGCTTATAGAAAAATAAGGGAAAACTTTGGAGAACGAAAGATGAAAGCTGTTAATTTACAAAGCGCAGATGGTAAACCATTGTTGAATGGCCAAGAGAGAGCTGAAAGATGGAAGGAATACGTAAATCAACTCTACATGGGAAAAGAATTAGAATATGATGCGATAGAAGAAGAAACTGATGTTGAAGAAGATCAAAAAGGGGACCCTATACTACGAGAAGAATTCGATCGGGCACTTAAGGATATGAATATGAATAAGACACCAGGAATAGATAACATACCATCGGAATTATTATTACGATGTGGCAAAGTTGCTCAAAACAAATTATACAAACTTGTGTGCAGAATGTATGAGAGTGGAGAGGTGCCATCGGACTTTAAAAAAAATATTATGATTCCAATACCAAAAAAGTCAGGAGCGGAGAAGTGTGAACATTACAGAACCATCAGCCTAACATGCCATGCATCTAAGATACTGACAAGAATTATATACAGGAGAATAGAACACCGAGTAGAAGAAGTATTGGACGATGACCAATTTGGATTTAGAAGGAGAATGGGAACTCGAGATGCAATATTGGCTCTGAGACTGATTATTGAGAAAAGGATACAGAAAAATAAAACTACTTTTATGGCATTTGTAGATTTAGAGAAAGCATTTGACAATCTGGACTGGAGTAAAATGTTTAAAACTTTGAAAAGGCTAGGAATTAAATACAAAGAAAGGAAAGTTATCTACAGTCTGTATAAGAATCAAACGGCTGTTTTGAGAATCGAGGGGTACGAAAAAGAGGCTGCTGTAAGAAAAGGTGTACGACAAGGTTGTTCTTTGTCACCACTACTTTTTAACTTGTGTATAGAAGAGGCTATAAATGAAGTGAAGGAGAAATTTGACGTAGGAATAAAAATTTAAGGAGAAACAATAAAAATGTTGAGATTCGCCGATGATATAGTAGTATTAGCCGAGGCAAAGAATGAACTAGAGGATGCCTTAAATGGAATGGATGAGATCTTGAGGAAGGATTACTTCATGAAAATTAATAAGAACAAAACGAAAGTGTTGTGCAGCAGCAAGAGTGGTTTAGAAGAGATGGGAAATTTAAAAGTAGGCAACGAGAACATACAGGAAGTTGGGGAATTCTGCTATCTAGGGAGTAAAATAACAAAGGATGGTAGAAGCACGAGTGATATCAAGAGTAGAATTGCTCAAGCTAGAAAAGCCTTTGAAATGAAAAACAGCTTACTGACTACAAACATTGATTTACAGATTAGGAAAAATTTCTTAAAACATTATGTTTGGAGTGTAGCATTATACGGAAGTGAAACGTGGGTGATAGGGGCTGTAGAACGGAAGAGGATAGAAGCTTTTGAAATGTGGTGTTATAGGAAAATGTTAAAGATTAGGTGGGTGGACAAAATAAGTAATTTAGAGGTTCTTAGGCGAGTGGATGAAAAAAGAAGTATATGGAAGCATCTTACCAAAAGAAGGGATAGGCTAGTGGGGCATATCCTAAGACATCCAGGTATTGGGCTATCAATAATGGAGGGTAACATTGAGGGAGTAAATTGTAGAGGGAGGCAAAGATTAGAATATATAAAGCAAATTACAAAAGATGTAGGGTGTTACAGGTATGTAGATATGAAACGACTTGCGCAAGATAGAACAGGTTGGAGAACTGCATCAAACCAGTCGAGAGACTGATGACAAAAAAAGAAAAGAAAAGGAAATTAAGAGATCTACAACTTTTATTACGAGCGTTTTTCTCTACAGAGCCTAGTTTAGCGTGAAAGAGTGATTTTCCGTATTGTTAAGCCAAACTGAGGTCGATTTTCATTTTGCGTCTTTCACTCATGAATAAAAGAAGGTTATGTTTATTGAGGTTAGGTTTTTTGTTTATTTGTAATGTTCTATTACTAATGTTAGATTATATTATTGTTCATTATTTGCATTGGTAAGAGAAAGTCGTGTGAGTGTTTCACACCAAATTTTTTAAGAACAAACACTATTCCTTTAAACGTCCGTGTATCTTTCATTAAAGCCCTCCAATTTTCATCTTAGTTGATCCTTTTTTATACAATTTCCTGAACTTTGGTCATGTTTTCTATAAAATATTAATTAGTTTGGCTTTCGATTTTTCAAATATACCCCTATCACACATCTTTCCATGGCACGTTGTGTTTTTACTCAATTGCTAAAATTGTGCGCGTAAAACATTTACGCACCGTACGTTAATACTGGGATCACACAAAATTAATTAATACTAGGTGTTCTGGTATCATCGGAAGTTCTTGTTTCTCAGAATACAATTCAATTTCCCAAATACTGCTCAACCCAATTGTGTACTATCGAATTCCGCCGTTTGATTACTTTTTCTAGGTCTAATTAGCTATCCAAGATGTGTGTATTTAATTTAAACAATATTCAATAAAATATAACATTCATACGGAGTTTAATACAGTTAAACACATACCTAAAATTAAATTTTATGTAGAGTAGAAATGGGGAAAAATATGAGGATATTAATAAAATTTTGAAGACTCAAGGTTATAGTGAAAATATTTACTAGTAGATTATCAGGGGCAGAAATTTGAAATTTCCACGGATATTTTAGGTACGTTCCTTTGCAATAAATGCTATGACAATTTAGATAGAGCAGGACATCAATTTAAAATATAGGCAACTAATAACTGCCAATAGTATTATACCAACTTGATTTTACATGAAATGGTTGTGCAACAGCTTTGAGTAGAAATTCACTGAATGTATTTATAGAATAAGAAATTTGCATATTTAATAAAAGTTCAATATATCTATGTAGTGTAAAACTACAACTGTACTGACTATTATCTATTCATATATTAGTTGCAAACATTTGTTAATTCAGTCCATTTAAATTCTTTTTCGTATAGTCTATAATGTTTTGTTATATTAGTTTCTAGCTATATATGTATTCAGCGTATTGTACTTAGAATAAATTTATTTGCAATGACCCAGCCGGATAAATTAATGTTGATTTCAAGAATTGACTCTTTATTTATTAAAGAAAAAATGGTAATATTTTTTAAACTCTACACACTACGAGTAAACTAGTACACATAAATTCAACAATCAGAATGCAGCGACAAAAATACTCCATCAATTTAATTAGTTGTTTGAAACGTGCAACTTTAAAATTACTGCATGTTACATATCTAATCAGTTATCAGTTACTGGGATTGGGCGGTACTTGCCAACCCTATTTGGACACCTAGTAGAAAGTACTAAAACTCATTTTGCGAGTAATTAAAAACCACCCGCTCTATCCATCTGAGTTCAAGGATTTTCAAGAACTAGACGTTCGTCAACTTTGTGAATGGGAACTAATTACACAGGCGCACAAAAACACCGTGAACTTCCCAAAACGAATCCACAAATACATTACTAGAAACAAGCATTTTATTCCAATATACAGAACCACAAAACACTACTTCAAAGACATTTTTATTACCTGTCCCCCAATTGTACAACCTGCTTCTCCAAAATTATAAAAGAATACGGAACATCGTAAAGTTTAAATCTGATTTACAGAAATAATTTTTGAGCGTCGGTCGGCAGGCAGTACATGAAGGAAGTGACTATATCTTTAAATCTATGACGTCGCATCCTGTTATTTTAATTCTGGACGACCTGGTGTTTGAAACAAGTGGCACTGAAGTGACTTATCCTTGGACATGGGAAACCGTAGTTGGTTAGGTTAATTTCTAACCTCATGCATAAATTAAAAAGTAGAAATAAATGCAATAAATAAATTTAATGTAAGGTTATTTAATGGTAAATCATTTTTGGGAAATAAATTATTATTTTTTTTTTTTTTTTTTTGTTTAACGTCCGACTGTTCTGCAATTACTGCTAATGCAGACGGTGAATGATGAAATGATTTTTTGTAACGTATGAAAAAATGCCTTGCCTGAATGGGATTCGAACCCAAGACCGCATGATGAGAGGCGAGCACGTTACAAAAAAAAAATTAAAATTAAATTATTATTATAGATTAAATGTGTTATAATACAAACATAAGAAAATTTCTCAGGTTGTAAGTATATTTAGCAAAACTGTTGGGTTTGGTTATTAAAGAATATTAACATATAAAAAAATGTATGTTACATTTTTACTTTACTGAATGTTTTCTCCACTCTTCTAAAAACACAAAAACACCAAATCAGGCAACAACTCTAAGAAATATCAACAGTCGAGAGACCATTTCCAAACTGCTACATGAATCTACGAAGAAATAACTAATAAGTTAAGCGATATTTCAATTTTAGCAAGTATTGTTTTTATGACAAAACACGTAAGCACTACTTCAAAACGAGTTAAAAAATGATGAGTTAAAGTAGTAAACAAAGACTATAAGGAGTCAATTACGTTCACGCGCCTATTGCGTTTAGTAGGACTTTAATCGACTGGCTCTTGACTTCTGCGACGTATTATCTATGTCGATACATTTTTTGGGAGCCTGCCACGAAAAATGGAAAACTCGATTTTCAGATTTCTACAAACGTAGCCTATACAGGTTGAAAGGCGTACTTTCCAATGGTGTCAGAATCACGTTTACATGAAAACGAAAGAGTTTTTTTAAATTAAAAAAGTGATGTATGTCATGATGTATAATTCTAAATTTTTTATGAATTTTGTGCCCATTTTAGTATTTGTCCGTTTTCCGGAAAATTAAATTTTTAAAAATATTTATGCCAGATTAATCCGAACTGATAATACATAATTATCATATTCAAAATTTCAGGGTTTGTTTAAAACGTCAAATTCTAGTTCCTTACACAGGGAAATTAAAATATAGACTATGCATTCATTTTTGAGAAAAATGTTTTTGTCATTTTCAGGTAAAATTTTTTAAAAGCAAGTATGGAATTTTTTAAACTCAAGTATGAAACTAAAAAAGACAGTTCTACAAAATTAAAGTCATGCGTTTTACTATAGGCTTTTAGAAATGTGATAAAAATTTATCATTAAATTATATAGGAAGTCGAACTCCTCTTTATAAACGAATCATAAAAAAAACATGTACGCAGTTTTTAGTTAAAAACAAAAACCTTTGTGAAAATAAAGGGAAAGCTTAGGTTAAAAGTGATACAAGCAAAAATCTAAAATTCACAAAATTTTAGTAGGTATTCAATACTTATATGCAATACAGAAAGAATTGATATTTTGAAAACAATTCAAATTTGGACAAGAAATAAGAAAAAGAAATACATTTGTTTGGTGCTATAAACTAACTTTTGATGCACCACTTTAACAGCTGTAGGGACTACATAAAAACAAAACAACTCCTCTAGCAACCCTAATGTTAAATTTGTTCGACAATCTAATTTCTAAATTAGATTTCTAAATTCTAATACTACTAACTTACTAATATCGCGATATCCTTTTTAAGTTCCAGAATTAAATTCTAATATATTTTAAGGTCGCCCGTAGCAATAGGCCTTCGAAACATAATTTCAAAACAGTAGAGTAAAAAACCATAATTTCACTTACACAATGAATGGTAGCACAGATTTCGAAAAGATGTTAAAGTCAACTGCATTTTCATAAATTTCTTCTTATAAAATCAAGAAAAATTTAAATCTCCCGTTAGAATGTTTTATTATAATTTTATGGCAACCTATTATCAACCGCAAATAGTTAGTAATTACTGAATAGGAGAAGAATTCATTCCGCAATGAAATTTGCAATTCTAAAAGACGCAAAGGCACGCCAAATATAATTTAAATTAAGTTCAATGCTCTAAAGAATATTCTTGTTCTTTAGCGATCACGTGAAAAAAACCCAGTGACTAATTTATTTATTTCAACTGTTGTTTTCCTTATAACTCTACACTTTATTATTCTATCTTGCATCTGATCTAAAACACAATATCAGTTGCATTGGTTCTTCGCGCTGTTTTAAGTTCTGAAGTCAATGGGGTCGTAACAAAACGGTTTGATCTTATACGTTAAGTTTAAAATTAAAACAAAACCAAGTAATTATATAGAATCAGCCCCTCACCAATTTCAACAATTTTAATGATTATTTATACATTTATGTGTTCTAAATCCGAATCTGAGGTTAATTTTGCACGCAAATCACTCTAAAATTATTTATAAGCGTTTTTTATCATCGACCTACATAACCTCAGTTTCCCGCAACTATTTAATTAACGCCAATATGTTTCAGTATTTCTGACAAATTTTATAATCGAAAATTTATAATTGCAAATTTTATGTATCAAAAATTAACTAATATTGATCAATACCCAGAAATTAATTAGGTTCTTGGGCATTGTAACCGATAACCTGTTCACCAACTTTTTAATATAGGCTATGGACTACTATAATTTGTCCACAGCTCGGTGGCACCTAGCCCATAAACCGACCCTTATACACACAAACACACACGCGCAGCAACCCCTTACATACCTATAAAATTGTTCAGTCACCTACTACGTGCTAGACTGCAATACTACCATTTTAGTTGTAATTATTTTTATCAAAATTGTTGGTGACTCACTAGTGAAAAATGTAGAACACAGCTAAGACAGGTAAAGGGGTGTTGCGCTCGCGCGTGTGTATGTAAGGGTCGGTGTATACGATCTAGGTTCACCGAGCTGTACCCACATTATGTCTAAGACGTCATTACACCCTGCCACAATATGGTGAAGAGTTTATCGGTTAGAATGTGAAAATATGTAATTATTTTCTGTTTATTGATCAATATTTGTTTATTTTCGATAAATAATAATTAATTTGCATCACAAAATTTGTAAGTTTAGTCTACTAAATGTTGTTGTTTAGGTCATAAGCCGAAAGGTGGTTTGAACCTCTAGAGGCTTTACTATATAAAACGAAGGGTGAGGTGGTTTACAATTGCCTTCCTCCTGAGTGGAAAAGTATGCTTATCAGCATGCAAGGCTCTCTGAAAATCATCTACTTACCACCCTGAAAATTACACCTTCACTTCATTCACCACAGGGTCTGGCTGTATAATGAAATTCATTACCATCAGAGGAGATAACTCTGACTAGTGCCTTTTACATCTCTACTTCTTTTGTTCTTAAATGCTTCTGTCTTATAATTGGCTGACCATGTAATAAGAAATAGAACTATTTTTGTAGCCCTAGAGCTATCAGATCGAATGCAAATAATTTAACACTCCACCTGTCTTTGCGAGCAATTATTTTGTTTTTGTTTATTTAACTCAATTAACTGTCACGTAATTAGAAACTACAGAAGAAGTGAACAATTAAGTTATACGAACTAGCAGATCAAGGCCAAATAATTTCACACTCCTCCTGCCTGTTATAGGCAACTATTAAATGTAACGGTGTAAATTTAAAAGTTGCGTTAAACTTGAGGTTATGTCAGTAAAACGATAAAGAAAAGTTTATAAATAATTTTACGGCGTTTTACTCGCAAAATTAACTTCAGATTCGGATTTAGCACACATAAATGTATATAAATACACATAAAAATTGTTAAAATTGGTAAGGAGCCCTGATTCAACAAAATTAGCCAAAAATATTGTAGCCTAAATTGATCAGACAAAATGAAATTGGTCCTAACTGAATTTTATTCGATAACTGTTAAAATAAACAAAATATTTCATTTAACTCTAATTTTTCTTTAATAAACCAAGAACCAAGGCTAGCAAATCAATTTTATTAGAAGGTATCCATTGTTAGAAATAGTCTAAATCAGTTCGTTTTAGTAGTATAACGTTTTGCTGTCCTAGTCAAGGTTTACGCACAGTTTTCCTTAGCCACTTCAAAATAATTCCTGGCCAGTCTTTTATTAGTGTTCTCTGCAGTAGTATAACATTCTCATTGTATAGGCCTACTACTCCAAATTTTTTGACGTATCATAACATAAAAATATAATGTATATTATTTTATGTGATAACAAAGTTTACTTATTTATTTTAAAAAAATAGGTTAATCTAATATTTAGGAAATTTTTCTTGGTTAGCCATTTCCCTACGGGTAACCTGCAATTTGAACTTCACCTCCATAAATGATTCTCGTAGGATTCTACGAAGCCACTAAGTAATATTCATTGTTAAGGTAGGGTTTAGGTTAATTATGTAGTGGCCAGTATATTTTTAGAAGAACATACCCTGGAACAGGTATTGTATGACCCTCAAACGGCAACAGGACTACCTGGACAGAATGGGCCACGTGTATATTTTGTAAAAAAATCAGGCTTGACTCAGGTAAAGACAGCAGGTAAAAGCAAGATTGTTCTCGTCCTTAACATTTATCAATATGGTTTATTACCTACAACGTCTTAAAAAATACGAAAAATACCAAAAAAATTAAAATAGTTACAATAAAAACCGCTTGATTTTCCTCGTGATTAAAATAAACTTCCTTACAAAATCCTTTCGTAATATTTGTGAACTCTTTTATTCGTTTAACCAAATAAATAAATCTTAGATAAACAAATTAATTATTTTTGCTAATAAACTGGTAATCAACAGTAACTTCACTACCAACAACGATGGAGTTTAAACGGTAAAAAAAGTTTCCTAACGCTGGGCCAGGAAACAAACTTAGGGTCATCCGATTGGAAATTCAGTCTAAACACAATCAGTGTACCACGGGGACAGCCATAAACAGTCCAAATTTATAGCGGAAGAAAGTCGGCCTTAAAAACTTTCAATTTTTGTAAACGTTTACAAACACTAGTTTTAGAAAAGCCTACCGTTAAAAAACCTACAGGGTTGGAATTAAGGTAACTCTGAATTTAATACTATTAAAAAAATTAAGGTCAATGGTTTAAAAGGATACCTTTAATTTTAAAAATGTTCAGACATAAAAAACTGTACGGACTTTTCAGTAACCTCAGTGACTGTGAATTGGAGCTAGGTACATATTTAACGTTGTATTAATCTGCTACTCCGGTTTCATCAGAATAAAATTCTCCATACTACTCGTAACCGTATTTTAAAAGCTGCAAGTACGTCATTAAGAGTAGAAACCCAAAATTCTACTATTTTGTGCAGGCTACTCGATAGTTTTATATATTTTTTGACATTCCTTGCTTTAACCTAACTGAAACAACTCTACGTGGCCTATACATATAATGAAAGAATTTCATTCAGGTAAAAGTACTGTTTTCAAATTTATCTCAGTTCCAACGAGCTAAGGATTTGGGTAATAGTTGGCCTATTTCATGTGCTCTATAAAGGAATAGTTTTGATAAAATCGAGTTTTTTTAAAAATATCTTTTATTTTGTACTGCGTATATTTATAAATTTCAGTACGATTCTAAAATTTTAAGATGAGAAAGATAGTGAAATCGTGTTTATAAATCCCAAAATTTAAATAAATATGTTTAATTTTGAATAACATTTAGATAAAAATGTTTTCGACTTTCTGTTCCCATTGTCCAAAATCGTTAGTTCGTTCAAAGTAGCCTAAACGGCGTTGAATTGTAACAATGGCGTATTTTAAAAGTAATTAAGACTAAATCTACATTAAAAAATATATTTAAAGATGTGTATTAACTACCTTCTTTGGTTAAATGTGAAATAAAAATTCCAGATACTGGCCGAGAACCCAATCTGGGACTTTCCGCGTTAAAGTGTTCAGCACAGTCTAGCTCTCGTAAGCACTGAACCACAGCAATTTAATTTTAGTTTGCTGTAGCCTATAAAAAGAAATAATATAGTTACTACAAAATAAATTTTCTTGCAATTGAAAAAAAAATTAGTTAAATCTCAGAGTTAAATTATACCGGTTGGGCGACCGACGTGGAGAGGAGACTTTAGTGGAAGTCTATATTTAATTTCAAGGAATCTCAGGGCACAGAGATCAGCCAAAATTTGGTGATTACATGGAATATCTTTTTTATGTACAACAAGTTAAAAAAAGAGAAAATGAAAATATATAAATGTTGTGCTAGTAGGCCTAAATATAAGTCGAAATTACTGCTATAAATATACTATAACCATAACAAAATAACCATTTTATTGGATCGTTCGCAGTCTTCAAAACTTGTAACAAAACACTGTCGTAAGACTGTATTTCAGTCTCTCTTTTTATTGTACAGGTAAATTAACACTACACTGTATTTTAAAACAAAAAACGACCAGTAGGACTAATCTACATATTGTTTGTGTGCTTTTCAATACAGCCTAATGAGTAAGCGCAGCCTTTTCACCATACAAACCACGTAACTTGTATAGGATCTAAAGCAACTAACTGAATGGATTAATTATAATGGTAGCCTAAGGCGAATTCTTTCTTTAGTTCAACGTTTAATTTCTTACAACTCTAACATATTGAATCAAATGTTAATTTGAATTTGATTTAAAATAAAAAAAGAAGAGAAATCGGCCTATGAGTTTCATCACTTTCACTTTAGTATCTCAGCAAATATACCGTAGCCTACATGTGATAATATGAACTTTTAAAAAGCTTTAGAATATTCGCAATTAAAAACATCACTGTCGGTATGAAGATTCTTAGAATAATCTTTGACGTCCAACGTTGTTATTACCCTGATTGTTTTGTAGGCCTATAGCTTAATAGATTATAACTTATTTGTGTAACAATTTCTTATTGGTGCTAAAATTTAGAGATTTTTTGAAAACTAACGCATGAGTAACTTAATTATCAAAAAAGTGCGACCTAGCCCGAATGATGACTAACGAGTAATTAATCCATATTAGCGACCAATTAAATTTTTTTTAATAAATTTAATTTACAGAGCAATTTCTTTCTTTCTTTCTTGGTAGATCTACCAGGATGGTGTCGCGATTAGACGATATGGTTTTATGGTCAGGGAGTCTATTTATTTCTGGTAGAATTCAGAAACTTAAAAATATTTCTTGATCTGGATAATTTAGGTGGTGATTTTTGACTTGATTTCTTGGTAACTGGGAAATTTAAAAAAGCAGCATTTTTTTCTTTAAAAAAAACAAGAAACCTCAATACCTAAATACGTAATACCGTTAAATTTTCAGATAAAAGCCTACTCAAAATAAGGAAATTCATAGAAAATATGTACGTAAACAAGCATAACTTACAATAGAGTTTAATAGAATGAGTCAGTTCTTAGTTAATTTTTTATGAGTCATTTTGTAATTTAATTTCGAGGTCAAGTGAAATATCAATCAAAATTTAAAATGATAAAATATACAAAAGAAGTAAAAACAGACCGCTTTTGGTCCAGTGGATAGTAAGATAACTAGCTACCTAGCTAGGTTACTAGACAGCTAGGCTGCAAAGCGCAAGATCCCGATTTCTATTCCCGACTAGGGTCTAAAACACTCGTTTAATCCCACCTTTCCCCTTAACCCAAAGTAGTCGTAGATGACCAAGCTGGTGATAAGACTTTAAACGAAAAAAACGAATTCCGCCGGCCGCATTGGCGTAGTTGGTAACGTGCTCGCCTCTCATCATACAGTCGTGGGTTCGAATCCCACTCAGGCATGGCATATTTTCATACGGTACAAAAATCATTTTATCCTTAATTGTTTCCTGCTCGGTTTCAACCCAACGTCGTCGCTTATGACCGATGTAGTTGCTGCAACGTTAAATAAAAAAAAAATAAAACTAATTCCAGAATTTCTCAGACTGAATAAGCCTAACAGTTTTTCTGAATTAATGCTGGACTGCAAACTATTGAATTTTAAGAATAGAACACCACATTGAATTTCGTAAGTCAGCATACAATTCAAAACTACAAGAAACAAAAAAATTGAGGCTGTACTATTGAACCCCCAACATTTCTCTTTAACCAATTCATTTAATGTTTTCAAAACAACAAAATCAGCGACTAAAATAAAAATTGAAATTCTAATACATTTTTGGTACCTACTTTTCTTGCTCTTTTTTTTAAATAAAATTATTTTAGTAGAATTACATTAAAATACCAACATAAAAAATTCATATTACTGAATTGTAAATTAGTGGTAGTAGCCTATTAATCAAAACTACAAGAAAATTGACTAAATAATAATTGAATCTGTCATTTCAAAGAGCCCATAAGCAAAAAAAAACTAACTTTTGGAAAAATTAAAAGTCGTGTGAAACACTCACACGACATTCTCTTGCCATTACAAATAATGACCAATAAAACATTAGAAATTTAAAAAAAGTAACCTCAATAAACATAACCTTATGTTAAACCTCATGATTAAAAAATCATGAGGGAATAATGCAAAATGAAAACCAACCTTAGTTTGGTTTAATAATACGGAAAATCACTCTTTGCCGCTTAACTAGGCTCTGTAGAGAAAAATACTTGAAATAAGTTTAGGCCTCGTTGTAGGCCTAGATCTTTTAATTTTCTTTAAATTTGATTGTATAGGTACATTTTTGTCGTAAAATGGATACTAAGACCGAAATCTTAAAAAAATCCATTTTTTACAGATTTTTATGGAAAAAATAGAAAATCAATAATTAGCTACCACTGAACTAGTGTTATACGAAAATATGTTTGAAAGAAAAGTTGTAGGTTTTTAAATTTTCTACAACTTTATTTAAGTTATATATCTACTACACTTTTTCCCTAAAATGCATATTAAGGCCGCAATCTTTAAAAACCCATTTTTCTCTACGAGAGCACAGCCTCCCCAAAAATTTCAGCAGATATGGCGCCTATCCTATCTTAAAGAGCATAAAAACAGTAGTAAATGAAGCGATTTTTAAAAAATATCTTAAGAGCTATGAAAAAATCACAAAAAAGGGAAAAATGATACGAATAAACTACTACTTCCGGTTGACCGATTTTAATGAAAATGTTCGTGTCGGGTCCTCTAGTAGTACCTAACTTAAGTGTCAAGTTTCAACTTAGTACAATGTTCCATTCTTGAGATATTTTGTTCATACACACACACGCGCGCGCAGACCAATCACTAAAATAATGGTTTTTTTTGAGTTCAGGGGGTTTGAAAACGTGTACATCCGGTGAAAACTCAATTTCGAAAAATCGACATGAAAAAAATAGGCTACTTTCCTTCCTACATATTTATATAGGTAAGAGAAAGTAAAAAATCTAATTTGTTGAGACTTAAGAGGGCTGTTCACTTTAATATAAAATGTAGCTACACTTTTGTCTTTTTAAAGAAGCCACTTGTTAAAACAAATTTGAACATTTTGACTTAAGGTGTTTCTGAAATAAATTGGAGTAAAATGCTAACATAGCCTACGTTGTTTTCTGTAAAAGACGTTGTTGAGCCAGAAGAAAATTGGGTTGTAGGCTACAATATTAATACCTAACATCCTTTTAGTTATTTCACTTGTTTACATAGTGACTTGTAATAGTTTTTTGCAATAATAGAAACTGAAATTTCTAACTTTAAGAAAGAAACATGTTAAGTTTTTAGGACTATTTACGTTCTTCGTCGTCGTCACAAACTAGTTATCTTCCTTAAAAAGGTTTTTGCATAGAAAATTTGTAGCCTACGGCCTCTTCCACTTGAAAGTAGAGTTCAAGCTTCAAAAGATCATCCACTTTCGGTTTTTAATTATAAGGAAGTACTTTATACCTTTGAGGATAAGCCATTTTTGTCATAAAATGTATGTGTGTGTCTTCGTATCATACTACTTAAAGAAACCCACAATTATGTGATTTTTGTAGGGATGGTGTATTTACATTCAGTTAGTCCTAAAAATTACTAAAGAAAAAAATGTAAATTTTGACTTATGGGCTTTCTGAAATGACTGATTCAATTGGTATACTCCTCCAATTGGTATACTACAATTGGTATTCTCCTTGCCATATGGAATGGTTAATTAGGCACACGAATTTTCAAAATAAAAAAAAAATTCTTTTAACGGCTTTTCAAATCCACAAAACAATATAGTCCGTAAGTAAACTCCCAAGAGAAGAAAAATCTTTAAGTGAAAGTATATGCCTACGTGCGAGTTGACCAACCAACCAACCCTTGCTTTGTACCACGTTGTGTAGCCTATAGGCTATGTAACATATGGTGAAATTCAATATCCGATAAATTACATTCAGTTATAATAAAAGTGAAATTGTAAGACTTTTTAATAACAGTTTTAAAATTTATTTATAATTACTGGATTAAATTCTGTCTGTTTCTAGTTAAAAATAAAATTACACAGTCAAATATTTGCATTTGATTTTTTTTAATTCGAACTGTTAATTTCAGTCAACAGGACATAATAATTTACAATTACAAGACTGAGAAACAGTTGTAAATTTATTTTTAAATCCTGTAATTTAATAGAGGATCATATTAAGTTAGAATTTTTTAATGTGCTCCATAAGTGACTTTAACGGGAGGGTAGGTATGAAGAAGTCATTACTAATAAAATATTTTTTTTATTTACCTAATAATGATAATAGAATTTAAGAATTCTTATAAGAATATTTGAAGTAACTTACTTTTAAAATGATGATTTAACAATTGTTCAATTTAATTTTTTCATGAAGTAGCGTTTAACACCCGGTGGCGCTTCCCTCCGTACTGCATCCCTCGTGGCCCCCGACATTCTCCTTGCCAGCGTGTTTGCACTCCCAGACACGACTGGTGGGTACACTAAACTGGCTAGTCGATTCTAAGATGGCGTCGACAGCACGATCTGAGACTATCTCGACAGGGACATACACACACACATACACTTCCCTCTCACCTCTTGATGTCTTGCATCCCACTCACTTAATATAGAAGAGGGGATATTAGCATCTCTCTCTAACTTTTATTTTAATATAGTTTTCTATCTTTTTTTCTCTTCAGCCGCTTGGAATGGCCATCTTATATATTTTTAGTATTTTATCGTCCAAAGCACGCCATATCCTCCAAGGATCTCACCTATTCATGTATGAACATTGCCTATGAGAGCATACTTTCAATATATTTCATTAATATTTTAATTATTTTTAAAACCAGAATCTCTCTAATTAGTTTTAGGCCTACTGATTAAATAAAAATCTCGCTTAAGTAATTTGGTTTCTTAAAGGACAAGTTAAATAGTGAACAGTGAGTGATTCATCAATCCTCCTAGACTTCCTACGCAGACGCAATTCATTGTCTTTCATTTTCTTTTCTTTAGTTGAGTTGTGTTTCTTCTAAAAGTCTCGCTAAGATTTAACAGTTAGGTTTCACTTAATCGTATAACGTTCACCAAATTTTTCCTCAAAATAGTTGAAATGTAGCTGATCCCTTCATTAAGTTCATTCTACAAGTAGTAGCTTATATAGGAACATACAAATTATTATAAAATCAATTTTAATAACAAGGTCCGATCGTTCTCAGATATCTTTGTAGTAAAGATCCATTAGTCTTTAATTCCAATCTTATAAGATATTCACTACATCTAGGTCTAAACGCTTGCTTTTTCTTTTAGATTTTAGACATGCGATTTGGATTTAGTTAAATTTTGATAATTTAATTTTGTTTATTTAATTAAACATACATAATTTAATTTAATTTTAATAAATTTAGATTTAGACTATACGATTGGAGTTGTCTACACATGATGAAAAATACAACTGGGTACTTCATGATATTAAGTCAAATGAATCAGTTTAAAAATCTATTACCAATAAACCCAGGAAAAATGTATATCACAGAACCAAGCAAAGTATTTAATCATTAGGAGCATTATTTGTTATGACTTATGGGTGTTCAGAAAGAGATGGAAAAATAAAAAAAGTGTATATTTGGCATTTATTGATATAATACATGTAGTTTGTTCAGTCAGATTTGGCACGTGTAACTAGAGAGTTGTGATCATACCTCTCTTCATCCCTCGCCTACATGTACAAGTAACTCACAAACAACGTCACAGAAAATGAGTAAATTTATTTATTTAATTTTCTCGATTAGAAGATAAAATATTGAACAATCTGTGGTCTTAGAAAACACCCTGCATTTGAGCTAGGCCTATAGCTATTGTAGTTAGAGTTGCAGTTTGGAGATAGGGCCTACTGTACTTATAATCTAGTGTAGAAGCTGTCATAGCATCGTTGCACCCAAGAATCATCATTATTACCGTAATTATATCATAATCATAACATATAATCAAATTCTTCTTCTTCTTCTTCTTCTTCTTCTTCTTCTTCTTCTTCTTCTTCCTCCTCCTCCTCCTCCTCCTCCTCCTCCTCCTCCAATAAAGTATTCCGGCATCCAACTAGCCACTGGTCGCCCGAATCGCTCCGTCCAATCGATCTGTACTTTCTGACCAGTCCAGAAATGAGATTCTGAGGAAACATTCTGTCAAGACGATCGCTCCATTTCCGGCAGTAGGCCTTTTCCATAATTGTCTCTTTAAGAGGATTATCTAACTTCGCCGTAGGCCTTATCCTCTTTTCACAACCGATCCAGTCGACTACAGCCCCTAATGCATCTCAAGAAGCGCATTTATGCTGACTGAGTGGAAGTTTCAGGAATCCGACTCCACTCAGATGTTTGATTAAACTCAGTGCTAGGTGCTGACGATCAAGTTATTATTCAGGATGTGTTGTTTAGGTCAACAGCCGAAAGGCTGGTTTGAACCTCTAGAGGTTTTACCAACTAAAAACGAGGACTGAGGTGGATTACTATTGCCTTTCTCACCAAGTTGAAAGAGTTCGCTTATCAGTATGCCAGGCCCTCCGAAAAGCACCTTCTTTCCATCCTGCAAATAACACTTTCACTTCATTCACCACATGATCTGACTCTAAAGTGAAATTCATTACTCTCAGACTAGTTAACTTTTGAGTAGTGTCTTTTACACCTCTACTTCTTCTGTTCTGAATAGTCTAGTCATATAATTGGCTAAGAAACAGAAATTTTTTGTAGCCCTGGAACCAACAGATCGAGTGCAATTAAATTAACTCTCTACTTGCCCGTTATGGGCAGCATAGTGAAGATAATTTGCAAGGGACTCTCTTTAGGTTTTTTGACTAAAACAAAAGTGATGGCCTTTAGAGGAAAATATCCAGCCAGGACAAAAATAATGGTGGATGGAGTAATTCTGGAACAGGTCAGCGTCTTTGTCTATTTGGGATGTGATGTGTCATATGAAGGGGAAAATGATGTCCCACAGAAAGTTCAAATATCATATCATAATAAGTAATTATATCGTAACTAATTATCATAATTATCGTTGTACACATAGTTAATTTCTTCTTTCTGCCAATTAAATACTTAGCATGACTAAGTAATAAAAATGTATCAGTTTCAACTCATTAGGCTCAGGATACGAGCAAAAGGAAGAAAACCTATAATGAAATAAAGTAATTCAATGAAGGTTCTTTTGCTATTGTTGATAATAGTTTTTGTAACCTATAATAGTGAAACGTGGGTCGTGAGTTGCCTAGTTGAAGAAAAAACAGATGAAAGAGATTTATAAAAATTACTCTCTTAGTTGGATATAATTAGAAATGATACCACTTCAGAGCTGTGAATAGAAATTACTGATAGCCTTTGGAAAGTACACAATTAAAGTAATGAAAATTCATCTGAAAATAAATTTCAATGAGAGGAAATTAAAGGGGCTTCGATCGGGACAATCTAGTTCAATCAAATAACGAAAGACGTTAACTTTTTCTGTACAATAAATAATTACTTGTGGTAGTTTTGATTAAGAATATTTAAGTTTTTTTCGCATTTACGTTTATCTTAGTCTTTCTTCCTATGTCATAGACAGAGCCATTTCAAAACTTAATAGTGCAAGATTTTCGGAATGGGTTGCTCAAATTTTGTCTCGTTTTTTAAAATAATAGACTAACCTAGACATTCTTTTGTGAATTTTTGATAAGTAAAAGTTTTATTTCAGAAGTAAATTATATTAAGTCTAATACAAAAACTATAGTAGGCACATCTTTTAAAAATAACAATATAAGCCTAGGTAATGCCTAGTAGACTAAGCTGTTAAGAATCCGGTTTTATAACCCGACTAAATAACAAGTAGTTAGACTAAGTCAGTTAATAAATAAGGAATTGCTGTTCCTATACGATAACAAGCATTTCTTCTTTTTTTATGTAATAACTTACTCTCCTATACCATTTCTAAAACTTTCACCACTGCTACGTAGGTCCAGGTATACATACAAGTTACTAAGAGATATAAAACTTACACTCTCACCTGAAGGAAAAAATAAAACGTTATACAAGCTACAAATATTTGATATGCATCTGCATATTTATCTTACTGAGTTCTCCAGTTTATTTTTAGTTCATTGTTCATTTAAAAATTAATTGAAAATTTGACTGAATGAAGTTTTATTTTATAGAAAATGTAAAAAAGTTATTTTTGTAGTCAGTATCGAATATATTTCAGCCCGTTAATGTGGTCGACATTAGTGTAAACTTAGTGTAGCATTAGTGACTTCATAAAAATTAATAAAAACAAAAAGAAAGTGTTGTGAAGTAGTAAGAGTGGTTTAGAAGAGATGGGACATTTAAAAGTAGGCAACGAAAACATACAGGAAGTTAGGAAATTTTGTTTTCTAGGGAGTAAAATAACAAAGGATGGTAGAAGCACAAGTGATATCAAACGTAGGAATGCTAAGGCTAGAAGGGCCCTTGAAATGAAAAACAGCTTACTGACTACGAACATTGATTTGCAGATTAGGAAAAATTTCTTAAACCACTATGTTTGGAGTGTAGCATTATATGGGAGTGAAACGTGGAGGATAGGGGATCTAGAAAGGAAGAGGATAGAATCTTTTGAAATGTGGTAGTAAGTATATAATGAAAATGTTAATGCCTCCTCTTCACTATGGACCAAGGCAGGCCAATGCATTGGTAACCAATATTGGCATAATGGCGGCGCTGGCCATACCTTGGGTCCACATACTGGACAAAGGTTGGCTCAGTATCTTGCCCAAATCTTGGACCTACACTCAGTTGCTAACCCTACTTTTCTTTCATTAACTACTTCCGTATTAAAACGGATATCAAGAAAATCACTGCTGCAGCTTTATGTTTGGCTAGAGTATATAATTGTTACTTACGTATTATTGACAAAAACATGGTTAAAAAGAAATCGAAACAGAGAAGATGGTGGACTCTAACCATTCATCATTTCGTAGACACTAAATAAAATTATTAACTAAGGGTAATAATAAAAAAAAACTAATTAGCAAAACAAAACTATAAGAAAATCAAAATATCAGCAAGTATTTGTTGAAAAGTACACTAACAACTTATCAACAACTATTTTTTGACAAGCAAAGCAATACCAACGTTGGACAAGTGTTTGGACGCGTCACTTATCTACTGCGCACTTGGTTTGCGCATGTTGGCCTGCTTTGATGTGTGCTGAAAAACCGCTACCAACGCCAACACAAGCCAACGCCTGGCCCAACATGACCAACCCCTGTCCACACAGTGGCCCAGCAGGATTGGGCCACTACCTGGCCCATAGTGTAGAGGAGGCATAAAAATTAGGTGGGTGGACAAAATAAGTAACTTAGAGTTTCATTAGACGAGTGGATGAAAGAAGTATTATGGAAACATCTTACCAGAAGAAGGGATAGGCTAGTGGGGCATATCTTAAGACATCCAGGTATTGGTCTATCAATAATGAAGGGTAACACTTAAGAAGTAGATTGTAGGGGGAGGCAAAGGTTAGAATATTTAAAGCAAATTACAAAAGATGGAGGGTGTTACAAGTATTATGTAGTTATGAAATTACTTTCGCAAGATAGAACAGCTTGGAGAACTGCATCAAATCAGTCGAGAGACTGATTACGAAAACAAAATTAGTGTAAAACTGAATTTATATAGCCTGTTCTATCGCCCATTACGTTTTTACAACAAAAATAATTTCTAGTACCTAACATTGTATTTAACTTAAGTAGCTACATAAAATTTATTCAAATATAATTTAGATATTTTCCCCGAACCATAGAACAAAGCTCCATACATCCGCATCGGACGAATTCGACAATTGCTACAATTTAGTTTTTGTTTAATAGGTAATTATGATCTACGGTGGAGTAGAGAGCATAGAGTCTCAAACTGGATACAAATACAATATAATGCAGGATACAGTACAAAATACGGGAGACAAACTTTTCAAAACAAATTTTTACGTTTAATCACATGTAGTCCCTGACTTAAAAGAAGGTTACATCGGGTTGCCACTGGGTGATTTCCTCAATCAAGACAAAAACAGGACATTAATTATACACGTACATCATAAATATGGCTGTTTGTATAAATGTACGTTGTAGTTGTTACTAAATAGACACAAAATATAAGTTATTTATTACTATGTATAATTTGGTTGCCTATAACGGGCAGGTGGAGTGTTAAATTAATTACACTCGATCTGTTGGTTCCAGGGCTACAAAACATAGTTCTGTTTCTTATCACATAGTCAGCCAATTATATGACTGAACTATTTAAGAACAGAAGAGGTAGAGGTGTAAAAGACACTAGTTAGAGTTTTCTCCTCTGAGAGTAATGAATTTCACTATACAGCCAGACCCTGTGGTAAATGAAGTGAAGGTGTCATTTGCAGGGTGGAAAGTGGGTGCTTTTCGGAGGGCCTGGCATGCTAATAAAAATACTCTTTCAACTCAGTGAGGAAGGGAGTAGTAAAGCATCTTCCTTTTCGTTTTTACTTAGTAAAACCTCTAGAGGTTCAAACCAGCCTTTCGGCTGTTGACGTAGATAACAACACATAATTAGGCTTGTGAGATCAATCAATAATTAATTAGTTTACGCATTTATAAAACAATAGCAAATCCTTATAGTTCTTCTAAGTCAGTTCATTCAAGTATGAAGATATTGCACTTAGTTGTCTCATGTTTTTCCAAACCCTTCTCAGTATGTTGAATAAAAACCATTTCTTCCTATCTGTTAACTTTTAGCAATTTTTAAGAAATTGTAACAACGAATCCTTTCTGACTAAAGAATTTTATAAATAAACTGGTTTCGTTTGACACTACCAGAGAAGAGTTATTAAAACAGATAACGAATAGGACCGTTGTTGTTCTGGGCGAAAGAAGGATTTTTCCGGTATTTGATTCCAGGAAATGTACACACATTCTTTAGGATTTGATTTTGACTCTGTTTTCCAATTATTTGTTGTCAACCTAGTATACAGTAATTCCATATCGCAGTTTATCCAAATAAGTTAGACAATTACATTACAAATAGGCCTAAGTTACACAAATTATATTATTGTTACAAACTGAGAGAAACTTTTCACGAAATTACATAATCGTTATTTCTTCAAATTAAATCAATAATATTACGCAGTATATAATACAGTTTAATACTTACGTAAGGTAACTACAAATCATTTTTATTTCACCTTTATTAGTTGGTTTTTGTTACGCTATATTAAAACAAATTCATTTTTTTCTTTTGAGACCGCAGTGGATCACTTGAGTCAATTTCTAGGCACTCTCTTCTGGTTCTTTTCTTTGATTATCCTCCAGTAGCCTATTCGTTCATTTTGGCAGATCTTCTTTGTTTTTCTGCTTCTGAAAAGATCACTTTCCTGCTTTCTCTTTTACCTACTTTTCCTTGGAATCTAATATTTTTATGTTTTAATAGTTTCAGCTGTTCGGTTTTATTTTCTAGATCTTCGAAGGTGATGCCTAATTCTTCCATATCTTTCTTGATTTCTCTTAACCATATTACTTCTGTCTTTTTCTGGTAAAGTTTTCTGACTATTCGGTTTATGATTCTATCTTTGGGTGTTCTGATTATAATGTTCAAAGAAAGATATTTTATTTTTCCTCATCGTTTCTATTACCGATTCGGTCCCCTGGTAGCCCTGTTCATTTGGTAGTAATCTTCATTCTCCATCTACTTAGTGTCTCTTTCCGATGCAGGTTCTAAGGAGCCTCCTTTCAAGTTTTTGGATTTTATAACAAATTAATTTATTATTGTACTTAATTAAGATTTTTTTTGTAAAATTCATAATTCATAAAACAAAAATTCAATATTATTTTAGGGTGCTTGACACTACAAAACGGAAAATATCGTGTACAATTTCTGGCTAGGGTCTAAAATTTTTGACAAGTTATCCATCGTAAACATTCTTATTCCAAAGCAGTCGTTAATGATAGAAACTATTGTAACTTGAAATAAATTAAAAATATTTTATTAAATTTAAATATGATAATTGTACAATATTAAATAACTATAGGCCTAAACTACCACCGTCGTATTCTCATGTTCAGGATATCTAGGGATGTCGGGTGAAATTGGCATGAAGGGACTTAAACTAAGTAGGATATTTAGTTGAAGATTATTGAACACATTTGTTTTGAACTAATAAGCTACTCAGATCTCTGATCTGTTATTGCTGAATGATTTGGAATCATTCTTGCTTAATTGTACCAGAGTATGAAATTTTAAGAAAATTTCATAGTTGTCTTGTTTTAAATTTGAGGTAAAAATACGCTTTTAGAAGGTCACCGACATTTTCTTTGTGATTTCTTCAGTTACATCGTACAGTGGCTATATGAAAGAACTACATAAATAACTCTGATTTGGGAAGAATAGGCCTATATCCAAAACTTTGCAGTATTTGATTGAGCGGCTCTAATGCGATAAAAAACGAAACAGTCTGCACATGAAATATTTAATAAAACGTCATTAATTTTTGTGATTTAGTCAGGCGAATACTTCTGCTATAGTTGCATAGATTATTCAATAAACACTTAAAATTTCAAAAATGCTTTCCCAATAAAATCTAATACATTAAGGGTTAGCAGGTCTTGTGTAATTTTTAGGGTATCCCGTTGCTAGAAATTGGCGCATGGCACTTTCACAGCAGACAATGACAACATTATTTGAAAGCGCTTTGACAAAAAGCTTCGCAGTGCATTATGATGTCTTATTAAGTAATTCTCTTTATTAATAATTTTTGCAGAACATGCTTTACAGCTGACTATTAATATAAGAGATTATAGTAGTACTTCTTGTAAAGTTATTCATCTGGTTTGGCTTCTGATTGTGTAATCAAGAAGAAAATCGATAGATCATGTTTTTGTACCAATTCATGCTATCTGGAAGAATTTTATAACGTAACTAAAAATAATACTGTAATAAATATTATAAATTAAATATAGATTGATAACTAATTCAAGCGATATTACTGATCTTAACACAGACAACTAGAACTATTTATTTTGCAGGGCTAAAATAAATAGTTCTGTTTCTTATCACATGGTCAGTCAATTAAATGACTGAATCATTTAAGAACAGAAGAGGTAGAGGTGTAAAAGACACTATTCAGAGTTATCTTCTCTGAAAGTAATGAATTTCATTGTACAGCCAGACCCTGTGGTGAATGAAGTGAAGGTGTCATTTACAGAGTGGAAAATATGTGCTTTTCAGAGGGCCCGGCATGCTGATAAGCGTACTTTTCCACTCAGTGAGGAAGGCATGGTAAACCACCTCACTCCTCGTTTTACTTAGTAAAACCTCTACAGGTTCAAACCAGCTTTTTGGCTGATGACCTAAACAACAAACAACAACACAGACAAAATTTAAAATTTTGGATGGCGCATTAAAATCCTTCAGATCATAAAATCTGTTAATTATTTGAGGTACCTCTGACCACCTCTAAATTTCAAACAATCAAGTCCGTCAGACTGTTTCGGGTTATTCAAGGAAATAAGAAAAGAGGTTGTTAAATTATTATAAATGACTACTTATTTGACCACCGCTAGGCTAAATTTTTCAGATATGTGACTTATAACGCTTTATCGAGTTTCAACTGAGTAATATACTCAATTACATAATGTAACTAATGAATATTAAGCGAAGAAAATATTTAATAAGAAAAAGATTTTCCTCAACTTGAATATTCCAAATTTAAAGATAAAATAGGTCCAGCATCGAAGCTAATATCACATGATATACTTCAGTATCATTTAAAAATATTAAACAAACATTGATACTTTAAATCTCTGTATCATCTGATAAGTATTTCTGTACTTATTCGAGTACAAACAGACGGGTGGGTAAACAAGTGGAGGTTTAAAATAATGTTCAGAGTTTCATAGATCAGTCATATTATCGAGTTGATGTTTTGAAAGTACGATCATCGACCGTAAGCATGATAAAAATAAAAAAATATTTCCTATCTTGGTCGTTTATACAGGGGCGATAAGTATGAGCTTCTCAGACATATTCTCGTTGGCAAAGTTGAGGGTAGATGCAGTTCTTAACGAAATAAATGCTCGTGGTGTAAGAATATTAGAGTCCGTACACACATGAGTACATACCTTTTTTGAGGGCTGTTCACAATAAACAGCAAATTACTAAAATTGTGGCCAATCGTCATCAATCGAGTTTGTACTCTAAAGAGAAGAAGATAAATGGTTTGCTGGCATTGCTCCCATTTAAACCTCGATTCTTGTTGTTTAGGTTGTTTAAGTGGGCTGGTTTAAACCTTTAGAGTCTTTATTAAGTAAAATAAGGAGCGAGGTGGTTTACAATTGCCTTCCTTACTGAGTGGAAAAGTATGCTTTTCGGCATGGCAGGCCCCCTGAAAAGCATTTCACCCTACAACTGACACCTTCATTTCTTTCACCATACGGTCTGACTGTATAATGAAATTTATTATTCTCAGAGCAGACAACTCTGGCTAGTGGCTTTTACATCTCTGCCTCTTCTGTTCTTAAATGCTTCAGTCATACAGTTGGCTGACCATGTGATAAGAAACAGAACAATTTTTGTAGCCCTAGAACTGGCAGATCGAGTGCAAATAATTTAACACTCCACCTGCCTGTTATGGGGAAAAAACCTCGATTAGGAGGCTATGAATGTACACAACACAACTTCAGTTGTGTTGTTGGTTAATGAAAAATTATAACAAGATTTTCGATGGAATTTTTTCAAAACTATTCTTAAACATCGCTTATTGATCAGAACCAAATATTTTAGGAACATCATTAACAAGAAGCAAACTATTGAAAATGAAATTGACCTTCGAAATTAATACCAGACAAGTAGACTCCGTATCAGATTATGCCTGGTTATGAACAAGAAGAATAACAAGAAGCAGTTGAAGAAGAGGAAGCCCAAAATAACAGAGAGCGGGAAAATAACATGTTATCGTACGAGCCAGCGAAACGTTGTACTCATCAAAAGCTATTTTGGTACAGAAGAAGCGTAGGCCCACTATTTAACCTAATTAAAAGAGCGGGACCGAAAATATACCTGAATAATATTATTAGTTAAAGTGACGTGAGCATTTAGGGATTAAAAGAGTTGAGTTAGGTACAATCGTATTCCTTTAGTGATTGTTAAAAATAAGGGGGGATAAACGACATTCTTGGTGCCGGGATTTTATTATTATTATTATTTTGCCTCTTCTAGTGAGCGGGCTACCATCGCTTCCACGACGGACGACCACCTTGCCACCACCATGAGTATCAACAGCATCCAAAGATCACTTAGTGTACGAAAGAACATGAAAGTGTAAGAGAGATAGAAATATTGAAGATAGGCATATAAATCGTAATGTAGAAAGAGACGGAGAATATTATAAGCGAACAAGAGACCAAGACAATCGCTAACCGGTTATGCTAATAAGTTGAGGTTAGGTAGTCGCCGCACGGCCCTCTGGACCAACCGGTCACCACCCACCTATCCCCCTTTCCACCCTTCTTCATCACTATACCGAAGAGTACTGTAACATAACTTAGTTACATTCTCCATTTTACCATTTCATCCGTCCTGAGGACCACCGAGCACACTGCCACATCACCCTACAACTCCCCTCTCCGCCCTAGTTCACTATCTCGACTCGTTAAAACGATCCTTATTTGGAGTAGGCGAAAGATGCCTAGCCAGCGAATACATACGGATAACTAACTAACACTACATCACCAGTATGTGGTATATTTCACTAAAAAAAAGAAGAAATACCAATTCGTGAATATTTTCTGACCCTGACAAGGGGTTACTATGTAAAAATAATCCTATAATAATTTATATTTTTATACATCAATTTTGTTTCTTTGTAATAATTTATTTATAGGCCTATATGTACTATAAATAGCTCATTATGAGTTACGCGCCTTGAAGAGGTTTGGGCTAGGTTCAAGTTCATGGACGTGTACTTTACATACACTGTTTACATTATGAAGTTTAGATAACTTTCGATGCTTGCCAGTAATAAAGTTTTCCTCAGGCCGAGTTACGAGCCCTGCGCTGAGTAGTCCAGTGGTGCGGTTGCCACTTTAGAGTTTCTAAACGGGCCCTGGTTTTCATTTGGAGACCCACCTCATAGGCTCGTCCGCCCTCTCCAACGTTGGGAAAATTCTTACCCCGCCTTCAAGACCGTTAACCATTTCTTTGAGTAATTTTTAAGAGGAAACTAGAGCAAAGAGGGTTTATTCGACTGAGGAAAGAAAAGCAAGATCTGAAAATATGATGAGATACTGGGCTAAGAGAAAAGCAGCTCAGAAAAAGAACTCTATTTAATCCGAAAAATAATTTATTCTTCAAGAATATAAGAATATACCAACCATTTACTTCGCATGCTAGCACACAGACTTCCTCTACGAGCTTGGAAATATAAACCTAGAGGGAAGCGAGACTTGGAAAGACCTAAAAAGAGATGAATACCGGAACAGGTCATTTAGCCTAATCCTTGACAGATGATGATGAAGTTTAATTAAATTGATTATAATATGAAGTAAAAAAATAATATGAGTAAAAATTGTTTACTAAAAACAAATGACCAAATTTTAAAGTTATGTTTATCACCAGTTTTATTCGAGGTTCAAACACAACCAAATTTTTTTAACACTTTCTTTAATCTAGCTGTTTAATGAAACGATTATAAATGGGCTGAACGATGAGATGAGAATGTGTCATGAGTGGCACGTGGAAGCTGATCACTAATGTAACGCTTCATATTTTTTTTAAAACTTTTACGGTCACATGGTCCCACTTAAAGTCAATCTTTGGAATTCTTTTTCTGAGCTGCGTTTATCTTTGCCCAGTATCTTTTCATATTTTCAGATATTGTTTTTCTTTCCTCATCCGAATATACCCTCTTTCCTTTAGTTTCCTCTTTACATTTAAATCTTGTATTTTTATCGTTAATGATTTTCATTTTCTTTTTTATTTCTGAGATCTTATAATATTTCTAATTCCTACATATCTTCTTTTATTTCTTTTATACAACTTGGTAGGGTTGTTAGTGTGCTTTGCGTTTTAATTATTTGTTTTAAAATTCGTGTTTTTGGTGTTCTTAGTAAATGACCATAGTATGAAACTCTCTTTTTTCTCATCAGATCTGTTATTGGGTAAATATCTTTATAAACTTGATTATTAGGTAATAGTACATATTATTAATATTATTTAATTAATAATTAAATAATTAATTAAATTAATAATTAAATAATATGAAGCGTTTACGCTTCATATTATATAACAAAGAAATTATATGTTGCGATTTGTTGGAAAGTATTTACTGCGAAGTAATGTAATAATAGCGGTCAGCAATAATGTACTATTTCTTTATATTAATCCAAAAGTAAAAGTTTGCTCAATTTTTCTTAAACTCGTCAGTGGAACGTCCAGTAGTACGTATGTGTGTTTTATTGATTAATACATTTTTATGTTTGTCAGTTTTTCAGTGAACCTATTTGTAGATTTCGTTAATTATTATTTTATTAAACATTATTTCCTTTGTTTGCATACACTAAATATATAATGGTCAGCCAAACAAAACAAAATTATATATAATACTCACCTCAGAATATTACATATTCGAGATATCTTTCGTCTCTCTCGGAGACATCATCAGGAACACGATTACACAAATCACACAAAACACATAATGTACATAAAACCCATACGGTCGAAGACCACGTCAATCTTATTATCGCGCCATTCAGCCGAATAGTTACGCGTGACATGGTTGCAAACAGTTAAAATTTAATTGATTGACATGGTCTTCGACCGTATGTGTTTTATACGTATATTACGTGATTTGTGTGATTTGTGTAATCGTGTTCCTGATGATGTCTCCAAGAGAGACGAAAGATATTTTGATTATGTAATATTCTGAGGTGGTATTACATATAATTTTGTTTCGTTTGGCTGTTCATTATATATTTCATTAATTATGTCAATAACATAAGGGATTTAAAGGTCATTGTGTTAAGTATCGTTTCGTTCGTACCAAGGGGAGTTTGTAATAATCCAAAGAATCTTAGACTGCTCTGTTTGCTAGTGAGCCAAAATTGCTGCGAGCTGTTGGAACCATATACATATTTAACTCGCATATTTCCAAATAGCAGTTATTTGTAGACAGAAAGTTTTTGTTTTAATGGTAAATGAAAATGTATTCTAATAAGCCGGAAGAGAAGTTTTGTTTTGTTTGATAATGTTTGACGCTTTAGTTGGAGCTATATTAAATCCTACTAGATATTGTAAGTTTTTTTGCTGTAACGTTAGTATTACTTATTACTTATTTACTTATTTATTACTTTACTTATTACTTATTTACTAAAAAAATTTTTTAAAACGGGTCAATTCTGTAGCCCAGAGTTAAAGCACTAGACTGTGCTGTACTGCAAAGCGAAAAGACTGGATTCGATTTTCGGTTGTTGTCTGGAAATAATTAGCTTACACGTTAAAACCCATCGACTCCATACTGTATCCTACAGTAGTTGCTAATAACCAAAGCAGTTGATGCGATTTCACATAAACTAAAAACCGTATTCAAAGTTATTATATAGTTCCTTAGATGAATCACTAAGAAAAGTAGCAATTGTACTAATTTTCTTCAGCTTTCTCATAAATTTATTAATAAATCCTTGATAAACTAATGTTAAGCCTAATCATGGTCATGATTAAAAATAAACATTGAGTGGAAATTCCGATTTTCAGTTGTAGAGTAACTTATATAATATTATGTGATGTAGATAAACAACCATTTCCATAATACTGTCTTAAATAACCCTTAACACCATCAAGATCCGTAAACTTTAGTATTTGGGACACGTCATGCGGAATGAATCCAGATACTTTTTGATACAGCTCATTGTGCAAGGGAAATAGATGGAAGGAGAGGACCAAGAAGAAGAAGAATATCCTGGCTACACAACCTCAGGGAATGGACCGGAAAGACATCTGCTGAACTTTTCCGTATTGCTGTCAGCAAAGTGAAAATTGCCATGCTGGTCGCCAACATCCGAAACGGATAGCGCACTAAAAGAAGAAATAACCCTTCAATTTTTAAATATTATACTTCGAAAATTTACGCAGGAGATTTACCTATAAAAGTATTTTAATTAAAAAAGGGACTTTTTGTAGCTTTTAAATTGTTTTTTTTAGAATGGAACACCGTTCTCCGGAATGAAACGTTTTAAAAGTATTTGTAGATCCTCGATAAAAACATACGGAAATAAGTTATTAATTAAAATAGCTGTGGTATTATAGGTCGAAATTACATATCTTGAATTTACCAAATTAAATTTGTAAAATGAAATTAAGTTAAGTCGCTTAGTACCTTAAAACTTTTAACAAATAAAAAATAATATTTTATCAATGTAGCCTATATAGATCTGTGCAATATAGCTAAAATATTTACAGTGGAATAAATCTGTCTAAATAAAACTATTGAAAATTTTACAAACTGTACTCTTATTATCCTCCCACATAGCCTATAGATTCTGGTTTCATATTTAAAGAAAAACATATTAGGTAATACAACTTCTAATTTGTAATATTCAGTTTCGTTGAATGAACCCTAACATTTGGAAGTTTTTCATCATGTTTGCAATACCTGGAGCGTCGAATCAAGTAGAATCTACTGAAGTAATGAAATAAGTTACACCTCGAGCGTCGATTATCCGAACGTCAGTCATCCGAACTGTCAATTATCCGAACCACTATCGATGGAAAAAAATACATATGTACTCACTTTTCTGCCCTAAAAACTGCAATGATATGGTGCAAAAAGCAACCTGAATTCAGTGCTGCTGAAGCATTGTTACTAAAAAGAATGAGAGATGTTGCTACGACAAAAATAAGTTCAGTCTTAGTTCAAAAGAAAATTCGTTTTTTTAAAATTACTATAGTATATAGCATGCATAATAACGTTGAAAAATATCTTCTAACGAAGTTTATTCGTTAATTTATTCAGTTTTGAAATTCTGCATTTTTTCGTTTGTGTTTATAAACTTTAGTACCCTACATTTTCAATAAAAAATACAATTAGTGTTAGGTTATATTACGTTGTTATGGTACAGTGTATCAAATTACGGTATTTCGTGTATTTGATTATCCGAACAAGTCGATTATCAGAACCGCTCTGGTCTCAGTTAGTTCGGATAACCGACGCTCCACTACATTATATAATTAACCAATCTATAGCTTCAAAATGTGTCGAAAGATATTCTTCTTTAAATACGTCACAGAAACTGATATTGTTTATTTTTATAACTTATTTTTTTCCAGGAACGGTTTTATTTATATCAGATGTAAGTCAATAGATTCTCAAAGATGAAAGTTAAAATCAGTTAAAAATAACTTACCTTCTTCAGCATTCAAATCTGGACATGAATGACGTGCTCAGAGAAGAACCGCAAGACTATTATTACCTACACACCTAATGAACGGGCATGATAATCGCCGACCACCGGTGCTGATAGAAAAACAACGAAAAAGTTCTTCAGGTAAAATAAAATGAACTTCGATACAGTTAGCTCAATGAAATTAGCGTGTTACGTGAAATTTAAAAAGCCTAAGAGTAGAAGCAATTTTAAGAAGTGTTGTTTTAAACTACGGTTTGTGCTACGTTTGCATTTAAGAATAAGAATAAGAATAAGAAAATTTATTTCCATGTTGTAGGCAGATTCATTAACACATAAAAATATAACCTAGAACATAAAAATAATAAAAGTTATTCTAACAATAAACATTTAAACAATCATACCTAATTCTAAATAAAAACAACTACTACAAACTAGTTCTACAACTAGGAAAAATAGGGCCTCCAAGGCAATGCCTGTTTGCAGGTTCCATCAGTATATATAAAAATTATCAGTAAAAATTAGCCGGCGGCTGACAAATAAAATATATGTATAAAAAATATAAATAATACAAGAAAATGTAAAAAATACAAATAAAACTAGAAAATATATCAAAATCCTACAAATAATAGAACTGCAAGGAAGTATATAAAAAAGGCAAAAAATATATAAAAAATACAAATAATACAATAAAAATATTGTATTTATATATATTATTGCATTGTATATAAAAATACAAATAATACAAGAAAATACATAAAAAATACAGATAATACAAAAAATATATAAAAAATACAAAATAAAATTAAAAAAAAAATATATATTAAATACAAAAAACAAAATTTCTGACATAAATCAAATACTATCCAGTTTGAATCGGAAAAATAAAATATTTCTCATTGGCTCTACAGTATTTACGGTAAATAAGTATTTATAGTATAAATTTATAAGTATTTACATTTATTCTGTTGTTTTAATTTTACACATATCCAAAACTTTCATAAATAGCAATTTATGAAAGTTTTGGATATGTTTCACGTTCATAGTTTCTCTCACGCAGTGGATAGAATCACCATTAATTAAGAAATTAACTTTGTCATTTTGTAAATGAGATGACTTTTAATTTTTGTAAAGGATAACAGTAAGTCCATTTTAAGATATCCGATAAGTATGTTTATCAAGTTAGATATCTTGGCTGTCTGATAACACTACGGGGTCAATCGAACGGAGATCAATCAGATCAAGAATCGAACGTGTTTAAGTTCATATGCATTCAGGAAATTCGTCTTATGTAGTAAAGTCCTCAAATTTTCCAAAATTTCAGAAAATCTCAAAAAAGGATATTTTGAGGTTTTTACTACATACGCATATCGAGTTGCCTACTTCGCTGCTATGGTTTTCAATTCTGTTGTATGACTTGTGTTGAGGCTTAGACTTTGAACAGTAATGAAGTGAAACGCTTCGAAGCTTTCGAGATGTAGTGCTACAGAAGGACTTGAAAGTTTCTTGGAAGAAAAATGTCTGTTAACTGCGAGATACTTCATAATTTATAAAAGAGCGTTGAAATTATATGTATTATTAAGAATAGACATTGTTATACACTTTGGACATACGATGATAGTTCAGAAATTTAGTTTATTACAGAATATAATGCAAGGCAAAACAATGGGTAAACGTGGTCCAGGTTAAAAAAAAACGATATGGCTTAAAAATCAACAGTACTTGTATTGCGTAGTTACAAATCCGCTTTCTGGTTGTTGTTGTTTAGGTCAACAGCCGAAAAGCTGGTTTGAACCTTTAGAGGTTTTACTAAGTAAAAACGAGGAGTAAGGTGGTTTACCATTGCCTTCCTCACTGAGTTGAAAGTGTATGCTTATCAGCATGCCAGGCCCTCCGAAAAGCACTCACTTTCCACCCTGCAAATGACACCTTCACTTCATTCACCACAGGGTCTGGCTGCATAGTGAAATTCATTACTCTCAGAGGAGATAACACTGACTAGTGTCTTTTACACCTCTACCTCTTCTGTTCTTAAATAGTTCAGTCATATAGGTGGCTGACTATGTGATAAGAAACAGAACTATTTTTTTTAGCCCTGGACCAAACAGATAGAGTGCAATTAAAATAACACTCCACCTGCCCGTTCTGGGCATCGCTTTTTGGTATGGTTACCAATAAAGTGCAATTTACTGTGATGGTTGCAAATATTCTGAAAGAATATGGTACATGAAGAAAAGCAGAAAATAAGTATGTTCGATTTTTGAAAATTTAGTTAACATTTCACATTTAGCATTCTGTATCCGATACACTTAGTTGGCCTGTTTCTCTCAATTACATTTCAATTTTTCATTATTGTTCCGTGTACCTATAAATTTATCGACAATGAACCTACCTGAGGAGTTAAAATGTTCGTGAAAAATTGATTTAAAAAACTATTTTTCTTCAAAATCTTGATTTAATGCGTAATGCAGAATAAGATAAAATACTACATTACATATTTTAATGAATTAATTAGTCCAGTCCTGTCTAAGTTGGGAACTGGCGTTGTTTTAAATAGACAATTTCTACGGAAAAGGTTGAGTTTCGATCAGAATCAAGAGTTTTTAATCGAGATGCGATAAGTTACTTACTTTGCACTTATGCCAATTTCATTCAGTTTGTAAATTGCAGGCATTTGTCGTATAGTTTTCTTTTATCGTTGAGTTGTAAAATTTTGTATCCGGATCAGCGCGTTCTAGTTCGAGAATTATAATATCTAAAATATTATTTTTTTACCCTGGAGATCATAAAATTACAAGTTTTTATTACAATTAGTATAGGCTATAAATCTTTTCAATGAAACGTACACATTAAAATCATTTATGGTTTTTACAAACGATGTGTTATATATACGTATGTATTTGTAATAATTTATTAAATTCCATAATTTAAATTTTTTTATAATATATCATCAAATTGTTGTATTTGTTTAGCTTATTTTGTGGTAATTGTCATTTCTACCATGATCTGGATGCTTCCTTTTCATTCTCAAATAACTTTTGGAGTATTTAAATATCTTAAATATTAAATATCTTTGGACTATTTCATTAATTAATACATTTTAAAAGTTTCTCAATTAAAATATACTTGTTTTGTATCTGGTTACATATTTCTGTCGTCCTATTGTGGGGATATCTATGTTTTTTATGCTACATATTCTGGCAATCCCTTGTGGGGATATATTTGTGGAGTTTATTTTTATGCTGCAATGAATAGTAGGATAAAGAATGAATCTCATTTGAAAAGAACAAGACAACGGTAATTTATTCTTATAGAGTTGATTAATAGATGAATATTCCTTTATCTATTACATTAGGTTCTTCTACGACTATTTTTAAAAGCGATATTTTAGGTTTATCTAGGTCTACCAGTTTACTGTAGTCGCGTAGGCTGACCCCCAACTGAATTTGCTAAAAGAACGATACGGGTTTTAGACCAAGCCCATAGCCAGCCAGCGCTACGCCCACTTATTTCCGCACCTATTGTTGTACCTTTCTTTCTTCGTCATCATTTTTGCGCTTCTCAAATCGACCAATGATTCTCGTTCTTTACAATCCTGCTGAATTTGACTAATTAACTATTTCACTCACATGTTTGAACTAGTCTTTTCGTGTAGCCTATACAATACATTAGGTTTTATCTTCACCGTAAAATAATAAAAGTTGTGAAATTATAGATTCTTTATGAATTCATTTAATGAATTTTTTATGATAGGAACGTTTCAACTAACCTCTGTTATTCATTAATCAATAATAAAATTCTTGGACTTTTCTCAACGGCAAATTATTTCAGTTCCCAATTTCATTTACAAGACTCATCGGTTTAGGTTTAGGATGACCTCTAAAAGGTTTATAAGAATCTTTTAATTCATTTACTGTATAGGTTTACTCTTCAATTTGGATGAAGAATTCCAAATTTTCTTTTACTATTTTGTGGAAAATTGTTACGTCAACAAAACAGCATTACCTAAATTTCATTCATCTTCGTTGTAAACTATGAGAAATTAAATAAACCGATGAAACCTAATTAAAATTTTTAAATATTTTGTGAGAAAAGTACTGTCAAGTTTCCATTTTTTTGGCATTAGTCTTTCGAATGGTTTGATGCAGTTCTC
The DNA here is from genome assembly GCA_035578175.1 of Catonia carolina. Taxonomy (NCBI): domain Eukaryota; kingdom Metazoa; phylum Arthropoda; class Insecta; order Hemiptera; family Achilidae; genus Catonia; species Catonia carolina. The sequence goes on from JAQMRL010000001.1 coordinate 356,378,639, forward strand.
CAAGCTGTTCTATCTTGCGAAAGTTATTTCACAACTACATAATACTTGTAACACCCTCCATCTTCTGTAATTTGTTTTAAATATTCTAACCTATGCCTCTCCATACAATTCACTCCCTCAGTATTACCCTCCATTATTGATAGAGCAATACCTGGATGTCTTAAGATATGCCCCACTAGCCAATCCCTTTTTCCTGTAAGATGTTTCTATATACTTATTCTTTCATCCACTCGTCTAAAGAACCTCTAAATTACTTATTTTGTCCACCCACCTAATCTTTAACATTTTCCTATAACACCACATTTCAAACCCTCTTTCTTTCTGCTGTCTTTATCACCCACGTTTCACGCCCGTATGCTCAATGCTTCACTACAAACATAGTGTTGCAAGAAATTTTTCTTAATCTGTAAATCAATGATTGTAGATTTAATTTAAGTAATTTAATTCAATTTGCAAATCATAATTTCTATTAGCTATGAGAATTTATAGAAATATAAAAATGAACTCTCTGATAATTAATAAATACATCGGGTATTGTGTACAGCTATGCCTAAATGCTCGCCTGGTATTAAGTATGATCAAAATATTTTGGAGTGCTGAATTGCATCAATTGTCAGGATCATTGGTGACGTTTTTGATTAGGAACAAAGAATAATAACTTGGGTTACATCCAAATAGCCTACTACCCGGAAATTGAACCGTAAATCTTTGGCTTGTAGTCTAAAGCCTCTGGCATAGAGGACGCGATCTGTTGCGGCGGGCAGCGATCGCGCGATCTTCTCGATATGGTTACTTCGTAAAAACAGAGCGATATTTGTGTGAGCGATCCAGTGTTATGATAGTTTTTTGTAGAGAAGTTTGCAGTAGTATTTTGCACAGGTTACAGAGTATTGCAAGGATTTCTTGGAACATAATTCCAACATAGTTCTGATGAGAAGCAACACCTTCTTTTAGAACTATAGTGATCCAAAAGAAAAAAAAGAGTATTGGCACCAAATTAATGAAAGAAGAAGATTATGGTAAATACCAACGTCTCTGCGGGGAACTGCAGTCACATGAAAACTGATTTTTTGTATATTTCCGCAAGCAATGTTCAGCTCTTCTGCAATCACGATCCTCGTTTTTGATTTTTTCACCACATTTTGTACAACTGGTGTGAAGTGTCATACAAGTACACGTGCTTTCTCACTTTTTCTATCAACATTTCCGCTTCTTCTCTCATCTTAAAAAAACCTGTCAATGAACTTATGTGGATCGCCTAGATCGCGCGATAATTTTGTACAAATGTATCGCCTGCCGCCGCGGTCAAGACTGTATCGCTGCAACAGATTGCTTCGTGTGTGACAGGGATGATGCATTATTACATCATACAAACAGATCGCCCGATCGCGGTGAGCAGCAATCGCTGCCCGTAATTACAATATTCAGTATATTTTATTCGCAAAGTCTTTCACTTAGTAATCCGTAATATTTTACAGCAGCTAAATAGAAGACTAAAATTATAAAAAGCTACTATCTTAGATATAATATTACGTTTTACTTACTAAAGACGCTACAGAATTTGGGCGTCTAAATTGTTATTAAGTACAACAAGTCGTTGATATAATTATTATAACTCATGATTTTATTAAATTCTGGAAGTGTAATTACGTATTTTCTTAATTCATGTGAAAAAATTGAATTTACTTTTTATAGGTTGGCTGTTAAATGAAGGTAGGCCTACTGTAGAAGAAAATACATTTTTTATACGACTGCATGAGCGAAAGAGGGTTATGGTTTTCGGGTGCACATAAGTATTACATAGATATGTTATGTATCTATATTTTTTTGTTGATTATGTTCATATGTTGTGTGATACTTTGCCTCTTCCTGTAGCTCAAAAGTTTGTTTGTTATTGATATGTCTTGTGTTTAAGGATTCATTTTGACTTCACAAGTTACTCTGTATATTTATGACGTCACAGAAAACTCAATATGGCGTAAGTGGTTAGCCATTTTGTTGTTGTTTCTTTTTGTTTTCTGATAAGTAGGCCTTAATGCTTGTTTGAATTGAATAATTACGAATACATTCAGCGAAATTGTGTAATATTAATTAATTAACTATGTATTAATTATGTGTAGATTAGTTAATTGTGTATTATTATTATTATAATATCGAACTATGGTTTAATGGTGCATTTAGTAATAGCCTAGCTCTTATCCGATCGACTATTTTACTTACACATAAATTAATAGCTAAAAACAAGTTAAAATAAAATTTTAATATAAATAAATATAACAAGATAAATTTCAATAGAATAAATCATCCGTTTTATACCAAGCACGATTTCTTTCAACACGATTTGAACCACTTTTTATTTCACCGATTTTTCATGGCGTGGTCTCAAATTAAGTATACAAACGATTAGATTAGTTTAGAAATATTGGTAAAAAAAAGGTGTTACAAATGTTAAAGAAAATATCGGGTAACTCCGGACTGAGGTAGTAGGCCTAAGCCAAATTAAGGATAATCATTTCAAATTCTGTTAATTAAAAGCAGATGACCGTCTTGTTAAGGTGCGGTTAATAATATTAGTTTCATTTTATTCCACTGAAATAGCTTTGAATGCATTAGTTTTGTGTTTATCATGAATACTAATTAATTAACTTACGTATTTTATCAATTGTGATTATAACGGTGCAAATGGAAAATAGGATAGTTTTTGTTTATTATGTTACTTTTTATCGAGAGAAAAAGCTTTTCAAGATGTAATTTAAAGTATGATAATAGACGTTTGAGAAGATGAAAGCAGTAAAGAATTTCTGTTTGGTATCTAATTTTAGTCTTGGCTTCTTTTTTTGGTTTTTCTAATTTTGGTCAATTGGTAAAAGATGCTTCAAAAAGTTTAAGTTGCACTAATCGAGGGAGCTGCTAGTTGAACAGCTGACACCCAACTAAAAACACCATCGCTAATATAATATTTAATTTCTAGCTTTCAGTCGATGACCAACAGGGCGATTATGAGGAATATTAGTAAGATCCTGATAATGTAAAAAAAAATCTTTAGGTTTTTTACTTTCCCTTGTCTGTATGAATATATAGGAAGGAAAGTATTGTTTTCGTGTCAATTTTTCAAAATCAAGTTTCCGGATATACTACACGTTTTCAAACCTCCTGAACCCAAAAACATGTTTTTAGCGATTGGTGTGTGTGTGTGTGTGTGTGTGTGTGTGTGTGTCTGTGTGTGAACAAAATATCTCAAGAAGGAAACGTCGTACGAAGTTAAAACTTAAAACTTAAGTTAGGTACCACTAGAGGACTCGACACGAACATTTTCATCAAAATCGGTCAACCAGAAGAAAAAGTTTATTCGTGTCATTTTTCACTTTTTTGCGATTTTCTCCAAAACGGCTCGTACGATTTTTTTAGAAATCGCCTCATTTACTACATTTTTAATGTTCTACAAGATAAGGTAGGCGTCATATTTGCTGAAATTCTTGGAGAGGCTGTACTCTCGTAGAAAAAAATGGGGTTTTTAAGATTGCGGCCTTAATATGCATTTGAGGGCGAAAATGTATATACCTAATCAGAGTTGTAGAAAAACTTAAAACCTACGACTTTTATTTCAAAAGTCTCTTTATAATAATGCTTAGTTTAGCGGTAATTAGTGATTGTCTGTTTTTTATGAAAATCTGTAAAAAAATGAATTTTGTAAGATTTCGGCCTTAGTATGCATTTTACGACAAAAGTGCACTAATTAAATTTATAGGAAATTAAAAAATCTACAACTTTTATTTCAAGCATTTTTCTATACAGAGCCTAGTTTAGCGTCAAAGAGTGATTTCTGTATTATTAAGCCAAACTAAGGTTGGTTTTCATTTTACATCATTCACTCATGATTAAAATGAGGTTATGTTTATTAAGGTTAGTTTTCTTTTTGTTTATTTATAAAGTTTTTTACTAATGTTAGGTTATATTGTTTATTATTTGCATTGACAAGAGAAAGTCGTGTGAGTGTTTTACACCAGATTTTTCAATTGATGGGGAATTTTTATAAATTTTCCTTACCCAACAAGGAATCAATTCGTGGAGTATCGGCGTAGAAGTTGATTATACTACTGGATTGTGCCACTAAGGTGTTGTTTGTTGTTGTTTAGGTCAACAGCCAAAAGGCTGGTTTGAACCTCTACAGGTTTTACTAAGTAAAAACGAGGAGTAAGGTGGTTTACCATTGCCTACCTCACTGAGTTCAAAGAGTATGCTTATCAGCATGCCAGGCCCTCCGAAAAGTACTCACTTTCCACCCTGCAAATGACACCATCACTTCATTCACCACAGGGTCTGGCTGCATAGTGAAATTCATTACTCTCAGAGGAGATAACTCTGACTAGTGTCTTTTACACCTCTACCTCTTCTGTTCTTAAATAGTTGTTTATGAATACCATATTTTCTAAAAATAAATTCAATGTTAGTTTTTTCTTAAATGATCCGTATTTATATTGAGTTAAGAAAAGTGGTTCAAATGTAAGTGCGGGTTTTCCCCGTAGACTACTGGTTCAGCTAGTTCTGAGTAATTACATAAAAAAAACTTGCATAAACAAAACAGCAACAAAAATTATTATCTTTAATTTATTATTTTTAATTAATTAGAAGATTTATATAAAACAATTAGATACATTCAAATGCTAAGTACGCAAGTGGGTTATTATTGAATAAAATTTATTTAACAAATCAGATACGTCATTTTTAATGATTTTTCCATTTACATATGGTTAGATAGTTGATCCCTTTGATACTAATAGATTAAGTCAAATTGATGAAATATTATTGAAAGAAACACAAACTACAATTATATAAAAAATCTTATGAATGTAATTAATCTTTTTTACAGCCCAATTTTTATAAATCTTTCTGATCAACCTGTGCTAAAATCATTCCTTTCTGCTTCATTGAGTAGTATTTTATATATCATGTTTCATGATGTATTCAATTTAACATAACAATAATTACGTAAATAAATATAGAATTAGATATTTTAAAACCTTTTCTAAAAAAGAAGGAATGTAATTGTCTTAGTAAACTTATTTTATGTTTTCAATATAAGCTAGTAGAATTTTGTAAAAGATACGTGGTTTTTTTGTTAGGAATTCAATACTAGAGAAATAAAATTACAAAGAAGAGAGGTTAAAATTACTAAAAAATAACAGTATATATAATTAGTTACATAACTAGTTGCATAAAGTCAAAATTTATAAAGAGTTGTTAGATTTTTGGTTAAGATCCGGGATGGAGTTCAGTGACTGTGGCGGGCGGCCGGTATAATGCCTTTCTCTGTGACGTAATCTCAACAACGCGACGGCCTTCAACAACCGCCCAAATTTAGCTAAGTTGGCAGAAGGCCAGCGCCCAGCCATCGCGATACAATGAAACTTAACAAGCGAAGCGCCATCCTGTAGAAATAGGCCCATCTCATCTCAAAATCAAAGATGCTATTTGCTAATTTTTAACTAATGCCTCCTTCTATAACATTACGCAACTACAAAAATGTAGATACTTTTGAGGTAATTTACTTTTCTAGCGTTTGGAATGGTTACAACTATCAGGGCAATTATCAGGGTAATTATCAGGGCAAGATAATGTTGACCTTCACAATCAACTTTGGTTAATGCTAATTATTAAAAAAAAAAACCATTCTTTACTTTGTTGCCCGAAACATTGTAGACTACTGAAAAACTTCAAGCTTTCATGTTCCAGTATCATTATATCCTATTCGTTTGATAAAAACGATCTATCCCCGTTTTATACTCGTACATACAATGAAAAGGGGTTTACTGAAAAGACCTTAAGTAGGTGAATATTATGCAGACATCAAATGGACTTACTCTTTCTGGCTCTATTGAGTAGAATCCTTATGTGATTATCAATTGCCGAATCGGCAAAACGAGGAGAACCTTAAATTAGAAGGACAAAGCACAGGAAAATTGGAGAACGGGCAAATGAATTGTATGGTAGTGAGAGAAGGAAGTGAGTTCCTGGACTCATATCTAGGAATTTTTAATGGTATAAATGCTAGAAGGTACCCAACGCTGAGCCACCCCTGCGTCATAAAATCTGATCTATCTTCTTTATCCGGGTATCTTTTTTAAAAATACTGTTTTTAGAACTATCCTAATACGTATTTAACTCTGAATTCGCTAAAAAATTATAAGAAGTTGGGTTTGAATCTTAGCCGGAAGGGGATTAACAATTCACTTTCCTTCAATGAATTTTTTATACCACGTACACTATATTATTCGTAACACCGCTTAAGCGCGCTAACCATAGTATCAGAGAGGGAGCGAGCGAACAAGCGAACGAAAGAAGCATTGGCGGGGCGAGGAAAGAATGCACACCGGCCGTCCTTGAGTGCAACTCACGACGACCTGCGCGACCTCTCAGTATACCGGCCTTAGGTACTCGTAGCTTTCTTACGCGCGGTGGTGATGGACTCGGCAGTACAATGGGGGCGGGAGTAACAAAGATAGAAAAAGTGCACAAGACGGAGGGAGAGAATGAGAGAGAACTTTATAACTTACACATTTAAGATCAAAACTGATGCACATCTTCAGGTTCGTGTGCAGAATCAGGATATCTATACTTTTTGCAATGGTGCTACAGTCTGTTTGATATCAATAGAGGGGTGACCATTTCCAAACGACTATTTAATAAAATTATCTCTATAAAAGCAACTAGAACGCGACATTTAATTTGTGTCAATATTTTTATGAGAAATGATACATAAGTAGCTACACTAAAAATGTTCAAAAATTATTTCTTTTACATCCAACTGTTGTGCACAGTAAGGTTAGTGCAGAAGGTGAAAAATGTGATAAATTAAAATGAGTGATGAAAAAACATAAAACCTAACCGGGAATTGAATCTAGAATTCATGGTACAGAAATCTTATGTTGGCATGTCTTGCTGTTATGTTCGTAAAACTGCAACTCGTACGTGCACGGATCTTAATAGCCAAACACCCGCCTATTGAATTTACAAAGACTTTAGAGCATGTAAACACTTTAGGAGTCAGTTTAACAGGAGTTTAGGGACATTCAATAGGTGGGCATCCACCTAGTTCTACCAACATCATTGTTGTTCCGTGGGTAATTTGAACTTGTACTAGAATTACTAAAAGTTAAATGAATCTTTAAAATTCTTGTGCTTTTGAAATGTGATGTCCTCCTACTTTAATAGTAAGACCTTAGGAAATTTCCCTCGTCACTCGTTGTTTTTTAATTTGTAACTCCCTGAAAATTCAGAATTGTCGTATTTGATACATTAGGTTATTTCTTTAAGGAAGTTAGAACGATTTGACCATACAATTCTGACAAATCGGGAAATTTAGTCCTATTTTGACTGTTAGAATTGAAAATCCTTTCAAATACATTAAGTAGGCTCCATACAAGTACAAGGTTTGCCAAATACCCGACTCCAATGACTTTGGAAAATTTATCCGCATCAAAATAGTTTTAAAAATATAAACTTCCTTTAAAAATATCTCAATAAACATTTAGCTACATAATTTAAAAAAAATGGTTCTGTACGCTCTATTAAAAAGAGTTTTATTGAATTATGGTCAGTAATACATAACTTAATATTCTTTAAAAACAAGATACAGTATTTTGTTACGAACAAAAATTTCTGATTCTTTATTCTTTAAAGAAAAGCAGGTTAAACGGAATGAAAATACCTTTTCGAAAAGCCTAACAGATGAAAATGGTAAATTACAGTTAGTGATTCTATCAACGTATAAGTGAAATTTAAGGTATTGTACTAATGGTTTCAAAGGTTGTTTAGCCGGCCGCATTGGCGCAGTTGGTAACGTGCTCGCCTCTCATCATGTGGTCCTGGGTTCGAATCCCACTCAGGCACGGCATATTTTCATACGTTACAAAAAATCATTTCATCCTCATTACACACAGTTACACCCCAACGTCGTCGCTAATGACCTTGATGTTGATGCGACGTTAAATAAAAAAAAAAAGTTGTCACGTTAGCTGAGGTATCAGAATATGTGAGTTAAAAATAATGGTTACAGTATTGTTATCAGAAACAGGATATGAGAGTTATACGGGTATTTTTTCCATTAACTTCTTTGAATAAGCTTATTTTACAAAAAACATTTAAATTGTAAAAAAAACTGTATTAGTTTTTTACTATGAATATAATTTTTTCTTTTGTTTTGTCATCATCAACCGAAAATAGTAGGATTCAAATCTATCCGGGAACCTTGCATTTAAGTACGAAAGCGATGAAGCCATCGAGGCAGTCACAGTTAAATTTCGTTGCTGCAAATTTCAGTCTACATTAAAGTACCTATTGTCTGAAATAAATAGGGCATGACAATTTCGGATGACCGATTTTTTCGGATAATCGATCATACTCGGGAAAGGCAATCATAGAAAGATAAATATAGTACTTAGTAGTGAAACATATCAATTTAAATAGTGGAGAAACAATGAAAATTGTGAGTTTATACAGAATCGTAATAAATAAAAATAAAAATACGTCAAAATAAAATATAATAAGTTATTATAAGAAACAAAAATCATTTACCTATTGCAGTTCATTGTTAAAAAATATAGCTTATTTTGCGTTGTTTAACATAGTTCTTTTGCTTTAATGCTGCTAGATTCCTGACTCGTTCGACAGTCAGGGGAGTAGAAAAATTTGCTTCAGGCTGCATTTCATACCAAATTAAAGATGTTTCTAATGCTTCAAATGCTTGACTATTTGTATTTTATGAATTTTATGTGAACCGGTTTAATTCGCACAGACAACAGCCTTTATGCGATCTTTACTGGTCTTTCGAACGGGAGCAACTGATTCGCGTTTACTTGCTAATGTCTTTAAATTCATTAAAAGTTGACCACTTGTAGTACACGCAGCGTTGTCAGATTGAGTACAGTAGTAGATCGTCTTCTACCTACAAAGTTTGCAGAAAAATTGAAAAAAAATCTATTTCGGATAATCGATATTTCGGATAACCGGGTTTCGGATAATTTGGGGTTACTGTAGATGCATGTATAGGCTACTACACATATTGTTTGTTCATAACTTCTCAATAGAAATAAACCACTGAATCAATATGTTAAACCAAAAACAATTGTTTCTCCTATGAAAACGTGCAAAGTTCTACTCGTATTTCATACTTCACAATATGACCTTCAAGGATCTTTTATCAATACTATGTATAGGCTATCAGTAATTTTCGGACTGCAATAACCATAAAGTTATGGACTATTTAGTCCACGTGCAGTTGAAACAAAAAGGATAAAATTGAGCGTGACATCATAAAAAAGGACAACCAAAATTTTACTGCGATAAAACAACTAAATTTGTTTGGCTATATCAGATTTTTCACGAGTAACATTTTAAAGAATTTTATTTAATAATTAATTAAATATTTATTGAACAATTTAATTCAAGGATAACCAGCGGCCGAGTGTAGGCTATAATAGAGTCCATTTATTTCTTCCATTAATATACGCTTGTATAGTCGTTTTTTACACATTTGGTAAAAGTATCTTAAACAAAGTACAGTTTAAATCTTAAACGGCAACTAGATTCCTATTTACCTTTGCTTTCATATCAGCCGAGATTGTGAACAAATTCAAACAAAATGACTGCCTCTTTTTGATGCATGCATGAAAAATTTGAATTGAAAAAGTCTTTAAATATAACAAAAGTATCGATATTATGTTAAAACTTGAAAGTATAAAGTCCATATCGGAAAATGTATCTCCGTTTAAAGGAAACATTCCCGTCATTTGAAATTTGGACTTGATATTCAAGGACGTAGTGAAAGACTGTTAGCACCACTCTCGCAGAATCCACGGTAATGTGAAAATAGACCTAGTAGTTGGGCGTTTAACCACTATACCTCTGCGAATTAGAGACTGCAGATGAGATCTAGCCAATAACAGCCACGGTCGGGTGTGAGGTTGCTCCTTCGCTAAGTCACACTCTGTTTCACCGAACTCCAGCTGACTTTTTGTTAGGCTCTCATTCACAGCGGGACCACAACGTGACAACGCTGGATACGATTAACGAAATTCAATTAACTCTGTGCTGTGATCTAGGTCAATATGCTCCGCCTTCATCTGCAGTCTCTAGTTCGTTAAGCTATACTATCGTCGTTGCAACCATCCGCATACTGACATCCGTAACTGAAAACTAAACGGGGGGGGGGGGGGCGATAACATTTAAAAAATTAAATTCTTGGATAAAATAAGCGAATAGTGATCTTGAAAAAAGCAACTAGGCTCATTCGGGAAAACACCTAAAAGTATGGAGAAATAAAGTTGAAATTTCACTCTTAGAAAAGTAGTTAAGTGGGATATTATTACTTGCGTGAACTATTTTTATTAATTACGAATCTCTAGAGATATAATTTTTCCCATTTGTTGACCTGACTACAAACAATTCTGTTCATGTAGCGTAGCGATTACTGTTTCATCTGCACTTAAGATTTCGAATGGTCCAATGTTTAGTCGTTTCTGGACAATTGTTAGATCTTGAAGAAACAAGTCAGCACTGATGCAATTAAGATTCCCAACAAATCAGCTAGCGGTTTTTTCTATGTTCGACTGTTTTGCAATAACTCTAGTGCAGTAGTGCAGACGATGAAAGGGTAATAGATGAAAATATCTGACCGGAGCTCGAACCCTGGATCTGATGAAGAGTTTTTGTATCTGTCCTTAATCCGGAAGAATCAACCGGAACCTACCATCTCATGTCAATTAAAAATAACGACATGATTATCTCCTCAAGGAGTGAAGCTGAAATACTAGATATTGGGAGCTTCCATAAGCTATTCTATTAGCAATTTTTTGCGCTGAGGAGTAAACGTGGCAAGGTTTGGAGTAACTGAATCAATTCTCAGGAAGGCCTGATGTCATCAGAATGTGGCTCTAGGATATTCAAATCTACTAGAATATTGAAGTTTGAGAATATTTGTTAACACTCACTTGTTAAAAACACTGAAAACACTTACCTCGTCTTCAATAAATTTATATTGCGACTGGTGCTGACAGACATACGGAACAAAAAGATTTTCCATCGGTTTGATTATTGGAGCGATCTGTTACTCATTTGGGAAATAAAAACTTCTGTACTTATTCCCTTGCAGCCAACATTCAACGGTCAACATACTCATTGAATTAAGCACAATTATTCAACATATATACTTCGGAAAATACCTTTTCCTGTCTTGGGGTAGGTTTGATAAGTTAAACTTTCCGGAATAATAAAAATTAAAATGATATTCCATTGGTAAAAGGAGAAGTATTTTCAAAATTATAATGTCGGCTTGCAGTTGGTCTAATACAATTACAAGTTCCTCCCTTATTTGCAACCCTCTAATTACATGCGCTTTTTCGATATGAAAAACTATACCAACAAGTCGGCAAACTGTGCAATTCTGCGCGGTAATAACAATAAGTTTTGTGTATGGCTTTCACTTATTTCTTATGGGCTACGTCAACATGATCTTGGGCTACGTCTTATTACATAGAAGGAAAACAAAAAAAATCGATGTTATATCATTAATCTCATCCATTGTTTCATTGTAATTGAAGATAAGTGTATGACATTACATGCTGGTGGAGTGTGAATGTTTTTGGAACTTAGATTGAAGAAATCGACACGATTCTGCCACTATTAGCTTCACACACAGCCAGGCCCTACGGTAACACGTTCAGCACGGATGCCGCCTTAAGGCGTCAAATCGAGGTTCATTCCAGAGACGAATGACGCCTTAAGGCGTCATATACAATACCACATTTCTATAGCTTTTTATAAATCGCCGGTGTACTGGCAGTGTTAGTAAAGGTTGTTCAGGGGTTCAGATCTATTCTACGAGCGCCACTGTGAAGGTCGTCTTTCGTTACCAACTGCCGGGAATTTTTGACGAATTTTTAAAATTGTAGTCTATTCGAACGTCCTAGTGCCGTGTAATTTTATTGTTTTATTTAATTATATCAATTATTCTACGAATTTCTTCGTTTCCAGTGACTTCTTTTTACAAATAAAAGGTAAAAATAATTTTTACGTAAAAATAGTTTAATTATTACTCAAAAGAAAGATTTCTGTTACTTTCTCAACTCGCGATTTCTATGCACTGTGTTTCTTTTGCAGGTTTTTGTGTTTTTATAAAGTAATAAGCTTTATTACTACTGTATTACTTAATTATTTAATGTATTTTATTTATTTAAATTTTTTGAATTAAATATTATTCATTATCAAACATAATTGTATTTTTCTATTTTACACACGACAATAATTTTCATTTATTTAATAATTTATACGTATTAATTTTTCTAATAACTAAAAAATGAATTTCAAATATAAATTTCGTAGAAACAACAAACGTGTATAATACCGTACTATATTTAGCCGGTGAGTAGATGAGCAAATAAGTAAGATCGTTCCGGGGACGAATGACGCCTTAAGGCGTCATGGTATTTTTTCACTGCAACGGCGGGTCGGCACAGCGAAGCATCCGTGATTCCAGCCGCCGTGCTGAACGTGTTAAAGGGCTTTTCTTTATCTCAGTGGTAGGGGGAAAAACAATTTACTTATCATTTTTCTTGAAAACCTTCTACAAATTTACGAACCTCTGGGCTGATAACATAAAAAAAGTATTTCAAAATGAACTAAATCTATATTTAAAAATACATTAACTCTATTTCATCCGTACAAATACGGGGTTGGCTCTCGGAGCTCTCTATGAGGTCCTTCATAAAGGTTTGTTGTTTAACTCCCATGGCTTCAATACTAAAATATTGTAAGAACAATTTTTGTATTATCTGAAGTTTAACAAAAATTTAATTCACTCTCCAAACTTAAGTGAACTCTTTATTATTAAACTTATACATTTTTCATCCGTTGAAATTTCATGCGGATTCCTTTCTGCTGACCTAATTTAATTCATACCTGCCAACCTCAGCATGATATCAAATTGCTGGCTTTGTACTGTACTTTTATAACTACGTATACTTTAATATAACTAGCCTATGTATTGTAAGGTTCTTGTTGTTGTAAAGTATTATGCAAATCATTCCTGACCAAATCTAACAAAATTAATCTCTACAAATCAATATTTGAACATATGGAATACAACTTTGAGTTACAACTACAAATTCAAACATCAAAAACTTAGAGTGATTCCAGTCAAAGACCATCAGACACATGTTAAATTTCTGCTATATTAGTTATAGTATTTATTGTTCAAAGAAAATAAACAGTTTATTACGAAGCAGTATACAAAATAAAATTAAAAGAATCATGTGTTTGATATTGAAGTGGTCGATAAATCTCTTAGTCTACAGTCAGCAAACACACTGTAATTACATTTCCTCATATTTAGATAAGAAATCTTGAATAAGTAGCCTACAATATTTCTCTCAATCAGAGTAAGTTTATTATTACAGTAGTCAAGTAGTTATTCCATTTTAAAAGAGTTCCATGTCGAGTAGCCAGTGTGATCTAAAGAAACAACTCACGCGAATTTTCAACTGGATGATACCGGGAGCCTTTTATAGTACAGTACTCTAAAGTTAAACACTCGTAATTGGATTTCTGTTAGCAAAAGAAGCTGTAAAAATAATTACACACCATCCGGTGTTATAGGCTACCCTACCTTAACCTTACCCGATGATAATATTTGTTTTTGTGTAGGTATGCGAGCGCCAGCGCGTGTTGAAGTACAGGAATGGCAGGCAAAGCAGTTTGTGATTCATGTTGGTCGAAAAAGTACAAAACTGGCCTTGGCCTTTGCTCATTCATGTTCATGATATGCATCTTTCTCTCTTTCTCGCTCCAACTGGTCATTACATGGCAGCCTCATTACATCAACATCAACATTGCGCCCGCTCCGGCTCAACTCTCTTCTCACCAAGCCGACGTCTGCCTTTTAGTTTAGGTTTGGGGGAGGTTGCTGTCTGCGTATGATCGTAAACCACTGACTGGACTGCTCGGTGTTCACTCTTTCTCTCTCTTTTAGTCTTCTCTTTCGATCATCCTCCTTTTCTTTGTTCCTTCATCAGTGCAGTCGTTTTCAGTTGGTGGGTGTCGACCTCTACGAGACTGTCAACCATTTTTTCAGGGACTTAATTTATTAATTCAAGTACGGTAACTCCATTGGTTGAATGTATCTGAACTGAATTTTTCAAATTTTGGCCAGAATAACTTACATTTCGAGTCCCAGCAAAATCCTTAGTTAACCAATCTTATCCGTAGATTAAAACATACTAGAATTTTTATTTGAAGATGACACATTTTGGAAAACTTTTGATCGCGTTTTAGATTTGTCCAAAAAAATCTGATAAAATTATTTATACTACATATTTATAATAGTATAAAGCAAGTATACTGTTTGCCTTAATTCTTCTTCTTCTACCGCTTACGGATTAGGCGCTACGCCTGTTCTAGCCTAAAATCACCTTTTTCTTGGTCTACCCAAGCTTCTTCTTCCGATTGGGCAATATTTCAATGCTTGAACCGTAACCCTTTCACTTGCCATTCTTGTGACATGGTTTTTCCATCAAGTACTTTTGTACTATTTATAATAGTATCAAAAGTACGTTTGTTTATTTGTTTGAACGAGGTAATCCCAGGAACTAGAGAAAAGAATTAAAAAATTCTATCCCTGCTGGAAGCTTTGAGCTTCCTGAGTTACACAGGGTACATGACATTACGTAATTTTTTAATTTTTGAAAGAAATTGTGATTGGTAAAATAAAGTCATCTTTTGTTTCATATGCAGGTGTAAAGTCGTAAGTTCTTTTATATATCAGTATTATACTATCTATTGTATACAATAATATTCTGTATCATGCAGTCAGGTATCAGGTACGGTACAGTACACACAACAAATTATTTTTTAATCATTCCTTTTTACAAAATTTTTGAAAATTATTCCCTGGACAGATATTAAAAAAAGTAATTTTTTATTTAAATTTTATTTGTTGTAAATACAACATTAAAATGTCCTCCACTTGCCCTTAACAGTAGGCAGAGTGTTAAGTTATTTGCACTCGATCTGCTACCTAGTTCTAGTGCTACAAAAAATTGTTCTGTTTCTTATCACATAGTCAGCCAATTACTATATGACTGAAGCATTTAAAAACAAAATATGTAGAGGTTTAAAAGGCAATATCAGAGCTATCTCCTCTGAGAGTAAGAAATTTCATTACACAGACAGAAACTGTGGTGAATGAAGTGAAGGTGTTATTTGCAGGGTGGAAAGTAGATGCTTTTCAAAGGGCTCGGTATGCTGATAAGCTTACTTTTCCACTCAGTGAGGAAGACTAAGGTAAACCACTTCACTCCTCGTAATACTTAGTAAAGCCTCTAGAGGTTCAAACCAGCCTTTCGGCTGATGACCTAAACAGAGAATAAATAAACAATAAACATGTGCTTCAATAAATGTTCTTACATTTATTGAAGCAAACCGCTTTCGTGGCGTTACCATATTGTCAGCTCATTATAATATTTAAAATTTATACATATATTTTACCAGAGATTAACCTTCTCTGTTGTAAGTCATAACAATTACAGGGGTTCCTGACAGATTACTGCAATCGTCATGAAGTATAGAGGAGGTTAATATCTCTGGAAAAATATGTGTACAATATAAATGTTATAAAGAGTTGACGATGTGGTAACGCCACGTAATATCACATCCGATTTTGAATAGAAAGTTATGTAAACCTTATATTTTTAAGAAATATTTATTTTATCTACTTCTTATAAAACATATTCAGTTACTCTCAGGCCGTATTCCTCCCCTTCCACTGGTGATTCATTATTGGTGTCAACAATATTCCTGTTTCCAGTACTAAGTATTTGATTTTATATGGAGTCATACCTTGCTTTCAACATGTAAGTTTGTGTGACAAGTTAAACACTTTAAGTTTAGTTAGCCGTAAAGCGCAGCGAGCAGGGTTGGGTTGCTAGATGACTTATAAAGAAAGTTAATTCAACAAAAAAGTTCAGAAAATGGTTATTGTGATTAAGAATCAACTTCATATGCATATATATTAATTCAGGTGTAAGGAGATATCATCTTAAACTTTATTGAAACATAAAAAATATTTCTTACTAAGTACTTTTTATCAACACTGCTAATTCACATTCACAAGAAAGTGTATTCTTTTTTACTACAATTCAAGACAGTGTTTAATACGAAAGATAATAATTTTAAAATTGACAAAACTAAGAAAATTTGTTTTCTCCTTAAGGATATTAATGCGACAGGGGTAACTTCTTCCATTCAATTACTTACTGTATACAAATAGTTATTTTGTTCGTTAGTAACTTTGTTAACCGAGCTTTAGACATCCGCTATACTAATTTAATCAAATAAAAGTGATGGACCAAAAATAGAAACGTTTTGTAAAATCAAAAGTATTAATTCCCATTTAAAAAAAATATATTAATAAAATACAAAGTAATTATAACCTTCCAGTCGTAACACAAATCTGACTACTTCGTTAGGTAACAAGGAAAACAATTATTTTTATCATTAAATTTTTGATAAAATTTTGTGGTAACGGTAGAAAGTAAATAAAAAAACATAAAAAGTTCGTATAGACAATAAAAATTATTTTTCAAAAAAAATTGTGCATCTCTCTTCGATGTTGGTTTGAAATTGACATGTTGGTTTTGTGTAAACTGTTTCAAGTTTTTTATCTCTTGGTCTTAATATAACACCTAGACTGTTTCGGAAGTTTTTTGGAAAGTTGTCCATTTTATAGTAATCTAAACCGCTTTATTGTCCGAGAAAATTTCTATCAGTTCACACGCCTTATTCAGAGATAATTTTAGTTTTGGAATTTTTACTTTATTACGGGGCTCTGGTTTGTTCTGGTTTGCTTAGGTGGTATTAGTGACCATATATATGACCATTTTTTCCTTTGAAAATTTCTGAAGTAGATGATGTGTCCTCATCGCCTGACGAATTTACTTCTATTACATCATCCAAATCACTCTTAATAACAACACGATCTTCAGAAGATGGACAATCATCAGGACAGTATTTTCATCAACACTTAACTCATTTGTGACAAAGTTTTTAAAAAAAAGATCATTTACACCGGTAGTATTAATTTTTATCGAAGATACACTACAAACATTTCACTGACTGAAAGGTAACAGGGGTGAACTTTCACCCCAAGCACACTAATACAGTATCCTACTGTATAACAACAACTACAAATTTCAAATTTACGAACTCAGAGCGAATGACCTAAGTAAAGATTCGCTGGATTTAGGGAAACAGCTAAGCAGTGTTACCAAAAAAAAAAACGAGGCTATTTATACTACCCTGGAATGTCGAGTCACCCTCGTTACTAACCTAGGGTTAACCAAGGCATAACATATAACGTTTAAATTTAACAGTTAAACATTTCGTTTAAATTTAACCTAAATTAAAAATGGTTGGCAAAGTTATGGGATATGTATGTAACTGAAAGAATAAATGATTCATTCTTAAAAAAAACACTATACGCGTATACCTACATAGCTGTAGTGTGGGAAACCCGTTCGCCGCGGCAATTACTTTGTAACAAACCTATTTAAATAATGACCGATATTTCTCAGAAAAAATTACATCAACTTGTAGTCTATAGTTTAGTAATGTACAATTTAGTACATCTACGTATAGCAATGTGATTGCTTTTTCATGATCTTCTTACAATTTCCGGAATTCACACAAAAGTATTTGTAATGGTTTAGTGAATTGAGCACGTCTTAATCCTTAACATTATGTAATTTCACTATCAAACTAGCTTCTTGAAAATGTTAAACTTTGCGGAATATTTATTTGATCCGAATTAAATTTAAGGTCGATGATTTATATCTTAATCCAAATCTCTTGTAAGTATTTACATGGAAATATTTTTCAATTGTATGTAGTTTTCATTTTTGTTTTCCCTGGAGTAGAACACCTGTCAGTACCGCTCTATGACTTGTCACATAAGTCATAAAAAGCTATAGATGTTTCACCCGTGCGGGCTTATTTCTAGCTTTAGAGGATTGCATTGAACGACAAACTTGTTTATGGATTTCCCGGTTTTCCTGATCTCAATCCACACTTTTTCTAGGAACGTCTTTAAGAATTTGCATAACGGTTTTCAGAATTACAGCTTTTTAGGAAGTTATAATAATTATCAGATACTATTGTTTTAGGACTGTAACTTCCTTTTTCCCTTTTAGGCCCAAATGGTTAAATTGCAAATGGTTTATTTACCTCTTCTATTCTTCGTCTATAAGGTAAATAAACCAGCTTAGAGCGGACGCCAAATAAGCTTGCCGGTTTTCTGAAGTGCGCAGTAGGCTTATTTTGGTAATGACGCACTCGGTAGCCTCAGCGAGTGGTGAGGGTCAGTGCTGTACTAGCTGTGATCAGAGTCTCGTCATATAATTATCAGCTAACCTGAAAACATTAGTTTGTAATATGTTATATGACGTGATGGGCGTTAATTGTTCTATACAATGTTTACAACTGAATGTTTTTAACGTCGCTAATAGATGATATTTTACATCGTTCGGAACATGTGATTTAATAGGCAGTTCTGTACTAAGACACGAAATCTACTGACTGAATCCGAACTGTTTGCGCAGCTATAACGGCAAGCTTATTTGGCGTCCGCTCTACCTCCGGACGTATATTTACTCTGACTCGCTATTTGGTGTGGAACCATAGAATTTCGAGTAAACAGTCCATGAATAGTTTGGAAGTTTTCGAGATATGAGTATTCCGAAGAATGATCCGGATTTCGTGGACCGGTAATTTTACCAACGTTAATGTTTTGGGACGTATGGTAGTTGATCCTGAGTTTATAAGTATAATCAAAAGAAGGAAGGCTGCCTATCTTGATTATTTAAACAGAGGTGATAAGTACAAGCTTTTCAGAAAAAAATTATTCACGAGGCTTTTCGAAAAAATTATTCACGAGGGCGAAGTTGAGGGTAAGCACAAACCTGGACAAAGGAAACGTTTATGATTGAAGAATATTAGAGACTGGACTAACATGAGTACGCACGCTCATTTGAGGGTCGATAATGATAGAGAAAATTTTACTATAATTTTGTAGCCACGTTTCACTGATGGAGTAGGCATTAAAAAAAAGAGAATAAATGTTAAGGAAGGAGTGCATTGATTTTCAACACCCTTGGTTATCAGGAAGTTAGAGAATTAGTGATGAGTCAGTCAGCGAGTCATTAAAAGCTTTCGCCTTTATATATGCTGATAAAATATTTTATTACTACTTTAAGACCCTACTGGATAATTTGGAGAAGATTCAGTTGAGATGACATAGCCACTTCAATCGAATGCGTGATGAATATTTGCCAAATAGAGTTTTTAAGAAAAGATCTTAAAAAGAAAGGAAAAGGGAATATCTTAATGTCCAAATTTAACTTGGAAAAATATTTTATAGAAAATAGGAGCTGCAGGAGGTGAACAAAATGGCTTTGGATAGGAGCGAGTTCAACACTTAGCTCGATATTCCGAAGCTGTAAGATACATACAAAGTGAAGGTTATGATTAGTTTAGGTTTATCTGACAAATAAAGGTTAGTTCATTTACTTTAATAGTTCAACGGTGCTCTTCAGTCTACGACCGCTTTACGACCAATTTCAGTAAAAAATAAAATAGCAAGTACATATACTTAAAGTAATAAATATAATTTCTGTAAAGTAAATTATTTTCATGTTGAACATATACGGTATAGACACGTTAATTTATTGCAGACGTAATTAAAACAAGTTGATAGTGAACTTTTACCCTTTAGGAAAGTATATTATTTTAATCTGTTTAAAATTGTAAAACATAAAAAATGTTTTAATAACTCTTTTAATCGATTTTTCAAGATTGATGAAAAATTAAACAAATATATGCTTTAGAGATTACTACATTATTTTCGTAGAGTCATCTTAAAAATATATTTTAAGTTTTGTCATCCAATCTACTTGTCAACATCTTCCAATTGTGTTCATGAAGATATTTAGCGGCAGATAACGTAATCATAATGGCGCTACCGGATATAATCGTGAGGTCTTTGTAATAACAGATCTCATTGGTGTCTAGTGTCTGCTTAAAAAGAATGAGTCAGGAATTGAAACTAGAAGTAATAAATTAGTGGCCTATCTAATCATACTAATAAAAAACCTAACCAAATTTTAAATATTTAATGATTAAATATTTCTAAGAATTTAGTGAAAATAAAATTACAAAGAATCTAAATTGAGATTTAAATAATTGTTTTTACTAGAATGCGTCTCTAAACGTTTATTCACATACCGCTACTAAAATACTTCATGGTTATGAAAATCACAAAAATGTATTGAGATAGGAAATTTAATTCTTTTGTCGTGGTTTAACAAATAAATAATATAGAAAATGTTAAGAAGAATTATATTATAAAAGAATAAGAAATAGGCATTTTCAGCATTCTGCTAGAAAGAATAGATTTTAATAAATAATTTTGTTGCAGTGTTTCTTATGTGAACAATGAACCAGTTCTTTTCTTCACGACGGATAGAAAACTGTCTTTTACTTTGACACAAATATTTTACACGGCTTTATTAATGAAGGTGCTTTTTAATTACGCCCTGATTATTAAAATGTTTGAAATTCATCATTTTAATGTTATATTGTCCAAAGAAAAATTCATTGCGAACTGAAATTGGATATCGGTGCTTATTTTAGTTGGCGTGGGCACTCTCCGGTGTGCACCGAATACCGTCTCTGTATCTATGTACCAGTAATATAGCCGGACTGTACAACTTTGGAATGCGGCTGTGCTGGTTATAACAGCTCGCGCCTTGCTCTGCACGGAGGACCCGACGGCCAGACTCCTGCTCGGGCATCGTAAGATTGTCTGCAATAGAGCGTAATGAGCAAACTGCATTTATGCAACATAGACATAAAAATGAATAGTGTAGCTAACATACGTCTGGAGGCTGATTGTTGCATTTTAGTGCAGTTGTACTGAAAGAAACTATGTACCTACCTTGTCCGATCGTACTTTTTTCTTAGTCAGCACTCATAACTTCACCAATAAAGCTATGTTTTCATAAACCTCATAAAATAACCTACAAGATAGAATCAAACATAAGGTAGCTTTCAAAATTCATAATTCATCTTGGGTTACGTAAAAATTTTTCCCTTTCTTACTCTGATCTACATCTACCGGATTGTTTAAAACCCTGATACCCCTAGAAACCTAACTTTTTCCAGACAGAATTCTTATTGAACAGAAGACCTTTCGTATAAAGTTCTTCAAACGTAACAAAATTTACTGACATTGGTTTTTAACCTTCTTCTTTTTCTTGTTGTTGTTCTTCTTCAGGTACCTATTCGTTCCGAAAGTTGGCGATCATAATAACAATTCTCACTTTATTCGTTGCACTATGAAATCTTAATTTTTCTGTGATTCTTTATTGTCTGCCTTTTTCAATCTAAGAAATTAAGATTTTTATGTTGTCACATTTTATACTTACCAAAACGTTAAATTACTTCACGATTACCGTTTCTTTGTTCTCCTAGAGTTTTAAAACTACCACTCCTGGTTGTTTATTTGCAAATTATGGTTCGAGATGAACTAACACTGAGGATATTAATACTACACATAGCAATACCAAGATTTCTCACGAGCGCAAATGATTACAGTCAAAAATTAAAACTAAAAAAACCTGGAGTGAAACACTTACACGAATTTCTCTTGGTAATGTAAAAAGGACCAATTTTGATGAGCAATATTTGTAAAATTACTGCCACAAAACGAAGTAGGGATAAATGAATAAGGTTCGAGCAGTAGTTGTAAAGTTTTTAATTTTCAAATATTTTTGTTTTCTGTACCTTTACCAAATTTATAACACTGTAAAAATAGAACGAAATTTTATCTCTTGACTTAGTTTTATAAAAAATATTTAGCCATGTTACAGAAAATTCCCATTTTTAAAACAGGTTGATTTCGATAAGAAAACTATGGAAAATCACTAAATGACGTTAAACTAAGCACAATAGAAAAAAAACCGCTTCGAAAACAATTTTTAACTTCATAAATATTCTATAACTTTAAATATTTATACGATTTTGCTCTAATTGTATACTAAATTCGCAATCTTGAAAAAATTACCACCAGAGCGCAGCCTCTCATGAATTTTCCTGGACATGGCTATTACCCTATGTAGTAGAGCTTAAAAATGTAGTAAATGAAGCGATTTAAATTAAAACATTAAACATTTTTTTGTGAGAAAATTTAAATAAGTGAAAAATCTCAGAAATAAATTAGTACCTACTATTTCCGGTTGACAGATTTCGATGAAAATGTTCGTGTTGCCCCCCCCCCTTTAGGGTAGGGGAACCAAGTTACAAGTTTCAACTTCGTACGGTTTTCCGTTTTTGGGTTATTTTGTTTAAACACATACACACATGCAGAACAACCGGTAAAAACATGGTTTTGGGCTGAGAGGGACAAGTAAATGTGTATTTCCGGTGATAATTACTTATTTTTATGTAACTTATTATACTTATATACTTATATATTATATATTATACTTATTTTTATTACCTTTTTTTATTTTTTTCATCCGAGGCGGCGAGAAAAACTCATGTTCACTCCACTCCCTCACGATGCGGGAACTAATGTTGGACTCAATTGAGGCATCCTCGTCCAGCTCCAAGGAGGCCGCAACCGCCTACCAACCAAAAACCCGCCGCTTGGTCACTTGAAACATCAGCAAACAACCCTCCACCTCCCTCGGAACTGTTTATATAATACTTCAAGGTTTATATAATACCTTTATGCGTACCTGTATTTCATGTACGGCTATAGAAAGTAAAAATTAACTAAAAAAGTGCAAAACCGTAATTTTTGTACACATACGAGAGTCTCATTTAATTGAAACTCGTTCAGGTTAATATCGTACATTTTTTGAATTTTATTTAAAGTTTTGGATTTTCTGTTTCTCTTCAAAACTGGGCTACGACTGACTATTTTATAAATCGATCATAGAATTTTTAAGGTAGGCTACAGCAGAAAACTTACGAAATCTTATGATTGCTGCGCGTTAATTATCAAAATATCTACGTTCCAATATTATTTTACAATAATAAGAATACAGAACTATAAAAAAAATAATTATATTAACTATAGGCTGGGCAATATTGACTGCTTTTATTTTACACAAGTAAGAAATGTGTCTTCTTTAAGTATCCTGTTCCTTGTGTGTTTGTATGCGATACTCTAATCGAGGTGCCAAAAGTATCTCTAAACTATCAAATATCCTACAAATTTATTCTTATGTGGTAAAGATACATCAAAATATCATGAAGCATCAAAAAGTTACCAATATTTTATCAAGACGAGCAGCATGTAGATCTAATCGACGAAAATAGAAACTTCCAGTTCTGTGTAAAACTAAAAACTAATTAATAATTGGTAAAAAAGGAACTAAATGTTTCGGATTGAAGCCAAAATAAAAAAAAATATGTGAATAATGAGTCATTGTAAAAATTGAACACGTGATTTTTTCGAGACTCCATTTATTAATTTTGAGTTGTGTATTATTAGGCCTAAGATACACAATTATGTAAGAACAACAAAAGGTTCATCTATTATTCTTTAGAAATGACAATTATTTAAAAAATGGTTTGACTGTAAGAACAACTTACGTAAGTGCTAAGTTTACGCGAGTTGTTCTAACAATCATTCGAAAAAAAAATTTGATAATTGTAGACTTGACCCACCGGGTTGGTCGAGAGGTAAAGTCGTCGCCAAAATCAGCTGTTTAACAGCTGATTTTCGGAGACGAAGGTTCCTGGTTCAAATCCTAGTAAAGGTAGTTACTTTTATGCGGATTTGAATATTAGACAGTGGTTACCGGTGTACTTTGATGGTTGGGTTTCAATTAACCATACTCTCTCAGGAATGGTCGGCCTGGGTCTGCACAAGACTACACCTCATTTACACGTCATACACATCATTCTCATCTCATTGGGTCATGGGGTTGCTTATTGTTCTGAATTGAACAGATTGCAACGTACACAAATTAGGGATATATAAAAAAAAAAAAAATTGTAGACAAACATGCCGGAGGTTATGTTATGTGTCTGTCGCGACTGACTATCGAGTTATTGTTGTACTGCTTTGTTTTCGTTTTATTATTTTTTTATTTCATTAAAAAAATGGAAAGATGAGACGAAAATTCTAAATTTGTGCTTCTCTTAATTAAAAAGTAAAATTTTATAGACCATAAGTTGATTCACGAGTCACTTGCGAAACATTACAACGACGAGTAAAAGAAACAAAACTTAAATCACAGTCAAATATATTTATTTTATAACCCATCGGGTTGATTTTGAGGTAAAGTCGACGCCGCTAGTCAGCTGTGTAACTGTTGATTTTCGGAGACGAAGGTTCCTGGTTCAAATCATTTTTTTTATTAGGCCTACCACATTTTAAGATAATTTAAGCTTATTATTCTTACAGAAATCTTAACGACGTAAGTCATTCAGAAATTTGAGCCATTCTACTCATTTGAGACTTTTTTTTGGTTTTACGTCTGACTTGTTAATTTCTGCTTATGCAGACGGTGGATAATGATGATAGTGAAAATGAGTGATGAAAGAATGCCAGGCCTGACGGGAATCGAACGTGGCGTAGAAGACAGTTTGACTCTTGGTAGCCTTGGACCTAATGGTTCAAATCCTAGTAAAGTAGTTACTTTTATAAGGATTTGAATATTAGACAGTGGTTACTACTGTACTTTGATGGTTGGGGTTCAATTAACTGACTCTCTCAGGAGTGGTCGGTCTAAGTCTGTAAGAGACTACACCTCATTTTTACATGTCATACATCTTCATCTCTGGGGCATATGGTTGCTTATCGTTCTTAAATTGAACAGATTGCAACATACACACATTAGGAATTAAATTATCTATTATTATCTATTATCTATTCCCAAATTATGTCCCAAAGCTTTGGGTAGGCTACATTTATGTGTTGCTACATTTATATGGTTGCTTATCGTTCTTAAATTGAACAGATTGCAACATACACACATTAGGAATTAAATTATCTATTATCTCTTCCCAAATTATATCCCAAAGCTTTGGGTAGGCTACATTTATGTGTCTTGCAACTAGAGTACTCACAAATCGCACATTATTTAATAGATAAGTACATGCTTTGAAGTTTAAGTATGTATTTGGTATGAAACTATCAGCTTTTATCGCAGTATTTATTAAAATTAAGAAAACAAATTCTTAACAAAGAGTTTTTCTCAATTCTTGTAACAGAGCTTGCTAGCCTCTTGGAGAGCTAATATTTGTTTGCATTTATCACTATTTATAAACTGCGACTGTATAAATTTGACTGTGTTTAAATGACATGTCACTAAGAGTTGCAGTGCAAAGTTATTACTGCACAAAAATCTTGTTGAAGTGTCATGACCCACCGGGTTGGTCTAGAGGTAAAGTTGTCACAGTGAGTCAGATACGAATTCAAAAACTCTTTGTTGCTATCTCTTGTAGTTTCTGAGTTCTGGATGTAACAGACAGACAAAACAAAATTATAGATGACAATTTTAAAAATTGCCACTAATAAACTAGGCAGACTAAAAATTTTGATGTAATTTCTTAAAGGAAAGAACAATGAAAATTTGACTGAAGATAAACGAATCAAACTAGGAAGAAAAGATGATTTTTTAAATCCCTATTGTATGAACACTGTTTAATTTAGAAAAATAAGCAACCCCATGACGTAACGAGATGACGATGATATTTGTATAACTTGTAAATGATGTGTAGTCTTCTACAAACTCAACCAACCATTCCTTTGAATTATGGTTAATTGAACACCAACTATCAAATTACACTGGTAACCACTGTCTAGTATCTAATCTATATAAAAGTAATTACCATTACCAGGATTTGAACCATGGAACCTTCACTTCAAAAATCAGCTGTTAAATAGCTGATTTAGTAAATTTGTCAACTTACGTTGATGAATTTACTACTAAACCCATCCAGTGGGTTTCAAAAGATGAATATAGCATATCACTTGGCAAAAATGTAGCCTACATACTTTACTACATTTAAAAAGTAAAATAACTTTCAATAAATGCTTACAATAAATACATTTATAAACACATTAATACATTAAATACATAATACATAAATACATTATTAACTATGTTTAATAACTCTTAGTTATTACATTAGTTGTATTATTTATTGCTGTGCATATTAAGTATAATACTGTGGTGTAACATAAATACTAACAAATTGTGATTTATTTCACAAAATAATAAAAATACAAATAAAATCATGTTTTATTGACTAATGATATTTTTTACATACGAGTATATTTAATTTAACTTTCATCTCATGAAAGAATATTCAATTTTTTTTTAAATTTTTGTTACTCATTTATCATACTATAAAAGATTTAATAAATAAAAATTTGGTGTGAAACATTCACACGACTTTCTCCTGCCAAAGTAAATTTAAAAAAACAAGTAAATTATGTTTAATCATTAGTAAACAATGTAAAATGAAAAACATAATTTGCTTTTAATCATGAGTGAATGATGCAAAATGAAAATCAATCTTTGTATAACTTAAAAATATAACAAATCACTAATTGACACTAAACTAGGCTCTGTAGAAGAAAATGGTCGAAATAAAAGTTGTAGATTTTTAATTTCCTACAACTTTAATTAATACACTTTTGTTGTAAAATGCACACCAAGTCCACAATATTAAAAAATCTAATTTTTTACCGATTTTGATGAAAATGTTCCTGTCTAGTCCCCTAGTGGTACCAAACTTACGTTTTAAGTTTCAATTTTGTATGCTATTCCATTCTTGAGATATTTTGATCACACTTTCTTCAGATATCAGCAAATGTTAAATCCTCAATACCATTTTACTTTCTCTTGCCCTATATGAATACATAGGGAAGGAAATTATTGTTTTCATGTCAATCTTTTGAAACTGAGTTTTCATTGGAGATAAAGGTTTTTAGGACCCTGAACCCAAAAATCATATATTTAGCGATTTGTTCATGTGTGAGCAAAATATCTTAAGAACAGAATAGCATACGAAGTTGAAACTTGGAACTTAAGTTTGGTACCATGGGGGGTCCTGCCACGAACATTTTAATCAAAATTGATCAACCAGAAGTAGTAGTTTATTTATGCAATTTATCAATTTTTGCAATTTTCTCAAGAAAGCTCCTATTATTTTCTTAAAATCACCTTATTTACTAAAATTGCTGTGCTCTACAAGGTAGGATACGCAACATGTCTGCTAAAATTTGTGGTGGGGCTGTTTTCTCGTGGTAAAAATTGTGGCCATAATATGAATTTCACGACAAAAATATACATAAGTAAAGTTGTAGAAAATTAATAAAACCTGTACTTTTATTTCAAACATTTTTTCTACAACGTTCAGTATAGTGATTTTCTGTATTTTGCTCATTAAAATTGGTAAAAAATTGGATTTTTAAGAATGCGGTGTTGGTATAAATTTAACAGCGAAAGTGTATACAACTAAGGTTATAAAAATGAAAATTAAAAACCCTATAACTTTTATTTCAAGCATTGTTTCAGCAGAGCCTACTTTAGTGTTAATGATTTTCCATAGGTATTTTTAAGTCAAAAGAAGTTGGTTTTCTTTTAATCATCCACTCATGATTAAAATTATATTATGTTATTAATTTCACATTATTTTAATTTTCATGATTAAACATAGGTTATATTTTCAATTATTTACAATGGCAAGAGAAAGTCGTGTGTATGTGATCATACCAGATTTTAACAATTGCTGAATGAATCACTAGATAAAATCTCCAGAAATACAACACCGAGAAACCTGAATATATGTATTTAACTTGTAAATTGGATTATATTCATGCTTAGTAATGAAGGATTTTGAAAAATTCTACTTCCAAAAGAAAATAAAATGAGTACTGGAAAGTTATATTTCAAGAGATCTAGTGTTTAGTGATTTTAAGAGCGTTTATGATTCAGTCAACTATGAAATACTACTGAATAATTTAGAAAAATTTGGTGAGATGTCAGAACAATGGCAATCAGTACATAAAAATTGTCACAGATCTGCTCACGAGTAGAATTCTAGAAGTTTTAAACTGCAACTGGACTTAGGCAGGGCGATGAACTGTCACCTTTATCCTTAACTGTGTGTTGAAGAAAGTTATTCAGGAATGAGAAATGAAATTTGCCAAAAAAGAATCGTTAAACACATTGATGGATCAAAGAATGGCATTAAGATCAACCATCTTGCTTTTCAAATTACCTGGTAATTGTTTCCAGGAACATGGAAACAGTGGTAGAAAAAATAAATGTGTTAAAAGAACAAGCAATGAAAGCAAGAATATGGACATTTGTTTATAAGTTGACAGGTTTTTAATAACTGATTCTTCTTTAACCACCCTTGCTTTCCAGTAAGGGGCTTGAATAAGCATTTACTTTTCAACATTGCCTGGTTTACAAGTTACTGATAACACTTAATACATAATTTCATTAAATTCAAAATCATAAATTAATTCAATTACAAAGTATATCTTTCAACCAAATTTCATTAATAATTTCCCTATCTGTAGATGTAATTTTCTTTAACAAATCCCATCCAGCAGCTTGTGTTAGCAACACATAATGGTTAGAAGGATCCACTTTTGTAAATGTATACATACCTAGTACAAGACTCTGACAGAGCCTAGCACAGATACTAATCTGAAATATAAACAAAATATATATGAAAAAAGAATAACAAAGAGAAACATGCTGAGCAAATATTAATGTAAGGTAATCCACCTATCTTACAGAAAACTTGTTTAGGTCAACAGCCGAAAAGCTGGTTTGAACCTCTAGAGGTTTTACTAAGTAAAAACGAGGAGTGAGGTGGTTTACTATTGCCTTCCTCACTGAGTTGAAAGAGTACACTTATTGGCATGCCAGTCACTCCAAAAAGCACCCACTTTCCACCCTGCAAATGACATCTTCACTTCATTTCCACGGGGTCTGGGTGTATACTGAAATTCATTACTCTCAGAAGAGATAACTCTGACTAGCGTCTTTTACACCTGAACTTCTTCTGTTCTTAAATGCTTCAGTCATATAATTGGCTGACTATGTGATAAGAAAGAGAACTATTTTTTTTAGCCCTGCAACCAACACATTGAGTGCAATTAATTTAACACTCACCTGCCTACTATGGGCAAACAGAAAACCTACAGATGGAAGAATTCTTAAATTATTGTGGATGGATAGAATATCAAACATCAGTGTACTACAAAAACTTGTAAAGAAAAGGAAATAATGTGCACAGTAAAGAGAAGAAAATTAGAATATCTAGGACACATCATTAGAAATGACGATAAGTACAAGTTGCTGAAATGTATTTCTCAAGGAAAGGTACAGGGTAAGAGAGGCGTCGGAAGATAATGAATATCCTGGCTAAAGAACTTAAAGACCTGGTTTGCAACTTCTACTACAAGACTCTTCAAAGCAGCAGTGAATAGACTTATCATAGCCAGAAAGATTGCTAACATCGGTAATACTAAAAGAAGAAGAAAAAGAATAAACATATCTGATTAACTGATAACTGATTTTATAGGCACAGTTTTTGTTGAAGACATTATGACATCATAATGACACTGATTGTGAGTATTTAGAAATAAACATTGTATTAGCATCGATATCAAAACTGTTAGAAAAAGCAAGATTAGTAGCGGAGGGTGGATCCCCATAATGAGTAATCTTATATAATAAACCCCTCCCTCCATTCCTTTCAAAAACTTAAATCATGAGCCATAACACCGGTTCACTACATATAAGTATGAAATGTTAAATACTAAATAATTATTTATTAAACTAGATAAGTACCCGTAACAGGCAGAAGTGTTGAATTATTTGCACTTGATCTCCTAGTTCCAGGGATACAAAAAATAATTGTTTCTTATCATAAGTTCAACGAATTATATGTCTGAACCATTTAGGAACAGAGGAGATAGAGGTGTAAAAGACACTAGTCAGAGTTATCTTCTCTGAGAGTAATGAATTTCACCATTGTACCGCCAGATCTTGTGGTGAATGAAGTGAAGGTGTTATTTACAGGGTGGAAAATAGGTGCTTTTCAGAGGGTCCAGTTTGCTGATAAGCATACACTTCCACTCAGTGAGGAAGGCATGGTAACCACCTCACTCCTCGTTTTACTTAATAAAGTCTCTAGAGATTAATGTTACCAACCAATAATCAGTGAAATATTTGAATGAAAACATGTTAAAAATGTGTACTAGATTCAGTCTTGTTCTTGGTCTTTCAGAGATAATGTTTGACATCGATTTCGCTCAAAGCCTATGTCATTCTAACTTAATAGCTGAGTACTAGCTCAGTACCGCTTTCTTCATGTCCCATGTCATAGTTTGTTGCTGGATAGAATCACTTCCAATGAGAGGTGGCTTGCATCTGTAGACCAGATCATCCTACCTAACTAAATCCAACCTAAGTAGATAATTATAAAATGTAGTGTTGTATTATGATCTATTAAATGATACAATTATGTTAAAGTTTTAGATATGGAATATTTTACATGGTCCATCTGAAATTACCTAAATCTCCTCACATATGTTCATTTAAATGAACAAGTCTCAAAAATACATTACAAGTAGTATATGTTACAAAATTAATGATCACTGGGGTATCATGGGGTGAATGATATTAACATAGGTATTAGGTCATTAATTTATGACATATTGTTTGGGCTTCTCTGAGTAAAACAGGGTTTTATTATCGTAGATATTTAATAGGTGATAATAACAGAAGCAACAAGGGAATTCGAATGATTTATTACTCATTGGTAAATTAGATACTTAACAACAAAAGTTAAATATTTACAAGTATGAACATAAACGCACATTTTTAGTAAAATTATTTAATCGAACACTTATACTAGAAGTACTTAACATAGAAATTGAGGCTAAAACATATGGGAAAATTAAAAGAAAGAATTGCGGTATGGAGATCAATGAGGAATATTAATTACAAAAATTGTTTATGAATTATTATTACACATTTAGGAATACAAAAAAAAATATAAAAAATATCAATAAATGAATGATAATGGATTTAGGCACTGATTAACTGAATTGTGGGTTTTCCCCTTTCTGTCATAGGAAATTTTTCAGGGGACATGAAAACTTTCTATTTTTGAAGGTTTTATGAACCAGGCTGTTTTTTTTCTTTTAAAAAATTAATACCTGAATGGTCAAGTGATTTCAGTATCATTATACGTATTAGGAATATCTATAATACTTACAGGTAACAATTTGTATTCATCAATGGGTAATGGATTAACAGAATGATATCCTTGTAATACAGAAGCTCCACTATCCAAGCTTCCAGTTTGTAACATCATGTAACACATTACCACTGCCAATTCTAGTATATAGCTGGATACTTGTATATCTCCAAAGTCCAATATGACAGATACTTTGTATCCTGAGAGCTGTTCTTTATTACAGTCATTGTGATTTTCTACTAACATGTTGGATTCATTTACATCCCCATGCAATAAACCTATAACACAAATGAAAAAACAACTTTAAGGAGTGTATAATAAAACAAAGTGTAGTCTGAAAAAGAAGAGGATCACCCAAACAAAATGGCATAGTGACACTAAAGAAAGAATCCAAAGAGAAACTCTATCAAAATGTTCATTCTTATATACCGTGTTCTTTCTTATTAATTTTAGTGATGGGATTTATGACTTAAGAAGCAGAGAATTACATCAGATTAAATCTGGGGAAAGGGGATACAGACGAAAAAGTGGGGAGGTAACTCCCCCTCTCATTCCTTTAATCATAACCACAGATAGTTTCCAGAGGTCAAAAATATTGTTTTCAAAATTACAAATTTAATCTACTTAAGTATTTGAAGGCCTCCGGGCCAACCCAGTCAGTCAGCTGGTAGAAAGTCGCTATTATTTGTTAAGTAACACTGGTTGAACAAGCGACTTTGTATGGTGACCAGCTGACAGCCATCCATGAACGAACTCTACTGGGAGTCCCTGTTCAAACTCATGCCTAATTCACTTAAAAAAAAATACAGCAATCAAATTTGGTAGTTGTCAATAATGTACAGTTTCCAATAACAAATAAAAGCTAAAAAAAATAAATAATTTTTTAAGTATTTGAAACACTAGTATATTTTTCTTCCTAAAAAATATAAAAAGTACTGTAAACTATTTATGGAAGAAACTAGTGATGTACTAAATTAATATTAACTTCTGATAAATCATAAAAAACTCTTATCAACTCACCTGTTTTAAGATTGGTTAATTTGCTTATAACAGTCTCCTCAAATTCCTTGAGTACTTTCAACACCAAGGAAACTTTTTCCTCTTCTTTAATAACAAATAAGTAATCCTTTATTTTTAACGCATTCTTCATGTGCCACAATGATGTTCTCTTTGAAAGCACATCATCTTGAAAATCCTGCACATTAGAATTTGGTGTACAGTTATTTAACAAAACAGGAAAATATGCTATACGAGTATCTGTAGGGTATGAGTTTCAAACCAAAGTCTATGCTGAAGTTGAGATTAACCATATTTATCTTGGGTTAATTATACAAATTATTTTATATTGCTCAGCACACCTCTAATTAAGCACGCTGTTTAAGTACTGAGAATATTGCGAGCTATAGTTGAATATAAATTTATGGAGGCCTTGCACTGGAAAGAGAGGTCGATTTTGACATGAACATAGTAGAGAGATGACTTAGTCTGGTGAAGGATTCAACTGGGCAGGAAAGATACAGGATAGGGAATTATTGAGACAAAACAAGAGGCCTGAATCCAGCACTAGATGATAACAGGCTGATAAAGAAGAAGATGAATTATTGATCTGGTTTATAAATTAATTTTCTGGTTTATAAATTAATTTAATGATTTCTAGCTAGTTGAAACAGTTATTTTTGTCCAGGACCTCCATATCTCAGTAGCTTCTTGAACACAAAAAGTCGCAAGAGTTCAAATAATTTTAGTAAATACAAGTTAAAAATTTGTTTTAAAATCATTGTGTTGCCTTGCCTTGTATTTTTAATTTTGGATATTTTATCATTGTATTTTTGTTTTATTTTGTTAATTAAGTTTGTCAGGCATCAACTGCAGTGGTTATTAGCCCTCATCTTTGGAATTATTTTCTAAACTGATTTTGATCACTGTGTCCAATGCGGTAAAAATACTTCATGGGTCTTATTTGTACTTTTATTCATTGATATAAACTGATATACCTGTAGTTTGTACAGTCCTATCAAAGGTCTGACCATTGTTTTGTCAGTTAAAAATAGTAAATGACAAAATTCTTTAATGTGATGTAATTTAAAAAAACAACATACAAACTCTGATTACAAGATAATTTGAATATTAAGAAGAATGCACTTTTCTGGAAAAGTGACCAAGTGAAGTTGTACAACTCAAAAAAACTCAAAATACCTGCACTACCATATTTTTTATCAGGAAGAATTCAATGTCACTGTGAACTACAAATCTAATTAATAATCAGGCTTATTCTTAAATTTCAGGTACACTTTTTAATAAAAATCATAAATTTTATGTTTAATTGTTAACATAATCTATGTCTGAGCAACTTTTTTAAATTCATTGATAAATAAATCTTTATAACGCATTTAGCATGTGAAATTGCCAAATGAACATAAGAATTAATCCTTACTCATTGTGAATAACTAGATTATTATGAAATATATTAAACAAACTGTATCATACCTTCATAATGTTGTCAAGAATAGCAGTTTTTTGGCCAACATCATATAACAAATCGGAGAACACTGAAGATGGCAGTGGTTTGATTGATGTAACACTTTTCAATAGGATCCCTTTATGATATTTAAAGAGCCTTACTGCATGGTATGTAACATTCTCACCATTTTCTGTAATTATAATCAAATACTCTTTAATGTTAGTTAAATTATAAATGTTCTAGAAATGGTGAACCTAAAAAACTTGCTGCTGGGATTGTCTGGTATTTTAAGATGATCAGGTTAGTATAGGAACCCTAGTGTTGCCGCTACGGAGGCATCCTATTTAATGTCTTAAAGTACCAAAATTCTAGGAAAAATTTAGTCGTTTGTAAATTTTTATTCAAAAAAAAATTTAGAATTTAATATTGTTCATAATAATTTAGTTTTTCAAAAGTATCTATATGAGTTAACCTAAAAATAAACAATTAAGATTGTATGTAGCTGTTGTTTAATAGATGCATATCTAAATTCACAACTCTACATTTTCATAGGGTAGTAATTTCTTCCTCAATATTTTAAATCTCTTTAACAGCTAGGTCATTCAAGATTACTTTGGGTTAAGGTTCAGTGGGTTTAAACATTTAATAGTTTTGCAGAGTCTTTCCAGGATTGAAACTAGATCTTCTGCTTTGCAGCTTTTCTATTTGCGCTTTGCTGTGCAAACTTTCTGCTTTTACTGCACCCCAGATACAGTCATTAGATATTTCATTTTTTATTATAGTCTGATTGAGTAATGATAATAATTTTTTCAGAGGAAATGATGTCTGAAAGTCTACTTTGCAAATTTATTTAATTGACTTATTAGATACTAAACTTAAAATTTATTTTCGATCAGATATTTTAATAATTTAGCCACTAGGTGTCGGAAGTATCTATCAATGTTTGGGTTATGCTAAATTAAGAGGAGAATAAGGTGTGATGGCTGCCTCTGAATTGTAGTGGTTTATGCGCTAAACTAGAAGGAG
Organism: Catonia carolina; assembly: GCA_035578175.1. NCBI lineage: Eukaryota > Metazoa > Arthropoda > Insecta > Hemiptera > Achilidae > Catonia > Catonia carolina. Next base: position 356,413,479 of record JAQMRL010000001.1, read on the forward strand.
GAAGGTCCAGTGTTCAAAATTCATGGACAGAATCTAGAAATTTGAACATGTTGAAAACCCATAAATTACAGTTTCTGAAATCCTCTGTAGTTGTCAATAACCATGCTGCTGATGCAACTTTGTGGATAATTTATAAAATAATTGTATCAAAGACACATTTAAATAAAAGAAGTTCAATTCAATTTTGTCGTACTTAATGCATACAAATGCATACGAAAAGCCAAGAATGGTGGTTTTTGACAACTACTACTCTCCTTATTTAATGCTTAGAATATAGGCTAGATGGCAACATAAACTGAAATGGAGACACATTTTTCAGTTTGTACTTAATGAAATAAGGTGATTATATACCAATTACATTTTCTATTTGAGCATTTTATTCAATCAGCCACAATTATATCATTAATACAGATGAATTACAATTCTATAAATACATAAAGTAGATGCAACACATCTACACACTGATAATGTATGGGGAGCAAGTCATAGGAGACTGATTTTTATTGAACCTGATACAAGAGATCTACTAGGAACATTACCGAGTACACAAAAAACTACCTGGTTTTATTTCGTACCACTATCAGGTACAAGTTACCAGTTACCCATTCAATGCATGAAGGAGAGTTACTAAAATAATTTTAAAAGGCAATAAGCGACAAGGAAAAAATATTTAATTATTACGTTGTCTTCTTCTTCTTGCCATGCCCTCTCTGACCAGAGCAATCATGATGGCTATTTGTACCTTGGATAACACAGCTTTGAATAGCTCCTCTGAGGTACAATAAAACCAGTCGCGGAGATTATTCAAACAAGAAATTTTTCTCTTTCCTAAATCTCTTTTCCACAGAATCTTGCCTTGTATTATTAAACAAAGTATTTCATATCTTGCTCCACGCATTATGTGACCCAGATATTCCATTTTCCTTTTTTGGATGATGTAAACAAGTTCCTTTTCTGATCCCATTCTCCACAAGACTGTCTCGTTGGGTACTTTATTCGTCCAGGGTATTTTTAGCATGGGCCTGTATAACCAAAGCTCAAACGTATCTATTCTCCTAATATTTGTTTTCTTCAACATCCAATCTTCCGCGTCAGTACTATGATGTAGTCGGGGTAATATGTGTAAATTAGTTTTTAAGATTGTAGAGTATGGAAAAGATAGAGAAAACATAAACAAGACGTCACCGAATGTAAAAACTGTTCTTGATATTTTTACAACGTGCTTACTGCATGATTGGGACTATATAAAATTTTATGTCTAGTTATTATTCAATTAATCAGTTTATTTGTTATAATTGTAATTTATAATTTATCAGTTTCGACCAATGAAAATCATTCTACCTGCACACTTACTAACCAGTTTTAAACTGAACTGTACAGTCGCCTGCTAACTAGATATGCGGATAAATGCTATCTTCTTTTAACGCTTTCTTGCTGTATTATCCGTACATGTACACGACCGCTAAGGTCATATGTTCTAAAATCGCACTGGTTAGATTAATTGAAAAATAACTAGATATAAAATTTTATATAGTCCGAAGCACTATATACTGAGTGACAATGAACAGTGCAGTTGATCAGATATAAAAGTGAGCCAAAGACTACATTAGGAACTGATGGAGTGGTAGCAGTTTTTTCGCTAAAAATTAATTTTACTAGCTCCAAGTCTCCTATGACTCACCGTGTCACCAGTTCCAATAGAACTGAGTATAACAATTTTTCTTTGCTCAGTTGATATCTCTGTGTTCAGTACTTATGTAGAACTAAAAGAATCAGGCACTTTATATCTATAATGTTCAGTATTTTTATCAAGTATTACAATGAAAAGAACAATTCTATTCCCATCCAAAAGACCAATGTGTAAACTAATATATTTTCAAACACTTCTATTGTAGATTGCCTTTCAGTTCTATTATCTCAAGCTTGAGCTCTGCCTACCAGGCAATACCTCACAAGGGTAATAAACATCAATTAATGCAAAATTTCATTCAGCCATGAACAGAGGTAAAATGGAAAGTACGGTCACTAACATGCAAAGAAGAAGAAGAGTTCCAGAACCTGATTTAACAAAGTAAACTGGTTTGGCTCTTTTGATTTCCTTTGCTTTGTATTGTTTTTAAATAAAATATGTTAACTTACCAGATTTTTGTCCAAAAACTTCTAATGTCTGTTTATTAATAATAAATTATAAAATAAAATGATATCTTACTTGACTTCAATGGTTCTACAGAAATGAAATTTCCTTTAACATTTTTAACTGGTTCTGGTACACAAATGCCTTGATTTCCTAAAAATAAATTTAAAAGAATCAAAGAAAAATGATAATACTGTTGACTTAATGTAAAATTCAATTTTTCATCATTTGGATATATGAGGACTACGGGTAAAGTATTTGAGATTTGTGTATTTCACTTTCATAAGACATGCAAAGCATCAAAGATTAAAATTTATTAATTATTGTGTTGAAAAGAAAGATTTTGATTTTTTCTGTTAATTTATAGTTATATTGACAGAGCTTTTGAAACATTTGCCTAACCATCTTTTGACTCTAATGGTAGTTTCCTAATAGAATTTATCTCGTGACAGTTGCAAATTATAACTACTGTAATTTGAATCATTTGACTTGAGCAGATCGCCTGTCTAGAAAATTCAGATTTCTTTGAATAATGCTTAACATCATGATGAAATGGTACCACTGAATTGTCATCAAATAAAAATAAAAATTTATCCAGTTCTTCTGTGAGGGAAATATTAAACAAAAAATATTCTTCTTCTTCTTCTGTAAGGCATAGGTAGAGTGCTATAGTACATCCCACAGAACTGTGCAGCAATAAACAAACTACAGGTTGAAAGTCAGTAAAAAGGATGTATAATCATGTTTCACTCTACCAACGTCTTCAGTTAAAACAACTGGCGACAGACAGGCAGTTTCATGGTAGGCCTACTCTATGAATGCTTTCAGCTGGTACAGTCGTATTGTTTATTTAGTAGCCAATATGTTTCAATTAGTAGACTATATAGCAAGTTTCATCTGATAAGCAAAGAACATTTTTTGTAACTCGAATGGATTGCGCTAAGTTCAATCCCAATTTTAATACATTTATGTTTTCACCTGCTGCATGGTTTCATGGGATATAGTATCGATTGGAAAGGGAACTTTTTTATTTGATTCTTGGCTAGGGTTAAAATTTTTATGTTTATTTCATAATATTGTTCACTTCTACTATAGTTTCTAATTATATGGCAGTTAATTGAATTAAATAAACTATAAAAAAAGACTTGCCTGTATTAGGCAGGTGAAATGTTAAATTATTTGCACTCGATCTGCTAGTTACAGGGCTACAAAAATAGTTCTGTTTCTTACCACATGGTCAGCCAATTATATGACTGAAACATTAAGAACAGTAGGGATAGAGGTATAAAAGACACTTGTCAAATTATCTTCTATGAGAGAAATGAATTGCATTATACAGTAAGACCCTGTGGTGAATGAAGTGATATGTCATTTGTAGGGTGGAAAGTATATGCTTTTCAGAGGGCCAGGTATGCTGGTAAGCATACTTTTCCACTCAGTGAGAAAGCCAATGGTAAACCACCTCACTATTCAGTTACTTAGTAAAGCCTCTAGAGGTTAAAACCAGCCTTTTGGCTGATGACCTAAACAACAACATAAAAAAGAAAAAATTAACCAAGCAAAACTTAAAAATTTTTATTACACAGAATTTTTTTTCTGTACAGAAATTATTCAAGTTTCTTTGTACCAATCAAAAATTTTATTTATATTTTATATTCTAATATTAGAAATTTAAATTCTAATACAAAAAAAATATACATTGCATTCTTTATACCAGTCTTAATGTAACATACTTTGTGAGGTTACTCTTACCTACCAACATGTATCAAAAGTTTGGTTTGTGCTTCAACAAATCCAATGTCTTTTGTATCTAACGAATTCAATATTTTTAAAACATAACCATGTGGCCATACAGATGATATATTTGTGTGTTCATTGAATGGCTTATCTTCAGATAACTGGAAAAAAGAACAATAAGCCGATGTAATTAAATTCAGTTTACATCTAATATAAATCTTTGGTTTGAAATTCCTGAGATTATTTATTTAAGAAACCATTTTAATTTTTTCTCATGTAATTCTTATCAAAGTTTTTCTGTTTTAATTTACTTTATGCATGTTCCTTAACCTATAATGTTATTAACAGGAGTTTGAAATCCTCGTAGGCTAACTCAATGTTAACTTTCTGCTCTGCCACATTTTTTAAGACGTGTAAGAGTTAAGACTTAAATTTTTTTTAAATCTGTTTTCTTTCTAATTCCTTACATGAACATTAATTTTGTTGATCGGAGTGAAACCAATGTCACTGGATATGGTATCATTGAGTGGCTTGGAGATGGGGAAACCTTTAATATTTGGTGGCCCTGAAAATGGTTGTGTGCCTATATTATACCTATTAGGCATAGTATTATGCCTATATACCTATATGGCCCTGTTATGGTTGAGTGTATGTGCTAAGATGGGAAGAGACGGTTGGTGGGCAGCTGCATAACGGTGTGTGACATGGTGTCTCGTCATCTAACGGAGACGTCATCTCCTTTGTTCGTCTTCATCTCCTTCGTCCGGACTTAATAGGCGGAACGCACTGTTGAGGAACCACTCGCGGTTGCGAGCGATGATGCCCTGGTTGACAGCAGTTGAGGGTTCAGGTCGGCGAACGGAAGGATCATAATCTCTCTTGCGGGGTCGTCGATGTGCTTTCGTCGGAGTCTGGTAGCCATGTTCCGATGGTTTTTATCTTAGTTGGAGTAGTAGAGCGCAATTACGTCCTGAACTGAAACTGATTGAAGGATATTTTGACGATGTCTTGGGATATACCACCTGGTCGTTCGAAGATAAATGACCGTGCTGGGTATCTTCAGTGAAACTTTACAGAGATGTTAGAATTACGTGCTGGCTGAATTCGCCTTCTTTTATTACATCAATCACAGAGCTCGAGTGGAGGTATTTACTCACTCTCGGATTCTCAGCCTTTACCTCTAGGCATTGTCGGGAGCATTATCGGCCGGCAACACAGTACCTAATAAGAGGAGGCGATGGTCACAAAAAGATAATTTTTGAAAAATAAGTAAATGCTAAAATTGACCATTGACAAAACCATCAGAATTACATTACCATATTATTTTTTAAATAAAATAAAAATATCTCTATTTGTCATAGAAACGAGATTTTAGTACTATTGGAAATCGTGTACACGAGTGTTAAAATCTAAATAAATAATTTTTTCCATTTTCTCAAATCAGTCTCCCTTTTTAACATTCAACTTTGCCCAATATAAAACCTTAAAAATAATTTTATAGGCCTACGTTCAATTTTTTATGATAAATGCTTGGGCCTACTACTGGAATATACATTTTTGAATGTACTTCAATTAGGAATTGAACGTAGGCTTTATATAAAGTAATACGTCATATAAATCATTTTGTGTAAATAAATATAGAATACATGGAAAATAAGAAGAAAACTCCTTCTTATAAAGCGTGTTTAAAGGTTAGGTAGGCCTATTTGAATTATTACGGGCGCCTGCTAAATCTAGCGAATGAATACGTACAAGAATAACTTTCAAGAAATTGGCTCAAATCTTTTGAGTTTTCTCGTTGAATGGTATGAAGACTCCTAAAATAGTCGAATAATTTGTAGTGAATTTATAAGATTGTGGAAAAATTCTTCTAGAGAATTATTATCTCTTGGTATCTCTAGGAATTGGTTGCATACACGGAATATAGCGGCGCACAGCGTTGAGAGTAGAATAAAGTTGTAAGAAGTATGTAATAGTAATTCAGGTATAAGAAGTACCTGCAGTAGAACGCCGTTAATCCGAATTAGCCTAAACAAACTTTGATTCGGATTGTTAGAAATTTGGATAATTAGACAAATCAACGAATGCTAATATTTTATGTCTATCGTTTGTATGATATTATTAATGGTGTAGCGTATGTAGGGTAACTTAACAAAAATTGAACGTAAGTTCAAAAACTTTACTTTATCTACAGAATAATTATATTATATAATTACAGTACCGTAGCCTAAGATCATCAAAACATGAAAAAGTAGTAGGCTACGTGTAGGTCTATGTAGTAATGTAGGCCTAATAAAAAAAATCTATTATAACAAAATACTGTACGTAATAAAATGATTGAAAAAGCCCAAGTTTTAAATAAAAATTAAAATCAGGCTTTAGATTTATAATATCCCAATAACTTGATTATACTAATAACCACGAAATAGCGAGCTTCCTAGTAAACCAAGGAGTCGTGTACTGTATTTCCACCCATCCTGCCTTACAGTGTTGTCAATTCCACCCGCCCTGAATAAGTTTGTAATATTATACTGTTTATGATAATAATATAATAATAAAAGATAAAAAGTTCGTTCCCACTCTTCCAAATACGGCAACACTGCATTACTGTCTAAATAGATTCAGGCTCGCAATTTCATGGTTACCAGTATAACAGACAATGTTGGTAGCCTACAGTAAATACCCGTAAAAAATTATCTCTTTTTGAAGAGAATTATAATTGGACCTTTTTTTAATGCCGACTTTTGCTTAAGTGCGACTAATAAAAAAATGCGTAATAATGTAGCCCTACATACTCTGTACTGTAATTCACTGATTTTAATACCCCCCATTGGATAATATCTTACCGGAAACAAAGATCCAACATTGTCTTACAAAATGTTCTTTGTTTACTGCTATACTTAACGTTCTTTAGTTATGTCAAGACTTTACATTGGCCGCCTCCGTTGCGTAGTGATTAGCACATTGCCCTGCCACGAGTAGGTCCCGGGTTCGACTACCGGCCAGGGTCTGGAAATTTTTACGTCAAATCTCACAGTTAATGTTACTAATCCACCGAAGTCGCTATTGACCAAGCAGTTGATGCGACTTTAAATAAATAAATGAAAAAAAAGACAACATATTTACCAGTAAATGGAAACTAAATAAATTCAAAAAATGGATTTGTTTTTCTAAAAAGCGATATGAATAACAGATGTTAGACTGTAATTTCCCTGCATTCCGCTTCTGTTACTTGCTTTCAATATATTGCTTTCAACGCGAATATATTTGTGGGTTAACAACCACCATAAAAAATTACTTAAATATTAAAAAAGGTCTCTGTAGAGTCAGTCAGATTGTGCAAGATTTTTTGAATACTCAATTTGTGTCAGCTCGCTTTACCTATAATTAAAACGGACGACGAATCTGACTTAAGTTTTTTATTAAGTTTGTCTAGCTAAACAATTCTTTAAAATTAATGTCCATCTGGGAATGAAGACAAATTAATAACTATCAGCTGATAACATCAGCTGTCAACATCCTAAACGCAATTCTGAACGGGTAATGAAAGTTAAAACATTTTGGTAGCTTCGTCTATCCAAAAGGTCTTATAAGTTCAATTATTTTTCTTTAAATACAACCGATAAATATAAGAAACACTAAAAATTCAGCTGTATACAGATATATTCCCGTTATCAGGAATTATTTTAATTTTAAACAACCAATCAATTCGATCACTGGATTATCCTTGATTTTTTACTTGTGTCGGTAATTGCACAAGAGTTTGTCAGCTGGTCACCACATAAAATCGCTTGCCTAAATGGTGTTACTTAACAATACAAAGCGACTCTTGGCTGACTAACTAGGCTAGTCCGGTGTGCTATAAGTAATGAGAGAAAATTTTAATAAACAATTCCATTTACTTTTTTGATATTTTAGTCTCAATGTTTCAGTTTCAGTGGTAATACACTAATATTCGCAAGTTCCAAGAAAAAATTGAAATATAATTAAAAATTCGAGCAAATTTTTATGCATAATAATTACTATACGATAGGTATGAGCTTCTAATATTTATTTTTGAGTGTAAACTTGAGGATAGGCGAAGATCTGAATGAAGAAAATGCTCATGGTTGAAGAATATTAGAAACAGGACAATCATCAGTACGCACACTCTTTTGAAGGTGGTTTCATCATAGAGAGCGATTTAGCAGAGTTGTAACCAATCTTCATTGATGCAGTCAGTACTCTAAGGAAAATATTACTATATAGGCTGATTCAAAAAGAGCGCCGGTTTTGATATATCAAATTAAGAGATTTATTTTATTGAAAAACTGAAAATAAATACATCAACAAGTTCATCTTACCTTCCGATTTCATGTATGAAAAATGATGTCATGCATGTGTCCTCCTCTACTGCGCTGGCACGCATCAACTCTGTCCATGAAATTGGATATTACTGCACGACAAGTTTCGACTTCCATTTGCCCGATAACCCATCGAGTTTCCTCCTTCAAGTCATTGATGTTTCGGGGTTTATTGGCATACACCAATGACTTCAGATGACCCCAAAGATGAAAGTCACAAGGCGTCAATTTTGTTTGGGAAGGTGTCATCATCCTGCCGTTTTCTCAATACCCAGTCAACAAACTGTCGTATCTTCTGGTGGTCTGCCACTTTCAAATGTTGCGTCAACTGAATTTTATACGGGTGATATTGGAGATCGTACCGAAGAATTCTCCGTACAGAAGAACATCGTAAACCCAATTGTTGAGAACGGCGACGTATTGATTTTGCTGGGCTAACAGCCACACTGTCACAAACCAACGCAACGTTCTGCTCAGTTCGGCCAGAACGACGACGTCCAGAACTTTTAAGGTCGACTGTTGAACCCGTCTCAAAAAACTTTTTCATGAGCCTGCGAACTGTTGATTCATTCGGTGCTTCATTACGTCCTAGAGTACCGCGAAGTCGCCTGACAGTAGCCGCATAACTCTCTCCACTCTGGTAAAATGTTTTGACGATTAACACTCGTTGTGCAATAGTAAACTTTTCCATGGTTAGACACAGACTGCGAGAGTACTACACTGCGAACAAGAGAAACTACAACTGAATCGTCAATCGGAATGTTCTCCGAAATAGAAATGAGGTCTAACAATGTTGCCAACCGATACACAAAAATTTACCAGCCGTTTAAAAACCGGCGCTCTTTTTGAATCACCCGTTATTTTCTAAAACAGACAAATTTAATTTTCGGCCAAGCGAAAATTTTGTTTTGAAAAAGGTTGAGAATTCAGTCTTCAAACTGTGTCGAAACCCGTTTCAATTGTTTTACAGTTTATAAAACAATTCTCGATTAGATATTTAATAATCTCTGTACTTTTAAAATTGATCGAATTATCTTAGCAAGCACCTACAATTAAAGATAAAACACAATAACAAGCCACAGTTTGTGCATTTACAGTAACAGTAACGAGTAGCCTACACAGTTCTTAAGTATTTTATTAGTGTTTTTATTTTACTTTTCTTCATTGTTTTATAATTAAACATTGCATTGCATTGTATTTAGGTTCTTATCAGTTTCTTATAACAACTTTTATGGTTGTCATTCAACATTAAACAAAATTTCACATGAATTCTCTAATAGAATAATTAACTGTACATCCATTTAAACAAATACTACTACTACATATTTAACTAAAAATAAAATTAGTTTAGATTTTTATCTCACGTTTTTGGGAGTTTAGACAATTATATATTACATTTGTACACTTTTGCTTTATAATTAAAAAAAAAATATGTCAACATAAAAAAATAATTTAAATTAGAAAAATCCACGGCAAATAAAAGATATCTCTTCTATTTACCGTGGATAGAAGAGATCTCTTCAATTTACCGTAGATAAATCCAACTTTCCGAGCGAAAATGTTTGAAAACAGAAAACTTAAATTATTGTGGAGTGAATATAGGAAAACAAATAAAGGAATTTAATTGAATTAAATAGTCTATGTCTTTATTTTTAAAAAGAAACGGGATAGTTTAATTTTCACTAAGTCCATAATTTTTACAGTTTAAAATAACTTGCTTACCATAAGATGGTAATTTTTGTCGTCATAACCATCCAATTGCTTTATCTTTTTAATCTTAATGCCATACAATCGTTCCGCTAAAGATATAACTTGATCAGTCGATGAAATGTGTGGTCGTATATCTGCACCAGGTTGTTGGATCGTTTCTTCTTTATTTGACTTATCGTTCATACCTGCGGGTGAAAATTAAGCCCATGTAATAGCCTAATCAAAAACAGCTAAATAGTTGAAGTCCTGAAAACCTTTGTGTAAAAATACCGCGTGAGAAACCGCACTGTTATTTGGTAATCAACTCAAAGGCTACGTCTGTATCAAAAATCGAACACTAACAGTATAGAGGGTTTCCAAAAATGCCAGTTTTTAAAGAAGAATTTTCCAACTAATGTTCTTTACCATAAACCGAGGTTACTTAGGCTGATATTTTTAGTTTTATTTTTTACTTTAAAAGGATTCTTGGGTTTGAATAACATGCTAAATTCATATTTGAATCGGTCATTTCGAAAAGCCCGTAAGTCAAAATTATTCATTTTTCTTTAGTGTATTTTAGGACTAACTGGATGTAAACGCACTATCCCTACAAAAATCACATAATTCTGGCTTTCCTTAAGTAGTAATATAACACTTAGAAAAGGCGTATCCTAAGTGATATAAAGTGATTTCTTCTAATTAAAATATGGAAGTGGATGATTTTTGAAGCTTAAATTCTACTTTCTAGTGAAAGATGCTTCACAAAGTTTCTATGCAAAAGTCTTTTTAAGGAAGTTAATTACTGTTTGTGACAACGACGAAGAACATAAATAGTCCTGAAAACCAAAATTTTTCTTTCTTAAGTTACGAATTTCAATTTTCATTATTGCAAAGTGCTTTTTTAAGTCACTAAATGTAAACTAGTGAAATAAATAAATTAATACTATTGTACAACACAATTTTTTTCTGGTCTATCAACGCATTTTACAAAAAACAACGTAAGTTAACATTTTACTCTAATTTATTTTAGAAACACTTGAAGTCAAAATTCAACTTTTTTTTTAAACGAGTGGTGATCTTTAAAAAGACAAAAGTAGGCCTATACATTTTTTATTAAAGGGGACAGCCCTCTAAACAAATTACCTATATTTTTTAATATTGTATTTTATTGAAACGTAGTAAATTACCAGTTTTTTAATTTTTCCAAAAGTTACTTTTTTGACGTATGGGCTTTTTTATATGACCGGTTCATATAAGCATCTTAAAGTATCAATTTTAATTTTTTAAGTTTGGGTTTATGTTATCCCCAACTTTGGGGATGCTTCCTCTATATTACTATTAAATTATGTATTTCTGAGACACTAAAAGACCTCATGCAGCTAAAAGTTTTGGAGGGTTTATTTTCTTTTTGATATTCTATTCGATAATTCTATTTGATAATCTATTTTCAGATTACAAGAAAATTTTTAATGAGTGATGGACCAACGTAACCCCTTACGGGCCAAAGAAATCCCGGTTTATGGTAGCTTAAAAGTACTTACAACTAATTATATTTACTAAATTAGACTAAGCATGATCGTGTTTTACAAATTTATAAATTTATAAAGATGCAATCCAAAGCATTTCTATTAAAACTAAGAGTGTAAACAAAGACAAAAAACAATCTGATCGTAATTTTTAAATTTATGTGAGCTTATTACACATTTCAACATTTATATATGTGGATTACTGAACTTAAATAACCTATGTGTTGATAAGCCTTGTCAGTAGATAAACAATAAATATTATTTCATAAAAGAACTGTTCTTACGGAAAATTGTGGTCATTGATAACGCATCAGAAATATCAATGGTTATATACGTTATCATTTGTTTCATAAAGCATTTTTATGTTTGGAGAAGACCACGAACGAAATTATAATGATAGACTGAAAGTTAATACCAGATTAAATTCTGACTCGATAAAACTAAATGAAAAATTCTGTTTGAAAAATCGTTTCTTAAACATCTAATATTACTAACCACGCCCCAAAAAGTAAACAAATTACCAATGATGAGATAACGTCAACGTAAAACTGTAATTGCAACTGACAATATTTTATTTACTAATTATTTCAGTGAGAACAAATATAAATTATCATGAAAAATAATATTCACCTTAAATTTTCAACCAATTACTGCATCTTACATGACCTATTTAAATTATGTTTATGAATTGAAATACACAAAGAAATCTTACTTACTGATAAAAAAAATAAATGAAATTTGGTTTGAAAATGAATGAAATGATTCACAAACAACGGCGTTTAAAATCCGTGCAGACGTTCTACAGTAGTAACTATAAGTGATAACTAGCGTATCGTTGATGCTGTTAGAACTCGACTCTTCTGTCGACTTGCGACTCTGATTGGTTTAATCTACGTAGTCATTTGGGTTGAAAGGTCTTTAGTCAGAAGTACCCTTGTATTGTTTAGTATAAGATAAATAAATTAATCTATTTTATTACCGCAGCATTATTTCACAATTTTTATTTATGACATCTTATGATACGAAACAAAGTGTTGAGTAAAAATAAATTTAGTATTAAAAGCTGACTACCTATAACGTTTATCTCTCTCACTTAAAATAATGCGCTTGTGATTATACTGTTCACGATTAATTATTCTAAATACGTAGCGATCAGTCATTCCAAACAGGTCATCACTAAGTGTGAAGACAAAATTACTTGAGATAGATTTCATACAATAAAAAATTTAACTGTTTCAGGTGCACCCGAATGGAAATCCTGATTATTTTGATATTATGTCATATGAGTGAATTTAGTGGATAGGGAATGTAGAATACATGTTTCACCATCATTTGAATTAGTTATTTCAGAAAGCTCATAATTCAAAATTTTAATTTTTTTCGTTTAGGGCATTTTAGGACTAACTGAGTGTAAACTCACTATCCCTACAAAAATAACGTAAGCCTGGCTTTCCTTGAGTAATATATGACACTAAGAAAAGGCTTATCAGTAAGGATATAAAGTGCTTCCTTCTGATTAAAAAATGAAAGTGGATGATTTTTGAAGCTTAAGCTCTACTTTCTAGTGGAAGAGTTTTGAATTTGAATTTTTATAACTGCGAAAAGCTATTTTAAGTCACTAATATAAACTAGTGAAATAAAAAAATGAATACTGTTGTACAACACAATTTTCTTCTGATCTAGCAACGTATTTTACAGAAAACAACGTAAGTTAGCATTTTACTCCAACTGATTTCAGAAACACCTTAAGTCAAAATTTTCAATTTTATTTTTTTAAACAAGTTTATCTTTAAAAAAAAAACAAAAGTATATACGGTATATTATATTAAAGGGGACATCCCTCTGAACAAATTATATATTTTAACATTGTTTTTTTTTATTGAAACGTAGTAAATTACCAGTTTTTTAATTTTTCCAAAAGTTACTTTTTTGACTTATGGGCTTTTTGAAATGATCGATTCATTTGGAAAAAGACAAAACACAAAGTAAAAAATAAATAAATTAAACAAGATGAAGACTGACAGAAATTAATTCTACTTTTTAAACTAATTACACCCTTTTCTTAATGTCATAAGAAATACTTCTCTTTAAGTCTCTCCTATCGGAAGTTGGAAATAATCATCATTATGCGAATCTTATTCGCTGCTGCACGGAACAGTTCCATATTACTGTAACCAAATCAGTCTCTCAGGTTCTTCAACAAGAATGCCCGACTTCTGCCGACGTTCCGCTTGCCCTTTATCTCCCTCTGCATGATAAGAAATACTACAACAATTTAAATAGAAAATAGCATAAAATCAGACCACTTTACTTTTTAAAGTCTATGTGAATTACTAGCGTCAAGTTCATCACATTGGAGAAACAAAAGTAAAGGGAGATTTTGGATTATGAAGAAGAAAAAGTTGTACATAATAATTACGGAGGGTAGATCCATATTAGGGCAACAGAATAATATTGTATTAGAATAGTAATTATTGAATTAGTAACTACTGAATTAGAATAGGAAGTATTCTTTTTTTTTGTCATCAGTCTCTCGACTGGTTTGATGCAGTTCTCCAAACTGTTCTATCTTGCGCAAGTCGTTTCATATCTACATACCTGTAATACCCTACATCTTTTGTAATTTGCTTTATATATTCTAACCTTTGCCTCCCCCTTCAATTCACTCCCTCGATATTACCCTCCGTTATTGATAGACCAATAACTGGATGTCTTAAGATATGCCCCACTAGCCTATTCCTTCTTCTGGTAAGATGCTTCCGTATACTTAATTTTTCATCCACTCGCCTAAGAACTTCTAAATTACTTATTTTGTCCACCCACCTAATCTTTAACATTTTCCAATAACACCACATTTCAATAGTATTCTATTGCCCTGATAATGAGTAATCTCTCATAAAGTGATCTCCCCTTCCTTTTGCAAACTTAATCCTGACCCATAACCGCTGTTAGCTGCTTACCTAAATAAGAGTAAAATGTTAAACATTATATAATAATTTTAATTAAATGTTATCAATAATCAGTAAAATGGTTAAATATAAACGTTTTAAAAAATATACACTGTTAGATCTTGGATTGTGATTTTGTGATCTTGTGATTTCACCTATGGTCTTCTGTACCAGTTATGCGCCAAGTCAATGCTATTCTAACTGAACGGCTGCGTGCAGCGTTAGCTCTGTACTACACATGCACCACATCGACTTTCATGCTGGAAAGAATCACACTCAGTTATAGGTGGTTAACATCTGTAGACTAGATCTTTCTACTTTAGGAATTCTATGCGGGTTAATAATAAAACACAGTGTTGTTGAATCTATAATAAAATTAAATGCTACATTTATTATGTTACAGTTTTAGGCACGATATATTATTATAATTACAGGTAATAAATACGTCTTAATAGTCTGCGTCTCTGTTTTGAGCAGTAAAGTATTACCTAATAAAAGTAACGGGTGATTTAAAAAGAGCGCCGGTTTTTAAACGGCTGGTAAATTTTTGTTTATCGGTTGGCAACATTGTTAGACCTCATTTCTATTTCGGAGAACATTCCGATTGACGATTCAGTTATAGTTTCTCTTGTTCGCAGTGTAGTACTCTCGCAGTCTGTATCTAACCATGGAGAAGTTTACTATTGCACAACGAGTGTTAATCGTCAAAACATTTTACCAGAGTGGAGAGAGTTATGCGGCTACTGTCAGGCGACTTCGCGGTACTCTAGGACGTAATGAAGCACCGAATGAATCAACAGTTCGCAGGCTCATGAAAAAGTTTTTTGAGACGGGTTCAACAGTCGACCTTAAAAGTTCTGGACGTCGTCGTTCTGGCCGAACTGAGCAGAACGTTGCGTTGGTTCGTGACAGTGTGGTTGTTAGCCCAGCAAAATCAATACGTCGCCGTTCTCAACAATTGGGTTTACGATGTTTTTCTGTACGGAGAATTCTTCGGTACGATCTCCAATATCACCCGTATAAAATTCAGTTGCTGCACGAGAAACAATGTTGTTGCTCCGTGAACGGTTCCAGGATCGCATCGTTTCTCGTAATTCCGACCATCAATGGCCACCAAGGTCGTGTGACTTGACGCCTTGTGACTTTCATCTTTGGGGTCATCTGAAGTCATTGGTGTATGCCAATAAACCCCGAAACATCAATGACTTGAAGGAGGAAATTCGACGGGTTATCGGGCAAATGGAAGTCGAAACTTGTCGTGCAGTAATATCCAATTTCATGGACAGAGTTGATGCGTGCCAGCGCAGTAGAGGAGGACACATGCATGACATCATTTTTCATACATGAAATCGGAAGGTAAGATGAACTTGTTGATGTATTTATTTTCAGTTTTTCAATAAAATAAATCTCTTAATTTGATATATCAAAACCGGCGCTCTTTTTGAATCACCCTATAGTAGTAACATTTGGGGATTCTGCTCTCTTGATCATGCCTAAATTAAACACTACTTTAATATCATAATCTCATTAGATCAGCTCGAATTTTTTCCAATATTTCAGATTATTCCATTCGTTGAAACTTTCACATATGAATATAGAAGATAAAATTTATCGATAAAAACGTTTACTCACAGCGTTTTCATTCATTCAAGTAGTTAAATAGACATACGGAGGATAACCTAAATATTGTACTTCAATATTTTCTGAAATTCATAACATTGAATTAATTAATTAATTAGTACGTTGTTGTTGTTGTTGTTGTTGTTGTTGTTGTTTAGATCATCAGCCGAAAGGCTGGTTTGAACCTCTACAGCCTTTACTAAGTAAATCGAGGAGTGAGGTGGTTTACTACTGCCTTCCTTACTGAGTGGAAAATTATGCTTATCAGCATGCCAGGCCCTCTGAAATGTATCTACTCCCCATCCTGCGAATGACACCTTCACTTCATTTACCACAGGGTCTGACTGTATAATGAAATTTATTACTCTCAGAGGAAATAACTCTTGACTAGTGTCTTTCACAACTCTACCTCTTTTGTTCTTAAATGCTTCAGTCATATAATTGGCTGACCATGTGATAAGAACAGGATTATTCTTTGTACTAGCAGCTTTGTATTATTCTGGAACTAGCAGATGTGGTGCAAATAATTCAACAATCCACCTGTTGTGGGCAAAATTATTAGTATGACCGACTCTAAAGAGATTACCTGAAAGAGTTCTGATTCTTGATTAAGGTATTACGTAATCAATTGAAAAAAATAAATACATGGTTAATTAGATTGAATGTAAGGGATGTAGCTTGTAAATTTGTACTACCTCACTTATTTGCGCGCAAGCATTTGGTTCTTTAAGATTTATACTGTAGGCCTGGACAATATACAGGCTAATAATACTATTATTGTCCTACGTGTTTGCGAGAGATTTATTTCAGCCCCATGCAATCATCTAATTCATTTTGTTATTATGTTTATCTACCGATGCATCGCTTATGTGTATCACTTATTTCCGTCCTTTCAGTATGCCCAACGTCGGGTAGACGTAATTTGTTCTGTTACAACATAAGCGATTAGCTACTTTACGTAAAGAAGTAATAAAAAAAGTAGTACCTATATTAACAGAAGGAAAATTTTCGCGTAAATAAAAAAATGCAAGTAATTTATAAATTAATTTTTGACTCATTTGCTGCATAAGTTCTCGAAATATAAAATTGATTTAGAGAATAAATTTTAACACGAAATGCATTTCTTACGAAGAAACATTTGGTCATCCCGTCAAATTTACTCAGGCTTTTTCGGGACGAAGCAAATAGTGTATTTTATTAATAAACAGAAGGTCCTGTTATTTTTTCCACAAACTTTTATCGAAGTAGTACGTAAAGTATTGTACAAACATCCTGCGGTAAAATATGCAGGAGCAGTTATTCAATTTCAATTTTGTCATAGAGAGTATTGCATTCTTCGTAAAGAATCGTCAGTTGGGATTACTATCCCAAATCTATCTAATTGACCCAGAACACTAAAAAGACTGTGATTAGAAAAACATTAAATTTTGTAATTTTGCAATCATAGACCTGAAGTAAAATTATTTCTTTGTTTTGAAGTCAGAAATTTAGGATGTTTGTTTAATTTTTGTTTTTATCGGGAACTGTAGGCTAAGGCCTGTATTTTATCAACAATCATCCTACTCGTTTGCTGTTATTTCTGAGTTGATTTTTAACTTTGCCCAAACTTTTTTCTTCTTCTTCTTTAGGGGCCTCGTCCTCGTAGAGAATTGGCTTTCAACAAGGCTACACTCGAGTCCTGTCAATTGCGCAAAGAACAAAGGTAACCGTGCTCACAGTATACCAGTCTCGAAGTTTACTCAT
Organism: Catonia carolina; assembly: GCA_035578175.1. Classification (NCBI taxonomy): domain Eukaryota; kingdom Metazoa; phylum Arthropoda; class Insecta; order Hemiptera; family Achilidae; genus Catonia; species Catonia carolina. The sequence continues at coordinate 356,431,219 of JAQMRL010000001.1, forward strand.
CTAGTGTTACTTAATTTCTTAAGCGAATATCTACCAACTGATTGCCGGAGGCCAGATTTTTTACTTACGTATCTAAAAATTATTAAAGTAGGCTACTAAGATTTTTACCAAGTAGAACTATTCCTTTTTTTATATAATCCACATTTTTTTGTACTCTAACTAAATTATGTTGTTGATTAGGTCATCAGCCGAAAGTCTGGTTTGAACCTTTAGAAGTTTTACTGAGTAAAACGAGGAGTGAGGTGGTTTATCATTACCTTCTTCACTGAGTAGAAAAGTATGCTTATCAGCATGCCGGGCATACTGGAAAGCACATATTTTCCACCCTGCAAATGACACCTTCGCTTCATTTACCACTGGATCTGGCTGTATAATGAAATTCATTACTTTCTGAGGGGATAACTCTGATTAGAGTCTTTTACACCTCTACCTTCTCTGTTCTTAAATGATTCAGTCATGTGATAGAAACAGAACTATTTTTGTAGCCCTGGAACTAACAGCGTGAGAGCATAAATAATTTAACACTCCACCTGCCTGTTATGGGCACAAAAACATATTAACAATAAAATCTATTAGAATTATTTTTCTTTTAAAGTATCTATAGATGTTAGACTAAATTATACACAACAAAATGATGCTATTTTAATTTTAAAATTTGTGTGCAAAGTGGTTAGTTAGTAAGCCTACATGTGGCTACAAATTAGGTTAAAAGTGTAATTATTGTATTTCCAGTAAAACAAATAAGAAATTCAGTTTTATAAAATAATTAGTACAATTTTATACAAAACTTTGATGCTGATTCTGGTTAGGTTACTCATCTATTAGTTAGGGATGTTGTTTAACTACGAGTATAATTATTTTGAAATACAAATGTGGGTGCACCCAGCAAGAGGCAAAAAGAGGCCAAAGGGTTTTCAGGCACCTACCTCCTAGAAGCTCAAAAAGTACGATGAAAAAAAACCTAGAAGCGTAAACTTATTTAACCAATTATTTTAAATCACCAAAATTTAGAAGGATTTGGATTTTTCTTTTGTAAGATTTACATGGCATTTTCCACCAGCTGCTGCCATTTCCTTGGTACATAAAAATCAAATGCTTTATAGGTAATTGTTTTGTTTGAAAGGACTATTAGCTTTAATGTAGGCCTATGTACCTCAATGATGTGACAGGGATGTGGCCACTATTGAGGAGTTTAGTTTTTGGCTATTAGTTCCTCCTTATTTTGGTGTAGGAGATGGGTATTATTGCATTGGGTTCAGTTCATTATGTCGGGTGGTATCACAAGGGGATGGAAACTACAGCACTTTACTTCCTTTACCCAATGGTGTAAAGCATCCTGTGGCAATGGGGTGTATGATACATGGGGGCTGTGTTTTTAACAGGACCTCCAAACTACCAGGCATTCTCCTAGTAAAGTAAGCCTTGTCCATGTAGACCAGAGCTCTACCTGAGTTGATAAAGTGCCCAATTTGGCCCAACACTTTTGGTTCAAGGAGTTAGTGATAAGAAAGGTGAGGGTGTGTAAACCTTGGCTGGTAAAGGCAGTTTCATGAACCAGTTAGAAGATGCCAACCTTTGGGAAGTTGGTTCCTCAATTAACCATTTGCTGTAGTAGAGAGAGAATTTGGTGGGAGAATTGGTGAGAACTGATTCAGGCAGCTATCAATCCCAGGATACGGATGGAAATGAAAATGTTTACAGAACCTCACGTAACTAGTTGTACACGAAATAATCTCTGGAAGACACATCACTAAATAAGGAATGATGCATAAGGTCATCTCTGAGTAGGTAATTAAGTCATATCAAAATTAAAAATGGTGTCCAAAGTTTGAATAGCCGTCATGATTGCCAACCTTCGGTTGGAGAGGGCACAATAAGAAGAAGAAGGTTCAAACTGGAATAAAACTGCTGCTGGATTGAGTAACAGGAAAAGAATGATTGCCGTAGTTTTCTAGCTTCTGAGGTACTTGGTCCTAAGAAAACATAAGATAATAGTGGGTTTGTTGACTTTACTTGTGAGGCATTGGTTGACTGGTGTGCAGTAATTTATTTTCAATAAAATAAACCTAAAGGACAATTTGCTATGGAAGAACTTGAGAGGCTGACTCCTGAAACTTATTCAAAGCTGGGGTCTGTTTGCTGATAAAATGCATAAAGATAGGGCAGTACAATAAGTCTTTTAGCACCACTTGCTTTAGGAATTGAAAGGACGATTCCCATACCCGTTTTATAAGTCAATCAAAACTTTCGTGTAAAATTTATTTTAGTACAACACTATCATGTTGAATGCCTAATGATAATGATATGGAGGGCTTCAAGAATACCTACTTATATAAGCACCTTAGCTTATGATAGATAATGATAGATGATGATATTAAATAAATGTCAAAATACTGTAATTTGTTTTAAGGAGAGACTGTACTTTGTATCCTGCTAGTGTTAAATTTTCTATTTTCAGGTACATTTTTCATAGGATTGGTAAATGATTGGGAAATTAATAATAATATTTAATAATAATAATATTTATTTATTCCACTTTATACAAATACAAAATTTTATCTTATCTACTAGGAATAAATAACCACCAGCTCAAGTAAACGGTGGTTATATATATATAAAAAAAAAACACAAAATACATAAAAACAAGTTTACAAATGAATTATAGAAATAAATTACAAATCAAATGACGTCATCCACTACAAATGATAATTCAAATTTTAGCGGCAGCTACAGCGCATGTTAACTATATTTTTTAACAACAATATTAACCCAGCCGTCAATCTTCAGAGCAGATATTTACCTGTACATGACTAACACTAAAATCAGTTATTATTGTTATATTGTTTACCAAGATCAGTAAATTCCTACAAAGACTGAATAGCAAGCACTGAAAGTCAGCAACGGTAAAACACCAACACTCACCAACAATTCTTACAAGTGAATCAACATCAGTTATCTCATTGAGCCAATCTTTAACCTTTCTTGAAAATATTAACACGTTTAAGCTATTTTTAATTTCAATAGGCAACAGATTAAAACACTTTGGACCTAAAAAAACAAAAGTTTTAGCAAAAAAGGATTTATTAACTTTCGGTCTTACAAAAAGTTGTTGGCTTGAACCTCTAGTTCTGTGATATAAGTTTTCAGTACCTCTGTTGGCACTTTTTTTATAAAATAGTTTTAAAACTTTAAAAATAAATAAGTTTTTAATGGGCAAGATACATAAATTTTTAAAATCATTAACAGTACTGTCTCTCTGACGTTTAAATAATAATATTTTAATGAAATATTTTTGAGTTACAAACAATTTATTTATTAGTTTACCATGAGTACCCCCCCCCAAAAAAAAATTAAACTTTATACGCTTGTAGTTGTTGGGTTTCCCTAGCTACTGACATTTCTGCAATTTAATCTGTTGGACCAGAAAATTAAAAACAAAAAAACAAATACCATAAAATTTTCTCTAAGGTTTTTGAATATTAGCCTACTTAATTTTGGAGCATCTGATGAAAACATAAAAATGCCGATATATGTGCATGCACAATGTAAAAAACTGGTAAAAATGTCAGCCTTGTAAGTTTAATGGGTTCTGAGAAAATTGTACCTAAATGTTAAAATCTAAATTTATGCGAACAGGCAAAAAACAAAAAGGCACAAATCATAACAAAATATACACAAACAAGTAAATTACCCATCAACAGCTGGTTAGAAACTGAACCAACAGCTGAAAATATTAAAACCAGTAATGCAGAAATTTAAAACACTAAAATTCCCTTTGCTCTAAAATTATCAATATAAAATTATGAAAAAATGCCAGCTGCATTGGCGTAGTTGGTAACGTGCTCACCTATCATCATACGGTCTTGGTTTCAAATCCCACTCAGGCATGGCATATTTTCATACATTATAAAAAATCATTTCATCCATCACAGTTACCACCCAATGTCGTCGCTAATGACTACAGTAGTTGATGTGATTTTAAATAAAAACAAAGAAACAAAATTATGAAAAATATTCATTCCTGGTGACATGATAATTTTTCTGGGTAAACATGATAAAAAGTTAATTTTTTCATTAAAATAACTTTTTTGATGTAATTTAATATTTTCTTGGTGTGAACGATTGAAAAAAACATAAAAAACCATAAAAAGAAATTTTCAGTTAAAATCATCCATACAGTCTCACCTTAAAACTAACAAGTAACTTTATTTTATAATTTTGTCTTAAAATCACTGAGTACCCTTAATGAATGTTAGTGCATTTTTAGAATCGTTGTTTAGGTCATCAGCCGAAAGGCACATTTGAACCTCTAGAAGCTTTACTAAGTAAAATGACGAGTTAGGTGGTTTATTATTGCCTTTATCACTGAGTGAAAAAGTATCCTTATCACCATGCCAGGACTTCTGAAAAACATCCACTTTCCAGCCTGAAAATGACACCTTCTGGCTGTGTAATGAAATTCATTTCTCTCAGAAGAGATAACTCATGACTAATGTCTTTTATAACCGCTACCTCTTCTGTTCAGAAATGCTTCAATTATATAATTGGCTGTCTATGTGATAAGAAATATAACTACTTTTTGTAGCCCTAGAATTAGCAGATCTAGTGCAAATAATTTAACGCTCCTTCTCCCTGTTATTGGCAATTTTGGAACCATGAAGTGTAAATTCTTCTGAAAAATGTAAATTTTGAATTTCGCGCCTTTGTAACAAGTGTGTTCAAGGTACGGCAAACAAAATTTACCGTTATAAACACTGTTTAATTTCTGTTTGTTAACATACCTGCTGCAAAAAATAACAATGTACATGTTTAGTTTTTTTCAATACATTATAAATTATGGTTTATTATATATTACAAATCGATATACAGCGTGACAATTACAGCAGTAGCATGTAGATCAATTAGCAACAAATGCACAATCGATAACAAAATATTTTAATATTATTTTATTTACATTTGTTTTAGAAAATCTCTAAACTAAATATTCATTTGTAAGGAATTATAAGGAAATATAACTGCAGTTTTAATTAATATTTGTATGGAATATAAAATTCCCATGGTATGTTGGCTGTACTGATTCGATATCGTTTGTGTTTTCAGTGTGTTGTTGGGTGGTTTTTTTTACAAATAAATGGAGGATAGTTTAATTAATATTTTCAGAATTCTATGAAAAGTAGAATTTTGGATTCCGTGGGGGGTTTATCTTGTTCGACTCGCTGCCTAACAAGACTGCAATCTGGCTCAAAACAAGAAGTCGAAGAAAATGTCAGGGACCGACGAGCTGAGGGTAAGTCCGATAGTTTGTTAAATTTGTTACTTTTTATTAATGATAAATGGTAATGAAATATGATTTTGATACTCATAGTATTTTGTCTTTTTTGACGTTCAAATGTGTATACGCTGTAATTTAATAACCATATATTTCGTGCGCTAAAACTGGCCGTAGGAGTCCAGCTAGATTATGTGGAATCCACCGCCATCGGTACATAGGTACGCCAACCGCTGTGTGCTTGTCATTTATAAACTTAACTTGTGTCCTTTTTATTTGTTTAAGTTTAAAGTAATCTAAAAGCAGTTGTAGTCGAGTAATTGAGTATTTCTTTTCTCAATCATGCACATATTTTAGTTTATTGTTTCTGTTAAAGAATATTTATTGGAAGTAGGGGAGCGCCTACTAACCTAACCTTACGTGTGAATTTAGGTTACTTGTATTATTTTATCGATTTAAGTGGTAGTGATTGTTTATCAGCCTAATTTTTTATTATTGGGTGGTGTTAGATACCTCAGTTTGAATTTTGGTTAGTTTAATTAAATTTTTTGAGTTTCTTCATAGGTCTTGTTAGTTAGAAGATCCGGTTGTTTTCATGAACAATATAATTATATTGCACTTATATTTCAACTTGCACTTGCTTAATACACCTTGGCTATTGATATTTTTTCATTAGATTATCTGTTAGCTGGCAATATACTGTTTTCTTTTATACTCATATTGCCTGTTTGGACCTTGTCTGTTGATAAATTTGAAAGGAACAAGTATTATTAATAATTTTTTGGGTAGTCTTATGTAATTTACTGTAGTTTTATTTTCCCCTCATGTAAACACTCTTTATGTCTTCTATGTGTACTTTCAGACAGTTTTCCCTAATTATAAAAATATGAGGTTAAAGTCATTATGATTACAGTATAGCCATGGGTTTAATGAAGACCAATTGTGTGATAATGAGTGAATGCATAAAAAAAATTAGGCACAGTTTATCATAGAACATTATGAGTAATATAGAACTCAGCAAATTTTCTGGGTCTACTGTCTTCTTTCTATTTCAAATCTGATTTTGTATACTGCTTTTACACATTATAAATTGGGGGTAATAATGAATATATTTATATCATTATGCAGTTGGTAGAAACTCAATGTTATCATTGAAATTAAAGTAAATAGATGTACATTTATTTTTTAATTAGGGCCTACAACAAACCCTAACAAATACTGCTGATTTCATGTCAGTGTCGTTTGTTATACACATTTAATGTAGGACTAGTATACTTGTACATTAACACAATGCAATGGTAATTTATTTCAAAACAGTAGGTCTAATCATATTTTCGTGTGGGCAGTGTTTCATATGGTTTGTTAAATTAAATGTAGGAAACTTGCTCAGGAATTAAATGTAATGAATACTGTCAGCAAAGTAATTAACCCAATCGCTATCAGAACTCAAAAACGTCCTATCTTGCTTATAGCTGCTAACGTTCGTCTGTATTGTAATCAATTTGATGAAGATATGTCCTCAGTGTGCTTACAAATAATTTGATAATAATTATTTTTATCAAAGTTAACCTAGCTTAGTGTATTTGTAAAGACAAATAATTATCAGAACTCTTTCCCAGGGGCCTTGCACTGCACTTCTTCCTAAGTTACCACGAATGGTTCTGTTAATGTTTGTGGTGGGAGGTGCACAGTACAATAGATAAGTATTATTTGTACATTTACTACAGAGATGTACAAATAACAGGGTGACATTGATGATTCGTATTACAGTTTTCTCTATACAACTATGAATGTTTTTTGAGACTGTATTACACGCTCAACCTTCTTGGGTACTATTAGCAGTATCAGAGTAAGTTGAGATTTTATGGGTAAACAACTTAGATTGGATTTAATTTTAGTATAAAAAGCCGTTATTTTAATAAACATGTTTCTTCCTCTCGCATCATTTAGTAAATTAGTACAATGTGAAGCTATGACCTATGTAGGTTTTGATGCCAAGCCCTCATTTAGTATCTTAACATGTAAAACATTTATAGTATATTCCTTTTAACACATTGGTAGTACATTTATCAATGACATTTGGGCAAGGATTTGAAATACTAGTTTTTGTCTTTGATCATAAATGATTGTATTGGCCAGTACATATGGTTTTGTGTGAAAAGGAAATGTGTTATACATGGTTTTTAATATTAATATAAATATAGTTGATAGTATAGTATAGTTATCCAAGATAACGGATGGAAATTTCACATCTACCTCTTCATTTGTTTCTGCCTTTTAAACTAGTTCTGTTTTTAATATCAATGGTCTCTGTACTTCGATGGTGTACTGAGTGTACAATTTAATGGTTGTCAATAATATACGTGTAATTCACAGTTGACTATTTGTTTTTATATAATTCAATTTAAAATTGATATGTTGATTGATCATCGTCCCATTTTAAAGAATGATTTTACTGTTTCAGAGAATTTAATATGGCATAAACAAGTTAGTTGATTGTTAAAATAGTATTTTATTTATTTTTGGTGCCACAATGGTGTGACTAAAATCTGGATTCTTCTGCAAGTTAAAAAGTTCTTTAAATTAAAGAGAAGAATGAAAAACATCCATTGTTACTACAACCACTAAATAGACTACTTTTTGAAGTTTTACAAATATTAGATGTCAGTGAATTTCGTAAAGTCACGTCCTTCGTTATAACATTTATTCTTATAATTGTAGTTGTAGCATTAGGTTGTTGTCTTGTTCTTTTATATAATAATGTGAAGATTCAAATTTGGAAACTGATATTTATCCTGCTTGAAAATGTTAATTATTTTGGTAAAAACAAAGCTCACTGGAAGATTTTCATTTCTGTTGGATTATTATTGTTATGCTTCTTTTATAAAACTGAACCGAACATGAACCTTTAATTGATTTTTTTAAAAGTTATTTTCTTACATTTGACTATTCTTGTTGGAGATTTGCAGATTTATAAAGCAGTCTGATGTAAAACAAAATAAAAAGAATCTAGTTAACAATCGCCGTACTGTTCTGTAGTCTTATGTTATTGAATAATATTTCATTAGAGTATTTAAAAAATAATTCTAAATTCAAAAATTTGTAGAGTAGTTGCAACTACTCTAAAAATTTACCGAACTTAGTTTTACCAAACTTAATCTATTCTGAAGTGGAGTTCAAGTAACGAAAAGTTTGTGTAGTGGGGTGCGCCACTGCTATGTAATCATGAATGAAATTTCTGTGTTTGTCAATCCTGGTTACACCATTTTCAATAGCAGTTTGTTTAATGCTTCTCTTTGTTCTTGATGATTGTGACAGTAGTAGACTTGTTCAATCCGTATGTTGAAGCCAAATCCACCTGTCTCTCCATGTCAAATTTATCAATTTCTTTTTTAATCTCTATTTTCAATGGTTTCCTCTTCTTTGCTGACACGGATCATACCTTTCAAAGAAATTCTTAAAATTAAATTCTAAATTGTTAAGTACAGTAGCAAACAAACAAATACGAAACACTGAACTGAAATTAAACATGAAACATAAAAAACCAGGTTCTAAACTCCGATGACAGCATGGTTGTTCACGGGTGTAAAGTAGAATTGAAACTTAAAGCAAGACGATATTAACAAGACAGTTGAATGTGAATTGGTTTTTAAGAAAGAGTGTGAACCAAGCGGAAATAAAAGTGATAAGATTTAGTACATAATGTTAGGACAGTGGCTGGATGATAGAATTAAACTGATGAATCAAGTGGAGTGTTAGAGAAGAAGAAACAATTTTTGTAAAGTAGCGTATGTAGTCTACAGTTAAATAGGCTTTACTGATAAACTATGTATGTATGTACGTATGTACACGCATTATTAATGACATTCTGAACTAAGAGCATTAGTAACGACATTCTAGTACAGCAAATTGTAAATTGTATCGCATTTCTTGGAAAACAGTATACTTGTTTTGTATAACAATGTTGGTATTGTGAAGCAAAGTTTGTAATCTGAGCCCAAAAAAATATTACGACCATGTTCGTATAGCGAAAAGTTGGTGCTACTATAGTACGTGGCCTACCTCGTTATGTTTAGTGAAAATTTGTATTTCTTGATGTGGTAGCACTGTCCACTAACACTTTTGGCGTATAAATATTCATATATTTTGCAGGTTATGAGGACTACATTAGGTTATGGTTGTGAACAATAGGTTTTAAAAAATATTTACATATTTTACAGGTTATGTGAACATTAGGCTGCATTCAACCGTTAACCATCAGCAAAATTATGTAGATCCACTAACAGGAGCCAATACACAAGCAATTGAGAGATTGTGGTTGGATGCAAAAATAAGCATTCTTAATCAAAAAAAGGCGTTCTGAAAAAATTATTTCATTCGCACCTTGACCATAAATATATAATGGAAAATTATGAGAAAAGTAGAACCTGATTTGTTTGTTGCTTTTCTGAATGACATTCAGAGTGTGTACTGTGTGCAGACTGACCAAAAATAACTGTGTGAATCCTTATCGTATTATTAGTTATAGTTTTATTTGCTATTGTAAATTATTGTATGTATTTTGTCCTTTTTTCTTAATATCACATAACCTGTAAAATATTTGAATATTTACGTGCCAAAAGTGTTAGAGGACAGTGCTACCACATCAAGAAATAAAAATTTCACTAAACATAACGCGGTAGGCCACATATTATAGTAGCACCGAAAAGTTTGTGTAGCGAGTGGTTCGTTTAGCGGGGGAAAACTGTACTCTTAATAAAATAGTAAGATAAACCCCTACATTGACAATCTTTCCCTGACATTTTATGCCAAAAGTTAATCACAAAAAAAGTGTAAGATATTAAAAAAATACTTATAGTGAAGGATACAAAATAGATTAGCTTATTTAATATAAAGCAAGATAATTATACTTTCTTAGTATAGTGACCCATGACATGAGCGGCAGTTCTTATAAAAATACCAAATCCTAAAATTCTAAATTAAAAACAGCCTACAATGTCATAATTCATAAAAGTACGTACATGTATTTTCAGTACACGAGATGGATACGTTTAGGCATCCTATCTGGACAAGTGAGAGCCAACAGAAATTTTCAAATGTGAGTATTAAAAAGACTACAAACTTTTCTGACTAAAAATTTTTCTTCTTTGCACTTCCTGCATAAAATTCTTGTTCATTTTTAAGAACTGGTTATGCTTAATAATTTGTCAACTGTGTTGGATAATGAAAGGGTAATTTTTAACTAAGGTTATTTTATTGAATGTTGAGGAAAATGTTAATAAAATTCTTGTGGAGTAACAGTTTTTCAATACTTTTCCCTAATATGACACATACTATTAACTTTTCATAAAATATCATAATTATGCTGATTAATTCATGTCTTTATATACTGGTTCAATAATTTTTTGGAGTAATAAGTGCAATTGGAGTTGCTGTGAAAATTGAGATGGATTAAATTATGAGAAAAATGGTAGCTTATTAATAAAATATATGTGTTTAAAAGATGGTTAGGCAACGGAACTTCACTGATAAAATGTCCAAACCTGCATTGTAAAGTATACCTGGGGACTACTTATACCTAATTGTGTCTGGTAACCTGAAGAAGTTGTTGCTTCGGAGGCTGTTCAGCCTTGTGATTGTTTTTATTTTTGGTAATTGCATCCAGGAGTGTAGAATATGTCAAGAAATTTAAGTTAACTTAATACATAATATCTTAATACACTGACACGTTAACCAACTACTATTACATGCTTACTTTCTTCAAAAAGTATATAATCTTTTAATATGAGGGATGTCTGCAGAGTTTCCCGACATGAAGTTGACAGCACTCGTCAAATAAAGTTGAAGAATGTGTTATGGGTTGAAATGTACTCACACAAATTTTAGCCATTTTGGACGCTCGCTTGTGTGACAATCGTTTTAGTAAGTCGACGCAAATGTTGCTGTGAAAATTGACAAATTCAAGTATTGAGCTGTCATTAGATATTTGTTTTTGAAAGGTAATACACCTATGGAAAGTAAAGATGAGCTGTGTATGGGGACTATACGCAATCATTTACCATGGTGAAATTTTGGGCAGTTGAATTTAAACGTGGCTGTACCAGCTTGGTTAATGATAAAAATTTGGGATGGCCAAAAATTGCAACCACTGACGTTAACATCACTCAAGTTCACCAAATGGTGCTAGATAACTGTTGAATTAAGGTTAGAGTCTCGCACCACTTGCTGAACTTGAGCGATGTTATCATCAGTGGTAGCAGTTTTTGGCCATCCCAAACGTTCATCACCCAAGTTGATATGGCCACGTTTAAATTCAGCTGCCCAAAATTTTATGGTGGTAAATGATTATGCTGAGTCCCTGTACACAGTGTCCAACTCATCTTTAATTTGCGAGTGCGTATTGCCTTTCAAAAATAAATATCTAATGATAACTCAATACTCGATTTTGTCGATTTTCACAGCAACACTTGCATCAACTCACTGAAATGATTGTCAAACAAGTGAGTGTCCAAAATGGCTGAAATTTTTGTGAGTACATTTCAACGCATGCACAAACACATTCACCAACTGTGTTTTATGAATACTGTTATCTTCATGTTGAGGTTGGAAATATTTTAGACAACCCTCATATTTACCTGTTTGTACATAGTTTTCTTCTGCATTCGGTTCATTGTTTATTTATGTTTTTTTTTAAATAAAAGGTTATCTAGAATGGAAATTTTTAAAGCCTACAGTACTTTGTAAAATATATCAATCAAGTAATTTTTCAAATTTTTAATAAATAAATGCAAATTAGCACGACTTTTTAAAGATATTGAAAATTATTGATGTACTTTGCACTTCAACTCTTCTACTTTAGGTTCCTATCCGTTCTGGATCCGTTGGCTACCATATTAACAATCTGAACTTTATCCACTGGTTCTTGAAATAGTTATATTGTTTTCTAGTACCGCATTCTGAGATTTTTTTAATCAGGAAATACATATTCTCTCCATACTACATGGTCCAGCTATTCTTCCTAGTGATATAGATTGAAGTAACCCGTATCTTTCAACTATCAGCACTTGAAATAATAATATATTTACTATCCCTTGTTTTGTGTGTATTTCAAGCAGCACCATATTTTACTCACTTTGTATCCAGGTTTTGGTTTGATGCTCCATTCAAAGTAGTTTTAATTTAAATGGCCGACAACATGAAATAGATCAGTTTTATTGGAGTTTTTTATACAGATAATCAAAAATTGCCACTAAACTAAGCATTAGACAAAGGATACCTACCAATTGTCCAATGTATCCTGCCAGTCATCTTCCGTCAAATCTCTAAGTCTCATTTCCTGACAAACACTCTCTTACCAAAAGACAATCTTGGTTTTATTTTTTTGACTTAAGGGGTCATGAAAATTGAAATTAGGGTTTTAAAATGTTGCATCGTCGCATCACTTTCTCACTTTAAATTAGAGTTTGAGAATATAAAAAGTCGTCCATCCACCCTGACAAAACTTTACATATCCAGTTAGGGCTAATACTGTGGAAAATTACCAGAGCCCATTTGAAGTACATCGCCACTTTCAGTTTTCAGCTCTTGTTATTGAATTATTATTGTATGTTGGCTCAAGGGATATGTTTACTAACCGCCTTACATGTAATATAGCCTGATTCTGTTATGATAGTGTAAAAGTTCTTCAGTGAGCTATTTATTAATTTACATTTTACTTGTAACGATGAAAATCAATAAAAATCAATCAAACAAAAACAGTCTTTCTTTACCACTTTGCTTTAATTGTGCGCTTATGTTCGTTGGAAAATAACTTATAGCTAATAAATTAAACTGTGGGAATTTGACGTTGTTGTTAATTTATAATACGGGATTTATTTTCTAGTTAAGTTAAAGTTATCCTTGAATTGATATGCTATTTACTTGTAATAAAATTTGTTTAGCAATTTCTACCATGTTAAAAAATTCTGATAAGATAATGGTATTAAATAATTAAACATATTTTTATCTTTTTCTATGTTAAAATTTTCAATGGTTTTTGTGATCACTAGTTATATACAGAGCATAATTAACATTTATCATAATTAATTTTTTATGCTTTTGGTTTGGTCAAAATACTTTTCTTTTCATTGTGTAAAGTTTTATGTGAAATGCGATCGTTTTTGTTATGGGTTTACTGCAGGTATGATTTTCAAGATAATTATGGAGCTTCTAAGAATAAATGGATGTCAGTCTGCATTTAACTTTTTTGCTAATCTTCAATCAGTTTACTCTCACTTTTAGTCCTGTTTTGATGATGTATCCATAAACAGTTATAAACTTTCATTGTCAAAATTGTGAAAAGCCAACATGGAATGGACCAACTTAAAGGGGTTTTTTTCACTGGAAAATTAAACTAATAAAATGACAAAAATGTTACGCACTAAAATTGTAGCTCTAGTCCAAATAAAAAAAAAATTATTAGCCTTCACTCACCTGTACTCTTGTTAATGCTGTTTTAATTTTCTTTATGATTCATTCATTTGTTGTACTGACATGTTATGGTGGATCCACTTTTATGAGTATAAAATTCATAAAAATTAATATAAAATGTTAAAACTATAACAAGAGTTTGTGAAGTAAATATCAAGAATTTTATAAATAAAAGTACTGTCATTTTAATTACTTAGTAAAGTTTAAAGTAATATAAGTATTTATTTTTATATGCTTTATTATCTAGAAGATCTATCTAATTGGTTTTTATAATTCTTACGATTATACGATCCTTGTACCATGCTGATTTGTCAGAGTTTTAAAATTCTTTAAATATGGATGGTTTATTAAATTTTTGAAAAACAAATTTCGAATAATTGAGTTGTAGATTTGTTTGATGTTGCTGCAACTTAGTTGGCTATATTGCAAAGTTTGATTTCCTGTGCAACCTGTTCCCCAGTTCTGCTAAACAATCTACATCTAATCTAATTACAATCTAACTTCTCATAACGACCATCTTTATTAAGCAATCAGCTATAATTACAACCAATTTTTTTGAAGATCCAGTTATTCTATGTTGCATAACGTACGTGTGTTTTAACACTCGTAAGCAACCACCACTTTACCATCGGAATTTAATTTTTGTTGTGACTATGGAATTGCAAATTTATTGACTGAACAAAATTTTATGAACAGTTAAGACTGAACAGGGATTAATCTTAATGATGCAAGCCCATCATTAAATGTTTATCACAGCAGAAATTTGTATTAGGAATAATGATGTCACTTGAATTTATTATGTGAATTAATTTGCATGGGGCAACTCGTTTTTATTATTATAGTGGCTATTCTACCATAATGCAAAACACCATTTATTTCTATTGAACACATCTTTGGTAAAGCTCTCATACACAATCTGTCCACACCGTTCTGGGTTGTCCGTGCATTCTCATTTAAAAAATTTCCCATATTGTAATACCTTCACTTTGTACTAATAGCGCAAGAAAGAATATTTATATACTGAATTCTCCATAAATGTAATCAATTACCATAAATTATACTGTGGGGTTATTGGTTTTTAAAATGAATTCTATTACTTTAAAATTAAATAATCGTAAGAAAGGAAGTTCAAAATAATATTAAGAAAATCTAGAAAAAAAATAATAAGGAAATTTAATTAATTACCTAGGTTATGTAATCCAGGAGAATTTTACCGTGAAAACAAAAATGAAAAATGAAATAAAGAAATGGAGAGAGAATATTTACAATAAAAAATTAATATAGTTATAAACTGTAAGTTAAGACACTACAATACAGTTGTTAAATATGAAGCATTACGTATCTGATTATATCTTTCATCGGAAGGAGAGTTTTATTAAAAAGAGAAGATATTATGAAAGTAAAAAAATCATGAAGAAAGTATATAAAAAAATAAATCTTATAATGTATCCTTCAGCGTGAAATCAAATCAGTTTAAAAAAAAAATTGTTAAATTAAATGGAATAGTTTTATATATTGTATTAAAGATGCAACATCTTTTGTAGGTTTTAAAAAAAAAATATTTTAAAGTTTCATATGTAGTTCGTTTTGTATTGTGTACTCTGGTGGTGGTGGGATCCAACGAAATGAAGTAAGTAGATAATAAAAATCAAGGCAGCTGGAAATGTTAGTGACATTTATATTTTATAAAATAGAAGAAAGTATATGACCAGAAGAAAAATGATAGTGGAGAATATAGTTTACGCAGTGGTAAATATACTATAAATGGAAATGGAAAAATAGAATTTGTTAACGACTATAAAATAAAATAATAGAGTTTATGAACATCTATAGAGTGAATCTAAAAAGGTTTACAAAATAGTTAATCTAGTTGATAAAAAAATTACACAACACAGAGTAGGATAATTCATAGAAACTAGAAAAAGACAAGTACTGTATTGGATACAATTAAAGGACAGAACTAAATTTTGAAAAAAGTTTAAAGATTTTTAGTAATTGGATGAATGAGAGAGGATGGATAAACAGACAGAATTATTAAGGAAGGAGTTTGGTGAAAAAATGAATAAATCATTTAATAAGGTCCTCAATAAGCCTAAGTGATAAAAGAATAAAAAAATGATAGTACTATTCTAATTGCCCTATTTTGTTATCATAAATTACAATGATAAAATGAGTGGCCACGATACTTTTAAAAACCAATGTCAATGTTATTGTTTAATACTAAACTATAAATGACAGAACACGTAGTAAGCAAAATGTAACAAAAACTTTTTTTTTGTCAAAGTGCAAAGGTTGTTCTTTTCTCTCATTACTGTTAAAACGATTAGATGAAAATTTATTATCAGTTTTTTTTTTTTGAGTGGCAGTTGAGACTAGTTTATTATATTAGTTGTCTTTTGTATGAAAACGTGTTTTCTTTTTATTCACACAGTTGTGTGTAATAATTTTAGTTTTCTAAATTGTATCTTTGCAGTTTTAAGTAGTTTTTAATACTGAGTGAACTTGTTGTCATTATTTATTTATTTAAGACGTTTTGTAAATTCAAAATATTCTGGTAGATTTTTCTGGATTTTTACATCAGCTGTTTAACTAAAATGAAACCTTTTCAAGCGAACTTTTGGTAATTTGTTCATATTATTAAATTTTTTAATGTTTGTATGATTAATTGATGTAATAATGTAAACTTTATAAATAGGAAGGATATGCTTAAAAAAATTATTAAGCTAATTACATTTTTTGTATTAAATTTGTTCTAATTACTCTTGTTTTTAATTTTGTTTAACTTTAAATAGACCCACCGGGTTGGTCTAGAGGTAAAGTTGTCACCGCGAGTCTGCTGTTTAACAACTAATTTTTGAAGGTGAAGGTTCCTGGTTCAAATCCTACGAAAGGTAGTTACTTTTGTATGGATCTGAAGACTAGACAGTGGTTACCAGTTTTGTCTTATTCTATTTGGCAAGCATTTTATTGAAGTGTATAATTTTCAGGATAATTTCATTTAGTCATCTATATGGAAAAATGTCTTAGTATTTGTACATATTTTTGAATGGATGTACTTTAATTGTTGGGGTTTAATTAACCATACTCTCTCAGGAATGGTCGGCCTGGGTGTGTACAAGATTACATCTCATTTACACATCATACACATCAGCTTCATCTCATTCGGTCGTGGGATTGCTTATTGTTTTGAATTTAACTGATAGCAATGAACACACATTAGGGATTAAAAAAAACTAAGTAAATTGTCTGTGAACATTGTATTGAATTGGGTTTTATTCTCTTCAGCAATCATTTGATTTAAGTGTATAATTTTCAGGATAATTTCATTATAGTATTGTATGTGGAAAAATTTCTGTTTGTTAGTATTTATACATATTTTTGAATGGTTTTTAAGAGTTTGAATTACATTTCTGATGAGGATAATGTTATGACTTTTCAGTCTTCTTAATGACAAAGTTATTTGATTTAGTGGCATTAGATGTTGGTGATTTTTGTGAATTTGTTGGTTAAGCATCTTGTTGGGGGGGCTATTAGTATGATTCTTGTCTGTTGTCCATTTTGTTGTCGTATGTAATATCGTCAGATGGTTTAGGTTAGAGTGCAATAAGCTTAAACTTTTGAATCTGGGAACTTGGTTGATCAACTTGTTTGGTAGTAACATTATGTCAAATTGTAATTGTTGTTGGTTTCGTGTATAAAATGTGAACTGTTAACTTCTGGGTCTGTGGATTATTAACTTTTAGGTCTCTTTAATTCAGGGTCGTTGTTTTATCATGTTGTGGTTAAGTTTGTTTTGTTTTTATTGTTGCTGATTATAGTAATTTGACTCTTGTTGACTTAACCTCTTTGTTCCATCCTTATTTTCCAGTCCATACGATTGATGATCATTATTTTTAAATTTCATTCTGTTTTTAAGTAATAATTTAATATGCTAAATTTTGTTTATTGTGCTGAGATATTAATTTCATTATTTATTTTAAATAAATATGTATTGTTTATTCAGAAATATTTTTTTTTAGGTTATAATGTAAATAGTTTTTTTTATTTGTGTAAGTTGAAGATTAACTTACAAAATTACAGTTCAGTCGGTAATGTATAAACCAGTTATTCTTCTGTGATATACGAGTATAATAAATTTCCATCTAGGAGGTCTGTAAAAGTTTTTCTTTCTTTCGAGAAACCAGGTAATGTACAAAAATCATGAAATTATGTGTAATCATGGTAATATTGTTAATTTTTATTATCTATTATTATAAGTTATGAAAGTGTTAAAAAAAACTTTCAGAATTCTGTGTTCTTTAACAAAGCTCTTATCAGTGTTGTTTGATTTCATGAATTTATAAAATCAAGTTGTTCATGCTTTTAATATGTGGATAAAATTGATTTTGCTCATGTTTTATGATTATAGTAAAATTTAATAAATTTAATAAATTCTTTATAATAGAAAGGTCTGTTAAAACAAGTGTGTGTATGTGTGAAGGAATTCACACTGCTTATGTAATAAACATACAAATTTAAAATAGGTTGAGGTAAATTTTTCACATTCTGAAATCTGTTTAAAAGGTTAATGGAAGTTAGTATTTGTAAATTGTTCAAAGATGTGATAGACTGATAAATGCACCTTTCTATTTGAGTTTTTTTATTCATAGCAATAAGTAGTGATTAATTAGACTGAATTGAAAGCAATGTTTCAATAAGGTCAGTATTCTCTTTGTTGTATTCCTTATGTGCTATGGAACCTTACTCTTTTAAAATTATAATTTTACAGAAAAAAAATTGTAAAGGCAGTTTTTTTATGTTATCAACATTTACCATCCCCATACTGTAGGAAAGTTTATGTAAAAAAATTTACAATAATCATTAAGATTAGAAACGTTCGATTGTTTAATGTTAAATATTATGTGAATTTTTAATTTTATAACCATACATTTTTAATTCTGTTAAGTTCTTTAGGTCAAAGGTTACATGTCTTCTCTTTTTCTTATGTATGAAAGATAATGTTTTAATGTCTTATTTTTTCTTTTGAAGTCAAAAAAATTATTTGTTTTTGGTTTTGTCTACGCTACTGATTTCCAAACTTTTCTAACCCAAGGCACACTACAAAAGAAAAACCGCAAGTAGCCGCGACACACCTATTATTTTATGAGTTATTACATTAAGCGTTGTTTATTTAGCCTGATAAAAATACACTCTCACAGTTACCAATATAATTCTACTAGGAGAACTGAAACTGTAACATTCTAAACTTATATTAAATTGATTTTTTTAGTTTTTAAGCAAAAATGCAATTTACAATATTTAAATACAATGTTAAAAAGAAGATAGTTTTTTGCTTTTATCTATATTGTTACTTTTTTCTTTAATGTGACATATATGGGATTGATGTTTTGAAGTATATACAATTTTCATTGTTATGTAACTGATATGGCCAATCTCATTTCGTGCTGTACTAATTGAAGCTGTGACCTAGTCTTGGTTTTTATTTGGTTCATTACAAAAATATTTGCATCACAAATGTAGGATGTTGAAAAGGGAAACAATCCTTTTATTTTTTATTCTGGATCCTGCAGCACACTTGGCCGGCCTTGTGACACACAGTTTAGGAAGCACTGGTCTATACAGTGACATATTGCAACCCTTATGTTAATGATATATTTCAAAAATCTCAAACTGTAGGTTCAGAGTTGAAAATTTAGGTTAAATATATAAAATATACATAAATATTTTTTCATGTTGCGAGTCTTTTTGCTGTATTTCATTATACTGTTGTATAATTAAATTATAAGTTACTAAAGAAAGTTGTTTTTTAAGCAGGAAATAACATTATACGAGGTGTGGCTAGTAAATAACGAGACGTAAAAAATTTAATTTTAATTTTATACGTAATGTCTTATTGTCACCTTCAATATACACTTCTTCTTTATCCCTACAATTCTCCATGAAAATTTTCGATTGTTGGAAACAGTACTGGAAGTCATCTTCTGTCAGCTCCTTCAGGACACGTGCCGCTTTCTCTTTTACAGCTTCCACAGACTCAAATCTTGTCCCTTCTAATGCAAATTTCATCTTGGGGAACAGGTAGAAGTCACATGGTGCAAGATCTGGTGAACAAGGTGGATGTTCTAACACTGAGATGCTGTACTTGGCTAGGAACCTCTTGACATATAACGCGGAATGAGCTGGCGCGTTGTCTTGGAGAACCCATGATTTGTCCTTCCACATTTCGGGGCGTTTTTCCTTTCTCTTTGACATAGTTTAAAAAGTGCCTTAAGGTAGTAATATTGATCAATTGTTTGATTTTCAGAAACCCAGTGAAGGTACACAATTTCATGGATATAAAAAAAAACAGTCATCATTGCTTTAAATTTTGACTTGCTCATTTGAGCTTTTTGGGTCTCTGTGAAGTTTGGCTCTTCCAGTGCATGGATTGCCACTTCGTTTAGATTATTATCTTCTACCTGTTCCCTAAGGTTAAATCTGCATTAAAAGGGACAAGAATTGAGTCTGTGGAAGCTGTAAAAGAGAAAGCGGCAAGTGTCCTGAAGGAGCTAACAAAATATGACTTTCAGCGCTGTTTCCAACAATGGAAAATTAGCATGGAGTGTTGTAGGGATTGAGAAGGAGTGTATATTGAAGGTGCCAATAAGTAAGTGATTATGTATAAAATAAAAATAAAATTTTTTACGTCAGTCTTGTTATTTAATAGCCACACCTTGTATTGTACTAATGTTTTTGTTAATAAGTTTTTCCAAGTTTGTGTTGATATACTTAAAGCACAGGCAAAAAATTTAATATCTAATGTAATGTAGTATTGATTAAGTACTTCACTCTTTCATCCTCTTAAAGTGGCTCTTGTATCATTCCATTTTAGCTAATTGTACTAAAAAAAATCTGGTACTGAAGTCCTGTATTCTTTATCTGTATTCTTTATTCTGTAATTCTTTATGTATACATTCAAGTTATTATGTGATACTACATGTTCAGCTTCCATCCAAAAGGAAGATTGTAATTTACATATTTAGTTACTTAGGTATGTTTTAGGTACTTAAGTACTACTTAGGTACTACTAGATAATTGTATGTGGTTCATAGGTGAAAGTTTCATACACAATACCATATCAGTTTATTGAGATTAAGAAACAAGATTTATTTGTGATTATTTTTGTTTGGAAACTTTTGTGTTATGTGTCTGTTTTTACAAAGCCATATTTCATAATAGAAATGAGAGTATGTTTAATTATGGGTTAATACTATGATGTAAGTTAGGAATATTGAAGAAAAGCTTCTTCATAAAATTTTAGGTGAGAATTCAGCGTGAAAGTGGATTGTTTTTCAAATAAATTATAATATTTTGAATTTGTTCTTTCAGAATTTATTTAGTGTGTTTGTGTTGCACTGTTATTTTGTGTATGGAAGTAATGTAATTTTCCAAAAAGAAATTAATTGTAATATGTTTTTGTGTATCAGGAATTTAAAGCGGGGGGGGGGGGGGGTTAATGGAAGATGTACTCTTTGATATTGTTAAATATTATCTACAAAAATAATATTATGAAAAATAAATTTGTGGATGAGAATAAAATAATTTTGTTGGTACTTTTTAGTTATAAATGGTGTGGTTAGTTACAATGTACAGTAATTTGGTGTTTGATGGTTGTTTGAAAGATGGTTATACTAACTGCATGCTTGTAATTATTTGTCACTTGATTAAAGTAAAAGGTGAAATTGAATTTTTCCTTAATAACATAATTTTTTATTTGAAGTAAATTGTGTCTTAATTCTGACTAGTACAGAATGAACAACTTTTAATGATAGATACAGCTTGTCAACGATAACACTACTACAGCACCTATATTGGCAATGTCTAGTTTGAAATTTTGCTGCTCAGTTAAGTAGGTGAAAGACAGGATGAAGCAACATGATATTTTGAATGATTAATGAGTATGTATTCACACGGTTTTACTGAAGATTGGACTGTCAGCAGAGGCCTTTGCCCTCTTACATTCTCCAAACTTTGTGCAGTTTTGATTTTTTGTCTGAAATTATTTAACGAAAAGAGTTTGTGAAAAAAATCCTTGTACTTTGAATCAACTGAAGATGAATATTGAACACAATAACAAAAGCTCGAGAAAAACTTTCTACAGTTGATTTATCACGATGAATATAGTACAAAAGTTGGATCGCTGTGCAAGATAAAGATCTTCTTATTTATATACATCTTCGAACATCTTTTTTATAGTAAAATATCATAAAAATGTAAGTGTGCGTTAAATGTAAATACAATATTTAATGAAATTGAATTGTGTTTTAATTGTCTCTTAATGCATAAAATGTTACATGCCTCAGTTGTGTGTAGTCTGTAACACTTTTGTGTTACAATATTAACCAGTTATAAACTTATAATTTTCTATATCATTTTAATCAATTATTTATGAAATATTTCACCTTGATTGTTTTTATTTACATTAGATGGATATGTAACTTAAAAAAATACAGAATTATTTTTGTACAGTTTGATATTTGAATACTTTTTTTGTTATAACAAAACTGTGATTTATTATGGTATTCTAATTTAGACATTTATTAGTAGATAGTTTTTCATCGTTAAGAGTTTTAATTTAGAATAATATAATAGGTCAGTGAATTTAGCATACGTATTATTTAAATCATGTTCTGCCATTCATCTGGATTTTTCAATTATCTGGAATGGGCTGATCTCATCAAGCCCAGTGAAGCTTCTATGCCGGGGTCCTGGGTTCGATTCCTGGTCAGGTTTGGCATTTTTTCATCACTCATTTTCATATATCATTCTCCACTGCCTGCATTACCAGAACAGTATGACCAAAAAAAAACAAGCCTAGTTGAATAAGAAACACTATAGTAAGTGTCATTTCTTAAGAGACTTTTTACTAAATACATCCCTACTCTCCATTAGCCGTATCTAAATTGTTGCTCTGTTGTCACATATATATGGATTTTTATGATGCATTCACATTCTTATTGTGTTTAGGTCAATAGCTGAAAGGCTGGTTTGAACCTGTAGAGGTTTTACTAAGTAAAAATGAGGAGTAAGGTGGTTTACTATTGCCTCCTCACTGAGTTGAAAGAGTATACTTATCAGCATGCTGGGCCCTCCAAAAAGCACCTGCTTTCCACCCTGAAAATGACACATTCACTTCAGGGTCTGGCTGTATAGTGAAATTCATTTCTCTGAGGAGATAACTCTGGCTAGTGCCTTTTACACCTCTACCTCTTCTCTTCTTAAATAGTTCAGTCCTATAATTGGCTGACTGTGTGATAAGAAACAAGAAATTTTTTGTAGCCCTGGTACCAGCAGATAAAGTGCAATTAATTTAACACTCCACCTGCTTGTTATGGGCATTTTCTTATAGTAAAATGCCTTCAAATAAATGGTGAATCATTAAACAATTATTTTTGTCTTTGGATAAATTATAAACTGTATTTTGTTTAATATGTACAGTGCATGGTTGTGCGAGTGTGTATTACTTTTCATGCGTGTGCGTTAGGCTAGGTGCTTATTTGCAATTTTGCTACAAGACAGAAGTTTGCAAAAATTAAAACTTGCTTTTAAAATTAAAGTGGGCACTCGTGACCGAGATATTGCTGTGATTTCTTGGTGCCTAGTGTTAACGAGAGGTTTGAAGTAAACAACTAAAACTGATGTAGTGGGATGGGTAAGGCAGGGTAGTGGTACCATAGGTAAAAGCCTAATTAGTCTATACTTTTATGGTTCTGATTATAGTACGTTTTGTCCCGACAATCGTGTCTAGTACTTTTGTTCTGTTTTATGATAAATGGGTACTCATTGCATGTTTAATTTGTTTCGATATATTCTGTGTTTGTATTATGTGCTTAGATTCATGTGGTTCCAATGATTTGCCATTACAAAATCGTGCTAGTTTGAAGTACAATAAAACATGTAAATAAAAATCGTAAACTTGTATGTGGTCACATTTAGTTGGTATTTTATATATTTTAATTATTGATTACATTAACCATTTTCTCCAGTGATTTTTTTTAATAGGTTTAAAGTTAATAAATAGAAAATTTTATTTTAATAATATTAAACGTATGGCCTTTAATTTTTTCACGGGATTAGTCTAACTAAATTATTGTTTAGGATCTGTGAAATGTATGGTGCTTTATTAATTCATGTAATTTTATCCCATTATATAACATTCTATTCGTAATGTGAGTAAAGCCTGGTTTGTTTTGTTAATCCTGAAATTATTTTTGATTGAATCTTGTGTTTAAAATTGTGATAATCTAATAAACTTGTTAAAGTTGCTACGATCCTTCTATTGTTTTCTCAAGTCACTGGTATCCCTTGCTATGACTTTGATGTCACTACTTGAACTATTCTGTTCTTGTTTTTTCTTAAGTAATAATTTCAATAATAGGGCTTGAAACATTTTTATTTCAGAACTTAAATTATGTTACTGACATTCTTTTTCTTTTTATTCTCAAAGTGGAGGTTGGTAGCCCTACAATCTTCTTCTCTCTATAGCCAGTCTCATCACTTCCTTGTATTTTTTCCTCTGTTACTTCATCCAAGTATTCCAGTCTCCATTTTCCCCTTGTGACATGATCCTCCATTAGTCGTCCCTAAAGCAGTGTGGTGAACCAGGTAGAATGTCGTAGCATATGTCCAATCATACTATTGTGCCTTTCTTTTATTTTTTTAATATACGCTGGCCGCATTGGCATTGTTGGTAACATGCTCGCCTCTCTTCATGCGGTTTTGGGTTCAAATCCCATTCAGGCACGGCATATTTTCATATGTTCCAAAAAATATCATTTCATCCTTCTCTGTCTGCATTAGCAGTAATAGCAGAACAGTCGGTTGTTAAACTAAGAAAAAAAAGGTTCTTTCTCTTGTTAGTACAGTCTGTCCCATTGGTCACTCTATCTGTCCTTGATATCCTAACCATTCTCTGCCAACACCTTGTTTTAAAGGCTTCCAGTTATTTCCTTTTCATATAACTGGCATTAGCATGTAAAAAAGTCCTTTGTATCTGCAATCTTTTTTGGGTGCAGTTTTCTACTACATGAAAGAAAGCTTTCAATTATGTTATTTTTCAGAACTTTTTGTCCCATGTACAGTATTTATTACACCCTTAAAGCAATCTCTTATTATTACTGAATTCAACCATACATTTTCATTGATGTAATCACAGCTGGTCCATTGGTGTGTTGAGGTTAGCGCACCTGGCTTCTAAATCAGAGGTCATAGGTTCTATTCCTGATCAGGTCAGGTACTTGTTCATCTTTATTTATCCTTATATCATTTATTACTTACACACAAACTTTTGTTGGCTTCATTATCCTATAAAAAATTCACTTAATGTAATTTACAATCCAGCTACCAAAATTTTGTTCAGTTTTTTCAGACATAATATTTTAGTAATATCTTGGTTTTTTTGAGCTGGTAAACCTAGAGTAATTTTTCATGTTGTTGTTTTGGTCATTAGCCGAAAGGCTGGTTTGAACCTATAGAGGTTTTACTAAGTATACAGAGGACTGAGGTGGTTTACCATTGTCTTTCTCACTGAGTGGAAAAGTATGATTATCAGCATGCCGGGCCCTCTGAAAAGCACATATTTCCCACCCTGCAAATGACACCTTCATTTCATTCACTACGGGGTCTGGCTGTATAATGAAATTCATTACTTTCAGAGGAGATATTTCTGATTAGTGTCTTTTACACCTCTACCTCTTCTGTTCTTAAATGATTGAGTCATTTAATTGGCTGACCATGTGATAAGAAAAAGAACTATTTATGTTAGCCCTGAAACTAACAAATTGAGTGTAAATAATTTGACATAGGGTACCTAAGTAAAATTAAATGAAAAATTATGGTGTTAAACATTTTTTAGTGTACTTCAAAATACCATCTGTGTAATGTGTTTTCATTATTTTAAATTTTACAACTAACATTTTCTATAACAGTTCTTGTAATTTATCCTTTACAGATTTTTTGTAAAGAGATTCGGTTATAGTGTTAATGTATTTTGACAAGTTGAAACTTTAACGTAATGGATTTGTATGTATTATAATCATGAAAAAAAAACATAAAAGGTGTTCATTTGTTATTGTGTTAATGTTGTTAGTAACATCAGTTTGATTTTGTACACTATTGAGTGAAAACTTTTTAGTGTCTAGGACTGGTTGCTGTTCGAGGGTAGCTATTTATGTATCTAGAATAATAAATGACAAATACTTATCATTGGCTATGGTTTATTGTTCTAAATATTCTCCATGACGATCTGTACAATTTTATAAATAGTGTAACCAGTTTTCCAATTGAGGGATTTCCTAAACAGGTGTGTTGAATGAATTATCCATCCAACCATGTCTGGAGCCGAAAAAATAATTGGCCATATAATTTATTCTTCACGGTTGGGAACTGGAAGAAATCATTAGGTGGCAAATCAGGATTCTAAGGTAGATAACTCATCAATTTGATGTTTCAACCGATCAAATAGTAAGTTGTTAGGGTCAATGTGCGAGAGTGCATGTTCAAGAATGATTGACAATTCTATGATTCTGTTTTGGCTTTGTTGCCACAAGCCTATTTAAACCTCCCCCCAAAAAAATAAAAAACAGGTGACCATTTGATTTGAAGTGCTTCTTGCATGAACAACTTCTGTTCTGTTGGGTTTGGCTCATCTTGGAAGATCCATACATTCGACTTCTAATTTCGGGCTCATACACATAGATTCAAATTCATGACTTGTGTAGATGTTATACGTGTCTTGAAGCACCATGATCATATTTTTTAATGTTTCTTTGGATTAATTATTTAAATGAGCCTTTTTCTAATGATTGTCAAATTATATGGAATCCAATGTGCATAAATCATTTTCATTTGCACTAAATGTTCATATGAAATTTTGTGTATGCTTGTTATACTATTGCCCAGTGATGCATCAGTCTCATTGTATGTCATATCCCAATTATCAGTTTGTGCACAGCATTAATACTTTCGAGCACAACAATCATTTTTGTGAATTATTGTTGAGTGAATGATGACCACAATTGAGTTCACTAAATTAAAAATGTAATAATTAATACAAATAATTTAGCGGCAATTATAATAAAACGGTTTTTAGTTGGTGGATTGATGTATTGTTGAGATAATTTATGTTGAAACTTTATTATCATTGCACAAAGATTCTCAAGATGTAATTCCAATATTTGACTAAGATGCCATTTTCAAGTCACCATAGACAATACAACTAACGTATTTATGACAACACGTTTGAAATACATGTACCCTTCAAAAATGTTGATCTTTTATTATGTATTCTAATTCATATAATAAATTTATACGATAAATTTCACTAATGTTTTGTAAGCTGCCTTGGTTTCTATTTGTCATTCACACATGTTTCGGTGGATCCACCATCATTAGAGTACACAATATCAAGTGAAACTAAAAATTTTTAATTTAAAATTTGTGAAAGACATTACATTTTCAGTCATCTATGTAAAACATTTTATACAACTGACTGACGATGTAATGTCTTCTACAGATTTTAAATAAAAAATTAAAAAATTTGTAGAAGATTTCTATTTTCAGTCATCTATATAAAACGTTTTATATAGATGACTGAAGACATAGTCTTTTACAGATTTTAAATAAAACATTTTTAGTTTCAAATGATATTGTGTACTTTGATGATGGTTGATCCACTGAAACACATGTAAGCGACAGGTAATAGAAACCAAGGCAGCTTACAAAACATTAGTGAAATTTATTGCAGAAATTTATTATATGAATTGATTTCAAACTGCAGGATGCATTATAAGGATTTATTTTATTACGTATATGTCTGATGGTGCCTAGCGACACCATTGTTATCAGTTCGGATTCATAAATAGCTATCCTCATATTAGTTTATTCTGAACATTTGAATTTTATCTAACTTTTAAAAATTGATGGTGACTATTTAAAACTTTGTTGTATTGTGTCAACTGAAGTTGATGTTCTTGTTGTTTGCTTTTTTGATGTCGGTCAGTGCTGTAACCAGCCGTAAGTAGTATATGTGTTATGGTCGGTGTTACAGAATATGGTGATGACATTTAGAGTATCAGAACTGCAGATGCTTTTGGGATTTGCGGGACGTAACAAGTCGGGAAGGAAGACTGAATTACAGACTAGGGCTTTGGAACTGCTACGACTCAAGTCAACTCCTATACATATGAAGATCAGGGAGTTGTACAAGTCTATACAGTAAGTCCATCTCTTTTCATCATTCTCTCTTATTCTCTTTTTTTTTTGCTTTTCATAATCATCAATCGAATCCATTCTTTATTATTTATTTTTGATTGTATAGCTTCCTTTTTCCTTATTTTTCTGTTTAATGTTTGTTCCAGTTTCATTATTTGCTGTAAAAATAATGTTGTATTTTTTTAATGTGTATTTTTAAGGTAATTGAATAACTAATTAAAATATTACGTGGCAGTTTCACCGCTAATGAGAACTGCAGTTGCACCATTTTATTGGTAGTTAATAGTTTATATTGAGTGTTTTGTATAGTATTATCATTGCATGAGTAGAAGCATATTGTATGTATGCTTTAGAAGTTGCAATGGATTATCACTAAACAGTGTCACTGTTACTATTAGACTTATTTTTTTATTGGGTACATTATTATAAAAAATTGTAAATAAAGTAATAAATTTAACGTTGGTTTACTCAATTCCTTCATTGTATGATTTAGAATTCAGTGAGGTAAAAAGTGAAGTATGGAGAGATGTAAAGAGGGCAGGGAGATGTAAGAGGGCTAAACGGTAGGAAGTAACAAAATTCACATATTTAGGGATTGGTTTTTTCATTAGAGAGCAATTTAGAAAAGGAGTTAAGTAAAGCGAAACATATCTTGGAAAGTGTATGTTATGATTTGGGTTAAAGAAGTTCTAATCTATTATAAGAAAATTATAAATTTTGCATATATAGTGCCAATACACTGACTTACGCAGTGGAATCGTAGACATCTGGGAGGAAGGCAGGGAGTAGAATGCAAAGTGGCAGAAATACAATTCTAGGGAAGGTTTTTAGGAAAGATAAAAAAGTGGTAGATTGAGAAATGATATTATTAGAGAATTAGAGATGGACATACTGATAAGAGGATAGACACAATTATGATGGTTTGGTAATGTCAGTACAATGGAGGAGGGCAGGCTGCTGTACAGAAAGCTTTACGCAGTGAGAGAGTAATGTTTTGAGACATTGAGGAAAAGAGATTGATGTGGTATGGACATGTAAGAAGAGCAGAGGGAGGCAAGTGGATAGGTATGGGTAATGGTTTGGAGTCCAGTAGGAAGGTACAAGAGGGGCAGACCCCTAAGGTCCTTAACACAGATGAGGTGGATGAGGCCATAAAGAGGAGAGGACTTAGGGAGGAGGGTTGGATGGATGGGGACAAGTGGAGGTAGAGGTTGAGAGAGGAGAGATGGCAACAACTGTAGGAAACCCCTAAAATAAAAAAATAAAACTTAGAAGATGGAGAAAAAACAACAAGGGGTAGACCAAAAGTGAAGAGGATGAGTTCCGTGGTAGATGAATTTGGTAAAAGATGCTAAGCCAAGGCAGGATGTAGGAGAGATGATTGTAGTGATAGAGGTGGAAATGAGTTTTGTTGAGCCTAATTTACAAAAACTTGGTAGAGGAATAAAGAGAATGATAACTTAATGTTATTGTAAAATGACAGACGAACTATGGTTAGCAAATTGATATTGTTCATTTGTCCACTGAAACCCAGTATTTATACTGACGACTACTTACACTATTTTTTTTACATACTATGGTATTATAAGAAGAAAGTTTTTTATTTAGACCAAATAGTAATTGTGGAAGTAATAGGTCTTTGATTGTATTTTTATTTTTGAGTTTATGGAATTTTTAAGTTTTTGTGTTGCTAAGAACAAAATGTTACAACCTTTATAAACTTATTATAACTGCTAATTTTAAAATTGTTAAACTACAAACACATTATATTTTAATACAATAAATTTTTAATGAATACAAATATTCCTTCAAAACAATGGATTGCTTGTGTATATTAAAAAGTAGTATTTTTCTTTGGTTTGTCCTGAATTGAGAAAAATGAATGTAAAAGCTTAGTTATACCAAAATTATCATATAGTTATTTTTTCTTGATACATTGGTAGATTCAAAATTTTGATTGATATTTAATTAGAATATAATTTGTTACAAATTTTATGGATTAACAATCAGTACAAACAGTTTTGTGGTTTTGATTGAAATTTACATTTTTGTATATATATTTTTTTGTTTATGCTGTTTTTTGTTTTAATAGAAGAATTAAATATATGCGAATTTTACTTTTTTGTAAAATATTTTTATGTTAACTCAGTTGGCTTGCAATTATTGACCTTTTGGTACAAGAGTTTGGGTTAGGTATATAAAAAGACACGATTAAAAAAAAAAAGACTCGTAAGTTGATGTCATGTTGTTTATTTTTTTGTTTTGTTAATTCTGAGTTGGTTTGTTATTTTTAATTATAGCTTTATCTAAGCATTGTAATTTTCTGTAAGTTTTGTTAAAATAAACATTTCTTTTTGTGTTTTGGTCAGCTCAGGTTAGGTTAGGTGTAGTTTTTATTCTTGTTTATTTATTTTGATAATTGTTTTGTCTGTTTATATTCAAATTTATTTTGTTTTTAAAAGTTCTTTGATTTCAAACACGTAGGTAAACTTTTTACAAGAAAGTTATAAACATGTTATTATCGGTTTGTGTGGAAACAAACTGTTGTTTTAGCTTTGGTTGTAAAGTTTATTTGTAGTTTTTGGTGTTACAATACTCAGCGTTTATACTATTTCAAAATCAATTGGTTGCACATCTAAAGTATATATCTCTCAGTAAGTTCATGGAGTGTTAATATATTTTGATTTTTTTCTGTAATTGTTGTTTATCCTTGATTCTGTTGTTACTCCTGAATCTCTAATCTAGAACATTACTTATTGTGTTTTTAAACTCGTCCATTCTCCCATAATTTTTATGGTTTGATACTATATTTTCCTGTTGCATGTGGTCTCTGTTGTTACAGATTATTTTATAAATAATATTCTGTTTTTAAACTTTTAAGGTTTTGTGTTACTGTAAGTGGATTTCACTTCTCAAGAAGCAGTCATTATTGGTTCTATCAGTTGAATTAGTTCTATCAGTCGGACGTTAAACCAAAAAAAAGTTGAATTAGTTTAGTAATTTGTATTCCATAGACTCACTGAATGAACTATACTATTGTGCAAAATTACTGTAATTTTATTTTTAACAAATATTTTTTGCGACGTTTTTTTTGTTAAGTATTCTCAATTATTTCACAGTTAAATTGATTTTTTAATGTCCAACACTCTTGGTCAGTTTTATTGATAGCGTGCATGTAGTGTTATTGATGTGAATGTTATTGAATCTGAAGTGTTTGATTTGTGGATCTATTTATAAGTATCCAGTAATTATTTCCCTTCTCAAGTACAGTAATGTGTGCGGGGATATGTGTGTACAGTATGTTACTTACGAGAAGGAGTGCAGTAGGAATGCGTTGTCATGGTAACCACATATCACAGTAGTGTTGTATTACTGTCTCTCCACCACAGCCGTTGATCGCCTTCTCGTAAGTTAACAACTATATGTGCGCATGTATTATTTAGGTGGCAGTAGTCTTGGGTTGGATTTTTCTGTTCGTAGTACAACTCAGTACAAGCAATCAATGATAACTGATACAAAGCTCTTGATAATTTTTGTACCTAGTAAAGATATAGAAATACCAGTAGAGTGAAGAGTCACTTTGTTCAATCAGAACTAATGATGAAGTGAATTTAGGTGATCAATACTTTGGACCTTGTGCAATACTTTGGACCTTGTAACTTCTACTGTGTGCAGTCTTTGGTCTACCCTAACAGCTGATCAAAGTAGTAGTTCCAACAAGAACTATTTATATTCAGAGCTTTTCAGTTATATTTTTGTTTATTGTTTCTAGCCTGGTGCAAACTTCTAAACTGATTTAAGTGTATAATTATGACTGTAATGCAATAACTAAATACAAATATTTTGTCCGTCCTGTCTCTTTTTATCGTGTTAAAGTATTTTAGTTTGTTAGTAATTCTCTAGTAATTTGGGACTTATATCTGACACAGGTTGTAATCGATAGTTTTGTTATGTACTCAGTACTTGTTTTTAGTAGGCTGCGTGTTATCTGGTATGAAATACTCCTTACAACTTGCTCCATCGTTATTTAATTACTGTATGAAGTGCTATTTAGAATTTTCAGGATTAGTCACTCTTTTACCAACAAAATCCTGAATTGTTTGCTTTTGGTTATACTGTTTGGGGTCCCGACCTTATGTTTTCTTAATCCTCTTCCTCCTCTCCTTCTGAATCCTATTTTTTTCCTACTCATCATTTGATGAGTTCTTCTCAAATTAGCTTGTTCATAATGCTTTTTAGCCTTCCTGTCTTCATGTATTCTGAATTTTTACAATATTTGTGTAAACGTCTCATCAAATATCCATATCTTTTACTACTAGAGGAGACCCCTCTAAACTCCCTTTATTTGGATAGTACTTTTTAGGTTGTTTTTCTTAGTCTTTATTTAGTATATTGCCATTACTGAATGATATCTAATTACTGTCCTTTGTAGCCCAATTTCGAGCATCTTTTAAGTGATAATAGAAGAAAAAAGTAGTGTTAGGTATTGTGTCATAACAATAACTTTCTGTGCACTTCCACTGTGAATATATATACTTCCCTTGACGAGGAAAGTAGAGCACTGTAGCAATATTGAATGTTATCAACAGTTTAAGAAAGCAGGTTAGTTTAGGTCAGTGACAGTTTATTTGTAGTTGATATTTCTTTCCTCTCCGATTAACCCCACGTACAGTGTTTCTAACTTAAGCTGGCACTTGGGTTTGGAGAGAGTAGGTGACATTCGTACGACAAGGGGTGGGTGGAGGTACTAGTTGTAATGACTTTCAAAATACATTGACTAAGTGGTTGTTGACAGTAGTTGATATTTTCAGGATGACGAATACAGGTTTTCTACTGGCAACCAAACGCCAGCTTACATTAGATAGGCTGTACATGACCCTTCAGTTAATTGTACATCTAGTCTTAGAATTTGTGAATTATGGACGAGTATTTCTCTTGTGCTCTATTTTATAACATCATTATTTTAGTTAACTTAATATCTTCATTCAAAAATAAATCCGTTTAATGCATCCTGCAGCTTGAAATTTTAAGCTAAGCTGCCTTGATCTCTACTATTTCTACTACTTACTGATGATTGTGGATCCACCATCATCAGAATGCACAATATCATTTGAATTTGAAACTTTAAAATATTTATTTAAAAATTATAGAAGATTTATATCTTCAGTCATCTGTATAAAACATTTATATAGATAACTGAAGATGTAATATCTTTTATAGAATTTAAATAAACATTTTTAAGTTTCAAATGATGTTGTGTACTCTGATGATGGTGGATCCACCAAAACACTTGTTAGTAGTGGATAGTAGAGATAAAGGCAGTTTAAAAGGTTAGTGATTTTATTATATAAAATAGAACTTGTTAATAGTTTACAAAACGTGTTTAATGTGCACGGTGTCATTCAGGGCTTCTTGTAGTACAGGCTTTGGAATGTTACTGTTAGACAACCATTCTTAATTAACTTTTTTCATAAATTAAGATGGAGCAAAACTTTTGAAGGTAAGCCTGAGAAAAATTACTCTTGCATCTTGTTCATCATTGTAATTGTTGTAAATACTATGGTGGTGTGATATAATACATATGCAATAACACAGCATGGGATTTGATGGAGCTTTTTCAAAATTTTAGTTGCTGCATGATTTGTTGGTGATACTGGGTATTAAAATTTCAGGGACATTTTTATTTGCTCTTTAGACTTTGTATAAGTTTATAATAATATAAAATGTAAGCTTCTCCAAAATATTTTGGGTAAGATTAGTAAATGATTTCATTTATTTATCTTAAACAAAATATAATAAACTATAATACACACTAAACATTTTAAACTCTAGTATAGTACACTTTATATCCATGAATATACACTTATATAATTACACAATATAAACTTCATATTCATGAATACTAAGTGAACGGGAGTCGCATATGAAGTTATAAATTCAGTTTTTTTGTTCTAATTAAATTGTTTTCATTATCATCTCTATTAATTAATATGCTATTCTATAAATATGGTTATTACAAAATTTATTGTGTAAGGATTGTTAATGTTTGAAATATGAAACAGTTACAAGTTGCGGCATTGTGTTAATACTTGAAATTGAGTATACATTTTTTTTAAAGTACTTAGGTGATTTCATTGTTTTCGTTTTATTATATATTTGAGTATGATAGAGTTTGTGATTTTCTTTTTTACATACTAACTTAAATTAAGATGTTAAAGTTTAATGTAAGCTTAGTTTTATGAGTTAGTTATTTTTGTCGATTCTGTTGTTGTACTCGTTATAAGTAATGAAACTCATATTTTAATCTGAGAATGTATTACTCTTTTTATTGTGTAATTATTATTCATTACATAAATCATTATTATTATTGATTGTTGTATTACATGATTTCTGACCTAAAAGGAATTAAGTTAAAAGTTCTAGATATGTAACAGTAATAAGGAAAGGGTTGGGATTTTTAGTAACTGAAGATTCTGGATAATCCTTATTTGTTTACTAACTGTTAATGGTTTCTACGTTGTATTCGGAATAACCAGGAATTTTTAATGTATGATATTCTGGATGTCTTCAGATGATATTTCTTTCTCAGCTGTTTTATTTTGTTCTTTCTTATTTTTCTTGTTAATTGCTTTTTCTTTTTCTTTCAGAATTTTTTCTTTGGTTGAAATCACATTGATTTCATACTATGCCTTTTAAATTGTGTACCTGATTATGTTATTTTATGAGCAATTTTCAAAGAATCTTATGTGTCTTGAAAACATCATACACTAATAAAGAATCTGTCCATCTTGAAAACTTTGTTTGTACACTGTATAATCAATAAGTAAACAACTGACTACAACCAGCTAACAGTCATAAACATTTAATTTATAATTTTTATGTGTAGAAATAAATTATTTCAGAAAATGCAATTTTATTTTCCTGATACGGATTCAGATAGTTAGTCTTTCAGGTAACTGGTGTTAAAATAATTTCAGTTTTACTGCTCTGTAATTTTTTAAATTAAATTACTATTGTATCAAAAAGAGTAGGTCTTTATGAGTGATCTTTAAGAAGCTTTTTTTTAAACACTGATTTAATGCAACAGAATAATTGTTTTTATCGTTGTTTTGAAATACAGAAAATTTTATGGTTAAAGTTAATTAAAATGCAGTGTATTAAGAAAACACAAAGTGTTCTTTAAGATTATAGGTTGTTATAAAAAAAAACAAAATAAAAAAATTGTTTTAATTTTTTTTTAGAAAATTATAGAGGAATAATTTTGATAGAAAATTATTTATTTTACAATTTTCAAAGTTGCCTCCTGAATTAGAAACATTAAGAATAGTGAAATAATAAAGAATAAAAAAAAAAAACAATTTTGTAAACAACCTGTGCATTCCTTTCCAATACATATTTTATTCACATAGGTCTATGCATTTTGTTTTCGTTGGATTTATTTTGTTTATTTCTTTCTTTTTTTTAAATTTTAGAGTATTGGTTTATATTTTTTTGGTTATAAGTAAGTATCTATTCATTTTGTTCTTTTTTATTAATATGTGTGTTTATTTCTCTTCACATCACTCTTAAATTTAACAAAATGTCAGGTGCTTGTCTTT
Organism: Catonia carolina; assembly: GCA_035578175.1. Taxonomy (NCBI): domain Eukaryota; kingdom Metazoa; phylum Arthropoda; class Insecta; order Hemiptera; family Achilidae; genus Catonia; species Catonia carolina. The sequence continues at coordinate 356,466,805 of JAQMRL010000001.1, forward strand.
ACTGAAATCCAAATGTTTTAATTGGCTGTAATATGCTCTTCTTATTCAGTTATATTTGTTTTTTAATTAATTAATTATTAGTAGAACATATTATTATAATTATTGTTTTGTTTTTTAAATTATTTTTTATCATTACTCCATGATAGAAGTCCGAATAAAATGCTTGTGATGTTACATATTTTTTATTCTTTTGTATGGAATAGGGGAGGCCTGGGGACTCTATAAAAATGGAAAACAGATACAATGCAAGCCTTTAAATTATGAAAATATGTACATGTGTTAATGTCATGAGCAGAGAAAAGAATGAATGAGGAAATCTTATGTTAGATATAAAAAAGAGCTAGAATTGATTAACATGATAATTGAAGGGAAAACTGGACTGTTTTCGATATGTTATGCATGGAGAGAAATACTATATAATACATACAGTACATTTTTTACTTATTGTACTGTGTGTCGTCTATGGTCATTAGAATAATATTTGAAACCTAACTTTTCTGCTAAAAGGCATGATTAATTATTCTGATGACATTGTTTCTTTTTGTTTTCTTGCATTTCATGACGCTTTGAAGCCCAAAAATTAGTTTTGAGAAGGATAACTGTCTCCTTCCTGCTTGCCCTTCCCCCTTCAACCACCTCTCTCTTCCCTTGTCACCACCCACTCTTTTGTCATGCGGGTTTTATTACTTATGGAATGAAACCTACTGGACTGTTTAGGTTGAAATGTAAAAACTATGGTTTCTTTAACTAATCTATGAGATGTTTTTAGAATTAGTTGTACAGCCACAAAATGTTTCAATCTGGCACAAAAGTACAAAATTCAATTCTCTCAAAAATGGCTGTTAACACATCTATGTGGATGTGGTAATACCTCATACTGCTTTTCACAGTTGAAGGAGGTAGTGTTACTTCTTCAAACTATGATCTATAAGTCTTTCAAATGGTGCACTGTGAATTAAGATGGAGACGAAACATTACCTTATTTTTTAGCGATGACAGCATGAAGTGTTATAATTTCACAGTTTAGAGCTTTATTTATCCCAAGTGCTTTATTTTCTTCTTGTGAACTGTAAAATTATAAATATTTAAGTCTTAAATAATGAAGTCATAAAATCGTAAAGTCCTTCAGCTCAATATTATTTTTAATTAAATGTAATTAATAAAAACTAGTAATTGTGAAATTAGGTCCACCAAGTTGTTAGTCTCTACCCCCTATCATAGTTAACTTGTTTTGTCTGTGATATCGACAGTGACACCTAACATTTCACCACCGGTGAATTCATCTTCATCAATCTCACTTTCTCATAAAGTATAATTATTATCTTCCATCGGAATTTTCATAAAAATTGATAAATTCTTGTTAATGAGAAAATTATCAGTATCCAAATTGATACTCGTAAATTTATTCGCCATTATGACATGAAATCAAACTACATATGGATGGAATTCACAGCTACATAAAGATCTATTTCTAGTGGAATGAGAATGAAAATATCGATAATGAAACAGAAAAGACATTAATAATCTTCGTACTAGAGATCCTAACAGTTATATTGTCAAATAACCTTCAATTATATGTTTTACATCTGTTTAAATTGGATACTGCATGATGTGAGATAACATTACTAAAGCACCTAGAAGTGTGAATGATTTGTTTTGATATCTCTCATCAATTACCCTTGGGTTAAGATTGTGTGAAAGGTATTCCTGAAAAAATTCATGGGCTTAAAGTTTTTGATGAAAATTAGGATAGAAGTGCATAGATAAGGGTTAAAAATAATTGAAAACGCTATAACTTTTGTGTGTAATATTTTTTTGACCAACATTTAGTGTAGTGGTAATTTCTGATTTATTTAAAAAAATATCTGAAAAAATTGGTCTATTCCATGTTAGTCCTCACTGTTGATCATGTAAGCGTTATACAGGATATAAATAAAGTAAGTGGAATGTAGTACTAATTGATGATCGTAAGAAAGTACTATTTGTGGTATTATTTATTATCGTAACAACCAGTGTCTTTATCTGATAAGATAAATTTATTTACTTTGTTGGGCTAAGCCCAGGGAGACTTGTTCATTAATTGAACAGATTAATATAAAGCTAATACCTCTTTAAGTTTTATATAAATATTTTTCTAGTCTGTTAAAAAATTAATTAATAGTAACTACTTAGCTTTCAGAAATGTTAATAAATAATTGTGTATGTTAGATAGCGTATTTTTAACTTGTGATTTTGATTTTTAGAAACTTAAGTTTAAAAATTTAAGGCAAAAATGACGATGGCAGTCTATGCCAACATTTTCATCTAAAAAGAATTGTTATTTTTGTTTAAGTCAACAGCTGAAAGGCTGGTTTGAACCTCTAGAGGTTTTACTTAGTAAAAACAAGGAGTGAGGTGGTTTACTTTTGCCTTCCTCACTGATTTGAAAAAGTATGCTTGTCAGCATGCCAGGCCCTCCGAAAAGCACCCTGTTTTCACCCTGTAAATGACACTTTCATTTTATTCACTATATAGGGTCTGGCTGTGTAGTGAAATTCATTACTCTCAGAGGTGATAACTCTGACTAGTGTCTTTTACACCTCTACCTCTTCTGTTCTTAAATAGTTTATAGTCATATGGCTGAATATGTGATTAGAAACAGAAATATTTTTTTGTAGCCCTGGAACCAACAGATCGATTGCAATTAATTTAACTTTCCACCTGCCCATTATGGGCATATATTATTATTATTATTATTATTATTATATATTAATTGTTTCGTGTAAATAAATCTGCACAATAATTTTTTTTATGAAATTTGTTTTATAAAAATTCTGATAAGTTTTGTATTAGGTTATGTATTCCATAACAACATGATAGCACTACCATAATGACACTTCAGAGCAAATTGTGCTGTTGATTTGAAATTTGCTTTGTCACCACCAGAATAGTAGCACCATTGAAACCCTAATTAAATTATTTTATTTACTTTTGCAAAGTCTTGTTGCAGCTTTTACCAGTTTTTTTTAATTTTTGTAGAATCCTGAAGTGTTGTAATTACAACCATGTTAAAATTTATAAAATCTTCTGTATAACTCTATTTTGATAAACGGAATTGCTGTTTAAAATACATTGGACCAGATTTTGTATTTTAAATAAACGACGATAAAAATGATAAATGATAATAGTTTTCCCATGTATTGTTTTGCATAATTTAAAATTTTTTGATAGATTTTGTTTACAATATAATTTTTTGTAGATTTTTTAGATGGATGAAAGTAACGTAAATATGTCACATGACTTTTCAAATTTATTAGCTTGATCATATTACGTAAACTATGAGATAACTGTATATTATATTCATATATACTCTTGGTAAACTGTTTTGAATTCTTTAGTTATGTGATAGAGCTGCTTAATAGTAAATATTGATTCAGTTATTGTGACTTAATTTGATAGGCCTTCAAAATTCTTATACTTTTATTTTGATTTCAATAAAGAACCAGTATGTAAAGACTATAAATTTTTTCTCATTTTAACAGTTTAGTATGTGTGATATTGTCGTAACAAACGAACAACTTTAATTAATTTATGTATTTTTGTATTTTATATTAATTTATGCATAAAACATCAGATTACTTGGGAAGGAAAAATTCAAAGGTTTATCACAATATACGAGGGTGAATTAAATATAAACGGTAATTTTGCTATTGAGCATAGAGATTAGTTTTGAGCTACGCGATGAAAAGGCATTTCATGTGGACTGGGGGAACCAACTTGGTTGTTACACTCCTTCAGACTTGGTTGTTCTGCCTTCAGTAAAGTCATGAGTGAGTAGGAAGTGCATCCGTCTGTTCCGCAATGCATCGTTATAAAGTTTTTAACAAATGAAGATGTCAAACTATCGAAGATTTTAGCATGTTTAAAAGTGCAGTTTATGAGCACTACACTCTCACAAAATCGAGTGTATTCTTGGGCTCGAGAATTTAAAAGTGGGTGTAAAACTGTTGAAAACGACAGTCATGATCAACACTCAAGGACAAGTTTAATGGCTGACAACGTCAGTGCAGTTTGAGAGCTAATTGAACTTGATTGCCGGTTTACTATTAAAGAAATTAAGTTAAAAGTGGTTATTAACTATGGGAGTACCCGATCCATTATCCCTAATAATCTTGGCTTCCGAAAAATTTCAGTGATGAAGTTCTGTTAGCTCTCGATCTGCACTGATGTTGCCAGCCATTAAACTTGTCCTTGGTCATTGATCATGGCTGTAGTTTTCAACGGTTTTACGCTCACCCTTAAATTCTTGATCCCTTAATTTTGTGAGAGTATTGTTCTGAAACTGTGCTCTTAAACTTGTTGAATTCTCTGATGGTTTGACACCTTCATTTGTTAAAAACTTTATAACGATGTGTTGCACAACGTATGGATCCACTTCCTGCTCACTTAAAACTGTACTGAAGGTAGAACAGAGTGTAGAAACTAAGTTGGTTCATTCAGTCTACATAAAATGCCTTTTCATCGCCTAGCTCAGAACTACTCTCTTTACTTAATAGCAAAATTACCATTTATATTTGATTCACCCTCGTATATCACTTATTTTGATAAAATGTTTAAAATAGTTTTCTTTTTAATGGTTTTTTATAATTATTATTTCATACTGCCTACTTATTTTGGATGTTAATTATGTTTAGTTGATATTACGTTGTTTAGTTAATTATGTTTAATGTGTTGAGAGCAAGCTTGGGCAAAGGAAATGCTGATGATTGAAAAACATAGAGACTGGACGGACTTTAGTATGCACACTCTTTTGAGGGTGGTTCATGATAGAGAGTGATTTGCGAGTGTTGTGGCCAATCTTCCATAATTTAGTCGGCACTAAAAGAAAAATAATAGAAAAATTATCTATAAATTGAATCTCACTGAATTATTAAATAGTGTTATATTATGTGTCATGTCATTGTGAGCTTAAAAGTTGTAGGAGTTAGCTGCAATATTCCTGGGTCACATTTTTTTCATGTGCTAATTTTATGGCTATTCAATCACACCATCACATGAGCATTAAAATAAAAATACGTATCCATAAATATAAAATGCATTACTGATTTATTACAGTTCTGTTTTTAATTTTTGGTTTTTAACATAGTTTATTTGTCAACTTATTAAACGACACAATCTTACATTACTTTATCTGTACATCCGGCAATGCTGGAAGACAAGGGGTGAGGTGAAGATGACATTCATATGACATACATTTTGAAATATGCTCTTGTAATCCATTTAACGGTGCTGAAAATTTTAGGAAAATTAAATTTTTTATTTTTTTACTGTATATTTTTATTTTAAACCTGATTTTTGTGTTGCTCTCTTAGATAACAGTTGTATATGATCTAGTTTAACTTTATATTAAGTTAGTCGATTGTAAGATGTGTAATAATTCAGTATGGTTTGTTATTGTATTTTAGGCAAGGTTTAGCCAGTGGGCAGCCGCCTGGTGAACCTGGAGGAGTATCAACGTCTAGTGTTTCTGGTCAGGGAGGTACCAGTATAGTCAGTAATTCAATGATGGCACAACAACCTCGCTCTTTACGTGATCCATTAATTGGTGGGATCCAAGGGAATCCTCCGACATATGCGTATGCACAACAACAGCGTGACGTAAGTTTACTGCAGAAAGTCTGTTACAAAGTATCATAATAGTAAAATATTGGGATTGACATAAGCATTGTTAAGCTGGTTTTACCGATATGTGTTGTAATACGATGACTTAGTTGTTTAGGTCATCAGCTGAAAGGCTGGTTTGAACCTGTAGAGGTTATACTAAGTAAAACTAGAAGTTAGGTGGTTTACCCAGCCTTCCTCGCTGAGTGGAAAAGTACGCTTATCAGTATGCCGGGCCCTCTGAAAAGCACATATCTTCCACTCTGCAAATGACACCTTCATTTCATTCACCACAGGGTCTGGCTGTATAATGAAATCAATTACTTTCAGAGGAGATAACTCTGATTTTTTTTTTACACCTCTACCTTTTTACGTTTTTAATTTTCTGTTACTTTGATTATGTGAACTACTGCCCTACAGTGCATAAAATACTTTGTTAACATTAATTAATGATTTTCAGTATTTTTAAGTAGAGCCAAGGTTGGTTTTCATTTAGTGTCATTCATTCATGATTAAAATTAGTGGTATTTTTTAGTTGTGAAATCATCTACTCAAATGTGTAATTATATGAATAAATTAAAGGTAATTGTATAAAAACGAATGGGGGACTTGAGAAAAAATTTGTTGTCAAAAGCATTTTTTTAAAAACAAGATTGTTGGCATGGTGATTTTATCTACTTGTGTAAACATTTAAAAAATGTTTATAATATGTATTTTTGTAAAGAAATTTATGTGTTTCTAGTGATAAAGCAAAGTTTACTAATGTAAGTGTATGGTTACCCATTTTTCTAATGCGTTCAAAAATAAATTGTCACCTCTAAATAGAAAATGACTCTGGAACTTCATAGAACCATGGATGAAGAAACTACATAGCTACTTTTCTATTATAAAGCATACAAGTACTTTGTTTATATTGTAGGGCAGGGATTCTCAATTTTTTTTGCTCTGGACCCCCAAATAGTAAAAAAAAATAAAATTAGTATTTCGTGACCCCCCTTTCCGATAATAATAGTAAGCCCTAATATTAATAATTGAATTTTGACTAATTATAAAAATGTAAAAAGGATTTTCCTCTATGGTTGCTCTAAAAAACTAAATATAGGAATCGTATGTTATCGCTCAATATTTTAAACAATTTACTTTTATATGTTTCTAACAATTATGCTCGTATGAAGAAAATTTTAAATGAAAAACAAATTCAACCATCACATTAATAGTTAATTAATGATTAATTTCTTTTCATTACAAGTAAGTGTACTACTTATTGCATATAAAATTTTTATAAGTAAGTTTATAATAAATTATTTTTTCTCATAAATTGATTAAATGATTTCATTATTGTTTCGCGACCCCCAGTTTGAGAATCACTGTTGTAAGGTTAACTTTTTGGTAGCAATTTCTTAAATTTTCGTCTTTCATTTTCCTTTTGTATGTTTATCACACCCAGATGTCAGAAACTATGTGATATAAAAACAAATGGTTTTCATATTCATAATCTACGGAAGAAGTTAGTGAGCCTAGATTGGGTTTGAAGTTACAGTTTCGATCAGAAGTGGCCCAAAACCGGAAGTCAAGAAATCAAAGATGAAATTCGGAAATAAAAATAGTGTCATTTGATTCATTTTATAGAGTAGATAGCAGAAATCACTAATAGTTTTTGCCATAGGTCCAAAGTTAAGCCTTTTTAAAAATGGCCACCAGCTATGAGACGCGTTGGCTCATGAAGGGGATTATTTCTTATGTATTGTTTGTTAATTAGTATTGGCTAAATAATAAATCATATAACAAATACGGAGATGTTAAATATTTGCAAAGGTTGTTAAAACATTTTATGTTGCTAAGAATATGCAAATATCAATAAATTTTAAAAACAACATAAATAAACAATATAATACTGCTGTAACAATCTGACTGTCATAATTTTTATGAGCAGTTATGTTAGCTGGCAATACATTAATGTTTGTGTTCTAGGGTCAAGTGTGTTTTATTTTTTTTATCTTGGAAGATTATCAGTCAGTGGTAGTTCAGGCTGTGCTGAGGGCTGGTACTAATGCTAATCTCAGTATATTTATAGGAAATTTACATTCTCAACATGTTAATGGAGATATATTTTGTTTAATTTTTTGGACTGTGTTTGATTAAATTGTTTAGTTTAGTTTATTTAGTTAATGAGTTTAGTATTTGTTGAGTAGTCAAACACAAGGTAACCCAAATTTGAAAATTTATGCTTTTGTTGTTAAATTAGTGGAATTCTAATTGTAATATAATAATAATTGTGCACCGATTGTGTAATGTTTTCAGCCAAGATCAATGTTCGGGCCACAAATGTATTCCAGTTATCCTCAAAAGGTGAACCCAGCTCCTTCAGCAGCACCATTGACTGGATCATATCCAGTTCATCCTGATGTTAGGTTTAAAAATTTACCTTTTTATGATATGCTTGCGGAATTATTGAAACCATCCAGCTTAAGTAAGTTGACTTGTGCAAATTTTAGTTTTTTTTTAATTGAGTAGTGTTAAGGTTTAGCACCTTGTAATGCCTGTATGGTTTTTCGAAAAGGAATTTGCCTTGAGTATGTTTATAGGAGGACCAGTACGCATTTACATGGGTCCGCGTACAAGACCATTCGCTAATTTGCAAGAGTAGTAAAACATAGGAGAATGACCACTTGAGCAACTAAATTAAGTGTCACAAACATAAACATCCACTTATTTGTTACAAAACAAAATAGCGTCAAGTCCTTTATCACAGCACGTGCCGGAAGTCCATGATTGCCGGTGAAGAACACTTTAATAACAGTTACACATTTACAAAGCATACACAAACACAATATTATTCATTAGCACGTATAAGCACAGTTAAACAGCTAAAGCCTCAATTAGAAAACATTAGCAATTGCCAAGTATCCTGCTAGATACTTGGCCGAATTAACAGCCTCAGTCAAAGGATGCGTCTGTCCTCGATAAATTCAGTTGCATAAGTGATCGAGAGTGAAACGGATATAGGTTAGCAGGTGGAGGGGGAAGGATCACAGAGAATATGGAAGCGAGATACAGTAGGCCAATATGACAAGCAGTAAAAATTCAAATACGATCAGAAGGAGCCAACCGCGGCCAACTTGAACAATAAATAGCGTGGAAGCGAAAACGTAACACCCCAGGAGAAATGGCCTTAACAGTTAGTGATGCCTATGTGAGCCTTGGCTTGTGGTTAGGTGTATATGAGGTGATGTATAGATGAAGAAATGTTGGATAAGACTAAGGAATCCGTTGCTATAAAAGCCAGTGTTCTGTCTGGTTTTGATTTTTTTATCAGATTTTGTCTGACAAATAATATAATAATGTTACAAAATTTTATAAAATTATGTGTAAATTCATGTACTTAAATTAAGTGTGTTAATTATGAATTTTTAAGTGTAATTTTTAGCCTTGTGGCTAGATATGATATAGTTAGTTGTGGTGAATGGATCTCATAGTGAGATTATACATCTTGTGCTGGTTGTATTTAATTTAACTTAATTCTGTTTTTATTTTCTTGTGTTACAGCACAAGAAACAATAAAAACGCTAAATAATGTCTGTCTGATGTTTGACAATTTCTTATTGTTATAACCCATAAACAAGTTACCATGGATTTGTATCTTTGGCTTTTTAAAACATTAAATTATCTTTTAAAAAAAAATGACTAGTAGTTTCAATAAAATATTCCTTGTAATGAATATGAAAGTATCAGCCAAGGAAAAGAGTTTGTTGAGGGTTGATAAATATAAGCTTTAGTATTTGTTGTCATTCATTATTTTAAAACTATTTAGTGCATTTGAATCAAAACTTTTATGGACTAGGGTGTACATGTGACTAAGGAACAGGAGTCATGTGCCGTTAGGTTACAGTAATAATGATACAGAAAAACAATAATTTATTTCAATGAAATAGAACGAATTCAGTGAAATAACTAAAAAACCAAATTATATAATTAAGAGTTTTATTACTATAAATTGTTTCAAAACAATATCATTTCATTTTGTTTAGGTAAATGTTTTCCATAAAGGTTTAAATTGATTAAAAAAAATTTGTTTAATGTCCTTTATAATTTGTTCTGTATAAACTTAATTTGTTTTAATGACAAATAAGAATTTATATTCATTTATTTATAGTTATTAGCTCATAGTTATTATTTGCTAATTGATAGGATGGCTGGCTAATGAGAAATAATAAGTGCACTCTGCTTACCACCAGCACAAGAGGCATTTAGAGGGGGTACTCTTCTCTGGTCTTCAGTAGGTGCATGAACATAGGCAATTTTTTTCTAAGTTTTTATGTTATAGTTATAACTTGCAACAGTTACAGTTGGCTCTCTCTCTCCACTAGCCATATGAAATGGCACCACTTATATGGAATGTCGTAATTATTGTGATGGATAGTTTTAAAGGTTTACAGTAACGGGATGTTTACCAATTTTATTATCTTTTTAATTATTCTAAAGTAAAGTTATATTACAAAATTGGCATCCAGCTTGTGAGGAGTAATTTATTCTATTTCAAATTGGCAACCCTAATGTGGGGAAAGATTCATTGAACTTTGGATTAGAATTATAGGAATAAGTATGAATAATAATAGTAACAATAATAATAATAGTCAGAACATTATGGTTATAAACATGCTTCAGCAACTTATGAGTAAAATAGATAAACAAAACAGTGAGTTAAATGAATTAGGGCATAAAATGGATGAACAGGCACATAAAATAGATGAACAGGGCAAAGAACTGAGTAGCAAGTTAGATAAATATGGAGAGAACATAAGTTGTGGAATAGATAGTTTGAGTAATGATTTAAATAAAAGATTAGATAAACGAGAAAGGGCGATTAGAGAACTTAGAGAAGGGATAAAACAGGATAATGTAAAAATAATAGAGAATGTAAGAAAAAATCTAGAAGATGTTAACAAAAATAATATTAAACCAATACAAAAAGGAGTACTAAATATTGTAACAAATAGTAATGACAATAAGGATAATGATAAAAATATGAGAGGAAAACAAATATGTGAGGTTATAGCAACAAAAAATATGAACAAACAATTTGAAGGTTCAGATCAGTATAAATCCATAAGTATTACATTAAATGATCGAATAAACAAAGGAAGAAACGATTAATTAGATAAAATGAACTTATCAAATAAATCTTCAGAGCATAATGTAGACAAACCAATAAAAGAAAATGTAGATTTAGGAGTCGTTGAATTGATTGAAGACCAAAACAAGAAAAAAGTGAATTTACAGGTTATGAACAAATTAATCTATGAAAGTGTGAATATTGTAAATAAATGTGTTAAACAAAATAACTGGAAACCGAATATAGGTATTTATACAAATCACAATAAATGTGAAAAAGAAATCAATGTACATTATGTTGTTATTTGTGTTACGTTTATAGTTTATAGTTATGTTTATAGTTTGTTTATAGTTTGTGTTTATAGTTTATAGTTATAGTTTATTGGGATAGTAAGTATTGTAAAGTTGCTTAGTAACACAATTTTAAAACATTTTGGCTTTAAATTTATCAAACAAATTCAAAATTTAGATTATCATAAAAATTTCTTTTTGTTTTCAAAATTTAAATGGGGGGATATTTGTAATATGACAAATTTATTGGACACCTGGAGTTGTTTATTTTTGAGTCTATTGAAATAAAAATAGATATCTCCAGCTGATTAAAATACATATTTTAATAAAAGTATTTGATTTCAATAACAAAAGTATGGTTACTAGGCAACTAAGAAGAAGAAAAGAGAATTGTAAAATATTTTAATGGGGGACAGGAGGCCAAACCAAAAGGGTGGGTCCCTCATTTAGTCTTAAAAAAAAGTTATTGGGATTAAAATATTATACTATTCTCCAAAGAAAAGTGAATTGTTCATTTCAGTTGTCGGTATTCTCGTAAGGGACATAATAAATATATTTTCATAGGATTACAATGACAAGAATGTCGTAATTATTGTGATGGATAGTTTTAAAGGTTTACAGTAACGGGATGTTTACCAATTTTATTATCTTTTTAATTATTCTAAAGTAAAGTTATATTACAAAATTGGCATCCAGCTTGTGAGGAGTAATTTAATCTTTTTTTCACCTTTCAAGAGATGTTATATATATTGTCATTTGCATTGAGAAACAAATTATATAACTTATAAATTTTTTGTTGTCTTTAATATTTCTTTATACAGGTGACTGAAAATATAACATGTTATGAAAAAAATTTAATAAAATTAGTGTACTTAAAGTAAAACTAAATTCTAAAAAAAAAGAAAATGAAATAAACTATAAAAGGTTAATGAAAATATAAAGTATGGTCAATTATTAGGCTGCAGGATGCATTAGATTTATTTGGAAATTATAATAAAATTTTGAGGAGTTATTTAACTCTTAACTTTGCAGGATTCTTACCCATGGATATTTAGAAAATAACTCTTCCAAAAATGTTATTACCATCAATTTGTCAATTTTCTGGCCAACCTGGTTATTTTGCAGAAAAAAAATCATTTTTTTATAATTCAGTTGAATTTTGTTATTCCTGTGGGTAAAAAGCTGTAAATAAGTCCCAAATATGTGTGGTAAAATTTTCAATTTCAATATTTAGCTGTGAGAAAATGTTCCTGATAAGTAATGTATATTTTCTGTATAGAATCTTAAATGAGCCTCCGTAGTACCTTAAGGTTCAACCAACTTGCAGCCAATTTTCCTGTTTTGTGATAAGTGTAACCATGGTTCTAGTTCATCAATTACTCTTGTTATTTACCCTGTATTTTTATTTACCATATTATGATAGTGCATTTTTTGGTTGTGTTGGTATGATTTCAGTGCCTCAGAGTAACCAAAGAATTCAAGAAGGTGCATTTGTGTTTCACCTGACACCATCACAGGCAACTGAAATCTCATTAAGCAAAGATATCCTGCCGGGTTCAAAAAGTGATTACGTTATTCAGGTAGGAGCACTTTGTTAAAAATGTTTTCTAATTAATTATTGACTTTATGGACTTCATGGTCGATACTGTTGCAACTAGAATTGTTTTTATCTTTTTTCTATTTTTGAATAAAGTTGATTAGCGAAATATCAACTGATGATTGTTTATGTATGAAGCATTTTCATCCCTCTCCCTAATAAAGGGGTTAGGTTGATGATAAAATTATGAAAATTTAGAAGAACAATCTTGTTTGAGTCTGATGAATTGATAAATTATAAGTTTCCTATTTCTTTAAAGCAAGTTTTTATATTGACCAGAGACTCCTGTCCTCGTAACATAACGATTTCAATCTTTCTGTGCCTCGGTTATCTTGAATAATTCAAGATAATTTAGTAACAAATTATTTGTTACTCTATTATATAGTAAATGCGGAACATGGTGAAACTTGAAGGGGAAGCCTTGTAAGGTTGAGTGGAGCATCACTTCGGATGAATAATTGAAAGTCAATACATAAAATTTTGAATTGGGAACAAAATGATAAGTGAAGAAAGTTTTTTTCAGAAAGTTAAGTAATAGGCAAATGTTCACTGTTTGGTGCAACACATGGTACTATGTCAGTTGTACTCCCTCCACCAACAAACCAGTTAACATTTGATTTGGCAGAATGAAGCTTCATCTTGTTCTGAATTTCTTCTACTTATGTCATAGTCAACTGACCTTCTAGAACATTCTTACGTTTTCTGTGTATAGATGTTACAAAATATTACAAATAAAGTAAGCCACATTTCAAATGGAGAAGTTTTTTAGTGTTTGAACTTTGACTATCTGGAATATGCGAAGTATTAAAATTTTTTTAAAACAAATTTTTAATTTCTGGTTTGTTTTCTTGATATGTATGTTTTTAAAATGTTTTATTAAGATACATCAAATTTTCTACTTAGAATTCTGGGTAAAGTTTATGTTGTTGTTTTTGTGTCTTATATTTTAGGTGCAAATGAGGTTCTGCCTGTTAGAAACGTCGTGTGAACAAGACGATTTCTTCCCTCCAGGAATCATAGTAAAATTAAATGGAAAGATCTGTCCTTTACCTGTAAGTGACTAATTAATAAAAATTAACTCATACTAATTTGCCATTCCATAAGAAAGTATTTATAAAAGGTTTTTTTTGTTCAAGATAAAATACTATGGATAGGAATGCAACTGGTATTACTTCCATATCCAGTGATTTGGTTTTATAGAAACCTTTTTGATAATGATTAGGCAGTTATGGACAGTTCAATAGTAAATGTGCAAAGTTGGATTAAAGTTTTGATTTTATTGAGTTACAGTGCCTATATGTGCCTTGGCTTGTGTGTAAGTAATGATATGAAGTGATATACAGATGAAAAAATACCAGACCTGACCGGGACCAGAATCAGGGATCAGACCATAATCAAACCCAAGACCCTGGCAAAGAAACCAGTTGCGCTGACCTGTACACTATTATATATTTTTTTAATATTTCTATTCATTTTATTTATTTTATTATCAGAATCCCGTTAAAGTCTTATCTAATTTGGATTATGTGGTGGGTGGGGGATAGGCACTCTGAGTTTTAAATTCTGAAATAGTGAAACCTTGATTTAAATAGTTAAATATTTTTCTAAATGGAAGAAATGATGAATTAGATAAAATGAACTTATCAAATGAATCATCAGAACATAATATAGATAAACCAATAAAAGAAAATGTAGATTTAGGAGTCGTTGAATTGATTGAAGACCAAAACAAGAAAAAAGTGATTTCACAGGTTATGAACAAATTAATCTATGAAAGTATGAATGTTGTAAATAAATATGTTAAACATAGTGACTGGAAACCAAGTGTTGATAGGTATACAAACCACAATAAGTGTAAAGAAAAGAAATTAATGTACATTATTGTAACGAACCGAATCAGCTACGGTAAAGTCTGTTTATGTTTGCTATAGTTGAGTATATAAACAAACTCCAGCTGACTGGAAAGTAAACATTTTTGAAACTATTTAATTTATATTAAAGAAAAAAGAATATTGAAAAGAGAGTTATTTACTGGTTGCTAGGAAACTAAAGAAGAATAATTATGAATTTTGTAAAAGAATATGGACTGTGGTTCCAGACATCAAACAGATGGTTGGTCCACAAGTTAGTGAGAAAATTTAATTTAAAACACATTTAAAAGACTATAAAATACAAAAGTAAAATGATATTTGAAACAACGTTGAATGTAAAAATATATGGGACATGTTAATAATAGAAAGAATAAATTAAATAAGTGATAATTTAAAACATTAAAAAAAAAATACATTAAACATTTATATATTTGCTGTAAAACATGATAAATTATTAAACAGAATTATACAAGAATAGTGACTTCATTTTTATTCACAGCAAATTTAGTATAAACTTATGTGGAACATTTAATTCGCCACAAATTTGGCGAATCCCTCATGGGGAATATTTAGTACACCACAAATTTGGCAACCCGATTGTGGGGAAGAATTTAAACGACAATTTAAAGAAGAATCCATAAAATTGAATAAAAAAAACGAAATATAAAGGGAATAAAATGTAAAACATTTATAATTTAAAATAGAAGACATGTCGGAAGCTGATTACAAGAAACTGATAGATCTTCGTGTCGCAGATTTAAAACAGGAGCTTAGAAAAAGAAATATACAAGAAAAAGGTGTAAAAGCAGTACTTATGGAACGACTACATAGGATTTTAGTTGAGGAAGGCCAGGATCCAGACGCATATCTGTTCAAGATTGTTTCTTCAGTACCAGAAAGGAATCAAACTCCAACTACATGTCAGCAGAGTGAAAAAGATGAGTCATCGGAGGATGAAGACGAGGGTCAACCAGATGAGGACGACGAAGCAAGAAGGAAGGAGCCAGACGAGACAGGATTGCCAGGACCAGCTCATGTTAACCAGGTAGCAGATTTGATGGGAATATCAAGTGACGCAGCGGGTATGAGTAATAATAATAATGATAATAGTAATAGTCAGAACATTATGATTGCAAATATGTTTCAGCAACTTATGAAACAAAACATTGAACATAAAAATGAACTAGGCCGTAAAATAGATGAACAGGCACATACTATAGATCTACATAGAAAAGAGTTAGTTGAAAAAATAAATAATTTGGATTGTAGGTTAGACAAGCAGGAGAAAGATATTAAGGAGCTTAGGGAGGAGATGAAACAAGATAATTTTAGAATAATTGAGGAAGTGAGGTCAGAGCTTAAGAAAGAATTTGAGAATAGGGTAATGAATAGCGAAAATGAAGTAAGTTTATTGAAAGTAGTTGTGGAGAACCAAGCTGTTAATGTTACAGAAGAATTTAAAAGATATAATAATAAAATAAATAAAGTAAATACAAGAGTAGATAAAATTGTTAATGATGTTAATGTAAACAATAAAGAATTAGCAGAAGTAAAAGATAAGGTGTCAGAACAAAAGGGAATTATGGGAATGGTTACAGATAATTTAGTACAACATGAGAAAGTTGTAGTAGGAGTAGCTGAGGATTTAAAATTTTTGAAAAAAGAATTGGATAAACATATAGAACAAGGAGATATAAAGAATAGTTACCATGATGGTATAGGCAATAGTATTAAAATAAAATTTTCAAATAATAATCCGATGGAGTTTATTAGTTCACTTGAATATCAAATTAAAATAAATGAAATTAAAAGATGGAAGATGATTAAGAATATAATTAATGATAGTATGATGGATAATGTAGGAGGTAGCTCTTGGTGGATATATGTTAGAGAAAAAATAGACAATTTGGAGAAATTTATTGATAAGTTTAAAGAAAAATTTTGGAATGATGGTAGGCAAGCAGAAGTAAGACAAGATTTACAATTTGGTAGATATTATAGTAATAAACATACAAGAATGTCAATTTATTTCATGAATAAGATAAATAAGGCAAAATATTTAGAGCCTAGATTGTCAGAACCAGAATTAGTTAAACTGTTAAGTAGGCATTTTAATAATACAATAAATAGAGCTAGGATAATTGGGTGCATAAGTGATGTGGAAAGTTTTGTTCAGTTGTTAGATGAGATAGAAAATTCAGGTATATGTAGGGAAGTGGAGAAAATAGAAAACAGACAAGATAATTGTGAAGGTAAAGAATGGAGTACTTTTAATCAAGACTCAGGTTTTGAGAGAGTAGACAATAAGGGTTATAAAAATGTATTTAATGATAATAGAAGAAATTACCCATCATATAATGCAGATAGGGATACTTATAGAAATAATAGTGACAGGCGACCATTTAATAATCAAGGAAGAGGTAATTATAATAATAATAATAATGGAGGTTACACCAATAGAGGCCAAAATAGTAGATTTCACTACAACAGTAGAGGTGAAGGTAATGGTTATAAAAATAAATATGAAAATAACCCTAGTAAAGATAAAAGGACCGACATTAAAGTAAATGCAATTGAAGTTCAGGCAGATGTTCATAAGGAAGATGAACATTTAAATTAGGTACAGGCGTGCAAAAAAATTCAGCAACCAGTTACAAATTTATCCCGTGCGTCTGACAATGGTGTAGGGTTAAATGAAATTAAAAAGGAAGTTCTTAAATCTAAAAATAA
This sequence comes from Catonia carolina, assembly GCA_035578175.1. Taxonomy (NCBI): domain Eukaryota; kingdom Metazoa; phylum Arthropoda; class Insecta; order Hemiptera; family Achilidae; genus Catonia; species Catonia carolina. The sequence goes on from JAQMRL010000001.1 coordinate 356,484,046, forward strand.
AAAGGTAAATAAACAAAACAGTAATAATATTGAATGTTTAACCTTAAATGAGACTTGTAAGGAAGATGATGATAAAAAAGTAATTGATTTTATATTTAATGATAATTTAGGTGATGAATTGTTACAGGAGGAGACATTAGTTATTGAAAATAATGATATAATCGAAAAGGAAATAAAATTAGTTGAAATTAATATTAATATAAAGGATAGGATGTTTAATGTTTTATGTGATACAGGTAGTAATATTACTGCAATTAGTCAGGAGTTTTTAGTACAGTTAGAGACTGAGATGAATGAGAGTTTTTCTAGATTATCAGTCAAAGCTATTACTATAATAACTGCAGCAGGTAAAAAAAGATCTGGTATAAACAGACAAGTAATAATTCAGTTTAAAATAGGTAATACTACATGTATTCATACATTTTATGTGATAAAGGGTTTAAATGTTGATATTTTGTTGGGATGTGATTTCTTTTGCAAAAATAAAGTTAAGTTAGATTTTCAAAATTATTTATTCTGTGTAGGGAAAGATAAGGTTAGTTTTTCTGAAAACAAGAATGTAAAGATACATAATTGCAATTTAAAAATATTTAATGTAGATGAAAAACAGAATAAAGAGTGGGAACAACAAGTGCAAATAATTCATAAAATTTTAGATAATGATGAGAGTAGCTGCAGTAAAGATAAGTTAAAATTAATTGAAACATTTGTAAATAACAGGGATTTATTTTCAAATAAGCCAGGTTTAATAGAAGGTTATGTATCTAGGTTAGAGATAGATCCAACAGTGAAGATTGTTAGGAAGTCATACCCAGTGCCATATGCATTCAGAGAAGCTGTACAAGCAGAAATAAATAAACTAATGGAAGAAGATATCCTAGAACTTAGTAATTCCGAATTTTCTAACCCTTTGGTTGTAGTAAAAAAACCAGATAATACAATTAGGGTCTGCCTAGATGCTAGAGCATTGAATAAAGCTATAATTTCTGATTGTACTCAGCCAGAAAGCATTGACAATATTTTAATGAGGATGCAGGGAGTGAAATATATTAGTTCATTTGATCTGACTAGTGGATTTTTACAGGTTTTATTAGACCCTGAAAGCAGGAAATATGTTTCATTTCTTTTTAATGGTCGAAATTATTGCTATAAACGTTTGCCATTTGGTCTAAAATGTTCAGTAGCTGAATTTATAAAAGCTTTAAGTTTTGCTTTGGGAGAAGAAGTCCTAGAATTTATTATGATGTATGTAGATGATTTAATTGTAGTGTCTAATGATTTAAAAACGCATATAAAAAGATTAAAGATGTTGTTTAACAGATTACGCATACATAATATAAAACTGAAATTAAAGAAAAGTGAATTTTTGGCAGAAAAAATTAAATACTTAGGCTACATAGTAAGCAAGGATGGTATAACTATAGATCCAGAGAAAGTAAAGATAATACAAAATTATAAGGCACCCAAAAACTTAAAGGAACTACAATCATTTCTTGGATGTGTTAATTTTTATAGGAAGTTTCATAAAAATTATTCAGAATTAACAAGTGAATTTGGTGATATTTTGTCCAAAAGTAATAAATTTGAATGGAAAAATAAACATGAGATTGCTTTTAATAAGATAAAAGAAATATTTCTGGATAATGTAATTTTAAAACATCCAGATTTTAGTAAAAAGTTTTATCTTGGTTGTGATGCCAATAAATATAGTATAGGTGCTGTTTTGTATCAAGTGGACAGTTTAGGTGAGCATAATGTTATTTATTTTGTCCGCAGGAAATTGAATTGCCATGAACTTAAATACTCTACTATAGAAAAAGAATTATTATCAGTAGTGTTTGCTTGTACAAAGTTAAGAGGGTATCTGTTAGGTAACGAAATAATAGTTAGAACAGATCATCAAGCCTTAATTTTCTTATCAACTTGTAAAGTTAACAATGGTAGGATACTTCGCTGGATATTGTATCTACAAGAATATAATTTAAATTGGGAATTTATAAAGGGAAAGAACAATATAGTACCAGACTTCTTGTCTAGAATAAATGAACAAGAATTTATAGAAAATGAAAATATAGGGTATAAAGTGTTCCAACTAAAAATTGAAAGCAAACCTTTAAGTAAATTGTTTTATAAGATAAAAATGGAACAAGAAGCATGTAGCTATTGTAATAAAATCATAAAAAATTTAGATTTTGGTAGAACTGAATTTGTAAAAAATTATGTAATGCACAACAATATATTATTTCATAGAAAAGTCAATGAACAGAAATTCAAAATAGTAGTACCACTTGATAAACGTTCTGAGTTAATTAAGCTGTTTCATGAAGAATTAGGCCATACAGGTATATTCAAAACCATTACTAATGTTTCTGAAAATTGTAGTGTAAAGAATCTTAGGAGGTTGGTAAAGCAAATAATAAAAAAATGTGACCTGTGCCAACGTGTAAAAGTTAACAACCATAATATGACTGGGTTATGTGTAACAGAGGTACCTAGCAGGAAGTTACAAAAGGTATATTGTGATTTATTTGGTCCAATGCCAAGAACTTATTTAGGATTTGAATATGTGTTTATATTAGTATGTGGATATTCTAAATTTGTGAAATTGTATTTAGTCAAAAAAGCAAATGCCACTACTTTAGTAAGTAAAGTTAAAGATTTCATTAAAAACGTGGGAAGACCTGAGACCATTGTCAGTGACCACGGGAAACAATTCACAAGTATTATTTGGCAAAGGGAATTAACAAATTTGGGAATAAAATCAGGAATGGTATCAGTATTTCACCCACAATCTAACATCTCTGAGAGGTATTTACAACAGTTAGGGACATTACTTAGAGTATTTTTAACAGGGAAACGTCATGTTGAATGGTACAAATATATAAAGAAAATAGAGAATCTTATCAATTATAACGTCAATATTACTACTAATCACCGACCAGTAGAAGTAATGTTTGGGAGAAGGGTACTAGATGTAGCCTGCGAAAAAATAAAATTTCCAGGAGAAGAAAAGAAAAATATTGATCTTAATTTAGACTTAATAAATGAAAAAATTACTAAAAGATTAAAAGAAGTAGCTAATAAAAGAAAAAATAACAATAAAGGTGGAATTAGTAAAATAAAGTTTGACATAGGTGACCAGGTGTTAATTAAGAATTTTGAGCTGTCAAACAAAGGAAAGAAATATAGTAAAAAATGTACGCACAGATATAGGGGTCCTTTTGATGTTGTTAAAGTTTGTGATAATAAAAATATTCTGTTATTAAAGAATAACAAGAATGATTTAATTTTTATAAATAAAGCAATATGTAAAAAATATTTCAAATGAGATTATAATGATTATAATGTCTTAACATTAGATTAGTTAAGAGAAATATAAGGGATAAAACTGAAATAAAAAGGTTGGTAGAGATTTCTAAACTAGAGGTATCAACAACCTTATAAAACTAAAGAGATTACTAATTGATTATTAGATCTAGTATGATTATAATGAATATGATAATGGACATAATAATTACAGTAAATGTCTGAAAATGTTATGTACATGGTTTATTTGGTTGTGTTTTGTTATTAATCTTTGTTTATCTAATTTGTTTATTTATGTTGTGTTAATGTTTATTCGGCAGATGGATTTAATGTGCCATAAATATATAATTCATAATGTAGAGTTAGTAGTTCATGGATGTACGGTCCACAGTAAGTTTAAAAGAATTTAATTTATTTTTTTTTTTTTTGTTATTTGATTGTATTGTGTCGTGTTCCTGTTCATCTATTGAGCTGTCTATATTGTTCATTAATTAGTTATTTTGTTAGTGATTTGTTTATATAATTTATTAAGTTATATTTAATTATATTAGTATTGATTGAGTAATAAGTTGTAAAGTTACCTAGCGCTATAAATAAAATATTTGGGCTATAATTAGTACATTTAAATTTATCAATCAAATTCAAAATTTTAGATATAATTCTAGTAAAGGGCTAAATTTTTCTTTGATTTCAAAATTTAAATGGGGGGGTATTTGTAACGAACCGAATCAGCTACGGTAAAGTCTGTTTATGTTTGCTATAGTTGAGTATATAAACAAACTCCAGCTGACTGGAAAGTAAACATTTTTGAAACTATTTAATTTATATTAAAGAAAAAAGAATATTGAAAAGAGAGTTATTTACTGGTTGCTAGGAAACTAAAGAAGAATAATAATTATTCTTCTTTAATATAAAGAAGAATAATTGCACATTATTTTGCAATAATGTGCAAAACTTGCACATTATTGCTGTATCTGCTGTATGGGTCATAGTATTTTTGCATGAAATTTACATGAAACTTTCATCTAAAATAGCAAGAATAATAATTCATAATTATTATGAATTTTGTAAAAGAATATGGACTGTGGTTCCAGACATCAAACAGATGGTTGGTCCACAAGTTAGTGAGAAAATTTAATTTAAAACACATTTAAAAGACTATAAAATACAAAAGTAAAATGATATTTGAAACAACGTTGAATGTAAAAATATATGGGACATGTTAATAATAGAAAGAATAAATTAAATAAGTGATAATTTAAAACATTAAAAAAAAATACATTAAACATTTATATATTTGCTGTAAAACATGATAAATTATTAAACAGAATTATAAAAGAATAGTGACTTCATTTTTATTCACAGCAAATTTAGTATAAACTTATGTGGAACATTTAATTCGCCACAAATTTGGCGAATCCCTCATGGGGAATATTTAGTACACCACATTATGTTGTTATTTGTGTTTTGTTGTGTTCATGTTTATAGTTTATGTTTATAGTTTATTTGGATAGTAAATATTGTAAGGTTGCTTAGTAACATAATTTTAAAACATTTTGGCCATTTTTTATAACATTTAAATTTATCAAACAAATTCAAAATTCAAATTATAATAAAAATTTTTCTTTGTTTTCAAAATTTAAAGGTGGGGGTATTTGTAATAAGACAAATTTAATGGACATCTGGAGTTGTTTATGTTTGAGTCTATTGAAATAAACATAAATAATTCCAGCTGATTAAGATAAAATATTTAAAAATTATTTAATTTTCATTAACAAAATATGGTTACTAAGCAACTAAGAAGAAGAAAATAAAAATTGTAAATTATTTTAGTGTGGGGCTGAATATCAAGCCAGCTGTAGGTCCCACATTCGTTCTTAAAAAATAAAAAATAAAAATATATATTAGAAGATAAAATAGTTTATCCACCAACGTTGATGTTATTAAAAGAGACACAAACTATTCAACTTTATAATAATAGTGATTATCTGGTAGCTTTCCTATGGCAGATATATAAAAACATTGATGAAGACATTCGTCTAATAGAAGAATTGAAAGAAATATTTGAATCGTTCAAAGGTTGTGAAAGCAGATTAATTAAGATACGTAACAATTAAGATTGTAATTATGAAAATATATTAATTGAATAAAACCTATAATGAGTTAATGTGAATAATGTTTTATTGAATGAAATAGGAGGAAAGGTAAATGGAAAAATAATATTATCAAACCTAACAAATTTTGATTTAATAAAATCAAACTTGAAAGATGATACAAAACCAATAAAGAAAACAATATCAATATTAATTAATTACATAGCAAATTGGATAATCCCTCGTTGGGAAAATATAAATCTATTAAAAAATTGGCATACCTTTGTGAGGATAAATTTAGTTTGTTTCAGTGTAAAATCCTTGTAGTATTCATACTTATATTACACTGTGCTATAAAATGTAGTAACGTACAGTCATTTTTTTGTTGTTGTTAATATGTCATTCTATCTTGCAAAACTTGCACATTATTGCTGTATCTGCTGTATGGGTCATAGTATTTTTGCATGAAATTTACATGAAACTTTCATCTAAAATAGCAAGAATTCTGAATTTTTGTGTTTAAATTATTGAAGGTTTACTGTACGTTAAAAAATTAAAGGAACTAGATTCTTACACATAAACTAATATCCAATGCTAATATTTGAAGCTTTATAATAAACCATATTTTTTTATCTATTCTGATTAACTCCTTTAATTCCTTGGCAGTTTCCGACTTTATATTACATTGTCCGAAAATACAAAAAAAAGGTAACCGGGTTATCATAGGAGTTTTTATCAATTTTATTCTGTTTTGTGTCTGTTTATAAGGTTGATAGCTGTTTAGTTTGACTATCTTCCACAATTACATACAGTATTAGTGGTTATTATCGAAGTTGTCTGAATATTATCGTGGATATAAAAATACAAATAAGTTTGTTTTTGGCTCTGTGTCATAACAAACTGTTTTGTTAATCGCGATCTAGTATATTTTTAGTGATATTTTTATGCATGTCCTTTTCACACTACTAAATGATACTCACTGAATATTTCACAGTATTAAAAACTTAGTAGTTTTATTTAAAAACTATAGTTTACTGCACATGTGAATAGAGTAGCTAAATCATGTATTAGTTAATACTGTTAATTCTCCATATTCGTTAGGGTTAGGTTCCAAAAATTTGCTGAGAATACGGAATACTTACAAAAACCGCAAATACGGAAATTGAATTCAATTAATAAGTAATGCCTATACATAGAACATGTACATACTATATTTATATGTACATATTAATACAGTATGTTATTTGTATGAACATGGATAATTTCCTATAAAACTTTGTGCCCAACATTGGGCGAGCACCTGTACTATCACCCTCATCTTCTTTTGTATCAGATGTTGTTATACTTGTAACCATGAAATTGTGAGCCTGGATTTAGTTAGACAGTAATACTGTGTTGCCATATTTGGCAGAATGGGAACAAACTTTTTATTTTTTATTATTTCATAAAAATTAGAAATTTAATTTTGTTATTGCTTCAGGATTGTTAGCCAACTTTTGATAAGCCCTATAAACATTACTGATTATTTCTTTACTTTGTTTTTGTAGGTTTTTCTTTCGATAACGACAATTGCTGTTCGGTAATCGATAATCGGTGCTACGATAATCTCTAAACGACTTCAAATTATAACAGAAGTATTATTACAAGAGAGTCAAATGGGGTTCAGGAGAGGGCGATCCTGTATCGACGCGGTATTCACTTTGAAAATTATTATAGAAAAACGCCGAGAGTACAACTGTGAAACGCACATGGCCTTCGTGGACTGGGAGAAAGCGTTTGACAACGTCGATAGGAAACTACTCTGGAGAATAATGGAGAAACATGGTTACCCCAAGCACTTGATAAGTAGCATACGAAGTTTGTACAACGATTCTTCAATAAAAATGGAGGTGCAGTGTGGGAGACTGTCCAGGAAAATTCCTACGAATAAAGGTGTTAAACAGGGGTGTCCAATATCTCCAACACTATTCAATATATATGTTAGTGAGCTTATGTATGAATGGCAATCAAAAGTTGACAAAGGCATTCCTCTTGCCCGAAATACTTTTATAAATAATTTATTATTTGCTGACGACACAGTTATACTGCAGGAATCTGAAGACAAGCTACAAATTTCAATGCATAAGCTACATATTTTGAGTAAATGTTTTAATATGAAAATTTCAAGAAAGAAAACAAAAATAATGGCTTTCCAGGGGAAATGGCCAACAAGGTCCAAGATAATGATTGATAATACTATTTTTGACCAAGTGAGCAATTTTAAATATCTTGGTTGTGACATAACATACGACCAGGATAAAGATGTCCAGCAAAAAATAACAAAGTTCAGCTCGGTATGTGGGGCAATAAGTAGGTCCCTGAAGAACAAAGCTAGGAAGGATACGCTAATGAAATTTTATAGAGTTATGGCGATACCTACCTTAGCTTATGGAAGTGAAGCATGGGTGCTGTCTAAGAAACAAGAATCCAAGATTCAAGCAGCAGAGATGAAATTTCTTAGACATATAAAGGGATGCACCAGAGAAGATCGCTTCAGGAACGAAGTAATAAGGGAGGAATGTGGAACACAACCGCTAGCTGACATAATCAAGCAATACAAAGGAAAATGGTCAGAACATCTTTTCAGAATGCCGCAAGACCGCCTTCCTTTGAACGCATGGCATCATATACCAAGGGGTAGAAGAGGTATTGGAAGACCGAGGAGGAGATGGACGCCGGAACAGGCTTAGCTCACAGCTAAAATAGCCTAATCCATGACGACGACGACGGCTGTTCGGAGTTGATTTACCGGGTTGTTTATCAAATTCACTGAATTCATTCATATTTACAACTGAAAATACATTTAACACACTGAAAAATAACAAATTAATTTTTTTTAAACAAAAGACTGTATTAAACAATTAAATAGTAGGCCTATAAAATAAAGACATTTTTAATACGAAAATGACTAAAAAAAAACAGCCCACGAACGTTATGAAACGTTGTGCTTGTCACGCTTGCATTGAACTGAATGAGTGAAGCAATTCCGATGCCACGGGCAGGCCGGGTGGAGCGGTCTTGTAAGGAAGGACGGATGGAGGTACACGACTGCTTGGTTGACTAGGAAGCTTGCAATTTCGTGGTTAATAGTGTAGTATTAATTCTTCTAATTCCTGATCAGCAAACTCATCTTGTTGTGCGTTTACTAACTAAATAACATTAGTCATTTCTAACTCATTGAATTTGCCCTTGCCAATATTGAGCCAAACTTCAATTATGTTTTCAGAGAGTTTTGCAATAGTATTTTCGGTTTCATTAGTGCTCAAATCTGTTACGTCATATGGGTTTATCCAACAAGAAATCAATGTAGACTGCTTTAGTTGATTGAGAAGATTTAATGCATGAATACATACAATCAGCTACGTTGAATTGTTTCCAACACTTATCAAGATCTAGCTCAGCATCTGCATCCATGACGTCTAAAATTACTTAAGTTTCTGTTTTTTAACAAAATTAAATTTTTTGCGTTAATAAATTTTCACCAGTTTTTTCTTAAGAGTTGTAACATATATATATATATATATACGAGGTAGGGTCAAAAAGTTCCCGGAATCGGTTAATAGAAATTGATTGAAAGTATGTATAACATTTTAATCCTATTTTCCTTCAAAATACTCTCTTCCTGCATCTAAGCACTTATTACACCATTCATACAATCGTTGAAAACACTCCTGAAAGCCATTTTTCGAAAGTTCTATCAGCTGTTTCGTCGCATTTCCATCACCTCTGATGAATCAGCAAAACGATGTCACTTCAATATCATTTTCAGTTGTGGACTTGTGGAAACAGGTAAAAATCCGGTGGTGCAAGATCGGAAGAATATTGGAGGATGTTCCAGAGTGGTGACATTGTTCTTTGCAAGGCATTGTTTCGCCATTAGGGAGCGATGTGACAAGGCATTATCATGCAACAAAAACAAATCATTCCCTGCCCATTTTCCCATTTTTCACGCCGTTTTCGTCGAATTGTATCTCGTAACCGTTTTAAGATCTCTTTGTGCAATTCTTTGTTGATTGTTTTCCCTGTTTGCACTGGCAAGTTGTCGAACGAGCTCAACATTCTCATCTGTGGTAGAAGTGGAAGGCTACTCAGTCCGAACATCATCTTTATTGTTGTGCGACTGTCACGAAAATGCTTGTGCCACTCGTAAACTGCCGTTTTTTTCATTGCATCATTTTTGTATGCTTTCTTCAGCATCTCAAGAGTCTCCGAGGGTGATTTCTCTAGCAACACATAGAATTTGATATTGGCACGCTACTCTGATGATGGCATTTCACAATACGACGAAAGGAAAAAAACTACGTCTAAAATATCATACACCGCACGTAGAAAACCAACTCTAACTGCCTGCTGAAGGCACAAGATCTCCGTAGGTGATACCAACCTTCCAAACAAAAATTTCCCTTCCAGCAAACAAATGCTTGACTGCATGTGACCATTCCGGGAACTTTTTGACCCTACCTCGTATATTTAAATTAGAAGAAATGAATCCAAATGACACTAACTTTGAAACCAGCAAAGGTTTAAGTTGAAAATGTGAAATAGTTTTTAGTTTAGTAATTTTTTTGACACTTAAAATAATATCTTTTTCTTGTAAGTATGAATGTTGGGTTAATTTAATGGAACACAATAAAAAAACTTGCCTTGTGAATTTTACCAATTATGAGATAAATTTGTTTGATATACTTTAGTAGTGTTAGATTTGTTGCTATTGGTTGACTGACTTAAATAGTTTTATTTTTATACCGATCACACGTGTTTTTTTATAGTTAATTTGAAAGAATCTTATTTATTGTTTCAGAATCCCATTCCAACTAACAAACCTGGTGTTGATCCTAAGAGGCCGCCTAGACCTGTTAATGTTACCAATTTTGTTAGGTTGAGCCCGACTGTAGCAAATCATGTGAATATATCATGGGCGGCTGATTATGCTAGAGGTTATGCTGTTGGAATTTATTTAGTTAGGAAATTAACATCGACACAGTTGTTGCAGAGGCTTAAAGCTAAGGGGATACGACATGCTGATTATACAACTGGCTTGAGTGAGTTAACCTTTTTTTTGTATTGCTATGATTAACTGGACAAAATTCTGCCTGATTAATTGTGAGCTGGAGTTGAACTTTTTAGCTTATATAGTTTTGTATTATTCATTTACTGAATTTCTTAGCTTTGTATTAAGTAGGCTTTATTTAACAATTGCGGTTATTTTAAACTTTTTAATTTTGTCATTTAAACTGAATGTAGTTTCTTATTTTGTTGGCTTTAAGGATCAACAGTTAGATTACTTTTTAACCTTTTGATTGGGATGCTCTTTGTATTATCATTCCATTCCAGTGTACCGGAGCACTTACATATTCATTAAATTAAAAAAAAAATTTCTCTTTAGGAACATGTACTTTTTTATTCAGTTGACATCTTAGAAGTTTAGCTGCCGCTACATTTGGGAAACATTTTGAATAAAATTTAAAAAACAGTAAATGCATAATTTCAAAATTATGTATTTTGTTTTAACAGTGAATTTATGATAATGTTTGTGTTCAAGTGACTCTGAACTCATGTTTTGGCTGTTTATAAACTGACTTTCCAATGCAAAAGTCACACATGTTTATGTCATTCGAATAACATCCAATAAACCTAATTATCAAATTTATCTAAAATAATTTTTAAACAAAAATAATTTGTAATAAATTTATGGAAATAATGATTGTTTAAATGGGATTTTACTTAGCAGACTATAATGGTCCAAGTCAGAACTAACTAATGTATGTTGTTTATTTTAGAAATTAATAAATTAAAAAAAACACAAAACTAAAGTGGTAACAGAAAATAATAATTATCCAAATAACGTAAATGAAAAAAAATGTAATAAAAATGTGCTTCTTCAGTGATATTTGATGTTCTTAAATCCTGCCACCTAAAAGGGTAAAAAAGTCATGTTATGTTGATATTTTACACCTATTTAGTCTTTAACAAGAAATAGGGAATTTTCCAACAGTAACAGCGGCTTGTCTTGTAAATTATTGAATTATTAACTTGAATGTCTTTTGAATTAATAAAAAAGACAGTATGACGGCAGTTTGTTCCTGGCCGTGTTTTGTGATTGGTAATGTCTATGTGACAGTAGTGTAATTTGTCATGTCTTATCAAAAGATAACAAAAAGTTGTACAACTAATAGTTTATTGCTGAAAACTGTAAAAAATATATTTATCTAATCTATATTTTAGTGAAATCAGTATATAAAAGGGATAAGTCTTTTTTGTACAGTTTGGTATCAGCTCCCGCTAGACTGATTCCAGTTAACCTTTTTTAAAGTGTAGCTCTCCATGTGCAGTTTTGTTATCACTCATCAGTATTTTTTCCAAATTCCCGATAAATGCAGAAAATAAAAAATTAATTTTATAACTCAATTTTTTGAAAATTTATCAAACCGATACTGTGATAAATCATTTGTGGCATCCATGAAAACTGATTGGTGCAGTTTTACAGTTGTTTTGTTAGTTTTTTATGAAGTTGTACCGTTCTTGAAAATTTTAAAATATGCAGCTGTTAGCTAACCTCTTCGAAAATTGAAGGTTTTTTTTAGATTTTTACTAGTAGAAAATGAAAAAGTCCCCACCAAGAGAATGTCTCTTAAAATCATAAAATATTTGACCTAAAATTTTTAAATTACCGTACTAATACTCTATACTAGTCTGCTGACCTCATTTTTAGAATTATGTCAAATATTAATTGATCAAAGTAAAATTAATTTTTTCATTTTCTGGTTGTTTAATTTGTTTTTTTCTAAATTGTATGTGGAACTTATATTAACCTTTAACGTACGGACTGTGTTTGTAATTTTGTAAAACATCAAACTAATCATAAGAGTCTTGCAAATAAATTCTTTTATCTTATTTACTAATAGATATAAAATTCTGAAAAAAATACAGTTAATTTATGAAATACGTACCAATTTTTTGAATATAAAATTTTGAAAATAACTTTACTATTGTCTTCGCTGTGGCTAGCGAAAAATTTCGCACAGTAATATAAAGTACTTGGTGTACATTTTTTACTCTGAAGGGCTTAAAATTCAGTTTATCAAAAAATTTTGTAGAATATATTTTGTAAAGAAGAATTTTCTTTAAAAATGGGTAATTTTCAATTCATTTTCCGAAAAATTTGTAAAGAGTTACAAATTTTTTAAATAGTACATGTTTTTACAAAAATGTCCTTCAAATTTATCATAACGATCTTGCGAATAAACTCTTTTATCTTATTTACTTAGGGCTGTTCTTATGGGCAAAGCTGAATAGAACATTGCTTACTGTATAAATACATGTTTTGATAAACATTTTAAGAGGTCTGGAACGCAAATGGCAGAGCTTTTACTAAGCCAATGCAATACTAACAAAAATCATTCATTTTTGTCTAAAATCGTTCGTAAACCTGTTAAATGAGACCTTCTGCCTTTTCAAGGGCAAACTACCAACGTATTCATACTTCACACACACACACACACACACAAGACACACGTGTATTTTAATTTGTGTGGGTGTTACAACCATTCCCCTTCTACGACAAAAAACTGGATTTTCTTACATGCTACCAACATTTTAAACTGAAATACAAAATTTCCCTTTCATGATATTTTATTTCTGATTGCACTGTTACACACATTAGAAAATTCCCTGCAAGAAAACTATACTATTTCCTGTGGTTAAGTTGACAATTAGTACGGAGCGTCTCTTTTAAAACTCTCTGAACACATCTGTTGTTAAAAGCCACTGAAACAGCATCCCGTGTTTTAAAGGTTAACATATTATATGTGTAAATATTTTTGTGGTCCATTGTTTATGATTTGGCTTTACTGATGTTGTGAGTGAAGAGATAAAAATAGAGGTTAATTAATTTTCATTTATCTCTATAATGCTGGATGAATATTATAATTATAATTTTGGACAGCTCGCCCTTATTTGAAGTTCAGCCATATGCCACTGATAATAACTAAGTATTTTTGTGGTAAATTTGCACAAAAATTAATTTTGTTTCCTTGTTAAATTTTCAGTCAAAGAGAAATTAAGTGAAGATGCAGATAGTGAAATAGCAACAACATCATTAAGGGTTTCCTTAATATGTCCACTAGGAAAAATGAGAATGAGTACACCATGTCGAGCTTCTACGTGTTCTCATTTACAATGCTTCGATGCATCTCTCTTCCTCCAGATGAATGAACGAAAACCCACTTGGCTTTGTCCTGTGTGTGATAAACCTAGCCTATTTGATAAACTTGTAATAGATGGGTAAGTTTTTCATTATTTTTTCAGCCTGTTGTATACATTTTTTTTATTTTGTTAAACATCATGTGTATTATTTAGAATTATACGTAGAAAAAAACACCAAATATGTACTAGATGACTCTCATCTGGTTAAATAATCTGGTGTGAAACACTCACACGACTTTCTCTCTTGCTAATGTAAAATAACTTTAAAATTTTCCTATATTTTATCATTAGTAAAGAAATTTATAATCTAATTTTAATCATAAGTGAATGACAAAATGAAAATGAACCGTTGTAGAACTTTCAAATACAGAAAATTACTTATTGCCGCTTAACTAGGCTCCGTAGAAGAAAATACTTGAATTTAAAAATTGTAGATTTTTTATTTGCTGAACTTTGATTACATACACTTTTGTCCTGAAATGCATACTAAGACCCCAATATTAAGAAATCCCATTTTTTTACCGATTTTGTTAGGCAAAATACAAAAAAATCACTAATTGATGCTTAACTAAGCGTTATGTAAAAAAATTTTTGAATAAAATTTGTATGTTTTTTAATTTCCAACTACTTTAATTTTGTACACTTTTGCTCTAGTATGCATATTAAGGCCACAATCTTAAAAAAACATTTTTTTTAACTATGAGAGCACAACGTCCTCAAGAATTACAGCAGACATGGCACTTACCCTGTCTTGTAGAGCATAAAGTTTAGTGGATGAGGCGATTTAAAAGAAAAACAAAGCATAGGAGCCGTTTTTGAGAAAATTGCAGAAATGTGAAACAGCACACATACTACTATTTCCAGTTGACTGATTTTGATTAATATGTTCAAGTCAGATCCCCTAGTGGTACCTAAAGTAAGTTCCATGTTCTGGTGTTATTTTATATAGTCTGATGATGATAGATCCACCGATACATGTAAGAATGGAAATCACAAATTTTTTAAAATAAAAATCATGAATAAATGAAATTTAAGGCAGCACAGCTACAAAAGGTTGGTAAAGAAATTTAAAATATACATTATATATGTTGTGTATGAACTAACAGCCATCTGTATATTGTATCATAAGCAGTAAATTGATTGCTAAGTATGTTGCAATATCATGGAGGTTCAAAAGGTTTTGTTACGTGCAATGAGATCACTTATAAAGTATTTGCATGAATGTAAAAAATAATCATGAATATCAACTGGACAATAAAATGGCAGAATTAAAGAAGGTTCAAAAGTAGGAATTAGTACAATCCACTGTTGTTAAGGAGCAACAGCTGGTGACATCAGAACGCAAAGCACACTGTTACTGCAAAAGATTAATGAGAGTTGATTATAAATCTCATTGGTTTTCTTGGTATCAAAATGTCTGCAATTTTAAACTAGTAAATTTTTTATGTTAGGCAATTTTACCAAAAAAGAGAAAATCTGGTAATTTTTGTTTTATTTAATTTGTATGTGCAAGATTAAAATTGAAAAATTGGTTTCTCAGGTATTTCCAGGAGGTTTTACAAAGCTCTCGTCTTCCTTATGATGTTACTGAGGTTCAACTTCATCAGGATGGATCGTGGTCAACGTTTAACATTAAAAAAGATACTACTCGTGTTCTGTCACCCACACCATCAAAAGTATGTTAAAAATCTTATGGTTTTTTTTTATGAATGAGCTTTTATTTTTAATTCAGAATGCTTTTTATGTACCTTAAGCGTGTTAAATTTTCTTTATGGGTGTTTTGTTTACGTAGCAATAGTTTGTTGTGAAAGGGTTTCTGTGTGATGGTACATTGCTGTCTAATTTTATATTGGGAATATCGCCCGTTATACCTGCGTTTCATAAAATAAGTTAATTTCCTCAATAAGATCTGTTTTGATATTCCTAAACCATTCATTCATGAACGAAAACAATGAATCGTAATTAAATGTTCTTAAATTGTCAGTAAAATTCTGACCACTTTAATCAAGTCATGTTTAGTTAACCAGAATTTTTCTTTTTTCAACCAATACTCTTCCATCCTGTCTGATCTTTCTTTCATTGTCTGAAAATACATTTTTTGTTTGTTATTTCTTTGTTTAAATTCCCTAAGTTTGTTTTGTTTTTTAGGTATCATAATATAATATATTATGATGTATAGTGATTTAATGTCTTTAATTTGTCAGGATCAAGTGCTTACTAGAAGTAAGTAAGTAGTATGGGATATTGAATATCCCATAGATTCTCTTTATGACCTTTCTTTTGCTAATCTAAAGTAAAAATTATTTTAATATACTAAAGTTAGATAATTTTTTTTCTTACGTCAATTCATTTTTAATCCATCTTAAGCTAGTTCAACCATTAATATATAAAAATAGTTTTATAGTATACTTTTTGTTGTATAAGATAACACACCAGTTATCCATATCTAATAATATTTTTGTAATCTTTTTTGGCTTCTATTGTCTGTAAAAGTAATGTAAATTCATGTTACAAAACTTCGTTTAATAAAACTATGGAATTCGTTCGCATTTTTTTTGTTGAAAGAAGTGAATGTGTTACGTGAAGTCTTGTGTGCAGAAAAATAAAATTACTTTAAATTGTTTTGATTTCATATTCTCTCTCATGAGTTCTAGAAACATAAGAAAAAGTTCCTGTTAATTTTGCTTATCCCATCTGAAGATGACAAAAGCCCATCAAGGGTAACCTAGCTTTTATTTTAATGGATTATGAAATTTTGGTTATTCCTTTAATGGTTAATTTATATTGAGTAATTAATTTTTGATGGGCCATTTACTTGTTTTTCAGCCTAAGAAGCTCCTTGTGCCTACAGTGGTGGAGACAATTAAAGTTGATGCAGATGACCCCAATGATTCAGGTGCTTGTTTTTTTTTAATCTCTTTATGTAGATCTTGTGTTTAGAATACTGATTTAAATTATTTTTTGCAGTTGCAGATTGCAAGTATAAACTACAAAAATAACTTTAATTGCACAATTTTTTTTTTTAGAAAATTACCTGAAAATTTTTATCAAACAAAAATTTAATAAGATTTTTTTCTTGCTTATAATTTGTTGTTAAAGTGAAGTTGAGTTGCTGAAATGATTTGACTGTGTGTTGATTTGTAAAGAGAGCTTGACTGTTAGATATGGGGGCAAAGTAATACAACTGATGTTTAACTGGTTCAAAAAGTACTTTACTTTTGACTTAAAAAAAAATTGTTCCTTGTAACTTTTATATGTTAGTTTTGAAGCAACTGTTCAAATGTGTAATTGGGCCGTGTCAGGTGTTAAAAACTACTACTGTTGCTAATTTCATTATGTATCTGTAGGAATACTAGCTCTTGCTGGATATCAGAATGTCATCAATACGTAGGGTGGAACCCTACTTGTTTGTAGTGACAATACTAATGTACAGGCCTGATTGTAACTAATTTCCTGTTAAATCTTATTTAGATTTTTTTATTTTAATGAGTTTGTCTCCAACAAACTTTTTAGTATCAATTTAAATTTGTAAACCAATCTTTCCATGTTTCATGTCTCATGAAACATGTTTCATGTTTCATGTCAGAGTTAAAGGTTTTGTCTAGTGTCTGTGTATTTTTTATGTTCATGGTTGTCTGGAATAATTTTTGTGATCCTCTAATTCACTTTGTAGGATTTTACAAGAGATTGCATTTTGTGACTTTATATTTGAAGAACTGAATGGATGAAGGTGTTATGCATAATTTTTTCAAAAATGAGTAGGTCTTACATGCATATTTAGGTGCAGATGACATAGAATGCTCCATCCCTACAGTTTAAGGAAATACTAATGCTTAGAGGGGCTTTGTTATGCTTAATGTTATGCTTTTTAGTGAACATAGGTGTCGAAGACACCATCTCTTCTGTCAGATCCTTCAGAATTCAGATATTGTCTTTTTAAAATAGCAGTTAACTGTGGTATAAGTACCCTTACTTCAATTCTCTGAGGATACAGTATGCAACATAGGTTTGTTGTGGATGCAGTTTTCATTCAGGAGTTATAAGAATTGTGATCATCATCATTACCACAACCATAACCATCATCACAAGGCTATCTGCTCTTAGGCAGGTCCCTTACACCATGGTCTCCATGTTATTGCTTCATCCGCTAACGTCTTAATTTTTTGGTAGCTGATAACCTTTAAATTGTTTATAAGAAAGCTTATCGATCATTCCATTTTATTCATCATGGCACTACAAATATTTTGCTAAAACTTGAACAATTACAAAACAGAAATGACTATTGTATAATTATGAGGAGGTAACATGAGCTTTATTCAGAAGCACAAACTGGAAAGTTTAGTTACACTACAGTATTCTATGAAAAGAAAGTGTCAAACAATAGGGAGACAAACATCAGTTTATTAATTTTTTTAAAATATACGATCAAATGGTTAATTATGAAATAAACTATGTTTCTAAATTCAGGTATAAGCGTACTTTTGCACACTTATGAATTTTATAAACGGCTTGTTTCATTTTTTTCTGTCAATTTTTAATTATTGTTTTGTTCATTACTTTGTAAGTAAAGATCGTTCGGTATAAAACTCCCATTGGAAATAAACAAGTTTTCTTTGTATACTTCTGCTTAATCTGTCACCTGGCCCTCCTGATTATGACAGATAATTGGGGTTTTGCTACAACAAAAATAAAGAAATCAGACAATTCACATAAAATCAAAGCCTTAGAACTTTGATTGGACTTTTCCCAAAACTATATTTTTGTTACGTAGCACTATCATCCACCGAGCTCTTCAATTGTTTCATGTACTTAAATATTTTAAATTTATACAAATTGATAGGGAAAACTGAAATTGATCTTATATTAAATAATGTCTATCCTGTTGTTGATTTTATTTTATTACAGATGATGTAATTGCGGAAGGTATGCCATCAAGTACAGCAGCTGGATCAGGACCTGCTCTTTCAATTACTCCATCCACGACAACTGCCACACCATTGAGCAGCGGGAGCAGTTGTGCTAGTACCAGTGCAGTCAACAAGGAACCTCCAAAGAGAAAAGCTATAATCATTGACTTAACGTTAGACTCAGATGATGATGATGATGATAGTAATAGTGAGCCACCGCCAGCTAAACGGTGCAACACCAACTCCAGCAGTAGTACTAGTGGAAATAGCACTGGTAGTGGTAGTACTGGGACTTCAGGGGTTATTGCGGCAGGTGTTCCAGCAAAGACTGATTCTGCAAACAATAGTACTGCTTCATTTTCAGCTAGCAACAGATTGTTCAGTACAGGTTTGTATTCGTTTTATTTCAATTCTTCACATTTTAGAAAATAAACTTACTGATTATGTGGACATGTCAGCTCAGAATATTCCTGTTGCTTGAGTGATTGAGCGAATGTGGGAAATTTTAATGAATATAAACCACTTGCATCAGCTAGGAAGGGCCTAACCGTAATTCAAAAGTTATAATTTTATTACGGTTAGGCCCTGATGTTTAATTATCACAAAATTCTAAAATTATCAAATTCATAAAATGTTAATGAACTTAATGATAAAAATATAAGTTATGGTTTAGTAGCCAAACCTTTTCACTTTATTACTAATACGCTATGAAAAACTTAAGTTTTAATATTTATCTTCGAATACATTTATTCTGTAGAGAGACTTTTGTTTTATGTTTGTTGCCATTTTAGCTTTTTCTGGAAGTTCTGTTTCTAAATTAAAATTTTTTTTATTTTTTTTAGCGGGTATGACAGTTGTAATAGATGAAAGGAACTTTGAGTCCAGATTTCTTCTGAAATAAGTTTTTTACTATTAAGAAAACAAGTACTATTTTGATTTTTTTTTATTATGTTTAAAACATTCTGTCCCCTGGGCTTTCATCCTATGAAATAAGTGACCCTCCTTAGACGACACCTATCAGATCCTCATCACCCACTGGGTTGTTCTAGTGGTAAAGTTTTCACTACAAGTCAGTTAGGTTTGATGGTTGGTTTCAATTAACTATACTCTCTCAGGAATGGTTGGCCTGAGTTTTTTGCTAAACTATACCTCTTTTACTTGTCATACATATTCATCCTCATCTTATTGGGTCTTGGGGTTGCTTATTGTTCTTAAAATTGAATAGATGCATCATACACAAGTTAAGGGAACAAAAAAAATCCTAATCTCCAGGGCCAGGTGAATCAAATTTCAAAATATTTTATGTAATTTCTTCATCAAGAAACTGTTGGTAACCAGTAAATTCTTCAAATAATTTCTCCATTATCATGAAAGACCTTCCAAACATAATTTTACTTGAATATTTTTGAAAAGGTTAAATTATTACATTTTTGTTCTCTCAAGACTCTCATTACTTATAGTTAGTGGATATGTCTTAACCTTTAAAACACGGGATGCTGTTTCAGTGGCTTTTAACAACAGATGTGTTCAGAGAGTTTTAAAAGAGACGCTCCGTACTAATTGTCAACTTAACCACAGGAAATAGTATAGTTTTCTTGCAGGGAATTTTCTAATGTGTGTAACAGTGCAATCAGAAATAAAATATCATGAAAGGGAAATTTTGTATTTCAGTTTAAAATGTTGGTAGCATGTAAGAAAATCCAGTTTTTTGTCGTAGAAGGGGAATGCTTGTAACACCCACACAAATTAAAATACACGTGTGTCTTGTGTGTGTGTGTGAAGTATGAATGTTTATACGTTGGTAGTTTGCCCTTGAAAAGGCAGAAGGTCTCATTTAACAGGTTTACGAACGATTTTAGGCAAAAATGAATGATTTTTGTTAGTATTGCATTAGCTTAGTAAAAGCTCTGCCATTTGCGTTCCAGACCTCTTACAATGTTTATCAAAACATGTATTTATACAGTAAGCAATGTTCTATTCAGCTTTGCCCATAAGAACAGCCCTAAGTAAATAAGATAAAAGAGTTTATTCGCAAGATCGTTATGAAAAATTTGAAGGACATTTTTGTAAAAACATGTACTATTTAAAAAATTTGTAACTCTTTACAAATATTTCGGAAAATGAATTGAAAATTACCCATTTTTAAAGAAAATTCTTCTTTACAAAATATATTCTATAAAATTTTTTGATAAACTGAATTTTAAGCCCTTCAGAGTAAAAAATGTACACCAAGTACTTTATATTACCGTGCGAAATTTTTCGCTAGCCACAGCGAAGACAATAGTAAAGTTATTTTCAAAATTTTATATTCAAAAAATTGGTACGTTTTTTAATAAATTAACTGTATTTTTTTCAGAATTTTATATCTATTAGTAAATAAGATAAAAGAATTTATTTGCAAGACTCTTATGATTAGTTTGATGTTTTACAAAATTACAAACACAGTCCGTACGTTAAAGGTTAAAATATTTTGGTACTATGGTAAAAATGTGTTAAATAGTGTTGTATACTGCTCACCTGTTTCGTGTAAAAATTAATCAAAGTGAGTGACTGCTGTCATGTCTGATCATTGCGTGGTCACACAATAATTTAATTTTTCGTTTACTTCATAGTTATTTTAAGGAGGTTTGGTTAGAAAAAACTGAACTGGTAATGCTATAACAAGCAAACTACTTTGATAAGTTTGATGGTCAAGTGACCCTATTTATGTTTCATCTTCCTCAGTCTATTCATTGGATTGTTTAGTGATTTATGTTTTGATATTGCTTTGGAAAATACTACTAGACTCTCACTGCTTAACAGACTCATATCTTGTTCCTTCCAGAGCTGTCTTGATTTAAGGAAACTAATAAATCATAGGGGTAAAACATGTGGTCCAAGACAGATATGTTTGTGTTCGACCAAAACCGTTGTAATGGAGAAAGCAGATGAAGGATCTATGAAGTTTACCGTAAATTGGGCCGTGTTCTCCATACTCACTCACACAGAGTAGTCAGGGTGCTAATGTAGTAATGTTGATTTACTCTTGTCCCATGGGAACTCAAAGTATAACCAATCTTTTTAGCTTCGGTTTTTGGTGAAGATGTACTACCTGACTATGAGTCATTATTGATGTCTTCACTGCCATTTATTTAATCATTCGAACCACTCAGGCACTTGTGTAAGGAATAATTATCTCCATACACTTGTTGCAACTTTAAAAATGTTTCAGTTGCATATTTACGAAGTTTAAAAATAAATTTTATATTAATATGTTCTTTGAGAATATTCAATATTTTTTCGATGTAGGTGCAAAACATTACCACTCACATTCAACGCTATGGGCGAACTGAGCAAGAGACAAAGAAACTCAAGTAGCAGGTGAAGGGGGTTTTGTGATTGACCTCGCGACCTTCAATTTTTTTTGTATTTGTGTGCTTACTGCAACAATACCAGTCTGATTTTTTTTCTAGCAAAACCTCACAATATATTGTGTAGTTTAAAATCATTGAAATTTTTCAGAATATTGTACAATAGTTTTATTAATTTTCACAAAAAACCAACTTGCCTCTCATCAATTGATTATATTTCTTGTCTTAAGACTTTTTTAAATTGAATTTTATAAATTAAAAAGATAAATTTGATGTCAGGGAAACTGCAACGATATCATGTTAGTCAGGAGCTGATTGACCTCTAATTTTATGGATAGTACTGCAGATATGTATACATGTGGAAATTTTTTTGTGTTTGTTAGATAATAAATTTAACCTCAGATAGACATCTCCAAATTTGCAAGTTTTGTGAAATGTTTAATGGACATTATTTGATTTTAGATTCTAATAGTAATCTGTCAGCCACTGGTAGAAGTTCGGTGACAAGTAGTGGGTACACAAGTCCGAACATAATAACGCTGGACAGCCCATCACCACCACCTGTCAGCTGTGCTCCATCGCCAGTAATTGCCTCTAACAACAGTACAACTCCAGTCATAAGTAACGCTGGCACACCTCCCGCCACAACTGTACAACAACAGCAACAACCACCTCAACAATTTCACAACAGTATGCCCCAACTTTCATCTTTGCCAACATTTTATGATCTTGAAGCGGATTCAAATGGCAGTAATTCTTTGTTTCAGCCTAGATATTGAATCGACTAATCTATATAGTTCCAGTTGAATTTAGAATTAAGAGGTAAGTAATTATTTCATTCAAAATAACTATATTTTTTATTATAGAAATAATTTATTTAGGCTAGTAGAAGATGGCTTTAATACTCTAGCCTTCCTCACCTCGCTTATCTCATCAGTTGACAAATTTTTCCACTGTTTCTGTTACTACTGTTGTCTAAAGGTATTGGTTAGGAGGGGCGGATAAGCAGGTGGTATAGGCATGAAGATTTAGATAAATACATTTTATCTTGTAAAGTAATAATATTTCCAGTTCCTGGCAATTTTGTGGCTCTTATTTGTTTAAAAATATTTTCAAATTTATTGAAATAAATATTTTATAAAAAAAATTATTTGAAGTTATAAATATTCTTGTGTAATTAATTAGGCTACTCTGTAATGTGTGTTTATTAATTCTATTTATGTTCTGCACGTATGGACATGTATCTTGCATCGTGTTCTTAATTAAACTTTTGATTATGTAACATAATAACGGCATTAAAAGAAAAAGATATGTTGTACGAGTTGTAAATATTTCAGTTTAACTCGTAAATCAGAGTCACCTACCTATTCAAAAAAATTTCTTGCACAATTGAAGGGGTCGGGAGAAGAAAGTGCTAACCCACAAAATTTCTCGCGTGATTTTTCTAAAATATTCTGTAAAAATAAAATGTTGAGCACGTTTTAAACAGTAAGCCATATTTATGATCTTACGAACCCAGATTAACAGAAAAAAATAATTGTTTAACAAAAAATTCAAAAACATGATTATTAGTAGATTTCAGAAAACTTTCAAAATTGCATTGCATAAAATTATGTTGATGTGGGTTAGCACTGTTATCTCCCGACCCCTTCAATTTAATTACTACTTTTTATTATTCTTTAATTAATTGAACAACAATTTTGTTTTGTTTCAGATATAACTGACTGATTGGTGTGAGTATTGAAATGAAAAATAATAAATATCGTGTCCCTAAAGAAAACATGTATTTATTATAACTAATGTGTGTGGTTATGTGTGAGTGAATTAGCGATTATTTTTAAACTGATAATAATATCTTATGTAAATAATGTTATGTTGCAGTGATTAGAATCTATGTATAAATCAGTTTCCTTGTGGCTGACTAAATGGTTACATTTTTTTAAAAATTTTGGTGTGCTGTAAATAAATTATGACGCAAAGTTAAATATGTTAAATTTTATATTATAAAAATGTATTGGCAGATGTTCAAAAAAGTTAATGAACTTTGCAAAAATTGTGTTAATGTAATTGGAAAAAACAATTCAAAATATCTGATAAGGATAAGAACAAATTTTTGTTACTGTGTTTAAATGATGCAATCTTGTTGTGCTGAGTTTAGTCTTAATTATTTTATTGAAAATTTACATTTAATGTTGAAGATAATTTAGTTTTTATATTGTTAATATTTCAAACTTGTGAACTTTTTTTAGATTTTTGTTTATAGAATTGAAATTTATAAGTATAAGTTACAATATCATATGTTATTAGCCGTTATAACATCTTTTGTCTGCATTCACATAAAGTTGTATTAAAATGTAGGTAAAACAAAAACTTATGGTTCTTTTTTTTTGTTTTTGGTAGAAAGCTAGCCAGGATTTATTTTTTGCCTACAGGATTTACCTACCACAGATAACTGATGTTATAGACCCGTTGTTTTATGAGTTACGTAGAAATACGAAACACTTTGAAATAATGTCAAAACTAGTGTAAAGATGGTTTTGAAAAAAGAGAATTTGTTTTACGGAACATTTAACATTAAAAAATTCTAATATTGTACTTAATTTAAGATTGAGAAATGAAAACAAATTATTTCATGTTTATTGATACAACTTTATTTATTTATTTAATGTTACTTTTAGCATTGTGTTTTATGTTTTAACACTATTACACTACAAAATTATTTGTGAAAATTTGGTAGCCTAGTCGGACTTCAAATAATTCCAGTTATAAAAAATTTCAGATGAAGAAACTGGTACATGGTTTTTTTCTGGTAGGAACTTTACGTGTTAGTAAAATTAAAAATTTGTGCCAGGCATAACATAAAAAAAGTTTTACACCAGATACTTTGATAAAAATAATTGATATATTTTTTTAATATTATGTTCTCCATGTTTAATCTTTTGTACAACTACCAATGTTTAAATAATGCCAAGCTAAAATCCCGCTATTTTACCAGGAAGGTTAGAAAAACTGTTAAAAATTTCAGAATTGATACAAGAGAAAGCTATTAGTATCATTTTTGCCTTAAATTCTGCTCTTTCTGCTCATATAAAGAGTAACGGAAAAAAGTTTTAATATTTTCAAAAAATTTGAAGTTAAAAAACATTTGAACTATAAATCAAAAAATTTCATTTTCAAAAGTGTTGGGAGAAGTCTTAATATTTTTTGATTTTTTTTTCATTTATATCAAAATAAAGGGATTTCTTTTCTTTCCAAACTGTAAAATTTTGATAAATAAACATTTATTTTTACACAAAATATTACATTTATTTCATGCTTATGTGCCATGAAAAAATTAAATTATTTTGTACTTTACATGCATTCAATGACATACAGATAAATTACTTACTTTTATTTGAAATAATAGTAGATGATTCATGTGGAAGCAAGTAGTGAGATCTTGGTACTTAAAAAGAGAGCTATAAAGTGATATTTTTAGGTAGTTATAATGCAGGCCTTATTTCACTAACACACAAACACACACAGATTTACTAATTACAAATAACAGTATCCATTACCAGTAATAATAAAAGTAATTAAATAACAATAATTATCCTTACAGTACAACAAAACAAACCGTAACAAAATCGTACGATAACCACACTGACCAAAACAAACATTGCAGTTGATGTACTCGAAACGATCAATTTTTGTAAGTATCGAACCAGTCTATATACTTGGGTGATACTCAGTACATCGTTAAATAGATGCATAGACTACTATCCTTTAAAATATGAACGCAACCTTTTAAAAAGTATTCAAAATACGACACGATATATGAAGTGCCAATGTCGTCGGCTCTTGGCAGTCTTTCGTAAAAATTCAAATTGGCCTTATGGTGTTCAAATTGTTAAAGAAAATAATATTGCAATTTACAATAACATATTTTTATCGAAAAAATGTTTTGATTGCCATTCTTTGACAGGTAAATGTTCCCAAACAATAAAATTTTAGTCATTATTCTTTGTTAGACTGTTTTGGTTTTTTTTAAGAACAGTCATTTAATTCTGATACTGGCCTCATTATTCTCTTCACGTATCTCTTAAATATTCAAATTTTATTAGCTCATTTGATAAGAGTGTCAGGTTTAAATCGTAATTACCCCTTGATCATGAGTTGTAATTTAGGTGTATTAACTGGAGAAACATCAGTCTTATGGCTTTTCTTGTATACAAATTTTGAACTACGATCTTTTAATAGACTGAAGAGAATAATGGGTGAAGGTGCTATATAAAAGAAAAATTTTGGTGTACAGTTTCGAGAAATTTTGATAATGCTATTAAAAAATTCTTTACTTTTCAGTGTAATTTTTTATGACTTTAACAACTTCACTAAAAACATGAAATGTATTCACATATTTTATTTTGTGAAAATGAATGAACAGTGTTTCAATAAGTATAAGACTAGAGCTTTTCAAAAGAGAATGAAAAAGAAAATATTTCAAAATTCTTGTTCTACTAATAAGATATCATCTTGTATTTTGGTGAAAGGTGTTAAATGATTCTAACACGTTTATTCACTTCATGTACCATTATTTCCTTATACCGTTAAGATAAAATATAGCATTCTATGTTATCTCCAAAACTAGGTATACGCATAACTCGTTATTCAATTTCAAAAATTCAGTTGAAATTTTTTTCATAGCTCCCTCATTCACTGAGCTCTTCAATTAATATAGAAGTAATTTTGAATGTCATTGTTTAGGTCATCCACTGAAAGGCTGGTTTGAATCTAGAAGCTTTACTAAGTACAATGTGGAGCTCGGTGGTTTACCATTGGCTTTCTCACAGAGTGCAAAAGTGTTCTCATCAGCAAGCCAGGCTTTCCGAAAAGCATTACTTTCCACCTTGCAAATGACACCTTCACTTCATTCACCACAGGATCTGGCTGTAAATGGAATTCATTACTCTCTGATACCTGTTTTTTACTTCTACCTCTTCTATTCTTAAATGCTTCAGTTATACAATTGGCTGACCGTGAGATAAACAGAAGTATTTTTTTGTAGCCCTGGAATCAGCAGATTGAGGCAAATAATTTAACACTCCACCTGCCTGTTACGGCCAATAATTTGGAATGTGAAGGTTTTAAAATGTGTGTTATAGGGAAATCTAATTCCATTCAAAATTAAGAAAATTAGCGTTTCTAGCTGGCCTGTGTGGAGAAATTTGCACAATGAAATCTGAATAACATCATGAGCCCTACAACAGATTTTTGCTGTAATAATCTTAACCAGTTTGTACTATCTGATCTATTCCAAACTGTTCACAAACTTTTTTTTCAGTCAATCATAACTTTAAAAAACTAAACCTAAAGTCAACTAAAAATGTTAAATATTCCATGGTTGCCACCACAATGGTCATTAGTTGTGAGTCAGTAGTTGTCAGTAGTTGGTAGTCTCTTAAGAGAGCTGAAAATACTAAGCCTCTTGCAAAGTAAAAATGGTTGTGAATATTTGTGTTCACTTGATAAAGGTGGTTGTTAATAGAAATGTAATGGCAATTAGACTAGATATAGGCTGCCTAGCGGAGCGAGGAACAGGTTGCGTAGCAAATCTAACTTTGTGTACATTGGCACCAGAGTAATATTATCATCAAATCTATAATTCAAATATTTAAATTTGTTTTTTTTTTCAAAAATTTAATAAACAAAAATAATTCTTACTATTTACTTGTGAAAATTTTGTTATAGTTTTTACCAGTTATCATTTTTAAATTTCTTATAGAATCCTGAAAGCGTGCTGTTTAAAACCATGTGAAAATTATTTAAATTCATTCAGTAGAGCTCTATATTTAAGGGTAAGCAGAATTGCCATTTAATATAAATTGTACAACACTGCCATTTAAATGTATGATAGTTGTTCAAATGATGGAGTAATTTTAACTATTGTATAATTTAAACAAACTATTACTATGATATACCTTTGATAAGTTTAGCAGTGTTTTAGATATTTTATTAAAAAATTTAGATGGTTAACTGGGCTGCTATTTCACGCTGCATTAAATCTAGTTTAATTTATTACTTTTCAGTATAAGCACTTTCACTGCTGAATAGTTAAACAAAATTTTACCCCACACTTGAGAGAAAAACAACCAGTTAAGTAAGTAACCTTTTTACATACATGGTGCAAAGAAACTACCTGCACACAACTGTCACGTGTTCACCAATGAAAGTGTTTGTGAATTACTCAGGTATGTTAGTGTGTTGTCATTTTTAAAGGATTTATAATAAGTTGCTTACAAAAGTTACAAAATGTTTTCAATGCTAACATAAAACACACAACAATACATACCAGGGATATCTCTAAAATAAAGACCGTTCCATTGTTAAAAAATGTTAACAAACGTAGTTTCGCAGTAGGCTCTGCTTGAATAGTTGTTCCACATTTATCATGAAATCAATCAACAGTGTATCAAAATTGATCCCAAAAGACTATGGCCATCAGTCTGCATCCAAATGGCTGTGAGACATTAGTTCACCTCGGTGACTGAGCATGACGCCAATCACTTCAGTGGTGTTTTCTTTCTGGCGTGTAATACGAAATTCATGTTTCATTGCCAGTAACTATTGAATTAAGGAATTAAAAGACACAGGTTTGCCAACATCAAGGAAAGAAATTTCCCGCGATCTTTACTTTAGAGATAACTCTTGTATAAACAAATAAAAATACAATAAACTTGCCAAAAAAAGTGAAACGCATGTACAAAATTTTTAAATAAAACTATCTGAACATTAATCTGTGTAGTGTAAAATGATTGTAGTTATACTAAAAAATTATTTTTATTTTTAAACAAGAATCATAGGTATGTTTGAGTAAATCACATTAAAGTAGTGTTTTGAATATATTATTTATTCATTTAAATATTAGTTAATTGCAAATTCAACGTAGACATTATCATTAGGTAGTTTTGAACAGCCTTTGTAAAAAAGATTTGAAAATTAAATTTAGCTTGTAAAAATTATTGAAGAACACAAAATGGAAAGTAGAATTTTATATTTGTTTTCAATAATTACGAGTAGATTTGCTTTACTTTTTTGAACGTATAAAAATTTAAAGTTATTGTTTTAAAGTTCAAATTCATTTTAACCCATTAACGCCGAAATTTTTTTTTTCACCCGATCTTTTTAATTTTTGTGTATATGACAATACACATATAGGATATATTATCTGTGAAATATTATTAAATTAACTGGAGCCAAACGTGAGATATGGAGTGTGATCATATGGACACGCTAGGCGCTTGTGGGGTCGGAAAATTGATACTTTTAGATTA
The DNA here is from genome assembly GCA_035578175.1 of Catonia carolina. Taxonomy (NCBI): domain Eukaryota; kingdom Metazoa; phylum Arthropoda; class Insecta; order Hemiptera; family Achilidae; genus Catonia; species Catonia carolina. The sequence goes on from JAQMRL010000001.1 coordinate 356,513,256, forward strand.
TAGTATCGCATTAGGTTCTGTGTAAAATAAACCTCAAAATAACAATTTTAAATGTATTTTTTTGTACAAATGCGTTACTTACTTATAATACAATACATATTAGTAGTCTATTTATAAAACTTTTTTTTATAAAATAATAATTAGGTATAATTTTATAACAAATAGTCTGTTTATCCTATAACAAACAGGTTAGAAGAAACAAATGTTTAAATTTGTTGAAAAACATATACGTGTATAAAACTACTATAAACAAATAAAAAAATGTAAGAAATACGTAATATAAAGTATCAAATAAAAGTGCAAAATATTTATAAAAATATAAAAATAACATAAACACAGGTGAATATTGCAAAATTGTTTATAAAACGATTAGTGTAAGAATTATAAAATATTAAAAAGTTCCGTAGTTACATGACTAACTTATCTACTGTGAAATAAAATAAAACTATTTACACATAATCCGACATTACATTTAACGCACTCCGTTCTTACAGTACTTGTACAGGACCCAGCACAGCGACGTCTATTGCATGGTTTTACGAGATGCCCAAGCTCATCTAATCTTATGTCATCACTTACCCTACAGTTCATTTTACTGAATTTTGATGGACGTCCTGGCCCCATTGGTAACTGTCTGTACTTTGTTAAATATGTGATGACTATTTCCCGTAGCTCTTGGTGGTAAACCTTCATCACTCCAATTCAAAACTTCTCGTTTAATTTTTTTTCTTGGATTTGCTAGACATACTCGTATTTTATTGCTTTAATTATTAGGCACGGCATTATCGTTATCATTTACAGACTTATCTATATTCTGAGCAGAATCAGTCACTACTACTTCCACATTACTTGCTAACTGCCTACCAGTCAAGTTATCTAAATATCCGCCGCCATCTTCGTCACCAGAATCCTCATCAGTGTCAACATTGATTGAAGGTGGTTCAATGAAAATACTGTCAACATGCCCAATATCATCGGATTCAAGCAAATCAACCGCTTCTTGCAGAGTTAAGCCCCTAAAAGTTATAAAAGAACAGTAATTACTTCTTATGAACGGTATAAGGTATTTGACCCAGCAAGTGCCTAGCGTGTCCATATGATCACAGTGACATATAATGCGGAATAAATTCATTTACGAAGAAAATAATAAAGGCATATCATTATACAAAACAACAGTGGTATGTGTACATTACATATTACTGTATAACAGAAATATAAAGTCATCAATAAGGAAATAATAAATATTTTCGTCAGTCGGCAGTCGCTGAATGCCGCCGCATCATACTTGCTATGGAAATCGTTGTCCATTGTGCCTTGCTCAAATCAGCTAAAGACACGTTATGAAAGGGAAACATTCGCCAGGACACCTACACGTACATTAGCACCCGTACCAACATTAAAAACCGTAATGTTCGGCAAGAAAACTTATAGAAGATGAAAGCGTCCGCGCCCGTGATCATACGATCACGCACGGCGTTAATGGGTTAAGTATTATTTTTTTATAATTCTTGCTGTTACGATAAGATGTGTGTAATGTTTGTTTCATCGCTAGTTGTTCTGTAACTTGTAATTTGGTCGGTCAGTAAATTTCCAAAGCGTATTTGTATTTTTATGTGTAAGTCTAGCTACTTAAGTCTGAATTTTTTTGTAAATAAAATTGTATTCTTTTTTATTTTTTTGTTATTTATTCTTTCTTTCTATCCAGTCTTTTTATTTTATTCTGATCCTTTTAAATTTTTATCTTGTAAAACTTCTAGTGGTATACATTTGTTAAATGAAAATGTTTTTGGAATTAAAATTGGTTTATAATAAGGATGATTTATCACCAATATTGTTAAATATCGTTCTTGATTAAATAATAACAGAATTAAAAAGATTTGTGTACAATTTTTAGTGATGATTTATTTGGCACTATTTAGCTGAATCTGAGTTTGAAGCAATGAAACTAATAAAAGAAATCTCTGAAAAAACTGGTTTACAAATATCGTGTAAAAACAGAAGTTACAAAAATAATCAAAATAACAAATACGGAGAAATAGATTTCATAACCAACTTGAAATATCTGGTTGAAATTATTCGGAGAAACAATTTTTGCAAAAATGCAATGGAGGAAAGAACTGAAAAAAGTTTGAAAACTATTTTTTGTTACAAAATATATATTTAACTTAGAGACATTTTAATAAATACCAAACCAAAATATTCAACTGGTCTGGAACCTTGTTGTTCTCTAAGGGATCAAATCCCTATTCAAAGGAGGTGAAATCACAGTACATAGAATAAATGGTAGGTATTAACAAAGAGGTGTGCAGTAGATCACCGCGAATGTGATGTCACAGTGGCCCACTGCACTCCCTTCCCGTATTCATTATTAGATATTACAGTTTTGTTGAATCATAGTAGACGATTGTTTTTATAGTGTGTTTATTTTTGTGTTATTCTTAAATAGTAATACCTTGTTATTGCTGGTTGTAGTAACCTCAGAAGAAATGCAGGAAAATTAGGAATCTGGTTTCATGGGCTTCCATAAGATGAACATTTAAGAAAACAGTGGTAATGTGCTTGCAAAGGAGCTGATGACTGCATTTGTTCTTCTCATTTTGACAGAAATGATTATGATTGTGATTTTAGATCAGAGCTTCTTAATTTCGTAAACATAAAAATATACTTATCCGAACTTCAGTTCCATATTTAATTTGCATTATGTGGCAGATTGTAAGTCTGCGAATCAGCGCAGTGAATGGAATGAAAGAGCTGGTAAACTAGAAACCAAAAAATGTCCTTTTGAAAGAAAGCTGTAACATACATGAAACTTCGTTGAATGTAGATCAAAATATACCTTACTATGAGACATTTTATCCTGTGTTCCAATTGAAGAAATAGCGGTAGACATACTGAAAGAAAATGAATATTTTAAAATAAAAAATAAGAGTATTTTCAAATTTAGAAGTAGCTGAAGCAGAAATTTTTACTTTGAAAACCTATTTAAAGGCTTTCAAGGCAATGTCTTCAATGTGTTGAAAGTAATTTTCAACAGAAAATGTTCTAAATGGAATGGTTTTGCCCCCATAGATATCATATTTACCCTAAAATTATCATGAAATGTTGTTTTTGAGTCCAGTGTTCATAAATTAGTGTAATAATAATAATAATAATAATATTGATAATTACATTTATAAAATAGAGACCTTAATCTTAAACATTACTTTACTTCTAACTTTTGAAAAAAAAAAACTTTTTTATACTTATTTCTTGTACTGTGCCAGTTGTAATTTTAACTAAAAATTATCACTAATTCTTATTAATTAAATCAATAGTGATATAAACGAAAGTAACATCAGGAATTTTTGTGAGGTTGTAATGTAATTTAAAATGAATATTATAATTGCATTAATATTACTCTCTTTTGTGCCCCACGTTGGGCGCCAAAATGTAATGTAACTTTTTAGTATAATGAAATGAACAAAATGCAAATTTGAAATTGTAAACGAAAATAAATTGATTTTTAATGAAACGATTGAACATTAAAAAAATTGACTGACAAAATTAAATGTTACAAAAATTACTTCAATATCTTGAATTTAATTTATTAATGACACTTCTATTCTACAACTCTAAACATATACTAAACTATTAAATAACATGAAATGTTAAATTGAAATTTTAATTTTCTTGAATCTATTTATGAGCTCAAAATTATTAAATAATAATTAATAGTTACGATTCTTTTATAATTTCATGAAGTTTCAGCTATAATATGTGTCTCCTTCCATTGACCAGGATCGAATGGGGCACTTGACCATTGTTGCAAATGGTTTTGTAGATGTTTATAATCTTATTTAAATCTTTCTTCCTAATTTTTAAAATATTAAAGTCATTTTAATTAGTTCCTCAATTAATTGGATTCTTGTTGGTTTATTAATCTTCTTTACTTATTTTCTTATTTTAAAATTTTATTTAATTAAATAATAATTTCTTTTGTTTTTCTTGATTGAATTTCAACTATTTGGCTTTTGGAAGTAATTTCTTTTAATATTTGATTTTCTTCTCATAAATCTTCTTAATTTAGTATATTTTATTATTGTTTATTTTATTTATTTTTTTAAGATTGAAATTATTTAATTTTGATTATTTTAAGATTATTTTTAAAATTATTCTTTAAATTAACAACAATTGGTTACTTAATTTGAATCATCTATCAACGATGTAATAAAACAAAGACTGCTATTCTACAAGGTTCAGTAAACACTAATAGTATGCAGCTTCAATACTACTTACTATTTTATGGTATAGTCCCCATTACCTGGTCTGTTCTGTGGGCCATGCACGATGCAATGTCGATACAAGAGTGGTGGGGAGCATGTGCAAGATACCTACCGTTTATACTATGTACCATGAATGAAATAGGGAAATTTTTTTAAATAGAACGAATGTAGGATTAAAAAAGGATCGAAAACAGGGGATATCACTTCAAGTTAGTTTATGAAATTTACAGTAATATTGAAACCAATAGAAAAAGGATTCAATGCACAAAAGACAGTAAAGTTTAATGGTCACGTGAAGAGCTGACATGGGATTCTAAAAAAAAAACAATTCAAAAATGTTATTCTTGGGATAAAAGATTCTAATAGTTTTGATAGAGAAAACTTCAGAAAAAGAATTCATGAGTTGTGTGTATGGTTTTCAAATAAAAGAAAAGCCTGTACTCAGAAAACAGAAGGATGCAGTAAAAAGAAGATAAACAGTTTAAGAACCTTCAAATGTTGTCTAGGAGATACGGATAGTGTAGGTCTACGTAAATTCATTGTTGATGTTGGCCAGCCCTGTTGGTGTAGTAGTCAGTGCAACTGGCTGTTATGCTAGAGTTCCACCCTAGGTTCAATAAATCAGGTCACAGTAAATCATTCATTATAATCTATCACCCTTTATCTTCTGTATTAGCCTTTACTCTTTCTAGGGCATCGACAAAATATCTCTACAAATGTAAATCTTCCAAAAATCAAAGAGATTGTACTGTTTTTTATGAAACACATTTCACCTAACATGTCAGTTATTCTCACAGCTAGCAATTAATGTCGCATTGTCTAAGAGACAGAAGTGCAGAATTTATTTTGCTGCCTCAGGACAGCAAAAACACTAACATGTTTATAAAGGAATTAAATCTTAATATAATTAATCTTGAAAATTTTATAGATTAGGTGGGTGGACAAGATAAGTAATTTAGAGGTTCTTAGGCGAGTGGATGAAAAAAGAAGTATATGGAAGCATCTTACCAGAAGAAGGGATAGGCTAGTGGGACATAATCGTAAGATATCAAGGTATTGGTCTAACAATTATTGAGGGAGTGAATTGTAGGGGAGGCAAAGGTTAGAATATAAAAAGCAAATTACAAGAGATGTCAGGTGTTACAGGTATGTAGATATGAAACGACTTGCCCAAGATAGACAGCTTGGAGAACTGCATCAAACCAGTCGAGAGACTGATGACAAAAAAAAATCTTAAAAGCCATGAAGAAATATTAAAACTTTATTTCTATGGTGTTATGGCAAAAGTGGATATGTCCACTTTTTTCGAAATTGAGTTAAGTGCACCACTGTGTTGCCCATATTTGAATCTATATTGTGGCAAAACGAGGTATGTCTACGGCTATTAGCTGCAGAGATATGGCCAATGGAAAAACATGATATGTCATTCATGTGAACTTTGCACTGTGCCAAAAACAGATATGTTCGTAACCACTTCTGCCTTGTTTGAAAAACATTTTGATGTTAGTGGCTAAACTAGATATGTCAGACATATCAACTTTTGCCGTTTCTTTTTCACTGCTCTCTTGCGGTAGCCTCTTCAACATATCTACTTTTGGTAGTTTTTGAGTCAGCTGTTTTTTACAGGTTACGTTAATTTCTGCCAAAACTAAGGTGTTGTTTTGTTAATTTACTGTTTAAGCTTTGTTTTTCAACAAAATATTCGGAAGATCTTAACATTACAAATTAGTTGATGAATAGAAAGCAGTAAAACTAGAGAAAGGAGAACAGCATGCATCTTATAAAACTTTTAGATCGGTTTTTAAAACTACTGGTCACAGATTTAAACTCTCAAAAGTAGATACATGTAAAACGTCATCAACATGTTTTAAAAATAAAGCATGATGCCTCGTGATTGGTATCAATTTATTCAAAAGTTGAGAGGTAAAAGACCATTCAAGGTTTCAGAAATGGAAAGAAAAACTTCCTGTCTTTCTCAAGCTTACTTTCCCAAACTCTTGTTAAACGGCTCCGCGACACCGATGGGAATAAAATAAGTTGGTTAAAGATTGAAAGGCTGCACTGCACTTCAGGTAATTTCGATATCATTCAGTTTAAATACGCTTTAAAAGAGGATGAAATTTTCAGAACCATGAACCTGAGAAAAACTAATCGGAGAAGGCCTCAGACGTATAAGAATGAAATACCTCATTCCTACAGTGGTACAACAGGGATCAATCCTGGGTTCGATTCCCGGTCAGGTCTGGCATTTTTATTTATCTATAAATCACCAAATATCATTACCTACGCACAAGCCCAAGGCTTATGTAGACATCACTCAATAAAAAAAAAATTTTCTTAAAAAAGGGACTTGTTACGGCTTATTCATTCCGATTGTCATGAGTTTTATAATAAACTTACAACTACCCACCATGCTCCAGAATAGGACATTTCAACTAGTGAATCTGACAATGATGATCGTTCCTAATTTACTAAAAGAGTGTGAATATTTTTTATTATGTAAGAGACAGGGCTCCAATTGAGCTTATTGTACTATCATATGTTTATATAAATTATTGTTTTTTCTTTTATTTTGAGTGTTTATAATTTTAAAAAACACTGATTAGTTTTCTTAATTGTTTATTACCTTATTCAGTGTAAGCTACTATGAGTCAGTTTTTTCATTACTTCGGATTATGTAAAGAAAAATGCACGTGTTATAACACTGTAGTCATTATTATATTATTCCAAAATAGTTTAAAATAACCATTTTAATTTTTTTATTCCTAATTTATGTACTTTGCAATCTGTTCAATTGAGAACAATAAGCAACCCCATGACCCAATGAGATGAAGATGATGTGTATGATGTAAATGAGGTGTAGTCCTGTACAGATGCAGGCCGACCATTCCTGAGAGAGTGTGGTTAATTGAACCCTAACCATCAAAGTACACTGGTAACAACTATCTAGTATTCAAATCTGTGAATAAGTAACTACCTTTACTACGATTTGAACCAGGAACCTTCGTCTTCGCGGCGACGATTTTACCTCTAGACCAACCCGGTGGGTTGTTATAATTTAAAGAAAACATAAAAAAGTAAAACTCAATCATTTACTAGCATTTATATTATTTCCTTGGAGTATTTTTCCATTCTACCTACTATTGCCACTTTTTAAGTTCTACATACTGTCAAGTTATAGAATATGGCAAAACTTGATATGTCAGAAAATCAAGAAAATCTGGGTGCCAAGATTACATATTTAGTTTTCTGGGTGCGAAATGTACTTTAAATTAATTATTGAATTTTATGAGTAGTTTAATCGTACCAAAAACCTTAGAAACTGATTTATCCTATTCAATCAAACTTTAAAAATGCTCTCCTGAAAAATTTAAAAAAGTGTACATATCCATTTTTGCCATAACACCATAGATTTAATTAGGCCTAAATTGATTGTTTTTAGTTCATTTTTAATATTTTTTTATTTCATTTTTTTAAAGTCGTCTCAACAGCTCAGTTATTAGCGACTACAGTGGGATTTAACTTGAGAAATTCCCATACCCTAGCCAGGAATCCAACCTGGGACCTCCGTAGTGCACTACCACATGCTACAGAGGTGACCTAATTATATTGTTTTCCAAAAATCGAAGAGATTTTACTGTTTTTTTATGAAATACATTTCACCTAACACGTCAGTTATTCTTTAAGCTGCGACTTAATGTCACATTGTCTAGAGATGGAAGTGCAGAAACCCAATTTAATTTGCTGCCACAGGACAACAAAATCACTAACATTGTTTATAAAGAACATTGAAATTAAATCTTAATTTAATTAATCTTAAAAGCTATAAATTTTATTAAGTGGAGGGGGAATTTCTGATAGATTATAAAGGGAATACTGCAACAATAAATGGTTCTCTAGGATGGAATGTTCTTTATTTTGACACCATTATCATGTACAAGTAAACTAGCTAATGTACACCCAAAGATATGATTTCTGAACTAGTGGCATCCCTTAACTTAAAGGGATTAGAGTAAAATTTTAATTTGGGGTTTTTAAAAAATGGCCGAATTTTCAGGTACAAAATATTTTTTACTAATTATAAAAACAAAAATTAATTTTTTTTGAAGGCACATGGCCTGAAAATTTATAGAAATACATTTTTACATTCTTATGATGTAATCTTAGCAATGTAGGAAATCCCCTACTACATTAATTTTTTCTGCATCTTTTTTTCTTACACGACCCACCGATGTGTCATATTGTAAAAAACAAGTTTTTTTATAGAATTTGCTTTTATGAACTTATTCGTTGTCACTTTTGTCAATTAGTTCATTGCTTTCTTTTTGTGTTTTCTGTTTATTTCACACTGACAAGATGACAAGTTAGTGAATTAAATTCACTCTGAAAGGACAGAACAGTGTTACAATATTAGTATAGATTGTAACCTAAACTGAATCAATTACACGAGTACTTTCATTTTCATTTTAGACTACCTTCTTTTTTAGTTTATTATTGTAATTTAGCCGCCTCCAAAGGATGTTTTGCCGCGCCCTTTTTTTTGCTTAATTGTTCTTTTACATTTTTAGCTTTCTCTTGTCTAATAAACACCTGTATATGCACAATCCATTATACCTACTACCTGTAGTAAAAAGTAACGGGAGTACGTTCCGTCAGTCCAGTGTTTTGTGTAGCGCGGCTACAATACGTATGAATTATAATTATTATAACAATGTTGATCTAGTATCACTTCAATTCATAATAATTCTTCATTTGTATTGTTTATCTAGAAAAAGGAAATTCATCCTTTCAGAATATATGATGTTGCAAACTTAATATAACTTTCACGTAAACTTCCATAAAAACTACTCGTTGATTCTTTCGATAACCATTTTCACGATATAACTTGAAAGAAAATATACTAACAGTTTAGTTCAACAATTTCAGTGAGTGAAATTTTATTCCCAAATTTTGATTTCCCAGATATTTCAATAAAAAGTCCTAAATTACTGTGTAAGTAAGCGTCATCGTAAGAATACTTTATAAATGAAAATGTAAAAATGTTTACTTCTACGTTTTTATTTTAGGTCTTATTCACACAAGTGGGCCTCGATCTATGGAAAGAACAAAATTACTGTACTTAAACTCAATTAGCGGAATGAGACTATAATACAAAAGAATGAAACTTTGGTTCGGATTTTCAATAAAAAGTCTAAATTAAGCTACTTTAAAATTTTTTAAAAGACTTATAAAAATGCACCTAAAGTCTGTAATTTTGAGCAAAAGTAGCCTATATCAGAATGTTCAAACGAAAGCAGAGCCTGTCCCAGTTGTGATTTTCTGACTTTATTTATTTATTTAAGGTCGCATCGACTACAAGGTCAGTAGCGACCACGTTACTTATAAATAGGCTACATGTAATATAAAATTGTCAAAGAATACACAAAATAAAATAAACATAAACAAACACAATAAGGTCATCAATAAAAACAGAATGAAAAATTAGTTAGGTTCAATGAAAATTTAAACAACGTAAAAATAAAAAATAGAATGGCTCAATGAGAAATAACATACATATACAGGGTGATTCATGAAGTTCTCCCCCCACTTCTACAGCACATTGTACTAGTAAAAATAATGAAAAAATGTTATATAAACATAGGTCCGAAAACGCTTCGTTAGCGAGTTACAGCTAGCGAAAGTTTCGCCTGGATTTCAGTTCACCAGGTGAAATGAGGTCTTCCTGGAATTGTGGTAAGGTAGATTAAGGGGCGAATTCAATCATTTCTTATGGTTTTTGATCTGATAAATTGAATAAAACAGGTCCCAGAACTGTAAGTTAAATAGTTTTTGAGAAAACCAGTGTCAAATGCAAAAAATGGAGTGAAAATCACATTTTTTCATCTTTGGGCAAGAATAACTTTGTTATTTCACCAAGAAACAGTTAAAAATTTTCAATAAAAAATGTAGAAAATTTTATTCTGAACAAACCGGTGTAAATAAAGTACACAGAAAGCGAATAGTTTTTGAGAAAACCAGTGTCAAATGCAAAAAAATGGAGTGAAAAAAACACATTTTTTCATTTTAGTTTTTCCGGTTAATTTTACTTTGTACTCTTATGAATAAAAACTCATTTAATCAAACATCTATTCGCTTTCTGTGTACTTAATTTACACCGGTTTGTTCAGAATAAAATTTTCTACATGTTTTATTGAAAAATTTTAACTGTTTCTTGGTGAAATAACACAGTTATCCTTGCCCAAAGATGAAAAAATAAGTTTTTCACTCCATTTTTTGCATTTGACACTGGTTTTCTTAAAAACTATTTAACTTACAGATCTGGGACCTGTTTTATTCAATTTATCAGATCAAAAACCATAAGAAATGATTGAATTTGCTCCTTAATCTACCTTACCACAATTCCAGGAAGACCTCATTTCACCTGGTGAACTGAAATCCAGGCGAAACTTTCGCTAGCTGTAACTCGCTAACGAAGCGTTTTCGGACCTATGTTTATATAACATTTTTTCATTATTTTTACTAGTACAATGTGCTGTAGAAGTGGGGGGAGAACTTCATGAATCACCCTGTATATATGATTATCAAATTCATTATCATCGTTAAATTACCTATATCAAATCTGAAATTTTGTTAAAGTTTAAAAAAATTATTGCGTTTTGAACAGCTACTTTGTCTACTAAATTGAGTGCTAAATTATTGTTATTTTAAATAGTGTTCGTGTAGAATGCTAGTTGACAGTCTATGATGATGTGTTTGATTGAAAGTGGCGTGTTGTGATGTGTACAACATTGTGCTTCATCTTTCTTCAGTAAGTATTTTTGTGAAGTGTATAGTGTCCAATGCGTAATCGTGTAAGTAGTACTTTATGCCTTCGAAGCTCCAAGTGAGGCTGTGGGTTTTCAAAAATATGTTTTCTGATGCGAAGTTTCGTTGGAGGATGTTGAGACCAGATTTGGTTCCAGTGTTGTTTGATTCAGTTATGTAGGTGTCTCCTGATATCTGTATGAAAAGAAAGATTTTATCAGTGGGATCTTTAACGCTTTTTGGCGGCTGTGTCCGCTGTCTCATTTCCGTGTATACCAAAACGCGATGGAACTCACACAATGTGTACTTCATTTCTGTTGACAATATGTTGAAGTATGTTGGATATATGTTCCATAATTGGCTCTGTAATCTCTTCAGCCTGCAAGCCTCTACTACACTCATCGAGTCCGTAAATATTGTAAACTTTTCGCCCGTTCTTGTGGCTAGGAGTTTCTGACTGCAATTTCAGAAAGAAATCAGAATCTTTGAAAAGATTTCATGAAAATTAGAATTTTTGGTAAAAGTTAAGTACTGCAGATTTTTTTTTTTTGTTAAAATGCTTAAATTAAAATTAAAGTTTTCTTGAACGCCTGTGTTTATTTTCATTAGTATTCTCGGATAATTCGATAGGTATTGTCACCGGTTACTTTGCCTTTGAAGGAGTATAAAGAATCCTATGCAGTGTAAAAAGGGCGGCCGGTAGGTTGTTATACATTTCATTGTATTACAATCAGGTACATCGTCTTTCAAGACGAGTGATAGCCCAACGGATCACGGTAATATACTGGCAGAGCAGTGGACTAACAATTTTTTCTTAATGAAAAGTAGTATTCATGGTTACTGTAAAACCCTTTACAATGATGACTGCATGGATATGATTCGTGCCTTCGCTTTAACCCGCAGTAGAAAAGTTACCAATTGTATACTAAACGTTTCTGCGTACAAGAAAAGAATTACGCAATGTATTTCTAATCATTCAACATTTTAATGGGCTTTTATAACTTGAAGCTTCTTCAAGACCTCGAGAGTATTGGAATGAAAAACAACCGAGAATTTCAATACTTTCCATTACGGTAGCGCGAGAAAGTAAAAACGGAAAAGAAAGAATGTATTGATATTTCTTGAAATCATTGTTGCTGGATGAAAGTAACAGTTTTGTACAGCATCTTTTGTTATATTGGAAGGTCAATCGAAATAAATGTTTTATCGATCACAAAAGAATCAATATTATAGATAGTGAAAAATATAACATCTTCCTGGAACGCACATTTTTGTGCGTTTGGTGTAAAGGAACAAAAGCTCAAGACGATTCAGTTTTTAAAGTATTTTCTAATTTAAATTACACGACACTGCAATAAAATGGGTTCGACGAATCCCGCGCATAGATTTGAAACCTAGAAAAATAAATTAAAATAAATTTAGGCAACGAACACACAATCATGTACCTCTTTACCACCGCCCGTATTACCGGAACAGCGCACTCGGAAGTCGAGCTACAAATATTGCCTTTCAGTCTTCTATGACAAACTGTAGTAATACTAATTTTTAAACGCTACAATCAAAGAATTCAGTACAATTTCTCAGTTTACTTCAATAATTTCTTAAATAAAATGTTTCAGCAAAATAAAACTGTTAGGTACTGAACATGGTTGATTTTATTTCATCTTATATTTAATTATATTCCCGATTATTGCAGAAAACAATCTTTTTTATAATTCGGTGTTTGAAGATTTACTAGATCGATGCCGTGATTAATAAATTTGTAGCCTCCATGAAGACTAAGTGGCGTTAGTCTACATTAATTTTAAGTTCAAGTTGATATTGGAAAAAATTTAAGTTGATATTGAACATAAGTTAGAATTCCGTTGATTTTTATGTTAGGAAATTAATTTATAGTTTTCTACCATTCAAGGATTAGGTTTCAGAACCTGTTCCGGCATCCAACTACCCACTGGTCGCCTCGGATCACGCCTTCAAATTGGTTCGTAAATTTTGGCCAGTCTTGGAATTCAATGTAGAGACTTTCTACGTAGATGACGGGGCATTTCCGATGGTACCCCATAACTGCCTCCTTAAGAGAACTGACACCTAATTCTCGCTGTATACCTATCCTTATTTTTCTGAACCGATCCAGTCTGACACAGCCCTTAACACATTCAGTGCTGGAGACTTGCCTAGCGGGACATGGGTAGGTGTTATTACCAGGCAGCCGTCTCACCTAGCGGGTTCTGTTTTGTTATCATTTTAAGTAATTTTGCAGGGACACCGCCTGTCGGATATCAGTTTGTTGCTACTATACAGCCCTCAGAAAGGTTTTTTCTTAGTAACCGTGCAGTTTGTTTTTCGTTACACGAACTTCTACCCTCGTGTATTATACTCGTTCGGTATCTTTAACGGGTTTTCAGGGTACCGTTAAAACCGTGAATTTAGTACCTTTGTAGGTATCGATTAAAAATAGCTTACACTTTTGTATTTACTTTAAAAATATATTATTTGTAGTTTAAAATTATGTAAGAAATTACGTATAAATCGTAACAGTAAATGGAAAAATTCAAACAAGAAATACATTTTATTCAACAGGCGAAAATAAACCTAAAAAAAACATTGAATTTTTACTTTTATGTTATTAGCAAACATGAATACATGAATAGGTCACAAATTAAATAAATCTATAAAAACGTATACAACGTTGTAGGCCCATAAAGCAAGCGGAGAACACGCTGCAGAATAATCAGCCCGACGGGAGAGAGACTTCATAATTGCTCAGCATTGAATATGTTTACGTTTCTCAAAAAGCGTATTTCTGTAGACTGGATGGAATTCTTATACTTACTCTTCCACACCCCATGCCTCAGTGCCGTATGTCAGTACGGTAGGTAAGTAGTACTATGTCTTATAAAATTTTATCAGTTCGGATCTTTTTTTTTTAAATGCCGATATATTGGATTCAAGATTACATCAAATTTTTGTACTTTTTGTGTACATTGTAATCTTCATATGACACATCACAACCCAAATTGGCAAAATGACTGACCTACTCCAGAATACCTCCATCAATCAATATTTTTTTCCTGACTGGACATTTCTCTCGAAAGGCCATCACTTTTTTTGTTTACTAGATATTGTCGTATTAAACTGACGACAAACATCACAAAACCTAAAAAATACCAGTTGCAAACTAACCTCACTGTCTTGAATAATAACTTTATCATCAACGTAAAATCACTGAAGTAAAAGCATATTACATTAAAGTCGGATTCCTAAAACTGACCATTTTCTCTAGTTATATTCTTAACGTTTCCAACACTGACTGAACATTTAACTTTATTGACTCCCCGGAAAAATCTACTTTCAGCAGCCTGGATAAAAGATTCATTCCTCTGTAATGATACCCTAAACAATATCTACCAAAACAATATCAACGTAAAGAACAAAACACATCAAGTCTTGTCACACACTTTAAAAATTGAAAATATCAAATCTATGTTGGTTTAATAAAAGTTATTTTTTTTCCGCATAATAGCCGAAAATGAGGTGACAAGCAGCATAATAAATCTACAATCGTGCTACGATGAAAATTACAAACATATCAATTTACTGCGTTATTTTGGTGTATTGTATTATTGTGTATTGTTTTGTATATTGTTATAAAGGTCAGTAGTGTATAATGTATCTATTTTTATATGATTTTCACTAAATTAAGTTATAACAATATTATTAAAGAATAAAACCAGGTTTTGCTTGTTTTAAGGCTCCGCAGAATATTGTTTCAAAAACGTTCCGTCCCCAAAAAAATTTGAGAACCGCTGTATCCAAATCCAGACCAATGTGAGTGCCGCGAGACAATATTGTTACTACATTTACCAAATGACGTTTTGGGGAACCCCTGCTTAGTAGAATTTAAACTTCTAATTGAAAATATTAGTGCTCATGGTTCTTGAGAATCTGCTCTTAAAAATTGAATCATGTGGATGTATCACTATTTAAGAAGGATTCTAGTCTCAACGGTGAACAGTGAATAAATTAGAAAATGCAGTAACCAACAAATTAGTTTTTTGTTAGTGTGTTAACTTCTGAACCGATAGTTCTGCGTTGGGTTACTGGCTTGAATTTGAAAAATGTTTACGTTACTTTACGAAAATGCACTTTAATCAAATGTATCTAAAAATGTAATCAAGATTTTTTGAGTGCTTATGCTTCAGAAGTATTTAAATTCTTTTAATAAGTAGGCCTATGGCAACCTAGAATCTAAGCATTTCTGATTATGTCTTCGTACCTAGTTTTAATACTGAGTTCTTTATCATAAATCAAATATGGATTAACATTTATATGACATTAAGGTTTAAATATTAAAGTTTCATTTTCATATATTATTCTTCGAAGTATTTTTTTATTAGTCAATCAGTTTCGTACAGAAATATAACAAAGTTTCTTGAAGAAATTAATTTTCAAATTACGGTTAAGTTTTATATTTTCTTTAACATGGTGTAAAACAAAAATTAACAGAACTGAAATATTTCTACACAAGTGATTAAAGTCAGCAAAATTGTTTACTTCTTTCTTCAGCTATTGTTCTACATATTTAAACTTGAATACTATTAAATTTTTTGTTATTTTTTTATAATCCATTTCCACTTGCAGAAACAAATCGAAAGCGATTTTAAATCGGACAGTGATTTAAAACAAAACAGTACCCGAAAGCAAATAAAAGTAAAATAAAAGATTATATAAATAAAGGTCAGTCAGCTTTCAATGTGATACGAAAGTTTCTATGTTTTTAACTAAGTTGTTGTTACCCAACTGGTGTGATTACATTAAAAGAAAAAAATTGATGACAAAATGTCTTTTAACGATTTGTAATAATATAAAATAATTATGTTGATTGCGTTAGCTCCGAGTGCATGAAGAGTTGGGTATTTGTCTAAATAACTACAAAAAATGTAAATCTTGTTAATAGATTGATATAAACTCACTAGACAGTTAATTGTTTATGGTTGAACATGATTGTCTGGCTGCTTTCTCAGGAATCTCTTCTTGGTAAGCAGTAAGTATACTCCATTCTTTTTTATTGCAGAACAGACCACAACATAGAAGACCGGTTGAGGATGAAAGTTATTTCTCACTAGGTCAAGGTCGAGCAGACTACCCTTCTGTATCATTAATGCCATACTTTGTCTCTCCTGTTTGGTACATAATCACCGATTAACACTTTCTATTCTAAGGAAGGATTTTTACCTGCTTGAAAAAGAAACAAAACAAATACCAAATAACTTTTGTTTATTAACTCTTCTATAAAATATATTTAACATAATAGCCTACTTACTGACAATTGATTAATTTTCATTACCGTTAGAAAGGAAACTAAAAAAATATTTTTTTCCTCTTTTTTTTTGTAATCCCTAATTTGTGTACGTTGCAATCTGTTCAATTCAGAACAATAAGCAACCCCATGACCCAATGAGATGAGGATGATGTGTATGACGTGTAAATGAGGTGTAGTCTTGTACAGACTCAGGCCGATCATTCCTGAGAGAGTACGGTTAATTGAACCCCAACCATCAAAGTACACCGGTAACCACTGTCTAGTATTCAAATCCAAATAAAAGTAACTACCTTTATTAGGATTTGAACCAGGAACCTTCGTCTCCGAAAATCAGCTGTTAAACAGCTGATTTTGGCGACGACTTTACCTCTAGGTCAACCCGGTGGGGTTTTTCCTCTTTAGTACAATTAATATATTTGCAACTGTAAACAATATACAATTAGCAAAAATGATAAAATATTGTGAAAGTTATCTTTAAGGTCCGTTTTGGGATCTGGCTATAATAATTAATAAATTAACAAACTATCGTTTTAAATTACAATAATTATTTATTACACATTATAAATTACAATTAAGAACGTTACTTAAAATCTACAAAAATTACATTACTACAATTATTAAATTGATAATTTTAATAAGCAAATAGTCTCACGTATTTTTATTAATTATGTGTTTTTAATGGTTTTAAGTGTTTGTGATGGCCTTTTTTTGGATTTTTTTGGCCTTTCTATTACATCCTAAGATCTTAAGTTTCGGTAAGTGAAGGATAGCCCGTGTGACAAGCTGTCGGGTGAATGAAGTCCCCCGGCATTGTTACAAAGTTACGTTGGACTCCCGATGACAGAAGATTTTACGTACTCATCCTCGTTTTGGGTTATTATTTTTATTTTTAATTACTATTTGTATTTTGTTATCTGTGGTGTAGATATTGTTTTATTGTTTGTGTTACAATTTTTATTGTCACCATGTGAATTAGGTGCCGCACTTGATACCCAACTGGTAAATTAACTTTAGTTAATTTAGGTGCTTATTCTTTTGTATATGCTTGACTCCTTTTAGTCCACGATAGGTGTGCAGCAAATTAAGGACTTCGATCTGTTCTGCTGCCTTTCTTCCACTAAGTAGGTCCGTCCCGCTTCCCTGTTTGTATTTTATTGCTTCTCGGAGGCTAGGGATGGCTATAAGGGGCGGAGGCCATCAAAATAAATAAAATAATAAACTAATTGTAATAGATTAATGACATTAAATGAACTTAAGTGGTAACTAGATTAACTGGCACTTGATTTACTAAATCCTACTTACAACCAATTATACGCTACACAGTAAAACGTTAAAAGATACACTGAAGACATTAGATCTTTTCCGACGTAACTGCTACGTCGAGCACAATTCAACTTGCTGACAGATCAAAAACTAACTAACTTCAAGACGACAGCACTACATATAGGTCTACCTAACTTTTACAAAATACTACATTATCAAAACTATATACAAATACTAAATCTTTCTGTCGGTTCTGTATGAATTTTAACAAAAGGTAATAACATCATTACATTTTAATAAAGGACACATTACAACACCTCAACAAAAAAGCAAATTATCTAAATAGATACACCCTCTCCCTCAGGTAGCTAGTCCTCACAACAATAGGTCTACAATAACCATTTGTACACAATATTTTTAAACATTTCTTGGAAATAACACCATTTATCACTATTATTATTTACATTAATACTTCGAAATCTCAGTCCTACTAGAGAATTCTGGAACCAACACTTTCCTTTAAGATATTTTCACAATAGGATATACACAATAATCACTTATTAAAAGAAAATAATAAAGGGTATTAATACCCATTTGCATATATTATCCTATTAGAACATATAGACAACGTTATTACTTTACAAAAGAATAATAATAACATAAAAATAAAAATAATATGCCAATTATATGGCTGAAGTATTTAAAAACAGAAGAGGTAGCGGTGTAAAAGAGACTAGTCAGAGTTATCTCCTCTGAAAGTAATGAATATCACGATACAGTCAGACCCTGTGGTGAATGAAGTGAAGGTGTCATTTGGAGGGTGGAAAGTGGATGCTTTTCAGAGGGCCTGGTATGCTGATAAGCATACTCTTTCAACTCAGTGAGGAAGGCAATAGTAAACCACCCCACTCCTTGTTTTTACTTAGTAAAAAACTCTAGAGGTTCAAACCGGCCTTTCGGCTGTTGACCTAAACAACAAAAATAATAAAAACAATATTTAGACGTAATAATTATGATCATGTACGTCAGAGAAGATCTTTTCTCCATTGCCTCCTCAATCGTCCATGAGGATTCCCTGGTAGTTGATCAGTGGCCAATTGTGAAATTAATTCATTTGGGTTTGATGATAATTTACTATGAAACAACAAGGCATATGATAATTTTGCAACGTCTTTGAGGAAAGGAATTTCTAAGTCATCGTGCAATGTTTGATTACTAACATTAAAAGGTACTACCGAGATTGCACGTAGAAACTTGGACTGAAATGATTGTAGTGTTTGTAATAAAAATATTTTTATTCTGTAGATAACAACATTTAATATAATGGCAGCCTATTTGACAATCGTATACAGGAAAGATGGTTATTTAGGTATTTCATTAGTTTTCTACCGTTTCATAAGAAAGGGTTAACCCTTTAATATTTTTTTTGTTCTAATTGATAGTACTGTTTTAAGAAGCCTACTTTATAAAAACCGTTATGCCGTGGCAATTAATCCTTTTTTTAAATGTGGGTACACAAATATTCTGGTGTTCGTCTAAATCTAAAGTTAAATTACGGTTGCCAAATCGCTCTTTCCTGTTAGAATATAGATTTCTATAATCTGAAGAATTAAATTTACATCTTCTAGTTCTACAGCATTTGAAAATTCATGTTAACGTAGAGACAATTCATATTTCTCCAAAATGGTATGTGAATTTATTTTGTCACGTTCATGTAGGGGAAATCTACGGAGCTGTGGGATCTGGTAAGGTCACCATTTTAACCTGCCTTCTTATAGTAATTGCAGGAACTATGATTAAATATCAATTAGACTCAAATATTACAAGGTTTATTATTATCATGTATCTTATTTCATTAAAAATTAGGAATTTGGTAGCGTGGTTACATCTCTATGCCCATAACAGACAGGTGGGGTGTCAGATTATTTACACTCATTCTGTTCGTTGCTGGGCTAAAATAAATAGTTCTGTTCTTATCACATGGTCAGCCAATAAAATGACTGAATCATTTAAAAAGAAAAGAGGTAGAGGTGTAAAAGACACTAATCAGAGATATCTCCTCTGAAAGTAATGAATTTCATTATACAGCCAGACCCTGTGGTGAATGAATTGAAGGTGTCATTTACAGAGTGGAAAATATGTGGTTTTCAGAGGGCCCGGCATGCTGATAAGCGAATTTTTTCTACTCAGTGAGGATGGCAATTGTAAACCACCTCACTCCTCGTTTCACTTAGTAAAATCTCTATAGGTTCAAACCAGCCTTTCGGCTGATGACCTAAACAACAACACGGTTAAATCTCAGCTAGGCCAATTTTTAAGTAAGTGTAGGTCTAAGGTGAAGTCACCGTAATTCAGAAGAACGTACGTAAAATGACAAATTCGCTCACTGAAACAACTACAATGTACTCCCAAAATAATGGTAATCGTACCGCGGCACACCCTGTTTTAGGAATGCAAGTTGACACCAAATAGTACATAACCGAATTTTCAAAATGTACTGTAACACTTCCAAGGCTCTTTTGGGATATGGTTACAATAAACGTTTTAATAGACAAACTTCTTTTAAACTTACTTCTTTATCGACAGAATAAAAGTTACAATAAATGACTACGCTCATGACTACTGTAAATTACAATTAAATTACTTAAGGAGATAAATTACAAAATGCTATTACAACCTTAAAGCTGAAACTAAACTTAACTAACAATAAAAAATGGATTTTTATATTTCTACAATTTCTACAATTCTACAACCAATTGTATACACTGTTTCCCGCACGAAGTCCTGTTTCTCTTAGCGTACTTGTTACAATAAGTAAACTGATTAACAAACTAATAATTCTAACAGCACTTATTAATAATAGCACATTTATAATTTTCACATAACTTTATAATTTATACGTACTAGCACAATAATTCATTATAGGAAAAAATATCGCATTTTTTTTTAAAGAACCTGACTTAGGTCCTACAGTTTATCGTCATTTATTTTAAAACTTTTACATGTCTTTTTTATTTATTCTAAAAATTGTATATTGTAATTTGGTACAGCTCTTTTTGTCGTATCTATTTGGTTCGGTTGTTGGCGATCATCATGGCTACTTTGACCTTATTTAATCCGGAACAATCCTTTGCAATCCGGAAAATTCCTAGGAGCTCATACCGAACCAGGTCCTCAAATTAGCGAGCCAGGAAATTTTTCTTCTACCAGGATTCCTCTTTCCCTCTTTCTTTCCTGCAGAATGTGTTACCGTTTGGTACAATTTGGTACAGTATGGAATTATAATTACAATCAATACCTAAAGATGCGTCATTTCCATACTAATTTAAGTAATTTTTAATGTATGCAATAAAAAATAAACTATTATGAACACTCTCATTTTAACGGAAAATTTAGAATACTTGTAAAGGCATTATAAATGACACAACGACGTGACGCCGTTATTTCGAGAGGTACAATCGCAGATAATTTTTTATTTAATCAGTTAAGGACGACAGTTTTTTTTTGTTAATTGTTTCTGTAATCTTTCTATAACGCTCTATTTTAATACGCGTAATATGTAACTAAAGTGTATAATTTATTATCCTTAATATACTAAATGTGAAAGAAAAATAGATGAAATACAGCCTATGCAATATATTACCTACATTAATGCAAGAAAAAAATTAAATCATCAATGTTTAAATAAATATAATGGTGCAAAAAGGATCAATAATTGATGTAATTTAAAATTGTAAACAAAAATGTTGACGTCAATTTAATGAAATAAAAAAGTGACAGGACTCCTTTCACTTACAGGGATGTATAAAATTTGTAGTATGAAGATTATTTATTTCAGTTCAAACAGGTTTTCCCAGTGAATTGAAAATGATTAAATTTACATTAACAAGATGTAAATTTTTGTAAGAGGATTATCTAGAAAGCTACAATGATGAAAAGAACCGATCGAATTGAATTTCAGCAAAAGAGATTGATTGTCACGTCATTTGTCGGCTGTCTACTTGTCTGTCGCTTTCATTAAGAAGAGTAGATCTGAATGCATTGGAATGTACGAACAGAACAGCGAGTCTGATCTCTCGGGTATATTAGGCCTAAACATAATGGTAAAACAACACTACAGAAGAGTAGCATGTAACAGTATAGCCTGCTCAGTTGTATTCAAGGGCAAAGAGAAAGTGTTTTAGAAAGAGGATGTAGGTTTGTTCGGAATAACCTACGCTTAAGGAAGGGCAGATCCGTGAAACTGATTTTAATACGTCAAAATGAACACCAATTTATTGTGATTATTTCAAAGGATGAAAATTATAGGTAATTATGATCACCGAATAGGTGTAGTTTCAAAATAAAGCATAATTTTTTTCAAGTTTGAAATCAGAAATAAATTCAGTTGAATTTAGACGTTTAGATTTACGACAATCAGTGCAATTAATAAGTAATAAATAAATAAATAAATGTTTATTTGTCATTGACCAAAAAATAACGGACATCGTCAAACATCGTAATATAATTAAAAAAATATATAGGCCCCTACGTACTTCGAAAAAGTATTTTAACAAACAATTTAACAATTTGTTGATTACAATTTAATATAAATTCAAGGAAAAAAATTACTTTATACAAGAAATTACTTGTTAAATTTTAATAAAAATGTTACTTTGGAATTCTATGATTGTTAGTTACACTATAATACAATGTTATGTAAATCTTCATTTTACACAGATTACATTTAAAGAGGTTTTTTTATAAAATAATAAGAACTCATTAGAATAAAATCCATATTTTAGTCGAAGTGATTGAACATTGACAAAAAAATTCCTGTAAATAAAAATTTGAAGACAACATTTTTAGCAGTAAGTTTTAACATTTTAGTATATTTTTGAGTGTCGGTTTCTAAATATTAAAAAGAAAATGCGATTTATAGGGTGCGTAATGGAAAACAATGGTTTATTGCTCAATTAATAAAAGGAGTTACAAGTTAAATCTAACAAACTATTTGAACAGTTTCAAAACTGAAACTGAATTATTTTATTAATGATAACTGAAAACCTGATTATTTTACCTGAAAAGTAATTTTGAAAGTGGTTTTAACTCAATCTTATTCACAAAGCGGAAATAACATTATTGATAAATTTTCGTCAATTACTTAATTTTTAACAAACACATTTTAGCGTAAATGTGGGTTTGAAAGGTGAGAACAATTTTTAAACCGTATTCCAGAATTGAAACCGGACCTTTTGCTATGCAATCTAGTCCAGCACTTCCATCACTACACTGCGGAATCACACAAAAAATAAAGATATTTGTAAAATATTTCTAACTTAGTGAGACAGTGGTAACAAACTAGACTAAAAAGCGAAAGTTCTTGGTTTATTACCGCATAGGGTTTGAAAATTTCATTGCGTTAAACGCTACTTTTACAGTTCCACACCCCAATTTAATTGCTAGTAACCAAGTTATCAGCGCGACTTTATTAAAGTAATTACAATTTAATTTAATTTAAATAACCCATCATAAAACGGATGTTATGCACAGTAAATCTCCGAACGGATCCGAAGATACCCCAGAATGATTGTAACAATTATGAAGTTAAGATTAAACTTGTCCAACCATTAACTTCGCATGCCAGCTCACAGACTTCCTTTGCGTGCATGGAAATATAAATCTAGAGGGAAGCGAGGTTTGGGAAGACCTAAAAAGAGATGGATGCCGGAACAGGCTATTGAGCCTAGTCTTTGACAGATGATGATGATAATGATGATGAAGATTCAATTTTTTCTATTTCGATTAAAATCTTTCAAAAGGGAGAAAATTTCCAACATTTTTATTAAAAATAATTTGTGTTATTGATTTTAATAATTATTATTTAATAATTATTGTTTTTAATAATTTTTATTACTAGTTAGATATTCCCGAGCTAAGTAGCAAAAATAATAAACTAATGAACACATGTGTAAAAACGCTTCAATGTTTTTCATATTACAGTTTCTAAGGTTTTTAAATTGCCAACACATCATTGCAAAAAAAATAATTAAATTTTTTTACTGGATTTATAGTTTTGAAATTAACGTAAATTTCATGGGATTTTTATAATAATTTTTTCAAATAACTAATGAAGGTTATGAAGAAAATATCTTATATTTAACCGTAATGTTACAAATTAAATAAGAAATTTTGATTATATGCGTGAGAGTCTGGTGTATTTGAAATCCAAATTTGTCTTTGTTTTTACTGAAAGAAGCAGGATAGAGGTACAGTGAGAGTGAGCTAAAATATTTCTATCAATAGATAGTAATTAAAAAAGAAAGCAAAAACTTGGATCTATGGGAAGACTGGTTTATTTGTATAAGTCAATGGTCTGTAGTAGGTTACTGCCCGTTATGATGAAAGAAAGAAACCCTGACCGGTGTCAGGGTTGTGAAAGCGTTTGGTGGGTGTGTCAGCTGATCTGTCAAGTCTACAGTGAAGCAAAGCATGTCTACTTAATATTATTTATGCTTACAGGTTAAGATAAAACGTATTGTCTAATACAACTTTTAAATAGTTTACGACGTTGTTGAACTTTTGTGTCAGTGCTAATAAAGTTCACAGAGTAAAGTTACTATATTATTAACACTCAATGTTAACTTGTTTGAAACAAAGTTGCCATAAATTAATATTAATTTTTCTAAATTTACAGCATTATTAAAAGTATCTTACATCTTATACTCTGCTGATTAATGTGAATCTTATTAGTTATACTATCACCATTTTCATATTGACTAAATAATTTTTAAATTAACAGTTAATTTAAAAATTAACAGATACCAAGGATTATCATATTTACCTGGTAAAATTTCTGTGTACTTTTAAGTGTGTTATTTAGGTCATCAGCCGAAAGGCTGGTTTGAACCTCTAGAGGCTTTACTAAGTAAATTGAGGAGTGAGGTGGTTTACTATTGCCTTCCTCACCAAAAGGAAAAGTATGCTTATCAGTATGCCAGGCCCTCTGAAAAGCATCTACTTTCCACCCTGCAAATGATACCTTTATTTCATTCACCACAGGGTCTGGCTGTATAATGAAATTCATTATTCTCAGAGGAGATAACTCTGACTTGTGTCTTTTACACCTCTACCTCTTCTGTTCTTCAGTGGTTTAGTCATATAATTGGCTAACTATGTGATAAGAAACAGAACTATTTTTTGTAGCTCTGGAACTAGCAGATCGAGTGCAAATAACTTAACACTCCATTGGCCTGTTATGGGCAATAACAGGCTTATAAGTCAACCATTCCAAAAATTTCATTAACATTTTTTTTAAACTGCATCCAGGAGACTCCAAAAAGTAAGTACAGGCATGTCAGGATAAAAATGATAATTCTAAATATTAACACTATTTTAAATCTTACTTACCAATTCATTTATTATCACTACTTACTTGCTTACTTGAATAAGCGTGTCATCCAATAATTTTTATAAAATAATACATCATTTTTTCAGCGTGTACTTAGAAATTATTAATTTTTCTTCCAAGTAACTATTCAGGAAGGAATGAATTCTTATACATTGTAAAATGCTTCATCAATGAATGTTTTTTTAGCGTTTCTTAAACAAATTTAGATTACCATTATTTTTTTAAAGGTTTTGATAATTTATTGATGAATTTCCTACCTGCATAAGTAGGTCTTTGTTCAAAAACGTTTTTGTGGTGATTAGCGACATAAAATTCAGTTTCTTGTGCTGTGATTGTGAACACTTAAATTCTGAAGAAAGATATTTTGTTTTACATACATTTTCATTTCAAAGAAGTTCAAAGAAAGAACTATGAGCAATTCAAGCTCCTTTAATAATGGTCCCATAAAATAGGTATAAAGATAATATGTACAGAAAATCGAAAACGTAGAATAATGTTTAGAACCAAACAGTCAAGAAAAGTACTGAAGATGTTTCTCATTGTAATTAGAAGAGGGATTTATAGTATATCATTTTAATAATACAGCAATAAACAAAGATTTCTCATGCAAACGGAAGTTTACAGCAATTACATTTTTTATGTTAGTAATGAGGATAAAAAAATAACCACATAAATTTTGACTTCTTAACATTACCCTCCTTTCATATAAATCAAAATAATAGTTTTTGGGGAGAAATGGTTCATAGGGGAAATTTGTGATAGTTGACAATGTAAAAAGTCTGTCAACACAAAATTATGATAGATAAACGGTTAGCTCCCAACATACACCTAGTCACTCAAACTGAAGCCGATACTGACGTACCCCCAATCGGAGCTCAACAACACTGCTACCAGTAATCTCATTTCAGTGACAGCTATCTGTTGGAACTGCCCCTTAAGTAATAGCCGCATTCGTTCATACAATAAACTCTGCACAACCATCAGTTTAAATTTCGGTAAGGTTAGGCTAAACCATAGATTTTATTACACCAGTTAATTTTGGGTTTAACTTCAAATGCCTTCATAAATAAATATGTAATTATCTCCAACCGAGTAGTAATGTATTCCTATGATAGTTGTCTAAAAAGATAAGTAGTTTTCATGAATCAAGAATCAGTTTTAAAGATTTCTAAAACAAATTCTAAATTCGAAGCATCTGATTTACCTTAAAAGTCGTGACAGGATTACCTTGATTTTAAAATGTAAGTTACTCTTCTTTAAGAAAAAGAAAACTTGAAGGTATCTACGCAATAGTAGGCAAACATACATAGAGAGCATATTATTGCAAAATAATTAAAGTCACATCCTTTCTTTAATTGGAAAATATACCTATGTATACTCATATGTTTGTACTTTTTTAACTTTTATTCTTTATTCAGAAATTATTATATAGTATAACATTCAAAAGTTAAATTTTTTTTTGAATTTTGATATTGAAAATACGTGAAAAATCAAAAAATCTTTTAATAATACTCTTCATATTTAATTTCGTTAAACGGAAAGTTGTTTTCTTTTATACCGCATAACATGATTGTATAAGCTGAAAATATCAATGAAAATTTAAGGTAATAGTCAAGGTAAAAAACAGTTTTTTCTGTTTAGCATTTGACAGGTAATATTGTTATAAGTATTTAGGTCATTTTAAATGCTAACTATTCATTTGATTAACTTAAATTAAAACCACTCCAACCCCTAAAATCGGGAGTTGGAACGGAAAACAGGCTTTTTTTAGCAACATACATCTTGGCCAATAATCAACCAATACACTTGAAAGAAAAAAATAAAAGCAAAAATGAGTTCTAGTTACGGTAATAGTTATTGGTTAAAAAGTACATACATCTATCATATTTTTTATGACGCCATGAAAAAATTTAACAATTTTTTTATCCAGTTTGAGGATTTAAAAAATTGTTCTATATTAGTTTATTTGTACATCCGTGCTACAGTAACTAAAACAAAACTTTCTGGTTAATTTAAAAAAAATATGACTCTCTAGCATTAGAACTTAAGTTTCGATTTTATAGTTTAATCCAAACCACAAAAAAATAATTAGCAAATAAGCTAACATAACCTAGACGCACAATACTAGTTTGATCAATTCAATTCTCCTATAAAACTATAAATGTATTCATTAGTAGTTGTGCTGCTAAATTGTGGGCATTTAGATAACTAAATAGAGCATAAATCACAGTTTAAAATGAGTAAAAACCCCATAATTATTATATTTTAATAGTTTTTGTGCAATTCTTTCTGAAAAATAGTCATTTTTTCACCAATTTCGACAAAACTAAGGTATTTTAAAATATTTTTTGTAGTTTTTCTGGGTAACCTTGGTCAAAAATGGCTACATATTTGGAAAAAGAAAACTTCAAAACATAAATTGAATTTTAAAAATAAAAAATTATTTAAAAAAAAAAAAATGGGATCTGACTACTCCCTTGAGAAACTCCTGCATATCATATAATATGGTAGTTACAAAATGAATTAACCAGTATATTATTATAGTGAACTACTACTACTTATAAAAGTAAAATTGCTAATTTTATCTCATACTTTGATATAAAATGCATGACAATTTAAATTTAATATACACATCGAGTAATAATGAAATTTTAGCGATTATAGATGTTAAACTAAAGTAGTCTTAAATTATTATTTATTTTGTAATAAAGTTAATAATTTTCAAGCAGTATCCGAATAATTATGCTTTCAGAAATATGAAATACAATACATCTTTGATTGTATCTAATTTTTATTTATTCATGATATAAATGAAAATATCATTACATAGTTTATCCTTTACTGTATATTTTATATTAGGTAGATATAGCGTAAGTTTAATGAAGTTATTTTAATAATGATAATAATAACAATAGTTTAATAACTTACCGATAGTTTAATGCTTTAGTTAACCTACATTTTTCTTTCCAAGGTCTAGTAGTTGAAGTTTTGTAATTTAACTATTATCTCAAATGGTCTACTGACCGCAGAATTAAAAATCTAGCGGAACAAGAGTTCTCATGTGTTATTACTATTTTACTCGGCTGGGTTATCATTTTTAATTGTTACACGAACATTAATATAAGTAGGCTTTTTAGAGGTTTATTAGAAATTAATTCTTGAGTTTTCAGATATTTCTATGGTTGGTAGAAGCTTCTACTAGAATGTGTTTTAACCCAAAGGTTTAGAAACTGAATTAAAAGCGTTCATGAGAAATTATTGTAACAAAATGGACAATAGGTAGGGAAACAAAAGTGTTTTTTGTATGAGCTTTTAACAGGTGTGAATTTTCACTGTATAACCGACTTTATTAATTCTTTTAATTCGTTAACCCTTCTGTGACGGGAGCCAATCTCAGTTGCCTTGGTAGTTAACAGTTTAAAAGCCTATAGGAAACGTATTTATTAAGCGATTTGTTCGCTTCATTTATCAAATTACTTGTCTTAAATGGCTCTTTAATTTCATATAAAACACAATGCAAATGTATTTATAGCAAGGTTGAAACGATGGTTGTAATTTGCCAAGTTACTTTTGAAGTCATCCTATCTTCAAGACAATGTAACTTATGGAATATAAGGTTCTATAAGGTAATCTATAAGGTTCGTAGAATTACCTACTAAATCAGAATAATGCGTAGATACTACAAAATCAAACTTTTTCGTCCTACGTGCAACTTTTGGCGCGGTATGCGGAAATTCTGAAAGTAAACATTGTCTTTTTTCATCAAAGCTCACACGACCTGTTTCAAGGCCTATTACAAACCCTATTCTTTTACCACTACTACATTATTTTGTGTGTTTATTTGTAACTGTATATGTGTTCAATGTCAATACTATTTACGAACGTATTGTGAACAAGAGGGTGGGGAATGGCAGGAATTTGACAATGCAACACTATTCGAATATGACAGATTCTGTTCCCACTTTGTGCTTTGCAAATTTCAAACTCCAATTATTAGGGTTAATGTTTCTCTAAATTATATTTGTCTTCTACAAATTATGTTCTGTACAGTTTCATGTTAAACTTAAATTTTAGCACATTACAGTCAAAAATATAAAATAACCTACAAATTTTACCCGCGAAAGTGTTTCGCCCGCTGTAGCTAGCGAAAAACGCAACCGATTTTTATGTTTTTTTTAAAAATAACCGTACATGTTGTATAAAATGGCTGTAATTTTTTCACAATTTTCTATCGGTAATCGCCTTAGTTAAATTAATTTATTTGGGAGCGTGTTTTGGCATTCACTATACGACGAAAAACACTCCATCGCAGAAGGGTTATTTAGTTCATGTCAGGTCTATTATTCTTTTGTGTCTTCTTTTGTTGATTTCTGGATGGTATCAACTATTGCTCGAATTTTCTAGCATCCTTTCTTTGTGTTTATTTATTATATTTTATCTAGAATAATCTACTACGATTTTTATAAAAAGGAATTCGATCGTCCATTGAAGAATACTGTACTAAGTATTTAAATGAATGTTGTTGGAACCGTTTAAACATTATCAATCTGCTGTGTTAAATTTACTGTAATTATTTTAATTGTTTAATTTTGGACCACCCGGCATGAAATTATATTATCACTTTTTAATCCTGTGTAGAAATTATTTGATGAAGAAGTTCAAGTTTGGAATGTAGATCAGACAATAATTTTAAAATGCCATTAACGAAAACGAGAATGATAAAAAGTATAATATCAAATATACGTTCTCTACTATAATTATAATCAAAATATTTAAGGAAAATAAAGTTAAAGACCTTGTGTGAAGAAGTAAAAGTTCTGCGTTAAATTTAACAAGTTGTAAATTGCCGGGCGAGTTATAATATCTCCGTCGGACGATTGAGTGAACGCAAAAGAGGCGATCTGTGTGTGTATGTGTATAATAATCGAAGAAAGAACAAACAGGTTCAGATATGTGTGTCATCAGGTCCTGAAGAAAGTAGAAGCCCCTTACTTCTATATTTTTGTATAGGTGCAGCTGTGTTTGATAAAGTTGGGACTTTATATAAAATTATTACCTCTATTATTATTTAAATTTTCTTTATTACAATACTTATGTTTATGTAAATCTGGTATAATAAAATATATATTAAAATAATGTCTGTAATGAAAGTCAAGTTCAATTACAACCAAATAAATTCTGGATGTACATTTTAATTTTACTTTAAAATATCATTAAGTCACTTTCAAGTGTTTAGATCAGTTTTTACCAAAATTTCTTCTTGATATTTTCTAGTAATGTCTGCATAACTACAACATAAATAATTCAACTTGATTTATTAAAGATTATTGATACACCTGATTCCAAGAAGTTGACTTTTTTATTTTAAAAGCTTTATCAAATTGGTTTATAAATTTTTACGAAAGATACCTAATTATAAAAATTATAATTAAGAGATTTAATTAAAAAAAATAAATAAATTATAAAGGACATCTTTTTCTGAGAAATCTCAGAAAGGAGATTTCTGTAAAATATTGAAGAATTGGAAAGAAATGAAAAAGCCAAAATCCATAAAGAAGAGAAAATCCTGAGGTATTTTTGAGTTGTACCTTAAGTAAGTTGGACCTTTATCCCTGAGTGGAAAAGTATGCTTATCAGCATGCCGGGCTCTCCGAAAAGTATTCCGTTTTACCCTTTAATTGACACCTTCACTTCATTCAGCACATGATCTGGGTGTATAATGATGAAATTCATTTTTGACAGAGGCTTTTTAAGAATTAAATATTTTACGATTTACAAAACAATTAGTTGACTGACCATGTTATAAGAAACAGTAGTCCTGGAGTTCCAGGACTACAAAAAACAGTTCTGTTCAAAAAACAGTTCGTTAGCAAAGGCAAATAATTTAATAATCCGCCTGCCAGTTATGGGCAACAAACGTTTATATATGGGTAAATAACGTTTATTAAACAAATGAGACAATCCTTCTGTATATAGATATGAAAGAGTAATTATTCAAATTACAGTTTTGTTTCACGATAACAAAAGAATTTAAAAAATCTAAAAATCAGCCGAGATTTTTTCTGGTTTGAATCAGGATAATCCAGAAATACGGATGAACAGGGTCCGGTTAAATGGAAAATTACTGCACTTATATTATATGAAATATGGCTGCACATATAGCAGCGTTTTTAAGATTTACCTACTGTAAATTTTGAAAAAAATGCAATGATTAATTCGATTTGTTATTTTAGGCAGGGCGATCTGGTCTGGCAATTTATTGTCAGCCATTTTTATTTGTCTTCTTCACATCGCGTTAGATTTCATGAGCAACAATTAAAGGAAAAACAAGAGAAAGAAAACACATGTAGCCAATCACATTCTGCTAACAAGGCGATCGATTTACAAGTGCTTTAGTTATGAAGAAAAAAAATTATTAAAATATGTTTGGACTTTAACTGGCAAACAAAATAAATTGCAAAAAGTTGAAATTAATTGATGATTAATGTATGTTTACAGATATACCAGATGTTCGTCAGCTTTAATCTCTTTTATACTAACAAGGAAACAGGTGTTTTAAGGTGTTTTAACAAGGAAACAGGAGTAAACTAATACGGCGGAGTTTCTCAGCTGATGTCACCAGTTAACCAAACTATCTAAAAGAAATTCAGACGTTCTAATTGATTATCATTTCTTAAAGGCGGCTAAATATATTTTGACGTTGACTGAAACATATCAACTAAATTTGTTAGATGATGTAGGTATCAGTCCCTTATATTAGGTTAGGTTGATTAATTACAATGTTCAAAATAATTTTATAAACTGTTTGTAAATAAATTGTTACTCATAGATTGTGATTACTGTTAAATAAAGAGTGAAATTTTTAACTTTAAGGCGAATGAAAGTAGTAAGAAACTTACATGAAAATTAATTAAAGTTTTACTTTTAACCCGTTCATTAATGTTTAACCTCTGTTTGGCAATCAATATGATTTTATTTCTTAACCTAATTACGATATTTAAGTAAGCACCAATATTGAATATGTCCATACTCTATACTATTAAAACGAGTAATTCTTATTTGAAAGTTGAACTGTATTTTGAACTTTTTTTTAAAATAAAAATCATCAGTTGTTATTAAAAACATTTCTAATGTAGGTATTCCAGTAATTAATCACAACATTGTAAAAGTTCAATATGTTATTTCAAAATGTATATTTTTCTATATTTGGAAATTATGTTTAACTAAATTAATTCTGCACTGTATCTACTTAAAATTTTCTATTTTGAGGTACCTTATTTAGATAAATGTGGTAGCTTCGATCCTATTAATTTACTTTTACATACCACTTAAATTTATTTTAAATTTAATAAAACTTATTGACTAATAAAGTATGAAATGCTAATGTATACAAGATTTTATTCAGTTTGAAAAAGGGTAAAAAAGATGATGTGCAGATTTATTACGGATAAAACAAGTCAACCGTTGTTAGCGTGGGATTTCTAATAATTATTCCTGACTTAAGAAAATCTGAAACCAAATATGGTGGTTACTAGATTATACCTTCATACTGGAATTATGTATAACTTATTCTCAACAGCAGCTCTTATGAATTAAAAAAATAAATTACGAAGTTTACGAAATCTAAAGTAAATGAAATATATAAAAATTTTAATAAGTTCTGGATTAACGAATCGTAATACTGGATTGACAAAATTTTATAACAAAGAAATTCCTGTCACATTCAATAAATACATGAATATAAATATTATTTTTAAGTAAAGTGAAGTAAACTTTTCAATGCGGATTTCATTAATTTTTGTAAAATTAATTTCAATATTTAAGTAAAAATTAATACTTCAGGATTTAGAAAAGTTAAGAAATATTTTGAAACTAAAGTACATTTTAGAAACCAATAAAATTCTTGTCATACACAGAATAAATAACTTCTTGGCACATAGAATATATTAAATTTGAAAAGTTTCGAAGGCCTAGGCTACAATACTCTTTGACGAAAACGCTGGTTAGTAAAGGTGCGGAAGAATATAATTTAAAATTTTTGTCACAGTTTGGTTCTGCTAGTTTTATGGACGGTTCAGATTGTTGGATTCATGTTCGATACTGTTTAGCAATCAAGAAACGAGGCTGCTAAGATAGGATTATTGAGACCTTTAGCGGGTATCTATTGTTGGACCATAAAAAAAGAAGATAATATTCATGAGCTTAAAGTTTCAGGGAGAATATCAGCGATTCGGAAATACAGATAATAGTGTTATAGTCATTTGTTGCGATGTCAGATGATCGAACACCCTAACAGATGTTTACTTTCAAGGCAAAAAATGTATTGGACTACCTCGGGATAGATGTGAATCCCAACTTTTTCGTATATTACTAAGTTTGAAGTTGGAACAGGCCAAAAGGGACAATCCGTATTTTTTGTGATTATGATAAAGTAAAATGATATAACTTATTTTTCTTATGCACTAATAATTGATAATTTGGGGAAAAGAAAGGACATCCTACTGAAACAGAAGAACTGTTTAGGACTACTGGAGACATTAAAAAACCCATATTGAAACATAGGTTCAGTCAATTACAAAACTTTGATAAATACGAATATTACACATTTTAAAATAATAAAAAAAGTGTTTTGGAGTTCACAGTTGACTTTAATCATATTTTAAACAGAAATTATTGAAATTTCCTTTAAGTAATGGAATTAATAATAATTAATAAACCACAACAAAAATAATAAATTTAGAAATAAACAAACATTATGAAACACAAAAATATGATTTCACTTGAAAGTAGTATCAAGATTATTTAGGGTTCAAGTTTAAATTAATGTATTCATTAAACTAAATGCCCTTTTAATATTTCTACGATTTGAACTAATTGAGTATTTAATTTATTTTCTGGGAAAGTAATTTAAAGATATTTCTCATCTAAATTACTAAATTATGATCATAATTATACAAACAATATCAAATAAATTATTATAGTAACAATACTCCGTTCTAAGAATATTGACTGCATTACGTTGAGTATTCATCAAAGCGTGGCTGCAGGCACGGAAATGTGAACGACAGTGGAACATTCGAGCAATCCGCATTATACTTTATTTTATAATTAATTATTTATATCTGCATAAAATTATTCAAATACAATCTTTCTTATAAAGTAGCTTACTCCCGTCCATCCGACGGATTAATTGTGATACCTACTGGGATTTAAAAGGATTAAAAGCTATTAACGAATTTATTAGTTACTTCACTTTTCTTGATCGCAGACTTCTGCAATGAGTTATAGGCTTGAACATTATAGTTAATAGGTGAATAAGATTATAAGTTTGTTACTTTGAAACATCTTCAAAGCTTTCGATTTCTTCAAATTCGCATCTTTCAATTTATAACTTGGATTGTGATTGACTGACCTTGAAAATATTTGTGGAATTAATTAAGTTTTTTTTAAATATTTTACATCTTAAGTGAATAAGTGAAAACTAATAACCAAGCCCTTGATCTACTCTGGTAAATAATCACCATTTGTGAAGTGCTTTTAGAAGGTTTTTTGGCACTTTCAATTGAAATTTAGTATCTGTTATTATATTAATACAACAATTTCTAAATGTGAAGCTAATGTTCCAAAACTTGATTTACTTGAAGGAGCGTGCAGTCATCACCACAGTCCTACAGTTGGTCAAGAAGATCCCTTGGCCAGAGGCATTTTAAACGTCTGTGCTTAGTACCCGGTATCGCCCTAGTGTACATGTTTTGTATGAGAGGGTTGTCATGTAATTCAAATATGTCATTCATCGTCTTGTTTAGTTGTTTCGTGACATCACTTACGTATGGGATTTGTAAGTCTTTGTGCAACATTTATTTTGTAATGGAAAAGGGCATTGCGTTATTGTTCGTAGCATCTTGTTTTGAATCGCTTGTTGAAGTTTCGTGTGTGAAGGTTTAGCAGATCCCCAAGTTGAACTCCATATGTCCAGATGGTCTTAAGACTGTCTTGTAGATTGTTTTAGAAGATCAGGGTTACTGTTTGGACCGTTTTACTTAAGTAAAATGCTCTTTTTTTGGACTTACTTTTAAATAAGCATATTAGGAAATTTATAACATGCTAGTAGTTTTATTGTTTACAAGGTTGAGTTTATAGATTTTCTTACAAATTATCAAACAAATCATTATTTTTTATTCCTAATGTGTGTACGTTGCAATCTGTTAAATTCATAACAATGAGCAACCCCATAACCCAATGAGATGAAAATTATGTATAACGTGTAAATGAGGAGTAGTTCTGTAACCACTGTCTAGTACTCAAATTCGTATAAAAGTAACTATTAGTAGCCTACGTTTACTAGGATTTGAACCAGGAACCTTCGTTTCCGAAAATCAGCTGTTAATCAGCTGACTGGGTGGATTAAATATGGTGGGTAAATTGATAATAACCTAAAAAATTGTACTCCTATTTTTACTTTCTCTTGCCTATATGAATATAAAGGGAGGAAAGTATTGTTTTCATGTCGATTTTTCGAAATAGAGTTTTTACCGGATCTACACGATTTCAGACCCCCTGAACCCCAAAAACATGTTTTTAGCGATTGGTCTGTGTATGTGTGTGTGTGTGAACAGAATATCTCAAGAATGGAACATCGTACGAACTTGAAACTTGAAACTTAAGTTAGACATTTCTACCGGACCCGACACAAACATTTTTATCAAAATCGGTCAACCGGAAGTAGTAGTTTATTCGTGTCCTTTTTCACTTTTTTGCGATTTTCTCAAAAATGGCTCCTACGATTTTTTTAAAATCGCCTCTATTACTAACGTTTTTACAGTCTACAAGAATAGGATAGGCGCCACGTCTGCTGAAATTCTTGAGGAGGTTGTTTTCTCGTAAAAAAAAATTGCTTTTTTAGGATTGCGACTTTAATGTGCATTTTAGCGCAAAAATATATAATAAAAGTTGCAGAGAATTTAAAATCCTACAACTTTTATTTCAAACTTTTTTTGTGTAACGCTTAGTTTAGCGATAATTAACAATTTCCTGTTTTTTCACGAAATGTGTAAAAAATCAATTTTTTAAAGACTTCAGCCTTAGTATGCATTTTACGACAAAAGTGAAATCAAATTTATAGAAAATTAAAATATCTACAACTTTTATTTAGCGAATTTTTCTCTACAGAAATACTAGTTAGATAGTTTAGCGTGAAAGAGTGATTTTCAGTATTTTGAAGCCAAACTCAGGTTTATTTTCATTTCGCGTCTTTCACTCTGATTGAAATTAGGTTATGTTTATTGAGGTTAGTTTTTTGTTTATTTCTAATGTTCTATTACTAATATTAGGTTAAATTGGGCATTGTTTGCGTTGGCAAGAGAAAGTCACGTGAGTGTTTCACGCCAGATTTTTTTATGTTGATTTAAATAATATATGAGATAAGTGTCTTCCTTCTCGATGGATTCAAGGTGCCGCATATTAATTAATAAAAAATAATTTTTTGAAAACCAAAACCGGTTACAAACGGGTAAGTTTATTGAATGGTAATGATTTATCCAATTTTTTTAAACAACTCACTCTCGATGAGACTATTAATATGCATAACAGTTCATCATTTCATACTTAAAAATCAGCATTGCGTAGGTTAACTAGTGAAAAAAACAGTACTTTAATAAATGCGGATGTTTGAGAACAAAGGACGGCAGGTCACCTTTAGATTACTTACACATAATATCACAGTTACAACATTAAATACGCTTACCACAATTTTAAAAATGAAACTATTTGAACTGAAAATGATAAAAAAATACACAGCCGTGAAAGAAAGTTAGGTTTGGATTATTTGTAAAGATATGTTAGTGAAGTCAAAAAACTACTAGTAGCATAGTAGACACAGAATCATTTGCAACTTATTTTTAATTTCTTTTAAACTACTTTTTCTATCACTCAACCATGCTGTATGTTCTCTATCACAATTAGGGCATAGAATTTAATTCAATTCAGTTTCACTTATTTGTACTGTAATCAGCTCCTAACAAATTAATGGGTTCAATTTTAATATGCATGCTATTATTTAATTAAAGAATTTTTATAAAGTTATATTATGTAATGATTTATTAATTTATCTTTTTTAGATATGTTTTAAGTTTCTCATAAAAGTGGATAGGTTGTTCTGACTTAATTTTTTAAAGACACTTGAATTTAAATAGGCTGTACGGAAACATCATATCCATCTCTGTATAAATGTCACCACTACTAAATGTTGTTACTGTTTAAGTTATCAGCTGAAAGGCTGGTTTGAACCTCTAGAGGTTTTACTATTACTAAGTAAAATGAGTAGTGAGGTGGTTTACAATTGCCTTCCTCAATGAGTTGAAAAGTATGCTTATCAGAATGCCAGACCCTCTGAAAAGCTCATATTTTCCACCCTTCAAAATGACACCTTCATTTCTTTTACCCTGGATCCGGCTTTATAATGAAATTCATCACTGTCAGAGGAGATAACGCTTGACTAGTGTTTTTTACACCTCTCACTCTTCTGTTCTTAAATGATTCAGTCATTTAATTGGCTAACCATGTCAAATAAAACAGAACTAATTTTTGTAGCCCTGGAACTAACAGATTGAGTGCAAATAATTTAACACTCCACCTTACTACTGCATACAGACAATTTTACTGAAATTAAGGAAATATTTTGGAAAACAACAGTATACCATTATAACTGATCTAATATTTTTATAATAGTTGATCCGATTTATTGAACTAATAACTGATATCTGTTACAAATAAACTGTAAAATTCTATTCACCATCATATCTTGCTGTAACACCGTAGAATAACTATTTCCAGTCGTCTGAAAAAGTCTCCGTGGAGGTTACTGAAAGTTGTGATTTAGTATTATGAAAAAACACCGGGTTGGTCTTGTGGTAAAGCAAATCAGCTGAAACAGCCACTGTACGGAGATGAAAGTCCCGTGGTTCAAAACCCAGTAGAGGTAGTTTTTTTATTACTGATTTGAATACTACTCAGTCATTACTGGTGTAATTTAATGCAACTTTGCTTCAACCACTTCATGTTTCAAGATTGTTTAATGCACATTTCAGTCAAGTTTAGTTTCTTCCACAGTTTTTTAAACACACTACTCAGTGTGTTTTATATTAATTCTAGAAATGAAATTAAAGTTTATAATATTACATTTAAAAAAAACTGATTGCAAAAGAATTCTACTTTGTTAAAAAAAGAGTTGTCTGTAGGTTATTATCTACACCAAAAAAATAATTTTAAACTTTTAATTCAAATCTATGTTATGTATGGTCGGTACTTTTGTATGGCATGGAGGGTTGGACGCTGAAGGTTAACACCATGAACAGGTTGGAAGCATTTGAAATGTGGATCTACCGAAGAATCGTGAAGGTTCCATGGACGGCAAAAAGAACCAATGAGGAGATTCTGGAGAGGATAGGAAGGAAACGGGAACTGATGAGCACCATAAAAAGAAGGAAGACCGCTTATCTGGGACATGTGATGCGCAATGAGAGGTACCATCTGCTGCAACTGATAATTGAGGGGAAGATAGAGGGACGGAGAGGAGTAGGCAGAAGGAGGATGTAGTGGCTGCAGAATATCAAG
This sequence comes from Catonia carolina, assembly GCA_035578175.1. Taxonomy (NCBI): domain Eukaryota; kingdom Metazoa; phylum Arthropoda; class Insecta; order Hemiptera; family Achilidae; genus Catonia; species Catonia carolina. Next base: position 356,551,909 of record JAQMRL010000001.1, read on the forward strand.
CAATGGACAGGGATGGAGGCCAGAGGAGACATAATACACACGTGTGGTGACAGGGAAAAATGGTCAGCGGTGATCGCAAACATCCATTAATGGATAGTAGACAAAGAAGAAGAAGAGAATTCAAATTTGCCATTAAAATATACCAGTTGTAGCGACCTACCGTTAAAACTAATTTATGTACAAGTATAGAAATATCAATTAAAAATAAATAAAATTTAGGCATCTTTGATAATCGGTAGCTTTCTCGACTGCCCTTCCGAAATTTTCCGTTTCGACGTTTAAATACGGTATAAAAACATTTTAATACAATTTTATAACGTACGATACATTTTTCTCTAATGACTCATATTGATTTGAATTTAACGAAGCAAGCAAATCAAAATGACTGTAACAACTATCTGGATCATCAATTGATGCTTTAAAAAATTATTGCAAAAAGAGAAACCTATTAAAATTTTATCAGTTCAGGTTACATATAAAGTGTTCTCAATAGTGATTGTCAGATAAAAATGATTAGTAACCTATAACATATGGAGTCATGAAAGCACACTAAGCAAGGTTTTATAAATTGAAGAGCAGAATAATCCTTTCTCTAGCTACAAATAGGTTCACTACTTAGATATAATATATTATAAATAACGATTATTTCACAATAGTACAACTTATTACATGCAGCAAATTGCGCGTAAATAAATCCTCGATCTTGCTGAATTGAATGAGAAAAATAGGCTGTATTATATACCACAGTCGGATAATATTTTTTAAACTATATGTAACATAGATAGCGTAAAATTTTAAGCTTTATGAATTATTTTATTACAGTAACCAATATAGTTGAATTTGTTTGATAGTATTAAAATCGATGTGGTGTTATATAAATATTTTTTATAATGTAACATCTGTTTTCAGATTGTTACAGACTTGCATTGAACAGGAAATTTGGTTCATTTAAATTGACCTGTTTGGACCATTTTCGTACTAAATTTTTTTTGCAAAACTTAATTTATTCAGGAACATTGACCAAAAAAAAATATAACTAATTCATTCCTAAAATTTAAAAAAAAAAAAGATTATTCTTTTATTGTTGTTTTTTTTCTATTTACTATTTATTAAAAAATTAAATCTGATTTAGAATATGTTTAAAATTTAAAATTTTTAAAATTTAACTTCTGTTTTCTCAATTATAATATTTGTGTAACAAAATTTATAGTAGAACCTAAAATGTTACTACATATTTAAATATATATAAAAATATTTTACAACATATGAATTTAAAGTATTAATAATATATTTTGGATAGGAAGCTGGCATGCTTAGCTTGTAATAAAAGTTTTTTTTTTTTTTTTTTTTGACACTTTTTATTGAAATTTAGTATCTGTTATTAAAATAATATAACAATTTCTAAATGTGAAGCTAATGTTCCAAAACTTGATTTACTTGAAGGAGCGTGCAGTCATCACCACAGTCCTACAGTTGGCCAAGAAGATCTCTTGGCCAGAGGCGCTTCAAACGTCTGCGCTGAGTACCCGGTATCACCCTAGTGTACATGTTTTGTATGAGAGGGTTGTCATGTAGTTCAAATTTTTCATGCATCGTCTTGTATAGTTGTTTCGCGACATCAATTACGTATGGCATTTGTAAGTCTTTGTGCAACATTGAGTTTGTGATGTAAAAGGGGCATTGCGTTATCGTTCGTAGAATCTTGTTCTGAATCGCTTGTATACGTTTCGTGTGTGAAGGTTTAGCAGATCCCCAAAGTTGAACTCCATATGTCCAGATTGGTCTTAAGAATGTCTTGTAGATTGTTAATTTGTGTGACATGTTTAATTTAGAACGTCTATCGAGTAAGCGTTTTAGTTGATAGAAGCGTGTTTTGAGTTTGTGGCGTGTGTGTGTAACATGTGCGTTCCATGTAAGTTTTCTGTCCAAGTGTAAGCCTAAGTAGCGTGTTTGAGTAGTGTGAGGTAGCGGAATATTATTAATGGAAACGGTTGGGCAGTTTTGTCTTCTAAGAGTAAACGTCATTTGTTGCGATTTGTTTTCATTAATTTTAATTTTCCAAAGTTTAAGCCACGATTCTATCTGGTGTAAATGGTCTTGTGTCTTTTGAGTTGCAATAACAGGATCGGCATCAACCGCAAGAACTGCCATATCATCAGCAAACATAGCCATAGTGGTATAGATACAATTTGGTATGTCACTGGTGCTTACAGAAAACAGCCTTGGTGCAAGTACGCTTCCTTGTGGTACACCAGCATTGACTTCGTACATTCCAGAAAGTTCGTCACCTTGTTTTACTCTAAAGTAACGTTCCACTAGAAACGATTTTATTACTAGATACAGGCTATCTGGAAGTATTAGTTTCAATTTGTATAGGAGTCCATCATGCCAGACCCGATCAAACGCTTGAGATACATCAAGAAACACGGCTGAACAATATTGTCTGTTTTCAAGAGCTGAAGAGATTATATCAATTAGTCGGTGACATTGCTGAAGCGTGGAATGAGATGAACGAAATCCGAACTGATGATCAGGAATTGTGTTTGAAGCATCGATAAACGGTACTAGGCGTGGTAGAAGGAGTTTCTCAAATAGTTTGGACAGAATAGAGAGTAAGCTAATTGGCCTGTAAGAAGTTAGTTGGTGAGGTGGTTTGTCTGGTTTTAAGAAGAGAATTATGATAGAGTACTTCCACTGAATAGGGAAGTGAGTGACTCGGAGAATGGAATTGAAGATGTGAGTTAAGAGTATGATGGATTTCCTAGGAAGATGGCGCAAAAGTATTGAAGTAATAAGATCATATCCCGGGGCTTTGCCTAATGGCAGATCGTGAATTGCTCGGACGAGTTCCCCGGGGGAAACTGGCTTTGGGGGAAGGCTAAGTTGCAGAGGAGCATTAAGGAAATTTTCTATGTTCGGATGATCTTTGTGTTGTAGGTTGTGTGGTTGGAATGTGTTATGCAAGTGCTGAGCAAGCATTTCTGCTTTCTCTTTATTGGTAGTCGCCCAAGAACCATCAGGTCGTTGTAGACTAAATGAAGGATTGTTATAGTTAAGAATTCGTCTTGTCGTGTGCCAAAGTGTTTTGTTTTGAGTAGAGAGTGTCTCAGTGAAAGCCATAAATCTATCTGCTCTATAACGCGAAAGGACAACCTGTAAATGACGATTTAGCCTATTAAGTTCTGCTTTAACGCTGGGGTATCTGTTTCTCTGCCATAAACGACGACATCGGCGCTTAGCAACTATCATTCGACGGATGTAAAAAGGAACGTTAGGTATCTGTTTAAATTCCATATTCTCTCCTTCGCAACTGTCCCAAGCTGCACTTTGTAGATTCTTTGTGAAGATTTCCACTCCACGCTCGATTTCACTGGGGGTTTTGAGAGAAATTCCCAGGTTTGTTGTTTCTGACAATATACGTTGGTACTTATTCCAGTCTATTTTACCAGATGTTAGGGAATGCCTGTACTTTAATTTGGTTGGTTCAGAGTTTAACGTAATTATTACGGGTGTATGATCAGATGATAGATCAGGAAGAGTTTCAAGTTCGTAGTAGGGGAAGAATTTAGACGTTACAAAGAAATCTAGAATATCTGGGAGGCAACGATTATTGTGGGGATAGTAAGTGGGTTCTGCAGGGGCATAGTAAAAATATTTTTCGTGAGTTAAAACATCATATAAAGTTTTTCCCCGCGGGTTTGTAACTCGGCATCCAAACTGTTGATGTTTTGAATTAAAGTCACCACCTGCGATGAAATTTTTTCCTAGATAATTGAAGAAATGTGTAAATTGTTCGCGCGAGATATTATGATTAGGCGGGCAGTACACAGAAGAAAGGGTAAGGGAATGAGTGCTTAAAGATACTTCTATCGTGGTAGCCTGAATGTACGATTTTCTGTACGGAGGGAACGAATTATGACTAATACTTTTCCGAACAAAAATTGCCGACCCTGCATGGCTAGTTCCATCTGGATGTGTACTTCGATATAGTGTGTATCCAGTGATATGGCAGTGTGTTGTGTCCTTAAAGTGTGTCTCTGTAATAAGTGCAATGTCTACCCGATTGTCATGTAAAAATTGTTTGAGTTCGTGAACATGACGTACAAGACCTGCTGAGTTCCAGAGAGCAACGACGAGGGACCTGCTGGTTTCAGCCATTGATATGACTTAGCAACTTGTTAACGACCATATTAAGCGTAGTAATGAGAGGTGTCAAAAGGTCCTGAAAGCGTGTAAAAAATGTGTTAAGAGTGGCTGTAAAATGATCATAAGGATTCTGAGTCGTTAAGGGATCTGTTGATGAAAGAGTTGAGAATGTCATGGAAGGCTGAGATGGCTGCTGAGAGGGCTGGAATAACTGAGATGACCGAGTATGAGATGGCTGCTGCCGAAGGGAAGGAGCAGCCATCTGAGCGTATGACCGTGAATTCAGTCTCGGGTCACGAGAAAGGGGGACGGTGTTAGTATGAGTCGACTGTGTATGATGTGACTTTACCGAGGTACTCACGGGGACTGTAACAGTGACTGGAGGCTCCAACATTACATGAGATTTTTTACCAGAATATTTAACAAAATTACCATTTCTTTTGTCTCTCAGTTCTTTATATGTTTGACATCCTTTGTATGTGGACGAATGATTGCCTTTGCAAAGAAGGCAGACTCGGGGTTCATTGGCACCTCTTGGACAGTCAGCTGTTGGATGAGAGTTGCTGCAGCGTGCACATCTGAACGGATGGTTACAGTACGAGCGGGTGTGTCCAAATCGTAGATATCTTTTGCACTGAACTACGTCACTTTTCTTTTTTGGCTCTTCAACCTTAATGCGTGTGCTTAACAAGGATTTAACATCAAATATTTTTTCGTTATCTTTGTCAGGCTCAAGATCAACGATAAATAATGGCAAGGGCACTCTTGTGCCAGCCTGTAAAACATTGACAACGTTTCTTACCTTAAAAGAGAGATGTTCCAGCGATTCCTTGATGTCACACGGATCGATACTAGGATGCAAATGGCGTATCACGACTCTGTATGCTTTTTCGTGGGGTAGCTGATATGAATGAAAATTGCGTCCCAATTCTCTCAATCGGTGTACAAGAGTACGGTATGTTTCAGATGTTTTTGGGTAAATCGTCACCCCGTCGTTGTTGGTCGCTTGAAATTCAAAGTCGCCAGTTACTGTACTCTTCAACTGAGATATTAAGTTTTTGTAGTCGCGCAGTTCTACGTTTTTTAAATAAATTGGTGGAGGCTTGCAAGAGTCTTCTTGTAACGTTTCTAAAGGTCCGTATTTATTTGTTGTTGGGACTCGAAACTTAGAAGGAGGCAATTCCGAGTCAGCGGAACTTTTTTCCGTATCCAACGGACGTTTTTTACTAGACATAACCTTAGTCCATGCCATTTTCTGCGTACCAGTTGTCTCAGGTGCGACATCCAGGTGAGCGTTGATCACCTTCAAGTTCTCTTCGTGATTGAAGAGATTGTCCATAACTCCCTGCTCCATAGTCAATGGAAACAGGGAGGATTATTATACATATAACAATAGTTTATGAAAAGTACTTACAGAAAATCAATGTAAACAGAAACACTAACATAACCTCATACATATGCACAATTTCCGTGGCTGATATTAATTTATCTTCACCCTATTTTAAAATAAATTTCTCTTTCCCAATAAGAATAAAGTCTTTTTTTTCTTGTGAAATTAATTATCGATGGTTTCTCACAGAAAATCAGAAAGAAATTTATGAATGTTATTTACTATATAAATATCACTGCATTAGTATTTTTAAGCAATAAAAGTTTAAATTTAAAATATTTTGGCCACTTCGATTTCAATATCATTTATTTAGTGTATCTTTAAATATTTTATTGTTTTTTTTACTTGATAATTACAATTAATTACCTCAGGAAGTACAATTTTGGATCTGATATTATATTTGATTGTTCAGCTATTTAAGACTGGGTAACCTTGTATTAATTTTGATGTTTACACCATATATCTATTGTTACAATTAAATTGTTTTGCTACATACATTTTATAGTGGTATTTCATTTGTGCAACGATTACCTGAGTGTTTTTTTTGCTTCCTTGATTTTTTTATCTCTTGTTAACACCCTAACCGACCTATCGCTATTGTTGCCGAATGTGTTCCCGGCAGCGATAGGGGTGTTACAATAAAAATGTCATCAAAGACGGGTAATATAAAAGCTTTCTGGTATTATCATTCTTCATATTGTTACTTCTTTGTTTTTCCAAGAATGAAACTTCCTTGGCTGTTGATCAACAAAACTAAGTGCAGTAAATCACTTCTTTAAACGCTTTCAGTAATGATGAATATTTTACATTCCTTGTGGGAAACAGAAATTCAGACCCTAAGATATTAGAAACCCCCCTAAAAAAAATTAACCACTTTTCGATAGTTGAAACAGTTTTAATCAATAATTTTTTATTATATTTTTAATATTTTGGTGCAGTCTGATAATGTTAGTTTCTTGAATCAATTAATTTTCTACGAGCGATCATTTGGGATTTTGATTTTAAATATGATATTAGACAACACGTTAATTTTTAAAATTATTGTCAGCAAAAATTACGTAAAAAACTTTATAATTAATTACGGAATTTTTCGTTCGATTTTTATGAATCTTTGTAAATAGTTCAATATTTTGTGTGGGTTATGTTAGTATTGTCTTGGACATATCATGCGGAATGACTTACGATATTCGTTACAAAAAGCCATTCGGATCAAGTGGTCAGGCGGCGGGTTTTTGGTTGGTAAGGCGGTTGCGGCCTCCTTGGAGCTGGACGAGGACGCCTCAATTGAGTCCAACACTACTTCCCCCATCGTGGGGGAGTAAACATGAGTTTTTCTCGCCGCCTCGGATAAAAAAAAGCCATTCTACAGGGAAAAATATATAGAAGCGTGGACCTGGCAGAAGAAGGGTGTCGTAGCTTCGAAATCTGAGAATTTGTTATGGGAAGAGCTCAGAAGAGCTATTTTGAAGTGCAACGAACAAAGTGAGAGTTGCTACGATGGTCGTCAACATTCGGAACGGATAGGCACCGGAAGAAGAAGCTGTTATTATCGTCACGGACCATCAGAGACAATTCTAATGAGGTTGTCTGGTACTGGTTGTCTGTTGCATAGGGTTGGTCCTAGTGTTTACATGGTTATATAGGTTTTTGCTGTTTGTTTTAAATATTGGTTTTTTTTAATAAATAGCCTACTTAAGGAATTTTTACCAAAAAGCTGCTGGGTTAATTTTTAAAAAATTTCTACACAATATTCAACTTGTACGTACACTCATGCTGAGTTTTTACTATGATGAAAACTACATGATAAACTTTTTTAGATTATACGAGATTATACTCGTAAAAGTACGAGAATTATCAATTTTTCCAAACAACATATTAGTATCTTCAAACCCTAAAATTAAGAAACACATAATATGTGTTTCTTTCTCATATATTGTCTAAGATCCTCTGAAACTTATGTTTAAAAAAGTCAGCTTATGTAAAACATAATAATTTGTATAATGTACAAACTTGAAAGAAACTGGTTAAGTAGTTTTTGAAAAAATATTCCTAACGGTAACATGATGTAAGATAGGGATTCCGTGTTACCTAAAAGCATTCATTAAAATGCTATTTATGTCATCGGCCGAAAGGCTGGTTTGAACCTCTAGAGACTTTTTTAAGTAAAACGAGGAGTGATGGGGTTTTTACCTTCCTCACTAAGTGAGAAAGTATGCTTATCAGCATGCCAGGCCCTCTGAAAATCATATACTTTCCACCCTGCAAATGACATCTTTACTTCATTCACCACAGGGCCTGGCTGTATAATATATGTCTGTCTAGTATCTTTTAAACCTTTACCTGTTCTGTCCTTAAATGCTTCATCACATAATTGGCCGACCATATGATAAGACATAGAAATATTTTTTGTAGCCCTGGAACTAGCAGATCGAGTGAAAATAATTTAACACCCCACCTGCTGATATGGGCATTTTTATATATTAAATTAAATCTTAAATATTTTTATATATATAAATATTTTTTTTGAAATATAATCCTGGATTTCATATTTAAATAAAAGGGAAATCTTAACTAAACTTTCATAAAAAAGCAGCCGATTACTTTATTTACATTATTACCACGAATTTTGAAAACTTTGGGAGTTTTCTTTGCAATTGCAGAAATAAAAATATGTTCTTCCTATGTGTTATAACTTTTCCAATTTAAGTTTATATTTACTGAATATTTGTACTTCTATGGTTTATCCTTGTGTACGTTAAACACCACGTTTAACCATGGTTTGATTTTTGATATCAAATAAAAATATTGTATGGTGTAAAACAAGTTCACAATAAAAACAATGAAAATTAAAGATTTTCAAGATTGTAAATTTTAATGATTATAAGAAATAATTTTATAAAATTAATGTAATGTTTAAACTTAAACTAAAACAGACTTTAGTTTCAGTAATCAAGGTTAAAATCTCGTCTTGTGTTTAAATTAATGTATTAAAATAATTCTGTGAAAATATTAAAAAACTTAAACGGTGAAAACTTGTGGTTCAGTAACTAATTAAAAACAACCACACTTTCAGCCAGTGGCAATTTTTTATTTACATTTAATACATAGATAATAATATTATAGTAGTCAATCAACTAGAGAATTAAAACAAATAAAATTAATGTATTATAATAGACAACTGTATTTCAACTTTCGTGCTAATTACTTCGGCAAGTTCATTTTTTAAGAGCTAGAAGAGTGAGTGCTATTAATAAGAAAGCTAAGAAAAAGAGTTAAAAATAAAAATGTTTAATCAATTTATCATATTAAATTATTTCATTTATGAAAACATAATTCTACAATTGTAACATGTGTGAGATAATTTACAATTCTTTAGACAGCAACTAAAACTCCTGTTTTGAAATTAATAATATCGTGGATATTTCGATATTTTTGAGTCTTCTGTTTAAGATTGAATCGTGTAATAAGGTAAGTTAATATAATTTTCCTCACGGTTGTTGAAACAAACATTGATAAAATAAATTATTCTAATTGTTTAGGTAGATTTAGTACGGTTTTGATATTTTAAATGAATACGGTGTCAAATGAAACTTAACTTTTTAATTCACCTGAATAGATTAATAATTTTCACTAGCAAGATTAATCATAGTTCAAAGAACTTCTTGGCGTATATTTTTGAAAAAAAATTCTATAGGTCTAAACAACTTATATGAACCGGAACCGATTTAATTGATATAATGAAAATTGTGTATTTAATTAAAATACTTTATGAATGTAAATCGTTTGAATATTTAGGGTTTTATTTTTTTAATCAATTTAAGACTAGTCCTGTCCATCACTCATCAATTCTGTCTGTTTGCTACCTAGGTGATAATATTTATTAGATTGTATTCTCTAAAAATTATTGAGAAACATATACGAGTATGTTTAATAGTTTTTACAGTCGATTTTATTGGATAGTGTGAACTAATATGGAATGGAAACTTATGACTTAACTTATAACTTAGTTACTACTGGATTTACAGAGTTAATGTTATATTTTTCTAAGACCTAGACTTCCTTGTTTTCTTGATTACCTCTAGTTAAGAACAATATCTGTTTTAACTATACCTGTACAATTAGGCTGCAGGTAAACTGGTCGTATTTATATGAACTCCGAAGTAAATTTCTGATATTATCATTGTACTATTTCATTATGAGAGTATCAAATAAATTTAGAATGAGAATGTTTCTTGAGCTGAAATTTCTTGAATGATTTCTATTTCAAAATTTTTCATTAATAGAAATTTATCTTTTAAAGGCTACTTTTTATAGCTACAATATCAAGGTTTCTAGCTATATTTTAAACGTTCAGAGAAAAATCGTCTGTTAGAACGAAGATAGTCGTAGATGATGTAGTACGGGAACAGATCTCCCATTGCAAGCCCAATTTAAGCTTTAATGTGATGCCACCAATAGAAAACTGCAAAATAAGGCTAGACGGGAGACAGAAATTACATTTTTAGGTAGTGGCTACTCCCACTACTTTTTATGGAAGTCTGTCTCGAGTCACTGCAAAGTCACGAGAGCCAAATTCAGGCGGCACAGATAAGGTTTCTACGAAGGACAAAAGAATGCAGAAGATTAGACCATATAAGGAATGAAGAAATAAGTGCAGAATTAGGAGAATATATTTATATAATATATATAGGCCTATACATCTCACCATCGTTGTGACGTCTTTTCGGATTCCCTGCTCTGGCGTCTACCTGAAGGAGCTATACCTGTATATATTAAATTATGAAAACAGATATAGGGGTGCAGCCTGGCTGCTATTTCAAATTTTGCCAAGTATTCACGTATAACATGAATTACAAAAATGATAAAAATTAATTTTATTTCACCAGCATTATAAACTCCGTCCAAACTGAGTGGTTGCTGCGTCCGGCGTATATTTTGTCCAAATAAACATCACTGTTGCGTCAAATTGGTATAATATTTGTTAAATCAAATACGTACTGAAGTCCCACAGTGTTGCCAATACCGCTGGCTTATCGCGCCTTTTCAACTGCGGTATAGCTAATTACTATTAGTACTATTTTATGTTATAAAGTGAGTATTGGCACTAAAATATTGTGAGTATTGTTTTAAATCAACATTATTTTTTTTGTTCGGTCATTAGCCTATGTATTGTTAAATGTACTAAAATATTAAATATTTTCTTTAAAATAATGTCTTCTGTTATAGAGTTTCATTGTGTTCACCAGAATTAGTTTACTTTATGTTTTAAACTATTCCAAGAAAGATCAACGACATAATATTGTGTTTGTTTTAAGTAAGGCTGCTATGCAATCGAGTAACAGCGTTCGTTGGTTATGAGCCGTGTACAACTATCGAGAATAACCAAACTAACTTGAATTCGAATAACATCACCAACAGAGTCATCATAACAGAGATAATTCAGATAAATACGGTTCCAATAACACGAAATGGATACAAATATTACACAAACCTAAAACTAACGATTTTCTCTTGATAAAATGCTAAAAAAGTACACCCGAATGATTCAAAGCTAAAAAATTCAATTTGGTATTAAAACAAAATTCCTGTTAGGAATATACAGAGTGATTCAGAACTATACTACAATCTCTCGATAGCTCATTCTATAGCTAAAAATAAGAAACAAATTCCATGCAAACACAGACCCGAAAACGCTTCGTTAGCGAGTTATACAGAGTCAAAGATTTCGCCGAGAATTCAGTACCCTCGGTGAAATGAGACCATATAGACATTTTTAAGGCTGTAATAAAGAGACAAATTGATAGTTTCTTACGTATTTTCACCTGATAATTGAATAAATTTGGCCCCTGTAATGTACCTTCAGCAGTTTTAAAGATCTCACATAAAATACCAGAATTGGGGCTAAAAACACATTTTTTTCTTTAACGTGAAACTAATTTTGTAAATGGTAAATTAAGATGTACATTTTTATTAATTAGATTTGTAGAAAATATAATTCTGAAAAGATTCATGTTAATAACTTAAGAAAAAACTGAATACTAGATATTGAAATTCAACTTTATCTGAAAACAAAACAAATGTAATTGTGAAAAACATTTTTAACTGCATGAAATACTAATTTTGTCCATAGGTTGGAAATAACAGCTGATTGTTTATTCAATACTATAGATTTACATAAAATTAATGAATTTTAGTTCAAAAACTACGTAAAAACTAGTTATTAGTTCCCTGGAAAAATTCTCACAGTGGCCCCCGTTTTGTTCAATACACAATTTTCGCTAAACGACGTTCTTTTCTAGCGCGTTAGGAGTACTCTTAAAACTGTTTTTGCCGCTTATATTATGCGATTTCTTTACTCTTCTTGTGTTATTTTGTTTTTAATAAACAATTGATCTCATCCAATCCCATAAAAAAAGTCTGATGGCGTGAGGTTGGGAGACCGTGGTGGCCATTTTAAGCCGAAATTGTGTATTGATCAGAACAAGGGCCACTTTGAGCACCTTTTGTGGGTAACTAATAACTAGTTTTTAAACTGAAGTTCATTAATTTTATGTAAATCTACAGTATTAAATGAACAAACCAGCTGTTATTTCCAAACTATGAACAAAGTTAGTATTTCATGCAGTTAATTTTTTTTCACAATTAGGTTTATTTTGTTTTTAAATAAAGTTAAATTTATATCTAACATTCAAATTTTTCTTAAGTAATTAACATGAATCTTTTCAGAATTAATTTTTCTGCAAATCTTATAAAGAAAAAATACACCTTAATTTACCGAGGTAACTAACTACGGACTTTAAGGGCTTCCATGAACAACAAAAACAGAACACCAGGTGGACAGAAGAAAGGAGAAACCCCTTCAGTGAGCGAATGCTGAGAATATGGGTTGCAAAAAGAGCTTCCAGAAACGTATAGTCACCTAACGTAGTCTAAAATTTAGACCTGTACTAAAGAAAAAACGGATTTCTTTTAAAAGTTTAATTCTAATTAAATCTAAATAACAATAGGGTTTAAAAATAGTTAATGTAGTTTCTAAGGTAACCAAAAATATTTCATTTAAATTTTGTAACTTGATAAGTGAAGAATGTGAAATGTTATCGCAATATTTAGGTAGTAATTTTATGAAATTTTCCAATAATATTTCACAATTTATTCACAAAATTTGTTTGACATTTAATTCTTAAACATAATCTTTTTGCGAGGTAATATCATTCTCTAGCCTGGTTTTAGGGTTCAACACTGTACATATAGAAGTAGGTTGGAGGGTTATCTATATGTATAGGGATTGGATTGGTTAAACCTAGTCCAGCAATAGATTTTCATCCGGCCATCAACCATCAACCTCCCATCCAGTGCCAAGAAGATTTAGAACAAGAAGATGTACTACAAAAATTGTAAGCATCAATTCAACTCTGCAACATTTCCAGGAGGACTAAATTAGACAGAAGAACTAAACGACAAGCAAAAAGAAAGAAGAGGATTAAAATATGGAATTGGACATGGCATTGGAGAGAAAAGTGCGAGGTCTTGAGAGAAGAGGGATGGAAATATGGTACTAGGGTTGACAATTCGATCCAGTGGTCTTATTCCAGGAGGGGAATGATGTTACCTTCTAGCAAGATTCTAACAAAAAAAAAATAGCTTTTTTTATAAATTAGATGAGAAATTGAAACAAAGCAAAAATAAGCATATTTAAATATATATCATCAACGTATTTTACAATGATTGTCTTTTTGCACATTAATAACAAATTAGTTGCTGAGATACTGAAGTAAAAATTATTTCATGCAGTTGAATTTTTTCGCAATTACATTTGTTTTGTTTTTAAATAAAGTTGAATTTCAATGTATCTAGTATTCAATTTTTTCTTAAGTTATTAATACGAATCTTTTCAGAATTATATTTTCTACAAATCTAATAAATAAAAATGTACATCTTAATTTACCATTTACAAAAGTAGTTTCACGTTAAAGAAAAAAATGTGTTTTTAGCCCCAATTCTGGTATTTTATGTGAGATCTTTAAAACTGCTGAAGGTACATTACAGGGGCCAAATTTATTCAATTTATCAGGTGAAAATACGTAAGAAACTATCAATTTGTCTCTTTATTACAGCCTTAAAAATGTCTATATGGTCTCATTCCACCGATGGTACTGAATTCTCGGCGAAATCTTTGACCCTGTATAACTCGCTAACGAAGCGTTTTCGGGTCTATGTTTGTATGAAATTTTTTTCTTATTTTTAGCTATTGAATAAGCTACCGAGAGACTGCCGTGTAGTTCTGAATCATACGGTATATTTGGTACTTTCTAATATTATTCTAACAGCAACTCAGACAGCGATTAAAGTTAGACAAACAATCAACAGCCCCGCCGGTTTTCTTAAAGTCAAAAGTAAATACCGCTGTTCAATATTTTAAAACAGTTAGTCGAAGAAAATTTTAAGAGTTCTTTGACAACACTCAAGGTGTCACTATTTACTTTTTTAAATTCTATTAGTGACGATTACAGAAAATATGTTAAATATTATCGGCAAAATAATACTGACTTTCACGCTACCAGATTTCTGAAGATAAACGATTCCGCGCAGTCATTCGTAGGTTGCATTAGTCGATGGATCACATCCTGATAATTTCAGAACTGAAGAAGAGAGCAGTGGCGTAAGAAAAATTTTTGTTCGTGTGGTTGTTGGTTTTGACATAGTGTACTAATATACCTCTACTTCCTCAAAGTGCTTAAAAAATCAAGAGCTTTTTTTGCAAAGGAAATTTAACTTAAAATTACATCTAGTATTTTCCCCTAGTGTAGGGCCAATTTTAGACCACGTGAGGTAACTTTAGACGTATCTGGGAGCTCTTTTGCAGCCCACATTTTCAGAATTCGCTCACTGTAGGGTTTTCTCCTTTCTTCTGTTCACCCGGTGTTTTTTCTCTTCATTTAAGCCCTTAAAATTCGTAATTAGTTGTCTGAATTTGGTTTGCTAAATAAAGTTCCTCTGTTTATTCCAGAGTAATAAAGTTTCTCTGTTTATCCTTTCTGACTTCTTTAAACCGACACCTTAAGTCTATTGTTTAGTGTCTTAAAAAATTTGTTTTACAGACCGGTTGTTATCTATTCTATACAGGTGTCCGAAAAATTGTAATCTTCTTTTTTTAATCGGTTCCATTATGCACGTGTACACCCAGTGAACACACTGTACTAGGTGACCCTGTGGGAGGCTTAAAGGTCACTATAACCAGTACCTAGACACAAGTTAAAATCGAATCTACTTACAAACCGTTTTCTCAAAAACGGTTCTATGTTGCCAAAAGAAACTTTGGAGGCCAGAAAAGTTACATACATAGTCTAAAATTTATGCGCGATAGTAAAATTATTCATTTTTGTTGTGTAATATTTGAGATAAAAAAAATTGAAAATGGGTTAAAAATATCTAAATTTATTCAGTTTTTAAAAACCCAATTAATATATAAAACTTTTAATAATTTTACTTCAGTTTTTTAGAATCAGTTATTTAAACAACCAATTTAAATATTACGCTCTTATTAAGTTTCCGCTTGATACCTCAAACAATGTCCGAGATTATGGGTAATTGATTTATAAAAAATTATTTTCGGGTATCTTGCGGAAATGTGGCAATATTCAACAGGTCGAAATTACAAGATTTTCAAAAATTATCATTATTATGATAAAAAATTATTATTTTGTATTTCGGCATATTGTCAAAAAAATATTGGAAAGCCTTTGTAACACCCTGGCCATTACTCTCTTGGACAATGAAGACACAACGAGATGACTAAAACGTAAACAAACAATGAGTTATTTTAATTTATTTTTAAGTGTTCATAATTTAAATGAATATTGCAAAGCAGTAAAAGACAATCTTGCAATTTTATTTGTATGCGTATGATTAAGATACAAGTTAACTTTACAAAATTTTTCAAGGCGATTCCATAGAGAATCATCTATACATGTTATTCTTTTTTTTGATATAGGCCTACTCATATCTGCTAATAGTTCCCTGTGTTGAAAAGATCGTAGAGTTTTCTGTTATACAACAAATAAAACTGTGAGATAATGTTTATATTTGGTTATAAACAAAAAAGAAACTTTTGTAAAACTTAATAAGAAAACAACATTCCTTTTGAAGATAAAATTCATTAAAAAATACAAAAAAGTTATTATAGAAATTGAAATTTAGTATATTTTTGAGGCATTACTTTATTGTACAACGGTAATTACAAAATGTATAAAAAATATCGAAAAATAATAAAAAAATAGATCATTTTGCGGAGAAGGAAGTGTAAAATAGTCTAGGTTAATAAGGAAAATATTGATCTTTTTTTCAAATTCTCGATTACAGGTCTTCTTAAATGCAATGTCAACAAGACCATCTGAAAGAAAATGAATGAGAAGCGAGGTAACAACTATTAGCTTCATTTAGTGAAAAAATTTATTTATTCAGAATCGTATTTAATGTTGTAAAATAAATAACAGATTGTACATGTTCGAATGAAAAGCAAAAAATAAAAAATTAATACATAAAGAATTTAGAAAATATCTAATAATCTACCGTTTAACTTTTTGTATAGGATTTTATTTTAATTTTTTATCTTACACGACATTTAAATAATCAGATTGTGGCTATGGTAATAATCTTAAGGAATTAATAAGCCATATTCTTAACTTACAAATTGTTTTTTTTAAAACATTACGAATTGCGTGGGTTAAATTCCTTACTATATTATTTTATTTTCTAAAAGGGAGATTTGTGAAAATTTTAACTATTGTCATTCTAAATTACTTACAGTAACAATGGTTACATTTATCGTAAACAAAACAATATTATTATAATGCAATATATCTCAACAAAGAAATTGTAGTGACTACTTGGTGACACCCTTTCAGATTCTTTTTGTTTTAATTTCACTATTTCATATATACATGTACTTAATATAAATATATCAGCATATAATTAAATATTAATTATCCCCATTTTTATTACAATACCTAAATAAATAATAGTTTAGATATTTAGAATAATGTATTTTAATAAACAATTGAAAACAATTACTTGCCAAATTGCTCTAAATAATATCTTTTTAACTTCTGCTTGCATTCTGTTTTCTCATAACTTAAATATTGGTCAATCGTTAAACAAACTAAGCCTTGGCCTATTACTGTTATAAAATAACAAAAGCATTTTGTTATTTTTATGTAGTGAGTAACAAAAAGTGCTATTTTATTTTACTTCTTACTTAACTACGTCAAGTTGTTCCTTTGGTGTGCAATAGTTTGTTAATGTTAAAGAAAATTGAATTAGCTGTGACAGACAACAGCCTTTCATGGGTGGAGATTGAATAATAGGTATAGTTTTGTGAAGCTTGTTTTCTTGCTTTTGTCTATTAATGAATTCATTATTCATATCTGTTCCTTACAGGATCATATACATTATACCTACAATAATAAATTTGTTAGTAATCCATTCTTTATTGCGCATGTTATAGTTTTTTTGATGATATACAGTGTAGGCTAAATGCATTTGAATACTGTTATGTAAGCGATTGAATTTGAATTGTCCCACGCACTTTCGCCAAAAAAACGAATGCAGGTGTATATCATCTGGTAGAAAACAAATAAACAACCACTTAATTTTAAAATAAATCTGTGAAGATCAATGAAGACTAAAATAGTTTATGTAATACGCAAGGGAGAGGCGTCAGATAAGGTAACGTGAATTTTTTCTATTAATTTTAAAAAACCGTTTTTTTTAATTTTTTTGCCAAGTTTATTTTCAAACAGTTCAAAATATCAATTATAACGAAAGCGAAAAAATTAAAGAATTCTCCAGGTAAAAAATTTTAATAAATATAAAATTAATTAATTTTATCCTCTTACGAAAATAAACCAAATATGTAAGGTAAGACACACGGAGTAGATAATTAAGTTATAACAATTATAACAAGATGTCCATTATTCTGACTACTTAATAAACATTTTAATTTAATACGCAATTAAAGTTAATAATGATCTTTTTATTGAGAGATTAAGCATTTGTTACATTTATTTATAAATTATGTTATTTGTTTGTAAATTTGTTTTTAAATGAAATTTTGAATATTGTAATCATTTAAACAGTTCTGTATTTATGTCCCATAAGACAAAACTCAAAACTTTTAAGTTGTTTAGGTCATCAGCCGAAAGGCTGGTTTGAACCTGTAGAGGTTTTTCTAAGTAAAACGAGGAGAGAGGTGGTTTACAATTGCCTTCCTCACTAAGTGGAAACGTACGCTTATCAGCATGCCGGGCCCTCTGAAAAACACATATTTTCCACTGTGCAAATGACACCTTCCTATTATGAATTCCTATTATGAGAGGAGTTAGACAGGGCTGCGTGCTCTCTCCACTTTTGTTTAATTTATATGCGGAGAAGATCTTCAGAGAAGTGGTGGAAGACAGAGCAGAGGGTATAATTGCCAATGGAATAGTCATTACAATTTGAGATACGCTGATGACACAGTTCTGCTGGCAACGGACAGGGATGATTTGCAGGCGCTCCTACATTCAGTGACGGACCATAGCCAACAAATGGGTTTGAAAATAAACATAAAGAAAACCCAATGGATGGTGATCAGCAAGAACAAAAATATAGCTAATAACTTGGCAGATATTGTGATAGATGGGGACATAGTGCGAAGAGTGCAGGCATGCAAGTATTTGGGCTGCTGGGTGAACGCGGAGTGGGACTTGTCGCAGGAGATTAAATGCAGAATAGAGCAGGCGAGAACATCATTTAGGAAAATACAAAGGGTACTAACAAGTAGAGAGTTAAAACTTGCGCTGCGAATACGCTTATTGCGCTGTTATGTGTTTAGCATTTTGTTCTATGGGATGGAAGCATGGACCCTCACAGAAGCAATGTGTAGGAGGATTGAGGCTTTTGAAATGTGGGCTTACCGCAGAATGTTGAGGATATCCTGGATGGACAGAGTGACGAATCAAGTGGTAATGCAGCGGCTAAACAAAGAAAAAGAAGTGCTTAATATCATAAAAAAAAGGAAATTAGAGTACTTCGCCCACGTGATGAGAAATCCGAAATATGGAATGCTGCATGTGATCATCCAGGGGAAGATGGAGGGGACGCGCGGCCCCGGACGTAGGAGAACGTCCTGGCTTAAGAACCTTCGCCAGTGGTACGGGGTGAGCACCAAGACACTATTTCGGTTGGCTGTGGACAGAGTGAAGGTCATGCGACTGATCGCCAATGTTCTAGGAGGACACGGCACTTAAAGAAGAAGAAATGATACCTTCACTTCATTCACCACAGGGTCTGGCTGTATAGTGAAATTCATTACTTTCAGAGAAGATAACTCTGATTAGCGTCTTTTACACCTCTACCTCTTCTGTTCTTAAATGTTTCAGCCATTTAATTGGCTGACTATGTGATAAGAAACAGAACTATTTATTTTAGCCCTGCAACGATCAGATTGAGTGTAAACCATTTGACACTCCATCTGTCTGTTACGGGCAAACTTTTAAGTGTGAACTGATTCATGATTTATTTTTTACTTGTTGATTTATTTTTTACAGAGCGAGAAAAAAATGATAACTTTGAATATTATTTTTATAAAGATACAGGACTTAATTTAAAAATAAATATACACCATAATTTATTACTAATAGCCTGTGCTACTTAAAATAATAATTTAGTAACGAAAGAGTGCTTGCCGGCCCTTCTGTTAGACATACTTTTTTACATTTTTAATTTATGACTTGAATTTTGAGATCATATAAGTTAATTTTGTCGATAGGCCAGATCCAAAAAAGTTTGTCGTTTCATTGTGTGTTACTTATTTCTACTGTCTAGTAAATTAGGTAATGGAAAGTGTGGTGTTCTAAGAACGTAAAAATTTCATTATTTTATTTTTCGATTCATGATAAAATTTTTGATAGTTTGTTTGAAACTGTCTGTGTTTAGTTTCAGAGAAGTTTAACACTTAAAATTTTTAAGATTTTCTAGATAGAAACCATGAATCGGTCAGCTGAAGAAGGAACAATAAAAGACTTCGTTGAAGATAAACGGGTGCAACATTTTTTATGCGATCGGTGATGTTCATCACATTAAAATGCGCAAAAACCATATTGCCGACGATGTCATAAACGTTTGCCAACAGAATAGTATATAGACTCACCTCTGATTCCCTGGATATAACTACACCTTCTGGCTAGTCGGTAAGTAGGTGAACTCTGGAAAATTTACGACGGAGAGTACTTTATTCATGAAGGCGTTTCGGTTGTAGTTTATTGTTAATGAGAAGGCAATGTGTTAAATTATGTTTCCGTACCGCGTGAGATTTTTTGTCTAGCGTAGCGTTCACAATGTAAGTCAATACAAATGTGGCCTCCTTCTTTTTTTAAAGTTAACAAAACTTTTAAAGAAGAACAAACATTCAAGAAACAATAAAGTTAATAATGATTTTTATTTAGTAATTATGTCTACATTTGGTGTATAAATGAAATTTTGAGTAATGTGAAAATTTAAACAACCCTGAATATAAGTACTAATCATTTGGACAAACCATTCGAAACTTTTAGCTTAAGTGTGAACTGACATGGTTAAGTTTTTAGATGTGGAGTGAAGGGTTTGATATTTTTTTAATAAAATTTTTATGAAATTATTTCTCTTTGTCGGGCTAGATTCTGAAGTGTTGAAAGGAATTTAGTGATACTAGGATTAAGGAATAATTATCACATAGTTGTTAATTATTAAAATTGATGGAGATAAACAAAATAGGGGACGTCAAACCCGATTCTTCAAATCTGAAAATATGAAATTTGTGAAAATCTTTTTAATTGTACATCACAACTGGTTTGTGTTTTAATAGGTTATAATGTTGTGGTGTAAAAACCCTTCATATAATTTAATTCAAGAAAGTTACCCTACTTTACGGAGTAACGAAGTGCTTAAGGAAATAACCTTAGGGGTTAGACCATAGGTTCTGCGTATGAGCGTATGAGCGTATGAGTCCTAGCCTGCTTTGTTGGCTTTTTGTTTTACCGTATTTAATGAGAACGGCTCTTCGAATGAGGTCTTGTAGCCACTTATTATGGAGTTCTAACTATAGTGCGCCCCACGAAAGAAGCCCGTTGTGTTTGAAGAGCTTGTAATGGTGAACAACTTAATAGTACTTAACAGTACGGCCTCTTACGCCGACTTCAGCCACAGCTGTTTTAAATTTTATTTTATCTTAATATTATTTTTTTACAACGGTTCAAATTTTTAATTGAAAAATTATTTTATAAATTGTTTATCCTAATTTAAGTAAACTTACATACATTAATTTTAATTTGAAATTACGGTATTAAAAATTTTAACTCTAAATTTTGAAAATTTTATATTCTTTAATAATTATTCATAGTCAGATGTAGCAGAATACTGACTGCTACAAGCTCTACCTCTAAAACGACCTAACGGAGAAATTTGAACGCTACATTAAAAGCCTGTTCGTTTCTGCGTTGATTGGTTTGACTTTACTTATTATAATTATTTTACTCAGAAATTAGTCGGAGATACAGCAATTTACGCCCAAAAAGAACCAAGTTTTTAGCCAGTTTTCCGTTGATATGCTTTTTAAAGGTCTGTTACTCCGTCTAGGCAGAGAAAACTGTGATCTTTAACATACTTAAATGTATGTATGTATGAGGGATAAAGAGGATGATTAAAGTAGTTTTTCAAAATATTAATTTTTGGACCACTTGTTAGTGATTTTTTGTAAATTTATGACTTGAGGTCAATTAAAAAATTTATGAACTCTTTTATTCATCAATTTTCATTCCCTCGTAGAAATTAATTCTTAAATTTTTATTTCATTCTTTATTGAATGTATTATAAATATATAATAGGCTAGTGTTATATTAAAAAGATCTCATAGATCTGAAAACTTTTCCTCACAAATTTGATCATACAAAAAAAAACAAAGAAAACGTTAATAGATTCATCTTACTGCTATCAAGAAAGATGTTCTACTATTTTTCTGATACTATTTGTTTAGTGAATAAAATTCAAATAGGCTATATACATTAGTGAAATCTTACGAAATACGCAATTTGCTAAAAAAATAACCTGGACAAAGTAACAGACTTAAGAAACAGACTTTTAAAAAGCACATCAACGGAAAACCGGTTAAATCTGGGTACTTTTTGTGCGTAAATTTCTGTATTTCCGACTAATTTCTAAGAAAAATAACTTAAGTCAGGCCAATCAACGCAGAAAAGAACAGGTTTTAATTTGGTGTTCAAATTTTTTCCGTTATACTTTAACGAACTAGAGACTGCAGATGAAGGCGGAGCATAGTGACTTAGATCACAGCACAGAGCCAATTGACTTTTGTTAATCGCATCCTGCGTTGTCACGTTGTGGCCCGCTATAGATGACAGCCCAAAAAAATGTCAGCTGGAGTTCGGTGGAACAGAGTGTGACTTAGCGAAGGAGCAACCTCACACCCGTCCTTGGCTGTTATTGACTAGATCTCATCTGCAGTCTTCAGTTTGTTGGAGTATAGGTTGTTTTTGAGATAAAGCTCTTCAAACACAACGGACTTCTTTCGTGACCCATACTATAGTAGCGTATCACTGGTTAGCGTCTGGTAGTGTCAGTTTAAAATCAGCTGCATATCCACTAGCATACTGGCACAAGGGACGCTCTGATTAAAGAAGCTTGCACTAGATCCTCTGGAGACATCTACGGAGCCATAATGACTTACTCAGTTACCAAGAGTTTAACAAATAACTAGCTTATAATACGTAAGTTATACCGTAATTTCAATAGGTATTGGCAGGCTATTTTGAAAGAATAATATAACCACGATTCGTTACAAGAACTACAAATTAGTCATAACGGTTACAGACCTTTATTTAGACCTGTTTCCTATTATAATACACGCATAAGTTATAATAAATTACAGAGTTTGTAGGCTTAATTATAATCATCAGTATTACTACCTGATAAAAATTTTTAACTACAAATCCCTTTCACTGAAAAAACTCAGAAATTCTTTTATAGTTATACATCACAGAATAAGAACAAAAGTGAAAAGTAATAAACTTAACTTAAATCTCCCATTTTTATTTATTGTTTTTGTTGTTTATTAAAAATAATTGTCTGTAATAAAATGAATCTGATCCAGTTTGTCTAAAGAAAAAAGTACAAAATAAATTTATTATATTTAATGATACAATATACCATAATGCATTTTATATGTTTATTGGTGATAATAAAACTTTATTATTATTATTATTATTATTGTCTGACTAAAAAAGTGTATGAAATATATTTACTTTTATTATCGTAGGCACGTGTATAGCCTATGTATGGCTTTGTATTACTATTTTCACTTTCATCTTTTCTAGCGGATTTATTTATCGAGTCATATTCAGTTATATCTGAAAAAATACATCATTTATTTTTCGAAGGTGTAAACTTCCTATCTATTGCGATACTATAAAAATAGTTAAATTCTAAGATTTCTTATTTAAAGAAAGATTTGTTAGAAAATCTGGCTACTACTAATAAGTTACATTTAAAGAATTATACATTTTTTGGATATATAACTTTGTTAATGGAATTCACAACTATTAAGAAAAATAAATAAGTAGATGTGATTGCGAGTAAAAGAATGAATTAGATGACATGTGTGACGTGCTTGGAAAACACCGTTCACTGACTGACATCCAACATTTTTATTTATTTGGTCTCAATAATTAATTATTGTAAGAATGTATTTCTTTATTTATTATATTAACTCCTAAAGTACCAAATCCCTGGTTCCCTTCGTTCTTAATCGTCTTTAAACATTGTTGGTAAATTTTGGAAAGAAATTTTGTGGGTTTGCAAAAACCCTCTACAACAGTGGAGGTTTCAATAAAGCTCAAGGAAAACGTCTCACTAGAAAACATCACTAGAGGAATATTTTGAGGTCGGTATGTAATATAAGCATATATGTAAATAAGAGATCACAAAAAGATGAAAGTATACAATATGAACGTATTAACAAACAAAACAAAAACCATGAAATTCTGTGTAAAGACCCCAAAAAAACCAAAATAGTAATTAATGCACACTTAATAGAACAAGTCCACTTTATAAACCTTGAACTGGAGTGTTATTATGAAGATGAATGGCTATGACGTGAAAAATAAGCTATCTAAATTGAATCAGATATGTGGGATGATTCATAGGACACTGAGGTAAAAAATACGACCCAAAACAAGGTTTACTCGTAGTTTTACTCTTATAAGACGGTGGCAGTTCCAACATTGACATACGGTAGTGAAGATTGTGGGTGATGAGGCGATGGGAGGAAAGAAACATCCAAACTGCGGAAATTAAATTCTTAAGGGTTGTACAAACATTGGCAGAATCAGAAATGAAAATATAAGGCAAGAATTGGGAATTTTCCCACTCAACAAAAAATAAAATTGTACCGTGGCCAATTGGTAGACCTAAATGGCTTACCTAAATGGTCTAATAATAATCCCAGATAGCGCTTACCTTGTTTAGAAAGGAGATACAAACCAGTAGGAAGTAGAAATATTGTCAGCCCGAAGAAAGTATAGGTGCCGGAAAAGGTAGAAATGCCTAGCCCTTAAAGAGAAGAAGAAGAAATCTAAAGATTAATTAGCAATCTTAACGTCTTCGATTGTATCGTGATCTCTGAATTCGAGCTATTACTGACGTGTTAACACAGCTACAAAAAGTTCATAAGTTCTCACCGTCTATATTGAGGCTTCTTTCTTCCATATTTTGAGATTTTTGAAAGCAAGCTCTAAGATTCTAGCTGTTACGTAAATATAATTCTGTATTTTCAAATTTTATTTCTAAATCATTACAGAACGTTACATTTACACTTCTACGTATTTCCCTAATCCGTATCAGCGGTTGAATTCCTTCATATTGGTGCCAATATACAGAACCAAATTCCCACGAATAAGGAAATTTTACTGTATTGGTTGTGTAGTTATTTATTTGAAAAAAATCTGAAATTAGTTCATCTAATCACATCAATTACAAATTAGCTCATCGAATTTTATATTTCAGAATCGTGAACAATATATTCATCAACATAACGGCATTTCAGTCATACAAGCATTTTCTGAGTCACTAATATTTTTGTAATGAAATCATAACTAGACTAATATTTCATAATAATATTATTATATTACATAACAATAAATATAAAATCAATTTGAAAATTTAATACGTGGGTATTTAGGTGATTCTGTTGTAACAAAATTAAACTTTCTACGGCGGTGTTATGATTGAACTGAATACGAATTAATATAGGATTCATCTTTTGTGAAAGTGATGATAATATTTTTTATTATTTTGATAAATGAGGTAATTTTTTGTTAGGTAGGTGAGAATATTATAAAAAGATGTACCAACAATACCCATTATTACTATACACGTGTTCATATAACATCGTTTTTATATAACATCCGTAAGCTAATGTAAGTTTATTTAAATGCACAATTCATTGTCCGTATAATTACTACATTGATTATGAGTAATAAATACAGTGTATACATTTAGATCATCAAATTATACAAAGGTAATCATTGAATTATCTTTTTAATATAATGAAATAATTATATCCATTACGTTTAATATTCTAAAACAAAACATGGCTTAATTTGTCTTCAATAAAATAACTTCATGACGTTACCTGTAATAAGGTAATACATCAAATTTAAAAATTGACTATAAATTTAGAATTTTGAACAGGACACCGATGCCAGAAACTGTTCAAAGATTTAAGAGGATTTGTGGTACAATAGATCGAAATTTGAAGTGAAGGGCCTGAACTGACACATTAATGAAGTTTTATAAGACATTGGGTGGCCCAACATTGACATATGGCAGTGAGGTCTGGGTTTAGAAGAGGAAATATGAAAATTCCATTCAGTGGGCAAAGATGCGCTTCTTGAGATGCATAAGGGGCTGCAGTCGTTTGAATTGGTTGAGAAATGAGGATATACGGCGAGAGTTAGATGTGTATTCTCTTAAGAAGATAATTACGGAGTACCACCGGAAATGACCGATAATCTTGAACGAATTTCTCCACACAGGATTCCTAGACTGGTGAGAAGTTACAGGCCGATTGGACGGCGCGATCCGGGGAGACCGGTGGCTAGAAGGATGCTGGAACAGGTCTTGAAGAAAAGGAAGAAGAAGAAATGAATCAAATTTATTATTTTCCATTTTCCTTTTTACATAATGACATAAGTACCTAAACCTCATAAGTTTATTAAAAGTGTTAATAAAATTTACTCATAGTCCGACAGTGAAGTTGTACAACAATGTTATTACACACTGTTACACTGTCAAGAACTAAGCTTACACTCAGACGATAAATTTACATGGAAACTTAAAACAAAATTTACATTTTCTTAAAACATATTGGCGTTTGGGTAATAAATCTCTCCTATCAAAATCAAACTAAATTATTCAGTACAAACCAGTGTTAAAACCCATTTTTTAAGCATATGGAATACAACTTAGGAATCCTACGAATTCAAACATTTACGTTTTTAACGGTTCCATTAAAAAATGATTAGAAACATGTTAAACATACCCTGGTGCATAAGCTACAAAATTTATTTTTAGGTCTAAAGAGTGAGATAAGAAATTTTTGAATTTACAGTAAAATATTTGAATAAATTTGTAGCATTCACTGCACGTTTGTTGTTACATAGATAATACATAAAAATTGCAGAACACAGCGTAGCCAAAGATTATTTATTGTGCTAATACATCTTGACCCACCGAGTTGGTTTAGAGTCGTCGCCGTGAGTCAGCTGTTTAACAGCTGATTTTCGGAGACGTAGGTTCCTGGTTCAAATCCTAGTAAAGGTAGTTACTTTTATACGGATTTGAATACCAGACAGTGGTTACCGGTGTACTTTGATGCTAGGGGTTCAATTAAACATATTTTCTCAGGAATGGTTGGCCTGAGTCTGTACAAGACTACACGTCATACACATCATCCTCATCTCATTGGGTCATGAGATTGCTTATTGTTCTGAATTGAACAGATTGCAACGTAGATACAATAGGGGTTTTAAAAAATACATCTTATTTAGCTGTTGGTACGACAAAGACAGAAGATGTCATAAATTGTTGGTATAAAGTCAATTTTAATTTAGCTATTTTAAACTTTAAAAATACAATATTGTTGATAATGATTTTTAAAAAATTAATAAAACATTAAAACATAGTGATACTTTTTTGAATTACCTTAGCATTTGAAATTAAATTAATATTTAGGGTTTTGAGATTATAAAATATTTAAAATAAATTTTCAGTCTCCTTCCGACGACAGGAAAATTATTCGAACGCCTCTTACTATCACGCTTGCAGATACAATGTGAAGACGCCAACATTATTCCACCTCATCAATTTGGATTTCGGCCGCTACATTCGACGACACAACTGCACCGAGTTGTGGACTTCATTTCGGAGGGTCTAGAAAGGAAAGAGTATGTCACTGGCATTTTCTTGGATATCAGCTCCGCGTTCGACAAAGTATGGCATGATGGACTACTATTTAAATTGAAAAGTGTTTTAAGTGACTCGTACTATTTGGTTGTGAAATCATTTTTAGAGCATAGATTCTTTGAAGTCCAGCACGGTACTGCTTACTCTGAGCTGCACAAAATTAACGCCGGAGTACCCCAAGGGGCAATACTATCCCCATTTTTATATAGCGTATTTGCATCGGATATGCCTATTTTGGACACATCGGTAACCGCGATGTATGCTGACGACACAGCAATTCTTGTACGGGAAAAGGGCGCGGATGAGGCTTCCAGGTTAGTACAGCGACATCTTTTATTAATACAGGACTGACTTACCCGTTGGCGTATTAAGGTGAACCCTGTTAAGTCAACACAGGTTACGTTTACCTTACGACGTCAAACTTGTCCACCTGTGATGCTGAATAACGTTCATATCCCCCAAGCCAGAGTGGTGCGGTATCTTGGTTTGTGGCTTGACAGACGACTAACTTGGAAGCATCATCTGCGTACTAAACGTTTAGAACTTAACCGCCGCCAGAAGCTACTCTACTGCTTAATTAACCCTCGATCGAAATTGAACCTCCGCTCCAAAATTTTATTATACAAAACCCTTTTGAGACCAATCTGGACTTATGGTGTCCAGCTATTTGGAGTAGCGGCAGAGAGTAATTTAAAGTCGATCCAGGCCTTTCAATCAAAATTCTTAAGACTTGCTTCTGGCGCTCCTTTTTATGTAAACAGTAAAACCCTCCACGACGATTTCAAAATTCCGACAGTGAAGGAGCTAACCGCGTCCTTGTATAGTAAATTTCACGAACGACTAGATGTCCATCCAAACCAACTAGCCCGTGATCTAGCTACAAGGAACTTTCCACCTGTGCGACGTCTAAGGCGAAAATGGAGTAGAGACCTCTTGGTCTAAATAACGGATAATACCCATAGTTACAAATGGTGAATGTGCCACTGGGTACCTCTTCTCCTTAATGCGAAACTTCCCACCACCATTTAAATATCATTTACGGAAATTGTGCAGCTCAATGTACAGTACCGTAAAAAAAAAAAAGAAATTCAAGACAAAAAAAAAGTGCCTACTAAATCGTTTTAAGATTATTTGTTGGTTGTAAATATTATTCTCTATATAAAATATATAGTTATTTATTTAAAATGTAGTCAAAGCTAAGAAAATATTTAACAACTTAATAAATCTAAATTTGATTAACTTTGTTAGAATAATTGAACATTTTGAGAAGTAAAATATGTAATACAAAATTATTTGAAATACATTTGCTAAGTACTTTACTCAAAAAATTATAAATAAGCTGTTTTACTTTTATAAAATATATTCATAATGTATTCGACTGCTAAAAATTTGCAATACCAATATAGGCTATTAATCTAGTAGCAACCATTTTAAGAGACAAGTTTAATTAAAAATGTAAGGTTAAAAAGATTTTGACTTTCTGGATTTACCTTATTTTAGATTTTACTTCATTTTAGATATTGTAATAAAAAAATAGTATAACATCTATCCTCTTTGTATGTTTTTTTTAGCAGATATCATACAAAGCCAAATATTATGCGGTTGATGTTTGACTTCCTTCAGATTTTCACTTTTTGCAACCCGATTACTTACGTATTATTCAAATATGAAAAATGATCTTAATGTAACGGTGAATTAAATAACAAATAAAAATATTCCCAAGATGATCATATCTGTTAAAAATACAAATTATTACACAATAAAAATCCACCGATTCCGCACAATAACTCATAGTAGTCCTTAACAAACCAAGCAGTTTATGCGATTTTAAATACGTAAACTAAACAAAAAAAAACCATAAAAAATTGTAATTATTGTAGTTTTTAATATTAAGAAATAATAATTATTAGTTTTTCTTATTAGAGAAAGAAACTATTTTGTAATTATTTGAGGAATTTGTTTCCCATATAATTGGGTGATTTACAAATTATAGAATGGGTGAAAGTACAATGTAATTTATTTTTATTTATATTTTAATTGCAAACTTTAAGACAGCTATAAAATAAAATAATTTTCTTCAAAACATCTTTACATTTTTTTCTATATTTTGATGCCAAATAGTTAACTGTAAAAAATGGTTTCGTTTTAAATGACCTTTTTATTTTTACTTTAATCGTAACATTGGTTACGTGAAGAAGTATTGTAAATAATTTTATGTCCTTAATGAGTTTTTAAACTGACATTTAAAACTTGGTAATAATACTAGAATAGTCGTTGACTAAACTAAATCGGTAATTACTGATATTTACTATGTTATGGTTATTCTTGCGAAATGTAACTACTCTACTGTTCTTTCAAAGAATTTTTGTTTTAAGATATAATTATCATTAGAGATGTAATTATTATTTTAAAAGGACCTTTTGAATTTTTATTTGATCTTTATTATCCATATCTTGAAATTTTTAAGTAACAATTTAAAATTATTTAGTTGATTAATAAATTTTTACCGCCTCGGTGAAGGCTGGAAGAGTAGTACAATAAAACGAGTATTCTATTGACACGGTTCTGAAAGTCAGGTATTTCATTTTTAGCTAGGTTTCAAAGTAACTTTCAATATTTCATCTTCAAAAGTTCTATTCTAGCAACTATAATTCCTAGAACAAAAGTATTTTCTATATATTATGAAAAATATCTGTTTGTCTATACAAAAATAAGTAGTTTTTTCAACATTATTCGCTTGTGTGGGTTTTGTGTAGGCATACGCAAACAATACATTTATTATTGTATTTACAAATTTTCTGATTTTTTTTTTGGAATGGTAGAATGGAGATTCCATTTTGCAATATTATATATTTAAAGAAAGCCATTTAAAAAGTAATTATTTGAAAAAAATTTTAATTTGAAGGAAATTATTTATATATTACTTGTAGAGTATAAACGGGTGCGCAGACATGTAGGCTTCTGTTGATGTACAAGATCTTCGGGTGCGGCTTAAAAGAGCATCCCTAGACGGATCTGTAGGTTTTTACGATAGTAGATATAGTTCAAGTTTTTACTTGAACTATAGCGTTGATTCCGCAAGCAGGGTTCTGAGTTAGTCAGCCTGTCAGAATGAACTTTTGATTCCTACTAACTGGCTCTGACTCAGTCTGCGTCGAACAACAACCACGCAGTCACTTTGCCTAGACTTTTCAGTTTTATTTGTTGAGTTTTCTTTATTTGATCGTTATTTCTTGTCAGCAGTTCTGTTAAGTCAACGTAAGTGAAAAGTACGTTACTAGCAGAGAGAGAGAAACACTAATCGGATAAGTGTTCTCGGAAGAGAAATTTGGAAAAACGTTTAGGCTGAGGTTGCTCGCAAACCATAACACGATAGAGTGGACGCCAAAAAGCTTGCCGGTTTAGCTGCGCGAACAGTTAGGATTCAGTCGGTAGATTTCATATCTTAGTACTGAATTGTCTATTAAATCACATTGTTTTAACCGATGTAAATTATCATCTATTAGCAACGTTAAAAAAACGTTAAAAAAAACGTTAAAAAAAGAGCATCCCTAGACGGATCTGTAGGTTTTTACGATAGTAGATATAGTTCAAGTTTTTACTTGAACTATAGCGTTGATTCCGCAAGCAGGGTTCTGAGTTAGTCAGCCTGTCAGAATGAACTTTTGATTCCTACTAACTGGCTCTGACTCAGTCTGCGTCGAACAACAACCACGCAGTCACTTTGCCTAGACTTTTCAGTTTTATTTGTTGAGTTTTCTTTATTTGATCGTTATTTCTTGTCAGCAGTTCTGTTAAGTCAACGTAAGTGAAAAGTACGTTACTAGCAGAGAGAGAGAAACACTAATCGGATAAGTGTTCTCGGAAGAGAAATTTGGAAAAACGTTTAGGCTGAGGTTGCTCGCAAACCATAACACGGTAGAGTGGACGCCAAAAAGCTTGCCGGTTTAGCTGCGCGAACAGTTAGGATTCAGTCGGTAGATTTCATATCTTAGTACTGAATTGTCTATTAAATCACATTGTTTTAACCGATGTAAATTATCATCTATTAGCAACGTTAAAAGCATTCAATTGTAAACTTGTACACAACAATAATTATCGCCTATCACATACATACATTACAGGCTAATCTTTTCAGGTTAGCTGGTATATAACGTTGCGAGAGCGACGTGACTCTGATCAGAGCTAGTACAGCACTGACCCCCACCACTCGCTGAGGCAACCGAGGGAGCTATTACCAAAATAAATCTGTGCAATGAAGAAATCCGGCAACTTATTTGGCGTCCGCTCTATGAGATTAAATAAAACGTTAATTTTATTATTAATGAGTTAGTTTGCCTTAAATTGTTTTTCTAGTGAAATAGTTGTTTCCTCGATATAGTTTTTTCTGGCAAAATTTTCTTTTTTGAAGATAACACTAATGTCTCATCATACGGGGCACAATTTTGTAAAACGTTATAAGATTTTACTTGTTCCATTTTTAATTCAAAAACCGCTTTAATCTTTTCTTAACCTGACAAATAGATGGAGAAATTTGCAGAAATTTGTTATTTATGGTTGAAGCTCATGCATACAAATTCGTTCAAATTCCGTTTTTAAATATAGATTTTCAGAACCAATTACCAAAATAAATTCATTTTGCTTTTTCACTTGTCAGATCCGGGGTTCTGAACTCTAACTCGACCACCACCAGCTTGTCTGAAGGAGACCGAGCAGAATACGATTTTATGAGTTCGGAATCTAACTATTTGGATCGACGTGCACTCTGTCCGTGTCCATTCGCTCCTGATTTTAGAAATCATTCAGAAACGTAAGTTCTATTAGCCTAATAAATTACCCTAGGATAATTTCACAATCATTTTGTTTAACTAGTGTTATCAGTGATCTTATAAAACTAATGATAATCACTAGTTACTGTTCTTTAGGAAACCAAATAACCATTTTTTTGTTCAACTTACCTCGTACGTGTTTTTGATATTAGTTGATAGTACTTGTGGACATGTAAAAAATTCGATTGTGTTTTCAACCTGTGGGTCCCTATTCCCTGGGTGGGGGGGGGGGGTCACTTTTTCAGTGCCAAACAATTTCATGATTTGGGTTTCAAACCCATTATGGAAAATCCTTGTTCACAGCTGTAGGATGTGGCAAATGGTTTCAAAATTTTCAACGTTACTCTGGACAGTTCTTGGTATTCCTTTTTAATACTTAATCCAAAATTTTTCGGCACAAGCATTGTTGAAAGTTTATTTAATTGCCTGATCACTTGATAGCTCTATCATGATAGTTCATCACGAAGACGAACACGTAGCTCAGCATTTTGGACAGCTTTCTCATTAAACGGATTGACTTCAAAAATTTAAGGTTATTTAAAGTTAATTTAAAGTTTCAAAGTTATTCATATCCATAAGTAAAAATTACAACTATTGTAGATGTTTTAATTTTTTAACATTATTCAGAGGGGGTCGACAAAATACTCAACCTAAAAAGGGGGTCGGTGTCTGAAAGGGTGAGAACCACACAGTTTATTATCTAGTAATCGTTCAGTAAACAAAAATTGTAGTTGGTAACGTGCTTGGCTTTCATCGTGCGGTCGCGGATTTGAATCCCGCTCAGGCACGGAATATTTTCATACGTTACAATAAATCATTTCATCCTCCATTGTATATAGCAACACCCCAACGTCGTCGCTAATGACCTTTGTAGTTGATGCGACGTTAAATAAATAAATTTTAAGAAAATCTTCAATATTTTTTAAACACTTTTACACATAACTTTAAAAACAAAGAAAGTAATACCAGGTGTCAGTAAAATGGTATACTTTTCAAGTACTGCTACATGTGAAATCTACAAAATAGTGTTTTTATTAAATGCCTTACTCGTTTAATACACATTTAACGCTGGTAAAGTAATACAGACCACGTACTTTACAGTAATTTATTAACAAAGCAACAAAACCGATATGTGCTACTAATGTAACTTAATATTTTATAACGCTATAATGTTTATAGCCAGATCCTCATAAATTTCTTCTCCGAGTTTATAAAACATACTCAGTTAAGTACCAACTGACCAGGTAACACATACGTACATTTTGACTATATCTAACACGGCCATGTTAGTTTCGAAATAATGATAATATTATAATAGCCGAGTTTATTATAGTTTTAATTGACTTCGTGCATGAAGCGATGCATTTTCTTGTTTATAGTTCTTTCTTCTTATCCCATACATTATTAGACCGTTTCTTTTACCTATTGTATTTGTTTCTATTTTTTGTATGTAGCTGACAATGATAGCTCACATACTTAGATATTATTATTATGAAATAATTTCGAAATACTTGATGTCCTATAGTTTCTTTTTAAATAATTTGTTAGGTAATAAGTTTGTTAAATACTACATGACTGTATATTTTTAGAGTTCTATAAAACTATCCAGTAAAGGAAGATACATTAAATTCTTTATTTTCTCATGTAGAATTAGTTCCAGGGCTACGAAAAATAGTTCTGTTTCTTATCATATATTCCGTCCTGACGGACGGGACTTTCGCGCGTACGGTACGGACATATGTTTTTATAAATAAAAGGAAACTTCTGTCCGCTGCTAAATTAAATTCATTTAAAGTTATAAAAAATAAGAAAAATTATTAACATTGTTACACAGTCGTCGACATTACGCGCACACGTACACATACAAGATCATCAACACACACATGTTTAATATTACATTACTTTCAATAAGTAAAACCGTCTTATTTATTCGTCTATTTATTTAGTTAATTAATAATATATAAAGTCCACTACTACATCGAAAATTTTGGTCCTCATGGTCTGCCAATTATATGACTGAAGCATTTAGAACAAAAGAGGTAAAGGTGTAAAAGACTCTAGTCAGAGTTATCTCCTCTGAGAGTAATGAATTTCATTATACAGCCAGACCCTGTGGTGAATGAAGTGACGTCGTCATTTGCAGGGTGGAAAGTAGATGGTTTCGGAGGGCCTGGCATGCTTATAAGCATACTTTTCTATTTAGTTAGGAAGGCATAGGTAAACCACGTCACTCCTTGTTTTAGTTAGAAAAGCCTCTAGAGATTCAAACCAGCCTTTCGGCTGAAAACCTAATAACAAACTGGTACGGTTTGGTATGATCTGTAATTCTCCTTTGCTTCTTTTTATTTAAGCAATAAAACCAATCACGAAGATTTACAATTTCCGACAGTAAAGAAATTAACCACGTCATTCTACAGTAAATTTCACGAACAACTAGATAACATCCAAACCAACTAGCCCGTAGGCCTAATCTAGCTACCAGGAACTTCCCAACTATGAGACGATAAAAGCGAAAATGGAGTAGAAACCTCTTGGTCTGAATAACGGACAACATTCGCAGTTATAAACGGAGAATGTACCACTGGATACTTCTAATTAGAGTATAATCCGCCACTCCCCTTTAAATATCATATATACAGAAATTGTGCAGCAGTTCAATACTGTAATAAAAATTAAAGACAAAAAAATATAATTACTTTGTAAATCTGAATATAATAATTCTGTACATTTCTATAATGATAAAACAAAAAATTTCAATAACTGTTTATTTTCATTGTAAGAAAATTATAAAATTGTGTCTACTTAACATGAGAACAAATCCTGAAATTAAATTACTAGGCTTAACTACGCCTTAATATTGAGTTCCTTGTGATTAATCACAAATTAAACACGTGTCGAATACAAGTTAACAAAATTATTAACCTAAATATTTTATAAATTTTATTAAAATTTATCATACTTAAAACTCGTTTATATGCAGGCTTTGAATATTGGCATAGGGTTAGAGTTGCAGATTCAACAAATTTAAATTAATTTTTTATGTATGCTTAATAACTTTACAACACAAAGTAATTAACTTAGTTTAATACTCATCTTACTAATGATAATATATATGTAAATATGAAAAAACAAGTTTTTTAAACAACTAAAATAAAATAGAAAATTATGTACTTTAATAATGATATTGACCACAGGTACAATTTTCGCTAAACTGGTTTACAATTTTTTTATTTCAATTTATAAACGACCGTCTAAAATGGGAAGATGATGCCAATATTTAAATTATTAATGGCAATATTAGCGCCTAAAGGATACCTACATAAAACAGCACTTTTCTTTACATAAAAAAATTATTCGTATTTTGAAGGTCAATTTATATATTGTAGCCTCAGAAAAGAGGTTTTAACAAATAAATTCATGAATAGAGGATTTCAAAAAATTTGAAAATCATTACTATAGAATAAATTTATTTTTCTTGGCCTATAAGGAAATGTATAAATTTATTTTGCTAGATTTACATAAAAGGGTCTAACTAGAAAGCTAATCTCATCAATGGAGTTATTAATTTTGATACCGAATGCTTCTAAACTGTACGGCAATGTTCCCGAAGGTGATTTTACAGTTAAAATACGAAGAATCACATAAATATTTGAAGACTAGAGTACTTAATGAGCTAACTACCAAAATAAAAATTCGAGGGAAAATTATAAACCACATTAATTTTTTAAAATAATTGATGAATATTAAGGTAAAAATCGTGATACAACAGATATAAATTTTAAAACAGTTACAATAGATACAAACGAAAAATTTATTAAGCCTTTGGAAAATAAATAGTAAGCTTAAAAAATTTACTTATTTTCAACAAATTCAGCTATGTCCAGCAATACAGAAAACCATAATTCTTGGTAGAAATTTTTGTTCTCTTCATTTAATGTAACCAACCATTTTCTTTTGGTTTTTCTTTTGTGGTTGGACAACAGGATTTCACAGTTTAATTTTTCAAAAACGTTCAAAAACACATTTTTTATATTTACACCTGACTTTAAAACAACAGTTCTGCCTCCCAATAATTTTTTTAAATACTTTTTGTAGTAGTATATTTAACTTGGTGTGTCTTGTTATTGGGCTATTATTATTGGCCAGGTATTGGGCTATCAATAATGGAGGGTAATATTGAGGGAGTAAATTGTAGAGGGAGGCAAAGATTAGAATATATAAAGCAAATTACAAAAGATGTAGGGTGTTACAGGTATGTAGATATGAAACGACTTGCGCAAGATAGACAGGTTGGAGAACTGCATCAAACCAGTCGAGAGACTGATGACAAAAAAAAAGAAAAAAAGTGTCTTGTTATTTTCAACCACCAAAAGTTTGACATTTCCAGCTTATTTATAACATGCATTTTTAACTTCTTTATTTATTACGGTTGGCAGAGTCTAGTTTTGTGAGGGTAAATAATAGGATGACTATTTAAATTTACTACGCCTGACATAAAGCTTTAGAATAATTTCTTCTGCCTAAATTCAGTTAAGTGGCAAACTTACTAATGGTTGCCTACGTCGAGCATATGTAAGTAAGTTAACAAGAAAATATATTAGTTGTATTACCTATTAATTAAGATAATTGATACTGCATGTCACCAGCGTACCATAAGAAATAAAAACACAAAAAACAAGAAACGATTTACCAAACAGAAACAACTTACCTTAAAAAATATATAATGAAGTTACATTTTCAAAGTTTGTCAAAGAGAAGAAATTTTAACGTTAATGTTGAATTTTCTCATGGAACATGCGTTAGAATATTTTCTGTTCTGGTTTATTTCATGAAATTTGACCATTTCTATTTTTTTGAACAAAACCTTGTTCTTGCCTTGTAGTTGCATTATCAGATGTATTCTTGTGGAATAATTATTGCATTGTTGAAGGATGCACCAGACTGACATTTACTTTCACATCATTGTCATTGTCATGTCCAATAACGTTGACTAAAGCAGGACTGCAATTATATTAGGTCGTGTCGTTTTGAAGTATATGCAAATAATATTAAATGTTAAATTATTGCCAATAGATCAGCTTTTATAGTAAATTACGATGATTATTGATTGTTCTATCAATAATCGATAAAAATAGAAAACAAAAAAAAACATAGGACAACTTAAATTAAGATTGCTTAATTAACTAAGACAAGTTTGTAAAATTTTTACATTAAAATAAAACTCGGTAACTTATTTAATATTATTTACAACATTATAAACTTGTTCTGTTTTAAACCAATTATAAACTAACTCTATAATAAATGAATTGCCTATTTAACTTTTTGTCAAAAACCTTATTACAAATTATAATAGGCATTATAAAAACAACTTAATTAAAAATAGATTAAAAACCTTGAAATAGTTTTAATAATAAATAAGGAAAATAAATAAAAACAAAGCTAACTTACATAGAAAGGAAACATATTAAAATTTGACCAACTTTTTTTAGAGAAATGAATTCTTGCCACTTGGTTATTTATTTCTACACAATCCACTGCTTAAGCTTTCTTTCTCTTTTTATCCCATTTCATTTGTTTGTGATACTAATACTACTGTGTAATCTTTACGCAGGAATTTCTATCCAGTCCTTCTTTGTTGTAAGATTAGATATCTAGCTTCTTGGATCTTGAATAGTTAGATTTATATACGATATAATCAGATGCAACTCCAACTTCTTTAACAAAGCAAAGTATTACAGAACTAACATAATTCTGACTTTTACAACGATATGTACAACAACAATAGAAAGCTGCATGTTTTTACCACTAGTGTGTCACTGAATACCTACACAGTTCTAGTGACTATATAATTAATCAAAATGACAATAATAACAGAAGAAATTTCTAAAACAAAAATCATCTTAGAATTAGCATTAATAAATTATGAGTATGAAATAATCCATTTTAAGCAAACATTGATACAGTCCAGGAAAGCCGTTGACAAAATTATATTATGGAAACGAATTCCCTTTTCCTATTAAAAAATTACGTGCACCTTTAAATTAAATAAGTTTTTCTCTCATACAAGAAATAATGAAAACATTCAATTCGGAAAATTGAAAACCACTAGTTTGGTCCTAAAGATATTTAACAATAGAAATTAAATTAAATTATGGTAGACTTTGTAGCTTAGCGGTTAGCGTGCTAGGATATAAAGAAGTGTCTCAGGTTTTATTCCCAACTAGGTCTGAATATCATTACTCGATCAAACTCACCATTCATAACACTCACAGTAGTCATTAATAATCAAGTTGTTTGTGATTTATTTACGATGCATACATAAATATTTTAATAAAGAAATTCTTAATCTAACTTTAGTAATTTAATTTGCAAGCAAAGGTGAAAACCTTGTCAATTGAGAAAAGCCCAACATTAATGCAACTTAGAACTAAAAAAAGGAAGAAAAATTATATTATTTAACAGTTAATTGAAAACTAAGAATGTTAAATTAGGCTTATCATAAACTATGAAAATTTTAAAACAGGAATAATGACACTACGACGTTACTAACGACTATGATGTAAATAATGACCGCTACCCTTAAAAGAAAAAGTATTAAAATAAGCCTAAATACTTCCTGTTTCTTGAAAATCTGACGTTATTTTATTAAACAAGGAATATTTCAGTAATTTTATTCCACTTGTTTTTGAAAATGACACATTTCTAATTAGCTAGTTGAAGGAGCAATGTTTTAATACATACTATTTATCTTCTTACCCCATAAATGAAAAAAAAAATTTTACATACGGTTTAGAATCGTTCTATGGTGTCTCTTAGCTCTCTAGACGAATTTCGGAAGCGTTCCTTTTAGTTGACATGGACCAACTTACTTTCCGGATGCCTTTTGTCAGTTCTAATCTTTGTCGTCTTATATAAAAACTTTATTTTAAATTATGTTAAAAATAAACATTTAATTTTGTTTCGTACAGGGCCAATTTTAGGCAACGTGAGATGACTTTCGACGTTTCTGGAAGCTTTTTTTCAGCCAAAATTCTCGGCATTCGATCACTGTAGACTTTTCTCCTTTCTTCTGTTCACCCAGTGTTCTGTTTCTTCTCTTCATGGAAGCCTTTTAAGTCCGTAATTAGTAGTCTAAATTTTATTCAGTTCATTAAGTTTTCTCGGTATATTCCAGTTTTCTCAACATCCTTCCTGACTTCTTCAGAAAGTTTTTATAAAGATTTAATTATTTATAGAAATAAAGATTTTTCTTGTTTTTAGTTTTTCTTAAAATCCTATCAACAGTTTATTATTACAATTAATTTGCAGTAAATAATGGTACGAAATCAGTATATTTTAACGTGTGATGACATGCAGATTTAGTCGGTAATAGAACTCAGGACTTTTAGCTTTACCGCGCAGTGCAGTCTAGCGTTCTAACCACTGATCATCGGAGGCAGCCAAACAAAAATATATTACCTACTCACAGTTTTCAAAAAAAATTATTAAAAAAATAAGACCGAAAATACCTTCATTATTCTCAGCTAGATACGATCTTATACTTCTAGTCTATTTTCATTTTACTTACTTTTTATTACTGAGAATTCATTTATTGATTTTCCGTCTTTGTTCGTGCGATAGCACTGTGTTGCATACATTTTAAGTGCGGCACAACACAGCCAATCCTTTTCTACAAAATAAAATTAGTGTTGCTTAAAAATTAGTAACTTATTTGTAAAACAAATA
The DNA here is from genome assembly GCA_035578175.1 of Catonia carolina. Classification (NCBI taxonomy): domain Eukaryota; kingdom Metazoa; phylum Arthropoda; class Insecta; order Hemiptera; family Achilidae; genus Catonia; species Catonia carolina. The sequence goes on from JAQMRL010000001.1 coordinate 356,591,551, forward strand.
AAACTACTCATAAAAAGAATTCACAAAAATATTATATCAGATAACTCTGTTACAGGCTGTTACAGTTTATAATAAAAGATTTCGCTCTTTAATGTTCTTTTAGGTGTAGATCAATCTATACACCTTAAGGTATTTTTGTTTTAATAAAGTATTATAAATTTAAACTATTAGATAGATACAACTACTACGTATAATATTTAAAATACAATAGACTAGTCAATGAATTTTGATGAACTGTATTGAAAGTTAAAAGCAATTCATTTGTCTAATAGGCAACGCCTTAACTAAGCCATTTTAATTTAAAAATCTTTTAGTATTGATGCTTCAGGAAAGATGAAAGTGTTTGATTATAACTTACCATCTCACAAATGCGTCTACTAATACACCTGCATTAGAATATGAACAGTTTATAAATTGTTTATGGATTAGTGAAATTAGATAAACGATTCAAAAGATAGCAGTTCACTTTCTCATGTGCGTATTGTTTTCTTTATTACCTATTATACTACCGGCTGTTTTTATTTTGTCGGTAAGCTCCAGGTCAATTAAAACAATTTGCAAACCCCTACTGTTCGGATAGTTTAACAAACAACTAGCTAGATTTTTTAATAAATATTAATGTCGTAATTAAAAGAAACTTATAATTATATTTTGACTAAGCATTATGCTTTTCTTTTTACCCCACTCGGGTACCAATTTTAAACCACGTGAGGTGAATTTAGACGTTTGGAAGTTCTTTTTCAGCCTACATTCTCAGCATTCATTCACTGTAGACGTTTTTCCTTTCTTCCGTCCACCAGGTAATCTGTTTTTGATCTTCATGGAAGTCCTTAAAGTCCCTAATTAGTACTCTGAATTTGATTCGGTTCATTAAGTTTTCTCAGTTAATTCCGGTTTTCTCAATATCCTTTCTGACTTCTTTAAATTAATTATCCGATACCTTAGGTCTATTTATTTTATTTATTTTACAAATTTGTTTTCTCAACCGGTGTCATTCATTCTATACAGGTGTCCATAAAATTTTTGTCTTCTTTTTTTAATCGTTTTCATTAATCGTTCATTTTCCTTGAACAGTTCTTCTCGACCTCGTTACCTATAGGGTTCGTCTGCTCTCTTCGAACCCATTATCTTGCAGAGAATCTTTCTCTAAAATTTCTCTGCTTCTTTTAGACTAGCCTTCCCGGTCATTCTAAGGCACTCACAAGCGCACAGACTCACAGGTTTTATCACAGGTTTTATATGTCTTATCTTAGCTTTTATTGAGAGTAATTTTTTCTTATTCAAGTGGTGAGTTCCTCGAAGTGCACCGGTCATCTTTCCTTGTATGTTTTTTTAGCTTCTACACTTTTCTTTTTCTGCATCGCACAAAAAAATTGAACATACACAAGTGCAATTTTTGGCAGCGATTTCTTTCGAATTCACATTATTTAATTTAAAGGAGTTTCTAGATCAAATTTACACACCGACAAGATCTACGGTTTTCTTTCGGAAATAGAAAAATATAAAAAATTATACTTAGGCCTATTGCCTAAAATAAAATACCGTATATCCCGGCGTATAAGTCGAGGTTTCAGAAGCAAAATATATGTTTAAAAAACAGAGGTCGACTTATACACCGGGTCTACAAAATTTAATTTTTTAAAGTTCAGGGTAGTTGACTGAGAAACAAAATACACTGAGGTACTTAACTGAAATAAGTAACTACATAACACTATATTCGTTAGAAATACGTAACTATATTCTTTTTAAAAGAAAAAGTAATAGAATAAAAAATTACCTAGGTAGGTATCATAAAATACATACAGTTATAGATCCGTGTCAGAAATTTCTGACTCTCCATTGTCTATTCCTGCAGCGTCATATGGATCCCACAAGTCTTCCCTTGCTTCATCACTATCCTTGTCAGTATCGTCATCGTCGTCACCTACGTCCCACAGTACGTCGTCTTCTGATGAATCTAAAGCGTTAGATATCCCGCATTTTTTAAATGATTTTACCACAGTTTGTATTTTCACTTCATCCCAAGCTGTAATTACCCACTGGCAAATAATGTCTAAAGACGCAGGACGCATATTTCCGCCCGGAGTAAAACTTTTCTCTCCAATAGCCATCCATTTATTCCACTCCCGATAAACTGCACTTTTAAATGGCTTGTTTAAACTAACATCCAATGGTTGTAGCACTGACGTAAGTCCACCCGGGATTACACATGTATCCGTATTTTCGTCCTTTAAATTTTTTTTTGTTTTTTCCGTTAGATGCGCACGAAACATGTCCCACACCAATAAGCTTTTTTTCTTTCTTAAACCACCAGGTCGCCTATTCCAAATATTTTTTACCCAAATGTCAATACCGGCCTCATCCATCCACCCCTTTTCTTGGAAATGTACTATTATGCCTGATGGAAATTTAATTTTTGGCCTAATTTTTCGCTTAAAAATAACCAAAGGCTTAAGTTTTGTTCCGTCTGCCATACATGAAAGAACCACAGTAAAACGAGTTTTTTCGTGTCCAGTTGTTTTAACAATTACCGAATGTTCACCTTTTACGTTCACTGTGCGATTACCAGGCATGTCAAAATTCAGCGGCGTTTCGTCCATATTTCCAATGTTAGCCAGCTCATAGTCATGTTTTTTTCGAAGGTTTATAACAAATCTATGAAAATTAATAATCTTGTTATCTAAATCTTTTGGTAGTTTTTGTGCGATTTTAGTTTTTTGTCGCAGAACTAGGTTATGTCGATCCATAAAACGCCTACACCAACTTCTAGTTGCCAGGAAACTTACCGAGTGTTCAGGATTATCTTTTGCCCAGTTTATTGAATGCAATCGAATTGCGCAACGTGTGATAATATTGCCGCTCAATCGGTTTTGAAGCACCCATTCCACTACATGTTTCTCTAATTCCGGCCAAAGTACAGTTCCTGTTCGCATAGCGCATTTAGAGCGAGGCATTCCTCTAATCTTTTCTTCACTTTTCCGCCAATCACGCACAAGTTTTTCGTTAACACCAAACTTACGACCCGCTTCACTGTTGTTTGTAGTTTTTGCCAAACCGATAACTTTTAATTTGAATGAAGAGTCGTATTTCATTCGTTTAACCGCACTCATTGCTACAGGTAGTATTGCACGCACGAATAGGCCTATACAAAATGCACTAAATAAATAACCGAAAGCAGGTGGATAACCTTACTCGATGATTGTAGTCACGGCAATGAAGACATAATAATAACCTATAGACTGTACTGTACTAGTAGCCTGTGAAAGTCATTCACACGAGTTGGGATATATTGGTATCCTGTTAGAATGGTATCCTTTGTTAGCGTAATGGAAGGTAATCCAATAATGAGATACTTAGTAGGTAGATGGTCATAAAAGTTTGTACAACTCTTTTTGATAAATTACCGACGCTTGAGTAATTTATGACAGTAGTGTAATAAAATGTAATAAAACTACCCTATTTACCCATCGTCTACCTGCCACATGAAGAATGGTACACTCTTTTCATATATCAGGTAGATTTCTGAGAAAGAAAGGAATAACTTTTAATATTGAAACCTATCTAGCCTAACCTAGCCGATAAGCGTAGTACATTTTATAAAACATTTCAGTCAGTCACTGCTATATACACAATTTAGTTATAACATTGAAATAGAATTTTAGAACTACTGTAGTATTGTACAAACAAAGCCAGTTCTTCCTCCTATTACCAATATTTGTAAATCCTAAGAAAATTTTCAATTAGAATAGTGTATTATTACTTGGAGAAATAATTCAGTCACCCATTAACGAAAATAGCACTGTTTCAAGTAAAACCAAAATCTGGCCTCTCTTACTAACGTAAAAAATTAAACGAATCATCTACAAAAATCTTTAGTAAACAATACAAAATGATAATCAATATCTGTACAACTTACAAAATTCAGGAAATTACTAATTGACGCTCCGCAGAAGAAAATGCTTGAACAAAAAGTTGTAGAGTTTTTAATTCTCCATAACTCTATATTGGTACTTGTATCATAGCGTATAGAAGAGACTCTTCTATACGCTATGCTTGTAGCGTAAAATGCATACAAAGGCCGCAATATTAAAAAATCCCATTTTCTTTTACCGATTTTGATGAAAGAACTACAGAAAATCACTAATTGACGGTAAATAATTGACGGCGTTGTACAAAAATATGTTGAAATCTAAGTTGTATGTTTTTAATTTCTCTACAACATTCATTACATACGTGTTTGCTCTAAAAGTATATTAAGGCTGTAATCTTAAAGAAAAATACTTTTTTTACTATTTTCCCCAAAAATTTCACAAATATGGCGCTTACCTTATTGAGCATAAAAAAATGTAGCATAAATAATAGGATTTAAAAAAATGTAGGAGCTAATTTTGAGAAAAACGCAAGAAAGTGAAAAATTGTACGATAAATTAATACTTTCGTTTGACTGATTATGATGAAAATGTTCATTCGCGGTAGTGGTATCTACCAAAATTAAGTTCAGTTTCAACTTTGCACGCTATTCCGTTCTTAAATATATTTTTTCACGCGCGCGCACACGCACACACACACACACACACACATACACTAATTGCTACAAAAAATATGTGTTTGGGTTCAGGGAGCCTGAAAACGTGTATATGTGTGTATATATATATATATATATATATATATATATGTTCTACTATCATATTCGCGTCGGTACATTTTTATCATTTTCCTAACAATCTGGAGTCCGAGCGTAATTTGGCGTCCGTATACGGACGCCAAATTGTAATCCTTAATAAAAACTTAATAAAAATTTATTGTGACATTGTTTTCGGACGTAATTTTTTTAGCTAGTAGTTTCGGGCAACTATATTTATTTTTTGAGAATTGTATTGTTAACCAAAGAGACACAAAAAAATAAATACATTTTTGTACCGGATGCGAAATTGCGGTGTTTTGAAACTATTTTAAACACCGCACCTTGGAGCGTTTCTTACCAGAGCGCTCTAGCATCACCCCTATGTAAAAATATACGTATATTGTGTATATTCTCACAGAGATGTCAGTTTCTCATCTGCTATCAATTTCGCGTCCATCGGTTAAGAAAATAGATAAAACAAGTTATAAATAAATATTGTATTGTGTTAAGAAAAAAAGTTTAAAACAGTAATTAAAAGAAATTTTTATTAATGATCGAATTATATTATTATTCGGCAAATTATTTGATATAAGTAATATAATTAAATTAAAAATAATTAAATATTTTTTGATAGTAAAAAAATCTCTTTTCCGATAGACGATTTTTTTGGGTTGACAAACTATCCTGGAAGGAAACCGGTGCTGCGCATTGTATTGTCAGGATTAAATTATTGTTATGGCTGGCAGATAGCTTTCTAAACGCATTGTACACACAAGGCCATTTTGAAGAGTTGTTCTCCAGCCGTTCTTTCGCCTTCCATTAATGAGTCCATCGCGCGCCCCTTTGGTTTCTTTTTTCAAATTAGGCATAAACCTACTATCAACGATTCCGTGAACAAATCCTTTAGTAATTTGTTTACGTCGTTCGTTTAGTAACCAACGGGTTGGTCTAGAGGGAAAGTCGTCGCCGCAAGTCAGCTAAACAATGACTGGCGGCGACGACTTTCGAACAGCTGATTTTCGGAGACGGAGGTTCCTAGTTTAAATCCTAGTATATAGTGTAATTGGTTCTTCTATACGAATCTGAATACTAGACAGTGGTTACCGATGTACTTTAATGGTTGGGGGTCAATTAACCATACTCTCTCAGTAATGGTCGGCCTGGGTATGTACGAGACTACAGCTCATATAAACGTCATACATATCATTGGGTCATGAAGTTGTTTATTGTTCTCAATTGAACAAATTGCAACCTACACCCATTAGGGATGAAACAGAACAAAAATTTGTTTAGTAATTTGTTAACATGTTATTTCATGCTTTTTCTAACATTACACCACCTGGCAATCGTCAATCAAATATTTCCTGCTTACGATGTGAAAAAAGAATGCGCAATATTCTGTTTGCCCACTCTATCTGCAAAATGATTCTACGTGGACTTCCATAATGCTATTTCATATCATGTAACTAAGTGTCGCCTCAATTACTAGTTTTAGCAGTTTTACAGTAAATAAAACATTAAAGAGAAAAAAACTTTTTCTAAAACATCAAAAATGAAAAACGGACTAAGAGTACATTATTATTACCTTTGTTTTTCGCTTAAAAACAATGCGATAAAAAATTAAACTAAGAAATTAGGGAAACAGTAAACTTTACTAGACAGACTTGAACCAAGTAGGCATATTTTAATATTTATACTGCACCGATTTTCTTTAATTATAAAATTCTGGGCAGAGATTACAGATTTCAGAAAAAAATTGTTAAAGGTAGAATAAAGTACACCCATTCAGTTTTTTCCTTTTTTTTGCCTACATAATCTAAACGAACGACATTTTTTTATAATAATGCCTGGAAAAACAAATGGTCATCGATTTAGACAAAAAAGTTTAAATATTAATGAGTGGGCCACCTAAAGTGAAGGTTGTACTATTCAGTTCACCTCGATTTTCTCGCGAGTGTGAGCTTAAAAATAGTAATTTTGATGGAACGTTCCGAAACAGTAGAACGACTCTCGATAGGGGTAACGATAAAGTTTAAATAGAATTTCTTAGCGTATCGCCACCATTCCTAAGTTTTTCACGATTTTTTCGCTGATTTCGGCAAACCAAACAAAACATTTTACAGAACAATCCAGAACAAATGAGAGCTATCATTTAAAGTAAAAACCAAAAAGTATTGAATGCATGGGCTTATACTTGCCGCTCCAAAGTTTTCTTTGATTTTCTCGCATATTTGAACGGGAAAAACGAAATTTTCGCGAAATGATCCGGAACAAACGAAGGGCTGTCAATCTATGTAAAAAAACTTTAAAATATTGAGTACGGGGGATTAGTGTAAAGTTAGCACCACCCAGTTCTTCTCGATATTCTCGCTTACTTGAAAGGAACTAACAAAATATTTTCCGAGACCATCCGAAACAAGCGAAGGTCTGTCTATGAAGTCCAAAAATAATTTAAAAAGTTGAGCGGGGGGAAGGCCAGTGTGAAGTTAGCCCCTCCCACCATTTTTTCACTTATTTGGACGGAACAAACAAAACATTTTCCGGAATAAACCGGTAAAAATGTAGACCGATCAATTTTACAAGTTAATTTTTGAAATTTTTGTATAGGGGCCAACTTTACAGTCCTGGTTTGAACTTCTACAGGTTTAGCTAAGTAAAACAAGGTGGTTTACAATTGCCTTCCTCGCCGAGTTGAAAAATATGCTTATCAGCATGCCAGGCCGTCTGAAAAGCACCTATTTTCCACCCTGCAAATGACACACCTCACGTTATTCACCACAGGGTCTGGCTGCATAATGAAATTCATTACTCTCAGAGGAGATAACTCTGATAATTATATTTTACACTTTCACCTCTTCTGTTCTTAAATACTTCAGGCATATGTACCATGTGATAAAAAACAGAAGTAATTTTTTTTAGTCCTGGAACAAGCAAATTGAGTGCAAATAATTTAACACTCCACCTGCCCGTTATGTGCAACCCCTTACAGTACTATTATTTTATTAAAGATAGTTGCCATTGACAATCAGAACATGCGTTTTATTTGTCACTTGGGCGAGTAAATTTAAATCAATAAATCAAAGGATACCCACATTGAGAAAATGTTTACAAAACGGCGAAAATTTTTTTACAAAAGATAATAAATTGATAAGAGAGTAGATTAGTCGATTTTTTAAGTAAATTCTGTACACTCGCAAATGTCCATTACGGGTTCCGAAAGTGTAGGTCAACAGAGACTGTAATTTCCCGATACTGAAAAAGCTTATTGAAATTAATCGTTAGCAAAAAAACTCATTTTTAATGAACAACTATTAAGTTCAATTATGAATAAGGACACTGTACACGATTAAGAATTCGTTTGTAATCAATTGGTCCTAGAATATTGTTTGGCTGTCTTGGTCAAGGTTTCACATAGTTTTTCTTGGCCTCTCCAAGTGAATGCCTTGTCTGTCTCCTTTATGTCTTCTGTGTAACAATATAACCTTCCAGTTCCTTATCCCAAGCATTTTGACTTATCATAAATAATGCACATTATTTTACGTGACAATAAGGTTTATTTATTTCATTATTTGTAATAATGATTCCCAGATTGGGTGGTTGGTTGACGATGTAAATAAAGTACTAAAAACCAAAAGGATATCAACATAAAGTGGCCACCATGGCTTTTATAACACTGAATAGTTTAAAAGAAAACGCAGAGAAAATATCAGGGTTTGGAAGACTATGACTGAAAGTTGTTTAGCCGAAAAATAAACTTGGAAATGGCCTATTAAAGGATAAACTTCAACGTGTACAAAACAGCTGGATATGAGAAGTAATGTATACCTTGTTGAAGATCAAAGATTACCATTACTTGAGGAACAAGAATAAAAATACAAACTACAGCTGGACCGGACTGCATTTCAAAGGTTATAGAAATTTTACTGGCCATCGCACTGTTTTAAAATTTATAAAATCATTTTGATTCAGCCACTGAAACATGGAAATATAAACCTAGAGAGAAACGAGGCTTGGGAAGACCTAAAAAGAGATGGATAATGGAACAGGCCATTGAGCCTAATCCTTACAGATGATAATGATGAAATCATTTGAACACCTAAAAGACAATGGGTGAATGGTACTCCATTTGAATATTGAACAAATTATGTCGCTTTAGAATTACATAATTTTGTCAACTAAATAAATATTTTAATTGCATTGTCTACTAATTGATCGTATTATAGTAGTAATTACAGTCGAAACTCCCTAATTCGAATCTGATGGAACCGGCTGGTTTCGATTTACAGAGGTAAAATATCGAAACAAAAAATGTACTTAAAAATTGCACGTTTTAATAAATATTCATGTACATTCCATAAAATATTAAATTACAAAAGTCAAAATTATTAATACACCACCAATTTGATTGAGGAAAGTTTTCTACAAATATTGTTTTCTTGTGTTGTTTAGGTCATCAGCCGAAAGGCTGGTTTGAACCTGTAGAGGTTTTACTAAGTAAAACGAGAAGTGAGGTGGTTTACGATTGCCTTCCTCACTGAACGGAAAAGTACGCTTATCAGCATACAGGGCCCTCTGAAAAGCACATATTTTCCACTCTGAAAATGACACTACCACTTCATTCACAACAGGGTTTTTTATTTATATTATTTCTTATTTTTTACTTAATACTGTGATGAATTAAGGAAATGTGTTGGTATTACAAGCTCTATTAGTACTCAAAAGCAAAAGAATAGTCTACTTATAAGAACGATATGACAAATTATTGAAAAAACGACATAAAAACGTGTAAAATAAAATTGGGATACGCGTAAACAGTACAACCATACCTACAAACGATAAGTTAGGTCAGCCTACAGGAAATGAAAAATAAATTAGGTACCGAAAATTTTAGAAATTTTAACGAAGTAAAATATTGCTTAATGTAAATGAATAGGCCTACAGCTACGGTATTTTTTTAACCAGTTCGTACGGAAATCATACACCAAAGAAGGGAAGACTGCATTACCTATTTAGCTTAACTAATAATTTTTTTTGCTTTCGTCTGGTTTCTTCTGACTTAAAAATTAACTGAATTTTAAATTTTTCCTGATGTGTATTGTAGCTTTGTACTACGCTTGCTATATTCTTATTTGGTCATAAGGTTTTGTGACAATAATGTTTTGTAAAAAGTGCAATTGCTTGTGTTTCTGTCTGGTTTCTTCAAACTTAAAAATTAACTGCATTTTCAATTTTTTCATAAGCTGTTTGTAGTTTTGTACTACGCTTACTATGTCCTTATTGTTGTGATTTTAACGCATGTTTCATTATAAATCATGTACAATGTGTAAATTGTAGATTTTGTAATTATTTTAATAATAATATATCAAAAAATGTATTTATAGAGTATATATGACCATGAAACTCTCGAAAATTTTCGAATAGCGAGGTAATTTAATTCATATTAAGGAGGATTTTCAAGGGGATAGCATACAATTATATTCGATTTAGGGAGGATTTCAAATGAGGAGGTTTGACTGTATTTGTAACAGTTAAGATATTTTAAGTAACTTTAACAAATAAAACATATACTTTGTTTAATTATTCTGGTTTTACATTGATTTAAAATAAGTACCTATTTAAAATACATTTCAAAATAATAGGCTACAAATAATAATTATTTTGATGACTGGATTGGATTCCGTCCGAGAACGAATTGTTTTCATTCGATGGTCTTGTGTGGAGAAGTACTAGGGTGAGATGTGAATATCTAGCTACAATCAGTACAACACGTAGAAGTGGCAAAAGATACCGTACAGGTGCCGGTACGACATGGCAACATCGTTTACACTGTTGCAGGCTATAAGTCATAATAGCGGGAACGATGCCGGACGCGAAACTGTCGGTAATTTGTACGGACGCGAAATTACTGCAGTTCGAAAGGAGTCTGAATTGATATCACAGTGAATTAAATAAAAAAATGCTCAATTTTTAATATTACGACAAACCAATACCAAAACTCTGGGTGTAAGTGTAACAAATACCCTATATACTCTCATCAAAGTTGAATATACTCTTCAAATAAACGATGTGCGAAATGCATGATTTTTGAAAGGATCCAATACCAAAACTCAGGGTGTAAGTGTAACAAATACCCTATATACTCTCATCAAAGTTGAATATACTCTTCAAATAAGCGATGTGCGAAATGCATGCTTTTTGAAAGGACGCAGAATTGTTAGTGGGATGTAGGATGTATATACATATATGTATGATAATGAACAGCCAAAACAAAACAAGATTAAATATAAACTCACCTCGGAGTACTATATTGTTTCGAGATCTTTCGCCTCTCACGGAGACATCATCAGGAATTAAAAGACACTAAACACATATATAACAAAGTTATTCGGCCGAATAACCGCGCGCGGAATGGTTTATGATATAGGGAATAATTGACGTGGTCGTTGACCATAAGTGTTTTAATGTTTTTTGTTATATATGTGTTTAGTGTCTTTTAATTCCTGATGATGTCTCCGTGAGAGGCGAAAGATCTCGAAACAATATAATACTCTGAGGTGAGTTAATCCTGTTTTGTTTTGGCTGTTCATTATCATATGTAGTGGTGCAAACAAAGGAAAATAATGTTTAATAAAATAATACATATATATATTATACATCTCACCATCGTTGTGACGTCTTTTCGGATTCCCTACTCTATGGCGTCCACCTGAAGGAGCTATAAATATATTAAATTATGAAAAGAGATATAGGCGTGCAGCCTGGCTTCAATTTCAAATTTAGCCAAGTATTCATGTATAACATGAATAATAAGAATGAAAAAAATTAGTTTTATTTCACCAGCATTATAAACTCCATCTAAACTAAGTGGTTGCTGCGTCCGGCGTATATTTTGTACAAATGAACATCACTTTTGCGGTTAATTTGTATAACAAAGATTAATTTGTTAATTCGGTTAATTTGTTAAATCAAAGACGTACTAAAGTCCGACAGTGTTGCCTATATCGCCTTTTCAACTGCGATATAGGTAATTACTATTAGTACTACTTATGTTATAAAGTGAGTATTGGCACTAGTTGTAAATCCACATTATATTTCTTTGTTCGGTCATTATTTATTATCAATTGTACTAAAATATTGAATATTTTCTTTAAAATAATGTCTTCTGGTACTGAGTTTCATTGTGCTCACCAGAAGTAGTTTACTTTATGTTTTAAACTATTCCAAGAAAAGATCAACGAACATAATTATTTTTGCGTTAAGTAAGGCGTAAGGCTGCTATGCAATCGAGTAACAGCGTTGGTTATGAGCCGTGTACAACTATCGAGAATAACCATACTAACGTGAATTCGAATAACATCACCAATAACAAAAATAATTCAGATAAATACGGTTCCAATAACACGAAATGAAGACAAATATTACACAAACCTAAAACTAATGATTTCTCTCGATAAAATGCTAAAAAAGTACACCCGAACGATTCAAAGCTAAAAAATCTGGTGTGAAACACTCACACAACTTTCTCTTGCCAATGCAAATAATTAACAATAAACCTAACATTGGTAATAAAACATTAGAAATAAACAAAAAACGAACCTCAAATAAACCTAACCTAATTTATGCCTAACTTATTTAATCATTATTCACCTAACAATATTTTAATCATGCTTGAAAAACGGAAACTGAAAATCAATCTCAGTTTGGCTTAAAAATACGGAAAATCACTCTTTCACGCTAACCTAGGCTCTGTAGAGAAAAATGCTTAAAATGAAAGTTGTAGATTTCTTAATTTTCTATAAATTTGATTATATACACTTTTGTCGTAAAATGCATACTAAGGCCGAAATCTTAAAAAATTCGATTTTTCACACGTTTTCGTGAGAAAAAACAGAAAATCGCTAATTACCGATAAACTAAGCGTTATACAAAACAATGTTTGGAATAAAAGTTGTATGATTTTAAATTCTCTACAACTTTTATTATATAAATTTTTGCGCTAAAATGCATATTAAACCTGCAATTTAAAAAAAGTATTGTTGTACGTGAAAACAGCCTCACCAAGAATTTCAGCAAACATGGCGCCTACCCTATCTTGTAGAGCATAAACAATTTAGTAAACCAGGCGATTTTAAAAAAAAATCGTAGGACCCGTTTTTGAGAAAATCGCAAAAAAGTGAAAAATTACTCGAATAAACAACTACTTTCGGTCGACCGATTTTGATGAAAATGTTCGTGTCGGGTCCGGTAGTAGTATGTAACTTAAGTTTTAAGTTTCGAGTTCGTACGATTTTCCGTTCTTGAGATATTCTGTTCAAACACACACACACGCACGCACGCACACGCACATACGCGCGCGCGCGCACACACACACACTCAGACCAATCGCTAAAAACATGTTTTTTGGATTCAGGGGGTCTGAAACGTGTAGATCCGGTGAAAACTCTATCTCTTAAAATCGACATGAAAACAATAATTTTCTTCCTATATATTCATATAGGCAAGAGAATTACGTAAAGTTTACTAAAAATTGTAGTTTACACGGTTCAGTACGCTGATTTGTGTTCCTGATTGGTCGGTTTAGTCTTACGGTAGGTATATACTACTATCGCTTTCATAATTATAGACACCCGAGTTTGAACCCTTGCATCTCCAAAACTATAAGTCGTATTTCAACATACTTTACATAAAAATTTAGCTCATTTTATTCTGCGTTGACTTATAATAGTCGTATATTTTTAATATTGTTTAAAAATTGCGATATTAAGATTGGAAGACAAAAAGACCCGGTTTTTTTTTGATACCGCAACAAATTTTATGCGTTTAGAGGCGTGTACTCGATAAGTATTTGACCGAAAAGTTTGAAATTTTAAAACAACATGGAAAATTATATTCTTACAGCGTGTACAAAATTTCAAAATCGTAAGTTATTTAAATTTTGATTTATTGAAAATATTCTAAACCCTTGGTAACTATCTCGGTAACTATCTTGGTAGCTATCTCGGTAACCGCTCGACCGTTGGGCACGGGCAAACTATCGTTTTATTCAGCGTAAAAAACTTAGTACACATAAGTTAATGACATGAAATATCGATTGGCCAATGTTGTGGTAGAATTTTTAGAATTTTGAAAAATAGACTTGGAAATGCGGTGGGGGGGCGCTACTACCCATGTTGCCTGAATCTGACTGTCTACCTGAATTAACAATGCAGTCTATCAATTTAGGTAGACAGTCGACAGGATGTCACGTACACAAACTAGCAACATGGATAGTAACACCCATACCCCGCATTTCCAATCTATTTTTCTGAAATTGGAAATTGAAAGGTTCAGATTTTAAAACTAGAAGTATGCTAAAATTTATAAAGATAATAAAGATTAATTAAAGATAACATAGTATAGAACCTCTAATTATAGCAGATTTTGTTACACAACTGTAGCTAAAACTACAATAACATTTTTTCCTAATATATTTCTTTTAGATCCTAAAGCTCTCCATACACTTTTTAAACGAGCAAGTTAGACATTTTATAAAAAAGTCTCATCATAAAAATAATGGTTAAAATTAAGTTTAATTTATAATTCACACAAATATTTTTCAAACAAATAGAAATATTATGTAAAAATAAGCAACATTAAGTTAGGTTTTTACTTTTGGTCTTAAATTTCATCTGGTTGTATTTGTACCAGGTCAGGATCAATACATTTAGCAGCAGAGTTGTTATTTCTTAATTTAAATAAACATCATGAAAAATTTTTAGTACAAGTTCAAGCAGTTCAAGTAACCCTTTCGACTTTTCTTCTGAAATAAAACCTCTTATTCATATTTAGGGCTTATACTTACACTATGAAGACCCTTCTTTCCTCTTCGAAGAAAGTTTATTTGATTGAACGGATCATCTTAAAGGCTCTCCCGATAATAGTGCATTATAATATGCACCTTCTTGTCTTTTATGATATCTTAACCATTGTACATCATGTCATCTAAAAGGGTCTTCTTAATGTTTACTTTCCTAACTACCAGAACGGTTTTAACAGGACTCCAAAGTCGAACATTAGATTTCTTGTCATATCAACCCTTCAAATTGATTTTGTTTCCATTTGATCTCACGAATTGATATTCGACAATGGTTAACTCAACTTACCCAACTTACCACCTTTTTGTACAGCTAAACAAGAGTGAGAAACTAAATAAACTACTGTTGGTATAGCCTAACAGTCTCAACTCAACTTAATACCTTCTGTACAAAATATAAAAGACTGAGAAACTAAATCTAAGGGTATCATTTACAATTGAGACTTTTATGCCGTTACGCGAAGAGAAAATTTTAAAAAAGCCATTTAGACCTTTCACATAATTTCCTTCAGGATATAGCTACACTTAAGCCCTTAGCACTAATGAAAAGAGAAAACTTTTCTGAACTGGGTAGTGCACTTAACTCAAAACCGACAATTTTTGACTTAAGATCTTTATACCTATCACTACAGATTTATTTTATATGTTAAGTTTCTATTAATTGGTTTTCCTATTTTGTGTAGTTTTTTTGTTATTGCATTCTTAATGTTTAGTTTTTTTAAATTATTTTATTTGATATGTACATATTATTTAATACGTACACGTCCAAAATATACTTAAATTATCTGCCCTGCTAAGCCAAAAAGCCGTAACTGCATAGATTATGATATACGAGAAATGAGGATTTTGCATTTTGGCCTAAGCCACTTGTTAAAAATATGCAGGTTATCCGACTTCCGATTGTTTCGTGCATATTTTACGCCAAAGAATCAGAAAAATACTTCAGTTTTTTCTAAAAGCTTTTTTTATTAAAATTCATGCAGATACAGTTACAGATACAGATACAGGCATTCGTGTTATAAGAAGCCAAAAAGGGGTAACTGCAGTTACTCCTTTTTGGCTAAGTAAAACGCTGATTTTGTTCCTAAAACACGAAGCCCAATAACAGTAACGAAATTTACTTCAATATTTTTCACTAGAGGAACTGTTTCACTGGAAAGTAAACTGACACCATTACGTAAAAATTATCGTAAATAGATTGGTAGGATATTGTGTGTATTAAAATATTTATATATTGTAACTAATTTTAAAAATTACAAAATTTATTACAATTAATATACTACACTAAATATTAAACTAAATGTTAAACAAACCTTACTTACCTAAATATAAATACAATTACAATACAAAATTACCTAAATATTTACAAAAAAAAACATCCATTTATAAATCGGTTATAAGATCAGGTTCATTGCCTGCTGGGAGATTTTGCCGGAATGCGTGTCGATTAGGGGGCATTAGATGTAGAAGCTTAGTAATAATTTCTGCTTTTTTTAGCCATCTTAACACCTCTAGCTTTTGTTATTTTTTCTGGTTTGGGAACAGACTTCTTTTTAAGATAACCAGTCTTTAAAAATTAGAGCTTTTGAGGCTCACCAGAAAATGAGGTTCTATAATCTAAACCTAAAAACCCTTGTGTAAATAATACCTGAATCATTTCACTAAATACGGTCTAGGAATTGTTTTCCTTATTTTGTAGTCCGATGAATAATCAAATGCCTGGAAAAAATCAGTAGGCTGTAAAGTCATAACAATAACTTTCCCTGAATTGCTTTTATTTATAGCATTTTCAAAATCATAGACTTTCCCCTTTAATTTTAACTGCTTCGTTACCTGGTGATGAAAATGATCAGCAGACATAAATCTATGACCAGGTTCTAAATAATTAATTTATATGATGTCTGCAGCTATTTCATTGGAATTGACCATCCCTACTATAAATTAAAACATAGGCCAATTTTTGTTCTGAGATGCACAGTTGTCCATCCATAAAACGATCTTGTTGGCATCTCTATTAACACCAAAAAATTTGTGCAGCACACTGCAAATATCTTCTTGTTTTCTACCAGAGATAGCCTCGTGCCAAATACACGCAATTGGCTTTATTTCTTTCTGTTTTGTTCCTACCGGAACAATTGACTCATGGAATACAACTTGTTTATGGAATACAACTAGAACTTGTTTGAATTGTTCAATCTGCGGAAGCATTAGAATTTTTTGCAGATCCATGGAAAATGCAACCGTTCCGTCAAGTTGGTAATGGTAATGTTATAAATTTTGTTTATCTGCACAATTTTGATATGCTTTTCGGGTTGCAGTGTATTTTTCCTTATGTAACAGGCACTTTTGGCATTCAGAGCATGAATCACTTGGAATCTTGCTGTGGTCAACATCATGATTTCTATACGTAGTACAGTTTCGACACTATTCGTGTCCAAGTTTGGTGAAAGATAAATTTAATTCAGAAAGAACATATCTGTATAAATCATATGAACGCGGAAGTTCTTTATTTTCATTTTGAAAATCCGTGTGCATTTGTTGGATGTTAATGTATGTTGGCAGGTGCAGTCTTTTCGGGCTACGTTCTCTTCTGTAATGTGACACACAGGGATTGTATTTCAACATATGATCTATAATAACTGCCCTATCTATTTTATTGTGAGGTTCGTGTTTACCCCGCCTGTCTTATTTGGGTGTTAAGTCCCTCAAATCTTGGTTGAGAACATTATAAACCAATTTGTCATTGTTTAAATCATAACCAAGTGAAGTGGGAAAAAATTTCTTAAGACTCATTTAAAATTTCAATAAACAAAAAAAGTTTTACCAGAGTCTTGGTCGGCCAAACTGGAGGGAAGCAGACAATTTCCCGGCATTTTAGATCAGCTGTTATTCATTTCAAAATCATCTGTGAATGATTTATTCTAAAGAGAAACAGGGTTTATTTTACAAACTTCTTGTTATTTATCAATATCTGCAGTGTAGTTACGGCTTTTTAGCCTAGAAAATGTAGTTACTGTTACCACAGGTTTTGGTTGGTAGATAAGGTCGTATAAGGTTGTAGATACGGTATTTTGGCTTAGTTTTTTTGGATTTCTCATACTTTTAAACATAAGAATCAGTTCAAAACTCAAATTTAATTTGTTTGCAGTTACGGCTTTTTGGCTTAGTAGGGCAGAATTATGCTATGTAAATTATGTTATTATGTAAATTATACTGAAATTAAGAATTAATTTTAGTTAAGAAAATTAATTTAGTTCATTAAATGTATATTATTTTAAGTGATATTATTACGTTTTAATGTAATTTGTTAAAAAATGTTACCTACTGTAAGACCAATTAAAATTGAACTGTTATTTAAGAAATAATTTAAGAAATAAAATTATTTAAGAAATAATTTGAAATATAAGTTGGTTTTGTAAATCGTGTAAATAAAAATTAAATTTGTCCTTGTAAATTTGTAATTTTTCGTCTGATAACCTACAGAAAAAACTATGGTTTCATTTCTTAAAATAATTTGAATAAACCAAGATATTTAATCTGAAAAAAATAATTTAGCGGCAGTTGGAATTACTGCCGCTAAAGATGAGTACGTACTATTTAAAATAATTTTCTTACATGAATTTAGATCTTTTTCTAAAATGAGCTCTGTAAGCATTGATACGTGAATGTAGTTTTATTATTATTATTGAATTGTTAAGGGTTGGGCACGTAGGGGGACCCGCAGGTAGCAGGTAGAGTAGAAGAAGACAGAAAACACTGTGAAGAGTGACAGAGAGAGAACACTGTCGGAAAAAAGTGACCACCTTTATCGAAATATAATAGGGATTAAAATTAGCTGATGCCACAACATGACAAAACACACAGCGGGATTCTGAACCCTTCTAGGATACCATTCTATGAGGATACCATTCTAACCGTCTCCATTCACACGACATATTGGGTATTCCCAAAATGTAACATTAGGTAGGTAGCCATAAAACCTTTTGATTGACAGGTGGAATTCGTCAACAATATAATACTTCCCCATTTCTGTCCCAAAATAAATATAGTAATGTAAACTGAAATGTATAATCTTATACCTATCTATCAAAACCTAGTAGCTAGGTATTTTCATTCATTGTGTAGAACAGATGGCTAATTAAAGAGTCGTTTTTAAATAATCTGACGTACCAGTGGGTTATCAAAATAAACTTCGTATGAATTACCGGTACCTTACTTTTCGGATTCGACTTATACTACAACGGGTCTTGCTTAAATCAACAAAAACACTCTTCAAAATTAGGTTCGACTTATACGCCGGGTCGACTTGTACGCCGGGATATACGGTACTTTATTTGTTTTTAATTTTATTATTATGCTAATAGCCGTACTATTTGTTAACCAGTTTACTATTGGTTAGCCAGTAGGATAACCAATTTTACATTCATTAACTTTCATAATCGGTACGTTTATAGACGTCCAGAAAAGATTCAAATTTATTTTGAATCTAAATACCTAATTAAAAAATGACACACGTAATACTTAATAACTGATTTAATTACGGGTTTTTATTGGAAATTTGTCATTACGTAATGCACAACACAATTCAAATAATACTCTAAATGTCACATCAATGTATTTAATATACATTTAATGTTCCTATTGTTACAAAATGTCAACCTACACAGTTTGCCGTAGCTGTTGGCAGAATAGTCTCCTCTTTGTTATTATTTGTAATTGACAGAACACGGTGTTTCGACTAATTGTGTGAAATTTTTGCGAGAAAATATTTACAAAAATCATTACCTACTCTAATATTTCTTAGTTTATTTAAAGCCGTACCAAATTAGGCAGTAGCAACTGAAATAGATCGGTGAATTTTCAAGTTTTGTAATTTTCCAGACCTGTCAGAAACTGAAATTTTCCATCCTCCGCTTTGCAGTCTACATAGGCCTAATTAATAATAGATTTTCTAATAATTTAATTTTACTAAAACGATATTTTGTAAAAATTGTTTACATCACTTGTATGTGACAGGTTTCATTTTTATTATAATAAAATCACCGCTGGGCTTCATGGCTTCTTATGAATTTTATTAAATTAATATTTAATTTGAAACTATTTTTAAACAATTTTTGTCAGTCTAAAATTTTTTGCCCTGTGGCAGAAAAATAAATATTTTTTCTGCTTTAGGTTTTCTGCACTTCCATTATTATTCTAGAGAATAACTGAATATGTGTTATTCGAAAACGATCTCTGATTTTTTTGAAGGTTTACACTACATTCTATGCAGAAATAGGATGTGAAATTACTTTTTTAGGTATCTGTTCCGTAAATAATTGTCAATAATAATGAAAAATGAAAAGAGTAAATATTGATGTCATACTGTGGCGGTACTATACCATACTTAATACCTGACTCTATTATAACTGACTGCATAAAACAACACTAGATGATGTAAATAAATAAACAAAAGAACTAACCCTACCAAACGACCTTACGCCATAGAAATAAAATAAGAGATGACTTCAGTTTACAAATCACTAATTTTTTATCAAAATTTAAAAATAACGTAATACAACGTAGTCTGTGTTACTCGGTAAGCTCTAATCGTTCCATTAGTGAAAGAATGTTTGAAATCCTTTGGGCAATTTCTGAGAATATATCTTACAAACAAACGCTATTTCTTTATAATATTAGTGTAAATAAGTACTCCTTCTACGCCCATAATGGACAGGTTGAGTGTTAAATCAATTGCACTCAATCTGCTGGTTCCAAGGCTACAAAAAATAGTTCTGTTCTTATCACATAGTCAGCCAATTATATGACTGAACAATTTAAGAACAGAAGTGGTAGAGGTGTAAAAGATACTATTCAGAGTTATCTTCTCTGAGAGTAATACATTTCACTATACAGCCAGATCCTGTGGTGAATGAAGTGAAGTTGTCATTTGCAGGGTGGAAAGAAGATGCTTTTCGGAAGGCCTGGAATGCTGATAAGCATACTTTTCCATTTAGTAAGGAAGGCAATGGTAAACCAGTCACTCCTTGTTTTACTTAGTAAAGCCTCTAGAGGTTCAAACCAGCCTTTCGGCTGTTGATCTAAACAAATCCTTCTTCATTAGGAATTTGAACTAGTATAGTCTAATACATTTTTCCAGAACTGTTCTGCCATCAGCCGCTTGTACTGTAATAATAATACCACTGTGATTTTTGTAACACTATTTACTGACACGTTCTTTAATGCCTCATTAAGGGTTTCAGTAGTGCGCTAACGAAGGAAAACAGATAGTTCAATATTTCATATTAATACTCTGTTGTGAAATCCATATATTTATAACCAGTAATTATCAAGATATTGTATTTTATAATATTATCAAACAATAATTTACGTTCATCCTTATTAACCTTAAATAACCCACCCTTTATAAACCGGTTACATTGAACGCTCATTTTACATTACGTTAAATAAATAGCTAATAAGTTAATATTTGTAATCATTCAGAATTTAACCAACCATAAAGCTCACTTAGTTTAATGTTATTTTATTACAATGTCTTCTTTATTATCTACATATACTGATCATAATTTTTGAAATAAAAAATATTAGTAAAAGTAGTTTCGATGGTAGTGAAATTTTTTTTAACAAAGTTAACCTCTTTAGTAATTAATCTATCTTTGTAAGTGAGACGGACTATTATTTTTTTGTCTAGTTGACTTAAAATCCTATTTTTAAATAAAAAATTGAGATTATGAAAAATCCAAACCGTAATAATCTTACCAAAATTACAAAATCCATCAAATTATTTATTTTATCTGGGCGTAATAAAAAACAGATTTAAAATATAAAAAAGGTCATGAACAAAATTTAAAAAAATTGAAATTACTTAAACATTACTGTCTTCTTCGATAATTTTTTTTTTGTTTTACGTCTGACTGTTTTGTAATTTCGGCTATTGCAGACGGTGGAAAATGACAGTATATGAAAATGAGTTATGAAAAAATGCCAGACCTGACCGGGAATCCAACCCGGGACCCCGGCGTAGAAGCCAGTTGCGCTAACCACTACGCCAACGAACCGGCCTTTGTCGTTAAGTACATTGCATAGGTCAAGTACGTTAAGGCTACGATAGAAATTATGAGTACCTATAGTAATAAAATAACAACATTTTGAATGAATAGCTCTGCTCTCTTTTCGCTTTTTCGTTTTTCTTCAAATCCTGTAACAAACAACACCACAACTACGTTGGTGACGTTCTGCGTCCATGGTATCCTTGATATTCTAATATACAACCAAAGTTCAAAAACTTTGAGCTTGCCTTATTTAAGATCCATGACTCTACACTATAAAGAAGAACCGAGGCCACAGTATTTCAGTCGCAGTTTGATACTCAGGGTTATGTAATGACTCCTGAACATTAAGGTCATTGTATCGAAAACATCTCTGGCCTTTCCAAAGCGACATTTGATCTTCTATGAGTTACCCAACGCTTCTTTCATAAGTGTACCCAGGTATCTATATTGTGATACTCGCTGTAGGCCTATTATTGTCTAGTTTTTGTTCAAATTGATGCTACGGATGTCTTCCTTGCTAATCATCATAAATTTAGTCTTACAGGTGTTGATCTTGTAAAAGTATTATTCACGTATTACTCCTGTACAAAGTTATGCTCAAAATGTTGCCCTGAACAAATAGGTATTATATATTCATGTGAGGATTTAGAGCCCCAGCCGTATCTCGCTTCCTAAGCACCACCTCTCTCTGTTTCGCCAGTCCCCATCGGAGAGCCGCCGTAAAGACATTGCCTCCTGCACACCATTCATCCATGTCACTTCCGGCCTACCTCTCTTTTTTCTATCGGCTGGCGTCCACTTCCATGCTCTCTTTAGCCACCTACCATCCTCCATCCTCTGCAGAACAGTCGGACGTTAAACCAAAAAAAAAAAAAAAAATCCATCCTCTGCAAATGGCCAAACCATTTTAACTGCTTTTGGGATATGGTATCCATGATATTTCCTTGAAAGCCGATTTTTCTCCTAATGCAGAATTTGGAATTCGATCGATTCGCGACACACCCCAGTTCCGCTTCCAAAAATCCATCTCCACCGCTTTTAGGCGATCCTTCTGTCTCTTTTCTAATACCTACACTTCCGCAGCATAGATACGTACACTTTCCAGGATAGCATGATAAATATTTGTCCTTTTCTCCTTCGATATTTTATCATTCCAAAGAACAGAATTTAACTTTCCTATAACCTTCGCCCTTGCGAAATCTTGCTGTTTATTTCCACTGCACTTGTTCCGCTCCTATCAAAGGTGACTCCCAAGTATTTAAAACTATCACAGCTTTTCACTACACCCGTACCCAGCTAAATATTATTTCCTGGCTCACCAACATTTAGGTGTTCAGTCTTGTTTACATTTATACTGAGGCCCCTTCTTTCATACTCCTCTTGCAACTTCCTCATCATATAGCTGGCACCATCTTACTCTGCAGATATGACAACTTGATCATCCGCAAATAAGAGAGTATAAAGTATTATCTAGTTTACCAATAGGATTAATTGTTTAAGACAAATAGGTTTTTACTCAGAAACTTGTATTTTACAGGATGAAAATATATTTTATTTCTTTAAGGCAATAATAAATCACTGCCTTTATTTTGAGATGTAAATCTGGTAAATCTGTTGTGATTTAATGAGGAGCGTTATCAAACACCATGTGTAGAAAAACTATTCAATGTTAACTTGATGAATTATCTTTATTAATTAGTGGCTAATTTAGTATAAGGTCCCTAATTGGTACAGCTGCATTTACCGCTATTTTAAATTACTTTTCTCAATATTGTGTACTTATTATCTAGGCCTGTACTATTTAATTGTTGTACTGGTGATATACAAACTATTATTTATAATAATTGCATATTTACATAATAGTATAATTATTGCAATAGTCTTGCTTTTCGCACTAGTCTAAGAAATGTAAACGGATTACTAATTGATAATAATTTGATCTTGAGGTGAGAGTAAAGGTTAACTAACAAGAAAAATATTTAAATTGCTTTCTAATTGTTATAATTAAGGACGGGAACAAGTTAGAAATAATTGCTCATCTGTTATTTAGGTGACTAATTATAATTTTCGTGTTATTAACTTACTAACTTAAACACGCAAACAAATTGATAACTCTAAACTATAACTTAAAACGAGTAAGAATTATGTTTGTAGTTTCATTTTCACTTTTTCGTGTTGTTATTGTCTATGTTTTATTAATAATGGACCTACTATCTGATCTAATTATTAGTTTTCCTCGTTAAAAATAACTCTTTGTTAACGGGTTAAACTTGTTTAAAAACTGTATAAAATGCGGTTCGTGTAGTTTACAGTTTTAACTTTTAATCTAAGTTGTTATTAACAAATTTTTAATATATTTTCTTTTACTTCAGTGTTTTTTTATTCCTGTAACCCAATTGTTAATGTATGGTAATTTTTTCTAAGACAGGGAAATTTTGTTTTATGACGCAAAGTTGGTAGCCCTACTCAACCGGTATAGATTCGGCAGCGTGAGTTGATTCTCCTTGAGCTGTTTAAAATTTTGTGCCGTTTCCGGTCGCGTTACGAACAGAATGTCTTTTACCCTAGAACTACGGGTTTTCATTCTTGAAAAATAGTTTGCTACGAAATCGTACGCGAGTGTAAATGAATTTTCAAATTAAATTTGTTAGTGATCCTCCACCGGAATAAATGTCAATTTCTTGGCTAACAAACCGATTGCAAGAGACAGGTAGTGTTTACGACAGAAAACCAACTTTCTTGACAGATGACGTTTAAGAGAATGTGAAAACAAGATTGCTCAATCCTTCACGGGAAAGTTTACGAAAACTTTCTTCGCAAATTGGTTTGTCATATTCGAGTGTTCAGAAAGCTGCTAAAAATTGAAATTGTATTCGTATCGGGTACGATTAGTTCAAGAGCTTTAGCATTCAGGTTAAACAAGCGATTGTTCAAGGGTAAAAAACATTCTGTTCGTAACACGACCGGAAACAGCACAAAATTTAACACAGCTCAAGGAGAATCAACTCACACTGCCGTATCTATATCGGTTGAGTAGGGCTACCACCAACTTCGTGTCATAAAACAAAATTTACCTTTCTTAGAAAAAAATTACAATACATAAACAATCGGTAACAGGACTAAAAAAATCACTCTGTATTAGTAGCTTCATCAGGACGAATCTTACAGAGTTTCATTTTTATGAACTCTTTCAATAATTTTCTCTGTGAGGAAACGTTCTGATACGTTATTTTTCATTTTAAATTTCTAAAATTTAAATTAATCATTAGAAGATTTTTAATACTGTTATTGATAATACTAATAATAATTATAACTATCTGAGAAAAAGATTAATATAGAAATATTACTGGAAATGAAATTTCATTGCAAGCTGTAATGAAGGGAAGGTGAAATTCAATTAGTGCAGGGTACAAAATATTGAAAGGTTAAACACATGTAACATTAAACGAGAGGCGTTTAAGAACGCACATGTAAAATCATGACGCACGTCAGGAAACTGCAGACGTACAGAGTAACACACCGCGCCCCAAACGTTTCGGGTAATTTGCGTTTTTACTTTCAACACCTGTTGTCTTTATTGGTTACTTTCGCTTATTCGGTTTACATTACGGCTACGTTAGATACGTTATTAGCTTTAGATTACATACCATGTCTGACCACGAACAAACCCTTTCACTTATCGATGATTATCTTGATAATGCATTATGGTGGGGCGATAAACTTAAAAACTACGCAAATAAAATGATAATAAAGGATGCTATTAATGCACTGGCAAAATACGACATGACATCGTCAAAATAAAAAATGAAAAGGTAGTTCTGGTGGTGATGAAACATGCATAAACCGTACATTTTTAAGGTTTCGCTAGCAAATTTTAAGAAATTTTAACGAAGAAAGTGGACAGACATCAATAGTATCCTTCTTCCCTTGTGCGTGCGCTAATAAATTCTTACTTTAATGTCGAAAGGCATGTTAAAATGCACTTCAAACATACATGGCCGAAGCACGGACAAAGAGGAACTGATAGTTGCAGCGATACCTACAGAGGAAGATAAAAAATAGTTTTTAATTTATTTTTACAATGGAACGTTTTAACAAGGATGACACAAACTGTTTTTCACAATTTTCAGGTTTAGGAGGCTAAAATGGAATAAAAATTTAAATTTTCTCCAAAAATTGGGGGTAGACGATCCATACTAACCCCCCTCCAAGGTTATTGTCTGTATAGTTTACGAGGCGATGCCATTAGAGTAATAACAGCGGTTGTTCTGCAGCATTAGGTCATCTATCGTAACTAAAATAGCATTCATACCTATTGAAAACATTTCCATCCCTTACAACCCGCTTCTCCACAGCTCTTAATACGTCATTTCTCCAGGTTTTTGGGCCATCCTTGTTTCCTCCATCTAGCGGGAATCCGTATTCAAATCTTCTGTGGTAACCTAAACTGTAGATGCACAGAGTAACGCATCGAGTCCCAGACGTTTCGGAT
Organism: Catonia carolina; assembly: GCA_035578175.1. Classification (NCBI taxonomy): domain Eukaryota; kingdom Metazoa; phylum Arthropoda; class Insecta; order Hemiptera; family Achilidae; genus Catonia; species Catonia carolina. The sequence continues at coordinate 356,617,572 of JAQMRL010000001.1, forward strand.
ATTTTGCGTTTTTACTTTAATATCTGTTGTATTTATTGGTTACTTTAGCTAATTTGGTTTACATTACGGCTACTTAGTTGTTATTGTTGCTGTTCAGGTCATCAGCCGAAAGGCTAGTTTAAGCCTCTAGACTAGAGGCTTTACTAAGTTAAACGACGAGTATATTGATTTACTATTGCCTTCCTCACCGAGTGGAAAAGTATGTTTATCAGCATGCCAGGCCCTCTGAGAAGCATCTAATTTCCACCATGCAAACGTCACATTCACTTAGTTCACCACAAGATCTGGCTGCACAATGGAATTCATGACTCTCAGAGGAGATATCTCTGACTAGTGTCTTTTACACCTCTACCTCTTTTGTACTTTAATGCTTCCGTTATATAATTGGCTACTTTGAATACAATATTTGGTTTAGATTACGGTACGTCTATGTCCGATTCCTCCAATCATCGCAATTGAACGTACAAAATGATTCACCTTTCTTTAATGGTTTTAATCAATAAAAATTTCCTGTTAACCTTCTTCAAAATGTATTCATTCTTTACTCAATCTAATATGTTAAACTAAGAATTTTTCTCTAGCCATTTACATAGCTATCATTCTGCTTTAATATCAAAGTTTAATTAGAGATAACTACCTGTTTTTCGATATACTTCATTGTATCTTGCAGTTGAATCGAAATTAAAAGTTTTGCGAATATGTGGTAAGTTATTTATATAACCTAATTTTATAATGAAAAAGTAATTGTGATAGAAAATTAACAGTACAATGTCTTTTACTAATGAAACATACTAATCAGTCAGCCTTACAAGTTTTTATAACACTTAATCACATCTGACGTCTGCCACTAAGGACAAAATTAATTGCATTTGCGTTTAGTGCTGTAAAACAAGAAAAATAAGATTAAAAGAAACACGCAACAATTTTGAATTACGGTATAGTTAATAAGGTTTATCGTACTTAAAAGCCTACGCTAAACAGAAACAAAACATAGTTAATAGGAAACCGAAGTTGAAAGTTAATAGTATTTTATGCACTGATTACGTGATCCATGGAAAGAATATAATAATTATTGTTACCTCGTTTTTTTCTAGTTAGAATGTGTTTGAAATAATTTAAGTTCTAACACCATAGTTCTGTGTTTTATTATATAAATTATAAAGTACATCTAACTGACATAAAACTGGTTGTTTGTTAATTCCGCATTTTTACCGCATCTTCACAAAATGTTGTTTTCCTCCTCATAAAGTCTTCAAATTGAGAATGGACGTTGTAACTTACACGTTGTGCAATTTTTAATAGCTTTCAATATTATGTAAAGTGTGTAAAGAATTTTTATAATTACGTTTTATGATTGTTTACAAATTTCTGACGAATGTTTTTTCCGGAATGTGAATTTTAGAAAACTAACCGAGTAAATTTCTTTTTCATTCAAAATATTGTTTGTAATTACAAAATAAATTGTAACATGGGCCTGATAACAAGTCTTTTTATGCATAACGTCAAAAGAATTTTTATAAATAGGCCTACTATATATTTTTTACTATAATTCGTGTATGTCTTGCAAAGATTACATTACAAAATACACTTACTTATTACATGTAATATATTTTGAGTAGCAATCTTGAAAATGTTGAAAAGAAAGAGAGAGAAATCATAAGAAAAATATTGGGACCTAAGAAATTCACTGAAAACTTATCTATTCACTGAAGATTTATCAAATTCACTGAAATTTATCTCAAATTTATCACTACATTTGAAATCAATTCATTAATTCTTTAAAGTGAAATCCTGAAGGGGTAAGTTCTATTCAAATTTATTGGTACGTTTCGAATACAACAACGAGATACCTGAAAATCGATCCATCACTGCATGATTTTATTACTGCATCCAGAAGATTTCAGAAGGGAGTATGGGATATGTCAAAATAAAACTGATGTCTAAATTTGAACAAGTTATCTTCATTATTATTTCATTCAATTTCCACTACTTGCTAACGTCAATAAGCGTGTCATTCAAATATTTGTATCAAATAATACACAATTTCTCTCAGCATAGTTTTAAATTATTTATTTTATTTTATTTTTTTAAAAATTTTTATGTTTTTCATTTTTTTTAGTAAAGTTAATAAATCTTTTTTGATTCTATACACAGCAGTTTACACATTTTTTAACCAAGACTATTTAGAAAGTATTTCGTGTAAAATGTTTCATCAATCATGTTTTTTTAGCTATTTTTAAGCAAATTTAAATTATCAAAACCTTTTTTTTACTAGAGGAAACCAAATTTACCGGTACGCAGTTAGGTCTTTACCTGGAGTATGCGGAGCTCTGCCGAAGGCAACTATCCCCAAAACCTCTCAGTTCCTTTCTATCCCATCCCGACTTGCCGCGGGATCAACGTTAGGCATAACTTCACAACAAGCCGGAGGTTCTTTATTAGCTGGATAACGTTATCTCTGTGATCTCTCTTCTTATCATCCATTTTTATTTAGTGATTTATTTTAGGACTAACGCAGCTAGGCCTCTTTGCTCTTCATTACTTTCTGGATGAACTCCTCAATGGCCTTACAGCTTTCTTCTTCTGCAATAATAAACTCTCAGAAATTTTTTGGAGAAATCGGCGACCCAAGCTAGGTCCCTAGAACCTCCCTCTCTGGTATCCATCTTCTGCAGTCGAAAGTCGCATGTATTGCGTTGTCCTCCTCCGTCTCACAATCCAGACCGCTTGTTTCATATTATCGTCTGAACCGGTAGAGGTACGCCCGAAAGCAACCATGCCCTGTCAATGCCTGCATAAGGTAATAACCAACCTAAGGTAATCACAAATTTTTAAAGCTTGTGATAATTTACTGTTGTATTTTCTACCTGCATAAATAGGGTTTTATTTTATATAATGAATTTATATAATAAATTTCACTAACCTTCTTTTTAAACTGCGTCAACTTTTATCTTTACTTACACGTGTTTCGGTGGATCCACCATCATCAGAGTAAATAACGTAATTGAAACTAAAAACTTTTTTATTCATTTAAAATCTGTAGAAGACTATACATCTTCAGTCATTTGTATAAAACTGACTTAAAATTAATTTCCTCTAATATTTCCCTTCTCATATTTACTATAGATAGCAGCAGCAGTCAAAATCACTTCATCATTCCTAAATTTGACCTGTTCATTCAAAATGTCCTGCTTATGCTCTTCTAAATATTTATAAATGTGGAACATCTCATATTTTTCAATTTTATTTTTATTTTCTATATTACACTCTTCTATTATAGTCTATATTATTAAAATGTTCATCTTTTTCACCAAATTTATGTTTTCCTCTTTTATATGATTGGTGTAGTTAGATTTTATAATGCAGTCACATTTTAGTGTTTTTTTATGTTCATTATACCTCACTTGAAAATTACGACTAGTCATACCAATGTAAAATTTTTGATATAATGTAAAATAGGGTTTTGTTCAAAAAATTCAATGTTATTAGCAACAAAGTAATCAATTCTGTTTCTTGTGCTGGGATTCTGGTGGACATTCAAATTCTGTAAAAAAAGTATACATTTTGCTTTAAGTACATTATCACTTCATAGATATACAAAGAAGGAACTGGAAGCAATTTAAGAATCTTAAATAATGGTCTGCATGAAGTTTAGTGGTTGACTCCCACCATACACCTAATAGCTTTGTGACATTTATCTCTAAGGTCCGTTTCGGGATCTGGGTAAATTAAATAATTAACACACTAAAGTTTAAAATTACAAGTAAAAAAATACAAAATAAAGTGACTAAAATCTACAAGTGAATCATAATTAAATTACTTATAATGAATAACAAACTATTTATGACAACTAACAACAATAAACAACTTAACCAATTTACTAAATACTACTTACAAAAGGTACAGAAATAACATTTAACAATACACAGTAATTCACAGTAAAGTCGATCTTTTCAAACTCACTGTTACAATTCACTCACTGGTTCACAGACAAAAACGGAACTGAACTAAAATAAATAACTCGCGTCACTTATATAGATGGATTTAAGGAGATTTCGAGAAAGACAGAGAATTTTGACATAACAATAAAAATACAAAATCCTTCTTACGGCTTCTGGATAAATCCTAACAACTGTAAACAAGTTAGGATTGAATAGAAGGTGTTACAAAAATGCTAATTATCTAAATAGGTATCCGCTCTTTCTCAATACCTGTACAACAATAGCTAGGCTTACCTATGCTATAAAAAACTGTTTATAACTATTTCTTGGAAACCTATTATTACTCAATTACAGTATTATTACTCTTATTTTTAACGTTAACATTTTTAAAGTCTCGGTCCTTCTGGAAATTCTCGAACACTCTTTTCTTTTCGATATTGTCACAGCTTTCTTCTGAATTTTAGATACTCTTTCCATGTCACTATGTTGATGAATTGCCCCAAACTAATTAATATGGCATACCGGATACAAGATAAAATTAAACCATGGTAAGCTGCTATTAACAATTTTTTTTCATTTAATCTGGCAATTTGTTTTAATGTAAATACCCCAGATGATATTTTAGCGCACATTTGAACGTTATAGAAATCACAACATAAAAAATGAAGGTAGTGAGTATTCAGTGCGTAAGAACAATTTACTCCTTAAAGAAATAAAACTATTGTCTTAAAAAGAGTATAAAAATAGCAAACTTTAAATAAAGAACAATTCAAAGATGCGACCACTTATTCAAAATTAAATTTCTTCCGGCATCTGTCAAGTCAATGAGGAAACGCATGTACAAGGGCTAAATTGAACAGTAATGAAATATTTCGGATGGTCATTTCACAATGAGAATGCTACAGGGATATATTAATGAAATACATTGAAACCCTTAAAAGAAGGTGACATCATAATAATCTATACTTGTTATATTGTCTATTTTAAAACCACCTTAGTTCAACGGCCTTTTCTATTGTTAAAGATGAACGAGATGAATAAAAGAAGAAAGAATGAAGAGTCAATAACAATAGAAAAGTCATAATAAAAGAAAATGATAAAATTAATAAGTTAATTTTTAAGAAAGAGATATGATAATAACGTAACATAATGCCAGTAGCTTACGTAGTCTGTGAAATAATCGAATAAGAAGTGTAGCTACTACATCCTGTAACGAAATACTTCCACAATATGGAGTAAGCGTTTCATTATTTTCAAGTAGTAAATAATTTTCATTAAGAAATAGCAAACATTAATTTATTTGTTGTTGTTTAGGTCATCAGCTGAAAGGCTAGTTGGAACCTCTGGAGGCTTTACTAAGTAAAACGAGAGTGAGGTAGTTTACCATTTATGGAAGTATAGTTTACAATTAAAGTATAGTATAGTTTACCGTTTATCATAATTTATAGAAGAAGTAATTTGTTAGGTTGTCAAAAATTCAGTTGTTCAAATTCAGTAGAACGACACAATTTAGAAGAATCAGGCAAGCTAAACAAACCCGTAGTAACACTACTACTGTAAACAATATGAATTCAGATTATACCACGGTTACTTTACTAGACGGTAGGGATCATCAGCAATATGCGCAGTGACAAGCCTCGCTTTCTGACGTCACTGGTCACCAGCGACAGCCGACGCTTGATACATACCGTGTCGGTCTGTGATGTTTACTAGTCTTAATACGGTCTGTAATACTTTACTAGTCATTAATAATGGTGTGTTGTGCGATTGCCGGGTGTTCTAATCACGATAGACACCAAAAGAAGCTGGGCAGTATAAGTTTAACCGTTTTCCTAAGGACATTGAAACTAGATTGAAGTGGATAAATGCTTGCAAGCTGGCCGATTAATTTTCTGCTGATAGTGGTCGCGTGTGTTCAGTACATTTCGACAAATTGGATTATGTACGCGATTTAAAGTCCGCGTCGCTACATCTTCCATTAAAACGTGTCTTAAGACGAATTCAGTTCCACATTTAAATTTGCCGATTTGTAGTGCCCTTCTACGTCCGGTAAATCCGACTTGTTGTGAACGTAAAAATCGAGCAGAGAAACGATAGGCTTGTAAGGAAGTTTATGATATTTTAAACTCATCACCCAATTACAACACAGACAGTTCACAAAATGAAGGGATAGCCGTAGAGAAAAGTAGGCCTCGTTTTAATGAAGAAGCGCCAAATTTTAACGTTGCGCAATCAGAGGAAACTTATCTCTTAAAACATGAAAGCACCAAATTAAAAGAAGGAAACAAGTTACTTAGAGGAAAACTTCAGGCCGCAAACGAAGAATTATAGGGTGATTCAAAAAGAGCGCCGGTTTTGATATATCAAATTAAGAGATTTATTTTATTGAAAAACTGAAAATAAATACATCAACAAGTTCATCTTACCTTCCGATTTCATGTATGAAAAATGATGTCATGCATGTGTCCTCCTCTACTGCACTGGCACGCATCAACTCTGTCCCATGAAATTGGATATTACTGCACGACAAGTTTCGACTTCCATTTGCCCGATAACCCGTCGAATTTCCTCCTTCAAGTCATTGATGTTTCGGGGTTTATTGGCATACACCAATGACTTCAGATGACCCCAAAGATCGAAAGTCACAAGGCGTCAAGTCACACGACCTTGGTGGCCATTGATGGTCAGAATTACGAGAAATGATGCGATCCTGGAACCGTTCACGGAGCAACAACATTGTTTCTCGTGCAGCAACTGAATTTTATACGGGTGATATTGGAGATCGTACCGAAGAATTCTCCGTACAGAAGAACATCGTAAACCCAATTGTTGAGAACGGCGACGTATTGATTTTGCTGGGCTAACAGCCACACTGTCACGAACCAACGCAACGTTCTGCTCAGTTCGGCCAGAACGACGACGTCCAGAACTTTTAAGGTCGACTGTTGAACCCGTCTCAAAAAACTTTTTCATGAGCCTGCGAACTGTTGATTCATTCGGTGCTTCATTACGTCCTAGAGTACCGTGAAGTCGCCTGACAGTAGCCGCATAACTCTCTCCACTCTGGTAAAATGTTTTGACGATTAACACTCGTTGTGCAATAGTAAACTTCTCCATGGTTAGACACAGACTGCGAGAGTACTACACTGCGAACAAGAGAAACTACAACTGAATCGTCAATCACAGCAGCTGCTCGTGACCGCTACCGACTAGTATAGTAACCGTGGATTATACTGTATTAGTATTATTGAACATTGAATTAAATTTCTTGTATTTATCGAACACCGCAGGAATCAGATGCGAAATCAATATTTTACTAAATACAACATATTTATTTAAAAGGTCGAAATTTTACAAAGTAGAGTAGATAGAATTTTAAATGGGTTTAACTTCTTTACATACTGCTATTTCATTCTTTTTTGAACTGCAATAAAAGTTATTTCAGTTGGTTTATTAATCTGATTGGAAATTCTTGTCTGCACGATCATTAGAAGCTCAGGATTCTTTTAAATATCCATAACTGTTTCATTGTTGAAAACAAAAAATAAAGAAAACGGACAATTAAAAAAAATAGTAATTTTAATACTGTTTTTAGTCGCCCGTAACACAGTTCGCCAAAAATAAAGATGTTGAGTACTATCATGTTATTTAAACCAAACTTTAGTTTTGATGAGCGATACAGAAATAATAATAATAATAATAATTCTTTATTTCCAAAAAAATACAATTTAATATTAACATTTTATATTATTTTTGTACATACATCCATTCATTTGCCAATAACAGACAGGTGGAGTGTCAAATTATTTACGCTCAATCTGTTCATTGCAGGGCTAAAATAAATAGTTCTGTTTCTTATCACATGGTCAGCCAATTAAATGACTGAATCGTTTAAGAACAGAAGAGGTAGAGGTGTAAAAGACACTAGTCAGAGTTATCTCCTCTGAAAGTAATGAATTTCACTATACAGCCACACCCTGTGGTGAATGAAGTGAAGGTGTCATTTGCAGAGTGGAAAATATGTGCTTTTCAGAGGGCCCGGCATGCTGATAAGCGTACTTCTCCACTCAGTGAGGAAGGCAATTGTAAACCACCTCACTCTTCGTTTTACTTAGTAAAACCTCTACAGGTTCAAACCAGCCTTTCGGCTGATGACCTAAACAACAACATCCATTTATATTACCACAATTATTCCAATAACCGAGGCGGTGGAACTTGACATATCCAACTATCGTTAAAAACCATGTACCAGGATATGTAAAAAAAAACATTATTTCACTAATTTTTTAAACTATTTACCACAAAAAGTATGGTTAGTGAGCTCACCGTTAACTTAGTGTTTTACCTAGCATCACTTCCATGTTGTCCCTTCCGATATTAATTATACATTTCTGAATTTCATTCTTAAATTTAATTTTATTCTCATCAGTTGTGCTATGAACAGAAATGTTGCATTTTCAGTTTTCCTACACTAATTGTGCCGAAGATTTTCACAAGAAGTATTTTATTGGAAGGTAAAAATTAAAACTTTAAAAAACTAAACCAGCAAAAGTAAACCTGTTTTAACACTTTTCCCGCAAGCAAACTAATTGATTACATAACTTATAACATAATTACAATAATCAGGTAGTAAATCTACAATAATATTAAATTTAATAATGAAAGATTTTTAATTGTTTAGCTGCAATTGCGTTGCACGTGTCAATAAAAAAGTGATTCATTAAATAAATTTTGAAATATTTTATTATTATTATTTAATTGTTCTTTCATTATGTGGACTATTTGAATTGACTACGAGAAAGCTAGATTTAAACTTCGGTGGAGGAAGATTAAATTTTTTGGCCGAGCAACTCTTATATGACCTAATAAAATAGGGTTTTAAATGAAATTTCCTTTAATGATATATTAATCAACAAACATTTTGTCAGCGTATGAATAAGTTAAAAAATAAAATTTTAATAATTTGGTAAAAAATGTGCTTGGCTGAGTACTTATCCATTAGCGTTTCATATTTTAAAAATATTTAGGAAATGATAGTTGAATTATTATAGACATTGTAAGAGATATTTTCTAAGTAAATTTACAACTAAAAATTAATTATATACTTTTATTAAAAAAAAGTGTTATATAATTTAAGTTTATTTAAAAATATGTCCGCATTCAAATTATTATAAAAAAATATTGAATAACAGTATAATAATATACTTATATAAAATGGTAAAAGCTTTAATCAACGTTAATGAGAGTCATTTCCTTTAAGAAAGGAGTACGTTCTTAACTTTTTCTCTTTTGTCCTCTTATTGGTTTTAAACAGTTACTGAATATGAGGTCGTTAAAAACAGTGATTGACTTGATTGTGTTGAAAATGAAATTTGTGTCACACAGTGTATATTGTGGCAGTATAATTTGTGTCTGCCCCATATGATAATAATTCAACTTTGCCAACTAACGATCTTACGGGATTTATTATGAATATAAAATTTTAAAAACATATATAAAAAAGGAGTTCGTACACAACTTATACAATTCACTATGCATTTAATTTTATTTTCCTGCCATTATTTTACAGATTCTTTATCGTTAACGTAACTATTTTTTCAAATATTAAGATTCTTGTGTAAACTATATTGGTTAGTTGTGGAGTAAGCTCTCCAAAATTTCAAACAATTGTAGCTGTAATGGTATATTTTATAGAGAGAAGGTTATCTCTCTTTATCTTCAAATTATAACTTTTGGATACGAGGTGTGGCTATTAAATAACGAAACTGACGTCGTAAAAAATTCTATTATAATTTTATACATAATCACTTATTGTCACCTTCAATAGACACTCCTTCTCTATCCCTACAACGCTCCATGCGAATTTTCCATTGTTGGAAACAGTGCTGGAACTCATCTTCTGTCAGCTCCTTTAGGACACGTGCCGCTTTCTCTTTTACAGCTTCCACAGACTAAAATCTTGTCCCTTTTAATGCAGATTTCACCTTACGGAACAGGTAGAAATCACATGGTGGAAGATCTAGTGAATAAGGTGGATGTTCTAACACTTAGATGCTGTATTTTGCTAGGAACCTCTTGACAGATAACGCAGAATGAGCTGGCGCATTGTCTTGGTGGAGAACCCATGATTTGTCCTTCCACATTTCGGGGCGTTTTTTCCTTACTCTTTGACGTAGTTTAGAAAGTACCTCAAGGTAATAATATTGATTAATTGTTTGACCTTCAGAAACCCAGTGAAGATACACAATCCCATGAATATAAAAAAACCAATCATTGCTTTAAATTTTGACTTGCCCATGTGAGCATTTTTCGCTCTCCGTGAAGATCGGCTCTTCCAGTGCATGGATTGGCGCTTCGTTTCCGGGTCATAAGTAAAAAAACCACGTTTCATCACATGTTATTATCGTTCTCAAAAAATTTTGGTCATTTTCAATCGCGTACAAAGTGTCAGTTCAAACATTTTTGCGAGCTTCATTTCAAACATTTTTGAGCGGCACGTGTCCTGAAGCAGCTGACAGAAGATGACTTCCAGCACTGTTTCCAACAATGGGAAATTCGCATGGAGCGTTGTAGTGATAGAGAAGGAGTGCATATTAACGGTGACAATAAGTGATTATGTAGCCTATAAAAAAAAATACAATTTTTTACGTCAGTCTCATTATTTAATAGCCACACCTCGTATACTAAATTGGCCTACTAACATAAGAAAATATTTCTGAACATAGGAAAAAGTTTCATCCGAAGTTATAAACCTTTTTTGTAAATTTTCAAACTTGTATTGTTCTTTCCACGAAAAGAACAGAAAATAGAAATGGAAACTGAAATATCTGCTACGGGGCCAATAGAATCCTAATTTTAAAAAATTATGCGTTGACACCCATTCAAAAATATTCTACCTAATAAACTTCATATAAGGTATTATTAATAAAAAAAGAGAACGAAGAATCATATTACATAATTATTACTATTTTTCTTGTCATAAAGAGATATTTACTCATATCGGGATTACTTTGCTCGCTCTAATAATTCCCACATTTTGAAACTGAATCAGAGATGGAGTACAGGAAAATCTAAGAAATTTGTTATTTTGCGGAGGAACTTCTTAAAACTTAAACTCAACTCTCTAATTTTAGTAACTCGTATTTGCATTGCAACCTAACCTACGAAACGACATGGATATTGTTAGAAAGAAAAAATAGATTTGAGGCGTTTTGTGGAACTACACGCAGTAATCTGAAACGGAAAGTTAGAAAGAATATGGAGTTAAAATTTTATAAAGTATTTCCCACAATTTTTCCCAAATCGGCTTATGGCAGTAATTATGGCGGATAAGTTCATTAGATGTACGCAGACAGCAGGTAGCAAAAATGAGATTCCTTCGAGCTGTCAGAGTTCATTCCAGATTAGTCTGGGTTCAAAATGAAAATATTCGAGCTAAGCTGGAGGCCAAGCACTAAATACTACAATTATTAGTTATTACAAAAAGAGATGGAGAGGACATGTTCAACTAATATTCTCAGGATGAATCTCCTCAATGCACTGCAACACAGACCTGAAGGAAATATGAGTATGGTTAGACCTTAGAGCAGATGGTCAAAGTCAGTTTTCTGATCGGTAAGGACCGGATCAAGCATGCTTCCTATCCGTGATGGAAGAAGAAGAAAGATTTTTTTTAAGTAAATGTAAGTCTTTATTTCTCAGTTAAAAGAGTTTTGTAGGCTCAGTTTGTACACAATGTTTTAAAAAACGTAAGACATATTAATTTCAAAACAATTGTTAATTTTTTTAATACTTAATTACATAATTTTAAGCAAATATAAAGAAAACTATTAAACTACTATTACATTAGAAGATTCGTTGATTTGGTCATAGATAAAACGTATAATGACGTATTGTTTTCAATACGAATAGAATAAAATGTACTCTTTATGAAATGCCATTGTTTATTGAAATATAGATATTGTAATGATAAAAAACATACTATTAATATCATAATTATCATTTTATGATAAAAGCTGAATAATTACCAACAAATTGCAAGCCAATATTCGGTATTATGTTAATTTTTTGTTGCCAATACGGACAGGAAATTGTTGGATTGGAAATTGTACTACATGTATGTTGTAATTATACTCAAGTTTATTCATTGCAATATGGCTAAATATTCTTTCTTGATTAGATATTGCGGTAGATTTTCATTGTTTTCATTTTTACCAAAATTCTTGAAGAACAAGTAAAATTAATAGTGATGACTTAGTATATAATTTAGCCCCCTCCGTCAGGTTACTTTTTTAAAAGTAGTATCATTATATTTCTGTAATATGTAGGCTTAACGATTTCCATTCTGGACTTGTTTACCTGACATGTCAATAAATGTAGTCAGATCTTCTCATAACAGCGTACATTTTACAAGTTTATATACTGATATACATTTATGTTATGGTTATGAAATTGCTAAGAAGTTTTCAAATTATTTTACCTATAGTCTAATAAAATTAACAATTTTGTTGTTTTATATTGACAATAATAATGGTGGTTTTACTAGGTAAAACCAAGGGTGATGTGGTTTACCAATGCCTTCCCACTGGGTTGAGAAGTATGTCTACTTATTTATATACCATGCCTCCTGAAAAACACTTATTTTCCCTTAAGTAAGTTCCAGTAGGTATAAAAAGAACGTTCAAGTAAAATCTCTATTCCTTTTTATGGGTGTGTCTTAGATTGATATTGTTGGAGAAGGAAGAAAATGTGTTTGTGGGAGAGAAACAACGTGCATGTTTGAGGGGTGGGAATAGCTTAAACTGGAATGTTCTACTTAGTAATTATTTTAGATAGAAAAAAAGAAAAGTATAATAATATTACACATTACTTTTTAAGTTAATTGTAAGTCAGTCGTAATTTGGTTAAGGTTAGTGCAGTTTATCAACAAATGGCAAATGGCAAATGACAAATGATCAATAGATGAACAAATGGCAGAACCGACCGGAATAGCACCTGGACTTCAGTATAGAAGCCATTTGCGCTAATCACTGCACTACAGGCCTGTGAAATCTATTCTTCATTTAGCTGTAAAAAGTGATTGTAACTTACATTTTGTTATTAAACTTGTATTTTGCTCCCATACTTCACATTGTTTACTTGTTTATTTTCTCGTATCCTAAACCCAGTACACTAAATACAGAATCTGACTGTATAATGAAAATCATCACTTTCAGATAACATAAATCCGAGTAGTATCATTAGATACCCGAGAAGCTTAAGCGCTTCTTTCTTCCATTATTTCAGTTTAGGTGACTAAACAAGTGTGAAGAAACGGAACTAATTTTTATAGTCCTGAAATAAGCAGGGCGAGTAGAATTTATTTCGCCATCCACCAGCCTGTCTGCCTGTGACGGTCAATCTAACTAACTACCTATTTCATGATTGTTATACGGAGCCATTAGTATCAGTTTTTTAATTATTTTTAATTATTAGCATTGCATTTTAAATGCATCCATTTTTAATGGAAAATAGTAGTAATTGTCCAAAACGGTGCGAAAAACTTTGAGAACCTAGCCGGGAAATGAACACAAAATCTTCTGTTTAGCAGATGTGCTATTGGGAGTCCATATGGGTTCAATGGCGTAGTGATTGCGTGTTACATTTATAAGCAGAATGTTTTCCCCGGATTCGATTTCTGACTAAGGTCAAGAAATCTTTAACACATCAAACTCACTGACAGATTAATCTATTTAATTAGGCTTTAAAGAAACTAAAAAAATGAAGTAAGTAATCTATTAAAATTAGCCTTGTATCTACTATGAAACAGAAATAAAATTTTAATTTCAAAATAAAATGTTAATTACACTGATTAATAATAATAATAATAATAATAATAATAATAATAATAATAATATAAATAATAATAATAACGTTCATTGTCAACTAAAAGTCTCTTCTTCTTACGTCATATATAAACATCGTTAAATTCTATCAGAACGATAGAAATAGATTTATTTATTTGCATTCCTCTTTGGGTCTATCCTATGGCGAGGAATTACTTGCGTTGTACCACAATAAAGTGCTGTTATATTTTAATTGACACAAGTTATTTTTTTTACAAAAAAGTTTCTACATAAAACGCTAATTTTTTTACAAAAAATGTATTTCGCTATGTTGTTTAATTTCAGAAAATGTGTTGATATAGCTTACGACGTTAACTTTTTACAGAAAAATCCAAAAAAGTATTAATATTTTACAAAAATATACAGTGAAACAGAGCTCATCCAAAACTTGAAAACCATTCTCTGAAAAAAGATGGTTGTACTTCCATTCAACTATCGTTGATATGCAAAATTTTAAAGAACTCGTTATCGATTTCTTTAAAATGCTAAAATTGCAAGTTTCCGTTTTTAGATTATGAGCAAAAAATCGTTTTTAGATAAAGTATCAAAGCGGATTTAAAAAAAGGAATGTTTTTCAGGAAGTATTTATTAATATATCTAAAATTTCATTACCATTCTCGAGTTCATTGTATCGTAAAATCTAAGGACATTATAATCCTTTTTATTCGAGCGTTGTCAACTAAAAACAAGATTGAAAGTAAATTCAACTTTTAATTGCATCACAAATATTGATAGTAATGTATTCAATAATAAGTAAAAAATAATAAAAATTTAAATTAGTGAATATAGATAAAAAAGAAATAAATTTTAAGAATATAATAGAACAGGGGCCTACATCTTGATTAAACACTTTCACATAAAAGATGAAAGTGTTATTCTTAAATAATTGATAATAAATGCAGGAAACTTAATTTATTTATATTAATTTAGATTAGTTGCAAGGGGAAATTGAAATCGAAATCATTGATACTAAATTATAACACACTACACAATATAATATTATTGCGTTTTAAATTAGTCATAGATTAAAAGTGAAAATAAAGTTGGCTGAGAAATGTACTATAACTATTTTTCTATAACCTTCAAATCGTAACATAAAAATGTATTAAATCACTTTGAAAAAAATCCGGATGTTTATTTTGAAAGTAGTGTTTATTAAGTGTGTGATAATCATTAATTTTAATTACTTAATTTAATTAACGATTTATAGAAATTGAAATCTATGCTAATTAATCCATTATTTTTCTCCGACAAATTCGTTTCTTCGTCATTGCCGTGCATGCCTAAACTACAGTCCATGTAACATGAATAGGCAGGTGGCCGTATGTTTATGAGAAGTCCCCATCCTTAACATACATCACGTTAACATTTTTACAGCTTTTCCACAACTGTAAGTGAAAGATGTATAATGTAAATTGTTCTTTTAAATAAATCGCAGTATTTTTCATATTTTTTTCTTATAGAGCCAATGTTAGACCGCATGAGATGACTTCAAACATTTCTGAAAGCTCTTTTTACAGCCCACATTCCAGCATTCGCTCACTGTAGGCTTTACTCCTTTCTTCTGTCCACCCGGTGTTTGTTTTTGTTCTTTATAGAAGCCCTAAAATCCGTATTAGTTGCCTGAATTTGGTTTATTTTCTCGGTTTATTCCGGTTTCCTCAATATCCTTTCTGTCTTCTTTATATCATTTATCCGGCACTTAAGTTTTATTGTTTAGTGTTTTAAAAATTTGTTTTGTTAACCTGTTGTCATCCATTGAATACAAATTTTAGTCTTCTTTTTCTTATCGTTTCCATTAAGCGTTCATTTTCCTTGTACAGTTATTCTCGACCTCTAAACCTATATTATGCGTCTACTATCTTCGGGTCTAGTATCTTGCGGAGGATCTTTCTCTCAAATTTTTCTGCTTCTCTTAAACCAGCCTTCCCGATCATTCTAAAGCACTCACTCGCGTACAGACACACGTGTTTTATTACAGTATTAAAATGTCTAATCTTGGCTTGTCTTGAGAGTGCTTTCTTCTTATTTAAGTGGTAAGTTCCTCGGAGTGCACTGGCCATCTTTCCTCGTCTGTTGTTGTTCGATTCTTTTCGCTGGTCTTTGGTTGTATTATCTCCCCGAGATACTTGAAGCTATCAACTTTCCCAACTTTTCGTAAATTTTTCCAAAATCTCGGCTTGTATTGAGAGTACCGATGTCTCTCTTTCTTCTTATACAAGTTAGTATTTTTTCTTTAATTTAAGAGCAGGAATTTTTATTTTTTCAAAAATGATTTTTTTTTTACAGTTGAACATTTTGGAATGTAATATTTTGTACAAAATATATTTTTTAATACTATAAAAATTACAGAAATTTCAATGGCTTGTGTGTAAATTTATTTCAATTTAGCGACGACGTCCACTCATCATTAAAATTATGTTGTTTTTCATTATCTACATTGGCAAAAGAAACTTCTGGGATTGTTTTACATTAGATTTACTAGTAATAGCTCTCAGTCATACCAGATTCTTAGGTAATGAACCAATGACCTAAACTCTACATTTAGTCTAATGTATTAGCTCTATAGTGTTCCAATATTATAATTTGGATACTTACTAAACATTTTTATTAGCTTCGAATGGTAAAATTATATAGTACCTAATACATTTGTATGAATACCTCTAATATTTGGTATGTCTATTATACGTAATACAGCTAAGTTGTACAAAATTAATTTGTTTTGAAATAATACCATGACCGACATTTCATTACTAAAAAAACCATTACATACTAGATCCGCAAGATTTGTTGCTTAAATAGGCGTTTGCTTCAGCTTCCCGCGTCATACTGTTAACATGGGTTATTTGGCATAAGGTAATCTACTGACTAATGATTCGTTTATAACACTATCTTCTTCTTCTTCTACTCCTACCTTCTTCATCTCCTCCTTCTGCTACTTTCATCCTCCACCTTCTTACACTACTTTACAGTTTAATAAATTAGCCTAATTAATCAAATACCTATGTTTGTTCTAGTAGTTTTGTTGATATGCACCCAGAATATATCAGCTTCAAATCATGTGTACGTAAAAGCGAAATCCACTCACTCATCATGCAATCTCCTATACCACTAAGCCTAGAAATTTGAAATTAAATATGTACCTGTAGGGCCGTATAGATTCTTGCTAGGAAAATAAAGGGTGTTTTAAAAAGGAGGCGCCCATAACATTAAGGAGGTAGAAGAACCGCACAGGTAGTAGTAGACTTGTTACTTCTACATTTTTATTTTAATATTCAAAATAATCATACAATGTTAATTCTTAATAAATATTTTATTTTCGCTTTAATAATTATATATATTTGATCAAGATTGGTATCTTCCGTTCTTCATTAGGTTTAAAAATCAACTGTTTAACAATAATAATAAAAAAATACATTCTTCTCATAAAAATTACATATTTATTAATTTATTTATTTGAAATAATTTAAATGTTTATTTAAAGTTAAATTATAATTTTTTAAATATTATTTATTTAAATAAATCAAATTATCAAATGAAATTTATAAAATTTTAAATTATTTTACATAATAACGTAGAAAGATATCAATCTTCTACAAGGTAAATTTCATGTCTCCTTCCATGTCGGCTGGCAACACTGTATTCAAGGATAACAGCTTGTAACGATTCAAATGTCGTTATTGTGCATTATTCTAGTATCCATTCATCTCTATTGCTTCTACGCCGGGGTCCCGGGTTCGATTCCCGGTCAGGTCCGGCATTTTTTCATCACTCATCTTCGTTATCCACCGTCTGCGTTAGCAGAAATTGCAGATCAGTCAGACGTAAAACAAAACAATTAAAATCTATTGTGTCGACAATGTTGTTTTTCAAAGATAAACGTGTGTTAATTATTATTTAGCTTATAAATCTTACAAACGAGTAAAGGATGGTTTCACGATTCTTATTTTATGAAATTTTGTCCCATTCTTTCAAAATGCATCAAATCAGTTTACTCATTGGACTGATATAATATTGCCGTTATTGTGTACTCAAGAATTTTAGAGAGAGAATTTTTATTCTCCCACCGAACATTATTAAGGATTATAATATTTTAAATAAATCTAAATTAAACATGATAAGCAAATTAGTCCTCTTTACTTGCACTATATTGATTTTGGCACGGTAAACAATGTGAATTTTAACTAGCAATTTATTTATAGCAGTTTTAATGTAGCATTATGTATAATGTTGAAGATTGTAAATAAATATGATTCTGATATAAATAAAAAAATCAAATTTTTTCAAAATATTTCGGTGCATAATAGGCTACTATACAAGATCAAAAAACAAATGAAATATTTTTTATAAATGCTAAGTGAAATTTGCAGGGGCGGTTAGTTTAAAATAAAATTATCAAAATAAAATATTAAAAACGTAGGTAATAATGTTAACACACACATATGTAATGCAGATTTAGGTCTACACTATAAATTTATTAACTTTACAGAATGTTTACATTCTTTAAATATCTATTTAACTTCACAATTGGCGAAGTAAATTGTTCTAGGAATCTACATATCTAATGAAGAACTATTTCATTCAACATTCTTGAGTACTTTGTTTAGAGAACTGCAGTATAAATTCTGACACGTAGGTTGAACATAAATAGTTAAAAGACTGACCTGGAATTTACAAAATGCAATACTTAATTACAATATAAACGACTATGTTTTTAATTTGGTTATACTGTATGCTCGTAATTTGTGTGATGCACAAATTTGGGCAATTGAGGATGATTGTAAATTTAATTGTAGTAGTATGTATAGGTCTCTCTCGCAATCTGTTTTGGTACCGCAATCAGACGGTGATAAAACTGTGAGGGAAATAAACATTTTACTGCACCAATAAAACCTAATTGAGCAATATTTAATTTCGTATTTTTGTAAGCTGTAAACTAAATTCTGGTTTAATGTTGATCTTTTTATCGGGAACTTTGGAGGTCTACTACTGAAAACCACCCAATCTTTTAATGCTTTTTGCTGGTAATCTTGAGATGCAAGGGAGACGGAAATCAAAGAAATATTTTTTTTGATTTGTAAATTTTAGCGCCATTCTATAGGCCTATAGCCATTCTAGTTCATGATTTTCTGAATCCATTGATTTATATAACACATGACATTCTGATTTCCCTTTATATTTAAAATTAATTTTTTAAAAATACCTTGCATTTAAATTTTTTGCTACTTCTTTGGTATGATTTAATATTAATAGTTGTTGATTTAATATAGTAGTTTTGCCGTTTATCAAAAATTCTGTTTTTTATACATAAGGAACATTTTCTCAAAAACCACCAAATTAATCCACTTAAAATTTTTACAAATGATTAACCTTGCCACTCTACACAACCAAGAGTTTTTTGAAGTAAAATTATTCAGTAGTTTTTAAGAAAATGTTAACATGGTGCAAGATAGGGAAACCGAAACTCCTTAATTTAGCTTGAATCAGAATTACTCGACTTTTTTCTTCTTCATCTTTATCCTCTTCTACTTCTGTACAATGTCCTTTCAAAACGTTGGTAACCGTCACAGCAATTTATACTTTTTTGGCAGACAATCTATAAAGTAAACTTGATTATGCACCACAATCCCTCTTGTTTAGCAACGACATTTTTCTTCGTCCTGTAATTGAAATGCCCTTACCACAACGATGGAGTATTTTGGAGTTGCAGGCTTTTTTCATCCAAGAAACTTTCAACATCCTTCTTTAGACCTCTCATCATCTCGAATGCCTCAAGTCGTTTCATGTCGTCTCTGTTCAAAGTCCAATTCTCAAAAGAAATTAAAACATATAGCTGCACTTCACCTTGGCAATGGTTCGCGGTATAGTGATAGCGCAATAGATTCCTACGCCAAAGTTCCTGGGTTCTATTCCCGGTCACGTTTTTCATTCACCTATCACCTTTCATCGTTAACATTAACATTAATGTGCAAAATAATTGGATGTAAAACAAACAAACAAACCAAAAAATTAACTTACCTAATCTGTGTTAACAAATTTTACAAAAGTCTTTATAAGCATTTGTGGCTAGTCCGATCGAAGGTACTTAAATTTGTTTTAATCCATAAAACGTTTTGAAGATCTGAAAATATTTTGAAGTAAGCACAGGGTCGTAAATCGCTGATTATTCACGCTTAGCGATTATATTTTATTCAGTGTTATTTTAGGAATATCATTTTGTGAAAACTTGTTTTACAATAATGTTACTAATCAAATGTTAGACCGTCATAATTCTTCAGTGAAATAAGCTTTCGATAATTTCTTGGAATAAAATAGATGCCATTTCCTTAAGACCACACCTCGTCTCTGAAAGTAATGAACAAAAAATGCAAATTACATAAAATAAAAACGGTATGGCATACTTCACTAACTATCAGCTAATTTGAATCAGTACTACTTTTTATATTCTGAATGTCCTATTTCGATGTTTAAATTACTGCTATAACTTTATGTGGTAACAATGTTGAACAACAATACGAAATGAACAAATTTTAATGCATTTCTTATACAGAAAATTTAAAATTGATTCTAAACTAATCATCTGACAAAATATATTATAGTCTACATGTCTACATCTATACAATTTTTATTTGTTCTCATCGCTTGTTGTGAATATTTACCAAAACTTGCATTTTAGCCTGTGGTCTCACAACTTATAGTGTAATCATTTTAAGACTGTAATACCAAGACATTCAGTAATATGGATTAATTATGTATATAAATATCAAGAAAAAAATATACAACTTCATAATACGAACCTTATGATCTGTGCTGCAGAAGTATGGGACATAAACAAAAGGAAGAAAATAAAATTATTGCAACTAAATGTTGTACTGCGGCGAACGAAATGCGTAGATGATGTTTTTTGACCAAGTTAGTCAAAGTAACAAATGAGGAAATTAACAAGATGCAAGTGCAAGAGAATGTAATGAAACACACGAGGAAAAGTGGTTGCTATGGCATGGACATGCCAGAAGACGGAGGCTGGATAGGTTCATAAGATAACGGAATGGAGCCTGGGGTGAAGAAGGAGAAAGGATAGGCCGTAAAGACCATGGAGGGACGGGGTGGACAAGGCTATTCAGGAGAGAGACTAGGATGATGGGTGAATGGAGGATTTGTTTAAGGGAAGGTATATAGCAATAACTAGATTTTTTTTAAAATCTATGAAGTCATCAATGGCTTTGATGACCGACACTTTTTTTAATTTGTTTTTTACGCAGCTAACAGTAATTTTTAATATTTTATTATCAAAATTGAAAATTAAACTAACAAACAACAGTAATTGGCTTTAGATTGGAATTAAGCTATTGGGCTTAATCTCCATATATGAATCAGTAATTTCAGAAAGCCTATAAGTCAAAATTTTACATATTTTCTTTGGTATTTTAGGACTAACTGAATGTAAACACAGTATCCCTTCAAAAATCCTATAAGATTGGCTTTCCTTAATACAACACTAAGGAAAGACTTCTCCTTAAGGATATAAAGTGTTTCTTTCTAATTAAAAAAAAATGAAAATGGATGATCTTCTGAATCTTCAGCTCTACTTTTTAGTGGAAGAGGCTACACAAATTTCTATCCAAAATTCGTTTTAAGGGAGATAACTATTGTTTGTGACTACGAAGAAAGTGAATAGTCCTGGAAAGAAACTTTTTTTTTCTTAAAGTTAAGGATTTCAATTTGTATTATTGCAAAAAGCTATTGAAGTTAGCATTTTACTCCAATTTATTTCAAAAACACCTTTAGTCCAAATTTTCAATATAACAAAATAGTTTATCTTAAAAAAAGTACACATTTTATATTAAAAGGGACAGCCCTTAGAACAAATTATATTTTTTAATATTGTACTTTATTAAAACGTAGTAAATTACCAGTTTTTTTTTAATTTTTCCGAAACTTAGTTTTTTTTTACTTATGGGCTTTCTGAAATAACTGATTCTAATACTTTTTTCTGATGATGAAAAATTTACTTATAGTTAAATAGTTCAACTGATTTTATGGAAAATGTTACATATTAACTTTGTTTTGAAACGTAGGCCTAGTATTGATATAACTACATAAACATTTTTGTAAACTCTCAAAATTCATTTTGTGTTTCAAACATTGTATAACAAATGATATATAATGAACAGTCAAAAATAAAACAAATTAAATATAACACTCACTTCAGAGTATTACATTTATTCAAGATCGGCCGAATAACCGCGCGCAGCATGGTTAGTGAAAAAGAAAATAATTAACGTGGTCTTCGACCATAATTGTTTTAATGTTTTATGTTATATGTGTTTAGTATGTGTATTTAATTCCTGATGATGTCTTCGAGAAAGACGAAAGATCTTGAATAAATGTAATACTCTGCGGTGAGTGTTATATATAATTTGTTTTGTTTTTGGCTGTTCATTATATATCATATATGTAGTAGTACAAACAAAGGAAAATAATGTTTAATAAAATTATATATATATAGGCATGCAAAGTTTTAATTGGCTACCAGCAACGATTTTTGAAAAAAGTGGCATAAGTAAGTTCCATTTTAACACATATATAAATACTGTACCAGTTACAAGTTTCTTTAAAATGTTCAAATAAATAGATAGTAGTATAAACAGAATGGGAGAAAATAATTATTTGGAATTTTTCGTCGACTCTATGAACTTATTTGTTATGGTTAATAAATAACAGTAAGCCTACTGATCTTAGATTTCTTAAAATAGAAAAAATATTATGATAATTTGTCACATACGCCTTTCACAATAAAATGACTTCCTTACTATCGAACTTCCTAGTTGAATCTCGCTTAAGATGTTACTTAAAAATACATTATTTGTGCGTCAGATGTTATGTAAAGAAGTAGCTACATTACCAAGAAGTTACACCGGTACAGTAAGATACTTATTTATATTTTATCTTAGGAACTTACATTTAAGAAAAACAACTTACGAAATCAATGCATTAATTAATATGTGTATCACATTCTGTTATATAATCATAGGCTCTGCCTTACAGAACATTAAAACGTTCTTGATTATGTTACAAAACATATAAAATCATTTATCTTAAAATATCCGTTTTTAGTTTACAGGAAGAAATGCGGTAGAATTAAAATATTGCTAATGCATGGTCAACATACTTGGATATTGATTGTATTAGACTACAATATTTTAAATGACTTCGCCTTATTTTTATTCTTGCATTTATTTATAAGATGTTACAACGTGAGTTGTTTTTGTAACTAGTATAGGCTCCTCGATGTACACTTTCGCATGACATGATTTCACTGGTCGGTTTTTATTAAAGGATACCGATATTAGTTGTTATGGTAACACTGAGAGGATTAAGAAAGCAGATCTTAAAGCAAGTTAATATCTTCAAGTACAAGATATTTCTTCTTCAATACTAACACTCGTGAAATGTTCGTTTACGTGAAGAAATAGATATAAAGTTTGAGATGAAACAAAAATGGGAAAACACTTAACAAAACTTGCTCGGATTGTATAAGTATAAAAAGATCTGAAATTCAATTGGTAATTTCTTAACTGTCAACTTTACGAAACAAAAAGCAGCAAAAAACCCCCAGACAACTTTCACTTCTGATTCATCTGTTATTGTTTAGAATTAAGTCAAAACTAGTTATAAAAGCTGTAAAGATTAATTTTATAAGCTCATTTACATCGGTTTTTAAAAAAGAAGATGCCAAAATTACCTGTTGATATATATATGTCCAATTTATTGATATTCAAAATAATTTTACGACGTTGATTATTATACAAAAGAAATGAAATATTTTTTTTCGAGCAGTAGTTATTGCCTTACAACTTCCTTATATCGTTATTAATAAATAATTAATTCAATGCATCTTCTTTTTGGAATTTCTAATAGATGTTCATTTATTTTTTGTCGTGAATGAATTTGTAGTTTTAAATAAAAACAAGTAATAAATGGCGTTAAAAACTGTAAAATTGTGCAGCTTTTACTGGCCATTTATTCTGCGTGCTTATTGAGATCTTGTTATACAAATGAATGCCTTACACTATGAAAATGACGTGCAATAAAGTGTACAGTTTATTTCAAATTACATAAACATTCGTGTGTGAATTTGCAATCTACGTAAAATTGTTGACCGGGATTATCTTCAGGAGAATAATCTGAATGAAGAAAATTGTGTCATTTTCGCTGAAAAATAATTACTTTTTTATTTTGTGTATTTAAAATAAGTAAATGTATTATGTTTAGATTACAAAAAAATTATTAATAATGCCCCTACAGACAAATATAAACTCTGTGGTAACGTTTTTCACATTCAAGTAGGCAAAATTTGAATCTTCATAATTTGTTAATTTTTTGTCATTTCATTTAGTTATTATATTAATATTTTCTAATATTTTACAGACCATCTCCTTCTATGAAAATTATTTGATCGCCTGAAATATTTCCTGCAGGTTCATCAGAATACGGTTATAAAAATATTTTTGGAATTTACTGTAAGACAAAAGAATTTTTTCTATAAAGTGAGTTTTGTTAATAAAATCCTTAATAAAATTTTAAACTTATAAGGTAAGTCTACCATCAAAAGGAGAAGATTGGATTATATTTTGCACAACGACGAAAATTTGTTATCTCCTTCAGTGTATTCAAGAAGGCAAAATTGTCGACAGAAGATGCAGAGGCTGAAGAAGGACATCTTGCCTTAAATATCTGTGATGATTTGGTGTGAGTAGTAGTGATGTATTCCGAAATATTATCTCTAAATAAACTACAGCAATGGTGATTCTTTACTAAATTTGGAATTTGATTTTGTTGACAATCTTCAAATAGCTCATTAATATTACTTAGGAAAATAATTAGAAAAATGTTCAAACAAAGAAGTGAAAGAAATAAAATTTGAGAACACTTCAGGTGTTATCCGTTTCAGTTAAATAAAACACTGCTCTATTTAGAAGAAAATAGCTACGTTTACTTAAGAAATTGAAATACCGTTAACGAATCGCTGAAATTAATGTTTCAGTCTATAATTTGATCTGCTACTCATCATAATGATATTTAGCCTCCCATAAAATAACTGACCTTAATGGTTGTTGATGATCCAATCGTACACAAGGACAAATACATGTTTATTTACCACATACATAAATAATGCCTAGGTTATAAAAAAAGTAACGCAATAAAAAAAATCTTCAACGTAAATCTAAATACAAGAGACCAAGATTTTGAAATATTTTTTATTGTATATGATCAATTAAGATGAACAAGTTAAACGTATAATAATGATCGTTATTAATTTTATCTTCTGTTTTATATGAGAGAAAGGTAATCTTTGTGAAATTTATTTTAAGAATAAAATGGAGCATTTATAGTTTATTATTTAATACACTCTAATTAACTACACTTAAAAAAACATGTTATAATAATCACACTTAAATAAATTTTATATTTTTAAATAATAATTTGAAAATGCAAACTGCTTAAGAACATCGGGTACTTAAAATATGTACAGTCCCAGTGAAAATTTATTTTAAACTATTTAATAAAATTAAAATTATTTTATTACTTAATCACCCACTGTAAATATTAAAGAATTTTAACAAATGATGGTTCAACCCCTAGTTTAGCGAAGTAAAATAAATATGGTAAATGGATTTTAAAGTAACTGAAAAACCAGTAATAATTTAAAATAAAATTCTCCAAATAATATTTTTGTTATTTGTACTATTATGAGTAATGTCGCCTTCGCGTCACAGTGGTTAAGTAATTGTAAGTGTAAGTAATTGTAAAGTAAATAAGTGGTTAAGTAATTGCCAGATCCTATTTGACTTAGTGGAATTTTGCGTGTTTGATTTCCAGTTTGGGTCTCAAGAACGTTTACACGTTGCAATCCATCGATACTGCACCGGACTCTTAGGTCGTTAGAATCCAAACTTTTAAATAAATATAAGTAAATAACTCAAATACTTTGGTTTTTTTATTTATATTTTTCTAAAAATCAGTCAGTTCATGGCATTAAGTCATTTGTGCATTTTGAGTCTACTTGACAAAATATCTTCTTATTGTTATCAAGGGTTAGACTCCTGCCTGTTCTGAACTTACTTTTTTATAATTTACTATTTTTAGCGAATAGCTATTTATTTTGATTAATTTAATTCTTAGAGATTTGTCATGTTTTCTATAATTTAGCTACTGCCATCTTCTCCGTGGCCTTCCAATATTTCTTTGTCCATATCGTCTATAGTTCTTCACTCTCAAACGTATTCTCTCTTCTGGCTATCTCCCAAATGCTGTTTCCATTTACCATGATTAATTTTTATTTTTTCGTTCAAGCTATATAATCCTAATTCGGTTCTTATTTCTTCATTTTGTATACGGTATAATCTTGTGTACTCTTTTGTCCTTTGTAGGAACTGGGAACTCTGCTGCCTGATTCTTGCTCTCTTGTGACTTTGTAGTGATCCAAAACTCACTTTTCTAAAGGATAAAGCCATCACATTATAAAATATCATGTATGTCTCCTTCTAGCCTTATGTTGTAGTGCTCTGCTGATGGCATTACATATAGCTTGAAAATTGTTCATTTTGTTTCCGACGTCGTGATCAACATCATAGCCAATGTCTTATTCCAGAAAGCCGCAGTGGGAGACCTGTTCGAGCATTAAATCCTCTATGGCTATCTTCGTTCTAACAGGCCAGTTTCCTCTGGATGCCATAATCGATTTAGAGCTAAAAACTTTGAAATAGTCACAAAATATTCTTTAATATTTTTTATACATTTTATAAAACATGATAGTTAATTGGTAAAACTTTGGAAGCTGATTTAAGGCATAATTAGAACTAAAACTTTCCCATATAGTCTATAGATATACGTTTACCAACCAATTACCCCGTGATCTAGCTAAAAGGAACTGCAAAACCGTAAGACGTTTAAAGCGGAAATTGAGCTGAGATTTATTGAACTTAAGAGTGAATAACACCTAAAATTCCTACCGGTGGAAGCACGTACCTCATCTTCTTGCAATAAAATTTCCCATTGCCCATTAAATAAAAATAAATTTAAACGTTATATTAAATGGACATTGTGTCTTTCAACGTACATTACCACAACCAAAATCTAAGATAAAAAATATGAAAGTATGGAAACGTGTCGGTTTAAAATTAGGCCAGTGAAATATATTTCACCGATTTTTTCAGTCTATACTGAATATCATGCAAATCAATATTTGCATATTTTATTATAAAAAAAACCAACAGTATCTACAATAAATTTTAATCTGTCCTTTTTTATAAATAAAAGAACCTAGTATGTTAATAAACTACATCATTGTTTGTAATATTGTAATAAATTTACAAGCAATAAACCTACATAATGTAACACAATAAAATAAAATTTACGTTTTTTTTTATTTTTTATAATATAAAAGGGATATGTTCACCTAATATGCTAATCTAAGAACTGACATAAAAGTTAAAATTGACGGAAATTGTTTTATAGTTAAAATTTACATAGTCTCCTGAGATGTACTGTTGAGAGATATAATTTAGTTAAATCGATGATAAAATTAGAAGATTTTATAAATTTAAGCCGCAAGGCATTTTATTAGCAAGCTTGTACCTATACGATAGTAATTGTTTGACCATGAAACCTCCATCTATCAATTTGATAAGTAGGATTTAGCGTGCAGCCTAGCCTTACCGTAATTATTTATAGCTGATCACCTTGTGACCTTGAGAAATCACGTGATATAAACAGTTCTGTAAATCAAACTGTACATTAATTCTCATTCTTCTTTTTTACGGTTACAATAATCATTGTGTTGATGAGATTTGTTTTTGTTCTTGAGGAAAGATTGTTTGATATCGATTATCTCTTAACTGTATTTAATTTTGTTAGAAAGTTATATTCATTAAAAAACGACAAGAAATATAAAAAAGTAAACAATGCATATATTTCTCTATAATATAACCTTCCTTCAAGTCACAAAAAATAAAAAAGTACAATGTTTTTAATTCGTAATTGTAAATAAAGAATGCTGCAGATATAAATAGCATCTGCTATTTTGTAATACGGTATTCTAACTATTCTTTCTTGTTCGAAAAGTATTGAAGCGGCCCGAAGTTTGATACTAAGTATCTTTTTACATAAAAGAGATAAATCATGAGTGATACATTCCCTGATGAAGAAAGATCACTTATTAAGTCTTAAGGATGAAATTAACAACTCAAAATTAAATTACTTTAACAAATGTAAACTTATGTTTTCTTAACTACATACACGGAGCGCAAACTGATATCGTCGACGAAACTGAACTATTATCACATAATTCGGTTAATAAAATAGTGCGTGTCTCTTTGGTTTTTATTACATTAAAAATTAGAATGTAATTCTGTAGACAGTATTAAATAAAACATTGCCTAATATCCTTAAAGGATAAAATATAAAAATAAGAAAAGGTAGCTATCGGTATGTGCTTATCAATTGTGACTGCTTAAAAAATATATAATTCATTGTTTGTCATTGGTTTGTTGGCAGTTAAGATCAGCCCAATAATTCAGCTAAAATAAAGTCGCATTAAGTTTTTATACTGATTGGCCAAGGGATCTGGTAAAGTGGTCAGCTGACAGCCCAGGAGACTCCAAAGGGAGTGTATAGGACAAGTCAAGATAAAACTGATTAGTCGAACTTTTAACAATATATTAAATTCATTACTTGCCTATGATTTATTACCACTACTAACTTGCTTGTGGTTAGCGCAACTGGCTTTTATGCCTGGGTTCCGGGTTTGATTCCCGGTCAGGTCTTTTCATCACTCATCTTTTCATGCCTTCTCACCGTCTGCATTAGCAGCAATTGCAAAACAGTCAGACGTAAAACCATAAAAAAATTACTAGCATACTTTAATAAGCGTGTATATCAAAAAGGAATTCGTGTACACAGTAAAATGTTTTATCAATAAAGTATTTTGTAGCTTTTTATAAGCAAAATTGTACAAATGAATCGTCCTAGTAACAATATAAAAGCTACAAAATGTTTTTCAGTTAAAAGTATTTTCTAATATACGAATTTTGATTGTTGATATTCTTTTCGGCCGATTGTTAGTGTACTGGTCAACATTACTTCTATATCAGTATTCCTAGTTTCGATGCTCAGTCAGATAATAAATTTTTCTTCGCTACTTTTCAACTATCACCCTTTAAGGTTTGCTTTAGGATTTACACCAGAAACAGTGAAAACCCTAAAATAAATTCATGTTACATTATTTTTGGTATTTGTTATTGATAATATTCCTATAACAGGCAGGTGGAGTATTAAAGTATTTCCACTCGATCTGCTAGTTCCAGAGCTACAAAAAATATTTCTGTTTTTTAACACATAGTCAGCCAATTATATTACTGAAGCATTTAAGAACAGAATAGGTGCAGATGTAAAAGATACTTGTCAGTGGTATCTCCTCCAAGACTAATGAATTTTATAATACAGCTAGACCCTGTGGTGAATGAAGTGAAGGTGTCATTTTCAGGGTGGAAAGTGGATGCTTTTCGGAGAGCCTGGAATGACCATAAGCATACTTTTCCACTCAGGGAGGAAGAAAACCCACCTCACTTTTCTTTTCACTTAGTAAAGCCTCTAGAGGTTCAAACCAGCTTTTCGGCTGATAACCTAAACAGCAACAAGTGATAATAAAAATTTTGAGTTTCTAACAAACGAAAAATAAACTATGTCTTATATTCGGTTATATAACTGTAATCTCCACTATTGTTTGAGCATGAAAGTTTATTGAAGAAAAACTAAATTGTTACGTTAAGGTTTTTGTACGTAAACAGAGGTTACGAAAATTGGGCAAAACGTTAGGAACAAATTATTTTACTAATAACACAACATATAGACTACAAAACATTGTACAAGACTAATCTTTTTAAAGTAATTTCGACTGTTTGTCAACAATTTCAAGAAAATTACACACAATTTAGATTGTTATATAAAGATCTGTTCTAATTCTATGGTAAAATTTAAAACACAAATAAAAACAAACCAATGATTTATTATGTAAATTTTGCACGTTTAAGAAAACAAAAGTAGTTTTTTTTAGTTTTAATTATGTAGGCCTAGATTTTTTATCACGAGCTTTGGGCGTGTAGGTCTACAGTATTAGTTTTAAATGCCTGTTGTTAGTTTAAGACCGACAAAAACAATACTTTACTCTAAATTTCATTTTAATTCAAGGAAATTAAATAAATTTTTCAAGGTTTTTATAAATAGAGTTTTGACGCACTATAATTTAACGAAGAAAGATAGCGGTTTTTAGGATGAAATGAACTTCTATTAAAGAGATAGCTTTTTTAATTTTTGGTTTGATATTTTTGAAGCAATGCCACGCGGATCACGAACACCTACAGAAAGCGAACGTGAACAAAGATCAAGGACGCCAACGGTCCAGTACTGTATAATCTTAATCTGAGCACCGGTGTTCGGTTATTATTAACCAGTTAGATGTCATAACGCACCGACAAAACGAACCAAGCTTGATTACTGTTTTATACATCTAGAAAATAACCCAATGTTGTAGATACATTAGCATTGTATAGGCAGTAACATTTATACCTGTAATATTGAAGGTAGGGCGTTTGAACTGATTTGTGGGTAGACGGGCGTTCCTAAAATTTAAATGGCAGTATAATATTTATGTTCTATGTCGGTTTTTAAAATTACAAATAAATAATATTCAAAAAGTTATATAAGAAATTATGTAGGCCTAATAAATTAGTTTTCGGTCATACAATTCCAAATATTTTACTTTCTTACGTATTATGTAAATTAAAACCATATAAACCTATAGGCTATTGTTTGAAAAATGCGTGACAAATTTTACACTGTTTAAATTACTGGGTATCCCATAAGTCTTGTAACCATAAGTGTTTCGCATTTGTAATACTGTTATAAAAATTTATCATTGCATAATTTTGAAGAATAAAACTTTTTAACATGTTCAACGTTTCGTACATCATCTAGGATACCTCATATTGGAAGTAAGCTTTCATTTTTTGAAAGAAATAAAATCTTACGCTGTCGCAAAGACTTCTAAATCAACCGTTACATACTCTTAAACAGCTGTTCATATAATCACATATTCAAAGGAAAGTGCTACATAACCATATGTTATCGCTAGATACCAGAAAGGCTTATTTTTGTTACAGGAAATTTTAAAAGCTTTTTCCGTATTGTTATTTCAATTTAAATTAATTAATTTATAATTAACGTGAATAAACTATATTTTTATATAATTATTAGTAAAATTGAAATTGTTAACTACGATATCTGTAGAATTTAATTGTTGAGTAATTGAAAATTTATATTAATTTACTACTAAGTAATTATTACACCAAAATATAATTCAAAGTTATAGTAGTAATTATTTTACCTATCACTTAATTCAACTATAAAATTGTCAATCGAAATCATATGAACGAAACGAAAACAACTTGGGCTGAAGTTACTTCAATTGTTCTGGCTCCTAGGCAGTAAGTCTTAACTTTCTCTTAAAAATAAAGTTCTTATATACAAATAATTCTTAAACCAGTTTGGACTTACGGGTTAGAGCTGTGGGTCACAGGTACGTTTCATTGATTTCATTGATTATAGAAATATTGCCGCGCTTTCAATGAAAATACCTGAGACTGTTAACAGCCTCGTGATATGTAATCAATGAAATATAGCACAACGATCTACACCTATCCTTCACAAAAGACGAAATTAAACAACTTAGAGAAAAAACATTTAAAATGTAAGAAAAACATCAAAATTCTTTCCCAATCAAACCTCCTCGACAACAGCGCAGATAGTCACAGATTGAAACGTTATAAACATTGGACTTACCTTTAAGATTTTGTTAATCATTTAACTAATTTTATTTTTCTACTTCTAATAATCGTTGTCATCTCATAATCGTCACCATTATATAATATAAGCTCCATCATGGTCATCGCCATCTCCAGCTTCAATTACTTTATGTTTCAAGATACGCGCGTGTATTAACGCGCAGTTCAGAATCAAGTTTAATTTGGTTTTTTTATCAGAGGTGTTCTATTTTTAAAACATACTACTGAGTGTATTTATATTTTCATTCTAAGAACGTTATTATTGGGATTTTTATCGTCTTTAAAGTTTATATTTACATGAAAGAAACTGATTGCAAAAGAATTACACCTTGTTAAAAGAAATTGTCTATCACGATAATTTTTCTGGTAAACTGTCAGAATTTTTTGAAAATTTTAAACTAATAAACTAACAATGATACAAAGGCTAAAAAAATTTCTGTAAATAATCAATTAAAAAAGAAAATTTTAAGTTCAGAAAAAGTTTAAATTATGGTATAATGTAGGCCTATGAATTATCACAAGTACAGTCTCCATCTACTATTAGATTGTACCAATGTATTTAAAAAATTAGAAAGTATCATTGTATTTGTCTCAATGAATTGAAATATTAAAAAAGTAAAAAAGTAGTAGAATTCTCAGTTTTCAGGGCCTCCGTAGTCTAGTGGTTAAAACGTTAGCCTGCGTTGCACAGCGAAGCAGAAGGTCCCGTATTCTAATGAAATAAAAAACAAACATTGTAAATTTTTTATAATGGACTAAGTTATTTGTCATTTTCTTACTGTTTTATTTACCTTAATATCAATGTATGTTTAAACTTATTCAAAAATGTGTATTAAATTATGTTGAAATTTCTTAATGAGTTGTTTAAAAAAATCTGTCATATAATATTATTTCTTAGCTGTTTTGATTTTTGTTTGGCCTTAAAGTGTTTGTTTGGACTTAAAGTGGCATGCTGTCTATACTATTTTTCAGGTCTGATGAGCTCTGAACGTACGCATTGCTCCCTACTCATTTCAAAGCTAGCCAATGACTTCCCAGCAACGTTGGCAACACTTGCTCTCGTAGCTCTGTTATATATTTTGTCAGCCATTTTTCTTGGTCTTTCAATAACAATTATAACCTATGTACATACATTTATTTATTTCATTTAGGTATTTATTATAAAGTATTGCATGTTAACGGGCTCTATAATCGATGTAATCAGTACGAGACGCAAGACACGAGTGAACTACTGCGGCTCTTATACGCTTGCTCGCGAAATGTTTGTTAGACTGAAACATTCGTACAATCTGACAACGCTGGGAAACGTTCTGATTGGTCTAAACGCGTGGAACAGCGGAGCTCATCAACCGTAAAAAGCATTATAATGGATATCAAACAGGAATAATTTGTAATCAATATTAGTTTTAGTATAAAGTTTGGCTGTCCTGGTCAAGGTTTCCGCACAATTTTCCTTGGTCACTCCAAGCAAACGACTGGCCAGTCTCACGTTTGGAATTTGTGGAATAGTTCCCCATCTTTATTTGTGGAATACCTTCTAATATTTTACTCCAAATAGAATTGACATTTCATAAGTAATGTATATAATCTTATGTGACCATAAATTTAATTTATGTATTAATTCGATGCCCAGCTAGGACATAGAAATTATTACACGTTAAAACGTGTCGATTCTGTAACCTTAAACTATAGTAGTGTATCGTCTGTATAGTAGTGTATAGTAGTAATAATCAAAACAGTTAATGCTGCTTTAAATAAATCTAAAAAACTTAGTATTTTCCAGTTTGTAACGTAAGATAATTTAGAGCAAATGTTTAAATATTTCGGTCTATTTCACTGGACAAGTAACATGTTACAAGTTCAGGCTTACTTACGTCACTAAAAATTTAAAAAAATACTTTGGAAAAATAAATGAATTTAAAAATTACTGTAAAATATTATAGTATCATGTAACAAAAAAACAACCTTACTCAGTTTGTTTGAAAGGATCTGGATAACTCTCATGTAAATACTTGGTATAAATTATCAATGATGTACGGCCTTACCAAAAATCAACATTTTGTACATGTAAGTAACCAGTTCTATAAAAGTCAGATTATATCACTGGGTGACGTCGAAGAAAATATACATTTTTAGTTTAGCAAGGTAGCTATAGTTATAAATTACAAGTCAAAGTACTTCAGGTTAACTTAAGATTTTAAAATTTCCTCTAGCATTTAGAAATGTTAGCATTATTTCAAAACGAATATAATAAAAATGAAAGAAAGATCTGTTAAAAATTATTTCTTGTTTTAATCAACATAAAAATATATCGCAGCTCAACGTCGCACTTTGTCAGAATTACTTCATTTTTATTATGTTACGTTTTTTAAGTCTCAATTAATTTTTAATTGTGAGTTCTGTTATTAAATTGCAATAGTAAAGGGGTTTTTTATTTATATTATAGGAATTCTTTCAATGTTTATTCGATAGTTGAGGGTTCTCGTGATTTTACCTACATAAAAGGCTGGATACAGTTTGCAGGTGAGAAGATAAATCCAGTTTTTGGGTATGAAATTACTAGTTTGATGAATTTGGAGGATAAATTTAATAACTGGGATGGCAAAATATCAGAATCTATTATACGGCAGGTTTTGCATGTGGGACGTTTACAGCAGTGGGTACCTGAGGATGTTTTAATGGGTTTCACGTTGACATATCGTATGTACTATTAACTGGAGATAGACACTGGAAAGACAAATTCAAAATACAAAAGCACAACTAACTCCTGAATTTCAGCAATAAAATACTGGAAACCTGATATAATATAATTTAAAACTGAAATACTGACAAAGGATTGACATTAATGATAAAGTTAACGGTGCCCATCTTTAAAATGGTGTCTGTTAATATAAATATAATCAAACTATATTTTTGTGCGGACCTATGACAAAAATTCATTCATGTCATTATTACCCTAATGTATGTTAGTTGCAATCTGTTTGATTCGGAACAATAAGTAACCCCATGACCCAATGAGATGAGGATGATGTGTATGACGTGTAAATGAGGTGTAGTTTTGTACAGACCCAGATTGACCATTCCTGAGAGAGTATGATTAATTGAAACTCAACAATCAAAGTACACCGGTAACCACTGTCTAGTATTCAAATTCGTAAAAAAGTTTGTATAAAACCTTTACTAGGATTTGAACCTTTTTTTACCAAATTAACCTTCGTCTCCGAAAATCAGCTGTTAAACAGCTGACTCGCGGCGATGACTTTACCTCTGGACCAACCCGGTGGATCACGTCATATTGATATGCAAACTTTTAATCATCCGGTAGAATTTAGTAGTATTTAAATACAAATACTACACGAAATTACAAAAATTAATAAAGAAAATATCATAAATTTCATTTCATTTATAACGTTCATAAAAATGTGAATATATGAAAATTATTGTGAACAAGTTTTTTAATATAGGTTACCTAATGTATTTAAAACATTTTATTAGCCTACATTTTTGTAAAGTATTTAAAAACAAAAATAAAATATAAAAAAATACAAAATTTAAATGCGCATAAGGGAAATTAAATTGTCAATCATCAACCGAGGACGACCAGGTTATGTTATATAACTGATATTGGCAAAATGTAGGTTCAGTAAAACACTTCATAATATTTTTATACTACCGTAAAATACGAATTTTACGGTAAATATTTTTTACATCACTGAGAAAATAATATTGTGTTTATTTTTATTACTTACACATTACTCGAAGTGTTATGCTGGTTAAATAATTTTTTTATTACAAAGTATAGGTATCTATTGTTTAAACACATCAGAAATCCGTTTTCTTTATAAAACTTATTTACTTATAAATTTTCATTTCGATTGCAGTTGGCATATACCTCAGCATGACGTACAATGTTTTCTTAAAATATTTTAGTAGCTAATAGGCCTACTACATTTTTGTACATTTTATAATTATATTAAAACTTGAGATATATACCTAATTGTACTGAAGTACATTTTTTTACAAGACTGTTCATTGCCTGAAAGCAATGAAAAACAAACACAATTTGTGTGGATTCAACAAGACTGTTTTCATTACCTTCAGGCAATGAAAATCCACACACAAATAGGCCTATTTCAAAGTTTAAAGTTAAGGTGATTTAATTTTATGGAAAAG
Organism: Catonia carolina; assembly: GCA_035578175.1. NCBI lineage: Eukaryota > Metazoa > Arthropoda > Insecta > Hemiptera > Achilidae > Catonia > Catonia carolina. Next base: position 356,653,473 of record JAQMRL010000001.1, read on the forward strand.
GATGGCCTATGTGCAAATTTTCGGGAAACTATTTTCCCGGAGTTCCAGAGACTCTGATGCAGAGGTGCCAGGCCAATGGAAACATCATTGACAAGATCATGCTTTTCTATTATTATTTCCAGTAGAAACTCTGACAGTCCATTACTGTGTAATACATTACAGCCTTCAACTAGTGGAATTTGGCAAACTGGGCATAATAGATAATTGGAAATTTCGTGTCTAGTTAACGACCTCGGACTATTGTCCGCTCAGGGCAGAGCACGAAAACGAAACAATCCGGATAGACGCCCAACAATAGTAAATTTTGTAAGCCTCTCAAATGTTGGCAGACACTTGCCAATGAAAATATAAAAATATAGAAGATGTGCTCATCGCTCAACAAAAAAAGGAAAAGAGAAGTAACATGATGTTCTCCTCATGCAAGGTTGCGTTATGTAAGGAATGTTTTTAACCTTTCTACATGAGTCCATAAAATACTTTTATGAAAATGTGAAAAAGTTTGCTTCATATTGTTCCTACATGTAATTTTTACAGTATTTATTATGTGATTTCACTTTGCAAGAGTTTAGATACACCTTATACGTGGTATTTTATTTTATTATTTTTTTATTTTAATTTGATTTTATGAATTATTGCAATTTTACTTTTTACACTGTAATTTGTTTGTATTTTTAATATTATTTCTGTATTTTTATACTGTTCATTTATACTTTATTTCAATTTTTATTTTTATTACACTAGTTACCAATATCAGGTAAAAATAGGATCCGTTATGTATTCATATTTTATTAATTTATTAATTAATATAATATGCATTAAAATAGGCTAAATAATTAAACGTTCAAAATGTAATAATTTATTGCTTTTGTATTTATTTTAATTAAGCCAAAAAGGTTACTATTATTTATTTATTTATTTATTATTATTATTATTATTAATCATGTAAGTGGGAATTATTTATCAAAGCAAATAATTATCGGCGTCGGTAGGGTTCTGTGGGATAATATATTCCCACTTTAAAATTTGAAAAATTTGGTAGAAATAATAATTTATTATTGATTTAATTCTTATTTAAATCGATAATTTCAGAAAGCCGATAAGTCAAAAAACCTAACTTTCGGAAAAATTAAAAAACTGGTTATTCACTACTTTTCAATGAAATATAATTTTGTTCTAAGGTCTGTCCCCTTTAATATAATGCACACTTTTATCTTTAAAAATAACACACTTCTTATACTGAAAATTTAGACTAAGGGAGTTCTGAAATAAAATACCAAATTACGTTGTTTTCTGTAAAATACGTCGTTAGACCAGTAGAAAATTGTGTTTACAATAGTATTCATTTATTCATTACTTCACTAGTATACATTACTGACTTAAATAGCTTTTTGCAACAATAAAAATTGAAATTCTTAAATTTAAGAAAAAAAATTGGTTTTCAGGGCTTTTCACTTTTTCGTTGTCTTCACAAACAGTAGTTATCTCCCTTAAAACGTTTTTAGCATAGAAATTTTGTATAGCCTCTTTCACTGGAAAGTAAAGCTCAAGCTTCAAAAGATCATCCACTTTAATTTTTTTAATTAGAAGGAAGCACTTTATATCCTTAAGGATTAGCCTTTTCTTAATATTAGGCTATATTACTTAAGACAAGTCAAACTTACGTGATTTTTGTAGGGATGGTGTGTTTACATTCAGTTAGTCCTAAAATATAATAATGAAAATAATATAAAATTTTGATTTATGGGCTTTCTGAAATAACCGATTCATTTTTCTGTAATTAGTAGTAAATAATATGACAATTATGAGAAAAAAAATTTAAATATATCCAGGGTTTTGTCATTTAAACGGTTAAGGACATTTTTTTATTTGAATAACGTGTTTATACATTATTGTCTGGCAGCAATAACATTTTAACATTTAAACTCAATTGGGCTTTTACACTCACATTAAATTTATCTAGAAATTTTTTAATATTGGTATCAAATTTACATTTGGATACAAGGTCTATTTAATTGCACACCTAATATAGAAACCGTCTAATTAACTGAAATAACAATAATAGTGTTATTAGTATTTAGAAGTTCTTCACTAACCGCTATAACATGCAACCCATGAAATATTTTTACGGTTTGCTGAGAAACGTGCAACAGTGGTGTAAATTTCAATTTTCTTTACGCTATTTACTCGGTACAGAAGTATACGAGTAATTACAATTCTAAAATTTAATTCACGTTTAAATTTATAATCTAAATTCTAATGTGTTTTGTTAATCCACTTGTCTTTTATAATATAATTAACAAAAATAATGCCATGGAAGATGAATGCCAAAAAATTAACATATTTTTATCCCCAAGGTTATCGCTACAGCTATGGGTATAGTTAGTTCGGTCTTCTGAATAAACTGTATATTTTGTAGAACGACCAGGCTTGTTTTGTTTGATTTTACAAGTCCGTAAAGACAAGCGGAATATCAGAGATCAACTGTGATTTTTAAAAATAGTTTTGTGATAGTTTCGCGGACTGTGCTATAAGAGTGACTTACAATTGATAAAAATGTACAATAAGATGTTATGTAAATAATTTAAAGAGAATTGTCAGGCTGGATTGGGAAAGTATCCGGTAGGTAGCGAACGGCCCGTTTTTATAATGATGGAAATGAGCGGGCCGTAAGGAAAGCGACACGGACGGTAGGTGTATCCTTATTAAAAAAATCTGGTGTGAAACACTCACACAACTTTCTCTTGCCAATGCAAATAATTAATAATAAACCTAACATTATTAATAAAATATTAGAAATAAACAAAACACTAACCTCAAAAACATAACCTTATTTTAATCATGAGTGAATGACGCAAAATGAAAATCGTACTCAGTTTGGCTTAAAAAAACGGAAAATCACACTTTCACGCTAAACTAAGCTCTGTAGAGAAGAATTCTCTTTATAAAAGTTGTAGATATTTTAATTTCCTATAAATTTTATTATATACACTTTTGTCGTAAAATGCGTACTAAAGCCGAAATCTTAAAAAATCAATTTTTCACACGTTTTCGTGAGAAAAAAACAGAAAATCGCTAATTACCGCTATACTAAGCGTTATACAAAACAATGTTTGAAATAAAAGTTGTAGAATTTTAAATTCTCTACAACTTTTATTACATACATTTTTGCGGTAAAATGCATAATAAAGACGCAATCTTAAAAAACACTTTTTTACGTAAAAACAGCCTCACCAAGAAATTCAGCAAACATGGCGCATACCCTATCTTGTAGAGAATAAAAAACTGAGTAAATGAGGCGATTTTTAAAAAAATCGTAGGACCAGTTTTTGAGAAAATCACAAAAGAGTGAAAAATTATACGAATAAACTACTACTTCCGGTTGACCGATTTTGATGAAAATGTTCGTGTCGGGTCCGGTAGTGGTATGTAACTTAAGTTTAAAGTTTCAAGTTCGTTCGATGTTCCGTTCTTGAGATATTTTGTATATACACACACACACACACACACACAGACACACACACACACAGACCAATCGCTAAAAACATGTTTTTTGGGTTCAGAGGGTCTGAAAACGTATAGATCCGGTGAAAACTCGATTTCGAAAAATCGACATGAAAACAATACTTTCCTTCCTATATATTCATATAGGCAAGAGAAAGTAAAAAATGGAGAACATAGGTAGGAACAAGGGGTCGCGGTCGATCTCTAATGCGATGGGGAAATGATATCAATGTAGAGGTGGGATACTGGAAAACTGAACACAGCAAGCAAGAACGTAAAGAAACTAGGAGGAAGCTTATATTCAATATTGGACAAAATGTTTTGTAAAAACTAATTAGAGGTAGAAAATTTGAAGTAAGAGATTTGACCGATTGATCGAAAGTAACTCAATAGAGGCCATTTAGAATTTTAATATTTTCATAATCCTAAAATTTTCAATTCGGTAACATTTAAATCTGTTCGCATTAAATTGAACAATCAATAGTTATAAATGTTCTAACGTGCTTATTTCATCTGTTGATGAAAATATTACAGTTGTACTGTAAGGAAGGAGACACATTTTAAAACAGTAGAATTTTCGTTAAAATATATATTACATAATACACTTTTTTTTTAATCTTGTAAACCATTAGTAGTATTGTTGAGAAAAATAGAGCCAGGAAATTCGGATGTTGACTGTATGTATTTTTAGAACTGAATTTTGAAAATTATTTACCTATTCGACAATGTCGATGTTAAAATCAGTATAGATATAGTTGGTTTTTTTGTTTATTATTGTAAATTTGTAACTAGTCTTAGACTAACGAACAATTTTATTCAGTCATAAACTACCTAAGATTACAATTATAAGAAAAATAGGCCAGCCCTTTGGCGTAATGGTTAGCGCAACTGGCTTCTACACCGTGGTCCCGGGTTCGATTCCCGGTCAGGTCTAGAATATTTTCATCACTCGTTTTCATTATCATCATTACTCACCGCATTAGTAGAAATTGCATAACAGTCAGACGTAAAAGAAAAAAAAAACTGAATGGCTACTCTGATTTTCTAACTGTAACAATTATTTTAAGATATAACTTTAATGCTACCTATTCTTATTTTTAAAAATTAGTATTTTCTATTGTTAATCTGATTTCTTGTGTAAAATCTACCTAGTGCAGCTTTATAGCAACTCTTAGTCTACTTATAACGTACACGTATACATATTCACTTAAGTGGGGATTGAAGTGGAAAAATGAAAAAAAAATCGATATTCACTTTTTAGGCTCATATTGTAAAGTCGTCGCCAGAATCAGCTGTTTAACAGCTGATTTTCGGAGACGAAGGTTCCTGGTTCAAATCCTAGTAAAAGTAGTTACTTTTATTCGGATGTGAATACTAGACAGTGGTTACCGGTGTACTTTGATGGTTGGGGTTAAATTAACGATACTCTCTCAGGAATGGTCGGCCTGGGTCTGTACAAGACTACATCTCATTTACACGTCATACACTCATCCTCATCTCATTGGGTCATGGGGTTGCTTATTGTTCTAAATTGAACAGATTGCAACGTACACAAATTAGGAATTTTAAAAAAATATTGTAGTTTGAAATTTCCTCTTTCCAACGCCACCAAAATTACGTTTCTACCACAACTAGAAATATTTTTATTAATTATTTCAGTACATGATGTTTTGGTAGAATTTCACTTCCCCACTTTGAAGAATTATAAAATACTTTTTACTGTTTTAACGCCATTTTGGTAAGGATCTAATTACCATTTCTTTTTTATACATGTTACTAGTATTTTTCTTATTGTTTATCAATTTGATGGTTGGCAATGATGAGCAGTTGTTTAAAATAACATTGACTACTTATTATGTAAATATAGTTTTTGAGTACTTCTAACTTTTGAGTACTTCTAACTTTAAATGCGTTTTACCGAAAATTTATATTTTCTGTACAAATATTATTTTTTCTGAAAAACTATTAAAGATACAGTCCTGAAATTTTTACAGCAGTTATAACAATGAGTTACACGTACACATTCATGCGAAAGCATTGGTTACAAAAAAAATATGAAAAATCGGTGAAAAAAAACAATATTTTTTTAACTGTTACAGAAATTTTTTTCCAACCCCCCCCCCCAAATGGGATCACCATGAATGTGGGTCAGTAAACTAATAAGATCCATAACTACATGCTGTAAAAATTTTAGAAGGTTCCATTGAATAGTTTCTGAGAAAAAGGAACATGAATTTGGTAAAATTAAAATGGGTAGCATACACTACAATCCCCCCTTTAGAAATAGACAAAATTTATATTGCTTGATGAAACTCATAAGAAATATTTTTGTTGTTTTTGTCATCAGTCTCTCGACTGGTTTGACGCAGTTCTCCAAGCTGTTCTATCTTGTGCAAGTCGCTTCATATCTACATAGCTGTAACCCCTACATCTTTTGTAATTTCCATTAAATATTCTAACCTTTGCCTCCCTCTACAATTCACTATACCAATACCTGGATGTTTTAAGATATGCCCCACTAGCCTATCCCTTCTTTTGCTAAGATGTTTCCATAGCCTATAAGAAATATAAAAAATATATTTAAGGAACAGAATTACGGGTAGGTAATCTATTTTCTAAATAGACTACAAATTTATTATTTTTTAACGGAGGTTTTTATATAGTACCATGGAATTCTCACCGAAAATTTTTTATTGTAGGCCTATATATTCCAATATATTTGAAGATAGGCCTATACACAACTGAATTCCAAAGGTCAAAAGAATTTTAAAAATGATTTGTATAAAATAATTTTTGATTCGCTTAACAAAGGTGAAAGTTTTACAACAAATCAATGTAATTTGCGTGACACTTAAATGTAGCTTCTAAAAATTTTAAACACGGTTTTAATTATAAATGTTTAGTTCCAAAATGGTTCAAAAGAATCTTCGTTAATTTATTTGAGTAAGAAGAAATTATAAGCTAATTATAATTGGTTATTTTTGTTTACAACATTATCAATAGGTATTGTCTAGTGTACTATTAATACATAAAATCTAATCTACTGTAAGAAAATGAGATATCTTTCTAGTTATTGGCGGCAACGTAGTACCTATCATTCATCTATTGTAGGCCTACATAGTGAAAACAGGATGACATTTTGTTTTAACACACGCAAAAAACAGAAAAATAGAAAGATTTCCTTTAATAATAGCTCTTGAAGTGAAATGAAAGAAATTAATTTTTTCCGTTATAGATTATAAAATTCATTGGTATTAAAAACTAATTAACCTGGATTAAAGAAAATAATGAGTTTCTTCTAATTTATCTCATAACTTTATTATGATTAACTGGACATTTAAAAAAATAATTTTAGAATCTAGATGCCTTAGGTAAATCAGTAGCACACACATTTTTTAACAGATTTCTCCGGATTCATCTCGAGCTAAGGCTAGAGAAATATTCACAAAATATCTAAATATTAGCTGTATTAACATATGTGGTTTCTATTGCATTTTTTTAATAACAACTATTTGTTATCAGTTAAATAATTAAAACTTTAAGAAAATTAGATAATATGAAATATTTAAAAAAATCAAATAAATAATAATACTTAAACACTTCACTTCTAGTGGGTGACCACTAGTTACGTCCTCAGAATTTATAAATCACAATTTTATTTTTTTACAAATAAATCATACTAAGTAGCTAGTAAATAAAGTTTATAAGTTATAAAATAATCTGATAAAACAATCTGTTGAATAATTAGAACAATGTATAGTTCATAAAATAAAATAACAAAGAACTGTTGAAAAATAAACACTATAATACTATAATTTTTAAAAGATAAGTCTATGATTCGTCTATTTTCAAACGTTGTAGACTATTGCCTACTTTCACTATTGTCCAGTAATGAAAAAAGGTAGGTAATTTGGGTGCAGAAAAAGTTGGTCTTGATATCGATGACTGAACCTTCTTACTTCTTCCAAAACTGTTGGAATTCCAAGATCTCGGCATATTGTTACACTATTATCAAAGTGCTAAGTAGGGAGCTTCGTTAAGGTTTGTTATAACTTAGACTGGAACCTCTCAGTAATTTTGATATTTGAGATACATGCTTATCCTCAAAATTCAATGTAATTTAGCCACAATGACTTCAACATTGCTTTGTACAAAAACACCCTATTTTCTAATGATTATTTCTGTTAACCCAATTTAAAATAGTCTGGTGTGAAACACTCACAAACTATCTCTTGGCAATGTAAATAATGAAAAATATAATCATGTTTAATCATTAGTAAAAAGTGTAAAATTAAAATCATAACCTAATTTTAATCATGAGTGAATGACGAAAACTTAAAATTAACCTCTGTAGAACTTAAAAATACGGAAAATCGCGAAAATTGACTCTAAACTAGATTGTAGAAAAAAAATGTTTTAAATAAAAGTTTTAGATTTTTTTTATTTCTTATAACTTTGATTGCATATAGCCTACGTTTGTCGTCGCTAAAAACATGTTTTTGGGGTTCAGGGGGCCTGAAAACTGTATTCCGGCGGAAACTTGATTTCGAAAAATCGACATGAAAACAATATTTTCCATCCTTAGTCTATATATTCATACAGTCCAAGAGAAAGTAAAACACCAAACATTGCAGAACGCCAAATTAGAAATGTTTTAGTCAACGGCTTCTTGGAACAGTAACTTAATAAGTGGACAATACAAAAATAATTTGATGACCTTAAAAGAGATAGTCATCGCAAAAAATTTAAAAAATAATAAAATACTAAATTGAAGTTGGAACAGATTAGAAGGCCTAATCCATATTTTTTATGATACTAGTTACTTGTATAGTGCGATGCAGAGAGAAAAATATTGAATTTCATTATGGTTATAAGTTTTCAAATTCACAAATTAAAATAAATGAGTCAAATAATCAAAATCTTTCAGACCTGATCCTCATTTATTCATAATGTCCCGGGTTTGATACCTGGGATATTTGGATAAGCAATCGTTTACTATAATTTACCAAGTTGCTGTTTTATTTTAAATCTAAAGAAATAACATTTTAAAGTTTACTTCTAACCTGAAAACAGCGGTTTTTTTATTAAGATCAATAATTCAAATCTTAATGGTGATCAATACATACCAAAAGCTTAAAACAATATAACATTGTAATTGATATGGTTATATAAATAATAGTTCATAGTGTAATTAAATTATAATAAAATAAAACAATAATAAATACCCCGTCAGAGCTGTTTTACTACGAGTTAATAATTAAAAATAGTACACATTAATTGATAAAATTTTGTGTAATAAATACGCCAATTACTTTACTAACCTATATTTTAATATTCACGCTATCTTTCTTCCTTGTGAACAAACAACAATTAAATGAGAAATATTTATAATTTGATCTCATTACTGAAATGTTATAAAAATGTAATAATAATCTATTCGTTAGTAAGGTGCACATTGATTATTTTTAAAGAACCGGGCTGACGAATTGCATTTCTATTTATAATTAAGCAGAATTGTTGTCTAGACAATATTTAAAATGATTAATAAATCATATTCAGTAAAAACACCAAGACGATCTCTACATTATTTTGCTTAGGACTTATTTTAATAAGATTATCCATAAAAGGCTAAATAACATTCCTAAAATGGAAGAGTACGTGAGTACCATTCATATAATTCCTCCAACAGCTGCAAATGATTATCGTATAGGAAAACTAAGACCGATAAAAAATAAATAAAAAGAGAAAATATGTAGGCTAATAAAAAAAGTTTAACAGAGAATTATGTTAATTTTCCTGTATATTAATTTTCAATTTTCTCTTCTTTTAATAATATCAAGGTCTGTGAAGGAAATCGTTTGGTTTCGCTCCGTTTAAGTAATTTATAGGTACTGTAATACGCATCAGTAAATTAAGAATTCGGCCGTGAAGAAGATTCTTCATTCTCACTCACATTCGTTGAATTTTGCTGCACGGATTAAATACTATTTTAAAATTATTTATTTAATCCCTATGTATATAGTTAATAGTCTCCTGTTGAGCGCCTCCCAAGTTAACAGGAGGGAAATCTCGCTAAATGTACTGGAAATCTAACAAATAAAGTAATTAGTGTTAGAAGAAATATCTCTTACAGTATTAAGGAAACTCCGAAGTTGTATCCTCCATAATGTTAGCTTAGGTACACATTTCTCAAAAACTATGGAAGCTAGAACCTTAATTCTTTTTTGTTTTTTTTTTGTTTTGTTTTACAGAACTTTCTACACATGTTGAGCGTAAGGGTTTTTAGTTTTTGTGAAAACCACATTTTGTACATTAAAAAAAATTACCAATTTCGGTAGAAAAGTTTTGGTAAAATTATTTTTTAATTTATTAATTTTCAAATTTTTTAAACTTTTATCTGTTCATATTGTAGAGCAAAGTGATATGTATAACTGGTATTTTTTCATCTAATTATCTTACATAGAATTTGAGAAAAATGTAAAAAAACATTTTTGAGAAAAACGGTTTTAACTTACCTGATGTTTTAGGCTCCTCCACTGGTGGACTAATATTGTCCACCAGATGACAGAGTAGATTTTTTTAGTTTATTTAAAGTCGCATCAACAGCTCGGTCATTAGCGACTACGGTGGATTATGTAACGGTGTTTAACTTGTGAAATTTCCGGACTCTGGCCGGGAATAGAACTCTGGACCTCCGCGTGGTAGGCTAGTGAATGTAAAAATAAAAGAAAAGTTTTTTTTCACTGATATGCTCTCCTAAAAACTTGAATAAATATATTTTTACTGATCGTAGAAACAAACTAAAACGACATTTTAAAGAGGGGAATTCAATCTATAATAACCAGCAAAAATTAAAAACAACTTTTTAGATTTTTCTCATTACGGCGTCCCCTTAAAGCATTCTTTAAAGTCTTAGGAAGAAAACTCTTGAATAAAAGTTAGTAATCACTCCGGTTAAGAGTTAGAGAGTTGGGCTAATTTGTAACGATTTACAAAAATATTTCATGCAAAAAATCCAAAAGTCGGCCTAGAAACACGGTTAAAATAAAAAATGGCGCAGCGATACCTTTCATTAATATAAGACTGGCTTACCCGTTGGCGTATTAAGATGAACCCAAATAGATCATCACAGGTTACGTTCACCTTACCAAACTTGTCCACCTGTGATGCTGAATAACATTCATATCCCCCATGCCAGGGGGTGCGATATCTCGGCTTATAGCTTGATAGGCGACTAACTTAGAAGCATCATCTGCGTATAAAACATTTATCACTTAACTAATAGATTAATAGATTTCAAAATTTCAACAGTAAAGAAGCTAACCGCGTCCTTCTATTGTAAATTTCACAAACGATTAGATGATCATCCGAACCAACTAGCCCGTGATCTAGCTACAAGGAACTTCCCAACTGTGTGACGTCTAAAGCGAAAATGGAGCAGAGATCTCTTCGTCTGAATAACGGACAACACTCGTATTTATAAACGGAGAATGTACCACTGGGTACCTCTCTTGTTAAAGTAAAATTTCCCACCGCCATTTAAATATTACATACGGAAAGTGTGCTGCTCAATGTACAGTACCGTAATAAAAATTAAAAGCAGAAAAAGAAACGCAATAAAGAAAAAATTGTGAGTCTTTAGACGCTTGTATAACAAATAATTTATTTATAGCCGGATCAACTGCTTCATTATTTGCATCTCAATGGGCACAAGTACAATTATGTTGGGTTTTACCATAGGCCTATTAAACATTTTAGATCCTGTTCCGGCCGTTGGCTGAAGAACCTTCGATCTTGGCTCAGCCATAGAGCACTTTACTGACGGCGACAAGTCACAGCTGTATTAAAAAATCCATTATTTAGACTTCTAACGTCTCTTTATGAAATATTATTGTAATATTCATGGATGTGTTAAAAGAATTACAGCCGTAAAAAATCAATATAAATACTCTTACATTAGGTAACTTACAAAAAAATCAAAAACACGGTCTTGCCGAATAAAATTTGTATTTCATCTTGATTTAAAATACAACTCTATAATTAATTTATACATGTCATGGAAACTAATGTCAAGGTTTCATGATGTCAGAACGATTTAAATATTTTTAAAGATTCATCTCCTAGTCACTACGATACAATCCGATATTTAAGACATTAGGCCTAGTTATAAACATCCTTTTGACCTATTTCTAAGTAGAAGATATCAGATGGTATAATCACATTAGCCTAGTCAAAACTACCTACAATACCACAAAATCAATAATACTTTTTACAAAAACTATTTTTAATGATTAAAACAAAATTTATTTACATCAGTACAAACATATTATTTGATTGTTTTTGAAGATATCCTGTTAGAATTTACATAATTTAGTTGAATATACGAGAAGTAGGCGGAATTGAAATAAAAACTAGAAAAATGAAACTGAAAGCATAGATAATTTATTTAAATAACTAAGAAGTTGAACTACACATACGTAAAAAAAATAAACAAAAATGTAGTAGAAGTTTTAAAGAAAGAGAAAATACAATTTGAAACAAAACCTAAATAACTTAACACTAAATAACAGAGTTGTCTAAAAGCTGTGTGGACAACGTAGTACGTGCGAGTAGATTAATTTTAATGAAAGTGCTAGTAGATTTTTTAAAACCTAAAGCAACTTAGAATTAAATAATCATGAGCATTGAAATAACAACATATTAAAATATATAATTTGTTCATTTCAGTAAAATTAAAGGTTTCTTTATAAATTATACGAAGAACAATGTTTACAATCGAATCAGAATGTTTTTTTTTTTCTTTTTTTTTTTTTTTTTTTTTTATAAAGGTCGCATCAACTTCTAATGGTTATTAGCGACCACAATAGGAGTTATAAGTACTAATAACAGTAAAAACAATAATTTCATAAATTAAAACATTAAAAGTAAAGATTGGTAGGCTTCAGATTTTGTCTTCAACAGCGATATAGCGTAGAAATTTCAAAATTTTGTAACAACTGTCTTTACACCTAACATTGTTTTGAAAAGTTTCAGAAACACCAAGAAGTGTACGGGTGTCTTGAAGTTTTCTACATTCTGAAACTATATGCGGAACCGTTGCTTTTTCGTCGCAGAAAGGGCACACTGTCGGCGTAGATTTTGTGAGCAGATGTTGGTGTGATATATATGAGTGCCCAATTCGCAATCGGCAGATGACAACCTGTTCCCTGCGATTATGAAACTCGGGTAGAGGAAATTCTCCTAAAGTTTTTCGTACCATATGGAGTTTCGAAGGTGCCATCTCGGTCCACCTATAGTTCCAGAAATCAAATAGTTTTCTATTGACGTGTGCCTTTAGGTCAGAATGAGAGACCCGATGGAAATGTTCGTGTAAGTGAACAGCACTCTTGGCCGCAAGATCGGCTTTTTCGTTGCCTGGAATCCCTACATGAGACGGAATCCAGGTAAACACTATTTCAAAATTGTGTGCAGTCAACTCAGAAATTAGCTCTTGGATTTCTTGAATTATTGGTACATGACACTGGACATTTCCTATTGCTTGCAGACCAGACAATGAATCGGTGAAAATAACATATTTAGAAGGAGTTAAATGTTTAAATTTTTCGAGAGTACAGAGTATCGCATACACTTCGCAGAAGAAAGACGAACATACATCATTAAGCTTAACTTGTACAGTCTCGTAGGGAAAGACAACAGCACATGTACATCCTTCTGCCGACCTAGATCCATCAGTGTATATCATATTATACTGTGAAAAATTATTGCTGAGTTCATTAAAGTAGGTTTTGAAAATATTAGGATGAGTTGATGCCTTACAGAGGGCTGAAAGTGATGTATTAATGTTTGGTGAAACAGATAACCAAGGAGGGATTTTAGAATGCATTCTTGAAAAGACCGGCGGCAGCGTACTTGAAATTTTTGACAAAGAAACTTTAAGACGTTCCCCAAGAGGCAATGGACACGATGCGTTGGACAGATAAAAACCAGAACAGCTGTTGTGAAATATAGCTTGGTAACAAGGATTGTCGGGAGCAGCAGAGACATGCAGCGCATAAGCAAACAAAAGTTTCATTCTCCTGATCTCCAACGGGTATTCTCCAGACTCAGCTAGCACGCTTAAAACAGGACTTGTAATGAAAGCTCCTAGCGCCATTCGTAAATTCGATGAGTGAATAGAGTTTAAGGTGTCTAAAATATGTTTCCTTGCTGAAGCATAGATGATAGATCCATAATCAAGTTTTGCACGAATTAGTGCTTTGTATGTTGACAAGATAACGTTTTTGTCTGCGCCCCATTTACTAGAAGAGATGGATTTAATAATATTCATTCTCGCTTGACATTCCTTTTTGAGATTGGAGATGTGAGTCCTCCAGGAAAGTTTATCGTCAAATAGAAGACCAAGAATTTTCAGTTGACGAACTTGCTGCAATTCATGTTGTCCAAGATGAAGGTGAATATCTGGTAAGTTGAATCTATTTCTTGAGAAAGTTATGAACCGAGACTTGTTCCCAGAAAATTTAAATCCGGATTTTTCTGACCAATTATTCAATTTAGTAAGGGATTCTTGCAGAAGCTCTTGTGTGGTCTTTAAATTTTTCCCCTTACAAAAAAAGGTGATATCGTCAGCGAAGGCAAAGACTTTTACAGGAGAAGTGACAACGGACATAGCTTCATTAATAGCTACTAAAAACAACGTTACACTCAAAACTGATCCCTGAGGTACACCATTTCGTATCGGAACAGCAAAAGAGTGTGAATCTCTAACCTTCACGCGGATGGTTCGATGTTGTAGGAAGTTGGCTACAAAATTTAATATTGGACCAGTGACACCAGCATCACATAAAATTTTGACAGTTCGGTCTTTCCAAACCATATCGTACGCCTTCTCAATGTCCAAACACACAGCAACAAGGTGGTGGTTTTTCACAAAGGCGTTACACACGTTCGTTTCCATGTAGGTCAGTACATCAAGTGTTGATCGATGTTTACGAAAGCCACTTTGCCAGGGCGAGAAGAAATTAATTTTGTCGAGATGCCATAAAATTCTGGTGTTAACAACCTTTTCCATAAGTTTGCACATCGTGGAGGTCAAGGCAATGGGACGATAGTTCTCCGCCTTACTACGATCTTTTTTGGGCTTATGAATAGGGACAACTACCGCTTGTCTCCAGATGGCCGGAAATGACTTTTCCACAAGGATTTCATTAAAGAGATCAGTAATGTATGTAATTGCTACTTCCGGAAGATGTTTTAAAAAGAAATTATGCACATTATCAGGACCTGCAGCAGAATTTTTTAATTTACACAGGTGTCCTTCCACTTCTGAAACCTGAATTGGCGTATTAAGGAAGTAATCAGAGGCAGTAGTATTAGACAAGATCCGAGGGATCGTAATGTTTGAAGACAATTTGTGCTGTAAAAATTCAGGAGTATAATTCCGATCACTAGAACAATTTGCAAAGGATGTAGCAAATATGTTGGCAATTTCTTGTGGGTTAGTTATAATCTGATCGTTATGTAACAACGAGCGAGGATAACGAGACATTTTTGGATATCGATTAATTCTTCTGATCTTACTCCATAAGTCAGATATAGTAGCAGAGGAAGAGAGTCCAGAAATAAAATGAATCCATGATTGTTTTTTGCTCTTTTTAAATATAAAACGTGCTTTAGCCCTTAGTTGTTTAAATATGATGAAGTTAGCGGTCGTGGGGTGGCGCTTGTAATGAGAAAGAGCTTTCTTAGAGTTTTGTAGTGCGATCTTACAATCACTATTCCACCAAGGCACAGAAGGCTTGTTAGATACACCAAAAGCTTTCGGAATTGCACTATCAGCTGCTTCAAGGATTATTGCGTTCAGGCTGGTTACTTTTTCATCGATAGAGAAGCTGTTCGACGGTTGTGAAGAGTTCAAGTAGCCGATTCCCAAGGATACCATTTCACGAAAGAGATCTAGATTTGCTAACTGGAACTTCCATTTTCTTACGTAATTTCCGTTGTCGATCGGAGTACATCGGAACAGGTCGATTATAATCGGAAAATGATCACTGCCGTACAAGTCATCCTCCGTGGACCACTCAAACATGTGAGATATATTAGCAGAGCAAATGGATAAATCAATTGCACTAAAAGTTCTAGAAGAGCTATTGAAATGCGTAGGAGCGCCGTTGTTCAAGAGGACAAGTTCAGGATTAGTTAGGAGGTTTTCAATAATTCGTCCTCGTGAGTTCGTTTCATGGGATCCCCACACAACATTATGACTATTGAAGTCTCCAAGAAAAACAAAAGGTCGTGGAAGTTGTCTCAATAAAGTGTTGAGGTCGTGTACAGAAAACCCAGTTTGGTTGGGAATGTAAAGGTTACAAATAGTAAGAAATCCGCCTGGCAGCATAACAGAGACTGCCGTCACCTCGAGACAACTTGTAAGCTTTATTTCTGTAGCAGGGCAGCAATCTGACACGAATATTGCTACACCTCCACTTGCGTGGTCTGAAAAATTTCGATTTTTAAAAACTACTGAATAATTTGGTAAATTGCCATGAAAGGTGTTTTTAAAATTAGTTTCTTGAATGCAGATGACAGAAGGCCTATGCTTACTTACTAGCAACTGCAAAGCTTCTTTTTGCGACCTAAAACTGTTCATATTCCATTGAAGTATGGAGCAATTACTCGCATTCTCATTCATCAGTACTGCAGTCCGATAGAGTTAGGTCAGCCGTAGAAACACGATCAGGAAATATTCTTTTTTTAAGAGTGCTGAATCGCCGTTTCATACCTCTGTCTAAAAGAGCAGGGTAAGTATCGTCTAACAGTTTCCTAAGACCTTGAAGATCGGAAGTATAGTCAGTTACAACGTCCGCAACAGAACGAATGTATTGTGAGTTTTCCAATAGACTTTTAAGTTGTACAAAATCCAGGGGATACTCTGTGCCAGAGGAGGTCAAGAAATCACGAACTGAGCTAAGTTTTTCATCAATGGTCTTCGTTTTCTCAGATGGGTTATCGGTTTTCGATTTCTTCCTTTTATCAGGTTTGTGACGGGGAGTCTCTGGAGGAGTAGGTACACAAGCCTCCGTTGGATGTTTTATAGATGATACAGTCTCGGAACCATCAGACGTGGACAGCGGGCGTTTTAAGGTTAAAGTAGTTGGATTAGAAGGTGCCTTCAGTTGAGGAAATTCATCATCACAAATATTAGTAACAGCTTCCTTTGGACCACCACGACCATGGGATACAGCTTGAGGAGAAGGAAGTGGAAGGTCAATTTCATTTGTCTCAACATTATCTAATTTATCATCAATACTGTCGTTGTTAGCTTCGTTCACAACAGTTGAGGGTGGATCAGTTTCTTTGCAGTTTCTTGCGATATGTCCAGCTTGTTTGCATATGAAGCAAGAAACTGAATCGGTTGAGAAATATAACCAGTAGCTTGTTTCATCAAAATCGATTTTCATCGAATCTGGGAGATTCTGAATGTCATCAGGATGGATATAAACTTGACGACGGAAGCTAAGGATGTGTGTGAGCCCTGGTTCAGAGTAGCCCGCGCGAAGCGACGTAATAGACGATCCTACTCGGATGTTTCGATGAAGGAGTACATTTAATAGGACACTATTCGGTATTATCGGACAAACATTCGATATTATTACACGTTTGAATTTTGTTAGTAACGGCCTAACTTCAAGTTCTCTATTTCCTATGATAAACGTTGTTCTCTCATCCGTTAATTTATTGGCTATTTCTCTGCTTGCAAGATACATGCAAACGCGATTTCGTGAGATTCTTGAAACAAACCGAATATTAACAGGGTTAATTACTTTCCCGACGGTTTGGACATATGCTTTTAGTGGGATCCCTTCTATTGCATCTAGAATAATGGCGTGGTCTTTAGTCGGTACGTATTCTTGTTGTGTGACGTTAGCGTAACTTTTTGTATTTTTCATATTGACATTATTTGACATTGTACTTTCGGAATTATTAGTTGAGTTAACTTGGTTCTGTGTGGTACGAGGTGCAGTTAAATTGTTGGACATGTTGAACGGCGAGGCACAAGAGTGCACTCAACCCAGTCCCAAATATAGTTGTTATTGATAACTATCGTTCTCAGTTCAACTAAAAAAGAACCACCAATCACCGTACGAATGTGACTCGCGATTTCAGGTTATGATAAATAATTTAAAAATTATTTACCATACACAGAAAAGTTTTAAATGTTTAATACAAACTATTTACCTGTGCAGTTACATAGTCCGATTATATTACTGTTTTTAACATTTAAACAAATAAAAGAATAGAATAAACAAAAAGAAACACGAGACGTAAACAAACACAACTCACTTATCAAACGTTGTTCTGTTTTTTTTGACACAGCATTAAAATCCATTAAAAATTTAGTGAAGTTTAGTATTGGTAATAGATCTACAATAAAGTAAGTGCGATGTGCCAAACAGTTAATTAAATAGATAATCTTTTTATCCCAGAAGATTACAGAACCGCTAAAAGTAGATTATTAGACTACATTTTACACATTTTAAACCAATTATTGTAAAAATGATACGTTTTATATGAATCACGCAACCATCTTATTAGAAGTGTTAGATATAATGTACGTAAATTTAATATTAACGTTAGGAATTTATAATACTAGATTCTTATTAGATTTTTTCTTATTATATTTGTAATAAAAATAGTAATAATACTAATACTAATATAATAAGTTAGAAGTGAAGGAAATACTACACTTCGTCCCTGAATCAGGGCGTGCAGAGCACCCGGATTCAACGCATGCTAACAATCTTCGATGTAAAAATTATTTTTTTAGGGGCCACTTTCACTGATCGGCATGCATTCAGGTTATGACAACCACTCAGTACTTTTTTTAAGCCTGTGTGTTGGTTCTATTATTGAACTAAAAGTATTTACACTCATTTTACTATGTACAAAGAAAGTAGTTAGTATATACATACGTATCCATGTACATTTCTCCTTCATTATTGAATAGATTTATTTACTGTATTACTTACTAAAATGCTTATAATTATTCGATTGCATGTTTTACTTTTTCTAAAGTATTCCAAAAGAAATTTCTTATTGAAAGTTATGTATTCAACAATTAAAAACTAAATTCATTTTTTTAACTTATACCAGAAATTACTGTAGTTTTTTTAGTGAGTCTATTAGAAAATATTTGAATATAAGTAATTATTGAACCTAACTAGGAACAGAGCTAAGAACTGTGAAGTTAAAAAACACATTAAATGAAAAAAGATACAATTATTGAAAATTTGTATACTTTTTAAAAGTAAATGACAGTAGAATTTTGTTTGCAAAAAATAACAATATATTTGACAGATTAAGGGAAAAATTTTATTTTAAGTATGGTAAAACAGTCAAAAATTTCTGCAAATACAGAGGATTTGCATCAACGTCAAGGAATGGATTTTAAAATCAAATGTATACAAAAAAATCTGTTGTGAAACACTCACACAACTTTCTCTTGTCAATGCAAATAATGAACAATATAACCTAACATTAGTAAAACATAATTCGAAATAAACAAAAAAATTAACCTCAAAAACATAACCCTAATTTTAATCATGAGTGAATGATGCAAAATGTAAACCAACCTTAGTTTGGCTTAATAATGCAGAAAATCACTCTTCCACTCTGAACTAGGCTCTTTAGAGAAAAATGCTTAAAAGAAAAGTTGTAGATCTTTTAATTTCCCATAAATTTGATTATAAACTTTTGTCGTAAAATCTATACTAAGAGCGAAATCTTAAAGAATCAATTTTTTTACAGATTTTCATGAAAAAAACAGGAAATCACTAATTACCGCTAAACTAAGCATTATACGAAGAAATGTTTGAAATAAAAGATGTAGATTTTTAAATTATCTACAACTTTTAACAATTTTGCGCTAAAATGCATATTAAGGCCGTAATTTAAAATAACGTAAAAATACATTTATTTACGAAAGAACAGCTTTTCCAAAAATTTCAGCAGACATGGAGCTTACTGTATCATGTAGAGAATAAAAAGTGAAATAAATGAGGTAATTTTTAACAAAATCGTAGGAGCATGTTTTGAGAAAATCGCAAAAAAGTGAAAAATGAGATGAATAAGCTGCTACTTCCGGCAAACAGATTTTGATGGAAATGTTCATGTCGGGTCGTTTAGTGGTATCTAACTTAAGTTTAAAGTTTCAACTTCGTACGATGTTCCGTTCTTGAGATATTTTGTACGCACACACACTCACACATAGACACATACGCAGACCAATCGCTAAAAACATGTTTTTTTGGGTTGAGGGGGTCTGAACACGTGTATAGGTAAAAACTCGATTTCAAAAAATCGACATGAAAACAATACTTTCCTTCCTATATATTCATATAAACTTAGGCAAGAGAAAGTAAAACTCTTACAAAAATTAAGACAAAAATGACGGTGGTAATAGATTACCTTTACTGGTGGGTACTTTCTTGAAATAGATCCAGTTTAAGACTGAGCTGGTCTTGACCTCAACTCATCGACGTATTCGATATAAGTAAAGACAAAAAAATTAAAACATATTTTAAAACTTTAAAGGAAGTTGGTGGAGCTCTCTGGTTATGAAATGGGACTTCATCTGATATCTACGACACACCACATGGAGGTTTCTTTATTTCATCGGTATTGGTGAAGCATTTACTTTAGCCTAAATCGCCGGTTTCATTGAAATGTGCAGTCAAAAGAGTTGGTGATCTATGATAAAAGACAGAGACACTATCTTGTGGTCGGCAGTGGTCGGCCGTAGTGTATTGGTCAGCGCAACTAGCTTCTATGCCAGGGATTCGATTCCCAGTCAGTTCAGTCAATCTCTATTAATCAATTCCATCTATTACCCTTCATCATTTGCATTAGCATGAATATCCAAAACAGCCAAACGTAAAGCCAAAAAAAAATCACTTTGTTGTCACGATCTATCAACATAAGGCTTCACTGCATCATCACGTACGTTATCTTATACTGTAGGTTTCTGTTTAACAATGGAAGATAAACTTGAGATTACGACATTTAAAAATAAACTTTAAATCTGTTTCCGTTTTGTTGTTAAAAGTCTTCTGCGTAAAAGTAGTAATGTTTTACGGGCTATGGGAAATTACAAGATAATGCGATTCATTGCAATTAAGTGGCAGATTTAAAGCGAGAGGTGTGCTGTATGAGCGACACTTCTCTCAATTGGCCCCCAAATTTGATAACCTGCTACCTAAACACATAACTGAACAGAATGAAATTAAATTTAAGAATGAAATGCAGATCGGAAGGCACAACATGGAAGTGATGCTAGGTAAAACAAAAAGTTAACGGTGAGCTCACTCACCATATTATTTTGTGGTAAATAGTTTAAAAAAAAGCGAATGAATGTTTTTTTTACATATCCTGGCACATGGTTTTTTAATCATTGTTGGATGTCAATTTCCACCGCCTCAGTTATGGTAATAGGAATAGATGTAGGCTATGTATAAGAATAATACAAAATGTTAAGATTAAAAACGTATTTTTTTTGGAAATAAATAATGTATTATTATTTTATTATTTATTGATATTCAGTGTCTACGTCTTTTTACAATTTTACCGAAAGAGTGTCAAATTAAAATAGTTTTAATTCCATCTTGAGATCGGTACTTAGGCTATATCTTAGGCAATACATGTTTACTGAAAGAAAAATATTCTGTTGAAATGTGGGAGGTGTTGTTCTCGGACAAGAGACCGAGGGCACGATTTCTCTTACATTGTAGGGACTTAGCCCCACGAAGCCTCAACTCATCGTGGTCTGTAGAGCTGATATAATTTTACGCTCCATATCGCGGTTGTCTTATTTGAAACTAAGATACATAATTTCCGTCTGCTATAAAAGAAGTTAAGATTTTATGGTACCCTCAATACAGAATGTTAAATAGATTGAATAGCCAACTTTGTCATTACAGATATCTTCCCTTAACAGTAAAAGCAGGAAATTGGTTTGTTTACTTTATTAACTGCTGAGCATTAAAAATTGTGTAACCACTCTGTTAAAATCTTGATTTTTTTTCTTAATATCTCTTACTTATCAACAGATATGCTTCTCTGATAATTCATAATATAAAGGATACATGAACTTGTTTAGACAATCAAAATTATGAGAAACATTTCTTGTCCGAGTAGTCTACTGAAGATGTCTCAACGTATCTTTTCAAGTTGTTCATTTTTTATTTCATGTAGGTATATTAAAGTAATACAATAAATTATGTTGCAACAGGTTTGTGTTTATAAATTGCACACAATGAAATCAGTCAACCGATCTGAAATTTACGTTATAAACTTGTAATTAATTTGTCTGCAATCCAGGTAGGCCTAAAATAAATCTTGTTAAAATGTACATGTAACGTAAAGAAAGACAAGTTGTCCTGTGAAATCACTATTTCTGTCCAGATCGATGTAACAAGCCGCCTGTATCCTCAGAAGCTGGTTGCTGATGAAGCCAACAACCAACAACCAGTTAGTTAAAAAGGTGGGGTAGGCAGTGGTTGTCCGCCGGCCGCGTCCTTGTGTTGTGCTTTTCCCTTTCTGCCCTAGATCCCGGACAGCAACTACTCACCTCATCATCGCCTTACCACACCTCGCCGGGCGGGTGGCTTCGCTCGCTTTCCTCTTCAGTCTGTGTATCGCACTCCATCTGCAAACAACACGTACCAAGAATTACTAAAACTATATCAAATATTTTTAGTTTATAAAAGTTTTGTTGATTAATTTTTTTTGTTAAGAAAACTCTTTATATATTGTGCAGTGCGTGGTTCTGTTTAAAATAACCCAAAGATATTGATTTTTCATCGCAAATTCAAGGTTTGTAATAATTTATCATTCATTTCAATATTATATTATTATTTTAGTATAAAAAAATACAAATTTTGAGATAATCGAACTTAAAATGTTTAATTATAATGGTTTAAAATATTTTTTGTCATTAATTTTTTTTATCAACATTATAATTAAACAATAATATTATTGCTGGACCTCTGTGATCCAAAAGTTATATTAGCACAGAGACTGTACTTCACCCTGCAAGGTGGAAGATCCAGGGTTCAATTTCCGGCTAGGGTCAGGAAACGATTACGCATTATAACTCACTGATTCCAAACAGTTACTGGTAGTTGCTAATAATAGTCAGTTGATTCAACTTTAAATTAAAAATTTTTAAATATGATTTAACAAAAAAAGTTAATCTGCGGTGTCAATTCTCGAATAATACATAGCTTACTTTTTTCCGTAACATTTTATATAAACAAATTTTGTATTAAATTATAAGGGAGATCTTCCTACTCTTTTACTAAGAAATCTACCAGGAACAAATTCAATGTAATTTAAAATAGTTTCTAGAAACGTTGAACAAATTTGTTAAATAGTTTTAAAAACTGGATGTGATTACCATTTTGTTCATCAGAAATTGGGTACGTATATTGATTAATTTTGTCATAAAATATTCTAAAATTTATTAAATAATGTTATACAGTAGGGCCTACAGTATAAAACAATTAATGGGATAGAACATAAAATAATTTTGCAAGTACCTAACTTAACCAGCTCGTGTAGGATTTTACGGGTATTAATGAACAACAGGTTTTTGTTGTTTTTACACCGTACAATTTCAATTATAAAAATTTACAAACCCACTTGGTAACCGCTGATGAGTAAATAGCAATGCTTTAAATAAATTTCAGAAAAATGATATTTCATTAATTGCATTTATAAATTTTATACAGTACAAATGAAATATATCACCTTACCTTTGGTTGCTTTTAAGTTTTAAAAACTTACGCGCGTTTCGGGGGTACCACCTTCTTCAAAGCATATTATTAAAATTAAAAATTAAAATTCAGAATGGTGCTACCATTCAGGCATTTAGATTAAAAATATTAGTTTATATCTATAAACAGTTTTAATCTAAATGACTGAATGGAAACACCGTTCTAAATTTTAATTTTTAATTTTAATATTATGCTCTGAAGAAGGTGGTACCACCGAAACGTGTGTAAGTTTTTTAAACTTAAAATTTCATTTATTAACTTAATTTAATTCATACCGTAATTTATATTAATGGTTGGCAAGATGAATTTAAAAAATGTATTTATGTTTATATTATGTCCCCGCTTGAATCACCCTTACATTTATTTTCTATTTCATCTCGCACTGTCTTAGTTTATTTATAATTTTTGGAAAATATTTTGAAATCTACAGAATGAATTCGTACCATTTGAAATTTTCCCTTGACTACTTTTTTAAAATATCTTCCACCATAATTTATATTATTTTCGTTAGGAGATTTATTACATAAGGCAAATTAATCATTGTTAGCTGAAATTATTATAAAAGATTGTTGCACCAGAAGTCCCGGTTTCCATTCTAGATTTATTTCCAGACAGTTTAATATAAACAGTTATAATATTAATATGCTGTTATTATACTATTACATACCATCATAATACTAATACAGTTTATAGTACGCCTACTATTCTAATTACTAATTATTACTATTTGTATCCAGCATCATTTTTGTAGCTAAGGACTACGTAACTTAACATGACTCATGTTAAAGAAAATTAAGACAATATTTTTTAGTAGATTTTTACATACTTTGGCAACTAATTTGTAATAAAAATTTGTTTTCATCGATATTAAAAAAAACACTCCACATAGCTTTCACTAATTATAGTATTACAAGAATCCTACCTTTCAAAAAACTTATGGAAAGTAATTTATAAAAATTTGTTTAAACCATTCTTCAAACGGATGTCAGTGTTTTTCATATATATTTTTTACATTCGTTTACATAAAATATTTATTATTAGACTTTGAAAATTTTCCTACAAAAACATTCATTTTTAGTAATGGAACTTTTATAAGATGTTAGATACAAAATATTCAATTCAGTGAAATGTCAATTAATTAGACATAAGTAGGCTTAAAAATATACTTATCAATCTTATAGAGTATTAAAATAAAATTTTAACCTGAATTTTTCAAATATTGTTAGTCAATTTAGCTCATCTCTACTTTGAGATCATCAGAAATACTAATTACATTTTAAGAAAAATTAGCGAAAGGGGTATCATGCTTATTTACTTTGTTCATTGTTTTTTTTCTGAAGCTAAATTAACTGCATAAGGGGATAACTCTTTTATGTTTAAAAATATAAGTGAATGACTACTTCATAGTTTTTAAAACGAACTTTCAGAATTTTAATTTTATACCCTACCTATTTTTGGTAGTAGCCTATGTTCACTTAAACGATTAAACGTATAATTAAATAAACTAAGTTAATATAATAAATTAATCTTTAACCGACCTTACACTTAAAAATATGAATAACATTCTACAAAATCGTATCAATTTATTAATTTTAATCAAATATATTTTTTGATGTAAAATATTTTTTTTGAAAATTATAAAATGATTACTATATATATTGAAACTTTTAAGTATTTTTTTCATCATTAGACTGTATATTTTTTAATGAAAATTTCTACGAAGGACACAGGATATACAACCCTATGACCTTTCGATAGATGTCGAATTCGTTAACCATTACATCACCTGTCAGTTTACAATTGCAATATATCATAATTATTATAAAATATTTGTTCTGATTGACCAACGCAAGTCAAATTTACGAATAAGAATAGCATAATTTCCTTCTTTTTGGAGTTCCTTTTGCTACCAAAAGGCAATTCCGACCTTGGACTACGCTGCTCGGAATACATAGGAGCAGCTGAACTACTCTCTTAAGTTCTTCAGTCATGAAGATCGGATCTACCTTTCCCTGTATAATCAATTGGAGCAAACTGTATCGTTCTCGTGTAACATAACTGAGATGTTGAAATGTTCGTATTTTATAGTCTTCATTAGTTCTCTTTCTGTATTCATGAATTTCAAGAATACAGAAAGAGAACTTATTTGTTTCCTTATTATTATTCATTTTATTTTTATGTAGTAGGTTAAAAATTATTAAATGAAATTCCGGCTTATCCGAAAAGGACTTGATCCCATCAATTTCAGATAAACGCGTCCCTACTGTACAAAAATTTTGAACAATTTCAATAATTTTTAAGAGGTTTTACCTGTTAAAAGTCTGATGGTTTTAACAAAGTATAATATAGACACATGCCTAACAGATCAAATCTTAGCACACAAGTTACATAAACAGTTTACTTTTGAAAAAAACATTTGTTTTCTTTTCTATCCAAGCTACTCTCAACATTGGTGATACATTCAAAGTTCAAAAGCCTTTTATCAACATCTCGTTTTCTGAGCGCCCATGCCTTCATTCCATACAAAAGAAAGTTATGAAGAAATAGCATCTCACTAGTCTGGTTCGAATTTCCAAATTTAAATCCGTGTTAGTGACTAAACTCTTTTTTTTTATAAAAGGAGTTCTTACCATTTCTATTCGTTTAAAGTAGACTGTAATAATATAAAATTTATGAATCATAAAGTTCTGCATAATTTACTATATTATATTAAAAACACACAGTAAATTAAATTCAAATTAAAAATAATGTAATGATAATAACTACTTCAAATAAAATTTAAGTTAATTTTTATGAAGAACAGTACTTCTTGGTTTATAAAAATGGGGAGAGAGTTAAGAAACGATAATATTAAAACGAAATCAATGTCAAAAGAAACCTAGAATACTAATCATATTCATCAACAGGTAAATCAAAGATAACGATCTTACCGGTACTGGAAATACAACAACAATATTATTAAAAACAGTTCTACTTTAATTTAAAACAATCATTCTGTCTTATCCACATCTAACCTTTATTGTTTTGAAGTTGTTATTATTATCATATCTACTGTATTTAAAAATTATTTGACATTTCAATCAAAAAACGAAAGTTAACTAACATAAAAATAAAAAGATCCTTAAAATCTTTTATTCCGTATCTATAAAAATTATCATGTAAATACTTCACAACTGAAATTTTGTAACCTATATTAAAGAAATCTAACGAAATTGGTCTATGCCTATTTCCGAATTCGTGATGAAATTTATTAAAATTTTACTTTTTTGAATGTAAGACGTGTCTATCTGATATAAAAAATGATTTCATTTTTAAATCTAAAGATATTTTCAATGTAGTTTTATTTGTATCGAATAAAATTAATATAAAAAAGAGAAGTGAGATTTTGCTGCTCGTGTTTTCACTTTGAAATGTATCAATTTCTTTTTAATTTGTTTTAGTCATAAAATCATTTCACAGTGAATATTAAATACACGAATTGCATTTTAATAAACAAGATTAATAGATTTAATTAAAATACAGATTGTATTAAGTTATTTATAGATTTGACTTACTTTATTAATCTAATATACTTTTTTCTAAGCATGTTGACAAGAATTTTTCAGGTAAATCTCTAACTAACGGTGAAGATCATAAAAATATTTATATTGTGATTTAAGTTGTAGTTTTAACCGGTAATATCTTAAGTACCACAGTTCAATAACCTACTAAAACAGTCTACAAAGTATACTCATACTTAAAATTTTATTCATATTCTGTATCTTTAATTTAACGATGCGGACCATTAATAAAATATGAATGGCGTGCTTCGAGGTGCCATGTGAATCACTGAGAACTAAAAGTTTACTTAAGAGCCACCAATAAGTAGCCCTATTCATCTACAGCATGAATAAAAAGTGTAGCCGAGATATTTCAAATAAATAAATTAAAATATTGTATTAGATTTAACAATAAAATACGAAGTTATAGAATGATTTTCTAACAAAGTTTTTCTAAAAACCCTAAACAATTAGTAAATATTAATTTTTTAACCCCTAATTGTGTACGTCTACGTTACAAACTGTTCAGTTTAAGAACAATAAGCTACCCCATGATCCAAATAAGGTGAAAACGATATGTACGACTTGCTAATAAGGTGTAATCTTGTCTATATTCAGTCCGGTTATTCCTGAGAAAGTATAGTTAATTGAACTACAACCATCAAATACACCGGTAACCACTGTCTAGTATTCAAATTCGTATAAAAGTAACTACCTTTAATAGGAATTGAACCATGAAAACTTAAATAATGTAAATAATAAATAAATAAATCTATACAATCTTAAATAAACTTTATCACGT
This sequence comes from Catonia carolina, assembly GCA_035578175.1. Taxonomy (NCBI): domain Eukaryota; kingdom Metazoa; phylum Arthropoda; class Insecta; order Hemiptera; family Achilidae; genus Catonia; species Catonia carolina. The sequence goes on from JAQMRL010000001.1 coordinate 356,681,141, forward strand.
AAAATAATAAAATACATACACGAGTCAAAAAATTTGGAGTAGGAAACGGGAAGATGTAGCCTTCTACTGCACAGAACGCAAAAAAAGACACTGACCGGGTAGAGTGGCCTAGGGAAACTGCGCGAAAACCTTGATCGGGCAGTCAATACTATAATAAAACTAATTGATTACAAATTAATTTTTATTAGCTTAGACTAGTGTTCATATTCATATTTTTCATTATTATGAATCTTATTATTATTATAATAAAGCAACCTTTTAAACATTTTAAACATAATTTGATAATGTGTCAATTATTATTCTTATTATTGGGAGACATTTTTCATATAAGTTTGGAAATTTAAATTATCACCAAATCTGGTAGGATTAATGAAATTAGCTTAGTAATTGAAACATAAATAAACAAAAGTTTAATAAACACCTAATGTCTGTAACTTTATCGCCTTTATTTAGTAACAAATACGCAACTTTATATTCATACAACCAGCAGTATTTATGATGTACGTGTTCAGTGTCCTGTTTTCGTCTTGATTGAAGAAATCACCCTGTGGCAAACCCTTGTCGCTGTTTTATGTAAGATCCCTAATCCAGCTTCGTTTTAATCTAATTTGAGGAAGGAGTGGATGTAGTTCGTGTCTCTGGATTCGAACATAATGGTTCAAGTCGCAAACCGAAAGCTCTTAACTTTATGGTTTAAGTCCATAACTTAACCGAAAAAATGTGACAAGACTTTAAAATCTCTTAAACAAGAAAATTGTACAAGAAATTTATAAACTGTATATTATTTAACACTAGTGAAATGTATTTATTCATAAAATGTAATAAATGCGCTACTATAAATTATAGGACCGCCAACTTGCATATCATAAACTTATGTGTTAACATCTTACTTATAAATTTACCCTATATCGTAAAGCTATAACATTCGGTAATTGAACAAAATATTGTAATAATATTAATTTATTGCCCAAGAAATTGTAATCGTATTATGAATTTGTAGTATGTATATGAGTCAAAAATAATATAGTAGGATACAAAAACATTAGTGTATGATATCAAATTACCAAAGTAATAATTAAAAGGAAAGTATTGTTTCACAAAGATGTTTTAATACTTTATTTTATTTCTTAAATTCACCAAAGTAAATTCATTAACAAAATTAATAACTTATCATAAACGTGTAGCTATAACATTCGGTAGCTGTATGATATTAAGTAAATAATATAAAGTAAGAAAATGTTAAACACAGATAAAAAAAAATGAACTGTTCGATAAACTTTTCATTTGCCTATTATTATTATTATTATTACTATGTTACTACAGAAAAAACCCATTGAAAGCCATATTATCTTTTCAAAATGAATTCACCAACAATTTCAGTTAGAACTATAGGCTATATTCTGTTGTTTTATTTTAATTCTTGAATCGTAATTCATTCTTAGTCCTAATAAAGTTTACAAACAGTAAACTGGACATACTAGAAACAGAAAGGTTACCCTATATTCAGCATTAATGACCTCGGTACGCAGCGTAAAAAATGTAGGCCTACCTGATACATTATTACGAAATAATTCTGTATATTCGAAACATATAGGCTAATTCCAGTATTTTTAATAAATAACTTATTATTACTTTCACTCAGAATTACTGTAACTTTCATTTCCAATTATACAGCCATGCTGGAGAGTATTATAGTAATTAATTCAACATTTGTTTAAATACACGTGCATTACTGCAATATGTAACGTAATTATTTTAAAAAATAAACATGTAAATTAATTAAACATGTGTATGGATACATATTAATTTTAATTAAATTTTAAAGTTTAAGTATATGATGATAAAATTTACAAAATTTAATTAACTTCAATCAAAAAAATTCAGTGTCAATTATTAAGTGCTTCAAACCTTTTAAAATAATTATATTCTCAAGGAATAATAACTTTTACGGTAGAAAGTAAAATCAAAATTAGGTGGTTGGTGTAAGAAAATATAATTTAATCGGGTTTCTAAATTAAGGTTAAATAATTTTTCTCTTTTCCTTGAAATAAAATATATTTTTGAAAACTTCATGATACTAATTTCAAAGTGAATAGGATGACTCATAATAATACTCTAGCATAGTTATGAATTTTATTGAAATATTTTAGCAATGTTAAAAAGCGGATCAAAAGTGTTCCATTCACGTCATTAAATTTCATTAGAAAATGGGTTAACCTATTTAAAAGTAAATCGGTTTACGTGTTTCGATTAAATTTATGCAGAAAGTAAAATTAAAATGATTTCTTTTATGTAAAAATTTTATATGATGGAATTTTGTAAAATCAGTGTTTTAAAGTATGAAATTGACCAAATTATTAAATTAGAGTTTAATATTATAATAACGTAATCATTTTTCTGTTGTCAAAAAATTCTAACAATATCCGATTCAGGGTGATCCAAGATTGAGCGACATAGAAAAACGTTCATATTAAAAACGTAATAAATAGCTGACACAAAAATTAAGAATATGAGACGTAAGTTAATTACAAAAAAATCATATATTTTCATGAAATTCACATCTTTTTCTAATTCGCCCAGGAGCTTCCAAGGGAGTAGAGGACATGTGAAGATGTTATAATAACTGAAATACACATTTCTATCACACATTGATCTACCTACTACTACTGTTCAGAAAGAAAATATTCTTGTACACTAAAAATTTTCACCAATCAAGTAATTTTCCAGATTTTTTTTAAAGGAATGCTCGTAGTTCCGGAAACAATTTGTTATCAAGTTACCGCTGGCAAAAGCTTTTGGCTTAAATTAAATTAACCTTGTGAATTGAAGCCATCCTGAAAAATTGAAGGCATTATCTACGAGCCAACCTTGTTGGTATATATAGTATGGTTTTTTAACAAGGCGTAATTCTTCTGCAATCAGTTTTTTGAAATGTAAATATAAACTTTGAGCAAAGACAATAAAAGTCAAAGTAATAACGTTCTTTGAATCAAAATATAAATAAACCGAACAAAAAGCAAAACCTAAACTTAACTGAATTGTACATTAATATATTGAAACATGAAGTAAGTAATTGCTAAAGATGTCGATGACCATGATAGAGTTGATAGTAATGCAGATTATGAGATGACTATGATTAGTAGTGGAAGAAGAAAAAATTAAAGGCGTTAAATGATTAACGAAATAAAGGTAGGACTACATCCAATGTTTTAGAACGTTTAAGTCTGTGAGTATCTACTCTGTAGTCGAGGAGGTTGATTAAATGTTTCTAGCTAGATTGTTTATTTCCTTCTTTTATGAAGAGCACGTTTAGCTCATTGACCAATATTTCATTGGTTACATACCATGGGGCTGCAGTGATCAGTCTCAGGCATTTTGATTGAACGCCTTACAGTATTTCTTACGGTTCTTAACCTAAAAAAACGGAATTAAATAGGTCCCTCAAATGTATTGTGACACTTATCTCTAAGGTCCGTTTCGGGATCTGGGTAAATTAAATAAAATTAACACACTAAAGTTCAAAACTACAAGTTTTTATTACAACTAAGAATTAAAATTAAATAATGACTAAAATCTACGAGTATATTACAATTAAATTATTTAATTAACAACAAACTAATTATAATTAACTAATACAATAAATAACTTAACAAATTTACTTAATACGACTCAAAAGATACAGAAATAAGAATAAACAATGCACAGTAACGTTGACTTTTCTAACGTAACCGTTAACCACTACACGATTCGCTCACTCAAACACAGACAAATGAAGACTTAAACTAGACCGTAAACAAACCGGCTCTTATATAGACGGGCTAATGGGAAATTCGAGAAAAGACAGAGATTTTCGATATAATAATAAAATACAAAATCCTTCTGACGGCTTCTGGATAAATCTTAACAGAACTGTAAACAAATTAGGATTAAATGGAAGGTGTTACAAAAAGGCCAATTATTTAAATAGGTACCCGGCTCTCACAATACCCGTACAATAATATACCTGTGCTACCTGTACTTCAAAAGACCATTTATAGGGCTATTACACATAATATTTCTAACTATTTCTCACAAAACCCTATTTATTACTCTTAATATTTACGTTAACATTTTTAAACTCTCGGTCATTCTCGAACACTCTTTCCTCTTCAATAGTGTCACATTTTCTTCCATAGTTTCAAAGCTATCTGGCATAAGCTAAATTATCAAAATTAGGAGTCGAATATAACACTATGTTTATAATTGTTTTAAATATTTTTAGTTGTACGTACAATTAGCTCCATAGAGATTTCCATTCAATTTTGAATCATTCTGTATATTAGGCCTGAATGTTACATAATTAGCTATGTAACTACTGCAATTTAAAAGAAAAAAATACAATATTTAAGATACTTAAACCTATTTAAGATTCTTTTAGATACTAATTTGTAAAGTAAGTTAAATAATATATCGATACTGTTTACGGAATCTTTTATTTAAAAAAATGGGTCAAAAAACCGAACAAAAAAATTTGATCGTTTTATAAAATTACATCATGGTGAATAATGTGTAACAAAATGTTAGTTTTATTAAGTCTAGACTAAGGTATTTGTAACTAATGAAATTTGTCACGTTATAAAGAGATATTACTGTAGGCTTGTTTGATTCGTTATGTAAGTAAAATACCGAGGAGACGTAATAGTGTTCATAAACCTTTGGTATCTTTATTTTAGGTAATTATCAATCAATTAAACTATTTTTCAATAAGTATAGGTGTAATTGGTACTCTATTTACTTTTGTGTTGTTGTTCAAGATTTTATGAAGACTTTTAACGTCACTAAATCACCGTTCTTGCCCAAACATTAAAGTCACTCATTCATTTTTAAATAAATTGATGAATTCATTACTGTGAAGAATGGTACGATATAGATAGCCTATGAAATGTAATCCTTTCAGATTAAAATTCTTATTTTTAAGAAATTGTATTTAAATGTATTAATAATATTAATTTAAAAGAATTAACCATTTAAAAATAAATTTACCGATTTCGAAAAAATAAACTCTACTTTACAGTAATTGGGTGTCCATGGTGAGTAATCATGGATGTAATTTATCAAATAAATAAATAAGAGGTTAAGTACCACAATAACTATTTTAAATTTAAAAATAATCGACTAAATTCAAACAACGATCGTAATTCACTTTATACATTATTAAGTTATTATATTTTACATTATATTATTTTTATTAGGTACGTTATTTTTAAATAACTTACTTAGCTAAGTTATACTTTTGTAGTCTGCATTAAAATTATAACCGAAATTGCTTGGTTTAAAAGAGTTATAAAATGTTATCTTTGTAAACAAATATTTTGTTATAATAAAAAAGAAACAATAGGTTACGGAACTTTTAAAACGTGATTTTTAAATTTTCAATGAAATTTGATAGGAATCTTCTTTGACCTCCACGAGCTAACAGTAATGATAGAGCTGTAAGTTGAATGCCACAGTAGGTACATCATAACTTAAAGAAACAATACAACGGTTTTGTGACCTTGATAATGAAACATATGTTTTAGATTATTAGCATTTTATCAAAACGGGAGAAAACTAATAGAAAACCTTCTATTGAATGGAGGTCATTGATTTAAAATCAATCACGTTTTTAAGTTTTGTTTAAGAAACCTTAAAACTATACTCTTCTTAAATTTATGGATAACTTATTACATTGCGATAATGTAAGCGTTCTTTTTAAATAACCTAACAAATAATACCATTAAAAAATTGAAAACCCCCTTCGTGGTATAATGGTTCGTGTTTTATGCTGCAAAGCGGAAGATCCCGGATCTGGTTCACAGCTAGGTTCTGGAAATTATTACAGTTCCATATTTCACAATAGTCGCTAAACACCAAGATGTTGATGCGACTTTAGATACACTAAAAAATAAGCAACCAATTTAAATAAATTTTCTGACTTAATCTATGCAAAAATTACAACTGAGCACATAACCAACAAAACATTATTTTTATTTTGTTAATAGTAAAATAATTCTGTCGAATGTAAAGAAACCCAACAGATATCCTCAGGTCATGTTTTCTTAAGAGCTTCATATTCGGCCGTCTCTTTAGTATTTTTCTCCCGGCCTGTTGGTGTAAAGGTCAACTCAACTGGCTTTTACGCCAGAGGTCCAGGAATCAATTCCTAGTCAGATCTGACATTTTTCATCACTCATTTTCATCTATAGCCTATCACTTCACAGTCTACTATCTGTCTGTAATTTGATGGCCTCTGGCAGCGAGGAGCAATATGCGGATTGTAAAACCACTTGTGAAAACATACATCTAATTTTTGTTTAAGTTACTGAAACTTCTTGTTCGAAATGACGTATTTTTATAAAACAATGTATTTTGCATACTCTTGTTCTATAACATTATTTCGAAAAATACACGCTCAATGAGATAATGTAGGCCTATACAAATCAGTAAAAGTTTTGTTTTAGAAGAAAAAACGTGTTTTTTTAAATACATCGTCATTGTTCAAAAACTATAACACGGATTAACATGATGTTTGACAGAATTGTTCTGTAATAATTATGGAAAACGATGATGCAATAAAATTTAACAGAAAATCATTACTTTTTAAGTTACGAGGTATTTTCATAAATAAATTTTTCAAATCGCGAAACACGATATAAAAAGTCAGAATGCTAGAAACTTTTTGGTAACTTATTTAAAGATAACTGTATAGCCTACATGTAGGAAATGAAATAAGGAGAAAATTTTCAATTAATTTTCTAGTGAAAGAATTTATTTAAATAAAAATGTTTTCTGTCCTAAAAATGGTTTTACAATCCGCATATTGCTCCTTTATGCCAGAGGCCTTCAAGTTACAGACAGACAGTACATTAGCCTTAATATGCATAACAGTCGGACGTAAACCCAAAAATCTTAAGTCTTCTACGTGGATTGTGTGGTAAGTGTAAAAGGGAAATATATGATTCAGCGAAGTAGTAGTAGTGCCCTAATAAATTTAAAATTGTGCAATTTTATAAAATAATAAATTTAAATGTTCAAGAGAAAGATTATGACTAGGCCGACTAAATTTGTTCAGTATTTAGATATAGGCCTACTATAAACTTCTTGGGAGTCTGGTGCTTCTGAAATAGCAGCATTTGTTTCACATAATTAAAAACCTCCGTGGCTCAGTGGTTAGCGGTTTTTTGCTGTAAAGTGGAAGGCCCTGGTTTGACTACCGGCTGTGGTCTGGAAAATTATTATACATATTCAAACCACCAATCCTAAATCTATAGCAACCGTTAATGACCTAGCCGTAAATAAACTAAAATAAATCCCGCTATCTCCAACTTTTTACTAATATAAAACATTTTTTGCTTATAAAATGTATTATACTTTTCAAACTTTGAGGTTATGATTAACTTATTATTCATAACAGTAACAACATTAAAGAAGTGAAATAATGTTAAAATTTGTACAACCAATTAATTAAATTTTGAAAATATCAAGTAATTAATTTATTATAGAATATTAAAACTAAGTTACATTTCATTTAGTAATATCCAAAAATTACCCCTGCGTAATTGAAATTTATTTAGGTCAGTATTACCACACTAAACGCGATTCACTTGTAAGATTCACGGAAGATCTTCTTCTTCTTCTTCTTCTTTTTCTTCCTGTCATGGATTAGGTCTTTCTACCTGTTTCAACTTCTTTGCCCATCTTTATCGCGGTCTTTACACATCTCTTCGTCTAGCAGGTATGTAGTCTAATCACCGTTTCGCCCATCTATTTTCACTCATGCGTATTGAATGTTCCTCCCACTTCTCTCTGTATTTGTCAAGAGTTAATAGAGGGGAGACATTTAAATGGATCAGGATTTCCTCATTTTTAATGTGATCCATCAAACTACACCCCTGAACTCTTCTCAAGATTCGCATTTCTCAAGAACCGAAAATAGTCTACTTGAGATAATAACTTAATATTGTTCTGTTTGTTATGTATTATGTTATTGATGCGAATAATTTCTGTAGATTCTAATAAAATTAAAAGTATAAGAATGTTATTTAAAGGATTGAAAAATCAAAATCACTGGGTAGAAAATCAAGAGAATAATTAACTTCAAAGCATTCCTCTAAATACATCATTAATTCATGTAAATAATCATATTTTCAACGATTTTCTTTTGAAAATCATTAAAATTTTGAACAATAGTCAGTTGGTAAAACTAACCATTTGACCCATAAAATACGACCCATACCATTTGGCCCATACCATACTCATAACATCACTAAACAATTCACATATTCTTGGAATAGGTACTAAAGTTGAAGAAGAATAACCAGTACCTCGTTACGCTAAACTCATGAATTTTTAACAACTTAGTACGAATACATACCCTGAGGTAATTCATAAATTGCTGTATAAAAGGTTAAGAAACTCATAACTACAAATTGTACAATAAATATAAGGATAATAAAAATCTTTCTACATAAATGATATACAAGGCATTTATTATTAACCTACGTAGAATAAAAATGGTATGGCATTGAGGCGTCCTACGATACCGTTCATCCTATACACGAGAAACAAACTTACAACGAATACAAGATATCAAAACAAATTATAAATTATTTACATTTTAAAATTAATATCCCATCTATAACTATTAATTTTATTAGAAAGTACTAAAAAATATACACTTTCAAATAAATATACTTGTATTGACTAATATTTATTTACTTTTAAAATCCTACCGAAAACTTTCACTAGTTTTTTACATACTTGTCACTTAAAAATGCTTTTTAAAGTATTACTGAATTTAAATAATCTTTTATCTAGATTTATTAATCAATGTATAATTTAGAGATATCAAATTTCAAATATGATAATGTAGCGCATAAACATTTTTTCCTTATTTATTGTTCATAGGCACATTTATTTAATGTCACCGATTCACATTAAAGCCTAACTGATAAGAATTGCAAAACTTTTAATTTTATCTTTAACAACATATTCTACTATATTAACTTTCTTAATATATATGTATGTGTAATGAATAGAGTCTATATACTACTCGTAAATGCAAAATTACACTGACAGGCTAACTTTTTATTCATAAATTTCCTAGAAACTTGTCTAAGGCTACTAATAGAAACTTAAAATTTGATATGTAGTAAAACAAAATAAAATATGTACTTTAGTCTTAGCTGCTTACAAGGAAAGATACTTAAAAAATTTACCTCTAAAGAGAAAACAATGAAAAGACATTTTATATAATCTGTATTTTGGAGACTCTGAAAAGAGATCATAGACATTATTCAAGATAAAAACTGATAAGTCTAAATATTAACAAAGTTGCTTATTATTATTTCTTATTAATTCGTTTGTTACCTTTTTATTTTGCCCATGACGGGCAGGTGGAGTCTTAAATTAATAGCACTCTATCTGTTGGTTCCAGGGCTATAAAAAAACAGTTATGTTTCTTATCACATAGTCAGCCTACACTGAACTATCTGAGAACAGAAGAGGTAGAGGTGTAAAAGACACTAGTCAGAGTTATCTCCTCTGAGAGTAATCAATTTCACTGTACAGCCAGACCCTGTGGTGAATGAAGACAAGGTGTCGTTTTCAGGGTGGAGAGTGGATGCTCTTTGGCGGGCCTGGTATGCTGATAAGCATACTTTTTTCAACTCATTGAGGAAGGCAATAGTAAACCACCTCACTCCTCGTTTTTACTTAGTAAAACCTTTAGAGGTTCAAACCAATTCAAAACGTAATTAAAAATTTTTATTTTGGCTTATTTGTTTGGGGAGGTAGGCTAGTTCTTACATTTTTAATTATACATCTTCTATTCTATTCTACTAATACTAATACTAATAGATAATTAAAATAATAATAGACTAATACTAAAAGTAGAAACTTTAAACAGTCCATTATAACATGCACATAGGTACCCGGTACAGCAAAGTACGAACGTACAACGTGTTAACACCTTCGCATTAAGTGCGTACGGAATCATCATCCTTTACGTTTTCCATATTTCAAAATGTTTGACGGGACGTATAACCTATCCAAAAAATAATGTCATATCCAATTTCTGCATAGTTATGTAAACCTTCCAAAAATAAAAGAGATAGTCAATGTTTATAAGAAGTAGATTTTAGTTACATTGTTCATAAATTATTTAAAATTAAATCTTAATTTAATTAATTTCAATAGAACCCGTAAAGCGCTGTGAGCAGTGGGTTGCTAGTATATACTCATAAAAAAATCTTGTAATAACAGAAACTTTGTTTCTGTTAATGTATGCCATGCAAAATAATAAGTTGATGCCTTAATTTTAAGGAAAGTTACATTTTTAAGATAATTTTCTTAGTCTAACCTTCAACAAAGTTCAAGGAATTCATTGTGAAATTTTTTTCCAGATCGGTTCAGTGATTTTGAAGAGTAACATAAATTTATTTATTTATTTTCTTTAAATTTGTTGTACAAATAAGTGGTGACAAAATGTTGAAATATTTATATAATGGAAATAACCTACCAAGGTTACTGAAATAATTTATAAATAATTTTACAGCGTATAAGGCAACAAATAAATTAATTGTTAAAATTAGTCAATAGTCAAATTAAAGATAATATGCCTACACAAATTGATTTGTTGACATAATGAAATCCGAGTTAAATAATTTTAAACTCAGGAGAAAGTTAATTGGGAAATTGACAATTAATGTTACGGGTAGGAAGCACATAACTTAAAAAATAATTGTACTACAAAAGGAAGTTATCCCCCTAACTGATTACAACACCAGATTTATAATTAAAAACAAAATAAAAAACAGTAAATTAGTTAACCAAACTGTCGGAACAAAAGTGAAGTATTTAAAAACATTTTATAAGTGCCATTGTAATGCATGGGAAAACACAGGAAGAAAGACATAACCTTATTGTTTTAACAGATATGTACTAAAAAAAAAGATTCATCCAGTAAGGTTGTAGGCACAGTTTTATCGCGTACCTTACTTACTTATTGTAATAATTGTGGTGTTAAATATATGTATATTCCCAGGCGTATTAGGTGAATAGGGTATAATTATATACTAAAATAATCCCATCATTGCATTAAAATCAGTTTTGTATAACTGTTAGTAAATTAGGTGGTTTGAGTGACGTTAATAGTACTTCTAATGTTATTCTTTTACTAAACAAAAATAATAATTTTTGGTTATGTAAGCTTGTGAACCAGTAAGAAATTATTGGTTTAAATTTGGTTAGCTGTAGGTTTATTAATCAACCAGTTTTAAGTGTTGAGTATTTAGTTTTTAGTTTTATCAAAACTAAAAGTACAAAAATGAGTTGATACGTAGGTCTATATATTAATTAAGTTATCTGAAAACTATGTAAATGGGTTAATCTAATTACGTCTTAACTGTCTATAGTAAAGTTTTAAAGGACAAATGAATTACTTTGGTGATTTTGGTGAACATTTTACTACCCAAATCATATAATTATATGTAACGTTGACAAAAATATAAAATTTAACACCTTATATTTTTGCTTAGACTTTAAGTAATTTTATGAGATTAGCCTACTTATTAAAGACATTATTTTGCGGGACAATGTAACGTTGAAAAACTGTATAAAAGAAAATATAATTCACGGTGGATACTTGCTTTAAAATATATCTTATTTATTTTTTGAAAGTATGGAAATAAAATTGAGTATTGTTGTTAGACAAATTTAATTTCTTAAAAACAGAGTTCCATATTAAAACTTCTATTATTATTATTATTATTATTATTATTATTATTATTATTATTATTATTATTACTATAACTTCTTCAGCATCCCTTATAGCTTTTTATGTAAATTTTCCTAGTACCTAATATTTTATTTAGATGATTAATGGAACATAAATAACGCTTTTCGCTTCATAGAAGTTGGCCTGTGAGTTTAGTAAAAGTTAAATTATTGTTAAAAAGTAAAAAAGTGCGTAAAGGATAAAGGATGGCATCGTCCTTTACGCTTTCCTTATTTCAAAATATTTGACGGGACATATAGGTATCCAAAAAATAATGAAATATCCGATTTCGGCATAGAAAGTAGTGTAAACCTTCTTAAAAGATTGTCAATGTTTTTAAGAAGTAAAAACCGTCTGCATTAGCAGAAATTGCAAAAAATTCAGACGTAAAACAAAACAAAATTTAAGAAGTAGATTGTTTATAGTAAATGATTTCAAATTAAAACTTAAATTAAATAATTTCATTACCAGTAAAGCGCAGTGAGCAGTGGGTTGTTAGTATAATAGTACTTAGTGGCTAACAATACTTCTTTAAAAAATTTTGTAAGAAAAACAAGCCTTTCCGTTATTGGAAAGGAACAATTTATCACTAGGAAAGGAACTTAAAAAATTTACCTCTAAAAGAAAAACAATCAAAAAATGTTTGTAAACTGTATCTAGGAGACTCTGTAAAGAGAGCATAGAAATTTCAAGATAAAAACTGATAAATCTAAATATTAATAAGTAAATTTGTAAGTTATAGTAAACTTCCTAGAGAAAAATAAGTGAAAAATTTTTAAATGAATCTAAAAGCATTCTTGAAATCTTTGATTTATTTCTAAAAAAGTTGAAGGAGATAATGGTTTTTAAAAAATTTGTGGATAAAGTTGTTTTAAAAGTAAAGTTGTTGACCAGTAAAACAATTTAAAAAATTGCGAATCTTAAAAGGTGTACACGTTTCGTCCAATTTAGATGTTTGTTAAGATATAAATCCAGACATTTGTTTGCTTGTAGAGCTTGTTACTTTAAAGAAAACATAATTTAATGAAATATTATTTTACGGTCATTAATTTTGATCATCATTTCATTTTTCTTAGACATCATTTAGACAAGCACATGGAAAAATTAAGTCTAAAAATACCACTTTGATAAAGTAATGGACATATAGACTGGTTGAAAAACCGGCTTTGTATCTGATTTTAGATCATCCTAATTGGCTATTGCAGTGATACAAACATGTAACAAACTTTATGTAAACTCCCTAACAGATAGAGTAACTAAAATAGCGACATGGTCTTTTTTGATGAAGGCCAACAACTCTTTTAATATTTAGATTTTTTATAAATATAATGTTCTGTGTTAAATTTAGAACCTACGTATAAAAATTTAAATTAAAAGTGAATTTATAAATTAAGAATCTTAATTAGTTTTGATAAATATTTTAGCGATGTGTTTTAATTATTATTGACTTCTTTATTTAATTGATATTACTCAACTTTATTCTACGTATTTTTATATCAATGGATTCATTTTTAAATTGGTGGACATAACCTTGTTAATTTTATTATAAAAATATTGTGATACGGATTTCTTTATCTTGAATTTTATTAAGCGGTTTTGAAAGAGAGCTAAATTTTATAACATTAAATGTGAAGCAATCTTCATGCCTGGCCCTCTCTTACTATTTGTGCAGAGTTAAAAGGACGTGAACGAATTGAGTTAAGCCTAATTTTGGGTTCTAAAGATAATTCAAGATTATCAGATGAAGATTGTTTTCAAATTTTCGGTAAATCTATGAGTTGTCTCGACAGTTTTCTTTTCATACGCATAGCCTATACAGTAGTCTCTCTTTATAACAATTCTCCGTATAACGATAATTCGTGTATGTGTATAAAGATGAAATAAACGAGGATTGTTTGGTTTGCCATAACATTAATGAATTTGTTCTTTCTCTATACCAATATTACTCACTGTTTATTACGATGGTCTCTCAGTAGTTCAACGCGTTCTGTTCACTTTGTATTGTTTTTAAAGCACACGTGCACGCCTACCTGAGTAGTAAGGTCGTCTATGGACGTAGGGCCTATTTTGTTTCCCGCTTAAGGAATATCAAGCGCAAAACTCCTCTGTTACTGTTCGGCGTCTCATTGTCCACTTTCAAACTGATGGGTTGCCCTCTACTGTACTGTTTTAGTTGTTTTTTTGGTGCGTAAACGGAATATGTTTTCTAAAATGCGTAAAGTGCTCAACGTGAAGAAAAGTTATCGTTCATTCGGCAATAGAGTAAGGCGAGAAATAACGGATGTTGTTCGGCGAACGGGGCTCTCAGTCAATTGTGACTGCCATCTGATAGGACAGAAAGAAGTGGCTTGATGCGGAAATAAAGGTAGGCAGCAGGAAGATATTACAGAAGACTCAGCATGAAGATTTGGATCGGGTCATGCTGCGGTGGTTTCAACTGTAGCGGATAAAGCATTTTATCTCACTCTCTGGGCCTCTGGAAGCAGAATTATTTGCATAGGAGCTTGGCATTGCTGACTTTAAACCATCTGAGGGTTGCGATTCTGGGTATTTGTGTGTGAATTTATGGTATTACTACTCTATTTTTAAAACTATTTTTACAAATTTTGATTTCTCTCTATATAACGATTAAAATGCCTAGTCCCCTGGATATCGTTTTAGAGAGAGAGAGAGAGAGAGAAAGAGAGAGAGAGAGAGAGCTGTACTCGTATATATAGCTGTCTTGAAATTCAATTTCACGGGAATATATTGCATTAAAATGCCATTGACATTATACTAATATAATTTGTCTTGACGAAATATCGAAACAATGTGATTTGATACTAATTCAAAAATCGAGGAATTTAAATAGACTACAAAAGTTCGAATAAATAATTACATAATTAATTACTAATAATATATATAATATCACGTAAATCGTATCATCAGGATGAGTTTTATTACCAGGAGCCTTTGTTTTCTATCTTTGTAAGAATTTATATTTATATTCCTCTGCCTAAAGTAACTTCTTCGGGTGTGCCAATTACAGGACTGCAGCGTTGAATACTGGCCTCTACAAGCAAAAACGACAAATGTAGGCATTTATTAATCATACGTATAATCAACAGAATGTTACAAAATTTCTTAAACATATTATACCCATATTATGTTTTTAACGTTTTCCGCATAAACATTTTACTAGGTAGTTGGCTGACAAAAGAATAAGTAATATATGGAACAGATATTCTCTGTTTTTACATGTTAAACTATCAACCGGAAGGAAGACGAGGCCTGGGGAGACCCAGAAAGAGATGGCATAAATAAACCTCTTTTCTAACAAATTAAATTTTGGCAAACAAAAAATACTCGACGAAAAGTTCAAAAGTTTTGTATTATTAATTTATAGGTAAATTAAATGTATTATTATCTTATATTAAAAGGTATGTTTTCAAATATGATAAAATGTTTCTAAACTAGTAAGGTTTTAGTTCACCATTAAGAAAAAGTTAACAAAGCTTTGTAAACTAGACTAATACATTTCAAAGTAAATTTTAAATATAGTTTATCAGATAAACAAACAGTTACAATTGATTATTTATTTTATATAATAATAAGGAAGAATAATATGAGGCGCGAGCGCGAGAAAAACGTTACGCTCGCTTTCTAGTAAAAAAGGCATAATAATAATAATAATGATAATAATGTGATCCCTTTCTAAAATAAGATCCGAACCATTAACTGGATATTATGCAAGTAATATTATTGAAGCCTATAAGCTAGCATTAGAGTGTACACACTAATACACTATAATATCCACAACAGAGTTATTATAATAAGTACGGTACGTAGAGTAACCTAGTAAAATGAATTGCAATAATGGTAAAAGTAGCAGCTTGTAATTTTATTGTTATTGCTGTTATCGGCCTAGTACAATATAGACAGCGTAAGGTTATAAAATTAATCAACTTAACATAAATTTTATGAGTGCAACGTAAAGTCGGTTTTAAACTGCTCAAAATTATAGTACAGTTAGTTCATAAAATTACATTGAAATACATTTAACTACAATTTAATATAACAAGAATTTTCCTCATGTAGTTTTCCATGTTTTATTTCTACAATATTGTTTAATACAGGGCGAAGAAAATGTAACCCTACAAAAACTTCTAAAAGTAAATAATTCATTTTGATGTAAGAATTCGTCACTCTTAACCATGAGAAACTTTAATTGTACTGATTTATTTGTAATTTGTTTTCTCGTATAGGCCAATTTTAAACCACGTGAGATAAGTTTAAACGCCTCTGGAATAAGTTAATAGAAATATTTGTAACAGGTTAAACTAAAATGAATTATCTCAAACTAATGACTTATACAATGCAGATAACGTGTATGTACTTAATTTAAATTTATTCTTAACTATTGTAATAAAGTGTACTGAAACCAAAATGAAAATCCTCTTCCTGGATAGTGGTTAAATTTTTATTGCCTTCAATTGTAAAATTTTATCATCGAGATAAATTGAGAACCGGTGCTACAAATTTTGTCATTCTCGAAAAGTATTCATAAACGCTTCCAGAAAAAAAGGAATTCCATTTTGTAATTTTCATTATGTTCATATAACGATTTTTTTAAATTATATATTTTTTACTTAATACACTTTTAAGGCCTCATTGGACCACTTTGGTTCATAGCCTGGTAAGCTCATTTTCTGTTTACAATCTTCTTGCTGCACTTTTGCAGTTCTTTTGATTCTCTCTTCTTCCGCTAATATTTCTTCAAGGCTTCTGATCTGAGCCTTTCTCCTTCGGAAAACACTCCTTTCTTGCCATATTTGCTTTCTGTTGGAATCTGGTTATTGGGTTTTTGATTTTATGGTAGTTTCCTGATTTATTTTTTAAGTAATTTATTGTGATATTGAGTTCTGTCATGTCCTTCTTGACCTCCTTGATCCATTTTGATATGTACTGTGTTCCAGGAAAACTCTGTCTTTATACTAATCTTGTGTCGTCAACTCTGTTCAAGTGGCCCAAGAACGATATTCTCTTTTTCCTGATCGTATCTGTTAGTGGTTCGATTATCTTGCACTGTTTGGGATGGTTTCCACCTACCATCTTTGATGTTGTTTTTGTTGATATACTTTCTCACTATTCTTATTAATGATTCTCACAAACAATAATTAGATGTTTAATATACAACAAAAAAGCTTAATAATGTTTACATTATTTACTCTCCATACTGGAATTTCTTGATAAAGAGATTTGGTTACAGAAATTGTTAAAAAACAGGATATATGGTGCTATTTTTTTCTTGATTCAGTATATCTCAAATGCATCTTGTGGCCAGTAATATTTTACAGCTTCATTTACTTTTTAACCAGATCTAAAAATAGAGACTTCATGAACTGTAATTGTTATGGAATTGTTCGTTTTTTTTCTTTGTTTATTTAACGTCGCATCAACTACTGTGGTCATTAGCGACAACGTTGGGTTGTAACGATGTTGGGTGAGAAAGATGCAATTATTATTTTCTTTTTTTGGCAAAGTATGAAAATACTATGCCTGAGTGGGATTCGAACCCAAGACCGCATGATGAGAGGCGAGCACGTTACCAACTGCGCCAATGCGGCCGGCGTTCTTTAATTAATGAATTTTTCGTACTAATCCATCTCTATTTTGAAGAACTATTATTTTATGATTTTACCATGTGCATGGAGAAAACATTGAGCGACGGCTAATGCAAAATTTGTAAATTAGTAGCTTAATGTAAGTGTAAATCATGAGTTTTTAAGAATATTACATTTACCTATAGTATTTATTGTAATGTCACTGAAGCCCCGCCTTAAATTTTCTAAACTTAAATTATGTTTATATAATGTAGCCTGTCTCTAATAATATACTTCCTTTCCCAAGTGATGTCACCAAAAAATAAATTTCTCACGACTTTTCTATTAACGCAGGTATTTTCTCTTTTCATAAAAATTATTTTTTAGGACAAATAGCCTACGAGAACGGTTGCACTAACTGAGTAATAAGTACAGTAGTTACATCTAACTCGTATTTATAATTTTCATTTAGACAGCTACGCCAATGCGCGTTATTATTGTCTTGTCATTTTTATTTTATTAATGCAACTTTCTTATTAAATTTATATAAGTCAAGTAATTTTTATGAAGTCTTTTATTGGTTGACTAGGTTAATTTATTATTTTTAATGTGAAACAACGGATCTTTTTTCGGAGTTTAAGTTAACAAGACATCAATCGTATCACTTACAGAACCGAATTGTATTGTGTACTTCCAAATTTCACATGTTTAAATATTTAACCTAAAAATAAAAGCTCCTTTACGTCAGCTAAATACCGGATAATTATGGAGAACGGTCAATAAATTGGAGCTAAACTTAAGAAAAAGTTAACCCAAACATTTATCTGAAAACTCTAGCCTTATCATAGATGTCAGATCTACATGGTTTTTTTTATGTATACTTTAGACCTATACATTATATTTTTAGCGGTAAATGTTTTCAGTTTTATCTTTATGTATATATATTTTTGTCATCAGTCTCTCGACTGGTTTTATGCGGTTTTCCAAGCTGTTCTATCTTGCGCAAGTGGTTTCAAATCTACATACCTGTAACACCCTACATTTTTTGTAATTTGCTTTATATATTCTAATCTTTGCCTCCCACTACAATTTACTCCCTCGATATTACCCTCCATTATTGATAGCCCAATACCTGGATGTCTTAAGATATGCCCCACTAGCTTATCCCTTCTTCTGTTAAGATGCTTCCATATACTTCTTTTTTCATCCACTCGCCTAAGAACCTCTAAATTACTTATTTTGTCCACCCAACTAACCTTTAACATTTTTTTACAATACCACATTTCAAAAGCTTCTATCCTCTTCTTTACTGCAGCCCCGATTTCCCACATTTCACTCCCGTATAATGCTACACTTCAAAGATAATGTTTTAAGAAATTTTTCCTAATCTATAAATCAATGTTTGTTTATGTGTATAGTTTGCTTTTTAAACTAACTAACTTTAAAGTTTATAAATAAATAAATAGTTATTAAATAAATTTAAATTTATTAATAAGTCAATACGAAACAGTTCAGATGACTTGTGAATGTAAACATTTCGTGAAGAAAATTATACAGTGTTGTAATTAGTAAGTAATCGATTTCCTAAGCAATGCGCCCAGATGGCTGTGATTTTTCGTTTTTCGAGGGTTCAAAATTGCCCAGTCTCCGACCCCTGTAGATCCCGGTGGTGGGTTATCAGACCGTTTTCGGTATGTCCCCTTTCTAACTCATTAAATCGAAGAAAAAAGTCGCAGTGATCGTTGCGCTACGACACCTATTTAAAAGAGTATAAAATTTTTGGACACCTCCCCTGAGCTACCTCGGGGGCCGTAACTTAAATTTGGCAATTTTCTGAAAATTCCAGGAATTTATTTTTCAAAACAAGCAACCTAAAACTTGGCAGTAAAATAAAGTACTACAAACTTTATAAAAATTGTTAACACTTTCCAATGTACTACGTCCCATTTTAATGACCTTATAGAATTAATTAATGTTTGACTATATAACGAACAGACTCTTTAAATTCCAGCATTTCGTATGAATACCTGGAGCCCATCTGTAAGAATTCTGTTTTGTTGTACGTTACATTATATTGTAAGAACGTTAGCATCTACTTTTTAAAATAAAGGGCTTTTAAGTTTGTTTATAGATGTTGAACTTAAAACAATGTCGTCGGACAATAGTAAAGCCATTGTTATTTCTGCAGCAAAGTAGTTATTGTTCACCACTATTGTGACTAGATTTATACAATATTTTTCTTCCCACTAACTGTCCTATGTTATTAGCCTACGCTATTCTCCACTATACGTTCCACGTTTTAAAAGTTCTTGCATAGTTTAAGAGACTGTACATAACTTAGTATGTATCGGATTTATTCAACCCTATCTAAAAAGTACAGTCGCTTCAAAAAATTTAATAATGTTTATTACACGACATTCTCTGGTGGACACTTTCGTATAGAATGGACTGCATTATTACTAGTTGCATGTATTTTATTACACGTAAGCTATTGCCTTAAATGCTTACAAACATTTGTAAAAAGTTTAAAATATATGACTGAACAATTTTTTTATGTTACGGCTTTAGTGATATAAACAGAATGATTGTGAATCTATATTAAATATAGAATCCCGGTTGTTAGTAATCACACGTTTTAATACAATTTGTTTGGCTATTTTTTATCGAAGTCAGTACATTTTTTTTAAATCACTATCTGATAACTGATTAAAATTCATTGCGTTTGTAGGTGATTATAATCATATATTTTTACAACTCAAAACGGTTTCAGTCAGTTTGAGAATAGGTTATCTAGTAATTTATAACCATGTTCGGCGATCTACTGATCAACATACAAGTTCTAGTCGATGTAACTTAATATTTCAGATCATTGTTTTATCAGTTGTCATTTCAACATACCAATCTGCAATTTAGAATGAAATTTGGCATTGTGTAAATGTATGAAGAAAAATATTTCTGTGCCCTAGAGGTAAAGGGTGTTAACTCCAATTTTGGCAAAATTTTGTTTGAAAATCAGCAAGAAAGCTCTATAAAAGTTGTAGTAACCACATTAACTCCACTTTTGTGTATTGATGCGGAAGATTTTAAAAATGACTACTATTTTCAACTCTAATTAAATGTATACTCGTTATTGACAAAAAGTTATTTTTATTTTGAATTATTTTGTTTTTATTGTCTTATTGATGTCCTCAGAATTTATTTGAATTATGTAATTTGTTCTAACATTGTTGTGTATAAAATGCTGTTTGTTTATCAGAATAGAGTTAGCACAATATATTTTGTCTTAGTTTTGTTTTCGTTTGATTAAATCGAGTTACATTGGGGGTTAACACTAATGTAATTAAAACGCAGAAAGACGTAGAGTATGAAGTCCTGTGGGTGGTCAGAGGGTAGTAGAAGTTAAGAGAGTTGTTTAGTCATGTAAATCATGACATGTCTCCGTATCAGAAGCTACGTATTTTATTTGGTACAAATTTTAAAAAATTTTCGAACCTTCAGAAATTTAAAAAAAAATAAAAAACTTAATGTTTCTGGTTCTTCTGAAAAATTGCAAATATGGAGTTAACTTCCTTTACCTCGTAGGTACAGATTTATAATTTTATTTTATTTTCTTTAAAGTCGAATAATTTTAGTCATTAGCAACTACTGTAGGTTACGGATTAGTAATTTTTTGTTTTTACGTGTCAGGACTTTCATACCTCAGCTGGAAATAAAACACGAGACCTTCAACTTTGTTCACTTGCACGCTACCGCAATGCCGTGGAGTTGCCAAATATGTTTTTAATTTGTTCATTCAGTAAATTTAAGCCCAGTTTAAATTTACTTTTTTAATTTTGATGATAAATTTTGTATTAAAATATTTTTTGGCGGTAAATATCCCCCAATATAATGAAAAAATAAAAAGGTAATCGAATGAGGTACTGTTATCTTATGTGTTCAATCGTTGAGGAGATTTATGTTTTCACTAACGAAATCTGAACTTTAGAACACTACTGCGAAGGATAACGAAAGAAGGTTAAATTTGTTGCGATAACTGTTTTGTTATTTGAGAGGAGTAATTGGTGGCAAGAGGCCAGGATCATATTGACATAATTAAGTATTTTACTCGTCCCTGACCGAAAAGTATATTTAAAAAACGATATTTGAGTATTATGATATGGTATTAAGTTTTTCCTATCCATCTTGTTGAGTTCAAACGGTGAAGCATTTGGGGATTCAAACTAATTTTACAAATAAAGACACCATTATGTCATTATATAATCACTTAGTTGTAAATTAATCTTGTAAAGGTGTGTTAGAAAGTATGAACTATATTCTAGAACAACTTTGTAATTACAAAGAAGTAGCCTTACAAAAATGACTAAGAAAGTAATCAAATACAAGGATCGACCTTGTAAGTAATGCTCGATAGGGTTCCATTTTAATATACACAGCAATGATCGTTTAAATGAACCACCCATACTTAAAATATATCCAACAAAAATATTAGTTTACGATGAGCTTTCATTTTTTGACATTTAAATATGTATTGTTATTTGTTTTCTTCCTCTGTTTACTGTAAGTTATTTCAAAAAATGTTGAATATCATTGTAAAGAATTTAGTTAACAAAGGACAATGTGAAAGTTAGGGTTATTGAAATTCTTTTTATCTTCTTATTATTCTTTTTTTTTAGTAAATTATACGCGTGAAATAACCAGTAATAACTTATTTACACAACCTAATATAGTCACTTCAGTTACGATACATATTTTTATAAATATCACGGTCAAATTTTTTACAATGTTTATATTGTTGTTGTACTACCAAACGAGCAATGAATTTTACATTGTATTAAGTTTGTTTTTGTTTAAGTATAATTATGCTTAAGAAAATGAAAAACGTGCACACAGGAAAAAAGTCATTAAGTTGTTTTGTTATTTATTTTTTTGGATTATTGACTTAAATTAGTAAAGAAATAAAAAGAAAATAAACAATACATACGAGAAAGGATGTTAAAATGTAATAAATAATGGTATGTACTAAACTATGAATTTATTCAATGTTCCGCCCCACTTTGTCAACTATACACGTTTTTAGATTTAATCAAGACATATACTATAATTTCATTCCGGAAAAAATCATGAAAGTATTAATAGTAATAATATTATTAATATCTAGAGAGAATTAATGAAGATAGATTAACAAAAAAAGATACACGCTTTCTTGTATAAATAGAGTAGGGAAATTGGAAAGGAGGGAAAACCATAATTGGAAGAAATTTAAATTGAACCGCCTACGATAACCAAAAGATACACATTTAGAAGACAATTCAAAAATAAAAGGTTTCAGAAAGGTGGAAGGAGAAAATTTAAGCTAAATATTCGGAAAGATTAAAAAAACAATTGTTCCGGGAAAATTAAGATATTGATAAGGGTTAGAGCAAATATTAAAAAGTTTTTGTATGTACGTAGCTTTACGGGTTGCCAGTTGGCCCGAAATTACTCCTATACGTAAGATTTAAAAAAAATTATTAGTAGATGGTTAAGTTCAACGAAATTCTTGAAAGAAGATTAATTTATACTACTTAGCAAAGTGTACAAAATGTGAGTAATTCATATACGTACTTTAATATTACAGGCAATATTATCCAACTTAAATATTTTTGAGTGTTTTTAGATTTACGCCAACATAACTTATATTTGTAATTAGCGACTACTGTGTCTTATGTAACAGTTACAGTGAAATTTAATTAAGAGTATAATTTCCGGGAATCAAACCTGAGACCTTTCACTTTAAAATAGCACGCTGACCAGTATACCACTGAGGGGCGAATTTTTAGTTTAAATTTTTAATCAAATCAACAGCTTAGTCATTAGCTATTGTAGTTAGTACAATGGGAATATTGTGGTACAGTGTCGATTGGTTTTGATCGCCCCTGTCGTCATTTTCGAGAGGTTGACAATCTAACCTGGGATCCTCTGCTTTGCAATCCAACGCTCTAAATCAATGTGATACAGAAGTAGTCATTGTAAGGATTTGTTTACGCGCGCGTATGTGTGTGTACGTGGGTTTGCAGTGTTTCTTCATTTTTATCACCAGTCTGTCATCATCCAGAGTTATGACGTAATATCCGTTGTTTGCCTCCTCAATTCCCCAATCCTGAATCAGTTAAATCCTGCCACCAGTTTTAGTTATCTCTCCACTGTATTACTGTAAACGACGTCTACTTCTCTTTCCGTCACAAGACCTCCACTGCTGAATCTCCTTGTTCCATTGATCTTCTGTTCTTGATCTTTGTGCCTTCGTCAGGCTCTCCATAAGATCTTTTGTAAAGGGCCATATTTGTTAAGCGTATGAGAGTGTTTCACCATCAATAATTAAGACAACAAAACAAATATTCTGTCACAGTCGTCCCCTTTGATTAGGTACTGTACTGCCGGCTATCAAAGCTTCTGACGTAGCGACAGAGGGAACCGCCAGTAGTTCCGAAAGGGGTGGTAGGCCTGTGGCAGCGTACCGACAGAAGCCTTGGTCGTCAAGGCCGAGACCAATAACCGCCCCCTACCACAGCGCTCGAGATTAGATTCTACTCATCGACAGCAACGAAAAGGCTTTCTACATTGGCAAACGGCTACCGGACTCCAGCGAAGACTCATCGACGACCCCGCAAGAGAGAAGATGATGCTTCCGCTCGCTGACCCGACACCGTAAGCCGTCGCGACCGGGACCGGGACCGCCACAGCGTTCCCTCGACCGAGCCTTACGCCCACCGGATTCGATGAAGCAGCCATCAACACACTACTGTGCGGGAAGAAGATGACAACTCCGCTGGCGACGACACGCCTTGTCACGAAGCTCCTCGACCCCCACCACAACTTCGACCGACGCTTCGCCAAGACGACCACCGTTTAAACGGACCTTTTCACGGCCACCAAAAATTAAAGGTTTTATCTCGCCACATAATACCACCACTCGTTGACAATTCAAGACCTAAAATAATGAAATTTATTGAATGGTTGAAACCATGTTGAGTTTTCTTTATTTTCCATTTATAAGGCTTATGAGTACCAACTGTGGTAGAATCTAAGTTTTTTTTATTTCAACGTGATTGTCCATGACCTCGTTGAAACTATTCTATGGAATTTGTCAAAAAGAAATATTGAACTTATTTAAAGAAATAATTGAATCATGAGGCCTAATATAGACTAATAAATATTATTTTTGTAATTAACATTGCTGTACGCATAATTTTTCACTGCAAAATTCCGTTACTAAGAACTTTAATAGTAATTTCATTTTCATTGACCTTAATAAAACAATCGTTGAATGACGGGCAAAAATAATAGGAACTCCATAATAAGTGACTAATTTAATAGTTGTTGAACTATGAATAATGATTCCCCACAATATTAGATTGTTAACATGGCTACAATAAAAATTATGACGACCCTAATCTTTTTATTACTGACATTACAAAAAAAATATTACTTTTTAGATCTAGAATTTTATTGCGAATGTCGACCAAGAAATTAATCTAAAATCAAGTTTTGTACCTAACCAACCGTGATGAAAAATTACCACAATAGGCAAACTTTAAATTTCTTTGTACTTTTTTATAAAATTATCATTATTTTTATTATTCTACAGATATTTTTAGAAATGTATTTTGCACTTTCTCTGTTAGTATTATAACCTAAGTGCAGGCTTATTATCTTTTTCCGTTTTCTAACCAAATGTGTTGAGAACTTCTACTGCTAAAAATAAAATGTATTTATGATACTTATTAGAATGTAGATGATATTATTTTCTGAATAAGTAGGCCTACTTGTTTTCCTCTACTGTAAAATCCTATATATTATTATCTACGATAAAATAATTGAATTACGGGAATATATTCATTTTGAGAAATACACGTTTAAATTTAAAGAAAATGGTACCTAAACAAAACACACAAAAATTAGTTAAATATGTAATAACTAACATAAAACTTTCACTTACAAAACAGATTAACTTAAATTAAAATTAAATATAAGTATAATTGAATTTTTTGCAAAATAAATTTTAAAAAACTCTACTTATGTCAACTAAATAAAGATTCTCGATTAAAAAATTCATGATTAAACAAAGTCTTACCTAGAAGTTGTACCGATGAATTAGAGAAAAAAATGAATATCTAACTAATGTAACCCCCTGATCATGCAAAAATTCTAACCTCTGGAGGAGAAAACTATTCTTTTGGACAAAAAAATTCCAGAAAATTCCTGAAAAATTCCTTAGACTATAGCGAAACGATGAAATACTAGTTTTAAAAAATATTACTGTTTCAAAAATCAAATACTAACCTGGCCGGCCCTTTTTTTGGTTTAACGTCCGACTGTTCTGCAATTACTGCTAATGCAGACGGTGAAGGATGTAATGATTTTTTGTAACGTATGAAAATATGCCGTACCTAAATGGGATTCGAACCCTAGACCGCATTATGAGAGGCGATCACGTTACCAGCTACGCCAATGCGGCCGGCACTGGCCGGCCCTTTGGCACAGTGGTTAGTGAAACTGGCTTCTACGCCGGGCCCGGGTTCGATGCCAGTCAGGTCTGGCATTTTTTCATCACTCATCTTTTCATGTACCATCCTTCTCACCGTCTGCATTAGCAGCAATTGCAAAACAGTCAGACATAAAACCAAAAAAAAGAAGAAAATACAAACCTATTTTGGTATATCTAATTCAGATAGGTCTAGAAAATATTGTTAATGATCAGCATACTTACATATAAGAACAAATAGTTGTAACCAAAGAGAAATGTTTTTATTTTTTTATTTTACTGACCAACTTTTAAATATTATTTAAAACGTTTAACTTAGTTAAAAACATTTTAACTTAGTGGAGAGGTAAAAAAGGTCATTTAACGATCGGATCAGTAAACAAAATATTTATTACCTTTTACTAACAATTATACAATTGTTTAGTAAAACAAAAGTTTTTTTTTAATAAATACCAACAGGTTTGAGCTACAGTACTCGGATCACATTTAAATACTCCACTATGAATATCCACCAATTTTCAAACATGTTATAAAATATCTTAGGGTACATGACGAATAGGCTAGATACGTGGGAATTTCATTTATTTTCATAAAACGTCTCCAAAATGCCAACATAAACTTTTATACAAAACGTGAATGTAATGTAATTTTCCACTGGATTTTTTTTTAAATTCTCTGAACTCTGAACAGTTTGATGCTGCCAAAATGAAATAATGATACAAATCTGAGCAAGAGTTTTGTATGTTAGGCTACGCCGCTGCGTAGGTAGTAGGCCTACATATGAAACATACATCTTCGTTAAAACCGTAAAAGTTAGTCCGTAGGTGTATGTAAATGAACCAATTTGCAATTTAATTCAAGGTTAATTGTGGTTAAAAATAAGGGTGACTAACCTGTAGGTGAAAAATAATAATTTCAACAATGATAAAATGAGTTTTAAGGTCAGATAAGAATAAAATAACAATTTGTTTCCTGATAAATATATTTTACTAATGTAAATAGTTTTAAATAGATTAAATACAAAACAAAACTTCATTTGGAAAATAAAGGAATATGGCAGAATCACAAATATTTCTTCTCTAAGTGTAGTGAAAAGATTGCAGATAAGTCCAATGGAATTTACATTGTTTATGCACATCCTCTTATTTAAATACATGAAAATTTATTTTGTACTTTTTTTAATTAAGATGAATATATAAATTACTTGTGTGCATACTTGTTCGTTGATAATTTATTGTATTTTTTTATTGCTTGCATTAATGTCTGACGTTACTTCGCCTTCGCATTCGAAACACTCATCGTGGCCTATCCGCCCTTCTACGTCTACACTCTTATCAGTTGAAGATTTATATTATTTATTTTAGATAAGAAGATAAATTTAACGATAGTTTTTAAAATATTTTCAATCACAAAATAGTTATTTATAGGCTATCTATTCATTTTTCAAAGGCCTTGTTGTAACAGTAAGTTCTTTCAGTGAATTTCACTGAATTTCATTCTACAAAATATTCATCCCTTTCAATCATTCGAATTTAAGACACTAAAACTCCCAATCGTCCTTTCACGTAAACAACAACACTCTACACAAGGATTTTCATTTACAAACTGTTCAACACATTATTTTTATACTAAACTCTACAAAAATTTCACGTACATGGACATGCTAGTCTACCGGTACACTCACTAACTATTCCATATTTACTATGCATCCCCCAAAGATGACTGAGAAGACTTTGCATTAAGAATCTTCTAAATTAACATGAAATGAATACATATATTCCCACAAAATTAATCAAGTAATGTCTGGAGAGGAGGGGTCTACTTGGTGCCCTCCATTTCTCAAGCCTCTTATGTCAACGGTAATTTATTAGGGCCTATTTACTTTTACTAACTCTTTTAAGTTCTGATTCCTTGGTCTTTACTTTTCTCTCTTAGTATCGAAATGATTCACAATGAAATCATTGTGTCTCATAGTGTGTCCTCCTATAGTCTATATTTTGCTTTCCTTTTATTCTTTCTTGCAATGAGTTTTACATTCCATCCAGTTTCCAGTACAATGAAATAGTTAAAGTTACAATTGACGCTGCCTTCGTGAATATAATATCTACCAATTAGTTGTAACGTTTGAACGAGCGAAAATCTGTACATATAAATTTTACCAATAAAAATATTGCGGATTCTTTATCAGTCACCATAAACGAAAACATTATACCATACGCCAACACTGCAAAATATTTAGGAATGATATTAGATGCGGAACTGAAATGAAAGGAGCACATTATGATAAAAAGAGCTGAGTTGGGCCTCAGATATAGGAAACTTCATTAGTTACTGGGACGTCAATCGCAGGTACCTCTCCATAATAAAGTCTATAATAAAACTAAACTCTAAAAACAGTCTATAATAAAACTATAATAAGATATTAAAACCCATCTGGATTTATGGTATACAACTTTGGGGTTGCGCCAGAGAAATTCAGATAAGGATCATACAGTCGTTTCAGAACAAAGTACTGAGAGCATTGGTTAATGCCCCTAAGTACGTTAGGAATAGTGATCTGCATAGAGATCTGGATATCCCTTTTGTGTCCAGTGAGATAAGACGATTTGCTGTCAAACATGATGCTCGTCTACATGGCCAAATCAATCTTAAATCAATTCAACTTCTTGATATTGAAAATGTTCCTAGAAGGCTTAAGAGGAAGAAGCCCTTCGAACTAGTATAACAGTGCTGTGTGATGTGTTGAATCAGAGCAGTGTGAAGTGCAAAAGTAGTGAATAGTTTTACGTATAGTTTACTGTTAAGATACAAAACATTGTTCAATGAATTACATAATTTAGGTATTTCGTTTTTAAGATAATATGAACAAAAAATTAATGGTTGGTCTTTTAGACCAGTTTTAATCTAACTAAGTAAAAACAAAAAATTAAAAAAAAAGTTGTAATGTTGAGTTTTCAACGAAAAATTATGTTTATCCTTATTTAATTGTAACATATTTTATCTTCACTGAATCCTGAATCCTGAATCCTGGTTGAGAGGGCTAAGAAGCCCTATGATGGCGACATCGTGTTAAGGAACACCTGGTCGCTCGGGGAACAATATAACAGAATAATTGCAACCTCAAGAAATTTAGGGGGAATTTTATAGTTTAAATAGGAAATAGGATTCTGGTTCGTGGGACATTGGAACTGGGACTTGAAAGGAGGTAATTTATTTTTAGAAGTTATTTGTGGAAAATTTAAATTAAGGGACAAGTGGGTTTAAGAGCGGCTCTTTTATTTTATTTTATTTTTCAGTGGCCTTTATTCAGTTTTGTGGGAGGCCTATTATCTTGGTGAGGGGAAGGCATGCATTTTACTGAACGTGGACTAAAGGTATAATTTAAGGTAGGGGTTAGTTTATGATTTCAGGGGAGACGGAAAGGGTAGAGTTTGGCATAATCACCGGCCTTTTTATCTTCTGAGTGTTTATTAATTTAAAATGGCGGCTCTTTTCACCGTAGTGGAGTGATTATGCATAGGAACATGGGGACAACTACCAACTGGGGGGAGTGAGTCATACAAGTAGGAGGGGCATGGGCAAATAAGAGGAATACAGGGCAGAATAAAAATGTGGCAACTCTAAATTTTGTTAAGTGGGTCATACTAAAATTTAGATAAAGTCGTGGAATGGTAATGGGATAGAGACTTCAGGTGGGTGTGGGCGTCGGTACAAGTCCTGAATGATCTGGGGTCCGTCAGTTTTTCCAGCGTCGTGTAGCCGTTTCGAGGTATTGTAAATAAAGTCCTCCATAGAAGGGAAGAGAAGGTGTTCGTGTATGATGCGATTGGATATAAGATAGTGGAACTGTGTGATGCACCGGAGGACTTTGTTCTGGTATGCTGAAGTACGTCTTTTGTTGGACTTGGAGAGAAAGGGCCACCATACCGGTGACCCGTACAAAAGGAAAGGACGTAGGATAGAGGAGTACATCAGAAGTTTCAGTTTTGAGGAGTATGCAGGAGAGAGGAACAAAGGGATGAGTAAAGCGAACAAGGCCCTACCCTTGCTAAGCTTGCTGTCAATGTGCTGTCGAAGTGTCAATCGTTTATCTAGGTCAACCCCTAGATATTTCACGCTGTTCTGCCATGGGAGGAGTTCCCCTTCCAATCGTAGAGGCGGAGGAACATTGCGTTTTAGTGTAAAGTGGATTGCTTCGCATTTTGTGGGGTTAAGTGATAGTCTCCAGACACGACACCAGCTAGTGATGTCTAGAAGCTGAGTTTGAAGCGCGCGGCAATTGAGGCGGAGGCATCTGCCGTGACGGTACAGAATAGCATCATCGGTAAACAGTCCGAATTGGATTGAATCACGGACAGGAAAATCGAAGGTGTACATAAGATAGAGGATGGGGCCAAGGACCGAGCCCTGAGGTACACCCGCGGACGAAGGGGTGAGTGGGGACATGGCCATGTGGAACTGAGGAATAGTGACAGAGACTTGGAATTGTCTTCCAGTAAGATAGGAATGGAGTAATCGGACAGTTGAGGGGGGAAAGAATTGTGCCAGTTTGTAAAGGAGGCCCATATGCCAGACGCGGTCAAATGCAGCCCGAAAATCAAGCAGTACAGCCGTCGTGTCACAGTAAGAATTTCTGGCATCCACAAGTGCCGTGACGATGCGGAGGAGTTGGGTAGTTGTGGAGTGTCCTTGACGAAAACCAAATTGCTCGGGGGGAAGAACAGATTCAACAACAGGTCTTCACTATTTCTTCACTATTTCTTTGAGTAGCCTCATGCTACTTTTTTTTTTTAATAAAGCTAACTTATTTTTCAGATTTTTGTAAGGTCTTTTCGAATTCAAATTTCCTTCAGTTTTGCATTCCTAAACATTTTTGTCTCTTAACTCGAGAATCAAATTCCTTCTCTCCCATTTCAGTAGAAAACATTTATACTCTCTTCTTGTTTATTAGTTTAGACCTCTACTGTTCATTTATGGTGTAAAGTTATAGATACATTTAAAGTAAGCTGTATAATTATCAATAATTACATTTGATTTATGATTTAAAGATCGTGTTAAGTAAATTTAAGTAAGCTTTCAAGTACAATTTGTTCTGACAAATATGGTAAGTTTTCATAGCACTAGCCTTCTATAGACTTGTGTTAATATAATCGCCAGGAGTAATAAAAAAATTATATGATTACGCTGTTTAAATTTTGCATCATCGTGAAAATATAGGCTATTTTTACACAAGTTAATAAAATTTATAAGATCTATATCTCTCGATTTCTTCTTCCTAATCTGTAAAAATAAATAACCACGACTTTATGTCAATTATTAGGCTACATTTACTCGTAATCTACATTTATAGCGCTCACAAAACTTTCCTTGCTTTTTAGTATGTACTTAAATAATTTATGATTTCAACTTTGAAACATTACACAGTTTATCATTTTCTTCTTCTTCTTTTTCTGCCTTTCAAGGATTAGGCATCTCTGCCTGTTCTGAACCTCTCAAATCTGCCCATATTTTTCTCGGGCGTCCTCGTTCTTTCCTGCCCTCCGGCTTATAACCCAGTGTCTGCTTAGGTATTCTATTTTCCCTCATTCTGCTCACATGATCACTGCATTCTGTTCTGAGATTCCTTGTCATTTATAGAGAAGATGTTAAGTTCTTTCCTTATCACGGTATTCCTGAAACGATCTTCTCTGCTGTACCCAAACGCATGTCAAAGAAATTTCATTTCAGATGCTTACAATCTACTCTCCTCTCGCTTTGATAGCACCAAGTTTCACTGCCATAGAGTAGGGTCGGCACTGCTACTGTAAAATAGTATAGAGATATAGTATAAAATAAAATATAAAATAAATAGTATAAAATCTTACCTTCGTGTTTTTGCTGGTTCTATTTTTTAATATAAGGTGAATAGTCCCGCATATTTGCTGAAATTGGTGCATCATATTGTAAGTATCTTTATCGTGTTGGTATGTAATGTTGCAACCTAAATACTG
Organism: Catonia carolina; assembly: GCA_035578175.1. Taxonomy (NCBI): domain Eukaryota; kingdom Metazoa; phylum Arthropoda; class Insecta; order Hemiptera; family Achilidae; genus Catonia; species Catonia carolina. The sequence continues at coordinate 356,713,031 of JAQMRL010000001.1, forward strand.
AAAGTAAGATGTCTGTTCCAAAATATTATTATCTATAACAATTTTGCTTCTGACTGGCTCCTTCCTCCTTAATGCTATTACCTTTGTCTTCTTCGTCGAAACTATCAACTTTTATTCTTTGCAGTATTTGTTCAGCATGAATAGTGCTCTCTGCAGGTCATCCTTATTATAGCACTATCCTATAGCACTATAAGGTCATCGGCAAATAATAGGCAGTTTACAACCCAATCTTCTCCTATGAGAATACCAGTGTGTATTTGAGACTTCCGCCTTCTTATCACGTCATCCAAATAAATATTAAACAAAGTGGGTGATAGACCACACCCTTGTCTTACTCCTCTATTAATAATTACTTCTTCAGAATGGAGTTCTCTATTGCTATTATCCCTCTGGTATCTTTGTACAGGCTTTGGACTGCTTTTATAAGATGGGAAGGATATCTAGTATCTCGCATCATTTTCATTTTGATTTCGATAAATTTGTATTTTCAGTGATCAGTATTTCTCTTTTTTGAATCGACACAAGTCTCTGCTGGACTATGATAAATTGGTTCTTCTTTGGCATCTCTTTCTCCTGTTTCTTGTACTTCCTCATGTTGCAGTTACTGTTTTCTCCAGTTTCCAGGGTCCATTATATTGTCTTTTGGAACCCTTCAAACGTTTTAAGTTTTGATTAGTATTTATTTCCTCCGTGATTTCATGTATAAATTATCTTTTTTTAGATCCTTTTCTATCTTAAGAACGAACATCTTGTTGGTTGACTTTCTATTGTTTATATGATAAAGAAAGCTTGGTTTGTCTGTTTCCATCCATTCTAATTGTAATGTAAATTAAATTTTAATGTGCCAATATAAATTTTTTTGCCCCACGTTGGTTCTTGTCAAATAACTCAACCTTTGCCGTAAAGTTGGGGGCCAAAATGTAAAGTAATTAAATTTTATGAAATGAAAACGCAAATTGAAATGAAAATAATTGATTTAATGAAAATGAAAAGTTGAAATTAAATGAATTGATACAGAAAATGAATTACAAAATTTATCGAATATTTGTTCTTATTTATTGATGACACTATGATACAAAACTAAGTATTTTAAATGAATTATTAAGATATATAATTATTTATTGCAATATAAAATTGAATGTTAACATTTTTTTAGCTATGAGCTCAAAATTATTTATTTTTTTTATAGTTACTATTTAAATTATCCTCGGAGTCTTCCTCTTGCTTCTTGTCCATCCATTGACGGGAATCAAATTGGGCGTCGAGTCATTGTTGCAATGGTTTTATAGTCTTGAATAAATTTTCTTTAAATCTTTTCTTCATATTTTAATAATCAAATTTATTTTATTTGATTCCATAATTAATTAGATTCTTGATACTTTAATATTTTCCTTTTCTTATTTTCTTATTATTTCAAATTCTTTAATTAAAATTATATTATCTTTTGTTTTCCTGCTTAAATTTTAGATACTTGGTTTCTGGAATTAATTTCTTTGCATATTTTATTTTATTCTTATAATTATTCATCTCTATACATTTAATTACTGTTTAGAATATTAAAATTTTAAATTAGAAATTGTTTAATTTTGATTATTATTTATGATTATTTTTAAATTACTTCTTGAATTGATAACAATTGGTTAATTGAATTAGATCATCAATCAACGACGTACCGGATCATAGACTGCTATTCTACATAATCAAGCATTTATAGAAGGTAACTCTCTGGCAAAGTTACTTTTCTTTTTGTAGTAACCAACCGTCTTCCGGTTTTCTGGGTCCTTGTATTTTCCTCTCTACACTTTTAATTTTTTTTTCTTTTCTCTGATATAAATTGTGCATTCACCCACTGACTAGTATTATGATCTAATATAAATTCAATTTTAACACATTTTTAAAATAATAATTTCAATATGTCTGATAGTCTAGTATTTTCTTTGTATAATCAATTTAATTTTTGCCATCACACAGCTACTGTTAAGTACGAAATTCATGCAAAAATTATTATTTCAGCTTACGGACTATCTCAACCTAATCTACCTGTAGGCCTATGTATTCACAGTTCTTTCCCATTCGCTTATAATACTTTTAAAACGCTATTTTATTTTTTCCAAGTCGAATCAACAAAAAAATAATACTCATTACCGAGTAGTTTTCCCCTGTTAAATTTTTTAGATCTTAGCCGTGAAATTGAACTTGGAACTTTTCAACTTCTTTATAACATTAAAGGCCTACTTATTATATGACTATTTCGAAAGAAGCATTCCTTTCGTAAGAAATCTGTTTTTAATGATCATATTAAAAAAGTAAGTCTCATGTGTTAATTTATTTAATTTACATCCGTACTATTCAGCAATCTCCATAATTGATATTTTGCAAATATTGCAAAACATCTGTTGGTCAGGTATTTTAACGAAATTAATTAATTTAATTTAATTTTTTATAATATGTACTTATGACCAATATGTCAACAGACCGGCACCAAGACTGAAAATTTTATATTTGTATATATTAAATAGATTCATTATTATAATGAACTGATTTTCCTTTCAATAGAATTCTTAATTTGTGTATCTGTTTATTAAAATGAGTTAAAAGAATTTCGAGACGGAAATCTTACACATAAGATGTCATTCCAGGAGGTAATAATTATAAATAAAAAAAGGTGAATAATAAAGAAAGCGAAACTGGTTTTGAAAGTGACAATCTTTTGTACGACACGCACCCAGACCACTAAATAAGAATAAATATCATCTTGTGCTATGCACAGAAATGCGGTGGTAAAATCGTACAAGAGATTTGACTACTACAACAAACTTCCTTTATCTTTTTGTATCAGATCTAGTATATAGAATACAAAATAGTATTATAATAAAATTGCTATTAATAGTAGCTAGTCCTACTTTATCTAATGGAGAACTCGATTTACAAGGCATTGTGAATAAGAAATCAACTGCTTCAAAATCTATTTCAATTCTTTATCTTATATAAAATTTAAAAAAATTGTAATATTTTTCTTTGTTAATTGTTTACAATCATTTAGTTCAATCTTCTAAATTAGTAAACCGTACGGGCTAAATATTTATAAAAAGTAAAAAACATTGTTGAATACTTTTTTGGATTAAAAATTATCCTTCAGAATATAACATAAATTGAGCAAAATTTGAAATCGTAGTACACAGTGGCATCTTTAAATTTGTGTGAATGGTATTGCCAAGGTTTTTTAAGCATCTTGATACCTTGACAATGGCACTCTTACACAAGTTTCCATATGCGGCTACATTAATTACATTTTATTACATCGTTATTATAAATGCCCCCTGGGAAGTTTATTTCAATTTTATAAACGCCCGTGGTTAATTTATTACACATTCCTCGGATTCCTTGCAATGCAACACATGTAGGCCTATTACATTTGAAAACAACTCAGATCTTGCATAAATAAATAGTATATTTTAGATAAATTGAAAAAATGTAATATCAGAAAAGCTACCGTTGTGTCGTATGGTAGGCTAGGATTGAGAACAAAAATTATTCATTGAATTTTAAACAATAAGAAAGCTTACAGATACATTCATTTTTTATCCTTTTTATCTTACATAAATTACAAAAATAAGTGAGTTTTATCAAAATTAACAGCACCAAAATGCCTTAATAAAAGAATAAATTATCACTACAACACACTTGAGAAATTAAAAAGAAATAAAAATAATTACGTAAGAAAAGTATTGTAACAAACTGATCAGGAACAATATAGTCTTAATAAAGAAAGTAAAAGGAAGTACAAATACTTCATATAAAAAAACTGGACACTTACAGAGAACAAGTGTTAGTAACTTTACACTTTTTTATTTTTTGTTTTATTTAACTTTTATTTATTATCGTAAATTGTAGCTTACACATTGACAACCACCCAATTTTATTGCATCTTTTACTGTTTGTTTGTTTTTGAGTAGAAAAGAAATTGAACTGGGACCTCCAGTTGTGTCTGCTCATGAATGCCTTTTAGCTGGTCACCAAACAAAGCTAATCGCTCAAGCAATGTTACTTAACAATATATTGCAACTTTATACCAGTTGACTGGCTAGGCTAGCCCGAAGGCCAATGAATTTTCCAGCTTTAGGCTTTACAGACTGTTTCTCACATTAACACTAATACAGACGAAGACGAGTTATAATATAAATGCGTGATGCAAAAGTGCCAAACTTGATCAGGAATTGAACCCGGGATCCCCTGTATAGAAGCTACTTACGTTGACCACTATACAAAGTCAATTTAGATGACCACTTTTCATAATCAGCGTAAAAACTTCAATGCTGTTTATTCCTTTAATTGGTTACAAAGTTTCCTTTAAAATTAATGTTCCAGGGCCGATCGTAGTTTTCTAAATATAAATATTTAACAATTCATTTTATTTTGTAATTTTATATTTGAAGTCTGAAAAATAAACACAAATTAAATAATACATTACATAATTACATAATTAAATAATAAATTAATTAATATATAAATTTAATCAGATATGTGGGACGATTTTTAAGATACTGTGGCAAAAGACAAGACCCGAAACAAGGTTAAAGTTTTATAAGACGGTGGCAGTTCCAGCCTTGATATACATCAGTGAAGCATGGGTGATGAGGAAAAGGGAAGAAAGAAACATCCTAACTGCCGAAATGAAATTCTTAAGGTCTGTCAAGGGTTGCGCAAGACTAAACAGGACCAGAAATGAAGATATAAGGCAAGAATTGTGAATTTTTCCACTCAACGAAAAAATAAAATTGTAATGCCAGAAAGCTGCTTGCCTTGTGTAGCGAGAAGATACAAACCAGTGGGAAGTAGAGATATTGGCTGCCCGAAGAAAAGATGGGTGCCGGAACAGTTAGAAATGCCTAACCCGTGAAAAGAAGAAGGAGAATAAGATATTTGATGTCGTACAACAATTTGGTCATTACTGAGTACGGTGGGATTTTTAACTGGAACAATGGGGTTTGCTTGTAATAATATCCAGACTCTAGCTAGGAATCGAACCTTTTGCTTTGTAGACTAACCCACTAAACACTACGCCACGGAAGCGGTTCCTGTCATATTTTAATTTAGGAGATAATTTTTCACTCTTGAACACGATAAACTCAAACTACGTTACTATGTTTTATTGGTTTCATCTTGCTAATAAGACGGATAAGAATTTTAACCCAACTTTTTTTAACATTTTTAATTAAATTCACAGCTGTTGCAAATGGAACAGTCAGTGAATATGATAGTTGATGTATGAATGGATTATATTGGTATTATTGTCGCTCTTGGAGAGCACCATCCAGTGACCAGTCTCCGACTTTTCTTTTATTTATTTTTTATCAATTTATTTGTTGACACAATAATTCCTGAACTACCAACCAGATCCCGCTCCTCTGATTCCTTAATCATCTTTTAACGTTGTTCGATAAACGATAGGAAGAATATTTTATATCATTTGGTGCTGGTGGGCAAAGAACACTGTGGAAGTTTCGATAAAGTTTAACGGATATAATGTACTATTAAAGGAAGTTGTTATGTCATTTTTTTTGTTAGACTAGTTCTCTTAATATAAAATTTAAAATGTTTTTGTCGTCGAAGTTTTAATAAAAACTGTGTGATGATAAAAACTGTTTTCATAAACACCAGTCACTTATACATGCAACTATGGCCATGTTTGCTGACATGGCAGTTCTTGCGGTAGATGCCAATCCTAAAATTGCAACTCGAAAGACACAAATCCATTTACACCTGATAGAGCCATGGCTTAAACTATGGAAAATCAAAATTAATGAAAAAAAATCGCAACAAATGATGTTAACTCTTAGACGACAAAAATGCCCAACCGATTAATAATATTCCGCTGCCTCACACTACTCAAACACGCTATTTAGGCTTACACTTAGACAGAAAACTTACATGGAACGTAAATGTTACTAAGACACGCCACAAACTCAAAACACGCTTCTATCAACTGAAACGGTTACTCGATAGACGTTATAAATTAAACATGTCACATAAATTAACAATATACAAGACAGTCTTAAGACCAATCTGGACGTATGGAGTTCAACTTTGGGGATCTGCTAAACCTTCACACACGAAACATATACAAGCGATTCAAAACAAGATTCTACGAGTGATAACACAATGCCCCTTTTACGTCATAAACTTAATGTTGCACAAAAAGACTTACAAATCCCATACGTAAATGACGTAGCGAAAAAACTATACAAGACGATGCACTACAAATTTGAATTTACATGACAACCCTCTCATGCAAAACATATACACTAGGGCGATACCGGGTACTCAGCAAAGACGTTTAAAATGCCTCTGACCAAGAGATCTTCTTGGCCAATTGTAGGTCTGTAGTGATGACTGCAAGCTCCAGCAAGTAATTTAAGTTTTGGAACCTTTAGCGTCATATTTAGAAATTGTTATATATTATTGTAATAACAGATACTAAATTTTCAATAAAATGTGTCAAAAAAACATCTACTGTAGAAGTTTTGATGAAGTTGAACGAATACATCTACGATTAAAGGAATTCTCTTATGTCATTTTTTTGTTAGATTAGTTCTCTTAATATCAAATTTATAATTTTTATGCTGTTGAAGTTTTAATAAAAACTGTGTTGTGATGAAAACTGTTCTCGATAAACATCTATTGTGGAAGTTTTGAGACAGTTAAACGAATACGTCTAATTAAAGAAACTTTCTGGTCGTTGTATCATTTATATGTTTGTTTTTTGTTAGATAAGCTTTCATAACACAAAAAGCTCAGAATTTTCCAGTTACATTGTTTTAGGGAAGTTACACCTTACTTCAGAAAAAAATAACAAAAATCTCTATAGAGATCTAAATCTTAAAAGAATGAGACGGTTGCGTTGATAATTGTGTGAAAGACAGAAAGGAAAGAGTAACTAATATTGTACTTGAGTACGGACGTGCAAGTTCTTAGGTTTATTGGATACAATAATAATTCAGTGAAAATCTATTACACAATCCTGATATTTCGTTGTTCACGTAATTTTCATTTCAAAATATAATTATTGTTATTACAAATACTGTGAATCTCTCGTGTGTAAAGTATTTTGAACTTAATAACAATAAGAAGAATAATAATGTTTATGATACGAAGAAAACATAGTAATTCAATACAAAATTGATATACACATATCCGGTCTGCAGTTTGATAATAAAAGTAAGTACAGTATAAATTATTAATCTCCTTGGGGGGTCAAATACAAGTTACTTATGTGAAAATATATTATGTAATAACAAACTCAATGTCTTTTAAAGATTTTTAACGGAAAAGAATTGAGCAATGACAGGCAGGCAGGCAGACAGACAGATAAGTAGGGTACTTGGACACGAACAGAACAAGCGCAGCTGGATGACCGCAGATATTCGGTTGGTTAAATCGATGCACGATTCAGATTTTCATCCGTTGGTATGTCAACTTCAGTATTTTTACTTCCAACGACCTAAATTCGTGTAGTTTGTAGCTAGAAAGAAACATTTTTACTTATTTTAACACCAGTAAATCGTAGACCGAGCTATTCCCTATTATTATATCAAGCTTCAGTATAGTGTGAAATTATAACCAGTGAACCTCGTGCCGTACTTTTTTCTACCAAGTATTTAACATATTTACTGTCCAGAGGCAAGTTAGATAACTTATCAACGGGTATTTTTCGTGCAAATAAAATCGTCAAAATGTTAACTTAAAACGCAAATCTAATAAAATACACGAAATGTAAACATGTAAATTACTTTAAAAAAATTGAATAATACTATCGGTTTCATAATCATAGACATCCGAGTTTGAACCCTTACATCTCCAAAACCATGAGTAGAATTTTAAGATACTTTACATAAAAATTTAGATCATTTTATTCTGCGTTGACTTATAATAGTCCTATATTTTTAATGTTGTTTAATAATCGCCATATCGAGGTTGGAAGGCAAAAAGACCCGGTTTTGTTTTTGCTACCGCAACAAATTTCATGCGTTTAGAGGCGTGTAACTCGATAATTATTTGCCGAAAAGTTTATTTAACTTTATTTAAAAACAAAACAAGCGTAATTGAGAAAAAAACATTTAACTGCATGAAATAATAACTAATTTTGTCCATAGGGTGTGAATAACAGCTAATTGTTCATTCAATACTATAGATTTACATAAAATTAATGAATTTCAGTTTATAAACAACGTAAAAATTAGTTATTAGTTACCTACAATAGGTGCTCGATAGTGGTCCTCGTTTTGTTCAATGCACATTTTCGCTCGACGAGTCCATTCTTTTCTAGCGCGTCTCATAACGTTAAGAATACTACTGTATTCTTAATAGTTTCTTCCGTTTATATTATGCGATTCCTTAACACTTCTTGAGTGTTAATTCGTTTTGAATAAACAATTGACTTCATCCAACCCCATTGAAAAAAGTCTGATGACGTGGGGTCGGGAGACCGTGGTGGCCATTTTAAGCCAAAATTTTGTATTGAACAAAACGGGGATCACTTCGAGCACCTATTGTAGGTAACTCATAACTAATTTTTACGGTTTTTTTTAAACTGAAATTCATTAATTTTATGTGAATCTACAGTATTGAATGAACAATCAGCTGTTATTCCCAACCTATGGACAAAATTAGTTAGTATTTCATGCAGTTAAAAATGTTCACAATTTCGTTTGTTTTGTTTTAAAATAAAGTTAAATTTTAATATCTAGTATTCAATTTTTTCTTAAGTAATTTGCATGAATCTTTTCAGAATTGAATTTTCTACAATTCTAATTAATAAAAAATACACCTTAATTTACCATTTACCAAAGCAATTTCACGTTAAGGCAAAAATGTGTTATTTTTTAACCACAATTCTAGTGTTTTACGTGAAATATCTTTAAAAACGATGAAGGAACATTACTGGAACCAATTTTATTCAACTTATTTTTCAATTTTTATTAACTTTTAACAGGTAAAAACACATAAGAAATCATGAGATTTGTCTCTTTATTACAGCCTTTAAAACGTCTCATTTCTATAAGTGTACTGAATTCTCGGCGAAATCTTTGACCCTGTATAACTCGCTAACGAAGCGTTTTTGGACCTATTTTTATATCAAAATTTTTCTTATTTTTAGCAATAGAACTATTTTAGTTACCGAGAGATTTCCGTATAGTGCTAAATCATCCTGTGTATTAACGTTTGAATAAAAGTTCCCAGGAAAATTTTATGTAACTTACAAAAAATTATTCAACATTCAGGCTTTTACAGGAAAACAAGTCCTCATTTAATAGTACATTTTATATTTAGTTCCTGTTCTGTTAAAATACCTCATAAACTAATCGATTTCCTTATTCGTAGTGTAAATAAAACTAATAAAAATAATCACCGATATAAACTTTCGATCAAACTATGTTTTTATCCAATTGTACATAAACATACCTAATAAATACTTTGTGGTTATTTTAACGTTAATAGATTAAATGAATGAGTGAAGTTTTTTGTAAAAGTAAATATTTATACAAAATAAGCAGACCACAAATATATTATGATGATATTGTTTTGCGGCTAGGCAACATATTCTGTTGCTGCGGTTTTACAGATCATTGGCAAATTATTACTCGTAAAATTATACATAAATGCGGAATAAAGAAATACATAAACAGTAAGTTATATGTTCATTCTATGACCTGTTTAATTTATGTTAGAGAACGTTTGGGACTTTTTACATGGTATTTATTAACTATGGGCACAGCTTGTGTAAGTATCTTTTCATGGAGAAATTAGGACGCAAATCGGCGTATCCTGGAGTAGATTTGTGGCCCTCCACCGATAAAGTTTTTTATTTTTAAAAAAGTTTTCCGCAATTTATAAATTCTACTAAATTGACGCGGTTAAAGTAAATGACAATTGGATGAACCCTTAGGTAATATTTACAATTGGATCATCATTTCAGAAAGCCCCATAAGTCAAAATTTTACATTATTTCTTTAGTGAATTTTTAGGACTAACTGAATGTAAACACATCATCCCTACAAAAATTTCATTAGTCTGACTTTCCTTAAGTTACAATAACACTAAGAAGAGTCTTATCCTTAAGGATATAAATTACTTCTTTCTAATTAGAAAATGAAAGTGGATGATTTTTGAAGCTTAGTTCTACTTTCAGTGAAAGAGGCTATACAAATTTTCTATGCAAAAGTATTTTTGAGGGGGATAACTACTGTTGTGACGATGACGAAGAACGTGAATAGTCCTGAAAACCAACATATTTCTTTCTTAAAGTTAAGAATTTCAATTTTTATTACTGCAAAAAGCTCTTTTAAGTCAATGTAAACTAGTGTAATAAATAATTAATACTAATGTACAACACAATTATTTTCTTCTAGTCTAGCAACATATTTTACAGAAAACAACGTAATTTAGCCATTCACTCCAATTTATTTCAGAAACACCTTAAGTCAAAATTTTATACTTTTTTTAACAAGTGGCTTATCATTTAAAAGACTAAAGTATAACATTTTATATTAAATGGGACAGGTTGAACAAATAACATTTTTTAATATTGGTTTTTTTTAAATGCAGTAAATTAACGGTTTTTTAACTTATGGCTTTCTGAAATGACTGATTCAATTAAGAAAATTTTCATTTTGCACTGGAAAAATGTTTCCAAGTTTTTGTTGTTTGTTTAGTACGCCGATTTATTAATTAATGCAATAAATTGTACACATAATTATAAAACTTCAGAAAAACTCGACATAAACATTTCAAATTCATTCAGATATGTTGGGAAGCATGTTGATTAATAGAATCAGATCTGAGGAAACGTTTGGTAAAATGTTACTATTGAAGTAGATTGCTTTACGGATGCGGGAACTATAAATAAAGACAAAGGCCAGAGGATTTTGAATTATAGTTATGGAATCGATAAGAAAAAAATTAAATAAACCAAGCATGAAATGTAGAATCATACCGAAGAATGGGAGATCAGAGAAATTTGAAAGCAACAGTTCGACGGAGGAAAGCTAATTGGGTAGGACATATAATGACAGGAGAAGGTTTAATTAAGATTCTGTTAGAAGTAGAAGTACCTAGATAGAGAAAGTAAAAGAGGATGTTGAAGAACACAGGTTTTAGACGAGTTAAAAGAGGGTATGAACTATCAAGAAATTAAGACGCTGGCGGAAAATAGAACACATTGGAAGGAAACGTGTGCAAGAGATTTCTCAGGGCAGATGATCTCATGACAAAGTTTTTGTCTATTTTGAACGGATTCATTCTTCAAATTCTGAAATAATTGGAAAAATCCTAAATAACAATAATAATAATAATAATAATAATATTTATTTATTCCACTTTATACAAATACAAAATTATATCTTATCTACTAGGAATAAATAACCACCAACTCAAGTAAACGGTGGTTATATATATATAAAAAAAAAAACACAAAATACATAAAAACAAGTTTACAAATGAATTATAGAAATAAATTACACATCAAATGTCGTCATCCACTACAAATGACAATTCAAATTTTAGCGGCAGCTACAGCGCATGTTAACTATATTTTTTAACAACAATATTAACCTAGCCGTCAATCTTCAGAGCAGATATTCACCTGTACATGACTAACACTAAAATCAGTTATTATTGTTATATTGTTTACCAAGATCAGTAAATTCCTACAAAGACTGAATAGCAAGCACTGCAAGTCAGCAACGGTAAAACACCAACACTAACCAACAATTCTTACAAGTGAATCAACATCAGTTATCTCATTGAGCCAATCTTTAACCTTTCTTGAAAATATTAACACGTTTAAGCTATTTTTAATTTCAATAGGCAACAGATTAAAACACTTGGGACCCAAAAAAACAAAAGTTTTAGCAAAAAAGGATTTATTAACTTTCGGTCTTACAAAAAGTTGTTGGCTTGAACCTCTAGTTCTGTGATATAAGTTTTCAGTACCTCTGTTGCCACTTTTTTTATAAAATAGTTTTAAAACTTTAAAAATAAATAAGTTTTTAATGGGCAAGATACGTAAATTTTTAAAATCATTAACAGTACTGTCTCTCTGGCGTTTAAATAATAATATTTTAATGAAATATTTTTGAGTTACAAACAATTTATTTATTAGTTTATCATGAGTACCCCCCCAAAATTCAATAGCATACTGAAGACGCGATTGAACCAAAGAAAAGTATAAAGATCTCATTAAATTTAAGCCACATAGGTTTCTTAAGAAATAAAATGCCCGAATTGATTTACTGATATCAGAATGTAGCTGATTTACATGATTTCTAAAGGAGACCTTATCATCAAGAATCAATCCTAAATATTTTATTTCTTTTACCTGTTCAATTACTTCGCAGCTGCATCCAACAGGATCGGAACAAACGTGATATTTAATGTCACGATTGAAATTGACACCGACTAAGTCAAAACTAATTATTTTTGTTTTTGATGCATTTACTACCATTGCATTTCTCTCACACCATTTTCTTAGCAATACTAAATCATGTGATATAAAGTCATAAATTTGCGACCATTCATCGCTTGCGTAGATAAATGCAATATCATCAGCAAAAGCTGTAATTCTACCATGGAAGGGTTCAAATAATAAATCGTTAATAAATAACGAGAAAAGATCTGCTGAAATGACAGATCCCTGAGGGACGCCAACTCCTGCCACCCTCTCATCACTTAAACAATTTTTCACACGGACTTGTTGCGTCCGGTTTTCAAGGAAAGTTCTGAACCAATTCAAAGCTGGGCCTCTAACTCCTGCAGCTTCTAGTTTGATAAGTAGTAGATTGTGATTCACCAAATCAAACGCTTTTTTGAAATCAACAAATAGCCCTGACACTTTTTTACTACAATTTAAGTTTTCAAATACATCGCGTAAGACGACTTCAATCGCATCTTCAGTACTTTTTCCTTTTTTGAAGCCAAACTGGTTGGGGGAAAAAAAGTCGGTAACATTTAAAAAGTTTAATAGTCTGGTCCTCATAACCTTCTCAAATATTTTGGAAAATATTGAAAGTAATGAAACTGGCCTATATTGCTCGACCGCATCTGGGTTGCCCCTTTTAAAAATTGGCACAATAACAGATTTTTTTAACAACTCAGGAAATTTCCCAGTAACAAAACTAATATTAATCAGTTGAGCAAGTGGACAAGAAACTAGGTGAATAATCTGCTTTATGAAAGAGACATTAAAACCATCAAAACCAGATGATTTTTTATTTTGCATACCTAAAACTACACTTTCCACTTCACATTTGTGAACAAAATTGAGAAATAAAGAACTAGGCTGTGATTTTAAATAAAGTGAATCACTCAAATTTTTAGAAATTGCGCACACATTAACACTATTCAAAAAGAAATTATTAAAAGTGTTTGCTATCTCCCTTACCACACCATTTCTTTAGTTCTTTAAATAGGCCTACGTAGGAAATATGGCGACTGTACGCACATTATTTTGTCTTCCTTTCTGCATTTTTAGTAATTTCATTCAAATTTATCATAAAATTATGAATGCTGCTTTTACTGAACCATTTTCTTGTGTATTTCTTTCGATATAAAGAGTAATTTCATTTAAATTTGTAGTATTACCTTTACCGCACTATTTTGTTGTAAGTCTAATCGTATTAAAAAAACTTTTGCCATTTATAGGTGACACCAACAATGAATGAAAAGATCAAATTGTATGTAATTTGTGGTTTCTTTGATTATTTTCAAAAGGATATGACCATTGATAAAATATTTAACTTTCAATGTAGCAGATTTTTATAAAAACCACAAAAACATATTTTCCTAATATATACTAAAACTAAAAGAAAAAATTAATTTTTGTTTACGCTTTAGTCAATCAGTTTAAACAAAGATTTCTACATTTTAATTTTAAAATATTTTATTTCTAACTTTCGAGGCAATAAGACTATGCCTTCGTTTTTAGTAATTTATCAGAGTTGTTTTCTGCTTTCTAATAAACGGTTTTGTTTTTTTGTTGTAGGTACGTATGTATCAATTTACGAAACACTCCAGTTCGTAACTGTTCATCACAGCCTTATGTAATCTTCGTCAATACCGGCAGCTAATTATGGTAAACATATTTCTCTTTTTTTAATAAATTGCCTTAAATCTTAATAATTAAGGTATTGAAAATTTAATTTGTGAGTAGGGTAAGTATTCGGGATAATGAATATCAGATACAATATTTAAGAAAAATTTAGTCCAAACCGAAATTTTGTTTTTACAGCTCAATTTAATTTGATTGATTGTAAGAAACCCATATTCAAATTCATTGTATTGGTTCGCGTGCAACCAATCAGAATATCGATATGGAGGGTAATTCAGGCGCTTCTTCGCAGATCACCCTACCAGATATTATTGACAAAATTATAGGCCTAAGGCAATTAATTTTGTAAAGAAAATATATTATTTTTATTACATTTTACTGCAGTTATTAACCTTAACCGTAAATGACATTGAATCGTGTGTTATTACTAAAGAAGTTTTAATTTTTATAACTTTTCTAAATAGATACCCTACTTACATTAACAAGAATTTAAAATAAGTTTTTTTAATATATTTTCTCCAAATACTTGTTTCATTTTTTTGATTTTATCTAATAATACTATTTTCGGTTAATGAATTTTTAAATATATTTTTAATAATTGGTGCATATCAGTTCTTTAAATGACCAGCTATTTTAAATTGAATTTAGTTTTACAAGTTTGATAATTAATTAATATTAAAAGATTTAAAAAATCTTTTTACAGATATATTAAATCTCTACATAATAAACTTGATCATATTTTTTTTACTTTATTTGAGAAAAAAATTGAATTGTTTACAACTTCCGCACACTCAGCAGTTATTAGTCAATAGTTTTATTAAATAGTTTGGTATCACCTGTGTGAGGGAGTCGCCAATGGCAGCTCCCAAGACGATTTACAAACGGTCTCTATTCCATAACTATTTCAGTCTTCTATTTGAGTTGTGTGGTAACTGAGGAGTAGATAGTGATTAAATTTCTGGTTTTTGTGTAATAATGTAGTTTGATGTGAAAATGTGTGTATGTTTCATAATTATTTTGTGTACAGTTTTAATGTTAATTTATCTGTATATTACAATTTGTTTTCTTCTTATTTGTCATCGGAAACTGTACATTATTGACAACCACCCAATTTGATTGCTGCTTTTTGCTGCATTTTTGAGTGGATCCGGAATGAGTTTGAAAATGACCCTCAGTAGAGCTTGTTCACGAATGATTGTCAGCTAGTCACCAAACAAAGTCGTTTACCAAACCGGAGTTACTTAAAAAAATAATAGCAAATTTCTACTAGTTGACTGATTGGGCTGGCCCCTAAGGCCAGTGTTATACAAATAAAATAAAAATTACGAACTAACAATTAGGCTATTTACATTTATTGTAGTCTTAATATTAATGACACAAATAAAATATATATTAGGAGTTACATTTTACAAACCCATTACCTGGTCGAGCCACATCAAATTAAAACAGCAAAAATTGACCAAAAGAACAAAATTTCTATACGGTCTTATTGGCAAACCATATTACCTATTATTAAAACAGAATCTTTCTGTCTACAAGTATCTTTTGAAACTTATTTGTTCATACGATTACCAGATATATATTGTTCCACTAGGTACTAGTAACAATTTATCTTGTATACAATCTAAGTGCTCAGGATTATCTTCACTCCCCTTGGTATGTGCGCAATGAAACCTTACACAATGATTTACTATTCATTTACGTTACCAAAGAATATGACAGACGATTTAATAGAAAAACTAACAAACATAAAAACGACTTAATTAAAAGAATGCATAAACCACACCTATTTAACGTTCCCCAGATGATGTTATAGAAAAAAAGAAGCAGAAATTTACTACAGAATTAACGTATAACTAAACACATTACGAAAATAATGCACATAATTTTTAAATAAACTGCAGTGCACACATTTAAAACACACATAAAAAATATGAAGTGTCACGTGATCATCTTCTTCATGCCACATTTTGTCAATTAATCATCTCATTTGTAGCTGTTTTAAATAACAGGAACAAATAAAAATAAATATGTGAAAAAAACAATAAAAATAGAAAGTAACAGTTTGTTGTTTGAATTACTGTACGCTTTGTCTTCCAATTACGGTAAATGACAATATTATGTAGGTTCAAGGATAACTTTAGCGTTAGTTTTAGGCTGCATTTACAACTAGGAATTTTTCTATATGATTATGTGACGGTATTCTTCAATGTTAATGCCATTAAATAAAGCTACAATTTTGTGTATTTCTTCTCCGTCGTATTTCATCAGTTCGCTGATGGTAATAGTCCTCAGATTATTACATAACTTTAAATAAAATTATATGTCAACAGCTAACATTATTTTTCTAAATTTCCTCCTGTTATAATATCTGGCAAATAAGCCTATTACAAGTTTTAAAAGTTCAAGAGCATCTGCTTTTTTGTTAAACATTCTGAACGATGAATATTAAACCACTATTATTTCTTTTTCATAAATAACCATAAAAAATATTAACTGTAGTGACCATTACGTGTAAATTATTTTTTTCTTTTGGTCTATACTAGGTGAACCACTCCAAGAACTCTAGGACAAAATCGTTTTATTAATATCCACTTATTATCAACTTAAGCCATATGGTTGCGAATGTAAATTTTCTTAATAGAATTTATATTTAAACTTTTAAAATAGGTCTGAAATGTTTAAAAAAATAATGAAATAATATTATAAATTCACCAATAATTATGGTAATAAATACAGTGAATCTTTTAGAATTATATTTTTGAGATAGAGTTATATGAGTATCTACTGTAATTTATAAAATTTAAAGCACTATCATTATTTTTTGTCTGTTATCTATACAATGCCGGCCGCATTGTCGTAATTGGTAACGTGCTCGCCTCTCATCATGTGGTCTTGTGTTCGAATCCCATTCAGGCACGGCATAGTTTCATACGTTACAAAAATCATTTCATCCTTCATCGTCTGCATTAGCAGTAACTGCAGAACAGTCAGACGTTAAACCAAAAAAAATAATTATACGATACCGTATAAATAGAAGTAACGGTTTTTTGTTTCTACGAGGCAATCTCAGAAACTTAACCGATTTTTAAAATTATTTTTCTGTTTAAAAGCAAAGAGCTTCCTGAATGACACAGACTGTATATTACGGCATTATTTAAAAATTAAAAAAAAATCTATATTGCTAGTAAAATGCAGTCATCTGTTATTTTATTTATTTCGAAAAAATGTCTTTTGTGAAATTTTGTTGTTTTATTTTCTATCAATATTAGATTATATGACGTATTGTATTGCCATCAACTGTAATAAAGTCAGATATCAGGTAGTGCGGTACGTTAGTATATTATTTACAAAATTTATGTATCCAATCCTTTACTTTTTCATTTTTCAAATTTTTGAAAATTATTTAAGGAATAGATATCCGAAAAATAACGTCACATCAGAGTTTTCTTTGAAAGTTTTATAACCCCTTCTAAAATTAAAGAGGTTTTGCGAGAAGTAGGCTATATTTTACCTAGGGTCTGCATTTTCTTATAGGTTAACAGATTCAATTATTCTCAGGTCGTATTTTTCCCTTCTGTTAATATTTCATACCGATGTCAATAAAGTGCATACTTTCAGAAACCCTTAATTGGTTTTATTTCTACAATCGTGATTTTAATCTCCTTCTAGGATATTTAAACGATTGAAAATATTAATTGCGAATATTCTCCCGAATTCAGATTTGTTGTACCTTATCTTATAAAAGACCAGATTCCTGTTACTCATATTCTTCATCTCTGTTGTCTTTCTACATATAAAAATGCTTAGGTAAAAGAGTAAAATTACAGAAATAATTAGAATAAAGAAAATTATTACAGCATGAGATTTCATTTATAGTAAATTAAATTAGATAAACCTATCTACTTAATTTAATGCTCTGTTTATGATTTATTTAATGTTTTACTTACGGATCTCAAGATTTAATAACTTTCATTTAATAATTTAATAAAGTTTGTAAATAAATTTCTTTTTCATAATACTGTAAAACATAATCTGTAACCATAAAATGTTATTGTAAATGAATAGAAACCGACGTGAAAGTGGTGCACCAAGAGTTAGGTTTGTCATGTAGGTGGAAATACAATACCTGTTTGATAAAACTACAATAAATAAAAGTAAGTATTCTATTGTTACTTACATGGATTCTTAATACATAGTATTACCAGCGACCATGTTTACTTGTGATAGTACTGACCGGAACCGGAACAATAATAATTTTATAGTAATAAAATAAATAAAAATTATAACGTAAAATATTATAATCATAAAATAAAGGAAGAGTAATTGAAATGTCATCTTATGATTACATATCTCTTTTATTTATTTTTTGGTAATTAAAACAAATTGCATTTTGAAATTTACCAAAGTGTTACATTGCCAATATGATAACCTAAGTTGATTCTCTAATTAAAAATTAAAAGCTCTGAACTTTATTATTCTATGCTTCATTGGTGATCAGATTATTACTTAAAAATTTAGTAATAAAAATTATTTTTACATTTAACTCTTTCACGTTTTAATTGGTTCTTTCAAAATTTGAAAAATTACAAAAATACAGAGATACGAACGTTATCACTGAAACGCCTATCATAAAATTCATTAAGAATAAATGAAACAGTCGCTAAAATAGGGTTCTAGTAGAAAACATCGTCGAGGGTTAGCTAGCTATTGGGTGACTCCCTCAATCATCACAGAAACAGGACAATACACACTTCCTTACTTTTCTTCCTTAAAGCGAAGATCCTACAGCGGCTGCCGCATCCCGCACCTTAATCTCCACCTCGGTCTGTTCCACCAATTCTCTACCTCCAGCCCTCTCTGTTGCATAGTCTTTCTCACCCCTTCTTCCCAAGTTCTCCAGAGTCAGCCGAGCGGCTGAGCGCCTGGCTGGTAGTTAAAGATCCTTTACAGCCACCTTTCCTCTTCCATTTAGTAGCCTACACACAGTACATATTTATATTTGATGACATAGTCAGTTGAGGAGTGTTGGCCATGCATGGTGAAAACATTTGGCTATCGTACTACTACCTTTGCAAACACAAGTAAATTGTGTATGCTATATATTTTTATATTTATTTTGTGATTATTATTATTATACCATAATCTATACTGTACATCAGCGGAAACTAACCAGCAATGTTATTACGAATATTATTAAACAGATAAGTTAGAGTATAATTGTTTATAATAATAAATTCAGTTAATATATGTTAAAAATTTTGAACATTATGCCATACTGTTTGTATACCGAGCGGTAGTTATAACATCAATTAGAAAAAGTATAAAAGTAAAGATAAGGAAAGATAGTGAGGAAGGAGAGAATTACCCTGAAAATTTCACTGTAATGTGTTCAGAACAGTTAGTAATTCACTTACTTCCATTTGAACAGTAGTCTCAGCTAAACATGTCGTTGAGTATAACGTATAAATATTGCCTTTTGTATTAATTCACAGTTGTAGTTATTTCTAAACAAAGCATAAAAAGGAAAAACTTTTGTCTCAAAAAGAACGAGTCTTTAGGTTATTTTAGAGTTTACGCTTTAATTGGACAACTTAAAATTAAGATAACGTAATAACATAATTAAGATAAGATAATTAATGATTGGTCTGTATGATGCATTTGTTTTCTGTCAGTAAAAGACAATATGACTAATTTCCACTTGACCTGCAAAGCGAAAAAGAAAACTTAATTTGCATCCATTATTTTATTATTTAATTAAAACACAAAAACTTTATTGTCTAACTAGCTAATGTGCACTATCACTTAACTAAATAATAATAATGTATTTAATTAATTTATATTAGTTCACTTAATAAATAGTTAATTTTTTGCATTTTGAATAATTCATTATTATATTAATTTAGATAGATAACAAAGAAATTTTTTTGACACTTTTAGTTGAAAATTTAGTATTTGTTATTACAATAATACAACAATTTCTTAAGGTTCCAAAACTTGATTTACTTACCGGAGCTTGCAGTCATCACAACAGTCCTACAGTTGGCCAAGAAGATCCCTTGGCGAGAGGCGTTTTAAACGACGTATTGCTGAGTACCCGGTATCGCCCTAGTGTACATTGTATCGTATGAGAGGGTTGTCATGTAATTCAAATTTGTCATGCATCGTCTTCTAGTTTTTTCCGCGACATCAATTACCTACGTATGTCAATTCAAAAGTAATTAAATCATAAATTGCTGAGCCTTAATAATTAGGTAACAAAGTATTAAAAAAATAGGTAAGCAAATTAAATATTACCTTTCTGCAATGTAACTTTAGTTAAAATGAATTGACATGAATGTATAAACGCCAAAATTATAAATTATTATTGCCATTAAGTCGGAAGTAAATATCCAATCATGGAAAACTCATATCACCCTCACGAACTTATACTTTTTATGTTCCTTAATATATTTTTTTTATTAACGAAAGTAGTAGTAATACAGGCTTTCTAAATTACAAACATGTCTAATATTGATGAAGGTTTTTTTATAATCAAAGTTTCCTGTAGACAATTGCCAGACAAAGCAGTCTTCGATACCGGAACAAATTTATTTCACTGCCACACCTGTCTTCTTTCATGAACACAATGAAACTTTGTTTCAACTGTCATATTGGTTAGACCGATAGCTACACATGATAATATAAACCAATAAAAAAAATCATATGTCTCGTCTAAATTTTACGTGACTACGGAAACAATTGAGCCGAATTATTATTTTGATAATAAATATACCGTAAGATGAAAAAGTTCTATCATAATTTTGATAATATGTATCAAAGATTTGTTTGTTTATTTATAACCTATTTTAAATGCGGAAGTTTAATTTTTGTTAAATGATGATTCACATGATTTACAATTACAATCATGTTAACCAAATGGTTCCTTTTGTTTACTATGAAGTAACATAATATTATTATCTTCCCACCTTTTCTTAATTACCCACATACATTATAATTTATATAACTTTTTATTTTACGAAACGATTATTATAATTTTATTCTGTTTTTAAATTTTATTGCAATTTCAAATTGAAGAACATTTGTCGCATTAACCGGATATTTTTCGTACAATACTAAACATTTATTTACTTTTCATACAGTATTCCCATACACATACATTTCCTACAATTTCCTACATGTATACAGTTCAAAATTGTTTGTTAAATTCATCTGAAAATGTACAAAAATTAACGTTTTCACTATAAGATTGAATCTAAGTTGAATACTTTCATTAACTACTAACCTTCAAGTTAATAAACTTGCATGTTTTGTATAAAAACACTGGTGAGAAATAAGGAATAATAATAGTCTACAGGTAATTTATGTAAATTGAAAAATATTGTAACAAGAGGTAATGAAACAGCCGAGCGCACTGGGGTGGTTGGTAACGTGCTTGCCTCTCATCATGCGGTCTTGGATTCGAATCCCGCTCAGACACGGCATATTTTCATACGTTACAAAAATCATCCATCTTTCATTATACACGGTAAGTTACAACCCAACGTGATCGCTAATGACCATTGTAGTTGATGCGATGTTAAATAAATAAATTTAAAAATGTATTGAATTTTCATTGGGAAAAAATTAAATAGTAAATTAGAGTGCGGAATACAGATATAAGGAAGGAGCTCCAAGTCTACGGCCTGAATGAGAAGATTGAGGGGTATCGAGGGTGAAGGATGGGACACCTGGACAGAATGCCGGACCAAAGAATACCCCTCCAAGTACACTGTTATGTGGACGGAGAGATGTGGGAAGACCTCGGAAAACATGGATATAAGCTGAGAGTTTCAAGTTTGTGAGTTCGGGACAGGTGACGGCCTAAGCCTTGAAGGAAGAAGAAGAAGAAGAAGAAATTAAATAATATGTAAAAGTTTTTGGCAGAATACATCTATCCAGAAAAATCTTATTTTTGATTAATTTACGAGATTATTGAGATGTTTCTCTGCATAAAGAATAAATCCCTGGGTTGAAAAAAGTTTTTTTTTTGCTTTTACAGCCTTCATGGGACTATTCTACGTTAAAATTTTTCAGCTTCTTTTTCCAAAATATTTTCATTACCTATCGTCAATCTTTTCTTTCTTCGTCTGAAAATAGGTAACCTTTTATGTTTACTTTGTTCGTTTGATTACAAGTAATTATTAATTATTATTATTAATCACTTATAGTAATTTTGTTTTCAAGATTTTCAAAGTATCAATAATAAATTTATTAATTTTTTAAGCTAGGGTAGAGGTAAAATCCTATGAATTTTTAAATTCCCTTGGACCAAAACCTTTAAAAAATGTCAAATTTTTCCAAAACGAAAATTTTGTTTAATGGATTGGTTTATGATTTTATCTTGAATTATTTATCATTTAATTCTTTTCAACGGAAATAATCTGTTCTATTTTGACCTCAATTTAGTTTAGGCTAAAGACCGTTGGTATTGTGTGTAAAGAATCTCTGAATAAACGTTGAGTATGCAGCAGAATTCATGAAAGCACAATGAGAGAACGCGATATCAGTGATTTATTAGATGTGCTATTGCACTACTGAGACTCAACAGAGCGTTGTCTATAGTAGACAACGCAGTAGTGTCAAAAGTAAGAGAATTTCCGTTATGATCGGCAATCTCCGATAGGAGAATGCACCCAAAGAAGAAAAGCGTTAATAACGAGCTACTGTAGTAATTCATACAATTCAATATCATTTGAACGAACTACAAAATTAGTTAATGAACATGAACTTAATATAGAATTTGAAAGTTCATTACTATGAATTACTTTTATCTTAATTACAAACATAAACTACACAATCTTTCATTCAATCATTTTTTAGATTATCTTTTTGTATTTAAATGCATTCGTTTACTATTTATAAATAGTTAAAACGAGAGAGAAAGGATGATAATTATTCATTAGAACTACACTTTTTAAAACAACAATTGAGAATCAGATGGTATGTAGACGTGTGGGTCGTTTTTACTAGAAAACAATTAGAGCGGCGAACGCCTTTAGGTGGATCGTTTTCAATTTTAGTAGTAGTAAAACCACTCACGAATCCAGTGAAATAACCGAATCGTGTTTTTTTGTTAATGTATTTACCTACATTAGGTCTACTCCCATGTTCTGTATCTACCTGTATTTAGTAGGTAAAGTGTAGGTTCATTCAGTGATCAACGAAGCAAAATCGAGGCTGTTTATCCGCTACATAACACATGGTTGTATATTACTTACTCTCTTCTAATCTTTCTCTCATGATTTTAACTTTCACCCGAGTCAAGGTCAAAACAAGAATTTCTTTGACGGAATAAAATATGTATCAAGCACTACTTATTTATTTACTTAATAACGTACGACCAGATGTTTAGGTGTTTTATTCTTAGGAAGAAATGAAGAAAGTTTTAATTACATTTTCTTGCTAAAGTTCAAACGGATAAAGTGAATGTCAATTTGCTATATAATTTAACACTCAATATTAATTTATTTGTTTGTAATTTATTTTATTTCTATTGGAGCTCAATAATTAATATTTACAACTCAACACCAGTTGGGTTAACGTGGTACACCTGTTTTCAACAATATTTTTTAATTACTAATCTCGAATAGTATATGTTGTAAGTTTACTTTTAAAAAAATGTCCTGATAGTTATTCGGAATCTGACCACTTTGATAATTCGGTCCTTAATGCATTTAACTTTAAAGCGGCCCCGGTTAGTTCCGTAGTCTCAAAATTTTAACGCACAGTTTCGTACAATGTCAATGCCATACTTTAACGTAACTGTTAATGACCTAGATAATAAACACTTTAAATAACACTTAAATAGACACTTTAAAATAAATATAAATCGAATTGGATATGACACACAAATGGACAATTCTAAACTAAATCGAATTCATACGTCTGAACTTTAATTAGAACACTCATTCAACTAAAGCCAATCACCTAAGAGTCATTCACGTTGTTAGAATTTTAGACGTCAAAAGTTTTACTTAAAAAAACTGAAATTCAAAAAGTAATAGAAGCGGCCCCAACAGTGGGTTAGTATCCTCTATCCCGGATTCTACAATGTCATGAAGATTGTTCTGGTAAGAAAATCCAATAACTTACAAGCCTTGAATTCTCAGCCAATTTCTTAACTTATTAAAATAGTTTTTCTGCCCATAACGGGCAAGTGGAGTGTTAAATTAATTGTAATCGATTGTTGGTTCCAGGGCTACAAAAAATAGTTCTGTTTCTTATCACATAGTCAGTCAATTATATGACTGAACTATTTAAGAACAGAAGAGGTAGAGATGTAAAAGACACTAGTCAGAGTTATCTCCTCAGAATAATGAATTTCACAATACAGCCAGACCCTGTGGTGAATGAAGTGAAGGTGGCATTTGCAGAGTGGAAACGGGTGCTCTTCGAAGGGCCTGGCATGCTGATAAGCATACGCTTTCAACTCAGTGAGGAAGGCATAGTAAACCACCTCACTCCTCGTTTTTACTTAGTAAAACCTCTAGAGGTTCAAACCAGCATTTGGGCTGTTGACCTAAACAACAACAATATCAACAGTTTGGTCATTAACGACTACTATGGCTTATAGAACAATTAAGTACGTTAGGTTTTAACTTGCTGAAATTTCCATATTCTATCCAGGAATGGAACACGGAACCTTTCACTTAGTTGCTTAACACATTAACCAATCCGGTAAGGAGGCGGCCTTTTATTTTTTTAAAGTCGCTTCAGCAGCTTTCGATTCTGCCTAAGAAATTAGTGATAATAAAAATTACTAAAAGTGAAAATCTGGTGGTTACATTTAGAAAGCCTGTACAAGTTTTTGCACAATTTTTTCGTACGTTTTTTAGTTCTATTTCTTTACGTAATTTTTCGTTACTTAATTTGTGCAGACAACGTTTAAGTTGAATTAAGTAGAAAGAAACGGGTCACCCTGTTTACACAACAGTTACCCGGATCTTTTACTGCACTGAAAGTTAAATGAAACTATTGATATTTCCTTTTAAAAAAATAAAATATCTATTTATGGATTCCCTTTAACTTTTTAGAACCAGCTTAGATGTAAAGCGACCAATATCGGGCTAGAAAGTAGTTTTAAAACAACACAAGACTTGGGTCGTGCTTCTAATAAGGCTGAGTTTTGACCAATACGCTTTTACGAGTTTTAAATAAAATCAAAGACTTTGCTAAACAGACGTCCTGATTGGAATGCTTGTTTTTACAGTATTGTTAGATGAGTCTTGAATACATTGAAAAGAACATATTTGAATAGGAGAGTGCAATAAAATTTCTCCCCTCCGTTATTTGGTTTCAGACAATAGCGTAGATAAGGGGGGGGATCCAGGGGTCCAGACACCCCCGAAATGTAAATAAAAGAAAAAATTATTATAAAGATTAGTAAATTTTACCAATAGCAGGAAACCTATCAAGTTAAATTAAATAACTAACTAAAATAATTTAAACTAGCGTCGCTTTACGTTCTTATTATTAACGTTATTAGTGTTAGCGTTCTTTATTATTAATTATTTATTCAGATCATTGTAAAATCACCCCTTGTTTTAAGGTCGTTTGATTTCGGCTGCGCTCGGCTCTTTAGGTCATGCATAAGAACACTCATCACTGTATACTGGATGGAAGGGGCTCGTTCTCCTGCAAGGGACTTACGGACTTAAGAGATCTGCACTTTAAAGAAATAAAAGTACTATTAACCCACTGAGTATTAGTACATTATGTCAAAACCGACACACCTTGAACAAAATTTTTATCTATGCTACTGGTTTCAGGAATACCTTTGAAATATTTTTCCTTGTTTTAGCAAAAAGTGACTAAGAAACCACTTGTTTTTGAAAATTTCAAAAATATGAAAATGAATTATGCGTTGCCTCCTTTTAACAACCTTAACAAATTCAACGTCTTTACGTAACATTCTATTCACTACCCGTTTTTAAAGCCTTTAAATAATTTACTTATGTAAATTTCCTTACAAATTCGTACTTTGTCACGGCGGCAACAACGTCGTAACAAATCCTGCTCAAATAAACCCTTACAAAGTCATCAACTAGCGAGAATAAGTGAAGATTAACATCTTATACGTGTAAAAATAAATTATCAAGAATAGGGAAAACAAACTAATAAAGTTAATTGCAAAAGTGAAAATAGTTAGTCTATAGTATTTTAATTAAAATAATAGTCTATTCCTAATTACTGTTGGTAGGGAAAAGTTTACTTCATGGATTAGGGCCGCTCTGATTCTATAACATCTTTTGTACGACCTGCTTCCCCTTCGAAAAACCATTATCATCGCTAGCGTTGGTCATTACGTTCTATTTTTCTTTAAGTTAGATAATAAAAAACTACTTTCTTGTAAAATAATTTTCAGATTAGTTCTCCTAAAAGTTATTAAAAATATTAATTTACCGTATAGTAAGATAATACAAACCGTGTAGTTGCGGATATGTGCGCTAGACTACAAACCGAAAGATTCTGTGTTCGATTCCCGTATAGAAATTAAAAATTAATCAAAATTTAATCAAAAAGCCTTATTTTCATGTTTCTCCCAAATTCTCGTTTGCGAATTGATACCATTTATATTTCCAAAATCAATACAGCACGGCCTGTTATGAAACAAAGCCTTATTTATTAGTACGCTTCTTAATCAATTTTCGAAAAATCTACAAAATTTAATAGAATTATGAATATAATTTGGTATAAAATGAATTCCGTTATAAATTTTTAGTAAAAGATTACCAAAAGGAACCACTTTTACTAATTTTTTTTTTTAAGTGCTATAATATACACGTAATGAAAATATTGTTTACAGTTCAGGAATCCATTCAAGATAAATAGATAATCCCGATCATTAAAACCAAATCAATTTTTATGGCCAGTTTATATGCATTGGTAAAAATTAACAAAACATTAACTGAAGCTGATTAATTCTCTTTACATGATTTATTTCTGGAGAGCTATCGCTGGGTGGTGTCCCACTCAAAGCCATTAATGCGGTTGGTATTTTTAATTTTTTTTTTGTTAATTTAGTTGTGAACGTTTTTACTGGTTGTTCTTCTACAGTTGCTAAATAAATAAAGTAATAAAAAATATTATTTATTTATCTATTTATATTTTTAAAATAGTTTTTTTGTTTATATAAAGTCGCATCAACACCTTACTCATTAGCGACTACGGTGGGTTAAGAAACTGTATCTGTGGGTTTAGAAACTAATGGTTTCCAGATCCTAGCGCGAAATCGAACCCGGGACCTCCACTTAGTAGGCTAGTATGCTACCCACCACGCCACGTAGGTGGCCAGAAAATAGTTGATTTTGTAAACTGCGATAAATTTCTTCAAAAACTTAATTAGAACCTAACCAATAACTTTACATTTCCTTATATACAAAAGACATTAAAAAATACATATTCATCGTAAGGTTTTCGTAGTTTCCTGCCCCTGCAAGCAAATCAGTCCGTCTTCTTTCTGCGTTTGTGCAGTAACATAAGCTTCCCATTCCCCATCCCAAAATTTGACACGTTTAATAAATATAATGTGTTTTATTTTACGGTATTCTAGTAAATAAAGTTTATTTAGCCGCCTCCGTAGCGTAGTGGTAGTGCGATAGCGTTGAACGTGGAGGTCCCAGTTCAATTACCGGCTAGGGTCTGAAAATACTATAAGACAAAACCCACCGTTAAAGTTAGACAACCCACTTTAGTCGCTAATAACCAAGCTGTTGATGCGACTTTAAATAAACAAAAAAAGTTTATTTATTTATTTTTATTTTACATCAACAGCAGCTAAACCCGCATGCAATGATACACATTCTTCTTTAATGATAGCTTTATTTTTGAACTAGATCTAAATAACAGCGAAAGGATAAAATTTAATTATGTAAAACCGAACACGAAAAGAAAGGAAAATGAAAAGCTATTAAAGTTAAAAGTAAATGAGAGAGAGGTAAACAACCATCCAGGTTGATGATCCAGTTGTTTAGTGACCACTTCTGATAGCACAACTTTCATTTTTCTCTTAAAGAAGATTAACTTGTGCTTCAAGTTTGTCCGTAACAAATAGCCTACATAACTAAGGAAAGCTACATAACCTACTGCACTTTTTTTTGATATTATATGAACGAACATCATCATTAAAAACCTACTGTTAATCTTTAGAACTAAACAAAGCGAAATCCACTTAAGACCCATCACGAAATTGTAACAACTACAAGACCAATAAATAAGACATTTTGTAAATATATATTCCATTTGGGTCGAAGGTGCTTTCTAAGGAACAGTTTTGAAACATATTAGTTTTAAAGAAATGAAATAGAAAAATTCTTAAAAAATCTGGTGTGAAACACTCACACGACTTTCTCTTGCCAATGCACATATTGATCAATATAACCTAACATTAGTAATAAACTTTGGAAATAAACAAAAAAATGAACCTCAAAAAACATAACTTTGTTTTAATCATAAGTGAATGATGAAAATCAACCTGTTTGGCTTTAAAATACGTAAAATCACTTTCACGCTAAACTAGGCTTTGTAGAGAAAAATGCTTAAAATAAAAGTTGTAGATCTTTTAATTCCCTATAAATTTTATTCACTTTTGTCGTAAAATGCATACTAAGGCTGAAATCTTTAAAAATCCATTTTTTACAGATTTTCATGAAAAAACCAGAAAATTACTGATTACCGCTAAACTAAGCGTTTTACTAACAAATGTTTAATATAATAGTTGTAGGATTTTAAATTCTCTATAACTTCTGTACATTTTTGCGCTAAAATGTATTTTAAAGCCGCAATCTTAAAAAAACAATTTTTTACGAGAAAAAAGCCTCCCCCACAATTTCAGCAGACATGGCTTCTACCCTATCTTGTAGAGCATAAAAATAAACTACTACTTCTGGTTAACAGATTTTGATGAAAATGTTCATTTCGGTTCCGGTAGTAGTATTTAACTTGAGTTTCAAGGTTTAACTTTGTTCGATGTACGGTTCTTGAGATATTTTATTCATTAAAATACAGAGCCATTAGGCTCTGTAGAGAAAAATGCTTAACATAAAAGTTGTAGATCTTTTAATTTTCTATAAATTTGGTTATACGCTTTTGTCGTAAAATGCATACTAAGGCTGAAATCTTAAAAAACCCTTTTTTACAGATTTTTATGAAAAAAAACAGAAAATCACAAATTACCGCTAAACTAAGCGTTATACAAAAAATTGATTGAAAAAAGTTGTAGATATTTAAGTTTTCTTTAACCTTTACTATGCACTTTTGTCCTAAAATGCATATTAAGGCCGCAATCTTAAAAAAATAGTTTTTTCTACAAGAGAACAGCCTCCCAAGAAATTCAGCAGACATTGCACCTACTCTATCTTATAGACTGTGGAGCATAAAAAATGTAGTAAATGAGGCGATTTTTAAAAAAATCGTAGCCGTTTTTGAAAAAATCGAAAAAATTGAAAAATTACACGAATAAACTACTGGAAGTAGTAGTTCATTCGTGTCATTTTTGAAATGACACGTGAAATGTCCCATCTCATGGGGAAACCGACATATGGACCACTCGGTACTTACTGCTTTTTACAAATTGTAGTTAGTTCATCGCATAAATAAATAAAATAAAAACCGTTGCGTTGAGTAACAAAATAAATAATCTTTTCATACCTAAAACATTGGTAATTATATTAATATTATTAGCATACAGTACGGTAATTTACATCACGTGATTAAAACGTTTGGTTCACTAAAAATTTTTACAAATAACTTTGAATAAAATTTATTTTTTTCCATTCAAGCACATAAAAATAGCGTAACCTTTAATTAAAAATTATTACAAATTTATGCGATAAAATGTTACTTCTTTGTGAGTCTCACACAAGAACTTATTGTATTATACTAAATATTAGATAATATTATAGGAAAAAAATAACATAAGATTTCATAAGATTTACCAATGTATGAAGGACACCAGGTGTGGCCGTTAGCTATGATTAATCGATGACTAACAGACAAACAACGGTTATAGAAATAAAAATAAATAATATTGCGCATTTAAAACTTATGAGTAAATGAGGAAGTTTTAAATAAATAAATTTTACCACTTACAATACCGCTACATAGTTTCTCCGTTCGATTCCAGGTTGGAAGAAATTGAACATATTTTGAAAACCTAAACTCAAATTTTCAGGGAACCATTTCCCTGAAAATTTTGTTTAGTTTATCGTGCAACATAATTTTTTTTGTTAGGTTTATTTTTTATTAAATATAACTACGTATTAAAATGTACTATGAATTAAGTACAACTTTGTGTTAAATATATAACTATATCAACTATGGGCGCCATAGTTCTATTTTAACTTTGGTCCCATCTTTTATCCGTCTGGTGTAGGGTCCCGTAAATCTTCATTTCAAAGTCGTCACTGTTTCTATAAGAAAGCCGTTTGTACGTTCAGTTATAGTGGTCTATCTGTTACTAGTAATCCCGTTTCTTAACTGACCTACTGTTAGGGTTTTCGGTCTGTAAGGGAGATATTGAATACTTGTTTCTCTTAGATTTTCACTAACTTGTCCATAATTATGGATTTGGGCTCCATAGGTAAGCACTTAATCAGAGTTATCTCCTTTGAGAGTAATGAACTTCACTATACATCTGTCTAGTCTGAGGTTTTCACTAGTCTTGCTTACCTCCATAGGTAGTTCACAAACGAAAAGCGTTCTTTTTATATATTAATATAAATATAAAAATGTTCTAAATACTATTATTTTACATAGTTCACGATGGAAATGGGGTCAATAAAAGTAGTAGTGAGGGGGAGGAGGCTGAAAACTTTTTTTAATTTGTAATTTATGTAATTCTGGCTCTTTTTGCAAAAATAATAGTGTAATACAATTACCGTTAAAATGCAGGTGAGGAAAAGCTGATATTTTTATTTTTAGTTCTTTCATCAAGGTTTACCTTATAATAACTTATAGATTGTTCTGACATGCATCTCGAATATATCATGAAATAAGTGTTCTGATAGATACTTCTAAAATTTAATTTGATTTTTATATAATATCATACAATTGAAAAATTATATGACCAAAATATATCCATTTTGATAGTGTTTTCCACCAACCGTGAGGATCCCTAGAAAGTTCTTGGACCCTTCATTTATCTTTCTCTATCCAGTCTGTATCTACTATAAAAGTCATGTCACTAACTCCATTGACGACCACTCAATCTCAAGAATAGCAAGGGCTCTTCCTCTTCTTTGCTTTCTTATTCTTGGCTCTTTTCTTCCCATTTGTGGGTACAGGCCTTCTCTAGTCCCTCCATTTTCCCTGATCTGCTGCTCTTCCTGTCCGAGATATACCCGCTGTGCGTTAATAGCAATTTTTACTGAGGCCTCTCTTTCCTTTTTACCCAACTACCCGCCATGTTCTATTATAGTATTCGTTCCATTTATTATCCGTTAGTCTGGTGTTGTGTCCAGTAAATCTTTATTTCAAAGTCGCCACTCTGTTTCTTGTACCGGTTACTCCCGTTTTTGATCTGACCCACTTTTTAGGGCTTTCGGTCTCTAAGTTAGGTATTTAACATGTGTCTCTCCATTTTTCGAAAAATTTTCACTTACTTATCCATGGTTCTAGATTTGAACTTCATATGTAAGCACTGACAAGATACGTTTTTTATTGAGTGACGTTTTTAATACTTTTGTTCTTAAGTTCTGGGCTATGTTTTTATGTATAGTTTAGTTGCCCAAACGCAGTCCACCCCCAGCTTCACCCTTAAGATAATCTTTGTACTGCTTGATCTTTCTTATTTTGCTTTACAAGTAGTCTTTTTCAAGTGGCTTTTGTTTCTCTTTAAAACTAGGCCAAAAAGCTAAAATTTAGAGTGATGATATGCTTACTTATTATTCTGTTGACGTGCACTGTAAAAGATTTATGAAATATCACAAAAGTACCCGAAAAATAAGAATTTAACAGTAAAAATAAAGAAGGATAGTAATCAAAATAAAAAGTAAATCTCTCGCCTCGGTAACATAAATTGATAGTCTGCAACAAAACGTTACTGATTCTACTCCTATTCTTCAGCAAAAGAAAATATACATTGATATTACAGGGCTACGGTATTCTTCAATTATTATTAAATATTTTGCGGGATGCTAAAGATCAGTCTATTACTTATAGGCCTATCATCGCAGTTACATCGGTTTGGCATGTTCAGAAAAGCTGTTGGTTCTATTTTGGCTGGAATTCCGCTCTTACTTTGTTTCCGTTCGTTTATTGTGTTTATCGCTTCATTTTTTCAATAATTTTCTACTTTATCGCGTTTTATCTGTTAGTAAAGATTTTTTTGTTTTACACCCGACGTTGTATTCATTAATGCACGCCCCTAGCATAGAAGCCAGTTGCACTAACCACTTCACTACCGGCCGGCCTTTGTGGTATAGAATGAAAGCATTAGCCTACGACATGGAAACACTTTCGAACCCAGATTTTAAGAGTTGTTCATATCCTGTGATCCACTAGAGCCAAAAAGAGTTATTTCATTGGTCTTTTTTGTTATTCCCCCACCCCTAGCATAATTTTTCACATTTTGTGAATATTTCGTATGCAATCTTACAGTATTATTAACGATAAAAAGGGAAAAATAATTTTAAAAAAAATCATACACCAATATTCTTCAAGTTACCAACTACGCCAATGCTGTCGGCATTAAATATAGGTAGAGTAAATACATTGATTTTTCTCAATATTGTTACTGTATGTAATAATGAAATATAAATGCATTGAGTACATGACATCATCAAATAAATTAATCATTAAATTAATTTAACATAATTAAATTAAATATTATTTAATAATTGTCTATAAATTGTTTAAGGTTAATATGAAAAAGGAAAAAACTTAAACGTTAACTTGAAAAATATTCATATACGACTTTTTTAAAATATTTTTTCCCGTTTTTACCTTTAAAAATACTGTAAGAATACCTACATACGAATTAACATTCTGCTCTACTGAACCAATTGTACCAAAATGGTACTACTGTACCAATTGTACCAAAATGGTACTACTGTACCAACTTGAAAATTAAAGTTTCCTTACCTAACCTCTCAGGGGTGTTTGGAATGATCCGTGTTATTTTATTTGGTATGCTCCTACAGGATTCCATAGTGATAACTCAACTTGTACCATTCACTGCATTACAAGGAAACACATTTAACCTTGACTAAAGGGGAGTTTTATGAATAAATTCTCCTGTTTATTGCCGCAGTAAAAGGGTAAGCCAACAGTATAAGAAATTCGTAATACTGTAACTACCTTCATTATGAATAACATTTAATCGAATTTATGACTTGAAATAAATTTATAAAGTTTTATAATATCATTTATTACTTTGTAATTATTATCAGAAATAGTAAAGATATAATACATAATTACAAGTAGGCCTACTACTGAACAGGAAGAAAATGAAATACTAATATTAAAAAGGAACAAAACAATAAGGTTAATGGCCAGTCACTGGACAAAAATATTATTACTCATAAATAACGTAACGCTATTTTATCACATATTTTAGAACAGTAACTGACTGTTTTACGTAGATAAAAAGTTACTGGCCCGTTAACATGCTACCGGCGGAAAACAAAACTTTTAAGTTCACTTTCTTTAATAAAATGAAAGCGAAATCCTGTTAAACCGGATACTTGTTATATTATGAAGGCGTTTGCACTAATTGTGAAATAAATTTTCGTATTTATTTATATATATTTTAAAAGATTTAATAAACGGATTAATATTAATTTATATTGACTGTATTACTTTTTTACTAAATGGTATTTAATATTTAACATAAATTTACTCGTTTAAGTACCATATAAAGAATAAAGTACTGTTTGAAGAAATATAAAAGTATTATCAACACTTAATAACTTGTAATATAACCTGCCTCATTTTTTCCCCAAGTTTTAGATATTGGTTTTTTGAATGCAAAGGGAAAGTCTTTTAAAATCAACTTAGATTAATATTGTATCAACATTATGTTGTATGAATAAATAAATATTAATGTAATCTATATTTATATAAAAAAGTTAAAAAAACTCAGTGTTGAATATGTAACACTAACATTACAATCTACTTTCTAACAATTCACTGAGATTGAAAGGATATTTTGGGATTTTTATTATTGACTATTTTTGGTTTTATGTTCGACGTTATGCAAATAAGGCTAATGAAGATGGTGATGGGTGATAGATCTAAATCAGTGATAGAAAATGTACTAGACCTCACTCAGGCCCTATTATACCTCACCCAGTAGCATATTTATTTTGGTACCATCCTTGATATGATAGCTTAAACCTAAGTTCTTCTTAACACTAAATTATTTGTTGTAATGCTAAATTGTTTTGTAACTCTGGATGGACAAGCAACTTTACATAGTGACCCACTTGTAGTCACTTATGAACTAACTCCACTGTTGATCCCTGTTCAAATTCATGTCTACTCCAAGTCAGTATTGACTGGAAAAGCAGAGATCAAATTAGGAGGTTGTCAATAGTTTGTTCAAAAACTAGTGAAGACTAACTAAAATTAATTATTTATTTATTTCCATTATATTAATTTTACAATATGTACAATTTCTTAGCTAACCGAACAGAAATTACTTTCCTGAATAAGGCAAAGCCTGTGCTCAGGAAAGGATAGTGATGAAATAATATTAAAAATTATTATTTACAAATTGTCAATACTTTATGAATTAATTACAGATTACTGATTACAATATTCTTGCTTATTCTATATTACACATTTTTTTAATTATAAAGTAAATTACTACATTAATTATTACTTGCCAATAAATTAATAAGGCAAACCTAAACCAACTGATCCATGGACGAGCTCAACCAACCTCAAAACCAACTAAATATTTTTTAAGTCTACATTTAATGACACCAATCGATGCAGTAAAAAATAATTTACGTAAGTCAGAAGGCAAAAAGTTAAAAAATATTGGTGCCATATCATCAAACACCCTTTGACTTCCTGACATACTTCATTTCACTTCCATGGCCAATCCTCAACTCTTTTTATAATTGTGCTCTAAAAGAGCAAAAGTTTTTTCTTTATACTTTTATATCTGTAAAGAAATACTATTTTCTTAAAAATATTATTTATAGTGAGAACACCAAACTGTTGAAACAGGGGCTGAGCAGGCTGGGCCAGAGCCTTTTTAAAAATTATCCTTAATATCTTTTTTTGTATCCTAATTAAAAGCTCCAAAGCTGTATAAAATGCACCTCTCCATATTGTAACATTGACTGAAACAGGGCAAACTGTACGTTAGGTGGTTACATCTAGACATTCTCTAATAAGATATAAGAAAACTAACTTTTCTATAAAAAATATAAGAGAACTTTTATAATATTCAATCTGTTCTCACAGAATTAAGTGGATCATTGACAAATGTAATTCATGTAAATAATTTAAAAATTATTTTTTATTTGTTTTTCCTAATTATTACAGTTGATCCCATAGTTTTCTTGTTTTCTGACTTAATAGAAATTATATTTTTATTATTTTTGTTTGATTTTTTATAAATAGTAACTTAAATCAATCTATAAGTTTTAAAATTATTTTGTGCAAGTAGTAACATTACATGATTTAAGTAACTTTTATTTATTTTATTTGCAGATTGATGCGATGTGGAGATTTATTCTCCTGGGTGTGGTAGTTGTTGCTGCTGATGAACGATGGAGCAGACAGGCAAATGATAGAAGACAAGGTGATTGGGTACCAGTATCTGCTCCCTGCATATCATGCCGTCACAAGGGACGAAGTGTCGACCAAGAAACAGCTGCAGCTAGTCTTCCTAGTGTATTGACGCCTCCTGCTCAACAACATCCCAGATTACTCCCTCCACCTCCACCAGATGGGTTATTTCAACATGCTGCCACATCAGGTTTCAGTTTTCCTGGACAGCAGTCATTCAGTGACAACAAACCGAGACAATTTTTGTCACAACAAAATTTTAACAGTAGGCCACTAGACCAATCAACATTCAGATTTAAAGGAACGCCTCAAATACCTGATTCAACAGGAATCCCATCAAATTTGTTTGCAGTAGGTCCTCAACAATTTACTCAAAATCCACCACAACAGAATACACTTTTATCACCACCTCAATTCCTAGGAACACCATTTATTCCTCAACCTCAAAAATCGCCATTACACCAGTTTGTCCAGTTTAATTCACCACAAATCTTACCACAGAATCTACCATTTTCTGATTTTACCTTACCACCAAATCCTCCTGTTTTCCTATCTGGAAATATTCCACCTCCACAACAACAGGGTTTATTTAATCAAATACCACCCTCGTTAGGACAGTCTCCAGGAAGATTTACACCTAATATCACAAATGACTTTAAACAAGATTCTAAAAATCAAAATCAAGGAAAGGAGGAGGTTCAGTTACTGTATGTGCCAGTAGAAACTTTAAGACAACGAGGAAGAAATTTTGGCAAAGTCAGAGGAAAGAAAATTGAACAGAGTCATTCTGGGAACAATTTTGATCAAATAAGCCATCAGACTGAAAGAACAATTCCAATACAAACAACAAAACCATTTTTTAGACCACAAATAAATGACAATGAACAATTCTTTGTACAAAATCAATTCCAAAATCAACAAGCAATTCAAGAAACTACTGCGCCTCAAATTCAGTACAATGAAAATATTTTTACACAGCAAAATTTAGGTGGACAAGAACAAACAACTTACTCCCAAGAAATTAGAAATCAACAATCAGGTGAGATTGTAACACCAGCACCTACAAGTAACAATAAATATCAACAGATAAATCAGAAACAAAATGATGGTGTATCAAATTTAAATAATCAACAGTATACTTTCCAAAATGATCAATATCAACTGCACAGTAATCAAGAAAGAGTAACGCCACAACCATCATTGGATAATACAAATCAAAATTATTTTACAAATCCACAGTTTTCAAGTTTTAATACCTTTAATAATAATCAAGACTATCAACAACAAGGTGTAACTTCAGCTGAACAGCAAACAACAATACCCCCACCGCATCAACCACCACTTTCAGTTTACATGGAAACAACAGCAAACTCAAAGATTGGTGATGTGTTGACTCACTTAAAGAACGCTAAAACAATACCAGTTCTTGATACAATTGGGCCAGATTCACCTCAAGTGTTTGTTGGTCCATCAAATTTAAATCCACCATCTGGATACTTAAAATTTGAATTACCATATCTATCATCATTGGATAACAATAGAGTTGAAAGGAAAGTTGATCGTTTACCTTTCTTTGTAGCCCCACTTAACTTTCAGCCACCCCCTGGATACTCAAAGATACCATTCCCAGCTCCACATATTGGTTCTGTAGTTGTTTCAAATATTACAGTACTGAAAACAGCATTGCATGAAAAACCTGACGAGTACTTTG
Organism: Catonia carolina; assembly: GCA_035578175.1. Lineage (NCBI taxonomy): Eukaryota > Metazoa > Arthropoda > Insecta > Hemiptera > Achilidae > Catonia > Catonia carolina. The sequence goes on from JAQMRL010000001.1 coordinate 356,750,629, forward strand.
CAAGGCCTGATTCAAATACACCAAGTACTATAAATCAATATTCTATTTCATCAGATGTGTCACCACTAAGTCCACAACTGCCATCTTTAGTTAATTCTTTACAAGATGAAAGATATTTCCCAACTACAACAGAGCTTCCTGTTACAACTACACCAGTTGCTACGACCCAAGTTTATACAACACCTTACAGAAGAAATCCAAATAGAGGAACGCAACGAGTGTACACAACTACCACAACAGAACAACCAATAAGAAGACCAAATGTACGCCACAGGCGACCAGGACGTCCACAAACCTACAGGAATTCCCAAGTCGTTTCAACAACTACTGAACCAACAATCGATACAACTTCAGCACCATTATATGAACAACAGCAACAAGAAGAACAACAAAAAATTTACTCAGATATTACAACAGAAATTCCTGTACAACAAGTATTTAATCAACAACAAAATTATCGGGAGCAAATTTTTGATTCAAGCAACATTAACAGTGGAGAACAATTTAATACACAAGATAATCCAGTTCATTCAGGTCCACAAACTAATTTTAATAATCACAAACAACAGCAGCAACAACAACAACAACAACAACAACAACAACAACAAGATGACCAATTTAATCAAAATTATCAAAATCAGCAAACAAATTTTAATAATATATTACAATCACAAGGAATCATACCACAGCTGGAACAAGTGCAACAGTATTTTACACAGTTACAACAACAGCAGTTCTTACAAGGTAATCAACAAAAACAACAAGATGACCTGTCCCAAAATATTCAATCACAATATCAAGTACCATCGAGTCAACAAATTTCAACAAATAATGACCAATTTAATAATGACACTCCAAATGGATTTATTTCTGATACACCCCAACAAACAACAGAACCAGTTCTGCCAAAAGTTTCATCAGCCCCAATAGAAAGTACAACCATTAATAACAACAGAGTTAACAACATTAGAAGAGACCCATTACGCCAAAGATACCGTGGTAGAAATTCATACCAAACAACAACAACCACTGAACATGCTACGACACCTGAATTAGAAGTACCAGTACATCAGTCTCATAGAGTTAAAGAAAGACCACATCATCAACAAGCTATTCAAAATGTTCAAATTGTACAAGAAAATAATAATTTCCAAGACAATTATCCAACAAATACAGAAAGGTCAGATGAGCAATCACCAACAGAACGTAATCAAGGTGTACACTACAATAATGATAATAGACAATCAAATATCAATAACAATTTCCAAAATTATCCAAATATTAGACCAATATTAAATAGTGATACAAGACAAATCTACCATGAACAGTTCAGTGATCAACAAGTAAAACCACAAAATAATGACCATTATGTAAATAATCAACAAATAAATATTCAAACAGAAGATGTTACGACATATTCTGATGTAAAAGAAACAACACCAGTTTCAAATTTGAATGCCCACAATTCACAACCGACTTATACTGACACATCTTCTAAATATGAAGATCGTGATCATGTAACCGAAAAACCAATAAATCAACAACGTCTAACCAAATACACAAGAGTACGTGGGCGAGTAAGCCAACAAAGAGAACAACAACCAGAAGAATATGAGTCTTCAGTGCAAGAAAATCCTGAACATATAAGTAGCGATAGTAACTCTGAACCAGAATTGGAACAAATAACGACAACACCTAAACCTGTACGAGTTCGAGGACGTGTACGTAATCGACAAAGAACAAATGGAGTGAGACAAACAACAACGACTGAACCACCAAATTATCCAATCGAATCTGGTTTAGTGACAAATACTGACTCACAGTATGTTAGAAGACCACCGTCTCATAGAACACATTCAGATAGAACAGTACATAGACAATCTTCATCAAACCGATTTAGAAATAATAATTACAACACAAATAATGAAAATGTAGAAAATGAATCACAGTCAGTTAGCTCTTCATCAACAGCATCATTAGATGACGCAACAACGACTGAAGCATTACCAGTGAGTCGAAAATACAACCATATATTAAACAGAAATGTTGCTAGGAGACCAAATGCAAACAGACAGGTACATCAAACAACAACTACAACTAGCTCACCATCTGTTTCAACAGCTAAATATTTGGTGAGAACAACAAGAAGACCAGTGACACAAGTTACAAAGTTACAAGATGGAAGAGGACGTATACGTCGTCCAAACAAATCTGCACTAACATCCACTACAACAGAATATCCACCATTAAATAATGGTCAAGAAAATTTTGCACCATCAGCCGCATCAAATGAAGTGTTAGATCCATATTACCCAACCCAAACTCATCACAGTAATAATTCACCAAACAGGAATTCAAATAAATATAATTCACCAGTTTATGAATCATCAACAATACTAACACCAACACCATTTGCACCAGCAGGTTCACCTGTAAGTAATTCTGATGATTACTGGAACCAAGGATTTACAATACAACAAAGTAATAGCTATGACTTCAGTGCAGAATCTTCACCAGTAACTCAATCAACTTTAAGTACACGTTATGTCAATGATGATCAAGAAGATGATGATGGTTACAATCATAGATCAACAGCTTTTAGTCAAGATCAAACACCTTATTCCTCAAACGAACAATACGTAGCTGCTTATAGTAAATCAAAAACCAATAAACCACAACAGCCTAGTGGAAAAGAAAATCAGTGGAATGAAAAAACTGAACATGAAACTCCTACAAAATCAACAGTAGAACAATATGAAGACGAAGGTTATACTAATAGAAAAGAACACAAACAACAACATGATAATGAAAACAGAAGACCAGTTTATCATAATTCTGAACAAGTATCAGAACAATCAGAAAATAACAGATATATTTCAAGTTCAAATAATGAAGATGATGCACCAAATCCAACTGCTGAAACACAAATGGCATACACAGCTTCTGAAGATCTAAACAGAAATAAGGATAATAACTTCAATGGACGAAAACCAGTTGATCCAGTCACAGGGAAAAAGGTAAGTTATTCAACAAGTGTCTTATATTAATTTGTTAGTCCAGAATTATAATAAATTGTTACGCTTAATATCACATTAGTAAACTTAAGTAAACAACAACCCTTAAAAAAGTATCAAGTTTCTCTTCTGTTAAGTACAATACTTATTCAAGAGTTTTTAATAAAAATTTATTTAGTCAAACAAAACCAGGATTTATGACAATAATCAAATTATATTCATAAAATTAAATTGGAAAAGCTTCAAAGGTTTGTATGTAATTTGAGGGAAACACTGGTTGGTAAAGTGCGGAAAGAGAATTTTTTAAAAGTTTTATAATAATGCATTTATTTTTGCTCAATAATAAAATACAATGCACAAAAACGTAATATATTTTCTATAACTACATATATTTACAAATTTAAAATTTGTTTAAAATAATTTAAATAAATCTTATACATGAAAAAAATAAAATAAAAATGTACAAATCAGTTTATTACGAACATAACACCTTGGTTCTGCAAGGTTAATGTATGGTTGAAAATGATGGACTTTTGACTGCTCAGCAGATGTCAAAAATTGAGGCTGTTGATATGAAACTGTAATGACTTTTAGTTTTTAGTGTATTGATTTCACAGAATGTAATTTTAGTGCCTTTACATAAATGATCGATGTGTGATACAAATTGTAAAAGGCTATACTTCAGAAAGTAAATCATAGTAAGTAGTAGTCAGTGATAGATTTAAGGATTTTGGGCTTCAGCTCTCCCCCAAATGTAGAGAATTGATCTATGAAGTTAAAATTTTAACCATTAACCAAATGCTCTACAAGTAACAATATCAATTTCCCCATTTCACAGGCAAAAAACTAGTAACAGAGTAGAATAATTGTAATCAACTGGAAAGCTCTCAAGTTACTTTTCCTAAATCCCCCCACTGCTACTGCCCTCAGCAGTTCAGCCTGCAAGGTACTTATTTACAAAACCAAAAAAAAAGAAAACACACTGTAACTTACTTAACGGATCATCCAGCTCAATCAGTAAAAAAAAATTCTAATAAGAGATAATTTAAATGATTTTTTTGTTTTTTTTCAGTCTGGTCGAAGGAGAGGTGCTTGGGTACGAGTACGTGTGAACAAAAAACCAAAAGATGTTTTTGAAACAGCTGAATCTCAAAATTTAGCAAGTGTATCAAATAATGCAATAAAATCAGAAGATAAAAGTCAAGAACAACCTGAAAAAGAATACACCATACCTGCAAATCACAGACCAACAGACCCTTATAGCACAGATTTTCCACAAACAACAGTAGTCGGTGTTACAACATTACCTCCACAAACAACACCCACAACAAAGTACGATGATATTTTTGGTCAATCATTAACTGATATGATTCGGGAAATCATAAAAGAAGGACAAAAAGAAGAAGAGGAAGAAGAAAATAAAAAATTAGCTGAAGGTAATGCAAATACAACAATAACAACCACAATTTCACCAGTTTCATCAGAAGGAGTTACAGAGAGTCAAAGTGTTATAACAACAACACCAGAAAGTAATGTAGCTGTTACAGTATTACCAGAAGTAACGACACAAGTAAGTCCAGTAGAATCAGAAGATGTTACAAAAATAATTGAAGAAATTACAACAACAGTAGAACCTAAAGTAATAATTGGTACTTCAACAACAACAGAAATCTCACTGGAAACAGAAATATGTTATAGAGGAAGGTGTGTAAAAAGCAAAAAGAATAAAAAACCATTTAAACCTAGTACAACTTCAACACCAGAAGCAGAAAGTGATTTAATGTCAGTTGAATAGAATATTATACTAATTTATAAATGATTTGGCAGGAATTAGGGAAAATTAATCTATTAATTAGTACCTACAAAAAAATTAATGCTGATAGTCCTATATCCTACAACTTATTACATCATAAGTTTATTCAGAGTTAAAGATTCTGTTACATGAGGAGTTGAATAATACTCTTGCCATTTTTTTAAAAGAATTTTTTATACTAAAACTAATAAAAATTTATGACAAACAATGAAATAAGGAAATCTCTGTTTTAAGAGACAATTTAAAAAGTAATGTATTCAAATATGAATAATAAAATATTAGAATAATCATTATAAAAAATAATAATAAATACAGAATAACATTCTGTACTATTACATTTTTAAGGTTAAGTTATTAAACATGTTTTATAAGGTATTGAAAAGTTGTAGGCTACAATCAACAAGAGTTATCTACTTATGAATGCTCTGACTTATTTATTCTCAATAAAATAAACACTAATAATAGAAAGCAGTATTATGAGTAATTTCTAGAACTTTTACTTCATATACAAAATGGATAGAAAAACTTATGTTGTAGCCTATTAGAAATTATTTTTATGTCATTTTAATAAGTTCTAAATCAATAATCATACAAGATACATAATTTATATTTATTATTGTTTAAGATGATACACTTTAAAATGATTGATCTTTCCATGTAACATGAAACAACATTTAATTCAACCATTCAAAGAATTCAGTAATACTAAATCTTGTAATTTTTTTTAAAATTACTTAGTTCATACATGCCTAATACATCCTACTAGAAGTACCTACTTCAAAACTCTTTCCTATACAAGAAGAAATAAAGTTATTCTCTTCTTCAACCATTTTCTTCTTAAAAACTTAAGCTTATTTTCAGTTATTCTGTTGAAGTCTTCGTATTTTGAGAGTGCTCAATTCTTTATACAATCCCACTTTACAACATCCACAAGATCGTTTTTACAGGTGGATGATTTAATCTTTTTACTAAACATACCAACAAAAATGGAGGTGTTCCCTCTTCCAGTGGAGACCTAAATATTTATGTTTATGATTTCAAAACATGTCAAGTAGGCTATATTCAGCTGTAGAGGTTCCTAGAATCAAAAGATTAAAGTCAACAAACTAGCAATACTTTCTTAAGCTTACCACATAGTTTTTAGTGCTTAAGAGTTATTAAAAATATAAGTAGGTTAGGTTACACTCATTATTGTAAATATTTTATGGTGCAATATCTTCCAATTAGTATGTGAATTGAAACAAAATTTTCTTACTTAATATGCTAAAGAGTAATTTTTTAGCCCAAATAAGTTTCTTTAAAAATAAAATATTTTGTTCTAGTGATTCTGTCAACACTGGTAGGCTATTTATTTTCGTTTATAAATTTTTTAACTTAATTCTAAATATATGAATATTTAAAATTCTTGATACCTATATGAACAGTATAAATCTATTTCTTATTTTTTTAAATTGTGATAACTTTTATTTATTACTGTTCACAAATTTATACATTTAGCCTATTTGCCTTCCATTTGACACCATTAACAAAAGTAAAATTTGTATAGTGATTAAAATGTCTGTTTCATGTACATGTTAATTTCTTTGATGTTGTAAATGTATTTTTTTTAAATGCAAAACAAATTTATTTTAATTTGTTAAAAAACTTAACAATACAATTTTTTTAATGGGTAAAAAGTAATGTAAAATATTTAAATGAAATTATTTTCATTAAAGTAAATTGATCATCCATTATGTTTAAACAATGATAAACATAATACTGTGAAGATAATTTTTTAAATTAGCTTATAACTTATTGTAAAACCAACATAAGTAGACCTATGATATATACAAAGAAATTAAATAATAATTGTGTATATGTTATGGTACAGAAATACGATAAAACAAAATACTCAAACTTATTAAACACTCTTTTTTATATAATACTCAATAATTCATGAAACAAATTAGAAAATAGACTTCTAGTAAATTATTTGTTTTAATTGATGTTTAATTAGTTAGTACTAATTAATATCTTATGTATAAGTATGTATGTTCAGTAAGTCTGTTGTTTCTTTTTGATTATTGTGTCATAGAATGTGTTTGCTTTAAAAATATTGTTGTAATAAACAACATTGATGCATTGAATACAATTGAAGATATTTATATAATACACATTGATGAACATAATGTATAAATGTTTGGTCTTGCAGCGAATGAATAAATATGTGAATGAATGATGAATGATCGAACGGTTGTGCCAATAAAATATAATTTAATTTAAATTTTAGGTAAATACATGGTATTTATATAAAATAATATAAATGTATTTCCCTATTAGTTAACAAAGTTACTAAAAATAATTTAGGTAGATAGATGATTATTGAATTGTTTAATTTAAATTTAATTTGACAATAATACGAGTATAGTTACATAAAAATATTATTGTATATACAATATACACTATAACTTTTTATACAATGCACTGAATCTATAGTAATATAAGTTTATTATCCTTTGTATGCAATCACATCAAAGTTTTATGACATGTAATAAAATTCAATAAAAAATTTATGACATATAATAAAAAAGATCTGTTAAAAATTTATTTTAATACTTAATGACAGGTTTCGGGCAAACTTAATAAATTTAGTTTTTACTTCAGTTAGCTAACGGTATTTTAACACAGTTTAAAATGCATCACCAATATTAAAATTTTGATTTCTGTTAAAATATTTGTCACATAATATATAAAAATCTGAATTATTTCTTGTTATAATAGAATTCAAATTATTTTTTTTATGACTGTTGCATTACGAAATTGCTTTCCAAATTTATTTTATAATTTCTTTAGAAAAATATTGATGCACTTTTAAACCACTATGATAAAAACTGAATTTAAATTATACTAAAATATATTTATTCATAAAAATAAAATGTCATTTAAGCTGTAAATAATTCTTGTTGACCTTGTTACAAATTTTTTATAAAATGAATTACTAAACAGTTGGTACAATAACCCAATGGGAGTCATAAATAACATTTCTATGACCATTGGTATCGGTTTGTATTTATTTTTTTTCAGTGACAAGTTATGTCTAGAAATTATTATAAAATTTAGGTGTGACAGCGTTACCTAAACAAGGAATGGAACAGAGATAATTTAATTGGCTTATAATTAAGTAATCAGTTATAACTGCTTGTAAATGGTTTTCAGTACTCATTCATAAAAAATTACCTAATTTAATTAAATATTTTAAAAGAAACAGTGGTCACCTCCATGGTAGATTGGTCCTACTTTATTATTAGATTTTTTCGTGGTAATGTCAGAAAACTGTAGTTCTTTAACTGTTCCATAACACAGTAATTACTAGTGACTAAGCTGTTGTTTGTCTTTAGAGATAAACTAACAAAAAACAACAGCTGATATACGTATTTAACAATACAAACACTGCTGCAATCCCCAAAAATGCCTTTCTGTTTGCCTACTTTGCTGTCATGTCGTGTTTATACCTACATATCAGGATGAATATCATCTATACTGGGGTAGAAACAAACTAAAATTATAATATAAAGTTAAAAATATTGTCATATTATTTTGATGTTACCTTTTTTGTTTTGTAAATAGGTCAAAAATTTCAAATATATTGTGTTGCTCTTGATTACAAATATTTTATTTATATTTAAATTAATAAATAAGTTAATTACATTAAGAGAATATAACTTAAGGCTCAACATTAAATTATTTAATTAGTAATTTTATAAAGTTAATTAATTAGTATATTTAAATAAATTATTATTTACTGAATGAATGAATGAATGATGTTTTTGAATGTATTGTAATAATAAAATATTCAACTGATATGTGTATGATCACTTTACTGTGTAATAATTATTTTATAAAATTTGTATGATACTTATAAATATATCAATCAAAATAATACTATTTGTTTCAACAATTTTTATTTAATCCTTCTGGGTTATTTCATTAAGAAAATTCAAGCTAATTCATACTTAACCCACCAATACATGGTTTAAATCCTAGTAAAAATAGTTTTTTTTGTACAGATTTGATTACTATAATATTATATTAATAGCATAGACAGTGATTACCATTGTACCTTGATGGTTGGGGTTCAATTAACCATAGCTCTCAGGAAAAGTCAGCCTGAGACTCACTTATACATCATACGTATCCTTATATCATTGGGTCATGGGATTGCTTATTGTCCTGAATTGAATTGATTGCAATGTACTCACATGAGGGTTTTAAAAAAAATGTAGGCCTACTTAGTAGTTCAACAGTTTTAAGTACGTTAGTATACTCTACCGAAATATAATATTTGGAATTTATGATTATAACACTGCTTTTTACTTTCTTTTGGATTTTTTAAGATTTCAGCCTTAGTATGCATTTTACGACAAAAGTGTATCCGTTTTACCGCAGTACTGTAATCAAATTTATAGGAAATTAAAAGATCTACAATTTTTATTTTGAGCATTTTTCTCTACAGAGCCTAGTTTAGCGTGATAGAGTGATTTTCCTTATTTTTAAGCCAAACTGACGTTGATTTTCATTTTGCATCATTCACTCATGTTTAAAATAAGGTTATGTTTTTGAGGTTAGTTACTTTGTTTATTGTTAATGTTGTATTACTAATGTTCGGTTATATTTTTAATTATTTGCATTGGCAAGAGAAAGTCGTGTGAGTGGTTCACACAATATATTTTTTTTTATCAAAATCTGTAAAAATAATGGGATTTTTAAAGATTCCAGCCTTAGTGTGTATTTTTCGACACAAGTGATCACATTAGCTTTGAATGTATTATTTAATTACTTCAACTAGAATATTGTAGCCAGACAGACGTTGCTATTGTATACGCGGTAGAAGAGTTGACAGTGTTAGAAATTACATTAGACGCCATCTATATGTGACTTTCAGTAATATTGTACCAAAGAACTAAATCGACACTATTTAAAGTGATATTACAAGACCGACTACAATACTCAGACCTCAATGCATGTATCGATAGTGGACAAAATGGCGACAATCGTAGGGCTTCATAATTATGAATTACACGTGTTTTTACTGGTTTTCAGTGTGGTTGAGTTAAGCGCTTAATATAGTTCAGCTTCATTATCGGAGTATTTATACGGTATTTTAGTGTAGTTTTAAGGTTTATAAGTTGTGTTTAGTGTTATCAGTGTAATAGGGTTATTAGGTTATATGTTAAAGGGTTAGTTTTGGGGTTTCAGTGTGGTTGAGGTTAGCATTTACAGTTCACTTGGTATGAGAGTATTTCTATGATAATTTAGTGTAGTTTTAAAGTTTATAAGTTCTGTATAGTGTCATCTGAAATAGGTTTATTAAATTATATGTTATAGGGTTATTTTTAGGGTTTTCAGTGTGTTTGAGGTTAGCATTTACAGTTCAACTTGGTATGAGAGTATTTCTATGATATTTTAGTGTAGTTTTAAAGTTTATAAGTTCTGTATAGTGTCATCTGTAATAGGGTTATTAGATTATATGTTATAGGGTTTTTAGTGTGATAGAGGTTAGCATTTAGTACAGTTCAACTTCATTATAAGAGTATTTATATGATATTGTTGTGTAGTTTGTAGGTTTATAAATTGTGTGTAGTATTCGTAGCTCTTAGTAATCTGTGTGTTTATTACGATTCCGGTTTTATTTAATTTGCAGTTAAACTTGTTTTGTGTTGTGGTTATGTGAACTAATAGTGTTAATTGTTTACAATATTATTTCTTTGTCCTGTGATGTGTATAAACTCTTTCAAGTGTTGATCAGTAGCGCTTATGAATCTGAATTTTTAAAATTACAAAATCAAAGAGATGGTTCAATGTGTTTAGGCATTCAGTTAAGTGAAGATTCTATTAGTAATTTTGGTGATAGGTGCAAGTGTGGAACTCTTTTAAGGAAAGTAATCAAAAAAAGTGTTTAAGTACTGTCCAATATTTTTATAACTAACTATGTAAAATTGTTAAATTAAAAAAAATGTTTCGAAAGAAATCGCTAAGAAATTAGAGAACCAAAACAAAAAAAAGTGTGAAGTGTCAAATCAAGAAGTCGGGGAAAAGGTGAAAAAATGTAAATTGTTGAAGTTTAGCAGCCAGTAAATATCCACCAGATGAAGATAATTCAAGTCAAATTATCTCTTTTGTTAAGAATTATTGCAATTACTTGCCTTTAAAATGTAAATTTAAAATTTCGGTTTTTTATTTAAAGCTAATTAGCGTGTGATGCAATTTAACATTATTTGGTTTCCATAACCTATAATGTTCTTGATAAACTAAACTTGCCCTACGATTGCCGCCATTTTGTTTTCTGTATTGAGGTCTGAGTATTGTAGTCGGTCTTGGATATTATAACAAAAGCCATTTTTAAGACATTATTTGAGTTCTTCAAGTTTGGGAAGTAAAGGTTGTAACAGTAATAAACAATTCAAGACAAATGGTTATATTTAGTTTCATTATTCTTACGAGAATGTTATAATAATATTTATTGTTTTAACTATAAAGAGATTAATGTGGCTAATAACGACATTAAAAGATTACTCCAGTATTCTAGGAATATTTGCGATGACGTCACTCTCTAGACTAACTTGATTTCGTTTGTTTATCAAAAAAAAAACTTTCTGCTCATTACCAATAATTCTATAATATTATTGGTTAAAGAACAGTAGTTTTATATTATGATTAATCAAGCTACAATAGTTTTGAATGTATCACTTATTTATTTATCAAACAATAGAATTTTATGGTGATGACACACGTTGCTGTTGTATACGGTAGAAAAAACAGTAGTGAAACTGAAACTGAACTGATAGAAGATAATTTATGCATTCTTGTCTTAAATACCACCTGATCATTGAAAGATAAATGACGGGGATAGGTTTCTTCAATGAAACATTACGAAAGGGTGGTTGAAAGTAAAATTTAGTTGCAGAATCAGAAAAACGAGCGGGACTAGGTCCTAATTACTAATATGTACATCGATAATAATATCAACATGTGTATTACACAACAATTATCAGATTTCCCATAATATTAATATAAATCAACATCACAAAAATCTGGCTGTGAGGGTTGATATATCAATTATGTGTTCAACTTACGCTGAAAGTGGCGTTGCTACAGAAAGTCATGAAATGGCAGTTGTCGGATCGTCGCTAGTGGGTGCGGTCTGGTATAGATGCCCCGGATAGCTTCAATTTCTGAAGCCATTCCGGCGTCGTGGAGATCCCTCGAGGTGTTTTGGATGGAGGGAAAGAAAAAGTAATCAGGTAAGCCTCTTATCAAACGTGACTCCAAGGTACTTTACCCTGGATGCCCAATTGAACTGGTGGTCGTCGATGGTGAGTGATACTGGTTGTTTAAGTTTCCTTGTAAAGTTGTTCGCCTCCCATTTTTGGGGATTGAGAGCAAGTTTCCACAAGGCACACCATGCGATGATCAGAGACAATTGATCTTGGAGGCGGGATCTATTCAGATGTACGGCTCGGCTGTGTCGGTATAGGATTATGTCATCTGCATAAATGCCTACACGGATGGAAGGAAGGAGAGGAAATTGTTGGCATAAATGAGCTATAGGATTGGGCCAAGGACAGAACCTTGAGGGACACCAGCGCGGATAGGTTTGGTCGAGGAGGTGATCAAATTAAAGTATTGTGAAGGAGAAGAGACGAAGAAGGTTCTGTTTGTGAGGTAGGAATGCATAAGTCGATTGAAGGAGGGAAGATCAGGGATAGTTTATAAAGGAGCTCCAAAAGCCAAACCTTGTTAAATGCCGCCCTAGATTATAATAGCACCGCCGTGGTGTTACTCTTAAGAACAGTAGTCAGCGTCTGGTAGTACATTAGATGCCATCTAGATGTGACTTTCAGTACAACTCATGAACACAATATTAAACCGTGTATTTTCACAGTTACCATTTTTATGACATTTGATTTCTTCAAATGTGGCAAGTAAAGTTTATAACCGTAGTAAACAATTTGATATAGACGTATTTCGCTTGGATTTTATTATATTATTACATAATCCTTATATTCTTATATATTTAAAAAAATTACGTTTAATGATTCATGTATAAAGTAATTGAATGTGCACAATTAATGGCAAATAGAGTAGAGTACTCAATCTATATATTATCTATGACTCAATCTTCTACGTGCCATGTGATGACGTCACTCCCTGCTAGCTTAATTTCATTATTTAGTAAAACAAAAAAATATTGTTGAATTATAGACGTAAACTTTTTTGCATAAATTCTAACAAGGTCCAAGCTACATTAGCTGTATAATTTATTTATCTAAAAATAGAACTTTAAAAGTAATGATCAACGTTGCTGTCATGGATATAAGAGTTGTCGGCAAAATTAAAAATGACATAAGATGCCACCTATGTGTGACGTTTAGTACTACCAAAGAACACAATATTTAAACGCGTATTGTCACAGCCGTCATTTTTAAGAATTTTAATTCTTAAAATGTGGAAAGCAAAAGGTTATTACTGCAATAAACAATTTAAAATAAAATAATGATGGCTTAGATTGTGTAATATTATTCTAAGGGACTTTTAGAATTACATACATTGTGTCAATTTATAAGTAATTGAATGTGTACAAATGGCAATAAAAAACAAATGGTTGAGAGTGAGATGATTTGCAGCGATTCTTATGTAATTTAAAAACCACGTCCAAAAGATTCAACAGAGAAAACAGGTGGTAATCTCTACGAACCCTTTAAGATGTAAATGGATTGTAAACGTAAAAAAAAAATTCAGCACACAATGCCACACAATATGAAACAAAAATTATTGAATTGTTGATTGAAATGACACATTGTCACATTTTTTATAAATATCGAAGCTAAGTCATTCTTCATTAGCATTAAAATTTCAGATGACCATGCAGGGGTCCCAGGTTCGATTCTTGGCTAGGGTCTGGAAATTATAACAAGTCACAACCCAACCATTCATAACCCACTGTAGTTGATAATGACCAAGCTGTTAATGTGACTTAAAATAAATAAATAAAAAAAAGTTCAGATAGTTAACAGTACAATGTTGGTAACTCTGAGGATAATTGAGATGTAATTACAGAAACCACACATTTCTCAGCAGTCAACAGCTGATTTTTTATTTTTGTTTTTAAAGTAATTTGTTTAGTTTTTTATTAGGTTTTATATTTTTAAAATATACGATGTGTAATGGTAAGACTTTAAACAATTTTAAATATTTTTATAAAAAATTGGGTCTCTTTTTAGCAAATGTAAATAGATCCTTATACAAAAGCAATTATTTTGTAATGTTTGTTTTGAACATTAGTCAAGTATGTCTAGTTTTAATGTTTGTAAGGATTAATTTATTCATTAAATAGTAAATTAGAATTATGATTGTACAGTAAATAGTACCATTAAACTGTAAAGGAACTGTTAGTAGACTTATATGATCAAGCTAATTCAAAAAGATGACAAGCCTGCTTGCATTTATCAAGTTCACTGATATTATTTTGTATTCTGAAGGCTGCAGGTACACAGTATAACTGAATACAAAAAGATTAGAAGATTCTGTGGTTTGTACCCTCTTTGTATATTAAACTGTTTTTACCATTTTTTTGATACTGTGTCCAGGAGACTCCACTAAAGGGAGTTTAGGATACAACTAGATAAAACTAATAAGCATAAAAATATTAACACTACCTATGTTAAATTCATTACTTACCTAATTATTTATTACCTAATAATTGCTACAACTTACTTGCTTCAATATCAAGTCTTTTAACGTTTAGGTTAAAAATAATACACGTATTATAAAATACAGTCAATGCTCGATTTAACCGACTAGCCTCCTAAATAAAAATATTATTTGAAAATAAAAAATTTAAGGAATGTTAATTTTTGTAAAGAAAAATTACCAATAGCAGCAATAAGTGTTTTTTTTTTTTTTAGTCAATGTGATTCAATTTAACAACTAATTTTAAAAAAATCACCATTAACTTACCGTAATACTGTATTGGTAAAAGCACACAGAATAAAGTCTGTAGTTTAGCCGACAGTTTATATTGTTTTATTGTACAACGCTTTCTGCAAGTTAAGATCTTCTTGAATGATAGTTTCTTGAAAGTTGTGATAGACTATAAGCAAATCCAATGTTTACTTTAACAAATTATAGAAACGTACGAGACCAATTGTGTTATAACTGAATGACTTTCAATTTAACAGGCTTTCACAACAACGAACATCAGTTTCCCCCAATTAGCCCGTTAAATCGAACATCAGCTGTACTATTATAAATAATATACTTGTAGTTTTTACATATTTTAACATATTAGTTTACCCAATTATAGCCTACATATTACTTTAATGTCGGCCACATTGGAGTAGTTGGTAACGTGCATGCGTCTCATCATGCGGTCTTGGGTTCGAATCCCATTCAGCCGCGACATATTTTCATACGTTACAAAAAATCATTTCATCCTTCACCATCTGCATTCGCAGTAATTGCAGAACAGTTGGACATTAAACCACAAATAAAGAATATTACTTTAATTATGTATTAACCAACTATTACAAGCTTACCAACTTACTTCCTAACTGCAATAAGTGTGTCATGTTTTGATACTTACCCAATAGTAGCCTTTATAGTTATCTCCATCATTTGCGTGGATGTTTATTTATTTGTTTGTGCATTTAACTTATACCTTGTACAAGTATGTGTTGATTGAAAACTAAAATTTATTTGTTGTTTTTGATGTAGTACAGGATGATCATAGAGATATCTATTTTGTGTATGTGTGTGTGTGTGTGTGTGTGTGTGTGTGTGTGTGTGTGTGCGTGCGTGCGCGCTTGCGTGTGTGTGTGTTTGTTTGTGTGCATCCATCATGTATTTAACTAAAGCTGATGAGTCAGTATCAGCGCTGGTGTTGTATCAGTAATCTAATAAAGGGTAGGTTGAGTTTTACCTTCCGAGGCTTAAGTATTTAGAGAATTTTTGATAAACAATAGGATTGTCTCTTAACTGTATTACAATACAGTATTTATATTTTATTGAACATCCTAAGTAGGATTAGAGAAGTATTTATATTTTATCAATACAGTGTGGTGTTATTGTTTTAGGTACGTAATGTCCATGAACTGTCTATGCGATTTATGGTTTTTACCTTTATTAAGATATATATACTTCATGCTAATAACCTACCATACTATCACGTAAGTTTTAACTCAAATTTCAGTCCTTTTAAACTCTGTCAAAATACATCTCTTTCTCTAACAGGCAGTCAGTAATGTAAAGTGAAGAAAGGAATAAAATAATGGTACAATTTTGTTAATTGTTGTTTTAAATAACTGTATGGTTATAGAACATTATTTACTGCCCCCTACCATTTTTTCAGTTGTAAAGAGTGTTGTAGGAAACACCTATTACTGATGTAAAGCTTAATAGAAAACTGAAACTTTGTTTTAGCTTTTTTTTAATGTAAAATTCTAGAGATGATTAACACTGTGCTTACAATAATTATAGATGTTAATTCAAGTGGAAAGAAAGCCTGAACAGTTTCCTGGTTTACAGAACTGATTTTCGAAAAAGATGAGCTAATAAATAAATTGAAATTTTTATACTGAAAAGCTCTGTAAAAACTGTGACAATACTTTCTACAAACAATATTTAAAATGGGTAATAATTGCTCTTAATTTTTTTAAAAAACAAAATACGTAAGTTATTATAGCATATCACTGGTTACGTTGCCTCTGTACGAAGTGTGAGGAATGTATATGGAATGTGCAAGGAATGATGAAAGAGTTATTACACCTGCCATACTACTACAATCAAAAACATTGTTTGTCAAGGCACATGACATCAAGCAGATCATGTTAACGTACTGGGAGAATGACAGACTAACATAAATTTTTTTACAATGAGCAATAGTACTCATGTTTACTATGAAACTTTACATCTGTTATGGCAGCATGGAAGTGACTAACCCCTCCACTTAACCATGTAGTGGTGACATTATAAACACTATACTAATGTTTGTTTCACAACAGGTTGTGGCCTTGAATATCCTAATAAAAACTTTGTGGAGACTCAGTTTATTTAATAGCTAGAAAAGAAAATACGCTACAATATTAATTTTTGAATATCTCTTAAGATTTGTTTTCCAAGTCTGATAAAATTATTTGTTAAGCTGTTTAGTTCATTAACAAGACTTCAGTATGTAACTACATTGGAATGTGGCTGTCAGATTTTTAAATTAGTCCTGAATTTTTTGATGCTATCGTTTCATGCAGTTAATTGAATATTTATAGAATTTTATGTTTATGTAAGCTATTTAGTATTTTTAATGTTCAAAGAAAATAAATAAAAATCACGCACTGAAATATTTTTGTCAGGGAAGTCTAGTAAATACATTTCGAAATGGCACAGATAAACTATCATCTGCATTCTTGGCTACCATATTAAAAGAATTAGATGACATGAAGCATGAAAGATATGCTACTTTAAACAATGAAGGTCTGGTATGTATATATCATTATATAGCATTAATTAAAAATGATTAAATATAACAGTAAGATTATTATTTCAAAGCCAGGGAATGACTTGAAAGAATGTTACATATAATAGAGTTAATTCAAGGGTGCTTCCATTGAGAGACAACTACTTTCTAGAAGCTCATAAAATGAAAAATTAAACTGTGGAACTTGAATGAATTGACCTATTGTTAATTGTTTTCCCAAAATTTTGTGTTTCTTTTTTAAGTGCTTGGTCATTTTATGACTTTGCAGTTGTCAGTGCAACTTGGGTGTAACATAACATAGGATTTGTGGGGGAGAGGGGTGCAGCAACTGCAACTACCCTCCACAATACATAAAATGATCTGTGCCCTCCCCTTGTTCAGACCTTTGGTACACCTGACAAATTTTATTCAAACTTGACTTACTCGGTTCATCGTAAGAAATATATCTCGAGTAAACAAACAGCAGTTAAAAAAAAAACCGAATCAGCTGATAAAGCGGTGCTCAAATAAAATGCAACACTTTTAACAAAAACATCACAATGATAACTGATAAGTGCTTTTAACCATATGCAGAATTAAACGATAATCAGAAATTAAAAAAACAAAAAATACTACAACACAAAATTCCTAATTGAAAATAAATTATAATGCACGTAAGAACGATGCAAGACAATACGATGTCAAAAGCAAACTGGTAGTTTAATATAATGACGACATGTTCTTTGTCAAAAATGTGGAGAGAGATTTATGGGTTTGGATAAGTCATCGTCAAATTCAATTGTGAAATAATGAGTGACTAAACTAATATTAGATGACTAATCATTAAAATAAAAATGTTTACTTTTTAAGTTCTCTGGTTTCGTCATATAGATCAGAGGTAATATATATAATTTGTAACCACATTTATTTATGAAAAAGAATGGAAATAAAGTATAGGCCTAACGTTTTTATACATTTATTGATCAATACTTAAAACATTAGTCATGATTCATGTTGTAGGCCTAACAGTTTCATTTATAAAAAGTACTTTTAAAAGTATTTTATACGAGGGTAGGCTGATAAGTAATGCACACATGCTTGTAGAAGACAACTAAATAAACTTCAGTAGCGCGCCTGGTGGCATGTGGAAGTACTATTTCTCCTCTACAAGCCTGCGCAGTTTGAAGGCGTTGCTTTCATTCAGTTTGTTTTGAGTAGTGGAAGTATGGCGTCGTGTTCTGGTGCTATGTCAACGAGAATTAAACAACGCGCTGTTATCGAATTTTTAACTGCTGAGAAAGTGAATCCTAGTGAGATTTATCGTCGTTTAAAGGCTGTTTATTGTGACGATACTGTTGATAGGTCTACTGTGAATCGTTGGGTAATAAAATTTCGTGATTGCCAACCTGGAAAAGCCTTAATTGTTGACAAAACACGCAGTGGACGACCAATCACTGCCTCAGACGATAATCGTCGCAAACTCATCGATGATTTGATTCAAAATGACCGGCGAATCACTCAACAGCGTATCGCAAACCAAATTGGAATATCTAAGGAACGTGTTGGCTTCATTATTGAACAATTGGGATACCGTAAAATCTGTGCACGATGGGTACCACGCCGTCTGACAGACGAGAATAAACAGCGTCGATTGGAATGCTGTGAACAACTTTTGAAGCGCTACCGTGACGAAGGAGACGACTTTCTTTTGAATATTGTGACGGGGGACGAGTCATGGGTTCATCATTACGATCCCGAAGAAAAAAGGCAGAGCGCTGAATATCGTCATCCACATTCTCCTGTTGTGAAAAAGTTCAAAACACAACCGTCCGCAAAAAAAATTCTTTTGACTGTGTTTTGGGATGCTCGCCGAGTTTATGTGACTGATTATCTGGAACGAGGGGCAACGGTAAATTCTGCTCAGTATATACAGACTCTGAAACACCTCCGACGTCGAGTTTGTCGTGTTAGAGGCAACCTGGCGCCAATAATTTTGCAACACGACAATGCTCGTCCACACACTTCGCGTGCAACTGGAGAGGCTCTGAGAAACCTGAAGTTTCAACCAATTTTACACCCTCCGTATTCTCCCGACCTTGCGCCTTGCGATTTTTATTTTTTTCCTCTACTGAAGAGAGACCTTAAGGGTAATCATTACAGCTCGGACAATGAGGTGAAGGCAGCTATTGCGTCCTGGGTTCGAGGAAAGTCGGAAGAATTTTTCAGTGACGGAATGAAAAAACTTGTTAAACGTTGGGAGAAATGTGTAATGCTTAACGGTGACTATATTGAAAAATAAATAGATAATTTGGTAGGTTAAGATTTGTACTTTAATTTGTTATTTACCCCATCTTGCTATTTCTTTTTGTTCGTCTTCTACAAGCATGTGTGCATTACTTATCAGCCTACCCTCGTACTTAAATACTTTCGAAAGTATTTTGTTTTTACTTTTTAATCAGCGTGTACACATATTTAAATAATGCGCATGCGCAGTGATGTCATTATTTTTTTACTTGAGATATCTTTCTTACGGTGAACAGAGTATAGTATGAAAATGTGGAGTTTTTTACGTCCAACTGTTTTGCCATGAAGCCTACTGTTGTAGTTGAAAACATAAGAATAGAGATTTTTGTAGAGTCTACTTAAAGTTGGCCTACCATTATCCTGCCTTACGCATCCTACCATATTAATAGTTATAGTTGTTGACTTAATAACTCCTTAATGCACACACATGAAAAGTAAAGCATACCTGTAAATGCACACACAGAACTATGCATTTACATACCGTAATTGTATTACATCACTTCGTACATAAAGAGCAGTATTGTTGTTTACATTTTTCATTATCTCAAAACAAAAATTGTTTCATGATTATTTATGTATTTGTAGTGTATAGTAGTATTTTCAGAAAATGATCATTGATCAAATGTATCAATGTATGTATGTGTGTGTGCCAGCGAAGGGGAACAATCCAGATATGACAAGTGGAGAGTAGGGATGTACATTTGTATACTAAAAAGTCTCTATAGACTTGACTTATGTTATAATGCGAACAATGAAGGGTGATATAATTATAAAAATGAATGATGAAAAAATGACATACCTGACTGGGAATCAATTCCAGAACCACTGGCTTAGAAGCCAGATGCTCTATATGGAGTTGCAATATTGAATTACCTAAAAATATAGCGATCAGTTTTTGTAAATTTTGTAATGACTTGATGAAAATTTCTATTTAAACCTTGAATCTTAACTTACGAAAGTAATAAAAAAATACTAGCTAGTAAAAAGTAAATTATGAGCTAATGCAGGAACTTCTCTTGCCAAAGGTGTGCATTATCTTTATCTACATCTATCCTTTCCAATCTGAATGTTGGTGATCAAAACTATTGATCAAAATAGTTCCACTGGGATAATACCAAACCACTTCATCCAATTAGCGAGCAGGATATTCTTCTTCTACCAGGTCCTTGAATGCCCTGAATAGTGATTTGAAGGAATCTGTACTTGTCCCTGTGTCTCATAATATGTCTGAGGTACTCCACCAACTTTTGCTTTATAATCATCAACAATGCCTCAGGACAACATCCCATTCCATCTGATTGTAGTCCACGCTTCAATACCTTGCAGTAATGTCGAGAAGACTTAGCACTGGATGATCTTCTTTTTTATTTCTAGGTTGAGGTCCCTGCAGCTAAAGATCAATTTCGTAGATGTAAATGCTTTTTCAAATGGATTTTTAATTCCTTTGGAATAATTTCAGCCATTACTGTACATCTTATTATTGTACATGTAAGTAAGGAAAAAGTTGAAACCTGCCCAACTGTTTTGTTGACATGCAACATGGTGGGCTGAACACAGGATGACTTATTAATTATAACTAGTCCAGACTTTTTGTCAACAGCACTGTATCATCAGCAAACCTTATATTGTTCACCTCTTCATGAATACGCTAAACTTGATCCAGTGCCTCTCTGAAGATGTAAAGTACAAATTGATGAGGATTGAGAATAAAACACAGCTCTATCTCACTCCTTTCCTGATATCGACTGTATGCGAGAATCTGCCATCCATTTTTACCACAGTCTTTCGCCCCCACTAGAGGATAGTGATACCTAACTTGCACAACCTTCTAATCAACGCTCCCTTATTCTTACGTGAAATATGATAAGAAGGAATAAGCTGTGTGGCTATAAGAGGATTTTACAAATTTGAATATTTATAAAAAATGTTAAACATTTTACATTAGATCAAATATGTAGCATGATACTGTTTTAGCAGTACATTCAGGTTTAGGGGTACATGTCAGATATTTTATAACATTATTTATATTTTATTTACTTATTATGCATCCTAACATCTTAGTAAAATTTATAACAATTCAATCAAATATTAGAATTAAGAATTGTACAGCAAGTTTGAGGTCTTGAACATAATGAAGATAATAAACAAAATCCTGGACTTCCAGGAAAGTAGAAAGATGCGATTTTCTTCGATGAAAGAAGTTAAAAAAAAGGATCCATAGACAAGCCAAATCAAAGATTTAGACAGAAAACATGAAATTGTTCAGAAAAATAATTGCAGTGGTGAAGAGTCCATCTAAAACGAAACAGAGAAGAACTAGAAGGCTACTAGAAGATAACACAAAAATGGAAAATAACAAAAACAAGGTAGTTGTGGTTAACAGCCTATATCTTGAAAGAAACAAATCTAATAATAATAATAATAATAATAATAATAATAATACCTATACTAGTTATATAATACTACATTATAGTACTATAATACTAGTTAATATCCATGTTATACTAGACAACTTAAGTGATTGTATGTAGCTATATATTTAAATATAAAACACTAAAAGGAAAACATATAAATAAAAAAATTGATTACATAAGAAGGAGCATACATGTTTTGTAATTGTAGAGGTTAGTGCCTCTTCTTCAGACATTAAAGGCAAACTATTTTGTGTTTATTCTATTATAAGATGGTTGCTTTAGGTAAGATGGTGGTTTATAGTAGGAATATACTTTTTGTAGGTGGTAATGTAGGGAATTAAAAAATTTTAATGACTAATTTTAGGAATGTAAATAGGATTCTAGTGTGATTGTTACTTTTTTAGACCCGAGCTGGAGGTAACACAACATCCAAATATAAGTTTCTCTTGTTCCGAGATTATAGTCCCTTTATACAGGTTAGAACGACTCTGTATGGAGGTTTTTACAGGGTTGTTCTAACCTGTATGGAGGGACTATAATCTGGGAGAGTTTCTAAGATTTTTATTTTAAATAGTACCTTAAACTTTCTATTGTGAGTTCTGGAATGGGTCACAGGAATTTCTGTGTTTGTTTATTCTATAATTGAGGGGTGTCGTGGTTTCACATTGCTTACATGTCTGTAAAACCTACATGTGTTTGTTTCACATACAAGAAGAGGCACAAGTATAAAAATTTACAAAACATGTAAGTGCTCTTTTTTTATGTTACTTATCTATTCTTTTTAAGTATGTTTCATTTAATCAGTGTTTTAAATAAGCAAGTGTGTAAAATTTGTTTTCAAATGTATCAAAATAATGCACACAATTTATTTATAAATTAATTTTATAATTAGTGTTTTAATATAACTAATTTGAATAAAATCAAACACATAATAGACATGACATGTGACCATAATGTCTTCTAGCGACAAAAGTGCGCACTTCCCAAACAATGTGAATTTGTAGCATTACATTGTACAAAACACAAATACATTAGCCTACGTATACATATAAATACATAATTATGCAAGTACATTACATTGTACATGTACAATATTAGCAGACTATTAAGTCTAAATACTGTACAAGTTTTTAGTGTTTAAATTTCTTGTTGAATAATATCCATTCCATTCAATACTGAAAGGAAATTTTTGTAGCTTGTTAGCTCTATTAGATATATCTCAACGTTTTACATTGTATCTACTGTTTTAACCCTTGTTTATGTTTATCAAAAATTGGCATGAATGAGTCTAAAAGTTGAAATTCATCAATGTTTGTAATATGTGTGCAAAAATCAATGTCTGTGCATCAGACTTTTCA
Source organism: Catonia carolina (assembly GCA_035578175.1). Classification (NCBI taxonomy): domain Eukaryota; kingdom Metazoa; phylum Arthropoda; class Insecta; order Hemiptera; family Achilidae; genus Catonia; species Catonia carolina. The sequence goes on from JAQMRL010000001.1 coordinate 356,774,019, forward strand.
GAAGACCCAAAAATAACTACTATGCTTTTCACAGTTGATGAGCTCTGCTGTTTCACACGTTTAGACCAATCAGAATATTTGCCAGCGTTACCTCAGATTGTACCTGACAAACATTGCGTGCACAAGCATATAAGAGCCTCAATAGTTTACTCTCATCTTGCTTCTCGTACTGAACACATCGATTAAATCGATTAATTATAGAGCGCGTTAACATGCAATACTTTATAATATAATCAGCTAATTGTATGTTTATAGGTTATAATAATTGATACCGCAAGACCAAAAAACTGGCTGACAAAATATTTAACAGAGCTACAAGAGCAAGTATTGGCAACGTTGCTGGCAAGTGATTGGCTAGCTATAAAGTTGGTAGGGGGCATTGCATACTTTCAGAACCCATCAGCCTTGAAAAATAGTATAAATGAATTTTTTTAAGAATTTTAACTGCTGCAATGGTGGATATTGTACATGGATTTACTTGTGTCATATATCTTATGACACAAAGTAGAAATTAGTTTTGTAGAAAGAATTATTTCGTATTGCATTTAGAAACACTCAGAAAAAATGATCATTTGATGTTCAAAATGCAAACAGATGTGCAAGTGCACACAATTTAAAGAAACATTTAATAGGTACAACATTTAAAAATGTTCCGTAAGAGTTAGGTTTGGTAAATTTCACAATCCATTATTACAGTCTTGTCATCACAACAATTTTAGTCATGCTTGTCTCAGATCTTGTAGAATTTACTGTATATTAAAAAAGTGCTGTTTTATATAATATTACTTTTAAAATACTGTTTTTTGTTATCCTCATTTCCAGGAGGCAAGTGTGATTTAGAAGGCTTATGGTTAAGCATGGAAATGAATGTTAAATTAAATGTAAAGAGAACAGCTCTTGGTTGTCTTATTGTCAAAAAAATGCAATTTGTAGATGCACATAGTCATGTTTTACCATTATTGTCTGATGATAATTGGTTATTTAAAGGTGAAGCTCCTTTTACAAAAGAAGGCACTCCATTCATATTAACTGCTGTAAATGCACATTTGGAGTCTGTTGCTTGTTTTGTAGGTCAGTACTGTTATAAATTTTAAAACCCATATAACGCAATACATTAATAGCGTACATTTAAATACCGTGTACTTTGATGGTTGGGATTCAATTAACCATACTTTTTCTCAGGAATGATTGGCCTGAGTTTGTACAAGGCTACAGCTCATTTTCATGTCATACATTTATCATCCTCATCTCATTGGGTCATGGGGTTATGAAATGTTCTAAATTGAACAGATTGCAATGTAGGGGAGACCGGGGGAATCATGCCACCTTAAGGGAAAATATTTTATCATTCATGTTAAATTGTTTATAATTCAATACTTATAATTAAATTACATTCTATAGATGTTTGGTATTTCATTAAATATTTTGATTGCTTTTCCTGCAACTTTAAATACATTAAATTTATTTTTTATTATTTGTCTGCACAGAGGCGGGATTTCCCCAGGTATGGGGGAAATTCCGCCATTCACTTGGGATGATGACACCACCTCTAATAAAACAAAGGAAATAGTGGGAAATGAAATAAAATAAAACGTTTTAGAAAAATTTACTGAATAAGGGTAGGCCTATTACATTTTAATAAACTTAATGTTTTTCAAAAATTACTTTTCAAGAAAAAGATTAAAGTTTAATCTTAAGCCCTCATTAACAGCATCTCTTTCTTCACAATTTTTCCCCGTTTTTTAGATTCACTTCCTTCAAGATCGATTTCATATGAATGGAAGTAAAAATAGCTGAGTGATCTTTACACTTTAAATTTTCCTTCACGTGCTTTAAATTAAGATTGTTTGGTTTGAGCTAAGATTGAAAACTGCAGATACGGTGGCAGTGTTGAAACGATTGACATCTTCGTCAACTTGGTCATCAATAATCAAAAGCTGAACAGCTTCAGATTGTGTTAAGTCATCTTCTTTGAACTTTAAATGTGTTGCTGTTCTTCAGTCTATCTCGACGTCCTAGGAATTTTAAATACCATGGCGACACTTTTAACTGACATTCCTTCAGTGACCTGTTGCAGCCTGCAGCTCGTTTTGAGTCCATTTCGCCTTCTCTGTGGTCTGTTTTCATACATGAGGCAATTAAAATTGTATGAAAATTGCATGAAGATAATAAGACTATGACTTGGGGTTAAGCCCGCCACCTTTCCAGGATGGCGGCATAACCCCGTCTTAGGGTGGCGTCATCACCCCAACTTGACAACATAGCAAACATGGGTAACCCACACCGAATAGGAAACAGATCAAACAGATCTAACGACGTTAACATGTGGCTAAATAAATACAATATACATATATAATGCTCTTACAAGTCTATTATCAACACAATTTTTACGTACCTCAATAGTTTGAAAGCAAAAATTTAGATAAAATTTTCAATAAAAACTAAAATTGTTCTACACACTAACTTAGTTCTCACTCAACTGTGAACACAACAGATAGTGCTTACAGCGTTGTCTGCTAAGTTCCAGCACCTATTCCGGGAATATCCAACTCAAGGCTTGAGTTATACATGGGGTAGCGGAATAACCCAGAATGGTACGATTCCCCTGGTCTCACCAACACGCATTAGGGTTAAAACAGAATTATAGTGTCATCACACGGAGATGATAAACAAAGATTAGTTGAGGAGGTAGTCCCTCACTAAAAATGGTAAAACATTTTTTTGCCATTTCTGATAGCTTAAAATGTTATAAATTTAATGATTATTTTATATTCAAAATGCATTCGAAAGTAACCAAGAAAACGGGACTTTGTTAATCATAATGTCAAAAGTAAAATTTTGCCTAAACAGCCAGAAAAAAAATGACTTAAGAAAATTAATATCTGAAAGAAAGCTCTTAGGTTAATTATTTTTTTGAATTAACTGCTTAGCTATAATTATTATGATGTGTAATTATACATACGCATAGTTTTTTTAACAGTTTTTAAATTTTTGCTTTAGGCAAAGCAAGTGTGTTGTGGAGGTTGTACAACACAACTTGAGTTTCCCACACATATATTTTTTTTAAATGTGCTAGCATTAGAAAGCAAATAACTTTAGTTCAAATTGACAAAAATTCTTCTTTTTTTAAAAAAAACAAAATATTTAGGAATTCCAGATCTATGATCTGGAGTATTTGTTTTTTTGCAAAAACCAATGCCAAATTTATTAAAAATAAATAAAGTTAAAAATTGTATATAAATTGTTTACACATAAAAATTACATTTTTTTATATTTTTAAAGTTAAAATTTAAGAAAAATCAATACTACAGATCATGCAATGAATATTTCTCTTTCATTGAAAAAGAAATAAGTTGATATCTCTACAACTGGTCAAAATATTTACTTTCTTGTGAACCCTTAATTTTTCACTCCAACCCTGCTTTTAGGGGCTGTTTTTAACATTTTTTAAACTGTTTTTTTTTAAGAAAAGTTAATCTGTAATAAATTTTCAGCTGTAACTACTAAGGGGAAAAAATTATATTTTTGAGGGAGTACCCCCCTTAAAATAGTCTTGCGTATGTAACTAAACTTTTTCCTAATATTCTATTAATTAATTATTCAGTTATAGAAGTCAGTTTAATGTCGATCAACCATCTGTTAATTATTACCGCTAAAAATTAATTATGAATTTCATTAAAAGAAGACAACAACTTGAGTGAAAAGTGTAGTCTGTCGGTAGATCAACAGTCAAAAAGCTTTTTGAACCTCTGTAGTTTTTAACTAAAGAAATATAGGAATGAGGTGGTTTACTAGCGTCCTTGCTGGGTTAAAAAATACAGCTGCTTGTATTATTCAACAAGCCTCCTGAAAGCACTTACGGGAATGTGAAGTAACGGTTGCTTAACGGTAGTAACAGTTGCTTAACAGTAGTTAAGCAAGATTGCTTATTATGCTTGTAATATTACTTACTTACTTACTTACTTACTGCCAGAGCCACACATATCTAAGCAGATATTTAGCCGCACCAACACAGCCCCTCCACCTCTCTCGATGCCCCGCGTACTCCTCGGTCGCTCCAATTCTCTCCATATCGGCCCTCACTTGCCTCCACCATTTACGTCGTGGTCTTCCTCTCGGTCGTCGTCCTTCAGGATTTCTTCTTAACACTTGGTTATGATTACTGTCCTCTTTCCTTCTTAAAACATGCCCAGCCCATCTAATTCTTCTACACTTGAACTCACACACCACATCTGGCTCCCTATAAAGGTCTCTAAGTTCTCTGTTGTGTCTTTTCCTCCACTCTCCTCCCTCGTTTACAGGTCCGTAAATTTTTCTAAGGATCTTGTTTTCAAATACAATCAATTTCCTTTCCTCTCTTTTATCTAATTTCCATGTCTCCGCTCCGTAGAGCAATATTGGACTGATAATTGTTCTATAAATTTTAATTTTTGTTGTACGTGATAACAATTTTGAAGACATAAGTTTGTTGCATGCGTGGAAACATCTGTTTGCAAGATTTAGCCTATTTTGTATTTCTGTCACTTCTGTATTTTGTTCAGAAATGACGACGCCTAGGTACTTAAAAGAGTCTACTTTTTCAAAATATTGACCGTTCACTTGGAGAGGACCGTGGTCTCTGTTAACTCGATTTCTAGTGAAATGCATATACTTCGTTTTTGTGTTGTTTACCTTCAATCCCATTCTTCCTGCTTCCTCCATAAACACTTCTGCTAACTGACGTAAGTCATCTATCTTTTCCGCGACAATTACCACATCGTCAGCAAATGCTAGTGTGTTGATTCCCGATCCAATTTTTATGCCTTCACTCCTATTTGCTACTTTTTGGAGTGCTTCTTCTATGGCTAAATTAAAAAGAATTGGGGAGAGCCCATCGCCCTGTCTTACTCCTGAATTTATCCTAAAGGACTAAGAGACTTGCCCATTTACTCTTACCGAGCACGAGGCTTCTGCTATGCTTGAGCTGGCCAGGTTTACCAGTTTTTTTGGAATTCCAAACTTCTCCATCCTCATCCACAATTTCTCCCTGCTTATGCTATCGTAAGCTTTTTGAAAGTCAATAAATAGAGCAAAAAATTCCTTATTGAATTCCCAGTACTTTGATACGATTTCTTTGAGGATAAATATTTGATTTGTTGTGGACCTGCCTTTCATGAAACCTGCTTGATGTTCTAGGATTATTTCATTTGTGTACGTATTTCTCAATACGATTCAGGACTATTTTAGATACAACTTTATAGGGAATGCTGAGGAGAGAGATTCCTCTAAAGTTGCCACATTCCTCTTTCTCTCCTTTTTTGTGTATGGGTACAACTATTGCCTCCTGCCATTCACTTGGCATCTTTTCTTTTTCCCATATTATCCTTATTAATTCCCACATCTTCTCTATTATTACTTCTCCTCCCTTCTTTAGTAACTCTGCTGAAATTTCGTCCTTCCCAGGAGCTTTATTGTTTTTAAGAGCTTTGACTGCAGCTTCAACTTCTTCCCTGGAAGGTACGTCTACGTCTGGTTGTACATTATAGTAAGTCTCTTCATTGCTTCCGTGTACTGCATTGTCCAAATCTTCCACGTTCAACAATCCATAAAAATATTCTCTCCATCTTTCAAGGACTTTCTGGTTTTCAGTTAATACCACTCCCTCTTTATCCTTGACACCATACGGATTTGGTGTGAATCCTTTCTTAAAAAACCTTACTTTTCTATAACATAGTCCCGTGCATTGTTTGTTGAACATTCTTGTTCTGCTTTATCGATTAAGTTATTTAAGTACATTCTCTTTTTCCTTCTTAGTATCTTGTTCGTTTCTCTATTTGATTCCATGTACCTATCTTTATTCTCTGTGGTATCACTATTCAACCAGATCCTTTTCCTTTCCTTTCGTTCCGTTACCCTCTGCTCACACTCTCCATCAAACCAGGGTTTCTTTTTCACCACAAATTTCTTTGGCTGTTTCTATTATATTTTTCTTGAAGTTGTTCCACTTACTGTTTATGTCATTCTCTTCTATTTGGATATCCTGCAAAATTTGAAACCTATTTTCCAGTCTCAACTCAAATTCTCTACTCAATTGTTTGTCCTCCAGCTTTCTAACGTCTATATCTGCGCCACTTCTTTCCTCCTTTCTTTTCTGGATTGCAATTTTTTGGGTTACCTTCACCAGAACCAATGAATGGTCAGTTCCACATTCTGCTCCCCTTACACTTCTTACATCTATTATGCTACTCTTATGACGTTGATCTACCAGAACATGATCAATTTGGTTTCTTGTAGACCCGTCTGGAGATGTCCACGTGTATTTATGTATGTCCTTCCTTGGGAACATGGTACTGGATATTTTTAGGTTGTTTGCTAGCGCAAAACTTGCAAGTCGAGTACCATTGTCATTAGATTCCTCATGCAGGCTCTCCCTCCCAATAGCTGGTTTCCACACGTCCTCCCTACCTACTTTGGCATTAGCATCTCCTAAAATTATTTTGATATCAAAGCTAGGTAACTTTTCCACCTGTTCTTCCAGAAGCTCGTAAAAATGTTCCTTTTCATCATCTTTTGCTTCCTCTGTGGGCGCATATACACTTATAATAGAAATATTTTTAAATTTTCCTCTAAGCCTAATATTGCACATTCTTTCACCTTTGGCTTCAAAACCAATCACAGCATCTGCTATTCTCTTATTTACGGCAAATCCTACTCCCCCATAGTATCTATTTTCTTCACAGCCACTGTAATATATGAAATATTTCCTGGCATTTATCCTTCCTGCCAAGGGCCACCTTGTTTCTTGGAGGGCTACTACATCCATGTTGTATTTTTCCAGCTCCAGGGCTAGGATGTCGCTAGCTCCAGGTATCGCAAGGCTTCTTACGTTCCATGTACCAAATCTCAGTTTTTTTGGGCAATTCCTGTTCATTATCCGATTATTCCGTCCGATTTCCGAGGCTGTTTGTTGGCGATTCGTAACGGGAAATTTTTATGAGGCGGGGTGTTGGCCCACTTGTAATATTAGGAGTAAGAAAATAAATACAACATTAAAAATGTCTTTGATCCATAACCTACCAATTCTTCAGCAAGCAATTAGATGTTGCCCGCAGATTTAATCACAAAATATTTCAAAGTTATATACTGTGTGAGATTGCACCCCTGGGGGTTGGGGCAATCCGTACAATGGAGAGGGTAACTCCATACAGTAAAATCTGGTGTGAAACACACACAACTTTCTCTTGCCTATGCAAAAATGAATAATATCACCTACCATTAGTAATAAAACATTAGAAATAAACAAAAAAATAACCTTTTTTTAATCATGAGTGAATGATGCAAAATGAAAATCAACCTTAGTTTGGCTTAATAATATGGAAAATCACTCTTTGACACTAAACTAAGCTCTGCAGAGAAAAATGCTCATACTAAGTTGTAGATATTTTAATTCCTTATAAATTTGATTATATACACTTTTTCTGTAACATGCAGACTAAGGCTGAAATCTTTAAAAAACAATTTTTTTTAAGATTTTCATGGAAAAAACATAAATTTACTAATTACTGCTAAACTAAGCATTATACAAAAACATGTTTAAAGTAAAAGTTGTAGATTTTAAAATTTTCTACAACTTTAATTTGGTACACTTTTGCGCTAAAATGCATATTAAGGCCACAATCGTAAAAAATATTTTTTTCCACTAGAGCACAGCCTTCTTAAGAATTTCAGCAGACATGGCGTCTACCCTATCTTGTAGAGTATAAAAAATATAGTAAATGAGGCTATTTAAAAAAAGTTGTACAAGCCATTTTTGAGAAAATCACAAAAAAGTGAAAAATAACAGGAATAAACTACAACTTCTGGTTGAGAGGTTTTGATGAAAATGTCTGTGTTGGATCCTCTAGTAATACCTAACTTAAGTTTAAACTTTCAGGTTTGTATGATGTTCCGTTTTTGAGATATTTTGTTCAAACACACACGCAGACCAATCGCTAAAAACATTTTTTTTTGGTTCAGGGGGTCAGAAAACGTCTAGATCTGGTGAAAACTTGATTTCGAAAAAACAATACTTTCCTTCCCATATATTCATATAGGCAAAAGAACGTAAAAATATATTTGATTAAAATTAATAAATTGATATGATTTTGTAGAATGTTGTTCATAATTTTAAGTGTAAGGTCGGTTTAAGACTGTAACTTAGTTTTTTTAAATTATGTTTAATCGTTTAAATCAATATACTACTACCAAAATGCCAGTACAACTACCTTCCAAACAGTGAGAGAATATGGAATAAAACATCTTGTATCAGGAAAAGAAAAATAATTACTATTGAAAATACTTAGAACCAACCAGCTTAGAAATTTAACTTGTCTTGTTACTTTTGAATAGTTTCATTTTCTTATTGTTTACTGTGTGTTCTAACTAGGTAGTTGCAGATTACTGAATAAAAAGGATACAATAACTGGTATGTGGTTGATCAGTTCACCATCCCATAACTGGCTTGATGCCTTTACGTCTGTTCACATCCATCCAGATGTATTCCATAGACATAGCAACCGAAAGGGATCCAGAATAACAAGGCCACCAGAGCATCAACGTATCCATAAAGAAAAAGTGGTTACATGTTCCCCACCACTGGAAACACATAGTACTACTAAGCATGGTAATAATACTTCTAAGCATACCACAAACAATGCGCTACCAAAAAAGACTGCTGCAATTGCTAAAACTATTAAAACTGCTACAAGTGCTAAAACTTCTATTACAATAAGCATGCCTTAATTATTAAAATTTTATTTTTAAATAAAACATTAATTGCTAAAATAAATCTCAAAGAGTTGATTCAATGGTATTTTTTCAATGAAGGAGTGCTACTGTATGATTTATGTAAAAATACTTTACTGGCCTTATTACATGGGTATTGTAACACCAAAACATTTCAAACAAAAGGGGTAGTCTTAGTTTTCGCAGAATTGACCATTCTACTGATCTTAATGATATTTTGTCTAAAGTGAACTTCATAAACAAGACATCATTAAGTGTTAATTGACGCCTCAGTTGAGTCCAACACTACTTCCTCCATCGTGAGGGAGTGAACATGAGTTTTTCTTGCTGCCTCGGATTAAAAAAAAAGTGTTAATTTTATAAATTATTGTTTCCATGTAGATAACTTAATTGTTACCCAAATTGTTTTCAATCTTTCCAAGCCCGCCTACCAACTCCTTGTTCCTGATTCTTTTCAAGTATGTACCACTTATTAAAAAACAAACCTTTTTGTAAGGGTAGCAATTTGAACAATATCTGATGATTATTAAACTTATGAGTATAAATTTATATTCATTTTTTTTTTAAGGAAATAGATTAGTGTGAATAGGATTCCTGAAAAACAATCGCTAGAAAATGGTAAGATCAGTTATTGTAACAACTCCAATCACCTCTGGTCAATTTCTTTGTCTGAGGGAATGAGTGAGCAAAATATCAGAGACTGCGTAAATCAGGGTAGAGGTGCTCTTCAAAGACCAGATGTTTTGTTCAGGTAAACTACAGATTAAGTTCCAGAAGTAAAGAAAGGCTGGAGGCCTTAGAGATATAAAAGTTATGCAGGGTCTTCAAGTGGAGCATTAGAAAAACAAAGATGTTAGAAAAGAGACCAGTTTTCAAAATACCATAGCAGACAGAAGAGAGACCAGATAGTTGATATGCTATGCGCTGGTCTAACGATTGGCAATGGACAGTTGGCCCCAATGAATGTTACTTTTCCATTCAGAAAATTGGAGAAGAGTTCTCGGAAAACATAGGTACAGAGAATCCAAGACACTACAATAGCAAGAAATCTCTGGAAGGTTGACTGGGAAGACAGAAGATGATCTGTTGAAGGATTCAGGAAGCAGAAAATCTATAAAACCCCCACAAAAAAGTAAGAAAGTAAGAAGAGGAATACCAACCTTTTTTTCTATTTCTAGGTCTTCTCACATTGGATCCTTTGGCATACTAGTAGTGGTACATTTATCACTGGTTGGGAAACAATGTGTTACACTGATTTCCATACATTCCGCAAATACTTAATTGACCTAGCATACCGCTTGGAGTAACCATTTAACAACTCCTGAATGAGTGCTTTTGAATTAAGTTGACAACTCTACAATTTGATAATGATGGCAATGAACTTTAGATTTCTATCTTATTTATTTAATGGTACCTAAGTTCAAGTTTCAACTTAATACCATGTTCCGTTCTTAAGATATTTTGTTTCCACAATCTCAAGTAAGAGCCATTTCTATAAAAACATTTTGCTATACAAACATAAACCCCTGCTTACCACTATCTAAATTGTACCCATCCACTGGAATACACATAATCTATACATTTTTATGACACATACACAATCATATTCTAAAAATTGTACTATGCTTCAAATGAATAATGAATCAAAGAATTTTTGTTATAGGAATAAACTAGAAACATTCTGCTGAATATGCACAAAGTGATTATATCAATTCACAGTTGCACGTGTGTGAGTATGTATCACTTTTCATATGTGTGTGTAAGGGAAAGGTGCAAGGTTAACTATAACTCACAAGATGGGTTGGGCAAGCAGGCATTTAATATATTAAAGAGTCTCTACTAAAGTATCTATTCTTATGGTTTCATTTATAGTCTGTTCTGGTAACAAAATGGTTTATGTTATTCCATTAAAAAGCTCTAATAAAATTAAACTACTTTCAACATAGTAAAGGTCTTCCCCAGCTTCTTTGTCCTTCAAGCCTGTATCCTAGAACCAGTTATGGAATTCTATCTATCTTTATTCTTGGAAGATGGTCCATCCATTTATTGCAAACTGATTTTCTCTTTTATGCATATTATCTGCAACTCTTGCCTTACAGTTGCCAAATTTTGAATTATGTTCTCTGTCCTCCCTTGTACAACCCTTAACCTTCTGTAAAAATGCATTTTCACACCTTCCAATTTCTGGTTTCTTCCTGTAAGAGACCTTTCTTCACTGCCACACAAAAGAGTAGCAACTGCCATCACATTAAAAAAATCTCATCAGTGTAGGTTGGTGAGTCTTGTAACTTCTGTTGTCCCAAACATGGTCTAAAAATGTATTTCATTTATTTACAACACTAAGCTTTTCATCAAAACATGTGGCAGCCCAAGTAATTGAAATTTATGACATGATCAATAACAGTTATTCATCACAATCTGGAGTCTTACTGAACCTTCTTCCTTCCTACAAAAAATTTAGTTTCCAAGCTAGATATGCTCAGATTGTACAAAATGGATGGATTTTGAAAAAAAAATTGTTTTTGGAACTTTTCTTTTGGCAATACTCATAAGATTTCCTGATATTTCGTGTAGGGGGTAAGGTGTTAGTTTTCTCGAACCAACTCTTCTTATCAGGCTGTCCATGACCAATGTTTCCTAATTAATTACATAATTTCTCACTCCCATATGCAGTCTACTTCATGTCTTCTTTCCATCAGACCATGTTTCCTCTGTAAAGTCATTATTGAGAAAAAAATATGCTATAAATAATTAAACACAATTTTCTTTCAATAAACAGGAACTCCTTGATCTTAAACTTGAATTTTCACACTTAGGAAGATATCACTTGTTTTCTGCAGCCTTTCACTCAATTATTTAGGATAATGTATCCTTACAAAATTATTTGATTGTTTATAAAAACATTATTTTTCAAACCTTATAAATTTCTTAAAAATTTGCAGACACTATAGATATTACTGTAGTTAGCTTTGACATACCAAATCAAACTGAAAATTGTGGTAATCTCGCTCATCTAGTACTGATACTCTGAAGCATCCTAAACAACTTGTTATTTTTATTCTTGAAAGAATAAAATGTAGTGTTTTAGTATGCCGGTGAGTTTAGATAAAGTAATGATTTTGTACTAATGTTGAAATGTGAATTTTGAAGCAACTTCAAGAATTTTAATCATTTAAAAAAATGTAAATTCAGAGTTTTATTTGTGAGAGTTGTATTTTGTTTAGTGTATGTAACCTTAATTTAAATTGGTAAATTAAATAACAGTTCAAGTCCTCGACAGTTTACTTACTGCTATTGTAATGTTAGATTGATTTAATGATCAATCTACCACTATCTTAATGATATTTTTTTTAAATTTCATTATGGAAACACATGAAACAAGCAAGACTACCTTATTTGTCACAAATAAAAAAAACAACTAAAAACAATCTTGGGTGTGTGAATTAAAGAAAGAAAGAGTAGTGAAATTGCTGGGAAAGATGAAAAATATTAATGATAAAAAAACATCAGGCATGAAAAAATGTTTTAATATAGTCCTCAGTAGGCTGAAATTATAAAAGAAGAAGAAGAAATGTAACCTATAATAAGATCTCTGTACATTCAAATTTATTTTCTCATTAAAAAACATTTTTTATTATACATTTATAACAAGTACATATGTTTTAAACAGAAGGAACATACATTTACTTAAGTAAAAAAATACAACAACAAGAGACACACTATGTTTGTAGTTTCTAAAAAAAGATTATCCACAAACAATAAAATTTTATGACTTTATTTATAAACCTAATAATTGTATAGTAACTCAAAAATAGAAAAATCATCAACACAAATAGAAAACACTGAATTTTATCTGATTTGAGTTTGTTTCAATAACGAAAAAGAATAACAAAGTTTACACCAGCAGTTAAGTACTGCAGTAATATTATTTCCTGTTAGTATTACTTTAGGTACATATTTATGGTTTGGTTTAATCACTGCTGGATAAACATCAAATTCCCCAATCGCTGTTTTGCTCTTTTCAGTAGATTCCACATTACATTCAAAACAGATCTTACTCTGCACATAAAAACAGATACTTTCAAAATAAAAATGAAATTTAATTAAGTTAAGTATTTTCTTATAACTACCATGCATCAACAAGTAACAGTAACTTTATGAGCTAGTGAAATACTATAATAAGCAAAATAAATTTAAGCGGGTGAGAGTTTGTTGTGTACTTCTCCACTTCCTCACCTCGCCACTCCCACCACTAGAACAATTTCTCCTCTCTAATGGCTCCAGTTGACTTGAAAGTTATACCTTATTTTAAAGTTTACTTCACCCTTTAAGCTCAAAAAATTTACTCCGCCTTTACCTAATATCTAATACTCATCAAATGATAAATTTATTATAATTGTGATGTGTGTTCAAAAAAAAATTCACATTAAAAAAAGAAAAATTTCAAACTGTTCTATTTTCATGTTTAAAGATTCTCTTATCGAATTCGATTGTACAGGACTACTGCACGTATGTTTTATTACCGTAAAGTTTAAATTTCGTACGAAAATTAAAACAAAATGTACATTACATTGCAATTTATATGTACATACTTTTTATACATAAATACATTACAATTCTATTTATACTTATTAATATTAATAATATATTATCCAACTGCAGTAAATAAATACAATAAATAACAAATACAGTAAAAATGAAAAAGTACAGTGAATAAACTTTTTATTTAATCTAATAACATGTATAGGTATCAGACGAACTAATGTCCCATAGCCAAGCGAGTGAGAGGGAGATATGTAGCATAACTACGCATGCGCTCAAAGGTCTTTACTGTAATAATCCAAATCTGAAAACATACTACAGTTGTTATCTTGCTTCTTAGTTTACTGCATGCATAAACGCTTGCTCACAACAATGAGTAAAATTAAAGACAATGTTATTGGAACGGCGCGTATAGCTAGTGCGAGTGAGAGCGTTATGCATTCTCTCACTCCCACGGCTAGGGGACATTAGTTCATCTGAATATTGTAAAAACAGTGTACTTATTGTACACTGCAAAGAGTGTAAGGGGAGTACCATGAGCACACAGGAGGTTGTGGAAGGGATACACAAGTGAGAACTCGACCTGCCTAAATATTTTGTTCTTAGTATAGTCCATGTTAGCATTATAATGTTTTAATATTATTGCAATAAAGAAACAATTATTTAATTAGGCAGGTGGAAGATGGCTTCAACCTAGTTTTCCTTACGTCATCTACCCCCACCAATTGACCAACTTCTCCACCACTTCTGTTACTGTAGTCTTAAAAGTGTATAACACTATTTCTGCTCTAAATTTTTTTTTCAAATTCATTCAATAATTAATACTGTCATAAATTATAATTAAATTATCAATTAAGTAATATAATCTATGTACTGTATATTATTTAAAATGAAAAATCGCTTCCAATGTATTTTAATGGAAATTCTATTAACTCCTAAATACTAAATTCTAGCAAACGGACTTTTATAATGTTTCCATGTTTTTAAATAGTATTCTTTCCTGATTTGCCCAAAAGTTCTCAACTTGAAATTCATGCTAATATGAGCTTCATTTTATGAAATGAAAAAGTGTAAATTTCGTTTACACCGTAGCAGTAATACTGATAAAAAATTGCTAATAGCAGCTTATCATGGTCTAATTTTTGTCTCATATCAGGTATGCCATATTACTATGGGGTAATTCATTACAGTGTAACATGGGAAGAGTTTTTAAAATACAGAAAAAAGCTGTCAGGTGTATGATGGGAGTCAACCACCTTACCTCATGCAAATCACTATTTATAGAGCTGCAATTGCTCACTGTTCCTTCTTTGTACATTTTTGAAGTGATAATATACGTAAAGCGAAATACCTTTTTACAGAATTTAGATGTTCACAACCACTACACAAGAAACAATCGATTATTATGTTGCTAATCACAACACTAAATTGTTTGAACAAAAACCTACTTATAATATGCAGGTAGAAAATACATCAATAAATTGCCACAAGGTGTAAAATATTGTGACAATTTAAGTCATTTTAAAAAAAAGCTAAAACAATATTTGATTGATGAAACATTTTAAAGTGTGGACGAATTCCTTTCTAAATAGTTTTTGGTTGAAAAGTATTTAACTTCTAAGTAAACAAATATTGTGTACTATTTGATACAAAGGGGTTCATGACAAGCCTACTGAGTTAAGCCGTAGCGGAAACAAATTATTGGTAAGTGATGAATTTATCATTGTGTTTAACTTTTTAATTTTGTGTGCTATTTGATACAAAGGGATTAATGACAAGCCTACTAAAGTAAGCAGTAGCAGAAAAAAATTTTGGTGGTAAGTGATGAATTTATCATTGTGATTAACTTTTTGTTTATCAGTTTTATCTTGACATGTCCTATACTCCCTTTTGGAGTCTCCTGGATGCAAAAAAATACAGCATAATGTAATGTGGTTCTCCCACATTTACCCCTCTGTAGCCATATTTCATAAGCATACATGTCATGTGTCATCTCTCTTCTCATCTCACAGCACACTCAGTCGGTAATAGATATTGTATTAGGTACCTAACTACATTTCGTTACCTACCTTTTCAGAGCGGAACTATTGTACTACTCTGCTTTATTAGTTACTTACCATTTTTCTAAGAACAATTAAGTTTGTTGTCAACTTAAATTTATTTAATTTAAAAATTTATTTAATGATAGGGGTTTGCATCTCAAGAACATTGGCAAATTTATTCCCACGGGTCACTATGCTAGTAATAATAATTTTATTGCATTAAGTTTAAAATTATGTTACAAATAAAAATTAAATAAATGGCCATGTAACTTGTATCGTGTTTCTGAGTAATTAAACATTTAATAGACAATAACAACCTAAATGGAAAAATATTTACGGTATGAGCTGTAAATATATCAGTTTGACTCGTGGTGTAAATATCTGAGGCGTTTATTCAAAAATTCAATAAAATAGGAATTAGGCTGATTACGCATTACCAGGAGAGTGATACTTTTATCTGATGTTGGTTTTTTATTTGTTACATTTGTTAATATGCATGTCCCAGCTATCATTAAAGTAGAAGTTTGGTTAAATAAAAGGTAATAGTGTATTTGTGTTATCAATTTGGTTGTATGTGATCATTGTTTTTCTTTATCATAATCACAAAGTTAAATTTTTTGTATTAAAGTTTTGTTACATGTGAAAGAAATAATGTCCATAAAAATCCCAGCTATTTGAAAGCAAACTAAGCGAATTGACGACATGCATCGTTATTTAAAAGAAATCAATTCACTTTATACCTGATGCGACAATTAAATACATTTTTGCTGCCACCTATGAACCTATTTCAGACACATGCGATTTATCATGGCGTACAATTGTGAGAATTTATTCTGAAAAATTGTAGCAATAATGCTAACACTGAGGGGAATAACTTGAAAGATGTGGAAGGGATACACACGGGAGACCCAAAAATAACCGGACTGAGAGCGTGCTGCCTTTTGTAGATGTAGTAGACTTCTCCCGCTAGGTGGAGCTATCTAATAATTACAACCTTTAATATAACGATATAACAAGTTCACAGTTATTACAGTATAGTGTATCGATGGTTTAGTGCAAATACAGAACAATAATACTTGATTTACATAACTTTGAAATATATAAAAACATAATAAACTTTAGTGAAAAAGTTCTTAAAATATTGCAAATATAATTTGAAAATAATCAACAGATGCTGTTTATTATTATTATTTTTGATAATAAGGAAACATAATATTATTTACCAAAACCATTATTTAAGCTAATACTTAGAAACTGTAATAGTATAGAAAATGAGATTTCAAAAACCTAATTTCTCACCTTTTCTAAGTATTTTAATTCACCAGTTGCAATGGGACCATTATACTCACACATATAATTAAATATTGCTTTACCAGAAGACTGTATAATACTGTGCGCTTTTTCTTTTAAATCAAGAAACGACCATTTCAAAAACACATATAAGTGTTCATCACTCATGCTGTAAAAATAAAATTACTCAAAGTTAGGTTGATTTAATCTTAAAAAAATATTTAACACAATTTTTAAATGTAGATATTGTACATTGTTTTGCAACTTACTGGAGTTGCCAATGACTAAGCAGTTGATGGACCCACAATATGTTAATAACATAATTACAAAAATAAAAACCTATAAGTCCTAATAAATAAATACTACACATAAATCCTAATAAATAATTTATATAAATCCTTGTATAATAGTCGCTATATCATAGCATTTGAAAATAAACTTTACACATTCATGTACACAAATCACTAATTAAACATGTGGTCGCCTCCGTAACGTAGTCGGTGGCCTACCACGCGGAGGTCCCGGGTTTGATTCCCAGCTAGGATCTAGAACAAGTCACAACCCAAGGTTTTATAAACCACTGTAGTTGCTAATGAGCAAGCTGTTGATGTGACTTTAAATAAATAAATAAAAAAACCAATAAACATGTAAATAAAAAAAGAATAAAATAGATCACACAAATAAAAGACTGTAAATTTTTAATGTTATTTTCTTCACATGTCAGTAGATTCAGAATCCACCTTCAGATTTTATTTAGTGTTTTTTACTTTTATAGACTGTTCTTTTATTTATTTAAATTGCACATCTATACTAATATTGCAAAGAAGAAATATTTGTTTATTTATTTGTACAAGATAATCTCAGAAACTACCCAAAAAATTTAAAAATTCTTTCACTGTTGGAAAGCCTAGAGCTTCCTGATTAACACAGGCAGTATAAAATTATTATCGTTTTTAAATTTTGGAAAAAATTGTGGTTGGTAAAATGAAGACGTCTTTACATTTTCATTTGTTTTGAAAGGTTAGATTTTCCATTCAGTATGATTAGGTTATTAATATAGTGGATAATAATGATGATTCAATATAATGCAGTCAGGTATCAGATATAGTACAATACAATCCTGAAATCTGTAACCAATCCTTTATTTTTCTTTTTTCAAAAATTTCAATTGTTTATGAGACAGATATCTAATTAGTCTCATCTACTTCCTACACAGAAAGTTTTGTAAACCTTCCAAAAATCATACGAGATCATACTTCTTTTTGTGGAATAGATTTTACCTACATTTACATAATTCAGTCAACATCAGGTCATATTTCTCCTCTTCCGCTTGTAATTCACAGTGTGGGTTTTATCTGCACAATTGTGATTAGATTTAACATGTAAGGTTGTATGAGAAGTTAAACATTAAGTATAGTTTGCTGTAAAGTCCAGCAAGTAACCCCCATTCAAAAATGGTGGGTTAACAACACTCTTTTTGATCCAACTTGTGAAACTAAACAAGAATTATTCTGGAAAAATTACATTTTCCTCTTTGTTTCTCTGCTGTCCAACATTTTGTTATTTTTAGCCTCTATTTACATTTATACTGAAGATTGGCTAAAGGAATCACATTAATTTTTGGGGAGTGTCGTTATATTAAAATTATGTAATAAATTTTTAAAAAATCCGAACTTAAATTCCTTCATAATTACACAATGTCAGCTATGTTTATTTTTCAGTCCATTGTATCTAAATAAACAATTTTTATCAAAATTTAGGCAATGTTATGTACTAAAATATGAAACCTTTTATTTGGAACAAAATCAAATAGCCAAGTTAGGGAGAATACTGATGTAATTTGGTGACTGATTTCATGTCCTCCACTTCAATTTGATAAATTAAAAAAATTAAATCAATAAATAATTGACATTAACAGATAACAAAGTTGTACAGAATTTTTTTTAAATTTTTTTTCTGGCCAATTTACGAAATAAGTTCCCTGGACTACTACAGTACAAAAAATCAAATTATAGATTAAGAAGAAAATTTTTTTATAAAATTTTACTGTAATTTTTTAACTTACTTTAAATCACGAATTGAATTTTTTGAAAAATGAATATCTTTTATAAAAATCTGAATGGTACAATTTTGATCTTGATTTTTCTTTTTGACTTGACTATCCATTTGAGAATCAATTGTGTTATTTTGTCGATAAAGACTTCCAATATGTGATTTATTTTTAGGTAATTTTTTCTCAGGCGTTGTCTTCATGGATTCCTGCTTAAGCAACCAAGGAAAATCTGTTTCATTATTACATTCTTTTTTGTTAATTAATTTCATTCTATTGTAATAGAAATACACAATTGATTATTAGATATGAAAAATCGATGCATTTAAATTGTTAATACTTATTTCTGGAATTCTAACCAATCAAAATTTTTGTGATTCTTGTGGTGACAGAATTCTTATTGATAATTTGATAAAAATTATTATACAGAGTATTATTAAAAACTAAGCCAATGTTTAGTAAGACATTGTATAGCAAAAAACAAGAAAAAATGTTTGTATAAAATATAGCTCCAGAAACGCATTGTTAGTGCGTTACTACTGGCAAAAGATTTGCCTGTAATTCAAGTACCCTGGTAAATGACCGAACTGAAATTTTTCAAGCTTAAATTAATGATGTCGCTAAGCATCCATTTTAGATTGATTGGCACGAGTCAACTAGTTGGTTACTATTTAGTTAATAACAAGCCTCTTGTTATAAATCGAAGAGGACAGTAAATGGGGACTGGATATTAATATAGAAAAATTAAAAATGTGGTTCTTTGAGGGTCTTCGGTTGACTGTACTAGATTGAGTTAGGAATGAAATAATTTTAAATAGAGTGGAAAAGAATGTTTATTAATTGATATAATTAGCTAGTTGTATGGATGAAATAAATATGGAGCTAATCAAGTGTAAAGGTACTTTTGTTTATTTAAGGTTGTTGATACTGAATATGTTGGAAGGGGGATAAAATACCTACAGCATGGGCCATATCAAAGGTTATGTCAATGCTCAAAAAAGGGGCAAGATCACAACCAGAGAATTACTGCAGGATTATTCTTTTGAATAATGCTTACAAATTATAAGCTAGCATACTGAACAGACGGTTACGGGTAATTGTGAATGATTTAATAGGAGAAGAACAAATGGGCTTTTGTAGAGGATGTTCATGTACTGATGCAGTGTTCACATTGAAGCAAATAGTAGAAAAACACTGTGAGTATAATTGTGAAACACATATGGCTTTTATCGATTTTTTTTTTTTTTTTTTTTTTTTTTGGTTTAACGTCCGACTGTTCTGAAATTACTGCTAATGCAGACGGTGAAGAATGAAATGATTTTTTTGTAATGTATGAAAATATGCCGTGCCTGAATGGGATTCGAACCCAAGACCGCATGATGAGGGGCGAGCACGTTACCAACTACGCCAATGCGGTCGGCATTGGGAGACATTATCGATTGGCAATCGGTCGGCATTTATCGATTGGGAGACAGCTTGTGATAATGTTCTTCGAGGCTGTCTTTGAAATATAATGCTGGAGAAGGACTATCCAAAGCACCCTGTTGCTGCTATTGTGAGTATGAATAAAACAGATATAGTGATATTTTGGTAATGACAAGAAAACAGAGAAAATTAAAATAAATTAAGGCGTACGACAAGGCTGTCCAATGTCTCTGACGTGATTTAATATTTACTATGATGAGATATTAACAATTTGGAATCAATTAGTTGACTCAGGCATTCAGCTGTGGAATTAAGTAGGCCATAACTCGTGGTTAACTCATAAATTCATTGCTGTACGGAGATGACACTGTTATTATTTTTGACACAGAAGACAGGCTCTAATATGCCATTTATAAGTTGCACAACATAAGCGCAGAGTTTGGCATGAGAATATCAGCGCAAAAATCAAAGATTATGGCATTCAGGGGAAGATGGTCGGTTTGCTCAAAAATTATACTTTGCAACAAAACTATAGAACAAGTTACAGATTTTAAATATTTAGGATGCAGGATTTCTTATGACAAAGATGATGATGTGAGTAAAATACTAGAAAAATTCAGTGCTGTATGCGATTCTATTTGCAGGAAAATAGGAAAGAAAACGAGGCAGGACACCAAAAAAAATTTCATAGAGCAATGGCTGTACCACTCATAACATATGGGATTGAAACAAAGGAATGAATCTTGTATCCAGGCTGCTGAAATGAGATTTTTGCAGGGAGTCAAAGGTTGTACCCAGTTAGATAGAGTACGTAACGAAGCTATACATGCTGAGTTAAATGTTCAATCACTATATGAAACGTTAAGGATGTAAAAGAGAAACTGGTCCAACCATTTACATCACATGCCAGCACACAGGCTTTCTCTATGAGCATAGAATTATAAACCCAGAGGGAAGGGAGGTTTGGGAAGACCTAAAAAGAGATGGATACCAGAACAGACCATTGAGCCCAATCCTTAACAGATAATGATAATAACTTAATTCATCTGGTACAGTCATTTGTGAAGAATGGAGGATAGGTTACCTACCATAAAGGATTCAGCTTTGGGTTTCAGATAGACACTGGAAGGATTGACAAGCCAGAAAGGAGTGGCAGCTGAGAGCTATGGGAAAGGGTCTAAGCGCCTAAGGGATAAAGATGTGTTCAATAGAATTGAATAGCATTTTTGGTTGAAATAAATGTTATTGTGCTGCAGAACAGCCGGTATTTTACGGGTAGTTGGAAGAGTATATCCCTGCAATATTAAATTTGGTATAATTGATTCATTTTTAAAATTATGGTTGCAGAAAGGACTTTGCAGTTTTTTTTTATTTGTAAAAGTATACATTTCTTTACAATTTGATGGAAGGATTTTTTTATCATTTTCATTATACTTTTTTGTTAGGTAATTTCATTTTTTACATTTTTCCAATCCGTTTGGTGAACATTTTTGAGAATAATTCTAAAAGTAAAAAAAAAAAAAAATTAAAAACTGTTCCATCACATTGTAGAGCTACACAAGAAGTACATGTCTGGAAGGTTTAATTTCTCTATCTCTCACTGAAGTTTCAGAAAGGAATATTGAATCTTAAAATAACCCATTTTCGGTAAATGGACCTTAAAGTAATACAGTAATGGTTATTGTTGAATGATTGTAATAGTTCTAACATTTTCTTTAATTACTTCAAGTTTTTAAAAAATCCTAGTCCTATTATTTTTCCTAACTTCACAAAAACATAATTGACCTACTGAAACTCCTTTTCTAGTAGGTACAAGAAATGCAAGAAAAAAGTTACAAAAAGATCAGTGTATATAAATTTCAGTTAATAATTAAGGAAAAAAATTATTACACAATTTTCTATCCATCAGATTTTTATAAATTATAAACCATTTTAAAGAGTATTCTGGGTAATATATTATCCAGAATACCCAAAATACCCTCTCGACTTACCTTAGTAGTAATAAAAAATTTATTAACTGGTCAAAATTAGGGAACAGTTTGGGATAAATCAGATTGTACAAGCCCATCATACAAGGTGTGGCTATTAAATAACGAGACTGAAGTCGTAAAAAATTTTATTTTTATTTTATACATAATCACTTATTGTCACCTTCAATATACACTCCTTCTCTATCTCTATAACGCTACATTCAAATTTTCCATTGTTGGAAACAGTGCTGGAAGTCATCTTCTGTCAGCTCCTTCAGGACACATGCCGCTTTCTCTTTTACAGCTTCCACAGACTCAAATCTTGTCCTTTTTAATGCAGATTTCACCTTAGGGAACAGGTAGAAGATAATAACATGTGATGAAACATGGTTTTTTACTTATGATCTGGAAACGAAGCGCCAATCCATGCACTGGAAGAGCTGAACTTCACCGAGAGCCCAAAAAAGCTTGAATGAGCAAGTCAAAATTTAAAGCAATGATGATTGTTTTTTTTTTAATATCCATGGGATTGTGTACCTTCACTGGGTTCCTGAATGTCAAACAATTAATCAATATTACTACCTTGAGGTACTTTCTAAACTATGTCAAAGAGTTAGGAAAAAACGCCCTGAAATGTAGAACAACAAATCATGCGTTCTCCACCAAGAGGTTCCTAGCCAAGTACAGCATCTCAATGTCAGAACATCCACCTTATTCACCAGATCTTGCACCATATGACTTCTACCTGTTCCCTAAGGTGAGATCTGCATTAAAAGGGACAAGATTTGAGTCTGTGGAAGCTGTAAAAGAGAAAGTGGCACAGGTCCTGAAGGAGCTGACAGAAGATAACTTCCAGCACTGTTTCCAACAATGGAAAATTTGAATGGAGCGTTGCAGGGATAGAGAAGGAGTGCATATTGAAGGAGACAATAAGTGATTATGTATAAAATAATATAAAATAATTTATAACGTCAGTCTCGTTATTTAATAGCCACACCTTGTAAGTTTACTACAGTAAAAATTTGCAGTAGGATGCTGATGTCACTAAACATTCATTGCAGATTTATTTGCTCAGCTCAGCTAGTTAGTAATATTATTAGTTAATAATAACAATCGATATAAATTTCCTTTCACTAATCAAAATTTCTTAATTGTGGGCTACTTTAACCTTATATACTATTACAATTATTACTTACCTGTGATGTATTAGTTTGAAGTTGTACGTGTTTATGATCATGTTTAGGTCCAAGATTAAAAGTTTTATTCTTAGTTACAGGTTCCTCTAATGGCTGCTGGAAATGATGTTTTTTAGCTGAATTTGTGGTTTTTAATGAATTATTACTTCTTGATTTCTTTTTAGATGTTGCAAAACAAGAATACTTTCTTTTAACAGTGTTTGTATGCTTAGATTTTGTATGTGTAATTTTTTTAGGCTCAACTTCATTGTCTTGTACTGTTTTAGATGATTTATGTTCTTCGTGGACTTTACTTTTGGTTGAAATGAAAGGTTTTGAATGTTTCATAACATTGGGTTCATTTACGGTAAAATTTTCTCTTCCACTTGTTTGTTTGGAACAGTTACAATTAATTCTTTCTTGCAAAATTTTTCGACTTTTACACAAAACATTGTGACACCAGAATGGAATATATGGGTGGTAATGGAGCTGATAAGGACGATGACATGTATAAGGTTGATAATGACAAAAACATTTCCGCTTACATTTATTATCCGAGTTAAGTTCATTTCCGTTATCACTTTGAACCGATTTATCACACAATTTGTCTTTTGTAAAATCAGACTGATAAGCTAGATTTTCATGATCTTTTCTGTTACAATATTCTACGACTAGTAATACCTTTTCATTCTTTTCAGTTGGATTAGAAAGTTGATTCGTATCTGTTACGTTGCTTGGTTCTGCTTTTTTATTAATAAAGAGTTCTTTGTTTGTTACATCTGTTATTCTCATATCGCCAAGTGACTGTGTTTTTCTTAAACCAGGACGTGGATTATCCACTACTACTGACAGTCCACTAAAACTTTCAGAAGGCCTTAACTTTGCACGGTTAACTAATGAAAAATCTGACAGAGTATAATAAATCACAGCCACTCCAGAAACTGTTTTAGAAGCACAATCTTTCTTCTCACTGTTATTGTATTCCTTGTTTGACTGATTTAGTTTACAAGGAGAATCTATTGTTACACAAGGAATTTTACTTTTGAAATCCATTAGAAACTGAGAAACTGGCCTTAAACAAAAACAATAAAAACATTTTAGGTAATACTGTGTAGGTACAAATAATTCAAAATTACTAAAACTAAAAAAATACTTATTTTTCTTTTCTTATACTTTATACAGCTAAGTGATTGACGACCTATCAGACAATCTATTAATTTACTTTAAATACATACAGTAAAATTTGGTTGTTATGAAGTTCAAGAGACCAGCGTTATTTGTTCATTATATCCGGATGTTCGTTAAAAACAAATGGGCCTATATGCCGGAATATCTACGTAGTACTCTATTGTATTACCTTACTTACCCAGCCAATTCACAGAGTAATGAATATTAGTCTAAATATTTGGTTTATAATTTGTGGATTGTGCAAGAGAGTGATGATGAGCTTCAGAGATTGGTATAGATGTTTTAAATGAATTATGCAAAAAATATAATTTAAATGATTCGGTTGAAAAGTCAAAGGTAATGGCATTTACAGGTAAATATCCTACCAGGTTTAAAATTGTGGTAGATGATGTAGTGCTCGAGCAAGTATCGCAATGAAGTTATTTATGTTGTGACATCGGATTTGATCAAGATTTGGACATAAAGAAGACAATTGGTAAATTCCAAGCAGTGTGCGGCAATATTAGCATAACCCTAGGCAGGAAAACAAGAAAAGACCCCCGGATAAAGTTTTACTAGGTGATGGCTGCCCCAGTCTTACTCTATGGAAGTGAGTCGTGGATTAGTACCAGACCACAGGAGAGTAAAGTACAGGTGGCAGAGATGCGATTCCTGCGAAGAACAAAGGGTTGCAGTTGTAGGGACCCAACTAAGAAATGAGGACATAAGAACAGAAATGGATGTTTACAACCTGAATGGGAAGATTGCAGAATATTGTAATTGATGGAAGGAGCATCTAAAGAGAATGCCTGAGGGAAGACCATATTTAAAACCATATTTTAAGTATATTTAAAAATATACTTACCAAAAGTCTGTGATGAGGTGATTCCCGAAATTAAACAAAAAATACATCGCAAAACTATTTGTTTCTTATTTCACAGAGAATAAATGTTTGTCTATTATTATTTCAAGGAAGGTGATTCGTTTATTACAACCGGATTCCATGGTCGTTATCTCAGACTTTATGAGGTGTTAATAACATAAAACCAACCAAATTTTCCATTTTCACACTTTATTACCAGATTTTTGTTACAACCGAATTTATTATAACCAAATTTTATTGTATTGTAAATTCAATGCATTGAAAGAAAATTATGTATGATGTACATTTTGTGCCAATACTGACTTATGTAACAGAAATATGGACAGGAGGAAGGAATCTAGAGAGTAGAATGCAGGCGACAGAAATTATGTGATTAGGAATCAATTTTGGCTATTTAGGAGAATGCTGCGAATATCCTGGACACAGAAAATTACTAACGTGGAAGTACTACGTTGAATAAACATGGCAGCAGAATTAGTCAGCAGAGTGAAGGCAATGCTGACTAATAGCATAGCCAAGCTGCAATATCTCGGTCATATCATGCGGAACGAGTGTAGGTATGAATTGCTCCAACACATTCTGCAAGGCAAAATCGACAGTAAAAGGGGACCAGGACGTAGAAGAATTTCATGGATTACCAACCTGACAGTACGGGTTAACAAAACCTCCAAAGAACTGTTTTGGATAGCTACCAATAAAGTAAGCATCACCTTGATGGTCGCCGCCAACCTTTGGAACGGAGAGGCATCCTGTGAAAAAGAAGGAAGCAATTGGGGATTGACAGCCTGATAAGGAGAGTTGGACAGGCAAAACTATAATGGTTTGGTCATGTCACTAGAATAGATGAGGGTAGACTGCATAAAAGGATGCAGTACTTGTAAAAGGAAGGAAAAATACCAATGAGCAGACCAAGAGTGAAGTGGATAGGCTCAGTAATGAATGAATTGGGAAAAAGATGTGACACCAAGAGAGCAGTGAAAGAAATATGGTTCAATGATAGAAAGAGGTGGAGATGAGTTGTGTTCACAGCCAGATTCGAGGCAACTTTGAAGAGGGATAAAGAGGATGCATGTATTAAAACTAATATGTATAAAAAAAATCAAATTGGTTAAGCGATTAGTTAGAATCGTAGCAGTAGAATCCATATTAATGTAATAAATTTTATAAAAACTTTTAATATTTACCATTTTGTTTACTGTTTTCTTTTTCTTCAACTTTTGAGTAATTTTGCGATGTGGATCGCTTCATTAGGTATAACATAAATCTTCTATGAAAATGATTTTGAAGATTGCATTTTCTTTTGTCAGAGTTTAAATTCAGACTCATTCAGTTTTTCAGAGTCCGAATTCACACTCTGACAAAAAGAAGATGCAGTCTTCAAAATAATTTTTCTAGAAGATTTATGTTATACCTGATGAAGTGGTGTGCACCGCGAAAGTACTCATAAGTTGAAGAAAAAAAAAGAGATCAACAGAAAGGTAAATATTAAAAGTTTTTAAAAACTTGTTAAATTAATAAATAAATTAAAATTATTTATCATGTAAAAATAATAAAATACATTTTTATTGTTAACATCAAAAATTGGTAATTGAATTGGGAAGATATGCTATGAATAATCAAAGGCAAACAATAAGAACTGTTTATAGTGCTAGAGATAAAATAACGAATCCATTGCACGATTTATAGTTATTTGCACTATTTGTCAGTATCAGTAGCTAAACTCTACCCTTTGACCACTACATCATTCTAGCCTACACTATACCATCTGACTCTTTTAAGCATGAAATATCCATCGGTCAGGTTTTTTGTCATCAGTCTCTCGACTGGTTTGATCAGTTCTCCAAGCTGTTATATCTTGCGCAAGTCGTTTCAGATATGAAACGACTTGGGTGTTACATACCTGTAAAACCCTACATCTTTTGTAATTTGCTTTACATATTCTAATCTTACAATACGGAAAATCACTCTTTCACGCTAAACTAGGCTCTGTAGAGAAAAACGCTCGTAATAAAAGTTGTAGATCTCTTAATTTCCTTTTTTTTTGTCATCAGTCTCTCGACTGGTTTGATGCAGTTCTCCAACCTGTCTATCTTGCGCAAGTCGTTTCATATCTACATACCTGTAACACCCTACATCTTTTGTAATTTGCTTTATATATTCTAATCTTTGCCTCCCTCTACAATTTACTCCCTCAATGTTACCCTCCATTATTGATAGCCCAATACCTGGATGTCTTAGGATATGCCCCACTAGCCTATCCCTTCTTTTGGTAAGATGCTTCCATATACTTCTTTTTTCATCCACTCGCCTAAGAACCTCTAAATTACTTATTTTGTCCACCCACCTAATCTTTAACATTTTCCTATAACACCACATTTCAAAAGCTTCTATCCTCTTCTTTTCTACAGCCCCTATCACCAACGTTTCACTCCCGTATAATGCTACACTCCAAACATAATGTTTTAAGAAATTTTTTCTAATCTGTAAATCAATGCTTGTAGTCAGTAAGCTGTTTTTTATTTCAAAGGCTTTTCTAGCTTGAGCAATTCTACTTTTGTTATCACTTGTGCTTCTACCATCCTTTGTTATTTTACTCCCTAGATAGCAGAATTCCACAACTTCCTGTAAGTTTTTGTTGCCTACTTTTACATTTCCCATCTCTTCTAAACCACTATTGCTGCTGCACAACACTTTCATTTTGTTCTTAATAATTTTCATGAAGTAATCCTTTCTCATGATCTCATCCATTCCATTTAAGATATCCTCTAGTTCTTTCTTTGTCTCAGGTATTGAGACAAAGAAAGAATCATCGGTCAGGTATTGAGATTTTTACAGATTAGGTACAATAGATTTGCAGCTTGAAGGGTACAATCCATAGCAACTCTAATTGAGGGAAGAATATAATTGGGGGAAGAACTAGAGGAGAAATAGGCTCCATTCCCTCCTTCCAGAAATAAACACATTGGGATCTTCAAAATAGTTTACTACAGGTATTTAAAGTCAGTAAAAAACCAATAAAAAAATTGGTCTTAATAGCAAAATGTGTTTACAAGATGGTCGTTACTCAGCAATCAATAACTTGTGTGAGACTTGAAGGATTAGAGAACAGCTGTATTGAGAATTATAACTAAATTAGAACAAAATAGAATACTGTATTTCGCTACATAATATCATACACTATAAATTTTTTTAAAATAAAATAAATTATACAACAAAATAATCATTACTTGCTGAGGTATAAAGTAAAATAAACAAGTAGTATTTGATAAAAAAATAAAAATTTAATAAAAAAATCTGGTGTGAAACACTCACACAACTTTCTCTTGCCAATGCAAATAATGACCAATATAACATAACATTAGAAATAAACAAAAAACTAACCTCAAAAAACATAACCTTACTTTAATCATGAGTGAAAGACGCAAAATGAAAATCGACCTCAGTTTGGCTTAAAAATACGGAAAATCACTCTTTTACGCTAAACTAGGCTCTGTAGAGAAAATGCTTTAAATAAAAGTTGTTGATTTTTTTATAAATTTGATTGTATACACTTTTGTCATAAAATGCATACTAAGGCCGAAATCTTAAAAAATTGATTTTTCACACGTTTTAAATGTTATATAATCGAAATTAAGAAACGTTTAGAGACAAATAAGTTTGATTATGTAACGTTCTTCATTTTATGCATAATAACAGAGATATTACCAATTTTATAAACATAAACATAGCAATATTTTAGAAAACAAATAAACAGAACAATAAACATAGGTCTACATGCCGCTGGTATTCATTCCAAAGCTCTGTACCCTACCCCTTCCACCACTACCTATCCTAGCACAACACACCCGTTCTCGGTCACATTGTCAAAAATGAAAGACAGTCACCTAAGTAGTAAACCATCGTGGAGTGTTCCAATTGTGATTTACTTTTCACTTCAATTTTTATTGCTCAGTAGCGAATAATTAAATTACCTACAGTTACATTATACACAGATTTGTGTGAGTTAAACTCAAAACATCAATTTTCATTTCTCTATATAAATAGTAAATTTATTTAATTATGTAAAATAATTAACTATGCTTCTGGAAATAATAAAGCGCTGCGTCTCTTGATTTAAAAACACCTAGATCTCGCTTTTATTTTACGTCCAACTATTTTGTTTTGTCATTAATAATAATGCTGATGTTGAAAGAAGGTACGAGTAGATAACAATGAATGATTAAAGAATATCAGACCTAACAGGGATCGAACTCGGTACACCAACAGACTGTACACAGCACCAAGAAAACCGTTCAAAGAACAAGCATTTTAGCTAGTACTTTATAATATAATCAGCTGGTTGTATGTTCATAGGTTATAATAATAATTGTAATTGAAAGACCAAAAAAATGGCCGACGAAATATATAACAGCGCTATGAGAGCAAGTATTGACACCGTTGCTGGCAAGTCATTGGCTAGCTATGAAGTGGGTAGAGGGCAACGCATACATTCAGAGCTCATCAACTGCAAAAAATAGTATAATGCTACTTACTCATTGAAAATCAAACCAATAAGTAAATTCAGAAATTTAAGAATTAAGAAAGTTGGATTAGAGCAGAAATGGAGCCAGCAGTGGAAATAAAAACTAGCATTAAAATAATGAAGCTGAGATTTCTTAACATGAAGATTATTAACTCCTTAATAATCAATTTCACATCCTGTAAAATGTAGATTTGTGAATATGTATATTTACTCTGTTCTACTGTATGGCATAGAAATAATGTACTTTTAGTATGCAGCCATGAATAATTAAGATGTTTTTGAGATGTGGGTATTCAGGCTAATGCTCAGGAATTCGTGGAGTGGTTACTAATATTGATGTTTGGAGATGAATGGGTGTGAACTGTGAGTTAGTGAACATAATCAAAAGAAATGCTAGTTGAAGACTATTTGAGATTGGCCATGCCTGGTTATGCTGCTTAGAGCAGCGGGTCCCAAATTTTTTTTACCATGCTCCCTTCTGTCAAGAAGAAAATTTCCCATGCTCCTCCTAATACAATTTCATGTGGCTTCCAAGGATGCCTTCTCGAAGGGATAGTTTTACGGAATGTTTTTAAAAATTTCTACAGAATGCATGTACATCAATGCAGAAAACTTAACTAGTTTAATGGTTTTGTTTTCACTATTAGAATAATAAATAAATATATATTTTTTATTGAGTTATGATAATTAGATTAGATTAGATGAAGCCTTGGGCTTGTGTGTAGGTAATGATATGAGGTAATAATTTAAAATCAAATATTTTAACACAGATTGCTTTTAGAATTATTTATTCTCAAACTTCAAATTATATTATGTTATATATTTCAAAAGTTTTACACCAAATATTTCATTTTATATCATAACGAATCTAATTTTGGTAGACCATGAATTATTAATATTATCGTATTTAGTAACAGATATTATGATTTAATTCCACTGGTTTATCTGCAAAAGAACAGAAAATTTAATTTAATAATATTTATGTAAGAAGTATTTTTAAAAAATATTTTATTTAAATTAAGATTTTTTTTCTTTATTTAATGTCGCATCAACTACTGTGGTCATTAGTGATGACGGTGGGTTGCAACTGTGAATGATGAAATGATTTTTTGTAATGTATGAAAATGCTGTGCCTGAGTGGGCATGGCATTTATTAAGTAAATGCAATAAATTAAGATTTATTTATGTTTTTGATATGTTTAAAAAGTTGAAAATAATTACAAGTTGTTTTTTTAGTTTTTTTTTTAAATTTCCATTAACAGCTTGGTCATTAGTGACTACAGTCGGTTATGGAACGTTGAGTTGTGACTTGTTATAATTTCCAGACCCTAGCTGGGAATCATACCTGGGACCTCCACGTGGTAGGCCATTGCGCTACCACTATGCTATGAAGTTGGCCACAAGGTCTTTTAGTACATTGTTAGTCTTATTTTATGTCATTTTACAAAAATTGATTTGCCTTTCCCGGAATATTATTGGTTTCATATTTCATTTTTATAAGGGTTACAAATAATGAGAAAAGATATTAGAAGGCATGCAAGCAAAAAGATTTATCGAATAACTAATTAAGTTTATACAAAATATTTTTATTTGAATTCCGGATATTCAGAACAGTAGACTAGAATTAATAATACGCTACAATAATAAGATAAAACTGTTCTCAACTTTTTGTGCTACAAATCTTTATCTACATACTATAAATACTTAAATGTGCCAATCTTATAACTCAGAAGTTCCTTTAGAAGACACTAGACTTTTTTTTTCTCTCGGAATTTATGTCCAACTGTTTTTCATATTTCTACTGCTGCAGTCGAACAATGATGAAAAAATGCCAGACCTAGCATCTAGCTTCAAACTTGGGACACTTGTTTGAAAAGCCAGTTGTACTGACAACTGCAACAACAGGCCAGCCCCTTTGGGTTGGTGTTATTAAAAGTAAACTGTCTAACTAATTAAGTACCTATATTTTATATTAAGTATATTTTAGTGTCATTTAACATAGCAAATAAAGAGACATTCTCTAACTGTAACTGATTAAAAATGATACAATTATTTATAATTATTTACACCAACATTGAATTTTTTTTTACTTTATGAATTACAATAAAATTAACTTTGTTTAGCTAATATGACCTGTTAGCACAGTAGTCATGGGTCCTATGCCAGGGTGTCCCGTTCAGGTCTGCCATTTTTTCATCTCTACATCACCTCACACCATTACAACGCATAAGCCAAGGCTTATGTAGACATCATTAAAAAAATTTTTTCAAAGTTTAAGCAAAATATATAGCAACCCCAGTTACTGTGTACAGAAGTGAGGCATGGACGACTACCTAGTTCTGTGAACTGAAAATCCAGACAGTGGAGATGAGGTTTTTGTGAAGGATAGAGAGTGCACTTGGTTGGTTAGGATAAGAGATGAAGGTGTACAGTTGGTATTGGATACCTTCAACTTGAATGCGAAGATAAAATATCGTGAAGATAGGAGTCAGCCCATGGAAAGAATGTCACGTTGAAGGATACCTCTTTAAGTCCGATGGCTTCGATGGGGAAAAGAGATGTTAACAGACCTAAGAAAAAATGGAAGTAAATATAGTACATGGGTTCGTAACAGGTATATCCCTAGCCTTGCTTGGAGGAAGATGACAACGAAATTAATTAGTAAGTTGTGTTTTTAAGAAAATCTGTATGGTATAATCTTATATAACTTACTACCTACATATTAAAAATGACATATTTTTTAGCATAAATGAAAAAAATATTAATTTTAAAATTTATACACTTGGTCTTAAAATTTATTCTATAAATTTTTAATATTTTAAATCCTTAATGAATTAATGGGAAAAATAATTTTCCAGCAGTGAAGGTATTCTTTCTATGAAATTTTGAGGTCTACATAAAATTATAAATTTGAGGTAACCTAAATTATAAGTAAGGGTATCGCAAAAGTAATACATAAATTGTTTTGTACTAAGATCAATGGTTCTTAAATTATAAAGCGATACATACAAAGACATTTTTTAACCTGAGAGAAATCACAGAGTAAAAATTGTTAAAGGAGTCACAATGCCTATATTAATAATGTTAATATTTGACCCGCTTTCTCAGCACCCAATTAGAATATTGGCTTGTAACTTATCTCATATTCAGTGTCATCTATCACTTTATTTATAAAAAAAATTATTGAAAAGACTCTAAATAAAAAAAAGTTGTAAAAGAAGCCCAGTTATGGCAAGTGTTATCACCAAGACAAGGAACAATTGAATAATCACAAAATGGTTTCTAGTGGTCAGAATTAATTTAATTTTATAACTCATTTTGAAGCTAAAAGACCAGAAGATCTTTCAAGATCTAATGGCACAAAACCTAAATAATCAACATTTCTACTGAAAGTCTATAGTGATATCATTATCATCATCTGTCAAGGATTAGGCTCAATGGTCTGTTTCGGCATCCAACTCTTTTTAGGTCTTCCCAAGCCTCGCTGCCCTCTAGGTTTATATTTCCATGCTCGCAGAGGAAGTCTGTGAGCTGGCATGTGAATTAAATGGTTGGACCAAATTCTCTTACATATTCTTAACGTTTCCAACAGTGATTGAAAATTTAACTCGGTGCGGCAAGTTATGAACTTTATCTAACCGGGTACAACCTTTGACTCCCCGCAAAAATCTCATTTTAACAGCCTGGATACAAGATTCATTCTGCTGTAATGACACCCATGTTTCACTCCCATACGTTATGAGTGGTACAGCCATTGCTTTATAAAATTTCATTTAGGTGTCCTTTCTCGTTTTCTTTCCTGTTGTCCTGCGAATAGAACCGCATACAGTGCTGAATTTTGCCAGTTTTTCACTCACATCATCATCATTGTCTTAAAAAACCTTGCATCCGAAATATTTAAAATCTCAAACTTGTTCTATAGTTTGGTTGCCAAGCATAATTTTTGAGTGAACCGGCCTTCTTTCCTTGAATGTCATAACCTTTGATTTTTGCACTGATATTCTCATGCCAAACTCTGTTGTGCAACTTAAATTGATATATTAAAGCCTGTCTCTATCTTTTAAATTTATAATTCATTTTGAAGCTAAAAGACCGGAAGATCTTTCAAGATCTAATGGCACAAAAACTAAATAATCAATATCTTTAC
Source organism: Catonia carolina (assembly GCA_035578175.1). Classification (NCBI taxonomy): domain Eukaryota; kingdom Metazoa; phylum Arthropoda; class Insecta; order Hemiptera; family Achilidae; genus Catonia; species Catonia carolina. The sequence goes on from JAQMRL010000001.1 coordinate 356,807,995, forward strand.
CGAAAGTCTATAATGACTCTCACTTAAACAAAACCATCAAACAATAAAAAAATTTATTGCATACAAGATACGTAAATTTGATTGTCATAAATTGAAATTTAGTGTTTCAATCTTTGACATGTAAATAGATGTACTCAGTAATTTCTAACTCTACTTTCAACTGGTCCGTGAAATGTTAAACTTATAACTTACTCAGAACCTTGGTTCGGTGTAGATGAATTATTGTTGTCATTGTTGTTACTATTGCTACTGTTGTTGTTGTTGTTGTTACTATTATTATTATTATTATTATTACTGTCATCAATAATTTTTTCCTCATCTGCATTTTTAATCAATGAAGTCCTTGGTAATGGTACAGGCACAGGTGATGAACAATCTTTAGTACAGTCAGAGCAGCATTGACTCACAACCAAATCAGCTTGATCTGTTGGATTGTTGTACATTATACCACATTTTTCTTTCAAGCGTGTATTAAGATTTTCAACCTAAAACCAATTACGTATTTATGATTAACAATTTTATAGTGCATTTTCAAGGTAAGTAAAACAATATTAATTCCTTGTTAAAAAATAAATTATTTAAGTACAATAGGTCCTTGCTATGATGGACTTTAAATTAGTAAAAACCCTACAACAATGGGGATGAGAATGAGCCATTAACACAGAAACCCAAACTTTCTAGCACATACGATGCTGTTAATATAGTGTTTTCATACATAGATTTATTGGGAGAGCAAGATGTTTTAAACTTTTAGAACATTTTAGGCAATCTAAAGAACTTATTATTAGAAAGTAACATCAATCCTGCACTCAGTTAAAAACAAACAATTTGTCCCATCACTTAATTCTTCTTTATATCAGTGATTAAAATAGTTATTTTCCTTTTATGTTAATATATTTACTGTTTTAATTGTAAATATTTAAAAACTCTGATGGAAGAATAATGTAAGGTGTGTAAAAAATAAGATTATAGAGCTATATTACCTTTTCTTAATCCACACGTGTTTGATTATTTCACCCGTTTTGTGACAATAAAATATGTAACTAATTAAAGTTCTATGATGAGTTTTTTGTTACTGCTGCAGACTATAACCGTAGTATATAAAAAATGTTTAATGTAATTATCTTAATGGTTACTTTATACTGGTAAGAAAACATTTAAACCGACTACAATTTTAAACTATAGTAAAAATTAACAGCTACAACAAAAATTGCTGCTTTGCCTGGCTGTATTTTGGTATAACGGATTTTCGTGACAACAGACTGTGGACTCCTCTATTTAGTCCATTATAACAAGGACCTACTGCATTTAAGTCTATTGGATAGGATGTATTAATTAAAAATCCGGTGTGAAACACTCACACAACTTTCTCTTACCAATGCAAATAATTAAAAATGTAACCTAACATTAGTAACAAAAAACTAACCTCAATAAACATAAGCTTATTTTAATCATGAGTGAAAGACGCAAATTGAAAATCAACCTCAGTTTGGCTTAAAAATATGGAAAATCACTCTTTCACGCTAAACTAGGCCCTATAGAGAAAAATGCTCTCAATAAAAGTTGTAGATATTTTAATTTTCTATAAATTTATAGAAATTATTAACAAAACAAAACATTACATAGAACATTCAAACATAACTTATCAAAGCTCAGAAATCCAACCATACAATTGCCCTACTACAAACCACTGAAGTTAATATTAATGGATTCCTCGACGTTGCTTGCAATTCTTTTTTAAATTTGAGGAATGGCACACCTTTAAAGACTTAAATTGCAAAATTTTATTGACATAGTTATAGTAACAGGTTACTTGTGTCTTCCTATAATTACACCTAATGAGACCTAGACAATCTCTATTTCTAGTTTGATAGCCATGAGTAGAACCTAGCTCATTAAACAAATGAGAGTTTTCCTCTAGAGTTTTGATTTAGCTGATCTTAAAAGTGATTATAAACCCCCTTATGAGAATTCCTAATACTTCCAGCATTTGTATTACCAATATATTAACAAATTTAGACGATAATGACAAATTGTTTCGTAAAAATATGGTCTTTCTAACCACAATATGCAAATCATAAATATAAATTTAAAAGTTCCAGTTGATAAAATGAATGAATTACACTTTTGAAGTGTCCGAAGAACAAATGAGAATAATATTACCTTATTTAAAGCGTTGTGAAGTAATCAAAGCTGCAAATTTCAAGTTCATGAATGGCAAAGGAAAACTGTATTTGTTTCATGGAACGATAAATTATAAATTAAATCTATAAGATTTATTCATAACTACATCTTCAATAAGATTTTAACATTTCGATTGATGTGATCAATAAAAATAAAAAAATTAACACCCAAGGTAATTTAAAAAAGAAAGTAAGAGAAAATTATATCTGTAATACAGTATACATTACCTCTTCCAAATAGCATGAATTGATTTTATATTGAGCATGTAGAAGATGTTTTGTACGTTCTAACTCTTCAGTAGTATGAGCAAGACCAGCTTTTAATATTGAAAGTTCTGTCCTATTAATGAAACATATGGCATAATATTTAGTATTTCAAAGAAAATTTAAAACTAAATGATCCACAAATACAAATATGTTTAAACATGATTTTGTGGTTTAAACAGATAGACTTGGTGAGATTTCACTTGAAGCCCCAACTATTTCGATGCCCTAACAGTTTCTACAGCAATGTGATCATTTTTGGAGTAATGAAAGTCAGTCAGTCTACCATGGATTCAGTCAGAAACAGTTTGCAACTACAGATCGCAAGTAAGGGCCATCCTGAGGAAGAGGTGGATGGATGATGTCACAAATGATTTAATTTTGATAGGTATCAGAGGATAAAGGGCACTAGCAACTAGCAAAGAGGATTGTGGAGGAAGCCACAGCCCACAAAGGACTACAATGCTACAAGATGACGATTATCACTACATTACAAGGTTTGGCTAAAAAATAACCTGATTAATGCTATAAAATATTGTACTTTATTCCTTCACAACTTTGACATTATCCCTTCAATATACTCTTCTCCCCTATCCCTACACCGTTTCATATGAATTTTCCACTGATAAAAGCAGTGTTGAAAGTCATTCTCTGTAAGCATGTTCTCAGTCTTCGTCGTTTTCTGTTTCACTGCATCAACCAATTCAAAACTGGTTCCTTTAAGCACAGCTTAAGTCACATGGAGCAAGGTCTGGTGAGTAGGGTGGATGTTCCAACAGAGGAATCCCGTGCTTGGCCAAATACATTTTGACATCCAGTGCAGTGTGGGACGAGGCATTATCATGACTGCATTTTTCGGGACCACTTTTGAGTAAACTTTTCATGTGTTCAAATGCTTGTGCAAAATCTGCCAAACCGACTCTTTATCGATTCCTACAATCTCTGCAACTGCGCAAATACTTAATTGATGGTCTTTTCTAATCAAAGTGTCAAATTTTTTTATGTCTTCATCTGTTGTCAACGTTTAACGTCGTCCTGGATGTCGGTCATCTTCAATCTCTTCTCGCCCCTCCTTAAATCATTCAAACCACTAAAAACCTGAGTACGTGACAAACATTGATCGCCATAAACTTATTTCAACAAAGTATGGGCTTCTGAAGCGATCTTCCCAAGTTTCATCAAGAATTTTGAATAGACACATTGTTTTTTCAAAACACTAAGCATTTTTCCGATGGATGGTAAATGCACAATCAGACAAGCACAATGGCCAACGATTATGTGGCTGGAATGGAGGGGAGGGATGTCACGTGACTCGGCAATGTGGCGCTTGGCGTGCACGCTCAGGTTAATTGTCCATTATACATTCAGTCTGGTTATTTTTAGCCACACCTCGTATTATTAATATAATACAAAAGATAAATAAAGCAAAGTATGTCCTCTACTAAAAACATTAAAATTCACTTTCTGAACCACAGAAACGCCAAATCACTACCACCAGACTGCATCATTAAATTAAAATTTTTAAAAGAATGTATTATACTATTTCAATTAAAAAGAAGACTTACACTGTTGATGATTGATCACTTGAACTGGTACCACTTTCATTTGAATTTTTATTGCCTCTAGTAGTGGAAAAGCCAGTGTTGGTAGATTCAAAAAAAAACAAAGTAAAAACACCATAAATGAACAAATACCTAATAAAATTCATGCTTTAAAATTATTATATTAAAAAATATAATGATCAGTAATGCTAAGAATTTAAGTACAACAGATTACTTTAAATCCAGTACACTACTCATATGAGTTGCTATACAGCGTTTACTACTAGCAAATTAAATGTTACAATTCATTCAAGAGAAAATAATGAGCACAGCTGTCAATAAAATTACTACAGTAAAATCTCTCTTTAGCAAAATTGAAGGGACCATTAGGTTCCGCCACTGAGAGCGAGTAATTAATTGTGGGAGGGAAGTTGGAGTATTAATTTTTCTGTACTAAAAACTCATACACATAAGTGAATGGCGCGTGCAATAAGTTTACTTTAAAAACTACTGAATAAATTACTTTGTGACTAATGTTTAAAACAGTAGAGATACAGCTACTTCAATTCAGTGAGATATTAAAATTACTTACCTAAGATGTGGGTTATTAAGTTAACAAGAAATTTCGATACAAAAAGCTGGTTTTATTAGATGTTGCGTCACTAATTTTGAACAATAGAATTTCACTTTTCATATTGAACTTTTTTTATAATTGTAATAGTTGTAATTTTTGTTTATTTGGTTTTAAATTCGTAAAACATGTCTTCAATTTTATTTTCAATGTTTAAAACTTGTTGTAAATTTTCATCTACATTGTGGCAATGGCAGTACACGGAAACAATACAAATAGTGTCTAGTGTCTGTTTACTTGAAGAGGGCACTATTTCTGCTTCCATTTCATCATCTTCACTTTCTTCCTCGTTGTTTTGGTTGGGCTAAGACCTTTTTGATTATTGCATCATCGCCAACATCTGCTTAAGTGGCTAAGTCATTATCTGCCCCACATAGGCGTCTAAATCCATATCCTGAAGATATTGTTTAGCCGCAATAGAGAAATTTTTGTGCCGCTTTAAGGTCTATTCACACACATCAGTGACGTGTCAGTGCCGTATCAGTGTCAGTGAAAAATAAAATATCGTTGCTTTTGTTTCAAACGAACATGTTTACACATGTCCGACACAGTGACATATCAGTACCATCAGTGCTTCAGTGCTGTCCGTTCCGTGATTCGGTAATACGATCACAACGATATTTTTTAATTTTCACTGACGTGATTCTGTAATTAGAAATTGTATTTGTTGTAAAATGGATGAAAAATTAATCGAGTTGGTGCGAACTTTTCCTGTTTTGTATGATTTGTCACATAAAAAATACATGGACATCGGTTTTAAAAATAATATTTGGACATTCTGAAATATTCAAAAATTTTGTTTCATCCTCAATTAATTCCTTATATAAAGTGATAAATTCGCCTTTACTTTCTCGTTTTAACCATGCCTTGTGTACTCATTTTGGCTTTTTTTATGGTTTTCTTCCTCATCTAGGGCAATGGCAATAATTGCCAATTTATTATCAGAAAAATCTATCATCTTGCTGCTATTTGACTGAATTACTGAACTGAATTATTAATAACACTGAAGGACTACGGATAGAAAATATCGGATGTGTGTGAACTGACATCACTGATCAACCACGGACACTGAACGGTGAAGATAATACGGCACTGATGTGTGTAAATAGACCTTTAAAGAGAGTTAAATATATTAGTGTAATATACCAAAGGGTCGGGGTCAGCAAATAATGCTGCTAAAGAGAGGTTTCCGCAATAGAGATTTTACTGTATAATAAAAATTATTTGTAGCTGGTAACTCTAATTTGAACGTACACATTTCACTAGTTGTATATGTTTTACATTGGTCAATATGATTTGAATTAAATATTTATAAGTGTTTATTAAAGATACCAAAGATCTCTTTTATCTTCAGATAAATAAGCCAGTTTTCTACAGCTGAAACATGCCACATCTTGTATCTTAACGCTTCAGCCTCCTATCACACCAAGTGTCATCATCCATGCCTTGTCTCGCCATCATCTCCACCATTCCCACCATCTATTCTCTTGGTGACCGTCCACACTTCCTTCTTCCATGCAAACTCCATTTTTGGGCCATCTACACTACTCCATTCTCACATCACCATACCAATTTAGTCTTCTAGTCTCCTTCCCTCTATATCATCAATTACAGTCCTTGTAACTCCCATTCATCTTTTTATTACTTTGTTTCTTAAATTTTCCAGCCTGAAAATTCTATAGCTTTTGTACAATGCATCCATCGCCAGCCAGCAGTCACTCCTCCTTCTTTCTCACTTCCCACATTTCAGATTTATACAATTGTATACTTCTAATGACACTGTTGTAATCAGTATTTTGTTTCGTTGTGCAGATAATCTGACCACTATAGAGAGTTCAGATTTTGCACAGACATCTTATCATCTGTCAAGGATTAGGTTCAATGGCCTGTTTCGGCATCCATCTCTTTTTAGGTCTTCCCAAGCCTCGCTTTCCTCTAGGTTTATATTTCCATGCTAGTAGAGGAAGTCAGTGTGCTGGCACACAAAGTAAATGTTGGACCAGTTTCTTTTATTATATTCTTAACGTTTCACACATTGACTAAACATTTAACTCCTATTTCCAATATCTCCGATGATATTTAATATTATAGTATATCGCAGAACCTTTTGTAGGTTAACTGTTCGAATATAACTGTTTGTTACCATAAACAGAATATTAGTTTTTTGAAAACGTGGGCAGACTACACAGTGCTGAACGAAATTTAATATGCTGTGAAGTTGAAGCTAAACAAAATTGCCAATCCCTGCCTCTTAAAAAAGCCATGAGCGAGTGGCTAACTACTTTGATATTTCTCTTTCCATAATTCAAAAAATAAAGAAAGAAATAAAGACGTAAAGAAGCTATTCTTCAACAGTTTTATTGACACCTGGTAAAAAAAGGAAACGGTTAGGTAGATACTAGTGAGACTGGTAGTGAAGACGCTGGTGACAACGATAGTAAAGAAGGTAATTCATTTGTACAAAATTTCATTCCAATGGAATAAGGTAACTGGTAATTACAGTAAATCAATCATTTCTAGTCATGTAATTAAGCTATCGGCAATATTATAGGTCACATTTATTTCTTATTAGGTTTATGAAGAAAACATTTTCTCAGAATAAAACACAGCTTACAAAATGTATGCAGAAACTGAACGGTAATGAAATGTACGAGTAGTGTCTCACAGTTGAGGTTGACAGCACTGCAAATGTTCACTTCCCTTCCTCACAGCCCATCATATGCAAAAGGCAATCTCGTGACTTCAGTATCTATAACACTATCATGTAATACTTCAAAAAGTCTTTTCACTACCACTGTCTCATATATGCTTTCTCCAAATCGACAAAGATCATGTGCATCTCCGTTTAACTACCTCTCATTTTACTTAGAAGTTGTTACAATGTAAAATTATCCACAAATGATTTCCCAGCAATGAATCCAGATTGTCCCTCTTCAACACTTAGATCCCCTTCATGTCTTGAAAAGATATGTATATTCAATAAAACTTTTTAACAGATATTTATTTACAAAAAGTCGTTAGTCTCTGAATGAATTCACGTGGACATAGAAATGTTGACAGTTGAAAAAATATATGGTTGTATACAAGTCCATGAAGTTATAAAACATCTTTAAAATTCGCTCTGAAAAACAAGTATTAGTTTTTACAGATAATCAATACTATATAATTAACAATAATTATAATTTCAACAATTATTGTTAATTGAACAGACCAGATTGAATAATTAAACAGAATGATGCTAGACTGTAATATTAGAAATACAAATTTTTTTTGAAATATAAGAAGCCAAAGAAATAATTTAAAAAACTATATTATATACTCATTTTTTTCTGGAAGAACTTCTTTCTCAAGCACTTCAACCACAATATTATCCGTACGTAGTTCAACTTCTTCCTCTTGTTCAGAATATTTAGGTACACTTATAAAACTGAAACAAAAACTCATTTTTATGTACAATATTAAATTCGTAACAGATAAAATTAATTATTTAATATCCAAGACAAAGTCTTATAATTACCAGCCGATACTTGTTATTATTCTTAACAATATCAGTTTCACTGTTCGCATAATATTTCATCAGCTAATTTTATTACTCATAGTTCAAAGTTAAAGACTTAACACAGTCAAAGTATTTACAGGTAAACTTTCTCCAGGTCTCCCAAGGATTTTTTAAAAAATTTTCAGCTAGATACATTTTAAGAATATTTAAATGTAAATGATGAGATCTGCCATAATTTTTTTATTCCATGTTCACAGGCCCATACACAGCAAAAAAATCTTGCTAGGTAAACTTGGAGTCTAACGGAGAAGAAAGTTGAAAGAATAAAAGCTTTAATTATATTGGTAACAATCATAATAAAGTTATTCATAGATCTAATTAACTAATTAAGATAAGTATCTGAAACAAAGATGATAATTTAATTAAAGAACTTGGTACCATTGATAGCAATAAAATACAAACAAGAACAGTAATGATAAATTTAAGCGAGTTTTTTTTGATATGACTGAATGAAACAACCATTCTAAATTTTAGTTTAATTTAAATGTTTAAATACTCTGAAGAAGATGGTACCACTGAAACGATCATAAGTTTTTTTAGAAAACTAAAGTGCAACCAAAATGAAAGGTAAGAGATATTTCATTTATATTATAATCTATACATTAAATGGTTGGCAGGATGCATTACAAGAATTTGTTTGTAAATGAATATTTATTATTTGCTTTGAACATAACTCAAAGAGATTAGAATGTTCGGTGCTACTATAGTATGCAGCCTACCACGTTATGTTAAGCGAAGTTTGTATTTGTTGATGTGGTAGCACTGTCTAATAGCACTTTTCACATTTTTACAATAAAAGGATAATTTTAAAGAGAAAAAGATAAAATAAAACAATAAAAAGGATAATTTACTCGAAAAGAATAATAATACGATAACGAAGGCAATTTTTCAAAAAAATCGTAGGAGCTGTTTTTGAGAAAATCAAAAAAAGTGAGACATGAATAAACTACTACTTCCAGTTGACCGATTTTAATGAAAATGTTCGTGTCGGGTCCGGTAGTGGTGTCTAACTTAAGTTTCAAGTTCGTACAATGTTCCGTTCTTGAGATATTCTGTTCACACACACACACACACACACACACACAGACCAATCGCTAAAAACATGTTTTTTGGGTTCAGGGGGTCTGAAAACGTGTAGATCCTGTGAAAACTCTATTTCAAAAAATCGACATAAAAACAATACTTTCCTTCCTATATATTCATATAGGCAAGAGAAAGTACAAGAAAGCTACCCACACACATATCCAGTGCCCATTCTAGCTATCGCCGGGTCTGGGTGTTCACCAAGCCTCTCCATTTTCTTCTATCCATCCACCATTACTTCTCTATTTGTAGCTAGTTGTATCCTCATCCCTCCACACTCCCATTAACTTCATCCTTCCGTCTTTTGCTTGGTCCTTCTCTTGATATTGTTCCTGCCACCCTTGTTTCTTCCATCCTTCTAGGTAACCTTTCCTCCCCCATTCTCTTCATATGCCATCTTATCCTCATTTTCTCCACCCTTTCCCTCATACATTCCACATTTAGTTACCCTCTAATCTCAGTATTCTTTTTTCTATATCGCCTTCTCGTACCCTTTATTTCTCTTAAGAACTTCATCTCCCTGCTCGTAACTTATTCCAATTCCTCTCATTCATCCCCCATGTTTCCACTCCATACAACTCAGCTGGGGCATAAAATAACATAAATGCATCATTAATTTGTCCTTCTCTGGTATCTTTCTGTTCCATAACAAGTGGTTTATCACTTGGTATGTATATGAAAAGCTATCTCCTCACCCTTATATAGCAGGAACAAACTCCCGTTTCATAAATTTCATTGTAAGTGTTGGCATTTTAGCAAAGTAGTTGTGCCATGATGAATAAAACAGAACAACAGACAAGAAGGAAGCAGATAATCAGCAGTTTACTGTATTTGTCTCAGATTTATACTAAGGTTTCAAAATTATAATACTAAACAAACTTATGCACGTTAAATATGAGCTTTTTACCAACAACGTCCAGAGTACTGTAAGATCTTTACTGAAAATATTTTTAACATGTCAACACTTGGGTGAGTTTATGAACATCATTAACAAACTACAAAATAGAACATAAAAGAAATAAATAATTTGAATGTTACTTACTCCTGTGATGTACCACATTCATTGTGTTCTTTAGTAACCTCACTAATATTATGTTTCGGATCATTTGACCTATGAAATTAAAAATAATTTGTTACATTGTATAAGATTATTTGAAAATTATTAAAATTTTGTCACCCTTTTCCATTCATTCACTTCAATGTAAAATAGAGATTGAGTATTGAAAAGGTGAAACGCAAATATCACCGTTAAGCTAAATAAATTTTTAGTTGTAATTCGAATATACAATAATTACTAAAAATGACAGTATGAACAATTTAAATGTTATCACATAGGCAAAAAACAAAGAATAAATGTCAATTCTTGTAATAAATCAGATTCAGAAACTTTTAAAAGAGGTTATACAATTCATAGAAATATTTTTTAATTTATTAAAAGAAAGGTGTTCCATATGAAAGTCAGTTACAGTATGTCATTATTTAGTTATACATTTTATTGTTATTACTTATATGAAATAATTTTTATAAGATTATGTGACAAAAAATATACAGTGAAAATGTATTATATCAAGTTAGTACTAGTTAATACAAGCATTTTTTTGGTCCCTACAAAAATACATTACTAGTTTTCATGGAGAAGTATTGTGACAATAACTAAAGGGAATGTGTGTTCAAGAATTTTCGAGGAGGACTGATATTTAAAAATGTTAACATAAATAATAAGATTCATAAATAGGTTTTCCAAGAAATAGTTAAAAATATTATGTAATATAAATGGTTATGTATAGTAGAGACGGCCTGCCTATTGTACGGCTAATTGAAAGAGTCAGGTACCTAATTAGATAATAGGATTGTTTGTAACACATTTTATTCAATCCTAATATGTTTACAGCTTGTTAAGATTTATCCAAAAGTCATTAAAAGGATTTTGTATTTTTATTATTATATCAAAAATCTCTGTCCTTCTCGAAATCCCCTTATAGCTCACCTATAAGCGCCAGTTTGTTTAAGAGTCTGTCAGTCTCGATTTGTCTATAATTCAGTGAGTGAATTGCATAGTGCATAACAGTGCTTTAGAGAAGTTCAGCATTACTGTGAATTATTGTCTAATGTTTAGTTATCATTTTGTGAGTAGTATTTAATTTAATTAAGTTCGAGTTACGTTATTTATTTACATTATTTATTATAATATAATTATTAATTTAATTGTAATAATTTTAATTTACTTGTAGATTTAAGACAACTTATTAATTTTTATTTTTATTTTGTAATAAATACTAGTAATTTTAAACTTTAGTGTGTAAATTCTTTATTTTACCCAGATCCTAAAAAGGACCTTACAGATAAGTGTCACAGTATTATGTTTACTGTTAGTGGTCAAAATCCTATTCATCACTTACAACAGCCAGCTGATGACTGAAATAATTTATCTGTATTTACTGAGTACATCACTGCTTATAAATTTAAAATTGACGTTAATTTATTTCAAATGGTAGTGTGTAGATTTAATTTCTTATAATAAATTATTCATAAGGATTTTGTAAAATGACCTTGAGAAGGACTAAAGGCATCATTCATTGAGCGTAGGCCTATTAAAAATAAAGCATCTAGAGGAATTTGTATTGTAATGATACAATTTATTGATCTGATACATTTGATACTTTGATGATACAATTGTACTTAAGAGATGTTTATCCAAAACAAGTACAAATATTTTATTTTGAATAAAGAAGAAAATTAAAATTGGTGTATTGTACAAATGCTGTGTAGAGCTTTGCAAGTAAATTAAATGTAAATCATATTATTATAAGTTAAGTGTGTACACATTTAAAATTGTGTGTAACAGCTGCCCATAAAATTTTCAAATTAAGCCACGTGACACCCTTGTATGAACATAAATAATATTTTTAATGACTCAAAAATTATACAAAAAAAATTGGTCCCATAAGTTCAGATAAACACAACCCTAGTGTAATTAGAATTGTACACGACCTTACTATACTAAGTTTGCTGAAGATGAGCAACAAAAACTATAACAGTTATAACAGTTGTTGTTCCTTGGGAACACTGCACCGCAAAGCAAGTCATGAATTTAAGCTACGTATGTTCTGGAAATTATTACTTGTTAAAAGCTATCATTCTGTACTGTAACCCATAATAGTCACTAACAAACATCACAGCTGGTGCGACTATAACTAAAAAAAAAAAAAAAAAAAAAAACAACAGTTCATGATAAAATAGAAAGATTTCATGATTTGAAAACCAGAATCAGATAGCTTTAAAATCATTTGAAAACCTCTAGATTTATGAATAATTTGAAAAAATTATGATAAAATGGAGAAAAAATTTAAAGAGGGTTGCAAAGTCTAAAAGAATGTGTGTTAAGTACTGAGCACAAAACTGTATATTTTATTTATTTATATCCAAGCCCGTAATAAGTTTTTAATACAGAGTTGCTATACAGTTTTGTAATACTTTCAAAGATACTAAAAAGTTACTATATCATAGTAGGCACACCGAATACAACAAGCTCATCATTCAAATGAGTAAATTACTCTGCCCACACAACAAGCTCTTTGTTACCAATTTTCACTATATATGGAAAAACAACTTTGACAATATTGTAGGGAATAAATAAATTTGTATTTGAAACTAGACATACCAAATGGTTAAACAAACCATTTTATTTGTAACTAAATATTAACAACACTGAGAAACATACGTTCAAATGAAATTGAGAAAAAAACAAGCTGATGGAAATGTTAAACCTATAGCTTTCCTTTTTCAAATGAAACAGAACAAAACATTTGTATATTAACTATATAATGTTACCATTAAATTTAAATATTTATTCACATAACAATAAATATTCACATTGAAAATTCACAAAGGGTCTCAGAATCTTTGTTTGACATGCAACCTATTATTATCATGCACAGTTTATTGATTCTTTCAGTATTTTCATGAATACTTACAAATATACATGAACATTTACAAAGCAGCAAAAAACCATATCACAATATTCCATGCATCTAAAGCACTGACAACATAACCTTTTATAATTAGAAAACGTATTCAAGGAATACAAAAATTGAATCTACATTGTTTGAACAAGTTGAATACATCACTTACTACAAAATAAGGTAAGAATGATATTAAGTAACTTACATTTTTTTCTGACTGTAAGTTTCACAGTTAATTAATAGTAAGCCTAAATACAAATGTTTAAATAAATAAAGTATCTTTATCTTAGCTTTCGTTGCCTTATTAGTTTAAAAAAACTTACGCAAGTTTCGGTGGTACCACCTTCTTCACAGCAATATTAAACTAAAATTTAAAATTTAAATTTAAAATAGTTTTTCCATTCAGGCATATCGAATAAAATATATATCTATCATTAATATATAGGCCTACGTATAATTTTTTTTGGTATGACTGAATGGAAATACCATTCCAAATTTTAATTTTTAATTTTAGTTTAGTTTAGTATTGCTCTGAAGAAGAAGGTGGTACCACCAAAGTGCATTAATTTTTTTTAAATTAAAAAGGCAACCAAAGATAAGATAAAGATAAATTTCATTAATACTGTAATTTAATTTATATATTAAATGGTTGCCAGGATGCATTTCAAAAGTTTGATTGTAAATAAAGCATGGTACAACATGGTTTGTGTAACATTTAATTAGAGAGCACAAAAATGTTTTATAATGTACGATAAACAGTATTTTGGTATTTTGATAAAAAACGCACTTTTCAATATGTAAGTAATATAATAATGATCATAATAGATGTCAAAATAATGTTACTAAATAAAGTGTGATTTTTACCCCGTGGTGCATATGTCACTTTCCCAATTCAATGAGATAATTTTTAAAATAAATTGGCAGCAGCACGTACAACATTTCCTTGTTTATTAAATCAGTACTGAATTTTTAGGATTTGTCTGGTGTTAATCTCTACTCAAGTGTTTTTCAGTGTCTTAAAGAAATCATTTAGAACAATGTGTTTACATAATGCAATTTTGAGAGTTAAGTCGCTAACTGTAATGAAGTCAATCCAAATATTTTATGATCAATTTTGTGGTAAAGACTTCATCACTTAATGGAATGTAAACTGGCATAATTTCATGTAATGGTAGAATAAAATACTCATAATGTAACCTATCCAGAGCTGAATGTCCCTAGAGTTATCTAATAGGGAGGGATTTCGAGTACTGCATTAATTGGACGTTTTTTTTTTGAAAGAAATCTTAATTCAAATATCTACCTTGTGTTGCTGAGGAAAGTTGTGTTCCCAGAACGTATAAACAATTCTGTTTATAATGCTCAATCACTCATCTGGAAACAAGATGGGTCCAGCCCACTTAGGGTAGGGGAACTGACATATGCGCCAACTGGTATTTTCTGGAATTAAGGCTCGGCAAAAATAATTTTATTACAAAAGAATTATAATAGACTAGTGCTCCTTTTAATATTATTTTCAGGACATTTAAATTACATGATAGCATCAGCAAAGCAAGTATCTAAAAAAAAAAATGAAAAAAAGAATTATTTGCAGACATACATAAACAGAACCTTGTGGGAATTTTTATCAGTGTGCATCTACAAAGAAATATGTTTAAAAGTTTAAAAAATAACCTTTTTATGATAAAAGTGTTGCTGCAAAGCCCAGAATAAAACAACCATTTCGTTAAAACATATTTTAACAATTTTCTTAAATTTGTTGTCTAAATTTAAGTGTAGATTACAACTTTATAGACTTATACGGAGATAAAAAGCAGAAAGTAAATGGATAAAAGGAAGAAGGAAAGAAAACTTCAGAAATATTTAAAACTAGTAATGTTGCTTAAATGGCTCTGAAAAATATAAAATGAGTGAGTACACAACAGTAATGATTGAAGAACTGATGTAAGATATATTGACAATGAATAAAAATTATATTTAATTATGAATTCAGGTATAAATTTTACATAGGCCTACATGGTATGTCCAAGAAATAAGGTTATAAGGCGTGTAGTTAACACAGTTAGACATTTTTTTCAAAGTTGGTACCATTGCTGCGTAGCGGTAAACCAACTGAAGTTAATGAGCAGCGCCGGACATCAGCAGCTTCTTTGTCGTGGAGGTTTAAAATCAATGCCCTCATTCTGTTTCCTGCCAAGTGCGAAACTTTGAAGTATTTAAAGACAAAAGGTGAGACGTTAGCAATGCAAAAGTCACAGGAGATGAATCTTGGAGATGAATCCATTATAACCCCAGAGAACAAACAATAAACAATACAGGGGTGCCATATCCGTTCTCTTTCAGCAAATAATTAAAAACTCAGTAATCAGCTCAAAAAATCATGACAACAGTATTAAAGGGTTCCTGTTCATAAAATTTTTGCAGAAACATGAAACAATCAATAATGCAAGTTATTGTATGATCCTGAAGAAACTTTGCAGACCTGTACACAAAAAAAAAACGCTGTGGGGTGCTAACAAAGAAAGTCTGTTTCCTTCATAACATTATAATATTCCAATTGTTGTTTGAGGAATGTGTCAGTGGCAGGAGTTGAATGATCATTCACAATGATCATCATATAATACAAGAGTTAATTTCACTTTGATTCATTTTAACAAGGCTGCATTTTAAAGATTTATTCTACATGAATTTTTCTATTTTAATAAAATTTGTAACCTTATTTTCCGGATTGCCTTCTTAAAAAACTGACAGCAAAAATTCACATGGGTTGAACAAAAAATTTTGTCTCTTTTGCTCTTGTATTTAGTACAATAAATCCTTGTATAACAAACACCAGTTTTGATGGACTTCAGATTCAACAGACAACTATCTGCTAAATATTTTTAGTCAGACTATTGTCGCAGGTCAAACTTAATGGGTTAAGGGTTAATATTTTCTTTGTCTTTAGAATCTCATGATATGGGATTCACAGTTGCAGAACACCGGCCAGTGTCAGACAATGATTTGTATTTCGGTAATTGCTTTTGATTTTATTTTTGCAATTTGTTATGGAATATGGATTTAACTACGCAGTTTATAGAGAAGATGTATTTCAATCATTGTTTGAAGAATGTGTCAGTAGCAAGAGTTGAAAATATTGAATGGATTATTTTGGGGTGAACACAAATAAACAATATGAAAACATTTCTGAACCTCATGCCATCTTATATTTGTAATATAGGTATCAAACAGAATATTCCTGCCATGAAATAACTTGCAAACTTATGTGTGTACCCAGCATGTTTTTGTTGTTTTTATTTGTGCTTACTACTTTTATTAATTATATATAAAGAGCTAGGGAAATTCTAGAGACAGCAACTTCCTCTGTAATTTTTGGCAAAAGAACTGAACCGCAATTCTAAATAATGTCTGTTATTTATAATATAGTATATTATTATTAATGGTACAGTATAGAATTTTGGTTTTAGTTTTACTAAATATGGGTAAAAAGTTAATTTCTTATTGCAGTCTGCCAATACACAAAGAGATAATCATCTAACGATACTAAAGTTTCTTGCTGCCGGATACAATGAACAACCTTATACAATGGACTGGAACCTGCCACTGTAGAGTTAATTAAACAAGTGTTTACTGTATTATATACCAGTATTCGACTAAATATCATGATTAAACTCTGGATGCTTTTAGAACAAAATATGTACAAGATACTTAATATTACTCATAATTCCATTGTTCTTTCTATTTCACAAGACAGGATTTATCCTGTATTTATTTGTTTATTATCTATTCGCACCACCTGATTCAGGACTCATTACAAAAATATTATTATTAAATATTTTGTAGATATATAATAATAAATTAGTTGCTGGTTAATCTGATCGGCGGTTTATTGTGATCAATTTCAAAGAAGAGATTTTATTTACAAAATTACAATAAATTTTTTTTTGTTTTACGGTTGCAGTATTTATTTTTGATATTGTAAGTACATGCCCAAAACGGGCAGGTGGAGTGTTTTTTAATTGCACTCTATCTGTTTGGCCCAGGGCTAAAAAAATAGTTCTGTTTCTTATCACATAGTCAGCCACTTATATGACTGAACTATTTAAGAACAGAATAGGTAGAGGTGTAAAAGACACTAGTCAGAGTTATCTCCTCTGAGAGTAATGAATTTCACTATGCAGCCAGACCCTGTGGTGAATGAAGTGAAGGTGTCATTTGCAGGGTGGAAAGTGAGTGCTTTTCGGAGGGCCTGGCATGCTGATAAGCATACTCTTACAACTCAGTGAGGAAGGCAATGGTAAACCACCTTACTCCTTGTTTTTACTTAGTAAAACCTCTAGAGGTTCAAACCAGCCTTTCGGCTGATGACCTAAACAACAACATTGTAAGTACAACGAATAGAATTTGTGTCACAATGAATAGAATAAAATTTATAGTAAAAATTTGTAGTGATATTTAAAAGGAAAGGTCCAAACTGACACATTGATGAAATTCTATAAGACACTGACTGTCGCAACACTAATATAAGGCAGCGAGGCTTGGATGTGGAAGAAGTACAAGAATTCTATCCAGTCTGCACATATGTGCTTTTAGAGAAGCATTAAGAGCTATAGTAGACCAGATTGGTTCAGAAATTACAAATGGCGAGAATTAAGCGTCATTTCTTTTAAGGAGACTGTTATGGATATACCGGAAATAGACTGATCATTTACAAAGAATGTCTCCACATGGGATTCCAAGATTGGCCAAAAGTTATGAACCAATTGGAAGACATGATCTGGGGTGACCAGTGGCTAGGTGGATGCTGTAACAGATCCTGAGACCTAATCCTTGAATAGTAGTAAAAATATTTACTTTTGCTGTTTATTAAAAACATGTAAGAGGGATAATTTTAAGAAATTGAAGCAACTGTAAATATGTATGGCGATTATTTTTTGAAGTAAAGTAAACTAAGAGGAAAATGTTCTCAAACAGGAAGATGAAACTAATGTAATCAATGACAGTCAAAAAACAAAACTCTTAGATTTGTGATAATAATAACTCTAAGAGTTCAGATTTAGAGAAATATCGAGTGGACTGTAAAGAATGAGAATATCTGTTTGAATTAGAGATGCCCTTAAACAAATCAACTACAAAGAAACAAACAAATATTTTGTAATTAAGCAAGTGTAACAGACTGTAGTTCTAGTTTTTCTTTTACTTTTTAGCATTCTCACTCCATAAATTTTTGAAAAATGTACTATTGCCTTTTAATTTTATAATTATTTATTAAAGAAAATATATTCAAACATAAGTTTTTAAACACACTTACAATTCAAGTTTTTATATACGTATCAAGTTTTTAAACACAAGTACAATTCTTCTATTCATCAGCTAGGAAATTACCAATTAAATTTTTGAATAATATGATCACCATAAGATAGTTTGACACTGTGTGGACAGAGATTGTTGAAGTATCGAAATGTTAAACTATCCAGAGTATATGGCATATTATTTGCAGGAAGCATTAAAAACATGAGTTTAATATGAAAATTTCACCATTTTAATGAATACAAACAATCTGACATGCCCTTCTGTACAATACTGTACTCAAGGGCAACAGACAGGTACAAAGATAAGAAAAAAGTGAAAGGGCTGACCTGCCTGTTGGATCGCTATTTATACCACGTCATGCCGTTTTCCAACGTGCCACATCTAAGTACATAGAGTGTGAAAGAAGCAAACGTTTACTGTACTATCAAAATCCAGAAACCCAAAGTGATCACAATAAATAGTGACCAATGCATTTCAGATTCCCATTTAATCAAAAAGAAATGACAAAGAGCACATAACGGTGATGCTCTTTAATCAATTCGTGTGAAATTTACTTTTCTAATTATTGCCATCCAAAAAAGAACTTACTTTTTTAATCGACAAATTTGATAATTTGAATCAATGTTTTCACATTCATAATCATAAGGGTCTGTTTTGAAAACAACTTTTTTATTTTTTTGGGCTTCTGAACTTGCAGCTGATGTAGGTCTTGATAAACTACTGTGTCGACATTCTGGACTATATAGGTGAGCAATATAACTGCAATAAAGATGTATTATTAGATTATAATAATTAATATTAAAATTGAATCTATGCTAAAAATTGTACCATCCTGAATCTTTACCTACTCTTTTTGGTAAGCTTTTTAGACGCTGAAAAAATCACTGCCATTTTAATTCTTACATTTTTTCAGTTTTTAAGAAAATAATTTCACACTTATTTTTTCAGTTTATTTTGACAATTCGTACAAGATGCTACTATACTGTTTTTTTCAAAGTTGATAAGCTCTGAACGTACACATTGCACCCTACCCACTTCTTAGCTAGCCAATGACAAGCCAGCAACGTTGCCAATACTTGCTCTCATAGCTCCATTATATATTCCATCAGCCATTTTTATGGTCTTTCAATAACAATTTATTTATAAACTATGAATATAACAAGTGACCACGAGAAACATTTACATTTTAGAAATAACAAAACAATATTAATTTTTCAAGATAATATTTATTCAACTTACTTTACATAGTTGTGGGTGTACGCCATTAACTTTACATAGAAAAAATTATGTCAGGAAGGTGACATCCTTCTTCCCTGAGGCAATTTTCTATTCTGTCCAGGAAGCTTCTCTAAACTCGTTCTAGTGTCTCCTCAGTGATCAACACCACCTCTCTCCATATCGCCGCTTTCCAGTCATCTAAAGTACAGGGTTTATGCTGATAAACTTGCTCTTTCAAATGTCCCCACAAACAAAAATCACACATGTTAAGGTCAGGAGATCAAGGAGGCCAGTGCACATCCCCAAATCTTGAAATCAGGCAACCTGGAAACACATTCCGCAGCACGTTCATTAAAATTCTGGCAGTGTGAGCAGTAGCTCCATCTTGCTGAAACCATACGTCGTCTTGCAAGTTTAGCCTGTGTGGTTGTGGGAGAAAAAATATGTTGATCATATCCACGTAACTGTTCAAGGTCACTGTTACCATTTCTCCATCCTCTTCAAAAGAGAAGGGACCAATAACATGCATACTCGATATCGCACACCATACGGTTACATGGGGTGAATGCAATGGTGTCTCATGGAGCTCTCTCGGATTTTCCATTGCCCCGTACCTGCAGTTTTGTTGATTCACAGTCCCGTTTAGGTAAGAATGGGCTTCATTGCTCATGAAAATGAGAGCATGCGGTTCATCGAAAATAAGAACTTGCATTTTTGCGGCAAAATCATACCGTTGGGGGTAGTCAGTTTCTTTCAATTCCTGCACACACACAACCTTGTACGGATGAAACTTCAGATCCATTTTCGAAATTTTTCTAACCGTCTCACGTCACGCACCTAATGAAACTGCCTGCCATCGAGCGGAACGTCCTGGACTGGTAACAACAGCTGTTTTCATAATGGTAGTTTGGCTAGGGACTGCTCCATGTCAGCTGATGTTGAAATGAACACAAAATGCTCGTTGAGCTGATACCACTGAGTTACCATTTCTAACATACATATCGTATGTAAACACGCGTTGCTCTACCGACCACTGCTCCATTGTGAATGAACTGAAGGAAATGGCCGTCCTTTGGAATGCAAATGAACCCCCCCCACCACGCAGTGACTCACCATTTCTGAGTACCGTCCCATCCAAAATGTAAATGTTTCTCAAGGTAACCTTGTGCAACCAACTGATTATATTATAAATTACTCTATGTTAACTTGCTCTATAATCGACGTGTTTAGTACGAGATGCAAGACACGAGTGAACTACTGTGGCTCTTATTAGTTTTTTTGCTTCCAGGAGGAGTATAGGACATGTCAGTTATCTCTTACATGCATGTGCATGTAATGTTTGTCAGGCTGATACATTCATACAATCGGACAACGCTGGCAAATGTACTGATGGGTCTAAACATGTGAAATAGCAGAGCTCATTAATGGTGAAAAGCATTATAGATGAGTACTGATTAGCAATGAAAATCTGTAACCAATACCTCCTTTGTCACCCCATACACAGACAGATTAATCAGAAATCGGTTGGCTGTTAGGTGACCAATCACCAACCATGCTGATTGAAATTTTAAAAAAATAGGTCACAAAATTTTCCTCTTTACACTGAAATTAAGTGAAGAAGCTAACTATTAAATTTATGTAGAAGGTGAGAAAACCCTTGCTTGTAGTAATGTGATAAATATTATTGAATTTAAATTATCTATAACCACTTTTAACCTTCAACAAGATGTCAACCATTTATAGATACAGGTAGGATTTCTATGTCTATCTGTAATGATATCAGCTTATTCAACACCCAAATAAGTATTCAGTTACAAAACAATTACAGAACATAGTATTGGATGAAAGTTTGTTTTTGTTTTACGTCTGACTGTTCTGCAATTTCTGCTAATGCAGACGGTAGATAATGACGATAATGAAAACAAGTGATGAAAAAATGCCAGACCTGACCGGGAATCGAACCCGGGGCCCCAGCGTAGAAGCCAGTTACGCTAACCGCTACGCCAATTGGCCAGCCTGAGATGAACTGACCAACTGGATGAAAGAGATGGTTATTACAAATACTTTTAGAAATGACAGAGTACCAAGTTTGAAGTCTAAACAAACTATGCAAAAGCAATACGTAACATTCTATACGTTCCCAAATAGCTGCAGTTCTAAAGTTGGCAGGTATATTCTGTAAGAAATACCCAGGAAAAAACATTCAAATTTGGACAATTTTTTTTTAACAGGTAGTAAAAGTGTAGCTAACCTAAAATATTGAGCAGCATTACTTCTGTATACTGTTCGCCAATTACGGTGGCATGTAGGGAGGGTAGCGAGACAGAGAGAGAATGTGTTGCGTCCGCCGTTCCCCTCAACTCATTTCAATCAGTGCATGGTGTTCAAGCGCAATAGTGACAATACGTGATACGGTAGGGCACTCTGCCGGCCAGTTTCGTTCACTACACTCTAACAACAAGCTCATTTTTCATCAAAAAATTCTGAAAAAATTACTTTTGCTTCCTAATGAATCTTATTTTATTACACTATATATTTTTTATTATACTCTGATATTTAGATAAGATACGCTCGTACAAAGTTAGACGTTTAAATCTCATCGCATTTTTTGCGTATCACGTAGGCTAATATAACTTCTTTTCCAGGACGACATAATATGCGTTTTATTATTTTGTTATAAAATTAAAAAATTTTATTTGTAATTTGATATTTGTTGGGAAGAAACAGAAATAATAAACAAGCTTGAAAAATCACTTTTTGAAGGGAAGTCAAAGATAGATCATCGTGTCTGGTGTCTCCTTCCTGTTAGTATTCCAAGAAGCTGAATCATTTTTTATAGCTGTGAACTTTATATCAAACATACGTCAATTTTTAGAAATCAACTATGAACTACGCACGCACAATATCAGTTGTATAAAATTTTAACAAAAAGAACGGCATAGTAAATATAACAGAAAGAGGGTATGACATTCCTCTCTTTCGGGCCTGTCAAAACGTATGGTAAGTACATCATTTAGAAAAAAAACTTATTGTCTATTACCCCAAATTGAATTGCAGACATTTTCCTCCGTATTTTGTGCGCGCGCAACTAATTTCGACGGCGTGCGGCTTTCAAAAGCGACACAAATGTCAAAACGATAACCACACGAACAGAACACGAGTAGTGAGTACTACTTTAGAGGCAGCCTGTATCAGGCTACAACGCTGTGGTGGGGCAGCTACCTACTGTGCATGTGCGGCCCGCATGCCACCGTAGTTGGTTATAGTTATACCTACTAAAGAGCTGTTGTTCTGATAATTGGCAAAATTTAGTATCCTTTATTTAAATCTGTGTGAAACACTCACACGGCGTTCTCTCACCAATGCCAATAATGAACAAATAACCTAATATTAGTAATAAAACATTAGAAAAAAAATTAACCAACCTCAAAAAAACATACCCTAATTTTAATCGTGAGCGAATGATGCAAAACGAAATCTAACCTTAGTTTGGCTTAATAATACGACATCACTTACAAACGAGCTTAGAAGCAAAAAGGGACCTCTTTTTAGTAAAGTAAAATGTTCAGTATAAGCAAAATAAGTTTTAGTATCAAAATACAGATTACTTTTTCCGTGTAGATTATTATAGTTTGTTTCGCCGTCTGAACACTCTTTGTTTAAATAGTGGTTTTAAATTTAAAATAACTTACAAAAAGTTATTATATGGAATCAATGTCAGGTCTGAGAAAAGGGTTCTATTGTTGTTATCGGGAAATAGTAAGAACCTGACCAGTGATCCCTTTTCTAAAGCACACTACTGATCAACTATTTTGTTACAAATTAGCTTCTCCTGAATTTTAGCAGCAGTACAGAGAACTAAAAGTAAACTTTTTTAAAAGAAGAAGAGGTCACTTTTCAGTTTCCGTCTCACATTTATGCAAGAAACTGTTAAGTACAGTGTTTTAATTATTATAATGTTTAATATAAATAAAACTTTGGCCAGAATAATACAAAAAAAAAACACTTAAATAGGAATGCAGCTTGTAGTTCAAATGTTTTTCATATAAAAATAGGATAATACAGAATTACAGAGGAGTACCCAAAAGAAACTGGAGTAGCGCTGCTGTGGGCGGGACTTCCGTAGTACGCATTTCTCTCACTGGACGTATATAGCGCAACTCATTGCCAGTTCAATGCCATCTGTGTTGTCGACCTGGCTAGTATTGGCCTGTAATGATTTTTTCTCTCTTCATTTTTTGTGATGTAGTGCTTAAGTGAACAATGGCGCGGCCGTGAAATTTTGCTTCTTGCTCAGTGAAAATGCTGCTGAAACGGTTTTGATCTTGAAAACAGCTTACAAAGATGATGCTAAGGGGATAAAGTCGAGTGTACACGTGATTTTCTTGGTTTAAAAATGGTAACTAGTTGATTAATGACAAACCTTGTTCTGGACAGTCATCAATTGCCCGAACAGATAAAAATGTTCAGAAAATTTGTGAACATGGGCTCAAAGACCAACGACAGAGCATTGAGCAATTGTCGAAGATAAGCGAAATATCATGGAGCTTGGTTTAGCAAATTTTAACTAATGAGAAGGGTCAACGCACAATGCACCTGAACACAGCCATCTCTGTTAGTCAGTTTTTGACAAAAAACAGCATGGTTCTGCTGCCTCATGCACCTTACTCACCAGACCTAGCTTCGTGATTTTTCTTATTCCCACACATGAAGGATTTATTTTGGGTAAGAAAGGACTCAAATTTGACAACATTGATAAGGCCAAAAAATAAATGTGGAAGGAACTGTCACCTATTACTGATGAAGAGTATAAAAAATGTTTCAAACAATGGAATCAAAAATTGTAAAAAAGTATCAAGTGTAATGAAGAGGATACAATTCTTTTATGAAAAAGCTATGAAAAAAATAAAAAAAGCTATGAAATACATAGCTTTTAAATAGTCATTTTGGTTTCTTTTGGATACTCCCTTGTATATCAATTAAAGTTATTTAAAAATTTTCAGCTGACTGGCAATGAGTTTGGATTGCTCCTTTGTATTTAGGCACCATTAATAATAATTATATAAAAATTTTAAATTACAAATTTGGAAGAGTAGTAAACAAAATTTTAAATAACAGTGAACATAATTTATTTCCTACTTCTCATGTTAATTTCTTTACTGTCTAATACAACTTGTCATTGTCAGTTTCCTCAATCCCTTGCCTAGCCAATGCCATTGATACAATGGCACTGTGTAAATTGTGGAAATGGGTGAAGGAGATGATCCTTTGGCCTGAAATTATAGTCTTCTACAGTATCGTTTGATTAATCTGATTTCTGTTATGATCATTCGATAAATTCTGATTTCACAACAAATGCGTGATAACTCTTGTAATGAAACCTAATAACCATGTTACTCACATATATAATAAATTTACAAAAATATATATGTTCATAAATTACATTTGCAAAGCTTACAAAAAGTTATGAATATAAAACACTAGGACAAACGATAATGAAAAATTTATTTACAAATATGGGTGTTTACAGTGAACATGCCTACTTCACAATAATTATTATTCCAAGCTACACAGCGGGATGGGGTAAAATTAGAATTCAACCTGTAGTGTAAAACAGGGTTACCCAGTATGACTGGCTCCATGACATGAGAATACTTCATAGCAGAAAAACTTCACAACATACAGGAAATACAACAGCCAGTCACGCTGACCTTGCGCACAAAGGGTTAAGAAAAAGCTACAAATCAAAAAATCACTCGTTGAACCCAGTACATTACTATTTGTGAAAAAAACCTAATTCACAACCTCACTCAATCATACTACACCCCATCACCAATGCTCTTCTTGGGATGATATGCAGTGGTACATGTACTACCTACTTCATACAGAATTTTTGTAATTTTTATGATTTAAAACGGGTGTACTGAAAAGCTGTGAGTTTTAAATACCTGGAAGCCATCTTTGATAGGAGCAGAACAAGTGCAGCGGAAGTAAACAGCAAGAGAGAGGTAGTGCTTAGGAAGCGAGATACAGCAGGGGCTGTAAATCCTCGCATGAATACATAAAATAGCTGCTGGTGTAGTGGTCAGCACAACTGGTTTCTATGCAGGATCCTGGGTTCAATTCCCAGTCAGATCTAACAATTTTTCATAACATACGTACCTCTTATAAATGCCTATGCACAAGCTAAGGCAACATCACTCAATTAAACAGAATTTATAAATACACTTTTTATATTTCAAGTTATAGAAAATGAGACCAAAGCAAAGTACCAGAAAATTTATTCTTATAAAAAAATCACTGCCCACTCCACTAATGTAGAAGTAAAACTCTTCAAAATAACTGTAAAATCAACTTTATCAGACACTCATATTACTCTTTAAAATTGTTTTCATTTACAAACAGTATCTAAAAT
The DNA here is from genome assembly GCA_035578175.1 of Catonia carolina. Taxonomy (NCBI): domain Eukaryota; kingdom Metazoa; phylum Arthropoda; class Insecta; order Hemiptera; family Achilidae; genus Catonia; species Catonia carolina. Next base: position 356,834,164 of record JAQMRL010000001.1, read on the forward strand.
TATTAACATACATAGGCCTAGTACTTAAACTGAATAATACAATAAATTAGCATAAAGCAGAAACATTTAGAGAGATTTTTGAGTTTAAAATCAAATATTATTATTTTGAAAGTTTTAGAAACTAAACAATTCTTTTAGTAACTGAACTGTTTAAATAAAATTACTGGATTTTAATGCAAACTTGAAACACTTATTTGTTCTCGCAAAAAAATGTTTTTAAGTATTCAGATTAATATGTTGAAACAATACAGCACCACTTTTCAATCCTTGATTTATTTATGTAGACAATTCTGCATAAATCTCAGAAAAACTTAATGGTAAATACGGCTCTTTTTTTCCTCTTCTGTTTTTCAAGAAAGACATGATAAAAACATTTCACAACATAGAAATTTTAATGTTTTGAATAAAAGTATCTGGTTAGTGAAACATGATATCTTCAAACACTTTGAAGCATATATACAAACAATATGATTTTTTAGGTTAAAAACATAAGTGTATTTCATGAAAAGTTGGATCTATCTATTAAAAATATAGAGCGTCGGCCACACTGGCGTAATTGGTAACGTGCTCGCCTCTCATCATGTGGCTGTGGGTTCAAATCCCACTCAGGCACGGCATATTTTCATACATTACAATAAATCATTTCATCCTCCATTGCAAACAGTTACACCCCAATGTTGTTGCAACGATAAATAAAAAAAAAAAAACAATAATCAAGCAATCTAGGAACATACTAATATATTTAGCCATAACTTTCATGTATTAAGGAAGTAATTTAATTCACTACACACAATGAATGAAAGGTTTTTAAAAAATTAAATAAAAATATAGCATTAACACTATTTTATTATCTGAAATAAAGGTTTTTGTGTAAATAAAACCAAAATGAACCAACACTTAATTATTATAATAAAAATAAAAACAATGTCACCAATGACATGATTCTGATTAATAGATAATTAATTTTTTTGTATTAGTAGCACTTACTCATAGTCGCAGTATTTTTTACTAAAAAAAAATCAATAATTCAGGAATCACAATTTTTTAGCCAAAACTACAATGTAAATTTATTCAAAAAATTATTTTAATATATCTTTGCAAAAAGTTTAAACTACTTTTTACTTTACCAAATTATTGACTCAACTTACAAAACATACTTTATGTGGAAAAAATTACTGGTTAACTCAAATATTTGTGAAGTACGACAATAATTGACTAACATTATACATAAAACTGCTAATGATGAAAATAATTAACTGTAATATTACTTACCAGAATTATTTTCATTTTATAACTTAGCCATGACTCATGGCTAAGATAAGAAACACCTAGTTGAACTTATAAAGTCTAAAGTTGATGTCTCAACTTACTAAACGTTTATTTTTCTTAAATAAAACATAAGATTATATAAATTTTGTTACAGTATTAAATTAACAAAAAAAGGTATCATAAATAATATGCAGTTCAGAAGTGGTTTTCTTAAAACATAGGATTACTAGTTATGTACATTTTACATGGTCCTTTCAAAACTTTCAGAGAAAGATTTGAATTTACTGAAAAATAGTTTTTACCATAGTTGAGTTGATCTGAAATTATCCTAATAGACTTTGTATTTGAGTGTATTTACACAAAAGCAACCATGCAACCCACATATCATGTATGTGCAGACTTGATCATGCATTTAAAAAACAATTCATGCAAAATTATCTTTCATATTCACAGCTGTAATGAATTTAAAAACGTACTTTAGATTGTTTACGTTTCATGATAGTGTGAAGGGATGCAATGTTCATACTATTAATGATATGCTGTTTGGAAAACAGGCTATGTAGAAAAGATTCTGCATTCAAGTGACTAGCAAAGAGTATAGAATATTTACAGCAGTTTTCAGATAGATTAACAGTTATTTATAAAGACCTAAGTAGAGTACTCATTCAGTACTAATAACACAGGGAATCTCTTTCACAATTAATAATTAGACAACTTCACTACTAAGATACAAAAAGGCAGAGGATGTATAAGGTAGGAAAAGAAATTTTAACCAATGGATCACCTCAAAATTTTGCTGCCAAGCTGTCAGAACAATTGTGTATATCTTAATTACAGTTAGCCAAGAAAATACTCTATGACTAGATCAATTTTATATACAAAGTTTGTTCAAAAAGTATCCGACCTTATTTTGTTGTAAGCAAATTAATGACAAGAGCTGGCATACTGATGCAGTCATGCATGCATAGGCTGGTCATGTGACTGTGATATCACATCAGTCAGCTGCATAATAAACACTGTCTCGTGCAGTATGATGGAATATGTTGATCAGCGATACTGCTTCAAATTTTGTCAAAACCTTGGGTCATTCCCAAGTTAAAACCATTTGAAAAATACAACAGGCTTTCAGAGATGATGCTTTGAGTGTAACACACACAAAGTAGTGGTACTACAGGTTTAAAAATGGCCATACATCAGTGGACAGTAAACCCCCATTTTGGCAGACCAACAACTGAAGTTATCAATCAAGCTCACAATTTATTGACGGAGGATCAACTTACTACCATCTGTGAACTAGTTACAGTGGTAGGAATCAATAGTTTAGTTCTTTCAATTGTGACAGAAGATTTGGTAATTGGCTACGCCACAAATTGCAGCAAAAGAACTTTAAAGCAAATAGAAGGAACTATGACTTGAAATTGTTCACAACATGTTAGATTGCATAAAAACTAGCTTTCTTTCTGGTATCGCACCGTGTGACTTCTGGCTATTGCTGGCCGCATTGGCAGAGTTGGTAACACGCTCGCCTTTGATCATGCGATCTTGGGTTTGAATCCCATTCAGACACGGCATATTTTCATACGTCACAAAAAATCATTTCATCCTTCACCGTTTGCATTAGCAGTAATTGCAGAACAGTCAAATGTTAAACCAAAAAAAAGGCTATTGCTCACTTGTAGATGCTCTTTAAGGATCCTGATTTGAGTCAAAAAATTACATTACGGAAAATGTAACCATTAAACTAAAATCCTTTCTGAAAAGGCCTCCCATACTTGCTTCCAAAAGTGGCAGGGGTATTGGACTATGTCCCAAGGAAAGTATTTTAAAGGAGACTACTTGATATGTTCAAGAATAAGCTGAAAAAAGCTTTCTCCCACTAAAGTTTGGATACTTTTAGAATAAACCTTGTTCAATTTCAAAAATACCGACTTAAGACAACTCCTGTCTAAATTTTTATTGTCAAAACTTAATTTGAAGATAGAATTTTAGTCATTGTAATAACTACACTAATTTCATAATACAATTGTTCAAAATTCTTTTGTTTATCTTTATTTGATCATAGTTTTTATATACAACACAAAATTCAACTGTAATACTATAATAACATTTGTATTTTTGTATTGAAATTCAACAAAGTATTCTAAACTAGAATAATTTACACGGTTATAAAAACTTACAACATAACTCCGTCCATACCAAGAAATATTATACATTATATGAAAATATCTCATCAAAGAAAATTCAATATTTGAATTGGAATGATAATTTCAAAGAAAATTCAATAAAAAAAGGTATTGAGGATATATTTAGTAGACAAAACAGTATACCAAACTGCAAAAATGAAACTCAGAAGTATCTTACATTAAAGTTTCTGTCATAAAAACACCAAAAATTGATAAACATGATAAGCAAAATAATTATTTCTTAGCAAATAGCTTAACCCACAAGATTGATAAAACAGTCAAACTAATAAAAACTTAAGAACAGATACAAACTCAAATAAAAAAATGTAAGAGCTAACAAAATATTAGAATAAAAAGCATAAAAAATCATAAATTATAATGAATCTGATGAAAACAAAAAGTAATTCTCACTGAGGTGATTCGCTGTCTTGAGATTCTAAATTAACATCTGTTGAGTTTTCTGAACAAGTGCTCTTTACAACTAAAATACTTTCCTGCAAAATAAAAAAAACACTGTACATAACTCAACAGTTCATTCTATCCTTAACTTCTATGGTTTAGATTAATGATTCAGTACAATCATGTGTAAAGTTTTGAAAAGTTAATTTTCTATCTCAGAACTTCAATTAACATAAAATTATTCAAAATAAAAAACAGTTTCACAGTTATCTTGTCACTCAAATGATTCCAGAGAAGTTAAAATTCCAGGGAAGCATAAAATTGTAACTTCTAAATTATAATATAAATGATTATTTCTTACCTTTTATGGTTGGTATTTAGTTATTGTTCAAAAACTTACAATTGTTTTAGTGATACCACCTTTTTCAGAGTAATCATAAAATTTATATTAAATTAAAATTTGGAATGGCTGTTCAATTTAGTCATATCAACGACTGATTATTGATATGAATATTTTGAATTTTAATTTAATTTTAAGAATACGTTTTGGTGTTACCATCTTCTTCAGAGTAATCATAAAAATAATTAAAATTCAGAATGGTCATTCCATTCAGTCAAATCAATCTCATCGAAAGTAATCATAAAATTAAAATTCAAAATGGTCTTTTCATTTAACCATATCAATGAGATTGATATAACTGAACGGAATGACCATTCTAATTTGTCCTATTTTTTTTTTTTTTTTTAAAGCCACATAGGACTACATAAGTTCATCAAACTAAAAACAACTCATTTCAATTTTTGTGGTTCAATTTTTCAGTTTTTGGAGTCCTTTCCTGATGTTTCCCTCCTTGAACTTTTTCCAGTATTCCTTCAATCCATCTGATCTTCTCTGCTGTTCCTTGTCAGAATACACAACTTTCTGTCATTTTGTCGGTTTCTGCTGTTTAAGTCTTGTGGTCTTCAGCCTGTGGTAATTTCCGGATTTTGTTTTGAGGTCCTCAAGTGAGATTTGGAGTCCGTTCATGTCCTCCTTAATTTCCCTGATCCAGTGGGGCTGAGTTGGTCCTATTTTATATAATGAATTTATATAATAAATTTCACTAACCTTCTTTTTTAACAGCATCAACATTCTAATTTGATTTAATTTAATTTTATGATTACTCTGAAGAAGGTGGTACCACCGGAACAATCTTAAGTTTTTGAACAAAAACTAAATAGCTACCAAAAAGAGGTAAAAAAATTATCAATTATATTATAATTTACAAATTAAATGGTGGGCAGGATGCATTGCAAGATTTTAGTCGTATTGTAGTTTCATTGTAACTGTCATATATAATTAATTGAAAACCAAATAGAAAACAGTTAGTTTTCCTTAACACGTTAAATCACTTGTTTTTTTGCATCAATGTAGACAAAAGACTCTCACTTTCTCAGCTGTATAACTCTGTGCATAAATACATTTAAGTTACCAGTTAATATCAATAAGGTTCTGAATGAAACTTTGATAAAATATTTTTAAATAACATAACATGTTATTTAAATTAAGTATGTGCTGCAACTAAACTTCAGATCCAACACACAAAACCCGTGACTTTATACATAAAAAAAAAATTTAAACAAGTGACAACACAACTAACAACTGTCACCAAGAAAAAATACAACTGGCACCAAATGACCTGAATTTGTATAAATTTATTTAGTTTCATAACTGTACATAATAATTATTAAAAAAATGTAAAACAAAGGTTAAAATAAAAATAAACATCACTGACAGTCATGAAAACATTAGGGATAGTCCAAACAAGGTGGTAAAATGAATGAATCGGAGAAATTATATAAATTCTAAAAGTTTACTCACAGTGAATGCATTAATGCAGTACAAAATATGTTATAAAAACTACATACTATAGTTACTTTCCAGAATTGATATGAACTACATCATAGAAGCCATTAAATTACAACTAAGGAACTGTTCCTCAGTTGGCCAATGTGGTAAATCCGCAAGACTACAAAACTAATCCCTAGTAAAGATTCAGTGGGTTAAAATGGAGAATTATTCAGGATGAGGTATGTACTTACTACTTGCAAGTAATAAAAAGGAATAGAACAGTGACATTAACTGTATTTAACAAATATTAAACAATACAAATAAAAATTTGAAAAATTAGTGAACTGCATAGGGATATTGATAATTATAGTAAATGGATACTAACAACTTGCATCGAAGCTGGTAACAAACTAAACAAAGAAGGGGAATTAATGAAAGCATTTAAAAGAATAACAAATAATAAACTATATACAAAACTCGAGTTGCATGATTTTTTTTATAAAGAAATTTAGAATATTTTTGCCAGTGCCAATAAAAGTAATATAGATACAAACAAAAAATTCATGACACAACAATCACACTTTGACTCAAAAAACCTTTATAAGGTTTTTGTATAATTAAATCTTCTATACATTTTAACTGCCCATAACACGCAGGAGAAGTGTTAAATTATTCACACTCGAACTGCTAGTTCCAGGGCTACATAAAGTAGTTCTGTTTCTTATCACATAGTCAGCCAATTATATGACTGAAGCATTTAAGAACAGAAGAGGTAGAGGAGTAAAATACACTAACCACAGGTATCTCCTCCGAGAGTAATGAAATGCATTTAATAGCCAGACCTTGGGTGAATGAAAGGTGTTATTTTTAGGGTGGAAAGTAGATGCTTTTCACCGGGCCTATCACACTGATAAGCATACTTTTCCACTCAGTTAGGAAGGCAATGATAAACCACCTCATTTTACATTTCCTCATTTTACTTAGTAAAGCCTTTAGAGGCTAAAACCAGCCGTTCGGTTGATGACCTAAACAACATGCGTTTTAAATAGTTTCAAATTATATTTTGTATACTCCGATGATGGTGGTTCCACCGAGACACATGTATGTAGGTCAAAAGGGAATACAAATCAAGGCAGCTGAAAAAGTTAGTGAAATAGAATCACATTTTCGGTTTCAGTGTACTCCTACATAGACAAAATAACACTACTTTCTGGGAAGATCAGAGGTATGCATTTCTGGTTAAGTAATTTTAACAAAAGCCTCATAAAAATCAGCCCTGATTAAATTTGTACTTAAAATAAAAGTGAAGTAAAAGACAAAGAAAACAATCAACAGTTACCTTACCTTCCTTGAAATTAAACTTTCATCAGGTTTGTTTGCTGATAACATTAGCAATTTTTCATTATGCTCTCTCAACTGAATACGTTCTTGCTGCAAACAAATTAAAAAATTTTAATTCTTCGTACTATAATTACATGTTCAAAATAAGTAAAATTAGCTCTCTAGTCTGAACAGACTATTATTTATTTCAATAAACTATACTCTACTTCTTTTAAGTTGAGAACTACTGTAAACAACATTTTACCAAGTAAGGTTGGATTTGTTGTGTCTACGCTACATGTAACCGGATGGCTGGCACCTGTCGCCCGCTTTTATTTCTATTTATAATTTTTATACTGTAAAACAATTCCAATACTGTACACTTCTTTAGATGCTGTACTAGCAATCGAACAGTCCTTTGTTTAAATTTATTTATTCATTCTAATCTAAATGTTATGGACAATATTGTTTGTCCTACCATTTGGTAAGAAAGGAAAAGACTCCTAATCAATCTTCTAAAAATACTACGATAATTGACTGGTTAAAAATTAATGGGGTACAATTTGACAATAGCATGTTGAAAGTTGAACTTTTAAGCAAATTGAAATTAATTAAACCTAACTTTAATTTGTATAAAGTAGATGAAGTGGGAAAGGCAAGCAACTGTACAATGCTACGATTGCCGCCATACCACTGTAACCAGAATCCTATTGAGTAGTGTGGGTTCAGGTAAAGGATTACGTGGCAACAAATAATAAGTTATTTAAGCTCCAAAAAGTACGAATACTTTTTAAATTTGGGATTTCTAAAGTAGGCCTATCGGTGGATAAGTGAAAAACTACGTAGCTCATGTGGTAAAGGAGGAGAAACGCATGTGGGATTTAGATTTTTTGAGCAAAGTTCAGGTAGAAATACTTGTAAATTTTGAACATGATTCAAGTAAAGACATCAAGGATGATGTGACATCACTTTATGATAAACAACCTTAAGCCTAGTTACAAATAAATGTTTGTAATACTAAGAATATAAATATAATATGAATTATAATAAGAATGTAAATTAATTATTACAAAATTAAAAATTGTAAATTTCCTGTGTAACGAATGTAAACTTTTTTTGGATGGATCGCACTACGTAATATTTTTCTTTAAAATTGTCTTGACTAGGTCTCAGCTTAGCTGACATTAAGGTATAATATTGGAATAAACCTGGAACCTGGACCTATTGGAGGAAACTGGAATAAACCTAATAATAAAATTTCTTAACAAATATTTCATGTTAAGTCTAGAGTTGAAATGAAAAAATTCATCAATTAACTATCTTCATTATCATTAGCTTTTAAATCAACTGACTTCCATACAACGGATCCCAGGTTGATTCCTGATCACATTTAGCACCTTTACATTGCTCATTTTCATCTACCATCCTTCACAGTCTGCATTAGCCTTAATGTGCATAAAAAAAAAAACTAAGATGTACACAAAAAAATACTTATAAGTGAAACAACTTTCACCTCAAAATTTAAATTTTAAGCATGTAAAAGAACAATTTACACTTATAAGTTTTTTGTATGTAAATTCCACAATAAGACACATCCCTTCTGAGTATTGATTATTTATTTCCTTGCTTTTTACAAAATAAGATACTAAATAAACATAATGTAAGTTTCAAAAAAATAAAATAACACCGTATTTTTTATTTCGAAACTTATAAAAGCACAAAATGATAATATATTAATGTTTTGATTTATACATACATAAAAAAAACATTAATACATGGATTCTGCAGCTAAGATGCTAACTAGTAACTTAAATAATTATGATGAATATATCAACATATATCCATACAATTTATTCCTAGTTATTCATCAACATTAAGGCATGACCTACCCAGTCATCTGCCTGCATAATGTATCAACATTAAAATGGTTTTATAATTTACTACGACCTGGTATGGCAGCTGTCTTTATTAACTGTATAAGTTAGACATATATAAATGTAATTAATTTATACCAATGCGATATAACAGTTGACAAGATTCATAAGCATGTTTAAAATTAATTAGTAACTTAACATTACTTGGGAATTCAATTTTTTAGCTAATAAATAAGTAAATCAATTATATACAACGACCTGTAGGTCCCGAACTTGTTCTTCCAGCATTCGTACATCTTGTTTCAATGAAACAGTTAGGGCAAGTTCTTTCATAAGATTTTGTGTTTTCAGCCTTTCACCATTCAGCATTTTCGATATGTTTTCTGTAAAATGATTAAACAAATAAAAATCTACTAACTAAAAATGTTGTTAGTTTTAACAAGGTTACACCAGATGGCTACACTAAAGGAGGGAGCTGTAATGCTCTCTCCAATTGTAATGCTACATCACAGCTCACGCTGAACAGAAGTTTTGACAAGGATTTTAGTTTAGTCTGGTAGTAAATTACACTGTCTAGTTTGTGTCGGCGTGTTTGTTATTTTTGTTTTTCTGTCCTTTTTACTACAGAATTTGCATATTGATTTATTGATTTCATGTTTCGTGACTTAATAAAATACCAACATTTTGCTGTGTGCCTAGTGGCAAAATTTTACTTGGAAATGTTAAACAGATGACTTAGAGGCCAGATTTGGGCAATACAGGCAAATAAGTGGGGTTTGTTATAATATCTCGTTAGATAAGTCAGAAAAACAATTAAAAATTTTGATTATTATAAAAGCTTATTTTTCAAAACACGCTGAAATTTCAATCAAGGAACTGTTTGTTCATGAAAAAATGAGTTTAAATTGTGAAGAGGACTGTTCCCTGCAGGTGAATGAAATTATCAAGTTTGAAAACCTACATTCAGGATGAAGTAAGATTAGGGTTTCTGAAAACGACTTGTGGTATATAGGTGGCTATATCTGTAAGGTTGTTTTAAAAAAAGACTTTGTATCAAGAATGTCACAAGAAATTGATTTCAACTTAAAATGGATCTTCAGATATTTGTTTGCAGCAAGAAAATTGCTACTTCAATGTAATTGACAGAGAATCCCTCAAATATCCCTCTAACTTTATTATCAAGATTTTAGTCCTTGATTTAAGGTTGTTAGTTTAATAATTAGTGACAGATATGAGGACATATTTTTAAAATGCAAATCATGAAAAAGACTTGTTGGGTTTAAATTAATGCTTGAATCTTCAGAAAATATCGGTAAACAAAATTGCCGTAAAACGTCTGACCAAAAACATGGATTACTTTGTCAATAAGTGCAATAAGTGCACAATAGATTAAGTGTCAACAAGTGTCAAGTTTTTGCAACATTCTTCTGAACAATTAATTATACCAAAATCGTAAAAAACAAATCACAAAAAAGACAAAAGATTTCAGATGATCCAAAAAAAAAATCGCCTAAAATACTAAAAATAAAAAAAACTCAGCAATTAGCTTTTATAGCCAGGTATAAATAACTAGACGCTTTAATTTTTGTTACTTTTCATTTCATTGTAGTTTTATAATTATAATAATTTTCAGAATATTAAAAGATCACAAACTGTAAAAAAAATCCATAAATCTTGTTTCTTTATTTTCAAAATATTGACTTTTTCACCTCGTAGTCACTAATAACAATTTATACAACTTAAATTTATTTATATTATCTCATGAGGAGACAGGGTATACAGATAATAGTAATTGATGGGATTAAGAATTTCATTCTCAGCTACCGGATACATTCTCAGCTTTACTGTCAACACAAGCTGTTCACATTAGAGTAATTATAAACTTATTATGTCATTTATGTCCCACATATAAATGCAAACAAAACAAGAATTGAAACGTTCATGTTATCTGAATTTATTACTGTGAGTAATATTTAATTATACTTTAACTTCAGTTGTACGGTCGATGGTATCATAAAATCTTTCTCTTGCATTTTCATAGTAATGTTTCCAAAAGTGAATGTTTATGTGTATTTTGTGTTACTACACTAAAGTCCAGCCTTCGTTAGTTTGCTTCTACTGTCAATAAATAATGACTTCACTGAGCATGTGCATTACTTAAAAATGTGTATAGGCTGCTTAAAACTACAAATACTTTTAATAGTATTTTAGTATTTTTATAAATGAAAGTGTTCAATCGTTATCAATAGTTAATCATATCACGACTGATGTTTCAAGTACTGAACAATAAATTTATAAAAATGGTGTACTTAATTTCCATTCTTTTTCACAAATATATGTGGTTACAAGTTATATGTACATATTACCTCTGATCTGTATGACAAAAGAAGAGAAGTTTAAAAAAAACATTTTAATTTTAATGATCTGTTTTCTATAGTATTAGTATAGTCACTCGTTATTTCACAATTGAATTTGATGATGATTAATCCAAACCCATAAATCTCTCTCCACAGTTTTGAAAAAGAACACGTCATTGTTTTAATATGCTACCAGTTCACTTATGGCATCGCATTGTCTCGTATCGTTCTTACCTGTATTATAATTGATTTCCAATTATGAATTTAGTGTTATAGTATTTGATTCTTCATTTCTATTCATAGTTAGCTATTTGTGCAAGTTACTAATTATATAAATCATGTAAAAAAAAGAAGAACAAAGTTAAAATCGTGGACTCTAACGTCACAAACCACCCTGTAGTGGCTGGCTTTGGTTTGTTGACAGTAGGAGCAAAGTAAGGACGGCTGAACTATACAAGTACTTACGTACAAGTAGTAAATGTCAATTACATGGTCCTGTTTTTAATTTACTTTTACAAACAAAATGTCGGAACAAAATTTTGTTTGCAGGTTCAGTAGTTTTATAATTAGAGTGCCAACCTGATCAATTTGAACATTTTTCAGTTATTATAGACTTAAATTAAATTTAAACAGTAGGGCTACTTTATGTAAATATTTAATTTTATTTGTTTGCAATAGACTACACATATTAATCAATTTATTGTAACAAAAAATTACTCAACATAGATATTAAAGTAAATGAAACAAATAAATGCATTAGTTTAAAGTGATATATTTGAGTAAATGATTACGCGTTTGTATTATGTGGAGTCAATGTTTTTGGAGAGAATAGTATGGTGACAGCCGCTGTGCAACGAGTTGGAGTTTCACACACTGTACTCATGTACAGAAATGATATTTGGATGAAATGTTTTATTGATTTTGGGTTATGGTACTTACCAGTAAAATACTTTAGTGAAATCAGTGCATAAAATACAATGTAAACAAAGAGAGTTTCAGCAAACTTCGTAACGTTTTAAATTACAATAACAAAAAGGAAATATTTCACATTTGCATATTAAACTTCATTACTTTTACATTAAGATTTTTTCGTAACACAGTATTTATAGTGGTATTAAGAAAAAATATAAATTTTTTTGCGCATCCGGTCAAATCCTACTGTCAACAGTATGGGTAGAAGAGGGGAACAAATCAGTCACATTCATTCTTATTTGGGTTGAACTATACCTACCACGTAAGGATTTTTGTGAGTGACGGGCATGGTAGGGATACCACGGCAGTCCTTTTCATAAACCCTCTGTCTTTACTAACCAATTCAACGAATCAAGGAATGACTTTCATACACTCTCAACTCAATTTATTATTCTAACTATTACTACTGAACTACGATTCTAAAAAATCAGATCTACCAACCCTACTGACAAAAAAAATGAATAGTGTTTTTGAAATATCCAAATAGTAGTCCTACCACATCCATCAGTCACAAAAATCTCTGCATGGTAGTCCTACCACGTCCGTAATTCGGTGAAGCCGTTTTACGTCTCATTTAATTCTGTCGTAATCTATATTTGTTACATGTATTGACACCGCACTGAATATGTTAATAAGCAGCCATTGTCAAAAAAGGCTTGAGATTGGCTTTGGCAAAGTTTAAATAAATTTGGGTAAAACATTAAAGTGGGAAGTGTGGGAACATTAGTATAGGAAGCTACTATGGACTAAGTAAGAGATCAAACTGATTGCTAGTAGTGAGGGTAAAAAAAGATTGAGAATACCACATTATTTACACTAGAATAACTACAAACCTGCCTCCAATATTCTATACATAAATCAGGCTGATATTAACTGGGTGTGTTATAAATAAATGACTAACTTGCCATTATCAGCAGCAACAGTTTGACAATCATTTTTCAGTTGTTGAATTTCCTTTTCTGTCGCTTCAGACTGGGCAGACATTGCAGTTAGCTGAGCTGCTTGTCGTTTTAATAAACGTTTTAAACGAATTAATTCAATATTTTCAACTACTTTATTAAGATTTCCGTCTGATTCAGCTCTAGCTTGACAATCATCCAAAGGATCAATATCATCTGGACATTCCTGTACAGAAATATTAAATTTTGTTTAGTTTATTACACAACTCTTAGAAAAACATAAAAAAACAATACATTTTTAATATTTTTGTGTTCGTAGTTTTTGCATTACGGAAAACTCTAAATAAATTTCAAGATTTCAAAATCATTATTTCGTGACATTTGAGACTAAACTTTTTCCTAAAATTGGTTTTGGAACATACATTCAGAAAGGCTTTTAATTATGAGCAAGATATACAGTAAACTGTAGCTAATCTGGTCTTGATAGGACAGAATCTGGTCCAAATTACCACATTACTTGAAAAAATTGTAATACTTTGACAATAGGTTTAAAAACTTTAGATATTGCAATTGTAAACATACAGTTACAATATCTGAAATTAATTTGAGGTTTCTTCTGAACATTGAACCACAGTAAATATGTATATAGCCATACGTAAATCTCACTATTGCACACACCTTAAATTCAACACAAAATTTATAAGTCATTACAGCAATGCACCTTAAAAAATAATCTATGGATTTATCAAGTAACATCACAAAGAAAAGAACACTGAGAACACTGAGCACTAAACACGTTAATTTACAATTACAACAAAATTTATCATGTTATAAGCAAAATGTTAAACAAAAAAAACTGTATTTAGGGGCCAGAATCAATTCAATCAAAGATAATATTATACAATACCATCCTGGAATGAGTTTCTCACTTTTATTACTTGGAAAAAGATGTTGAATTTGACTATGATTTAGATGCAGAGCAAAAGCTGAACAAGTCTGAAAGGATATGTGGGTCCATACGTAAATCTTTGGGAAATTGAGAGAGGAAAGAAAAAAAATAAAGTTCTGTAACACTATGACAACTCCAGTTACTATGTTTGGAAGTGATGCATGGAAAATCCAGTCAGCACAGATGAGGATTTTGCAAAGGACAGAAGAATGTACTCGGTTTGATAAAATAAAAAATGAGGATGTAAGGTTAGAATTATATATCTACAACTTAAATGAGAAAATAAAAGAATGGAGGTTGAAGACAGCACACAGGAAGGATTGTCAACTCAAAGGATACCTCTGCAAGTCTGATGGTATAATCCCAGAGAAATGTTAGCAGACCTAAGACAAGATAGATATAGTTATACATGTAAGCAAGTTCAAAACAGGCTTATGTTTATCCTTGTTTGGAAGAAAAAGAAAAAGACACAAGAAAAAATCTGGTGTGAAACACTCACACAACTTTCTCTTGCCAATACAAATTTTGAACAATATAGCCTAACATTAGTAACAAAACATTAGATTTAAACAAAAAATCTAACCTCAATAAACATAACGTAATTTTAATCATGAGTGAAAGATGCAAAATGAAAAACAACCTCAGTTTAGCTTAAAAATACGAAAAATCACTCCTTCACGCTAAACTAGGCTCTGTAGAGAAAAATGTTTTAAATAAAAGTTGTCGATCTTTTAATTTCCTATATATTTGATTATATACACTTGTGGTAAAGCGCATACTATTGCCAAAATCTTTAAAAAATTTATTTTTCACATGTTTTCCTGAAAAAAAACAACAGAAAATAGCTAATTACCGCTAAACTAAGCATTATACAAAATATGTTTGAAATAAAAGTTGTAGGATTTTCAATTGTCTACAACTTTTATTATATAAACTTTTGCTCTAAACTGCATATTAAAGCCACAATCTTAAAAATTTTTTTACGTGAAAACAGCCTCTCCAAGAATTTCAGCAGACATGAAGCCTACCCTATCTTGTAAAGCATAAAAAGTTTAGTAAACCAGGCGATTTTAAAAAACATTGTAGGATCCGTTTTTGAGAAAATTGCAAAAAAGTGAAAAATTACACGAATAAACTACTACTTCCGGTTGATTGATTTTGAAGAAAATGTTCGTGTTGGGTCCGGTAGTGGTGTCTAACTTAAGATTCAAGTTTCAAGTTCACACAATGTTTTGTTCTTGAGATATTCTGTTCACACACACACACACAAACACACAGACCAATCGCTAAAAACATGTTTTTTTGGGTTCAGGGGGTCAGAAAACGTGTAGATCGGTGAAAACTCTATTTTGAAAAATTGACATGAAAACAATACTTTCCTTCCTATATATTCATATAGGCACAAGAAAGTAAAAAATGAATCAGGTATCTTTGAACACATCAATTTGAAAAACAAATCACAAATTTATTTTGCTTTAATTTTAACAAGTTCTTTCAGGTTCCATGATTGTGCAGTTGGATTATTGTCATAAGTTTACTAGACGACAATTCTTCTTGCCTTTCAAATTACACCATTAATTATTTCAATATCCCAGCATTTTCAGCATGACTCGATTGAGGTATATTCTCCAATGTTTTATCATTGGTACTTACGTCTGTGAACGATGATATAATAAAATTCTATTTCAACAACATTTCTTAATAAAATACTAAATAATCACTATTTTCCCCCCAAATGTATTGTTAGATTTTTGATACAACTAACTTTGACTTGTCTGGATTATCAAGGTCAGAATTAGTGATAGTTCATAGATATATTTTGTAATGCACATTAAGATGAACATGATTTGCTTCAATCTCATCCACCCCATTAACAATTTTTCATTCCTAAAGTGGAGACAAAAACAATTTATTACGACTAAATTTTTTCATGAACTCAGTACTTAAACTTTACCCAACTATCTAGCAGGTCACTAAGCGAGTAAGGAGATCACAAAGAGCCATGAATTACAGCTGCAAAAATAGCTTGTAATAATATTGTAAAAATAGGTGCAGCTACCAGCATCTTTTTTGAACTGAAAGTAAATGGTAATACTACAACCATATTGTTACCCTAACAATATTACTAAAATGGAAAAATACATAAAAATTACAACCAAAACAGACCTCTTCAATCTCACCAACTCGTCTTTTAGAATTAGGAATTCTAATATTGCCATTTCTTTCAGCATCATCATCGCAATCATCATCGTCATCATCATCATCATCGTTAACACCATTAAACATAAGAGCTTCCCTGTTGAAATGAGCACGATACGTACTGAAAATTAGAAAAATAATATAAATTAAAAGAAACATTTCACTCAGATACAGACAATTAATAAAAATTCCTTTCATGAGACGACACGTCTCATGGCTGGTGGCAATTTTTAAAAAGGCTTACTTTTGACTTATGACAAAAACCATTAGTGATTTCTATATCTACTCTTTGAGAGGAATCGAATGACACTATTTTAGTTTCCAAATTCCGACTGTTTCTAGACTTCTGATTTTGGACCACTTTCAGTTGAAACCAAAACTTCAAACCCAATGATTTCTGTATCTACACTTTAAGAGAAATCAAATGACACTATTTTTTCCCCTAATTACGACTTTAATTCTTGACTTCCAGTTTTGGGCCACTTCCAATCAAAACCAAACTTCAAACCCAATCCAGGCCCACTAACTTTTTGTGTAGATTACAAATCTGAAAACCGTTAGTTGCTATCTCTTGTAACTTTTGACTTTATTTCATGACTTTTGGTTTTGGGCTACTTCCTGTCAAAACCAGAACTTAAAAACCAATGATTTCTGTATCTACTCTTTAAAAGGAATCGATTGACACTATTTTTGTTTCCAAATTCTAACTCTGATTTCTTGACTTCCAGTTTTGAGTAATGCTGTTTTTGGGTAATTAATGCTCCATTAATTTTTTCTTATTTCCTTATCTTTACCAACATTTTTTGGAGGATTCATCATCATTAAAGTATATAAACTATTAGCATTGAAATTACTCTTTAATTGTTATAACAAGTGAATTTTATTGTTTTATTATAATGTTTCTTACAAGAGTGATTATGGTGGGCTCACTAAAAAATGTTAAGGCAAATAAACAGATCTAATATAACATAATATCCTAATAGGTTTACGTCCAAAGTTTTGCACATTAACCCTTTTGATCCCAGGGATATTTCAACTAGTGTATAGTAGTCCCTTTTTCAAGACATATGCACACTGTATTTCAATACACTATCTTTCGATCTATTACAAATATTTTTAAGATTCTTTAAATACTTAGAATTCTTTGTGTTTGTACATCATGTGGTGTAAATTTTAATTTCTTTAGTTTGCATTATCAATTTACCTTATCAATTTATATATAAAACAACACATCTAAAATTTCAAATAAAAGTAAAAAAATCATTTACTTAGCAAAAAATGAGGATTTTAATCTGAAGATGACATATTTTATAAATATTTTTTTACATTAGATACAAGCTCTATGAAACTCATCTAAATACTAAATACTTATCATCTAACTAAATACTTAATTAGTGATGAATACTCATCACTAAGTGTATCAAGTTCACTATATTCAATACTGATGGTGTAAGTTTTACAGATTTCTTCAGCCTTATTTCACAGACAAAAAAATTTCTCTTAGACATGATGAGAAGATCTTAATGAAACAATAAATGTTAAAAAGAACAAAAACTGATCAAGCAGATCTAACAAAGTTCATTACAACAAAAAAATTTTCAAATCTGTGTGTTCACAAACTTTCAAACCTGGATGTGATTTAGTATTCTGACAAAAAAATTATTAATCTTTAAAGCTTTTAAATAAAAAAGTAATTTTATTATAATAATAAACCCATACGTTGGTCTAGTGTTAGACTCTTTTCACATGGCGTGGCCATGGCCATGTTTTCTAGTAATTAAAATGAGTAACTTCAGATGCAAGTGGCAGCCACGTGGCGGCCACAAAATATGGGTGTTCGGTACATGGTTGCTGCGTCGCCGATCCTGTGACGAGTGGCCATGTTTTACATTACAGTGAATAGGTCTGTTCATTCGAGTCGTAACACTTGCCATGGCTGGTGAACCTATAACCTATAATATAAGAATTTATAACCTATAAATTTTTGATTTGTATTGTTATATTGAAAAACAATGGAAATTGACACAAAAATATTTGTAGCACAAGTTGTACACTCATTCGTACAAATTTAAAAAATCCTCTCTCATCTTTTCTTGTATCACCATAAAGATTGTAAATTACACCTTCCCTTGTTTGTACAGAGTAAAAGAGGTCTTACCCAAATTGTTTCTTACGATGCGATATGAACAAAATAGCTTCTTCAATGTCTATTCTGTTCAATATCTACAAAGAAACTGCCTGGCCAGGTATCAGCCACGCGACTAGTCACTTCCTTTTTTGGTCACATGGCCACTGGCAGCGTGGCAATGGCCACGCCGTGTGAAAAGAGCCTTAAAGTCATTGCCCCAAGTCAGCTGTTTAACAGCTGATTTTCAGAGATGAAGGTTCCATAGTTCAAATCCTAGTAAAGGCAGCTACTTTTATATGGATTTGAATAATAGACAGAGGTTACAGTTGTACTTCGATGGTTGGGGTTTAATCAACCATACTCTCTCAAAAATGGTCAGCCTGAGTCTGTACAAGAACTCATTCATTGAACACCTCATTTATATCATTCTCATCTCATTGGGTCATGGGGTTGCTTATCGTTCTGAAATAAAAGGACTGCAACGTACACACATCAGGGACAAAAAATTTATTGTAACAAAATTACAGCACATATAAAGAAACTCTCATGATACAATAAATATGTGAAATAACCAAAAAACTAACTCTGTTACTAATGGAGATAATGGGCTACTTATCATCGCAACATGACATCTTCAAAACAAAAACAAAAAATAAACTTTTAATAATGCAATCTATGGACTTATTATGAGCCTGTAGGTTTTTTGCATCAACTGGTATACAATAAGTGCAAATGTAAGGCGTAATAACATTGTAGATTGCATTTTATTAGACATCCAATGAATCGGGTGCTAGGACACAGGGCATAAACTATCAACATCTGATATACTGGACCCTGGAATTAAAAAAGTTAATGCTAAAACAGACTATGCCAGATCTGAGGGGAGAATCAAACCCGAGACTCCTGAAGTAAATGACAGTTGTGCTGACCACTATACCACAGGCCAGCAATGGTCCGATAATAAGATTAAATGATAAGAAATTGAAGCTGTGTTAAGAATTCATGTAAATTAAAACTAATAGTGTGTTGTCTTTAAAACAACTAGCTGTACATCCAAGTTTTTTTAAATGTGGTAGAATCAGCTAGTTTAAAAACATGTGAAAATAAATTATTGTTAACATAGGTACACAATAATGATTTTAACAACTTAATCTTAAGAAACCAGAGAACAATAAAATCTTCTACGTACAGTACCTAGTAACAGTTTCAGGAACTTTCTCAGCAGCCTTGCCAGATGAAGCTTTATTCAAATTAAAATTACGATGAACTTGAGCATGAAGTCTACTATGAGACTGTAACTGTTGTTTCAGCACATCAATCTGAATAAAGAAATTTTTGCATCAAGTTTATTATAGTGTAGTAATACAAATAAAATATTAGCCTACTGCCAAGCTGCCAGCTAATGTTTACAGGACAAATGGTGAGATAAATGTTACATGCCTCACGTCATCCCGCAGTATTTCATTAATTTATTGTATTGATACAGTTTTGAAAACACTGACCAAAAATCCTGCAAAATATAAGTTTCTCCATTCAACAGTTCTAAAGTAGCCTGAATGTGACTACCAAAATTAATAGTAATTCTAAAGTATACTTTGTTTACGATGTGTTTTAAATTTTGTGTACTACATTAATTAAATAACATTTTTTGTACATTACATTAATTACTTATTTTAATTAGTGTATGATATAATATTAAGGCCTTGAAAAATTAACCCTTGAGTGCCGGGAACCGCATATTCGAGGTCCAGGTAGTTGTTGTTAGCTTTGAGTGGCCGTACTTATAAAGCTACTAGAGCATTTATGATATCTCAAATTACGCGCACTGAAACGTAGTCAAATTTGATATAAAACGCTATCTATTTACTTATGATAGTGCAGGTGAAGTCTGCTTACCGTTTGGTTTTACTAATCTTTCAGATAGAGTAAGTTTAGGAATATTTCAGCTTTAGGGTTGGTAAAACTGTAGATCTACTTTAGTGAACATGTGTTATAGTCTGAAAAGAGATCGAACGTATATGAAGTCACTGGGCTAAGTTATGTTGATGTTTATGAGAGCATAAATTTGTTCTTTCTTTTCTGTGACACATGAACCCCCTCTTTCCCCACTCCTTCTTTACTCCTTTTTTACTAGTGTAATTTTTGTATTTGTGTAGTAAATTATTCCCTGAAGCAAGGTCATGCCTTTATTCAATAAGAGTTAGCCAACCTAACTGATTCCTTCATTAGCCTTTACCAATTTTTCAGATAATATAACTTTTGAAATATTTCATAGCGATCGTAAGGCATAACCGATTTTCATGTTTTATATTCACAAAAACCGTACGTATTATAAGAAGCAGCTGTAATTATTTCATAATTTTTTATCAGTAATGAACTTAGCGAAATGGATTTATTCGGGAGCATGTTTTGATATTCATAGTTTATTATTAGCGCGAAATGCAGAGCGACACAAGAGGGTTAAAGAAGTGATTGAACTATTTGATATTGTTTATCTGTTTGTTCACATTCTAAATTATATTAAACCTAGATTTATCTAATATTAGTGCCATCTTGCACTACATTGTTAATATTAAACAGTTTTTCATTTTAATGAAATAATTTCAACTAAATGAAGAAAATTTAAAAGATTTTTACTTGTATTATATTGCATTTATAAACAAGCATTGTCTTATTTATCAATGCAACATATAATTTCAACATGGTTAAAAGTCATATGGTGAGGCTCTCTCAAAACAAAATAATCAATGAAAAACTTTTTGTTAAAATTGTTTAATTGCATCATATGCCTGCTTGTTAGTGAATACACTAGATTATGGGCTGGAGTAACAGTAAGTTTCGACATATTAAAACCGTTACCAAGAATTGAACCCGAGACCTTCACTATGGTGACCAAAAAACCAACAACCTTAATCTCAATTACCTTTCCTTCAAGAGATCTTTTGTTTTTTTCCAGCTGTTTAATACGATCTTCATAATACCGATTAGATGGTGAAACTTTTGTTCTGTGCGATGATTCTAACCTCTGAACAGTTGTTTGTAATCTGCAGAACATAAAACGATACTATGGCGTCAACAAGAAGGTGATCTAGTAACTAAATAAAGATGTTTTTTAATATCTACATTAAAATTTATATTAAATTTAATATCTGTAATATTTAAAACTAATAATTTTTAATAAAAATTTTTAAATTTATTTGGTCTTCTTCCTATGATTGTTTACAATGCTTAAAACAATTGATGAATAAATAAATGACTGTAAGATTCATTTTCTTATCTGGTTTTTGAACGCAAGGATTCATCTTTAGATAATAGATTTACGGTGCAAATTCTATGAATGATAGAATGGTTCGAAAGTGGCTTAGGCAGTTCAATAAAAGACAAACAAATATCTACGATGAAGCATGGAGTGGGTGGCCTCCTGTGGTAAGCGATGACTTGGTGAGGAAAGTGGATGAGAAAATTTGTGAGAACAAACAATTCCTGATGTCAGCACTTTAAGATCAATTAGACAAGTTTCAAGAACTGCTTTGCATGAGATTAGTGGTAAGTTCTTAGAAAGTGATGATGATGTGAAAAATGTTGTGGAGTTATGACTATCACCACCGGCAGGTTGTTTCTTTGAGGGAGTTTTGTATAAAATGGTCACTCATTAAAATAAGTGACTGAAGATTGGTTGAAAATATGTTGAAAAGTAGTTTAAGGTATGCTGTTTCTTGTAAAAATAAAATCGAATAAAAAAAAATAATTGATACTGTACTATTTCTACGCTGGTCCGTCGTTAGTGTTTTGAACATTAAGCGCTGCAAACGTTGTGAGGTAGTTGCTGCTGCCGGTAGATAGCACAGACAACAAAACTTCTCATAGCGACTTGTACGACAACGGGTAGCACCTAAGGAAATCAGTCGTCTCTTTGAGAAGGTCGAAACAGAGAAAGATCAATCGCTTAACATTGAGTACTTTCTTTGCTCCACACTGAACCCTTCCCTTCCCTTCGCTTCACCAGCGACTGCTCCTCCTTAAGGCAGAGGTAACGGTGTTTATCATGTCGACCGCCACATGTGTGCCAAGGTGACCGCTCCTATTCGTTAGGCACCGGTGTAGATGATACTCCCCTCACCAGCAACTGCTCCTTCTCACCGAGGCAGCAGCGAAAGGTGATGCCGCATCAGTGACCACTCCTGGCTTCCAAGCAGCGGTTTAGACGATACTCGTCAAGCTAGCGGCCACTCCTCTTTGAGGCAGCAGTAAAGGTCCCAACCTATCCCTTTCAAACTCAGCTATGCCGCCGGATGCCCTGCCGCTCCGGCTGGTCCTATCTTGACCGACTTTTGAGCTACGCCCAGTGCGACACAATGATTTGATATATTTTTCAAGATAGTATTTACTTTCAGACAAGCCTCGTAATTGCCATCTATTTACAGTTCACTTACACCGAAGTCGTTTATCTTGTTTTGGAACAAAATTGTTCAATATATTGGGAAAAATGATGTAATTTAGAATGATACAAATTATATCATTATGGCTAACACCTAGCATGTCTGTTAAAGATGATAGTAGCACTGTAGTGATGTCAGAACAAAATAGTACTTTCGCAGATAAACACTGTTTTGAACATGTTAAAATAGGTAATATATTTAACCCATTAACGCCGAAATTTTTTTTTTCACCCGATCTTTTTAATTTTTGTGATGACAATACACATATAGGACATATTATCTGTGAAATATTATTAAATTAACTGGAGCCAAACGTGAGATATGGGGTGTGATCATATGGACACGCTAGGCGCTTGTGGGGTCGGAAAATTGATACTTTTAGATTATAGTATCGCATTAGGTTGTGTGTAAAATAAACCTCAAAATAACAATTTTAAATGTATTTTTTTGTACAAATGCGTTACTTACTTATAATACAATATATATTAGTAGTCTATTTATAAAACTTTTTTTTATAAAATAATAATTAGGTATAATTTTACAACAAATAGTCTGTTTATCCTATAACAAACAGATTAGAAGAAACAAATGTTTAAATTCGTTGAAAAACATATACGTGTATAAAACTACTATAAACAAATAAAAAAATGTAAGAAATACGTAATATAAAGTATAAAATAAAAGTGCAAAATATTTATAAAAATATAAAAATAACATAAACACAGGTGAATATTGCAAAATTGTTAATAAAACGATTAGTGTAAGAATTATAAAATATTAAAAAGTTCCGTAGTTACATGACTAACTTATCTACTGTGAAATAAAATAAAACTATTTACACATAATCCGACATTACATTTAACGCACTCCGTTCTTACAGTACTTGTACAGGACCCAGCACAGCGACGTCTATTGCATGGTTTTACGAGATGCCCAAGCCCATCTAATCTTATGTCATCACTTACCCTACAGTTCATTTTACTGAATTTTGAAATTGATGGACGTCCTGGCCCCATTGGTTACTGTCTGTACTTTGTTAAATATGTGATGACTATTTCCCGTAGCTCTTGGTGGTAAACCTTCATCACTCCAATTCAAAACTTCTCGTTTAATTTTTTTTCTTGGATTTGCTAGACATACTCGTATTTTATTGCTTTAATTATTAGGCACGGCATTATCGTTATCATTTACAGACTTATCTATATTCTGAGCAGAATCAGTCACTACTACTTCCACATTACTTGCTAACTGCCTACCAGTCAAGTTATCTAAATATCCGCCGCCATCTTCGTCACCAGAATCCTCATCAGTGTCAACATTGATTGAAGGTGGTTCAATGAAAATACTGTCAACATGCCCAATATCATCGGATTCAAGCAAATCAACCGCTTCTTGCAGAGTTAAGCCCCTAAAAGTTATAAAAGAACAGTAATTACTTCTTATGAACGGTATAAGGTATTTGACCCAGCAAGTGCCTAGCATGTCCATATGATCACAGTGACATATAATGCGGAATAAATTCATTTACGAAGAAAATAATAAAGGCATATCATTATACAAAACAACAGTGGTATGTGTACATTACATATTACTGTATAACAGAAATATAAAGTCATCAGTAAGGAAATAATAAATATTTTCGTCAGTCGGCAGTCGCTGAATGCCGCCGCATCATACTTGCTATGGAAATCGTTGTCCATTGTGCCTTACTCAAATCAGCTAAAGACACGTTATGAAAGGGAAACATTCGCCAGGACACCTACACGTACATTAGCACC
This sequence comes from Catonia carolina, assembly GCA_035578175.1. Taxonomy (NCBI): domain Eukaryota; kingdom Metazoa; phylum Arthropoda; class Insecta; order Hemiptera; family Achilidae; genus Catonia; species Catonia carolina. Next base: position 356,858,761 of record JAQMRL010000001.1, read on the forward strand.
CGTACCAACATTAAAAACCGAAATGTTCGGCAAGAAAACTTATAGAAGATGAAAGCGTCCGCCCGTGATCATACGATCACGCACGGCGTTAATGGGTTAATACAAAGATTCCAGTATGGAAATTATTATGTTTGTGACTTTAACAAAATATTACTATAACTCAATTAATAAATAATCACTGCAGTTTAAATGACTTTAAAAAAATAGCTTACCTTTTAATTTCTAAGGCTTGTTCATTTATCCTTTTCTTGAGTAATATATTTTCTCCGCTTAGTTTTAAACATTTATCTTCTAACTCATCACGTGATAGTTTCGCAACCCACAACCTGTCACCTGCTTTAAGTTGTAATGAAGGTTATGTTAGTAGTATATTGATGTTTAAGCTACAATAATTATATACAAACCAAAAAATAATTATATAATAATAACCAAAAATTTTAAGTTTAGTTGATAAAGCAGTTAATGAGAAAACTTGCATTAATGATTTTAAACTACAAAAAACCCATTAAATGTGTTTAAAAGGCTGATGACTACCATTTCCCTTTGTTCTCCAATAGCACAACAATTTTCATCTGTTTTACATTATAATTTAAAATTTTTACAAAATAAATACCACTAATAACACTGAACATAAAAAAGCACTGAATTGTGACTACATTATATCTAACTATACCAATCATATAAAAGAAGAAAAACATAAATTTGGTAAAATAGATGAACATTTCAATATAATAGAACAATGTAATATAGAAAATAAAAATAAAATTGAAAAATATGAGATGTTCCACATTTATAAATATTTAAAAGAGCAAAAGCAGGACATTTTGAATGAACAGGTGAAATTTAGGAATGATGAAGTGATATTGACTGCTGCTGCTATCTACAGTAAATATGAGAAGGGATAAATTTAAATAAATTAATTTTAAATCAGTTTTATACAAGTGACTGAAGATGTATCATCTTCTATAGATTTTTAATAAATAGTGTTTTTAGTTTCAATTATATGTTATTTACTCTGATGATGGTGGATCCACCGAAACACGTGTAAGTAAAAATTAAAATAAAGGTGACGCAGTTTAAAAAGAAGGTTAGTGAAATTATTGTATTAATTCATTATATGAAATAGAAATAACACTGGTTTTTTTAATTTTTGTGAAAATGGAGTAGAACACTATAGTTGCTATAGAACAGAATTGCAATCTGCCAGGTAGACCATAAAATCATTTTTTACATTCAGTACAGTCAGCCGGACGAATATAGAAGCTTAGTCAAATTGTTTGGCAATGCATATTGTACTACTGTTTTCCGTAACATTACACTCGGTCAGTAACCTTGTATTTGTGCGCGTAATTAATTTTCTCTTTTCTCTTAGTATGTTGATGTGAGTCCAGTTAATTTCAGATATGATTTATACTGTTGATGTAAACATTGATAATTGCTAATTATGACTAATGTGTAGTAAATTGGGCAAGTTTATTTCACAACCCTGTTAGGCTTACTCATATTAGATGTACAAGTCATATTTTAAATAATAGACTGAAGATAATTTTTAAATAAACTTTAAATTATTTTAAAATAATAGAATGTAGATGTAGGATCATTATTCTTCAAGCAGAGTATCAGAATCTTTAGGTTGAACAGTAAGGCGTTGTAGGGTCGTGACGTCACAAGCTTTTATATTCATCCGTTGTACTATAAATTGTTACATCCAAACACATTCCAAGCTTTGGTTAAGTAGCAACATTACAGATCTTAAAATTATACACATTCATTAAAATTTAGGATCTAAAAATTTATATATTTAAAAAAATAAGGAGGTTTCTGTAGAATTTGGTCTCAGCTATCATTGGACTGATTAAGGTCAAAAATTAAAAAAAAAAGAAATCTGTCTACATGCAAATTTGCCATCACCTATTGTTATTTTTTCCCCCAATACATACAGAAGGCAGAATATTATTGGTATAAGAAGTTTTGGATCTTTTCCGTTATCCAACAAGAAATGTACTGCATTTAGCACTTGTTATGCGGCTTGCGTCATTCTCAATAAACTAACCTAATTAAAATCATATAATATGAAAGACGTATATAGTGACGGCTTGCGTCATCCTCAATAAATATAACCTAATTTTAATCGTATAATATGAAAGACGCCAAATGAAAATCAATCTTAGTTTGGCTTAAGATCTTAAGCTTTAGATCTTAAGATCTTAGATCGTAGATCTTTTAATTTCCTATAAATTTTATTATATAAACTTTTGTCGTTAAATGCATAGACTTTTAAGGCCAAAATCTTAAAAAAATTGATTTTTCACAAGTTTTCGTGAGAAAAAAACAGAAAATTGCTAATTACCGCTAAACTAACTGTTATACAAAAAAATGTTTGAAATAAAAGTTGTAGGATTTAAAATTTTCTACAACTTTAATTATATACATTTTGCGGTAAAATGCATTATAAAGCTGAAATATTACAAAAAAAACTTTTTTACGTGAAAACAGCCTCACCAAGAATATCAGCAAACATGACTCCTACCCTATCTTGTAGAGCATAAAAAAATTAAGTAGACTACATGAGGCAATTTAAAAAAAATCGTAGGACCAGTTTTTGAGAAAATCGCAAAAAAGTGAAAAATTACACGAATAAACTACTACTTCCTGTTGACCGATTTTGATGAAAATGTTCGTGTCGGGTCCGGTAGTAGTATGTAACTTAAGTTTCAAGTTTGCACGATGTTCCGTTTTTGAGATATTTTGTATACACATACACAGACCAATTAAAAAAAGGGAGAAGGAGATGACTCATGTTGACAAACTTAAATTAAATAAAATAATAATAACAGTAATAACATAACAATAACAACATTAACTATGAGTAATGGCTATGCGTAATGGAATGAGTCATAAATAATTTAATAGTTAAATAAATATTATGTATTGTATGTAGTATTTACATACAATAAATATACATACGTTCAATAATGGATTACGCGACCTGCATAACACTTGCTAAATGCAGTACATTTCTTGTGACAAAACGGAAAAGATCCGAAGTTTTTATAGCCCAGTTCTTTACAGATTTACTGCATTAATGCCAAGTGTAATCATTTTAGGTCTCTATGAGCAACAAATGGTGTAGTGTTACGACAGTTTTCGTCATAGCAAATGAAATTATACCATTTTGAAAACTGTTAGCTCTATGCAGACCTATTTGAAAATTTGGGATTTTAATTGAGGTTTCAATATAAAATATAAAAAATGTTCCAATTGAGCCTGTGTTTTGAGTCCTTTATCATAAAAAATAATTCAGGGAAAGATATGTGGCAGAAGAGGTCCTGGAAGAAGGAGAATATCGTGGATCCAGAACCTAAGGACTTGGTTCTCCGTGAATACAGCTCAATTGTTCAGGGCAGCAGTCAACAGAGTCATCATAGTCAAAATGGTTGCCAACATCCGGAACGGATAGGAACCACAAGAATAAGAAGAAGATCATAAAAAATGAGGTCAAAAAAATTTCAAATCACTGAATACGTATATTTGAGAGTACATTGTATCCATTCGGCAACCTAATTTTCAGAACTACATAAAAAATTACAGTATAATAAAAAGTTATGAAGATGCTACGATAATAAATTTGAAAGCACTGATTAATAAAAAAAAAATGCTGAATTATTATCCTATCATTGCAAAAATTTGCTGTAAGCAGAATTGATTGGAACTGTCGAAAAAATCTCAATAAAGGGATAATGGCTTTATCTTGAGTGTAGTTTCTGCTCCCATTGGATCAATTCTGGACAACCTTTTATTTAAAACAAAGTTCTCTATGTTTAGATTTGTGACCCATTAGTACCCTTAAGTAGATTAAATTACCCATCGTTATTTTTCCTAATTCAATTAAAGCAGATTATAACAAATTAACATTTAAAATAATAAAAACTGAGATTGTAGATCCCCCATCATGCATTTAAAAACAAATCCATACAAAAAAAAACTTAGAACTGCGAAAATATCACTCAAACATTGTTTACAGAAAACTGATTTAAAAGGATTTGGATTGAAAGAAGTTAAAGAAATTACCAAGTAATCAACGAAACCAAAGTAAGCTTTTATTATAAACTGATATTACAAATTAGTATACAAACATTCGGATGCAAGGACCACAAGTAACGAACCAGGCAAAATTTCTTTAGAAAAACTTACTAGGCTTTGTGTGGCAAATAAATTATTTCGTGCATATTAATACACCTGTCAAATTGGTTACATCGAATGAAAAGTCAACCAAACTCTGTAACATTATACAAGTACATGTAATACATTTTTTTTGACTTAAACTTTATTTTTATTCACAACTGTACAACAATATGAACTTAACAACTAGTGAATGAGATGAGTGGTTTATGATAGTGACTTGTGTACGACATAAAGTGAAGCCAGCCCAATGGCCAATTTTGGCGAGGATTCAAAATATGGAATGACATGAAATATTACAATTTATATTATGATCGTGATATAATAAATACAGTATGAGTATGATGTAGTTATGAGATGTGAATGACAATGATTAACAGATGAATAAAGTGTGTGAGAGAGTTTACGGATAAGTTCTTTGTTTTATCTTATGGTGGTTGTATTAGATCTTGATTCCATTTTCTTTTCAGGCACCTGACAACAGGAAGAGTATTTGATGAGATCGAATGAACATTGGGATTTTTGTGTGCAATTGTTTCAGAGTGTTGTACGTGCTTTTAATGATATCAAAAACTGTAGGGATTTTAAATTCTGTGTGCTAAAAGTATAATTAGTTGTATAAAATGGCCATTGGTGATGGCTCGAAGAGCTTTTGATTGGTGCCTTTGAAGAATGTTTAATGTATATTTGTGTAACTGGAACCAAAAATGAACCCACTGTGTAGCCAGATTGGCCGAATTAGTGACTTGTACAAGATAATCTTTAAGTTTAGAGGGAGAGAGGATTTCCAACCAATAATACAAAAGTCTGCAAAATCTAAAATCCGAGAGTCAATAATTAATACCATACATTTATGAATACTATACATCCATGAAATTTCATAGAGCAATGGCTGTTGGCTGTACACAATATCAATTAATACTATCAGTCAATAAAACAGATATCACTTAACCACTCCTTTCTCAGTATCAAACTTACATTATTTCTCTTATAATCAAAAAAAAAAAAACACACACACAACATTCATAGTCAAAGTAAAGTATAAAAATGTTCATTTTAATGAAGTTGAAGTAAATCACTAAAATACCAAAAAATTCATGAAAACACATGAGTATCAACTGAATTGTGATAACGAGTCATCTTTTACATTTTACTTTTGATTTTTTGCACATCAATACTACTGCAGATGATGAAGGATGATAGATGAAAATATGCTATATCTGATTAGGTACAAAACTTGAGATCCCAGCATAGAAACAAGTTATGCTGACTACTACAACAACCATAGAGCCAGCCATGTAATTATCATAATCAATAATATGGTAGCGCTGACTCTGCAGAATAACGCCCAGCTTATTGTTTTACAATTATAGCCTAATTAATTGTTTTCGTTTTTTTTTTTTGTTAAATTCTACTGACTACTATAGTAAAGTAGGTAGCAGAATATTTTTAGTATAATAATTGACACACAATTAGTGTAGAAGATAGGCTCCAATATTCCATTTATAAGTTGCACAACATTAGTACAGAATTTGGCATGGGTATATCGGCGCAGAAATCAAAGATTATGGCATTCAAAAGAAGATGGCCGATTCGCTCAAAAATTATTCTAGGCAACCAAACTATACAACAAGATCGAGATTTTAAATGTTTAGAAAGCAGGATTTCCTATGACAAAGATGATGATGTGAGTGAAAAACTGGCAAAATTCAGCGCTGTATGCAGTTTTATTCACAGGGCAATAGGAAAGAAAACAAGATAGGACAACCAAATGAAATTTTATAGAGCAATGGCTGTACCACTCGTAACATATGGGAGTGAAACATGGGTATCATTACAGATGAATGAATCTTGTATCCAGGCTGCTGAAAAGAGATTTTTGTGAGGAGTCAAAGGTTAGATAGAGTGCGTAACGAAACTATATGCGCCAAGTTAAATGTTCAGTCACTGTGGGAAACATTAAGAATATATAAAAGAAACTGGTCCAACCATTTACTTCACATACAAGCACACAGACTTCCTCTGCGAGCATGGAAATATAAACCTAGAAGAAAGCGAGGCTTGGGAAGACCTAAAAAAAGATGGATCCCCAGAACAGGCCATTGAGCTTAATCCTTGACAGATGATGATAATAATTGACAATGTTAAACATAATTTTGTTTGGATACAACGTTTACTGGTTTTTTTATATTATAAATTATTCAATAACAAAGCAATATTCATGCAAATGAATTAACAAAATGAGGAATTTACCTTAGAATTAATAAACCAACACTGTATTGTTTTATATCACTTTTTCAATGATACATATGGCATACTGTTGGTTTTTCATAATTCATACTTGATACTTTTATTTAACAAAATATGCAACTAGTACATTGATTTGCTACCTTAATACTTTTCAGTAAATATAATTTAAGAGAAAAACTATCACCACAAAATTTGTTTTTAAATTACCTATATGGACCTACGGGTCCTAAATTTACGATTCAACCAAACCCTCTAACTTGCAACAAATTCAAGCATTCCAGTCAAAAACATTATGCCTTATAGCCAAAGCACCTCTTTACGTTAGCAACAAAACCTTACATACAGATTTGAAAACACCACTTGTACAAAATTCCATCGAATACCTATACAAACGCTTTCACGACAAGTCACACGAACACGAGAACCCACTGGTGCGTTCACTTTCCACCTTACATCTACCTGATAATCCCCCTAGACGCCTTAAGAGACGCTGGAGTAGAGACCTGCTAATTTGATAAACAAATTTCATTCTTGGGGAGGCATTAATGGGGGCCCTAACCCCTCTCATGCCTATCATGTCATTTACATTATTATTATAATCATCACATTTGCTTTTTGTAAAATTTTACAGTTGTAAATAAAGAATTAAAGAGAAAAAAAATAACAAAAAAAATTACCAGTGATATGGATAGGTAATAGATTATCTAAAGTTAAGGCAACACAACCTTTCATCAATATTGAAATGAATGGGTTTTTTGTCCAGAACTACAATAGCTTTATTCCTATCTAGCCCAGAACTGCTCAGCTCGTGGTGTAATGCTGATCTGGCAGTTTCATCTATCACTCTTCATGAGTAAAAATATTATAAATAGTATATATTAGTAATTATGTGCAAAACAATCAAATAAAAAATGTCCAGAACCGACTGGTCTTCACGTCGCATCCCAAATCTGTTTTAAACATGCACATGATCTGCTTCAGCTACTACTTCCTGAAACTGTTCAGGCTCCTGATTAAATGAAATTGGGACTAACAGCCTTGCAGGTAATGCTCTTTGCATAAATCTGCAAGTTCCTTAAAGAGCAAGGGAAAACTGTCCACCCAGACAGAACAAAGCAAAGGTAAGTTAATCCAGTTGGATATCACAGAAAAGCTTCATTAAAAATACTTCATTCCATTTTATTTCAACATTAAAATGATTACATTTTGACATGAAGGATGTCTAAAACATCCCTGTCAAAACTAACTCTGATAAAAACATACGATAACCTATACTGCAGCAAAAACCCATAACAAACATCACTGTTTCTATATTTAGCACAACAGAAAGGAAATGTTTACCATGCTTAACTGAGTCCTAACTGGCTACTGTGCTTTTAAAAAATACTGTGGCAATTAAAAAAGCCCTGTAAAACAAATTTCCATATTCGGATGGATAAAATACAGAGTTTTTATTCCATAAGTGAAAGGATGGTATTCAACTTAATCATGCAAGAGAATTTGAGTGTATCAGCTGCAACCATTTTTTGGGAGCAACTACGGAGAAATCTTATCCTTAATCCCAACAAAGAACAAAATATTGCCGATGATGTTTCAATAGGTTTCTTGATGTAATCAAGATAAATAAATAAAATTATACTGTAATACAAAAGTAATAAATAATATACCGTAACTTACCTAATACACTGACAAATTGATCAGGAAAACATTTTTGATGGTGTGGTGATATAGGCCTGTTTGAGCGATATCTAGCAGGTCCCAGTTGGTCACTCTCAGCGTCTTCACTCATGACTCAAAACTAGAATACAGAAATTACAGAATATGTACTAATTTATACGAGGATAACTATGCTATTTTATAATGACTACTCTAAAGATCTGCTTTTCACTACTTCATAGTTTTTGTATACACATATTAAACTACATTGTTGTGAGTAGATTCAAAATGTAATACAAACCTGTACCAAAAATCTGGTGTTTGCTTCTCCACCCGAATTTGTTAAGGTTACTGGTCATTCATATACAAGTTTATATTTTTTGACCCATAACCTACTAGACTATAAAAACATCATTCACCAAATAATCAATAACTTTCTGACCTAATATTATAAAATATGTATCTAATCCATGCATTTAAAAAGTACTAGTATTAAACTAACAAAGATATTTATGGACACCAGAAATACACACACGTACACGTATACAAAGGAAAAATAGATACGCTTGTTAATAATTTAAGTGTCTACTTATCTTTGCATCTAAAAAACTGCAACCCTTGTAAGTGACCCCAATAATAACTCTCTAAAATATAATACGTAGAGGAACACTAACACGGTACTTAACTAAAAGAAGTCCGTTGCAAGACGTAAAAACTTTATTCGGCGATTTAAGGATACCAATAAAAATACAGAACTGACCTGTATGAAGGACGGTGTGAACATTCGATTGGCTTTAAAAATAAAGTTATCCATTACTACAATGCTAACATTGGCGAAAACTGAGCAATTACCAAGAATTATCGACTCTATTTTGAAGAACAATTAGCTGTACCTAAATTTTAAAACCCAAAATTGGTTTAACATTTCAATTTCATGCGACACGCAAGAGAATTTAAATCATTGTTTAGATCGCAACACAACCACCTAGATCGGTGCGTTTGTTTATGGTTACACCTGTCAGCAGTCAGGTGTGTGAATTTGTTTGTGTTCGTACGGTCATATCGAAACAAAGAACAAATGGGGGATGATAACTTTAGTACAGAAATATAGATGTCGTTAGTGTGTTACATTTTTTACGTAAACAGGAAAAAACCACTACTGCTAGATTAGAGCGGTGGAAAGCAATTTGAACTGTTGTTTGTGTTAACACAACGTGTTATTTGGAATCATGTTAACCCCAAAAGAAACTGGTGAATACATTTCGAACAGATCAAAAATGGTATCTATAGAAGACGAAGGGATTTCTTCATTGTCATTAAAGGTAAGTAGACTAAATTAAAATTTATTAAGTGGCTGAAGTTAACGTAGCCTTGCTATTAAATAGGCTTGTTTTAAATGCTTATCCTCAGGGTAAGCTGTATTTTACCTACGACATAGCCGGCGTAATGTATTGGTGCCTTATCAGTCACGGTAAATTATGCTGTGTGATCACACGTTTGATTTGTTTTAAATGTGTGGTACCAATTGTGTTTACTTACTCGGTAAAACCATTAGTAGCGTGCGTAATTTTTTGTTACCGGCATTAGGTTAGTAGGCCCATCTTTATTCTTAAAATTTTTAAAATTATCGTGTCGGGTACATTTAATTTGTTTTAAAAACAATTGTTGTTGAATATTGTGTACAAACTTGTTTTGAAATAAATTATGTTAGTTTTGCTAGTCTCTGAATACCTTTCCATGAAACAACTTTCGGTAATTACATAGTTGTACATTTATGACAGTGTTATGTCTTCTAAAATTTCAATTATAAACTGCCTAAGTTAATTTATTTTTCCTTCATTGTTCTGTAGCAGCTTATGAGAAAAGTTCAGTAAGAATAAATCAAATATATGAAATAGTATGTAGTTTAGATTAATAACATGTTATTAGTCACCAAAATTTTAATGAATTTTACGTATTTTGTCTTGCTAATAATATCTAGTTTTGTAGAAATTGACAAATGGATTTTTTGTAAGTAATCGGTTAATGAAAATTGGCTGTGGTAATAGTGATCTAGCCCTAGGTAACACATTTTTTCTCCTTTTTAAAAAACTTTTCATGGGTCTGTCTGACAAGACTTAATAAAATCTGAGTAGGTTCTATAATTTGTCATTAAACTAAAGGAATATGCTACATCTTACAAGTTACCAGGGGAGTTTCTAAAAAATATTGTTTCGCACTAGTTACCTAGCGTACTTTAATATACTCGAGCTTAACTCCAAAAAAAAAATAGAAAAAGAAACAGATGTCATATAACCTTTAACTGTGATGACAGTCGTAACCAAAATGGTTATACCATATGGATCTTATGATGTCAGTGAACTGAAGAAGGAATGAGATAAAAAGTTAAACCCCTAAGATAAATACTATTAAAGTAGAACCAAATATTCATTCAAAAATAAATCTTTATAATGCATCCTGCAGTTTGAAATATTTCTATTTCATATAATGAATTAATATAATAATTTCACTAACCTTCTTTTTAAACTGCGTCACCTTTATTTTATTCCTACTTACACGTGTTTCGGTGGATCCACCATCATCAGAGTAAATGAAAAATTGAAACTAAAAATTTTTTTCATTTATTTAAAATTTACAGAAGATGATACATCTTCAGTCACTTGTATAAAATTTTATACAAGTGACTGAAGATGTATCATCTTCTGTAAATTTTAAATAAATGAAAAAAATTTTTAGTTTCAATTTTTCATTTACTCTGATGATGGTGGATCCACCGAAACACGTGTAAGTAGGAATAAAATAAAGGTGACGCAGTTTAAAAAGAAGGTTAGTGAAATTATTATATTAATTCATTATATGAAATACAACCAAATATTGTTGATGTGACAAGTTTACCATGTGTAATTTAAATTTAGGATGTAGATATTAGTGCCCACCAAAGCCTTCTCAGAGATTGATTGGCAGAAGCCTTGGAAAATATTAAGTACAAGAAAACTTCTTGGTTAGAAATTTGTGAACCAGAATTGATTTTATCTTATAAAAATTAAAAAGAAACTACTGTGTTCTCTTAAAATGCCTCTTTATGATTTATGTTCCTAAATTTTTCACCGCTTTATAAAAAAAAAATACTTTTATTGTAATACTCTATGAACATCAGTTACCTACTACGGGAGTTTCTTGAAGAATGAATGGACTGGTGCCTTAAAAGAGACAAGACATTCAATCAAAAATAATGCTCGTACTACTGTAGCCACTGATATCATTTCAGACTACATAGTGTTACTATTTTGCCCATAACAGACAGGCGGAGTGTCAAATTATTTACACTCAATCTGTTAGTTGCAGGGCTAAAATAAATAGTTCTGTTTCTTATCACATGGTCAGCCAATTAAATGACTGAATCATTTAAGAACAGAAGAGGTAGAGGTGTAAAAGACACTAATCAGAGTTATCTCGTCTGAAAGTAATGGATTTCATTGTACAGCCAGACCCTGTGGTGAATGAAGTGAAAGTGTCATTTGCAGAGTGGAAAATATAAGCTTTTCAGAGGGCCTGGCATACTGATAAGTGTACTTTTCCACTCAGTGAGGAAGGCAATTGTAAACCACCTCACTCCTCGATTTACTTAGTAAAACCTCTACAGGTTCAAACCAGCCTTTTGGCTGATGACCTAAACAACAAAGTGTTACTACTAATGAGAATGGCACAAACTTATTGGACTGATGTTATTTTAATGGCTAGTATGTGCCAAACACTACATTTCACCAGGAGCAAATGAGGTATAACATCAGAATTCTGTTACTATAAAAATTAAATGGAGTTAAAACAAAAACTTAATAATTTAACAACTGAATTTAATTTTTGTTATCAGAGTACACCCATTATCAGAGATTATTGTTATAGTTTTGTTTGCTTGCTGAGATAAATTGTGTAATAATATTCTGACCAATGTGGTTTAGTTATCTTATTGAACACTTATCTTCATTTTATTAAAGTAATCAGTTTTTTTGATAATGAAGTATAATATACAATGTTTATTACTTACAAGTCATTAACATTAAAAATGGCTGTATGCATCATTAATTATATGCTACAGATGCTAATGATGATATAATAAAGCTGTTAATTCTGATTTCCTTTCCTCGCAAATGTACTTGTATGTTTCATGAAATTTGAGTTTATTGCTTATAATGTAATAAACGTCAAAAAGAATTAAGGCAACTGGAAAAATCCCTGAATTATCTTTTTGGCAATTGCAGCTTTGAATCTTGCCATAAAAAAAAATTGGTTTGTGTAAAGTGAATTTAAACCCAATAGATTTTTGTATTCAGTAAATATGTAATACTACTGATTTTTAAATGTTTTAATTGGATTGTTTTGTCCAACATAGTGGATTAATAAAGATTTATATATTTTCTTTTTAAATAAACTGATTTTTACTTTCTCTTGCCTGTATGAAAATATTGGGAAGGAACGTATTGTTTTATAATCAGTTTTTTGAAATTGAGTTTTCACCATAAATACGTGTTTTCAGCTCCCCTGAACCCAAAACCGTTTTTACCGATAGTTCTGTTTGTGTGAACAAAATATCTCATAAACGGAATCGCGTTGAAAGTTAAAACTTGGAGCTTTATGCATTATATAGTATGTATTATACAGCTTTTGTTTTGTTTATTTAATTCATTTATTCGTGTATTTAGTGTACTTAGCATGAGAATACAAGAAAAGTTCCTTTCTTTCAAGTTTTAAAATTAGAATGGTATATTTTTATTAATTTCAGATTTATGATGAACTTAAAAATGGCACTATCTCCATATCTGGATTTTTACAACATGAGTGTCATCCAGCTGGGATGCCTGAAGAAAAAGCAGTGAATTGGGTTTTCATTATTGACACTTTGAATTTCTGTTTTTGGTTACCAGGAAGGGATCATTGGGAAATAACCCATAAAGGGAATACATATTCAGGATATTTTGGATTGTGTGTAGCTATCAACAGAGCTATTGATGTAAGTGTATTGTAGCAACTTTTATTTTTTGCGCTATAATTTGACCAGTACCTTCGTATCTTGAGAGAGTGATTTTTTCCTACATTTTTATTAATTTTTGTTATGTTGGTACCACTTCATACTTTGACATTTTGTGCACTTTTGGATGATAATTCTTTCATATTGATTCCTAAGATATGAGGTATAGTCAAAAAGTAAGTTCTATTTTTATCCATTCCCTTAGCATTGCTGCCATCACCATTCTGGGCATGTGTGATAGTTACCCTGAGTCAAGAAGGAGATGATGTCGTTTTGAGTTTGCTGTCTTTTGGTTATGCTTTACAGTGTTTGGTTAGAACGGCAAAGTTAATTGAAAATCCTGTTGCTTCTGTGATTAGATCTGTCATTCATTTTCTAAATGTGAAGAACACTAAACCAGTTAACATTCATTGACAAATTTGTGATCTGTGAGATGCTTAGAAAACTGCGTCTTGCAATACAGGAGAAATGCCAAGGAATGCTCACAAATGGTATCGTTTTCATTCATGACAATGCCAGACTTCACACTGTGAACATGACGTGACAACTCTTATAGGACTTCAACTGGAACCAATTTGGCCACCGACTGTACAGCCTTGACCTCATCCCTAGTGACTTTCATCTCTTTTTGCATCTGAAAATTTTCCTTGGTGAACAAAAATTTTAAAATTATAATGAGCTCTCAAGTACGGCCGCACTGCAGGAGGCAAGATGGAAATGGCGCCCGGATGCTTCTCCCAGCTCAAAACCAACACGTGAAATGTTATGGTGGTGGCTGCATTAGAGCCACCTAGCGCTTTTTGACACTTTGAATTTCTGTTTTTGGTTACCAGGAAGGGATCATTGGGAAATATCCCGTAAAGGGAATACATATTCAGGATAGTTTGGATTGTGTGTACCTATTAACAGAGCTATTGATGTAAGTGTATTGTAGCAACTATTTTAATTTTTGGACTACAATTTGACAAGTATCTGTTCCTATCTTGAGAGAGTGGTATTTTCCTACATTTTTATTAATTTTTGTTATGTTGGTACCACTTTATACTTTGACTTGCCAGACGTGCATCCTAGCTAACCAACTTGTCAGTTCAGGAGGTGTCGAGGCTGGTGTCATACTGGTGGCTATACGGTTTATTACCTAATGGCTGTACTGTGATTAGTGGTTTTTAAATGACTGAGTAACATCTCTTTAAAAATATCGAACATTTCTCTTTTCATTTTCAAATATTCTACAAATTTATTATCGTAAAGTGAGTGTCTTTTTTACAAGTGATAAAATTCACTGAAAACTTCCTTACTGGTATTAATATCATGTACCCACTCATTTATACAATTTTCACCTAATTTTAAATCTAAACCTTCCACAAGTATTAACGCCCTTGCACATATCTAGACATGACATTGTTGCTCGTGTATGAACTCGGCTGAGCTAGTTGTTATATGTCACGTCCCTCTTGCAGTGCGGCCATAGCCTGAGGTCTTGTCATCACATTTGACAACACAGCCAGCAACATCCTATGAAGAAGGGATACAAAAACTAGTGCCACGCTATGATAAATGCTTCCAAAATGGTGAACAGTTTTAGATGTCAAAGTAAAATCTTGATCTGGAATCACTGCTGTAACTATTCTTATTCTTTTTATCATGTTTGGTCCTGCAAGAAAATATAGAGAAAATTCTGAAGTGTTGGCAGAAGTATTTTTTTCAGGCTTGTCCATTAATCTTTCATTATATGGGGAAGTAAAGTAAACCACAACTTTTAGTTTTTTAGAAGTCACGCCAACATTTTACAAGTCATGGTTCATGTACGAAAATTACTAAATACTTTGCAGACAATGTTTTGAAAAAAAATTACCATATTCAATATCAAATTATTTGTTTATTGTATTGTGTTTTAGCGGGGAATTGATATGACTGATCCAAAAGTTTATTCTCAGTTGAAATTGAAAGAACTAGAAGAAATTTTACAAGGTGATAATCCTTCAGTCAAATTGCCACTAATGAAAGAGAGGCTTGATAGTTTACATCAAGTTGGAAATATTTTATTAGAAAAATATGAAGGTTAGTATTTTAGTAGCCTGTTATCTATTATAATGAAACTTATACTATTTTTCAAAGTTGATGAGCTCTGAACGTACGCATTGCCCCCTACCCGCTTTATAGCTAGCCAATGACTTGCCAACAACGTTACCAATATTTGCTGTCATAGCTCTGTTATATGTGTTCTCTTTCAATAACAATTATAACCTATGAACATACAACCAGCTGATTATATTATAAAGTATTGCATGTTAACGCACTGTATAATCGATGTGTTCAATACAAGATGCAAGCCGCGAGTGAACTATTGCGGCTCTTATACACATGCGTGCGTAATGTTTGTCATGTTGATACATTCGTAAAATCTGACAATGGTAGCAAATGTTCTGATTGATCTAAATGTGTGGAATAGCAGAGCTCATCAACAGTGAAAAGCATTATAATTATATAACATTACGCGTAACTCAAATGCCACATGATTTCACCAAATTCTGCTAGTGTCAGTTTATTCTAGAACATAAGAGTACAGTTAACTGCTCGCCTGTCATCATGCAGTCTTGGGTTCGAATCCCACTCAGGCACGGCATATTGTCATACCTTACAAAGAAATAATTTCATCCTTCACAGTTACAACCCAATATTGTCACTAATGACTACTGCAGTGGATGCGACATTAAATAAAAGAAAAAAGAAAAAAAGAGTACAGTTGTTTGGGGTTAGATTCTGTGTATTTGTTTATCTGCCAGATATCCTGTGTAAACATTTTTGTTATTGCTAGTGAACTTTATTACAAACTCAGGTTATGAAGTCTGGTGTAATCATCATTGTACTGATTATCAATCAGCTTTTACTCTACACTAAGCAATTAACTTTACTGATTTAAAGGAAAACCACTAGCAGGATCTACTATTGCGTAGGTGACAGTTCCCACGGAGTTAGTTAATCTGAACTAGCAATGTTTTCAAACGTTCACACTGAGCTAGTTTACTAGCGCTAGTCAATCACGTGATCTTTTCTCCCCTACTAGCGCTTGTAAATTCAACCATGTTCAAAGTCACTAGCACACTAGTGAATAATAGCGCTTTAACTAAACTAGCTGCTAGTTGTTCATTCCCATTAAGCTATTTTACTAGCTGCTAGTCTACTAGTAACTGTTTTGTTGCCTTGAGATGTAAAACTATTTTAACCAATACAATTGGTTGTAAGTAATATCTGTTATTGTTGTGATGTTAATACAAAGTACATGTATTGGATAAATCAGTGTTTTTCTTTTGAAAAGATTACTATAAAGGTTATAAACTGTCTAATGTAAATAAACATGTATTAGACAGTTTAATCAAACTGCTTTAATACTTATTAACAAGTTCATATAATTTTATGTTTTATTTTATTAAACATCCTATGTAGGATTTTTAAACAGCCGTATTATTTAAAATTGAAATATATATTTTCTAACCACCAGAATACGGTAACATAAAACACTTACCAATGTTTATAGCGCTTACGTGTATCTTGTACACATCTTCAGTAAATTAACATTTATTACAAGTCAAAATTTAAAACTTCCTGCATGTAGGAAGTTTTAAATTTTGACTTGTAATAAATGTTAATTTACTGAAGATGTGTACAAGATACACGAAAGCGCTATAAACATTGGTAAGTGTTTTATGTTACCGTATTCTGGTGGTTAGAAAATATATATTTCAATAATTTTATGTATATTGCTTTTCATGGTTGATGAGCTATGTTGTTGGACGCGTTTAGACCTATCAGAACGTTTACCAGCATTATCAAATTGTAAACATGGTTTTAATTGTTGTTGAAAGACCAAACAAATGGCTGACAAAATATATAACAGAGCTACAAGAGCAAGTCATTGGCTAGCTATGAAGTGGATAGGGGACAATGCGTTCGTTGAGAGCTCATCAGCCTTGAAAAATAGTATAGATATTTTCAAATGTGTCTTCCATGAAGGTGACATTTTCATTATCAGTGATTGCAATTTTTACAGAGTGTGTTATTTTTATTAGCTCTAAACTTTTTGCTTCTTTATATTTACTGTCTTTTTTTAATAGATCCAGGACTACCTGGATTGGTATTAGGTAGCATAAAAAAAGACACTATTTCTGTTTAGGCTTCAGTCATAGTGAGGATGGAGAACTACTGTGTTTTAAATTCCCAAATGTGTGGGAGTGTTAGATGTGTGTGTGCATGCTAACAAGAATTAACCAAATCGGTCCCTGCAGAAAGGTTCTACTGTAACTCTTTACTCTGTATAAAATGTTTTAAGTCAGTGTCATAGAACATGTTGGCATGGATTAAAATTTTAATCGGTCAAAATAATCTCAAAGAAGTATTAGCTAAGAACTTTTATGCATTGAACGATAAATTCATTATAGAATCCATTTTCAGATTAACTCAAAACTTTTAAAAAAAGACTTAGTACCTTTTTACAGGGACTGATTCACTGTTTTCGTTTATTATATTTATGTACTCAATTCTTTACCTTGATAAAGGTGGTGTTTTATATAAAGAGTGATCAATTAAACTTGTAATTTTGTTTTAGGTTCATTTTTAAACTGTGTAAAAAGTTGTGATAAATCTGCTCAATCATTATTAAATACAGTAGTTACTGAATTTACCTGTTATAGAGATGAATCTACATATAAAGGAAAGAAAGGTAAGTAAAACATTTTTCTGTGAAAACACCACAAAAACCAAAAATTTAATGAATTTTTAACTGTTCAAAGTAGCTAAATATAGGGCCTTTTACGAGAGATTTCTGAATATTGAGAACTTAAAGTGATCCGGTATTTATGTTTTTACTTTTATCTCCCAGGAACATGAAACATCATAAATCTCATTGTATTAAACTAATAAGTTATACAACTTGTTAATAATCTTCAGAAACAATCTTCATTCTGAAAATGTAATTGACAATGTATTAACTTTTCTACACCTTCATTCTCCTTGACATTACTTTAATTCTTATGTAGTTATTGGTGGCAGTTTTTAAAATTGCCGTCTGTCATTTTGTTTTGTCTGTCTATCCATCACACCCAGATATCAGAAACTACAAGAGATAGCAACAAACGGTTTTTTGATTCGTAATTTACACTCAATTTTAGTGGGCCAAAATTGGGTTTGAAGTTTCAATTTTGACCAGAAGTGGCCCAAAACTGAAAATCTAGAAATCAGAGTCAGAAACTATAAGAGATAGCCACAAACGGTTTCCAGATTTGCAATCTTCTCAGAAAGGTAAGGTAGTGGGCCTGGATTGAGTTTGAATTCGGGTTTCGACCGAAAGTGGTCCAAAACCTGAAGTCAAGAAATCAGAATCAGAAACTACAAAAGATAACAATAAACGGTTTCCGGATTTGTAATCTACATGAAAAAATAGTGGGCCTGGATTGGGTTTGAAGTTCCGGTTTCAACCGGAAGTCAAGAAATCAAAATCGGAATTTGGAAACAATTAAAGTGTCAATCAATTTCTTGTGAAGTGTAAATACAGAAATCAGTTATGGTTTTTGCCATAAGTCAAAAGTAAGCCCTTCTTAAAAATTGCCACGATCCATGAGACTTGTAATGGAAGGGATTTTTTTATCTTTAATCTCACTAATTAGACCTACATGTTTTAGTGAATACATGATGAGTGCATCTACATTCAGAACGTACATTTATACATTCAAATACTTTGTTAAAATTCTTTTAAAAGACAAATGTTGTTGATATTAATATTAGTGACTAAAGAAAAGTTTTCTGATGGAATTTACAAAGTAATTTGATACTGTACTATTTCTATGCTGGTCTGTCATTAGTGTTTTGCTCACTATTGGCGCTGCGAACATTGTTGCTTCTGCTGCTGGTAGATAGCGCAGACAGCAAAACTTCTCCCAGCACTTGTGCAAGTCGGTTAGACATACATGCCGGCCGCATTGGCGCAGTTGGTAACGTGCTCGCCTCTCATCATGCGGTCTTGGGTTCGAATCCCATTCAGGCACGGCATTTTTTCATACGTTACAAAATATCATTTCATCCTTCACCGTCTGCATTAGCAGTAATTGCAGAACAGTCGGACGTTAAAAAAAAAAAATACATGACTGACTTGGCCAGTCGGAAAGTTGAAGAAAATCAGTTAGGCAGTATCGATCGTCACTTTGAGAAGGTCGGTACAGAGAGATCGATCACTCAACATAGAGTAATTTCTTTGCTACACAATGATCCCTTTCCTTTGCTTCACAAGCAACTGCTGCGGTAAACAGTGTTCACCACGTCAGACTGTTTCTTTTCGTTAGGCAGCGGTGTAGATGACACTCGCCTCACCAGCGGCCACTCCTTTTTGAGGCTGCAGCGAAGGTTTCCCTCCCATCCCTTTTTCAAACTCAACTATGCCGCCAGATGCCTTGCCTCTCTGGCCGGTCCTATCTCGATCGACTTTTGAGCTACACTCAGTGGTAAAAGTAGTTTCAATTTAAATAATATTTTTACTCTTTTGATGGTGGACTCACTGAAACTTGTAAGCTAGATTAAAAATAAATAATAAGATTGAGTTAGAACAGCATTAAGGAGAATAAAGGTTAGTAAAAGTCTGTAATATAGTCATCAGATTGATTTCAGTGTGCAGGATGCATTTTAAAGGTTTATTCATCCTGAAAATTTTTTCCATTTTTAATTTTGGTGAAAAAATTGCCAAAACCAGTACTCTAGAGCTTGTTATGTACTTTTACTTAAGATTGAAAGTTATAATGTACGTTAAAAACTTTGTAGCGATGGTCTAAAGTTGATGGAATGTATTGAGATCCAGTGGGTAAAAAAAATGCATATTCTATGCCCAATAAATAAATAGCGTGAAAAATAATGAATCATTGTTCAATTTCTTGATATTTTTACTTTGATGTTCATTAAAGTGTTGTTATATAGTATGTGCCATAACTGAAGTGAAGGCACCTAAGTGTTTAAAGTACACTTTAATATGTTCTTGGAGATTTTGTTCATAATGTTTACACAGTAATAATTGCACAACTATACTTTTTATATTGATACAGTACTTCTTTAATACATTTTTTTTGTTTTCAGTTTCATTTTATAAAAGAGCACAAATATTAGTATCTGATATTTGGGCCTGTTTCGAAGGGAAAAATCTAGGTGAATTTCATGATATAGACACCATCACTATGTTTGCTGATTACAGGTAATAGTATTTTTGTAAAATATAATGTACTTGAGTTACTTGTCATAGTAATTTTTAAAAAATGTAATTTTATTAATATACTTATGATCTACTCTTGAACATGAGAAACCATTGTTGTTTAGATTCATTTTCACACCACGAGTTATAAGAATAGTTTTAGATTTTTATGTTATAAATAAGAAAATTAATTGGTATTGTAATATTTTTTTGTAAAGTAATGGGAAAATAAATAAATGTAAATTTATAAGAAGGCTGCATTAAAACTGATAACATACAGGATATACGAGGGGGTACCCAAAAGAAACCGGAATTATTTTTCAAAAGCTATTTATTTTAATTTTTTTTTAAAAGTCAGATACTCTCTATTACAAGTAATACATTTATCCCACCAGTGCTTCCACTGTTTGAAACATTTTTTGTAGTCATCTTTAGAAATGGCTGACAGCTCCTCCCCCGTTTTTTTCTTGATCGATTCAATGTTGTCCAATCTGTGTCCTTTAATATCCCTTTTCATGCGTGGAAATAAGAAAAAGTCACACGGAGCCAGGTCAGGCGAGTAAGGTCTGTGGGGCAGCGAAACCATGTCATTTTTAGTCAAAAAATCTTTCACAGAGATGGCTATGTGTGCAGGTGCATTTTCGTGGTGGAGAGCACACACTCTAGAATTTTTTAAACAAACCACTCGTATACTTGAGATTTTCCCATAGCGTCATCTTAGTAAGCTGTGTTCAACATTAAAACAGTTTCAGCAGCACTTTTACCGAGTAGAAAACAAAATTTCACAGCTACACATTGTTCACTTAAACTTGCCATCATAAAAAACTAAACAAGAGCAAAACAGCGCTAGCAAATAAATCACTGCCGGTGAATATTGAACTCGCAATGAGTTGCAATCACTGCACTGAACTTGCAATGAGTTGTGCTATACATGTCTGTATGACAGAAATGAGTACTACACAAGCACCGCCCACGGCAATGCTATTCCGTTTACTTTTGGGTACCCTCTCATATAGTAGAAATTGGCAGTTTTATTATCTAATTAAGCAATTGTTTACAAAATTGTGCAAGTAAAAACATCATTTTAACCCTTTCCAGGCTTTCAATGATATATCTGTTTTCATGGGTTTTTGTTTGGAATGGTATATAATTAGGTCCTTTATTTGCAAATTTTCCACCGATGTGTAAAATACAAGGCAGTTTTTGTTAGACCTTTAACACCTTTTAAGTAATAGGCATATTTGTTTGTTTGTATTAGTATTATTATTGTTAATTTTCTGATACATTTAGTTTACACTACTAATCCGGAGCAATGTAATATAATGAAAACTGGTAACACTAATATATAATTTATAATTAAATGGATAATCGGTTTTTTCTCAGTTTTGTTCCAGCTCTTACTCGGTTGATTCCAATTCACCTATTTATAAAATGAAGCCCTGCATATACAGTTTTGCCATCACGCATTGTTAGTTTTTCCACATTCCTGATTAAAATAAGATGTTTTTCAAATGTGACCTTGTTATTATGAATACCTACTGAACTTCTGTCATACTTTATCACTTAGTGGCTTCCATAAAGAATAAGTAGTGCTGTTTTGTGGAGGTTTTCTTTTCTCTGATGAAATTAGACCATTTTGAAAATGTGGGGATATGTAACTGTTCTCCAACCCATTCAGATATTTTTAGGGTTTCTATAGATTTTTAGGTGTAGAAAACAACAATCTCCCTTCCAAGTCCTTACTGCAAATGAAATCCAACCAAAATATAAAGAATATGCAGTAGCAAAATCACTTGAATACTTTTGCATAGATCTTTGTATCAAACACCAAAATTTCACCTCAGCTTTCTTCTACATCCAATTTTTGTGCATATTAAGCTGATGCATACAGTAAAGGTTGACAGATGAAAATGAATGGTGAAAAAATTCTCTAATTGACTGGGAATAAAACCCGAGATCCCTGACACATTGTCACCATGACGTACAATTTGTGTTCTGTTGTATGTTTTCTATGGATATAGTAGAAGTAGCCAACTTATCATGTACTCAATTCAAGTCATAGATTAAAAAATACATCTTTGAGTAATTTGCACAATATTTATGTTCAGTTCAAAAATATTGTGAAAACAAATTTATGAATTGTGATTTTTTTGGTTTTATGTCCAACTGTTATGCACATTAAGGTTCATGCTAACAGTGAAGGGTGATGAAAATTAGTGACACGGAATCGAACCCAGGATTCTAGCATATAAGCCAGTTATAGTTACCACTATACCAACTGGCTGACTGATGAACAATGATAAAACTTGGTTTGTGTTGTACCAGATTGAAGCCAATGAAAATGACTATGAGCCATAAAACATCTTGATTTCCTTATTTATAATGTTTTTAAATTTTATGTCTCATTTTGTTTCAGAGTTCCTCAAGTTCTAGTTCACTTTGGTGTACTAAAATACAGTCCAGAGTTGTACAAAAAACTGGAATCTGGTAAGCATATGTTGTAATTATAATTAATTTTCTCCTTCTATTGCTAATTCCTTCTTCTTTTTCATGCAGTTTTAATCATATTTTAAAATATATCTACTGTATTTTAGTCAGAGTTAAAATAGGGGATAGATTTGTTTATAAATATTACTCTGTTGTGTAGAGTTTAAAAATTGCAGCATCAGTATTAAATTTTCAAACATCAGCTAGTATCAGAATTTAAATTAATTGTAATTACATAACATACATATTTTATGCAGGGCCATAAATATAGTGACTGGGTTTATTCCAAAAATGAATCTTTGCTATATAGGCTATGGTGTCTTATGTGTTCTATTGGCTATTGTGTTCTGTGATGTGAACTGAATTAAGATTTTTAAGTGCATAATATTTTTTCTTATACCTAATGTGCCTACGTTGTAATCTGTTAAATTTAAGAACAATAAGCAACAACATGACTCGATGAGATGAGGTTGATATATACATAGTGTAATCTTACACAAACTCAGGCCAACCATTCCTGAGAAAATATTGTTAATTGAACCCCAACCATCAAAATACACCTTTAACCACTGTCCAGTATCCAAATACACATAAAGTTTTAAATCATTGATTCAGATTTTTGACAAAGGAAGATGCAATCTTCTCAGTTAACATTTTCTAAAAACTATATATTATTACCTGAAGAAGCAGTGCGCACTGCAAAAAGTACTCATAAAAGAAGTAGTAAAAAGGTAAATATTAAAATTTTTGTTATATAAACATTAAAAAACCATTGCATTATAATGCGTGTACAGACAAAATAACTTCCTTAAAATGAACTCTACTGCGCAGAGAAAGCAAAAATGATGGATCCCTCACATTCTTTCTCTCTCGCACAGCCTGCTGGTGGAAGGGATCAGTTGACAACAGTTTGTCTAGGCGCCCACTACTTACAGCAAGGGTGTTGTGTAAAACTTTTCTAAAAATGCAGAATGAAAGTAGCTATGCGTGATAAATTATTCTGAGAGATAAGCTTTCCAAGTATTGCCGAAGATTTCTTAAAATGAAATTCATAGACGAAAATCGCTTACAAACTTATCTATTATGCCATTAATTTCAGACGGTGGAACGAAGGACATACCCTCCACCAAAATACATACCTCAGAAAGACACAGATATCTCTCAATAATATCGGTTGTGGCACATCCGCATGGTTATTTGACGTGGTAGTGGGGTGACATTTTCATCACACTTGTGCGAAGGTTCTTTAGATAGTTTTCTATGTATAATATAGATCCTGCTACTATGATGCTAACTAGTAACTTAAATAATTATAAAAGTAAGTACTAGGATTTGAACCACAGAACCTACATCTCCAAAAATCAGCTGTCTTGTAGTGATAACTTTACCATAAGACCAACCCGTTTGGTTAAATGCTTAGTACATTGTAAAAATTGTTGTTTTTTCTAATTGATTTTCTTATGTAACTAATGCTTTATTGTTTATCATTACAGAAGAAATTTTAGAAAATGGTAGTGATGAAGAACTAGAGATCAGAGCATGTTCAATAGAAGCTATCGAAAGAGTTAGAGATAAAGTGCTGCAATTGTTAAAAAATGATAAATTAAAAGCTGACAACAATACGGTCTGTAATTCAATACTTATTGACAATTATTTGTGGGAGTATCGAAGAAAGAAGAAAGCTGAATTAGAACCAATTCCATATCATAGAGTTGTTTCAATATATTATTAAATACAGCTCAGAAATTTAGTTGTATTGAAGATGGTGCTGCGATTTGTATTATACAGTATATTCTATACTGTCTGTTATTTTTCTTCTGGTACTGTGTAAATCTAACAACTACAAGAAACACCTTTACAAAACGTAATTTTTTTACTTGTTTTTATTTTTTAGTAAATATTTTTACTTTCTCTTGCCTATATGAATATATAGGAAGGAAAGTATTGTTTTCATGTCGATTTTTCGAAATCGAGTTTTCACCGGATCTATACGTTTTCAGACCCCCTGAACCCGAAAAACATGTTTTTAGTGATTGGTCTGTGTGTGTGTGAACAGAATATCTCAAGAACGGAACATCGTACGAACTTGAAACTTGAAACTTAAGTTACATACCACTACCGGACGCGACACGAACATTTTCATCAAAATCGGTCAACCGGAAGTAGTAGTTTATTCGTATAATTTTTCAGTTTTTTGCGATTTTCTCAAAAACTGGTCCTACGATTTTTTTTAAAATCGCCTATTTTACTCAATTTTTTTATTCTCTACAAGATAGGGTAGGCGCCATGTTTGCTGAAATTCTCGGTGAGGCTGTTTTCACGTAAAAACGTTGTTTTTTTAAGATTACGGCTTTAATATAAATTTTAGCGCAAAAACTTATATAATAAAAGTTGTAGAGAATTTAAAAACCTACAACTTCTGTTTCAAACATTTTTTTGTATGACGCTTAGTTTAGCAGTAATTAGCGATTTTCTGATTTTTTCTCACGAAAACGTGTGAAAAATCGATTTTTTTAAGATTTTGGCCTTAGTATGCATTTTACGACAAAAGTGTATATAACCAAATTTATAGGAAATTTAAAGATCTACAACTTTTATTTAACGTATTTTTCTCTACAGAGCCTAGTTTAGCGTGAAATAGTGATTTTCCGTATTTTTAAGCCAGACTGAGGTTGATTTTCATTTTGAGTGTTTCACTCGTGATTAAAATAAGGTTATGTTTATTGAGGTTAGTTTTTTGTTTATTTCTAATATTTTATTACTAATGTTAAATTATATTATAAATTATTTGCATTGGCAAGAGAAAGTTGTGTGAGTGTTTCACACCAGATTTTTATTGTAGTTTTAGTGTACCGTAATGGCACGTCTTTGATAGTGATATTTTAGTTTAGGTAAAGAATATGACATGTTAATTTGTTTATACATGGAAGTAATGTTTAAACGATGATGGTTTAACAAAGCATTCTTGTTTGTGTGATGAAATTGGTTTCCACTTAGGGAAATATATACAGTATTATATAACATCATATGATTATTATTATTATTATTATATGTTTATAAATATTTGAAATAATTGTAAATTTTTTTTTATTCAGTGATGACATAGAATACTATTATACAGTGGTTATAATGAAGTGGCGGAAAATGAAATCAGCTGTTCATAAACAGCTGACTGATTAATTATAAAAATGATACATTTGGGGAACATAAAATCAGCTGTTCATAAACAGCTGACTGATTAATTATAAAAATGATACATTTGGGGAACATAAAATCAGCTGTTCATAAACAGCTGACCGATTAAATATAAAACAAAGCATTTGATTGTTGGAGGGCCGCCGCGGTTTGAATGGCTGGTGTGTTAGTGGCCTAAATTGTATAGGATTCTTCGGTACAGTGAAGTTTGTTATTTTGTCATAAAACATTGTATTTAATGATTAATTTGGTTAGGGAAATTGTTTATTTTATTGTTGATAAATTGCGTTGTTTTAAATGTTTAATAACTTGTTTTCATTAACTCATTATTTTCATTGTTTTCATTTTTTTAAACGTTAGTTTTTTGTCAAATAATTTTGTTGAATAAATATATGTAAATTAATTAATTTACAATGTTACTTTACTATAACTAGTTGTAACAAATGTTGATAAATATTTGAACTAATCGTATATTTTTTTTATTCAGTGATAACATAAAATATTATTATACAGTGGTGGGAATTGAACATGAGACTCAGGTATAGAAGGCAGTTGCACTAACCACTAAGCCATTGGGCCGGCCATTGTATCTGTATGAAAGTAAATTGTTAAAATGAAACAGTATTGGTAGATTAAAGTAGTTAGGTTTTGTACTTAAATACATGGAGTAATTTTTAGAAATGTTGACATCTTTGTTTAATAATTGAGTTTCAGAAACTTATGTTTTATATAGTTTAAGCATTAAATGCACTTATGAGACATAATTTTGAAACAAATGTGAGTGCAAAAACACAGTTTCTTTTTTTAATTTTTGTAAAATATTATCTTTGATTTTCTTAGATTTGAAATGTTCTATTCTTTATTTTTGTGTGATTTGGAATGTCAGAATAAACTTAAATAAAAACGTCTACTTGACATTATATCATCATCATCTTATTTATCCCTTCTCCAAGTTTTCTTGGATCGGGCCTAATACAACTCCTCTTCATCTCTCTGCCATTGCTCTTTTGGCATCCCATTTTTCCCATTCATCCATAACTGAACCCATTCACTTCACTCTTGTTCTTTTTCTCTCTTGTCTCCAAATATAGCATCCTTTTTGACAGTCTTCCCTCCTCCAAACTGCTGACGTGACCAAACCGTCTCAGCTTTGTCTATCCATTTCCAGTTGCTCACTAATTACATCATTTCTTAATCTATCCTTCTAGTCGTCCCCTCTTGAACTTCATCTCTGCTGCCTGGATTCTTGTTTCCTCCAGACCATATCTCGGCTGGGTAAGTATGGCAAAAAGTATGTATAATACATAACTTTTTTACAACGCGTAGGAACTTCTTGACCCCAGACTAAGCATCACACACTTTAGAAGAAACCACTTGCTTTGTGTATCCTTTTGCTAAACACTTGGCATTACAAATTAATTTAAATTTGAAGTGACTACTTCTTTTGGCTTCCGTGGCTGTATTTTTTGCGCAGAAAAAATCTTTGGTATCAAAACTCTAAATGACAAAAGGCATAATTCAACTTTACAACACAAGTTCTCGAACAAGACTCATCATGGATTGATTAGTGCACACCTATTTATTGGTTGTTAAG
The DNA here is from genome assembly GCA_035578175.1 of Catonia carolina. NCBI lineage: Eukaryota > Metazoa > Arthropoda > Insecta > Hemiptera > Achilidae > Catonia > Catonia carolina. The sequence goes on from JAQMRL010000001.1 coordinate 356,886,379, forward strand.
CTACTCTGTTAGAATTCTCCAAACAGTTAACTCAATACAAACAACAACATGAAGCTTAAAGTCCATGAGTGCAGTTGTTGTACATAAAAATAATAAAGACATAAGTCACACATTGGCAGGTTGCATAAATATCCCTTAGTTTATTATTTTTTTATGTCCTGTTGCTTATTTTGTTTTTGTATTTAATATCTCGGAAAATTAAACTGTTCAGTATCAGGAATATATTTCACAATGTGCATAATAATGTTGCTAAGAAAATTTATTTATGCTTGTAGAATATACTGGACAATTTATTTTGCCGATATATCTGACAGTGCATGTTTATTGCTTGGTAAGCTTTGAAAGGATTAGATAATCTTTTGTCAGTAAAACACAGAAAGGTATTGTTGTTTAGGTCATCAGCCGAAAAGCTGGTTTGAACCTCTAGAGGCTTTACTAAGTAAAACGAGGAGTGAGGTGGTTTACCATGCCTTCCTCACTGAGTGGAAAAGTACGCTTATCAGCATGCCGGGCCCTCTGAAAAGCACGAATTTTCCACTCTGCAAATGACACCTTCACTTCATTCATCACAGGGTCTGGCTGTATAATGAAAATCATTACTTTCAGAGGAGATAACTCTGATTAGTGTCTTTTACACCTCTACCTCTTCTGTTCTTAAATGATTCAGTCATTTAATTGGCTGAACATGTGATAAGAAACAGAACTATTTATTTTAGCCCTGCAACTAACAGATTGGGTGTAAATAATTTGACACTCCACCTGTCTGTTATGGGCAGAGAAAGGTATTAGTCAGACGTAAAATCAAAAAAACGAAGTGTATAATTTACTTTTTGTTAGAAGCTTCATAATTGATACAACTAAGTCAGGCTTTTAGCTGTATTTAATTAGTAATATATATGGCTGACCTGGTTAAGGTTTTTCATGGTTTCTCTTGACCATTCCAAGCAGCCTTCCTGATTCCTATCCCAAAATTATGTGACAAAGTTAATTTATGAATTTGACCATAAAAATAGTTTCTGGTTATGGATTGATTACAGATCTGCCTGGGGGTCTGCCTACCAAATTCTATCGTTAAAACCGGTACCTAGTTCAAATTAATATCTATTACGTTAAAAATTTTGTGAGTCATAAAAGAAAATCAGTGGTGTGTAAACAACAGTAATGAATATTCATTATTGTTTTGAAAATTCATTAGTATTTGTGCACCATATGAGATAATAGTGTAACCAAGGTTTCTCAATTGATTAACTTGTGTGACACAATTGCAATTATTTAATCTATGTTATTCTGTATTTTTGTTTATAGAATTGAAAAAAATATAAATATGAAAATTTCAATTAGATTTAGTAGTAGTTATTTATTACCATTGAAGAGTCAAAAGCTGAAAAAAGGATCAATTATTTCAAATTTATTTTCATTTTTTTCATCTACAGTACAAAATAAAAATGAGCAAACTTTAATTTTGATAAAACCGGATGGAGTACAAAGAGGTTTAATAGGTAAAATAATACACCTGTTTGAGAGCAAGGGATTTAAATTAATTGCTATAAAATTTATTAAAGCAGATGAAACAGTTTTAAATAAACATTATGCTCATATAAATAGCCGACCATTTTTTCCTGATCTTATAAAATACATGTTGTCGGGACCAGTTGTACCTATGGTCTGGGAAGGATTAAATATAATTAAAATCAGCCGCTCCATGATAGGGGCAACTGATCCTCAAAATTCACTGCCTGGAACAATTCGAGGTGACTTTAGCCTTCATTCAAGAAGAAATGTTATTCATGGATCAGATTCTATTGAAGCAGCAAATAAAGAAATAACTATGTGGTTTAATAAAAATGAACTGATTCCTTGGCAACAGAGTATGTCTCCGTGGATTTATGAAGACTAAAATTTCAATTTACTTCTGTGACAAGAAAAGGTAACATTTTTTTGTGGAAAGTTCTTTTGATATAAATATCAAAATATATGTATTTTAAAATTTGAAACCAAAAGTTTACAGATTGTGTATTTAAAGTACTTGATAAAGATACAGTGCATACTTCGAAGTACAGATTATATAGTATATTGATTATATTGTAATTGAGACTAAATACTTACAAAATATTGTGCTCCTTTCAACTCTGGAGAAATTACAAAAGTGAGCATATCCTGAAAGTTTATCATTTCTTTCTGTGATATCACATATACTTGTGTTAAATATTGCTATTTATTTTGATTATTATTTATCAGTAATTGAACATGTCACTATCTATGAAGCAGAGGTGAGGGAAATGTAAGAAATTCCAAATGACTGGACTCACAATCAGAAGTACAGATGATCGTTGGAACAAAAAGATTCAGCAGTGGAGGCCCTGGCTGGAAAGGAAAGGTAACTGTTGTTCACAAACATGGTGGAGAGATGACTGAAACTGGTGGTAGTATTAACTGCAGAGAGGTGCAGAATAAGGAATCGTAGAAACAAACAGAGAAGCTTATATCAAACACAGGATAATGACACTCTGATGAAGAAGAATAAGAAAAAGAAACAGACTAGGGAAGTTCAGGAAGGAAATAGGTAAAGGTTGAAGTTCTGTACCTTGATATGGAAAGCAGAAACCTGTAATTATTGTAGAGTTCAAGATATTTGAATCCAAAAATAACAGTTGGCTTGTTTTCTTTTGTTTCAATTACAATGGTCATTGATATTTAGTAGAGGGGCAATTTGGAGATTTTTTTGCTAAAAATCTGAGGAGAGGTTTAACAAAAAACATAGATGGAATCCTTTAGCACATAAATCTTTTATATCTTTCTTTAGCCATTTCATATGCTTCAAATCACCCAGAATGTTTTTTTTTTAATTAATTTAAATGTACCAACAACTTTTAATATTTACAACTCCAGTGAGTAATGGTGACATGTCATTGGGGTTATTCGTCTATTGGGGTGTTATATCAATGCGGTTACCTTGGCTAGAAATCAAATGTAGGACCATCACCTGTGCAGTTTATCATTATCAATCACAAAATCACTGTGCTACAAAGCTAACCTATATTGTTTCTTATCATTTTTAGACAATTAACAAAATTTAGTTGTTAAACTATTATGTCCATGATGTATATTTTTAAAAATTAAGAGGGTATGATGGTTTTGATTGATCTATATTTTCAGAAATTTATAACAGATTTTCTGAACACAAGTCTGGTAAAAAGTATATTTTACACCCCCTAAGGAATCGATCCATATAGAATTGAGTGTTCAGAGTAGTCTTCTCTTTTAAACATCTTCTTTCAGTCCCTAAACCTCCCATTCCTTCTGACCGGGCTGCCCTTTGTTCATTAGTTATGGTATATAGTTGTTCAAATGTTTTTAGCATCTGTTATTCATTTTCTGTTGTCTGCAGTCAATCTCACATAACTTAAAGTATGGTACTAAATATGTTTTTTAAGGTTACATTGTTTCATGTTTATTTGGTGTTTTAAATAAGGAAAAAACTCTTTGTGAGTTTTCCTGACCTTAGTCAGAAGTTGAAAAGGAGCAACATATAGCTAGGGGAGTTGGTTATGTAACAAACTGAGCAACAATTTGGTTGTTAAGGACTAGTATCATTGGACTTGAGTTGTGAATTTCCAGCTGGGAATTGAATCTAGGATCTTCTGTTTTGCAGTGCAGTCTAGCATTAACTGATGGGCCATGTATTACTTTTTTTTAATAAATAACACAGATAACTTTATAGAACATATATATGTTTTATAATATACAATATTACATAATATACACACAATAAAGAAATTCTTTGGCACGTTAAAAAAGAAACCATTAACTATAAAATTAACAATAAAAATAGCCTATTAATCAAAATATCATTTTATCAGTAAACTTCCAAACCTATAAAATATTAATTGTTCTTAATTGGTTTTGCTTAAAAATTATGCAGTATATGGCAAAGTTTCAGTTAAAAACAATAACTTAAATTTTCACAAATACCCTTGAATAATGTAAACAGTATTTCATGTACTACACGATATTATTGCCTACTGGATTTCATTTGTTCCCAAAATGCAATACTATTGTATAGTTTTGGGTTACATCCACTAGATGGTGTTGGTGAGGCTGTACCACTGTCATCTGAAATGTTTCCTGAATTGTTATCAATTTTTTCAATTGGCTTTACTTGATATGATTTTGGTTGATTGGCTGCTCGTAATCCTTCCCGGAATTCTTTAGATATGCATCTTGCTGTCAAACTGTGTACCTGAGAAATAAAGTAGTGTAAAATTAAAATATTGTGTACATTATTATTTTCATTTATAAGATCAAAAATAATTTTAGCCTTATACATGAGTAAAATTGTATGGTTTTTGTTCTGTCTGCGTAATAAAGTAATGTAAAAAAAAAAAAAACAGTTAAACTTTCCAGTACATTACATCAATTCATTTCACTTTTAATTTAGAGAACTACAATAGGTGGATCAATTATGTCTCTTTCTGTTCTTGACTACATTTTCAACATCACAAAATATGTTACATAAATAAATTTTTGAAATGCATCCTGCCAGCCATTAGAAGAAGGTGGTACCACCAAAACGCGGGTAAGTTTTTTAAACTTAAAAGGCAACCAAAGGTAAGGTGATAAATTTAATTTATACTGTAAAATATGTTACTTTTAGTATTTCAGTGATTACTTGGAGTCACAGTTGTTCCTTTTTACCCAGTATATTATGATTTCAAATATCTTACTGTAAATACTTCTATTAAGTCTTTCTTTTTGTTATATTCTCTCGGTTCATGGTGCTGTCGTGCTTTAGCCCTTTATAGGGCAGTACTACGGGAAAAAATACTTATGTTGTAAAATGTTAAATTTTGTTATATAGGGACTTGAATAATGTACTTCTAGTGCCAGAGCAGTAAGATATTTCTTTTTTATGTCAAGCCCTGGTAAGTATACTTACCAAGGAATGTTTATTGAAATGGAAATCAGATAATGATTAGTGATAAGAATGCTTATTAAAACAACTTGCAGCCCTATATAACAGAAAAATGTGTCGTGTAACTTATCTTAACTTTATCATGAATGCTTGCTTTCCTGTAAAAAACTCGAATTTTCTAAGCACTGTACAAAAGTAACAACAAAACAACATTGTAGCGTACGCTGGTATGAATCCTTACCACATTCGTGTAACTCACAAAGCAAATAGTAGCTGCACACTAATTTCAATTTGTGGATAACCCACTTACCAGAAAACATCTATAAAACCATAAAATACCAATAGGATTCAACTGTATAGCTTATTCATAAAAAAATCGACCTTATTGCCAGTAGTAAATACCTATTATAGACCTACAAAGGGTTAAAGCAGTTACACCTCTGAGTTAATAGTTCTGTGCCTGTATTAGTTTATGGAAAGTCGCTTTAACAGTTTGGTCATTAACATTTATTGAGGGTTGAAATTAAATACTGTTGTATTAAAATTTCCAGACTGTAATCAGAAATTAAACCCAGAACCTTCTGCTTTGCTGCTAATACATGACTAACCACTGCTTTTAAGGAGGCTTTTGTAACTTTTTAGTAGGTTTTGAACTAATATCCTTAGTCAAACATAAAATATTAAATGTATCTATAATATTATAAAATATAATTTTTTTTGCAAGTGTTACAGCTCTGGCCGTGTCACATCCCACATGCCACATCTCTCCATCCATCCAATCGTCTTTATGATTCCAGGGTCCTACCATGTCTTCATAACCCAAGTGGATCCCAATTTTCTTTGCCCATCTTTCATTCTCCATCCTTTGTCCATGACGCAACCACTTCAGATATTTTTTCTCAACTTCCTCTATTGTCATGTTTAGTTTTCCTATGATCTCTTACTTCTTCTGCATTCCTGACTCACTTTATCCTCAAGATTTGACGAATCCTACGTAAGTAGTACATCTCTGTTGCATTTGTCTATCCCTCTTTGTCATCTCCCTCGTCTCAGGTCCATACAGCAGAAAGCTCTGAACCACTGGCTGATACATCTAAACTTTTCTATGTCATATAATAAATTTATACAATAAATTTCACTAACCTTTTTTTAGCTGCCTTGATTTTTTTTTCATTTATTACTTACACATGTTTCAGTGGATCCACCATCATCAGAGTATATAATAATGTTTGAACTAAAAAGTTTTTCGAAATCTATAGTCATTTTGAATTTTTTTACTTTCTCTTGCCTATATGAATATATAGGAAGGAAAGTATTGTTTTCATGTCGATTTTTCGAAATCGAGTTTTCACCGGATCTATACGCTTTCAGACCCCCTGAACCCAAAAAACATGTTTTTAGCGATTGGTCTGTATGTGTGTCTGTGTGTGTGTGTGTGTGTGTGTCTGTGTGTGTGTGTGTGTGTCTGTGTGTGAACAGAATATCTCAAGAACGGAACATCGTACGAACTTGAAACTTGAAACTTAAGTTACATACCACTACCGGACGCGACACGAACATTTTCATCAAAATCGGTCAACCGGAAGTAGTAATTTATTCGTATAATTTTTCAGTTTTTTGCGATTTTCTCAAAAACTGGTCCTACGATTTTTTTTAAAATCGCCTATTTTACTCAATTTTTTATTCTCTACAAGATAGGATAGGCGCCATGTTTGCTGAAATTCTCGGTGAGGCTGTTATCACGTAAAAACGTTGTTTTTTTAAGATTACGGCTCTAATATAAATTTTAGCGCAAAAACTTATATAATAAAAGTTGTAGAGAATTTAAAAACCTACAACTTTTATTTCAAACATTTTTTTGTATAACGCTTAGTTTAGCGGTAATTTGCGATTTTCTGTTTTTTTCTCACGAAAACGTGAGAAAAATCGATTTTTTTAACATTTCGGTCTTAGTATGCATTTTACGACAAAAGTGTATATAATTAAATTTATAGAAAATTAAAAGATCTACAACTTTTATTTAAAGCATTTTTCTCTACAGAGCCTAGTTTAGAGAGAAAGAGAGATTTTCCGTATTTCTAAGCCAAACTGAGGTTGATTTTCATTTTGCGTCTTTCACTCATGATTAAAATTAGGTTATGTTTATTGAGGTTAGTTTTTTGTTTATTTCTTATGTTTTATTACTAATGTTAGGTTTATTGTTAATTATTTATATTGGCAAGAGAAAGTTGTGTGAGTGTTTCACACCAGATTTTTTAGTTTCAAACGATATTATATTCTCTGATATATAATATCGTTTGAAACTAAAAAAAATTTAAAGTGACTATAGATTTCGAAAAACTTTTTAGTTCAAACATTATTATATACTCTGACGATGGTGGATCCACTGAGACACGTGTAAGGAATAAAAGAAAAAAAATCAAGGCAGCTAAAAAAAGGTTAGTGAAATTTATTGTATAACTTATTATATGAAATAGAATTAATTTCAAGCTGCAGGATCTATTATAAGGATTTATTTTATCTTAACTTCGTGCCATTTCTGATACTCCTTGACTAGAGCAAGGAACTCAGTCCCTGTATGACTTGTCTGGCCTGCCCTACCATTTTGGAGATATCTGTCCTTAAATTTTTCTTCTGTTACCTACTCCCCAGATAATTTTTTTTATAATTCAGCAAATGTAATTTTTTAAAACAAATGCAAACATTTTTGCATTCATTGACTTTTAGTTTTAGGAACATTTGTGAGTTATAGTTAAAAATTTTACAAAGTATCTTTTTAATGTTACATGAATAGTTCCCCACTATTGGGTTAAAACAACTCCTTATAGAACACTGATTTAGTAATACCTTCAACCTCTTAATTCTTAAAACAGCAGAATTTGTTTTTTTAAATATTTTAGTAAAATAAAAAGGCTACAAAAATTTAAAGATTGACAAAGTTGTGGCATTGGAATTAAAGATGAGTACCTGTTTAACTGGTGATGTTTGAACTTCTAATTTTTTTTGTGTTGGTGCAGCACTCGTGACCTAAAAATTAAAAAAAATATGTAAATTTAATTAATTTTGTAGCCTTCAGTTTTACTACCTTGTACTGTAGTAAAAGAATGAAGTGCATTCAATTAATATTTTAAGAATTATGTCTGATACATTTATAATTAGGCTATATTTTAATTTCAGAAACATCTAGCCTGTTGTTGTAGTGGTTTTGCAACAGGCTTCTACACCAGAGAAAATCATGATTTTTTTCAGAAATAGCTATTTAATTCAGCTGAACTTTTTCTTAATATAGCCTCTTATTATATCATTTTTTTACACTGTAATCATTATTATTTAAAAAAATTATACTTGTTGCATTTCACTAAAATTTCTAAACAATTTTGAGCATTTAGAATGTTCTTAGTGATGCTTTGTGAATAAATAATGTAGCATATTTCCTTTTAAATAATGAATTATAAAACTGGAGAATAAAATATTACATTTATTTTTTATATTATTTTGAGATATCCGTACTTTATTTCCTTAAATGATTAATTATGAAACTGGATGGTAAAAATAGTAATGATTAATCTATTTTCTAGAGTTTTCCTTTAAAGTTCCTTGTATACAAAATGTAAATACTGTGTTTTTGAATATTTTAGTAATTATTTTATTTCTGTGTCAAAAAATTTTACCACTGTTAGAGGAATTTAGAAGAAAAATAAAATGATGAGAAAATATTTCAGCTATATGTACATTCGGATCTAGAATGGGACTTTTCTAATTTAAAACCAATTTCTTGTAAATTGCCCAAAGTATACCCAAGTTATCATTTCTTAAACTAGAGCACTAAACTAGTAGCTACTTTTCAACTCCTACCTCAGCTTGAGGGGATAAGAATAAGTTTTATTCAGGATTTACTAAAAACAGTAACTGGATTTTAGGCACAAAATAATTTTTTACTAATTTGTAGCAACAAAAAATTTGAAAGTAGATCCCCTTAATTCTCAACCTTCATTTTTTACTGTATAATATATGCACGAAATAAGATATGCAAACAGTAATTAGCTTCTTACTAATATTGTGCCAGAAAATACTAAATTCAATCATTTTTTACCTGTTCACTTTTTTCGTTTGTAGAAAATTGTTTTGCTAAAGCTTTGACTGATGGTAATGGTATAATATTACTAGTTTCTTTTTTATTCTTATTACTCCATGTTGAAATAGTGGTAACTTTGTGGCGTTTATCATTATTGGCATTGTTATTTGCTGATGATGCAGTTGAAGTTGATACAGTCGTTAAATGTTGTTCATCTTTCAGATCGGTTACATGTGTTCTGGTTTCTACACTTGAAACTGTAGTTTCATCATTTGAATTCACTGAATTCGATCTTGGCCACCGTCCAACTTCTACTTCAACTCTTACTGATACCTAAAGCAAAAAATTAAAACTTAATTTCAACTGTATGGAATGTGTTCATTATTCTTACTTAGTTAACTACATTTAACAAAAGTTGGCTAATTTCAAGGCGTAACCCACCGGGTTGATCTAGAGGTAAAGTCGTCGCCAAAATCAGCTGTTTAACAGCTTTCAGAGATGAGGTTCGTGGTTCAAATCCCAGTAAAGGTAGTTACTTTTATACGGGTTTGAATGCTAGACAGTGGTTACTGGTGTACTTTGATGGTTGGGGTTCCATTAATCATACTCTCTCAGGAATGGTTGGCCTGAGTCTGTACAAGACTACATCTCATTTACAAGTCATACATATCATCCTCATCTCATTGGGTCATGGGGTTGCTTATTGTTCTGAATTTAACAGATTGCAACATACACATATTAGGAATTTAAAAAAAAAATTTCAAGGCATAATTTTTTGGGCTTCCAAATGACTGAAAATATGATTTAGTATCTATGAAATTTAAGAAATGCATACAAATTCAAAACAAAAATAATGTTTCTATTTAAAAAAATCAGATGTGAAACACATGACTTTCTCTTGCCCATGTAAATAATGAACAAAAACCTATATATCTATAAAAATCTGGTGTGAAACACTCACACAACTTTCTCTTGCCAATGCAAATGATTAACAATATAACCTAACATTAGTAATAAAACATTAGAAATAAACAAAAAACTAACCTCTAAAAACATAACCTTATTTTAATCATGAGTGAAAGACGGAAAATGAAAATCGACCTGTTTGACTTCAAAATACGGAAAATCACTCTTTCACGCTAAAATAGGCTCTGTAGAGAAAAACGCTTTCAATAAAAGTTGTAGATCTTTTAATTTCGTATAAATTTGATTAAATACACTTTTGTCGTAAAATGCATACCAAGGCCGAAATCTTAAAAAAATCAATTTTTCACACGTTTTCGTGAGAAAAAACAGAAAATCGCTAATTACCGCTAAACTAAGCGTTTTACAAAAAAATGTTTGAAATAAAAGTTGTAGAATTTTACATTCTCTACAACTTTTATTATATAACGTTTTGCGCTAAAATGCATATTAAAGCCGAAATCTTAAAAAGAAAATGTTTTTACGTAAAAACAGCCTTACCCAGAATTTCAGCAAACATGGCGCCCACCCTATCTTGTAGAGAATAAAAAGTTTAGTGAGACGATTTTAAAAAAAATCGTAGGACCAGTTTTTGAGAAAATCGCAAAAAAGTGAAAAATTACACGAATAAACTACTACTTCCGGTTGACCGATTTTGATGAAAATGTTCGTGTCGGGTCCGGTAGTGGTATGTAACTTAAGTTTCAAGTTTCAAGTTCGTGCGATGTTCCGTTCTTGAGATATTTTGTACACACACACACACACACACACAGACCAATCGCTAAAAACATGTTTTTGGGTTCAGGGGGTCTGAAAACGTATAGATCCGGTGAAAACTCGATTTCGAAAAATCGACATGAAAACAATACTTTCCTTCCTATATATTCATATAGGCAAGAGAAAGTAAAAATGAGTAAACTATGTAAAATGAAAAATCTTACCTAGTTTTAATCATGAGTGAATAATGCTAAATGAAAATCAACCTCTGCAGGACTTATAGAAAAGAAAAATCACTAATTGATGCTAAACTAGACTCTGCAGAAAAACTGTTGAAATAAAGGTTATAGGTTTTTCATTTCCTATAACTTTGATTATACACGTATTATGCTTTTGCCCTAAAATGCATAAGGCCGCGCAATCTTTAGAATAAACAATCTTTAAATTATCAACCGACTATGGTATCTTCAAAAATGGAAATTTTTCATTAGATGCCAAAACACCTTTGCCATTTACTATGGTATGGTACTATGGTATGGTTTGACTATGGTATCTTCAAAAATGGAAATTTTTCATTAGATGCAAAAAACCTTTGCCATTTACAGAAACGTTAAAAAAAGCAGAGCTTGCTACCACTTCATCAACAATTTAAGGCCGAACAATTAACCAATAGTTTTTAAATTGCTGTTGAAAGGTATTAAGGTTTGCTTTTTTTATTAATGCCAACAAAATTAAGCTACATAAATTTTAAATGCAGTACTTTACCTGAGGCTTATTGTTCTCTCTCCCATTTTCTGTTGGTTCAACTCGTTTGCTAGGATCCTTTACCTCTTTTTCAGTCTGAAACAATTACACAGCTGAATAAGTTTATGCCCAGTACTAACATACAGATTCAATTTGGTTGATGTTATATAACATTTGATGACTGATTGAATTTTGGAATTATTTTGTGATTTTAAATGATATGAATTTTTATGAAACTAAGAATTGACCAAAATTTTTAATTGTTTCAAAAAATAGTTGCTATTTAGATCCACATCTAAACTTCTAATTATGTACTTTCTATCACCCCAGAATAGAGACGCTATGTATTGTTTTCTTATGGCTTAGTCTGTTGCTTTGGGACTAGTAATAAATTTTATGTAAACTAAGGACACTTTCTTTTTGCATCTCATTTTTCAAAATTTCTTATCTAGGTACCAATTTTGCTAAGTTTTATTTATTGATTCTTATGTTTGCTAATTCTTCTTCATTTATTTTACTTTTTGTTTATTATTGTGTCTATAAACTACATAAAGAACCACATGGTATCTCTTTAATGGACTTGGATTACATACAAATCCAATTTTGAAATGAACTTTCGGAATATGTTTGTATAAAATTAATTTCAAGGTTAAATAAATTTTTTAAAAATCCCTAATGTATGACATTGTAATCTGTTCAGTTTATAACAATAAGAAACACTACTAAATGACATGAGAATGATAAATGACATGTAAATGAGGTGTAGTCTTGTACAGACTCAAACCGACCATTCCTGAAAGAGTATGGTTAATTAAACCCCAACCACCAAAGTACAACACTGGTCTAGATTCACATCCTTGTAAAAGTAACTATCTTTACTAGGAATCATACCTACAGAAAAATAAAAATAATTTACATCATGTATTATAGTGCCATGTAATTGACATTTACGTAGTAAATTTACTGAAATAATTTTATTACAGTCCTCTGCTATTTATTTATTTATTAATTAGAATTTTATTTTATTTTTGAGTTAATTGTTTTAATACTAGAATGATTAGAAACTTTACTGGAAGTTTCTGTTGTTCATATGGCAATTTTTTTATTAACAGCTTTAATTTTGGATTTAAAATTATTAAAACATTTTATCTAGGTGTTTAGCCTAAATAAATAAAATTTATACAAGGAATTTGTAATGTCAGTCACTGTATGTTATTAACTACGCTACATTTTACAACTCATGTATTTTATTTTATTACTTTAAAAGAGTATTGATATGTGAATTTTTTTGATAGGTAAAGTAAGGTTTCTGATCGATGAAAGAAATTGAAAACCTTGGTGCAACAACCGGCTACGGTATCTTCAAAAATGGAAATTTTTTATTAGATGCAAAAACCTTTGCCAAAAATTTTAACTACACACTTCATGCCAGCCAACTCCTTTTTTATAGCAATTAAACAAATGATTGGATTTGACTGTTTGTTGCACCAAACAATAGAGCAATTTTTTTGCTATAAGAATACATCATAACCCAAAAATGCTAAAAAATGGGGATGACTGGGTGTTGCATCAAGGTCTTCAATTGATAGGTATTACACATAATGACAATCAATGTCATTGAACAGTGACTGATTTACGACATTTCCTCCCTCATGATGTTAACCTTTCCTCCTTCAGGATCGTAAGAATAAGTTGCATAAAAATATAACTCTGTGTTAGGTGAGAAATAAAATATTTTTTATGGATTTAATTCTTTATCTTTTATTATCAAGTTTAAAATATATGTAATTATATTAGTTTTAAACAGTATTACTGTACACATAAACCTGTTTGGAAGGTTATATCATAAGTAATTTAGGGAACTGGTTTCACTTTTTTCTGACGTGGTTGAATGAACTTGTATTTTATAAGTTAATTACTGTTTATTCACGTTACTAAAGTACGGACATTTTAATCACCTGCTACTACATTTTTTAAATATTTCAAAGTATTTAAATAGTTTTTTCTATTTATCACTTTTCTTGAAGTAAATAAATTATTTTTAGAATTCTTTTTAAATGCATTAATATGTAGACATTGGAGTGGAGTTATATTTTATTATTGATAAAGAACAAGTAATGTTTTTAAGGAACTTCACTTATGTACTTTTATTCTTGGTTGACTGTGTACAATATTTTGAAGTGTTGGAAATTTATCGCTGTTCACGTACATGATTAAAATTGTTATCGTAAATCAAGGTTACATTGGCCTGTCGTTCAAAAACATTAAAAACCATAAACTTTTAAATGAAAGAAAAAAATATTGTTTTGTTTCAGAAATAGTTTCAAAAAGATTTAAAGTAAGCATATTTAGAATCCATTATAAATTATAGCAGAATAATTATGTTTTGGTTATCTTCAGTTTTGTGTTTTTGTTTTGTTTTGAAATCCATGACTCCCATGACAGTAACAAGAAATACTATAAAAATTATCAGTTTTCCCACTTTTCAATTAAAAAAAGTGAAAAATGTAAAAATTTGGCTGAAGTACACTGATTTGTCGTATTTGTTATACTGTCCAACCTGTAATCTGTAACTGCACTGATTAAAAGTAATTATATGTGGCTGTACACAAAAATAATAAATTGAATTACTCTTATATAAAATGCCAGTAACAGTAAAGCAAATTAACTGACAGCACATGTTTAGTTTTTCTTAACTTGTAAAGAAAACTGTAACACTATATTACACAAATAATTGTTGAACATTATCACAGAATAACTCAATTATTTGCTGAAGAACAGATCTACTCAACATTACAATACAGCTGAAGATATTTTTGTTAATTTTAATTGGTTCACTTCTATATTGTATTGTAATAGACAAAGTTAATACAACTTTTTTTTTTGTTAAATACAACTTGTTAAAAACCCAGTGAAGTGTGAACTGTACAGAATAATCATCTACGTCTATTAGTAATGTTATAACACCAAGTTTTAGGAAAAGTCTATATAATTTTACAACAGTAAAAAATGATTAGATATCTAAAATAAATTTAGTTAAATACGTGAAAATTAATGTGTATTAATAAGGAACAAAGAACTTGAATAGACAGCAGGAAAAAAGGAAAAAGCAAAAAGCACTCTCTTTTTATATACAACAGTTTTATTTTCAAAAATACTACAATAGATATTTAATTAACAAAACAGTATAAATTAATAGGGTAAAGAGCAGCTTTTCTAAAAAAAATATATATATAATTAAAGTTTCAGAAGAAAAAGAAAAAATTACTAATTTATAAAGCATAAGTTTGATTCAAGGTGTTTCAGGTTACAAAGATAATGCATTTAATAAAATGGAAATACAGAATACAGATATTTAAAATAAATTTTGAAGAAAGGCACAATCATGTAATGAAAAATAACTGCTCATATTACGAGTATATTTTGTTAAGCCACTGAAGCCTATATTCGAACGTTCCATCCCAATAAAATTAATGCAGATGTTTAAAGAATAAAGAAAGGATTTTAAAAACAAATATTTTACAATTTATTTTAGATAGTTCAGTAAAATTCGGTTATAACGAGGTCGGTTGTAATGAAAATCTAGTAATAACTAGTGAAAATAGAAAATTTTGTTGGTTTTATATAGCTTATTAACCAATTATAAAGTCTGGTATAACGAACGAATCACCTTCCTTGAAATAATAATAAAAGGCAAAAATATCCTCTGTGAAATAAGAAACAAATAGTTTTGCGATACATATTTTTTGTTTAATTTTGGTAATCACCTTATCATGGTTTTTTGGTAAGTATATTTTGAGCATACTTATAAGATTCTTTTAAGTACAATCAACATCTGCAGTCATTATTGACTACTTTGTATTTTTCTGTATGCTGGTATGTTATTGATAAATTACAGTATTATCCTGATTGCCTCAGCCCAGACCTACCGGGAATGAACCCGCTATGTTTTTTATGTCTAGAACAGCTGGTGACTTAACGCCACTATCTGTTGTTCGGCCGCGAAGGTGGCGTAAAAGATTTTTATTTGTGATTTATTACTTAAATTAAGTATTTAGATTATATTCATTATTCCAGTAATTGATGACTGGGCTTGTAAGATAATAATATAGTAGTACTACATAGATATTGCGGCGGAAAGGCCCATTCGGTTATAATGAACATTTGGATATAATGAAC
The DNA here is from genome assembly GCA_035578175.1 of Catonia carolina. Lineage (NCBI taxonomy): Eukaryota > Metazoa > Arthropoda > Insecta > Hemiptera > Achilidae > Catonia > Catonia carolina. Next base: position 356,901,969 of record JAQMRL010000001.1, read on the forward strand.
AAATAACGCCCCTTGAAGTTCGTTATAACCAAATTTTACTGTATAACTGATTCTAGGAATACTGCATATTATGTGATTAGTGATCTATATTGTATTTAACATGCACACACAAAATCTGTGCAACAGTTTGGTAACCAAGGTAAAGAAAATGTAACGCGCACGAGACATGAGGTTATGAAATATTACCCCAGAACAAGTGGTCTAAAATTTTAGCATTCACTCCTAAAATCCTTTGTTTATTTTAAACCAGTACTACACAAGATTTATCTATAAATATTGGAAACTACTGATATGCTTTACTGATTTGGAAAAGCGAAACATGAATAAAAATAAATTTAGGTTTATTAAAGTGCTGATGAGACCATACTCCTCTCCCCACTATGAACAAATATTTTGAGGACGCTAAACTTTATTACGGTTCAGACCTGTCCCCTTATTTATTAACCACATAATTTTGATAAGAGAGTTCTATCAACTATATCACGAAGCTTAAAAATTGGTTTTCCTAAGTGATACTTGTGCAACATCATATTATACGGACAAAACAAAAATTAATAATGAATCCAAAAATATGGAACTTGTCAAATTTTTTTGTTAATGAAAAATACTATATTAAAAAAAAACTGGAGTACAATACTTAAATTACGTTGTATTACATAATTCTGTCATGCATGTGGCCTAACAAGATATGCAGTGAAAGAAGTTCATTATTCATTATCTCATTCATTGCAGTGCTGACAAAATATGGATATAAGTACTTCAAACACTATTATATTTACAACAATAAATTAAAATTTAGGATTTAAAAATAAATCAACAACTACATATAACTACTTAAATTCAACCTCACTAATAATAAATAAAAACCAATGAATTGATAAAGCTTAAATAATGAGCAAAAGTTTAAAAACGACTAGTCCTTCTAAAATCTACATTCTAATAGTCTACAGCTAAAATAACTAAATGTGGCACACATTTTTTTATTCTTAACTTAACCACTTGTGTTAACTCCATGCTGATTTGCAAATTTCAATGTGACAGAAGTATTTTTAAGAACCTCTAGGTCCTTAATTTTTTTAAACTTAATATCAAATTAATAAAAAAATGTACTGGAACAAAAATATAAATTTCATTTAATTTCTCATCTTTCATGAAAGGTACCTTGTGTCATATTATTGTAGTTGATTAAACATGTAAAAAATTATTTTACCACTTGGACCTATTTTTCTAAATCAACTATCTGTAACTTAAGTTTTGAAAAAAGTAAGTTAGATTGGTTTAATGTAAAGAGAGAATCACTGAAATTGATTGTTTTGATAGTTGGTTCTTTGCTTGACATTACATGAGAAAACTAAATGACTTTGGTTTTAATATTTGTCTTACTATAAAAATAAAACAATATTTGAAAATAATGAACCATCGCGGGTCTTCTATTAAAACTCATTAAATTCTAAAGAACAAAGCTTTTTAATAAATGTAGGCCAATTACAAAAATAATCTAGAATTAAAAATTTTCAACTGTCTTAATTTGTGTATGAAAATTTTTCTAACGAGGTATTCCAGAAGTAAAATAAAGAAAATTAGAATTACTGATAAAATTGTAAAAGAGATACACAAAAACAGTTTTTTATTTCAAACTGTTCCTATTACTTTGCCTTTACTAACTACTGTATACAGTGGATATTTTACCTACAATATGTTTTTTGTGTAGTAAAAATTTTCAAGATAATGGTTCACAACTAATCCCTGTTACTTCAACTTAAAAATATGCTATTGACTGAACATAGGAATACGGATGATCCTACAGTTTCTAGAAAACTAATTAATTTTTTTGACGGAAAATAAGATAGAACAAAGATATAATATATCATAAAGTATAATTTCATATTAGATTTTGTAATAGCTAGGGTAAAGATGTAACATACATAAACAGATGTGCTATTTTTAACCAACAAGAGAATGTTACAGTTAGGTCATTTGGTTAAATTTCCAAAGATCAGACCATAAAGTTGTAATCCAGTCAATCAATTAGTAGCTATTATGCTACAAATAAAGATGGAAGCAGCACATTGTGAATACAAGACAGAGTAAGTTAATGAGAAAGCACTATCCTGCCACCAACTCCATTTGTTTGGACAAGGCTTGGAGAAAAATCTGGGTGTGGAAGAGCTCCAATTTAAAAATTTGTGAGACTGAAAATATTTATTTTGTTCCCAAAAAAATTTCTCAGTACTTCTGTTTCAAATTGTATCTTTATATTATTGGGTGATTATGAGGCATAAGTTTGGCTTGTACTTAGGTAACAATGTGAGTCGACATAAAGATGTAAAAGTGCCAGACCTGATTGGAAATTGAAACTGGAACCCTTGGTATAGAAGCCAGTTGCACTGAACATCGAGTTGGTTAATACAACATTATTTGATTTAATATTTTATCAATTTGAAACTAGGGCCGTTAACTAAGTCAGGAGCTAAAGAAATCATCCCACTGTATTCATATCCGGGAGTATTTAAATCGATTACACTTAGATTCACAGAGCCGAGTGCTGGATAGTACCAACATCAATACATTCTTGGATATTGGCGTGCAAGAAGAGATGAGGGGTACTGGACTAAGATATTCTGATGGAAATATGCTATTTTCTATTATATATTTGGATAGCAAAGCATTGACAATATGACTTTTTTAATTAATAAAAATGTATACAATCTGAATAAGAAAGAAACATAGTTTCAATTAAAAAATTTAATTTCATTTAAATTTGAGGTCTGTTTTAAGTTATATCAGAAGATTGCATTAGCTGAATATCTCAATAGTTTTCAAGGCAATTATCAATAAGACAACATACTACCACCAAAGATTACAGGGTTGACCCCTAGTTAACCTTAGACTACCGCCAAACCTATTACGTCTTTTAGAAGACCTAAGTTTCATTGTGTTTGATTTACGCAAAGTTTTAAGATTTTCAAATGTTGTTTCGACTATCTGCGATCCGTTTGGTAAACAAAGCCTATCACCTAAACACGATGAATTTCCTGAATCGACTGAACTAGCATAACCGGATTCAGATTTTAATTTAGGTACGATCAACAAATTATCATCAATTGGGGGATCAGTGTCTTCAAATAGCGGATTGAGTGTGAATTGAGATGTTGTGCCTTGAGCCCTTGATGCGACATGCATCACTGCCCCCCTCAACAGTGTTGCTTCCAAACTTTCACAACTCACCTCCATCGATTTATCTTTTTCTTTTTCTTGACTCTCACTTTCTTTCTTCCGTTTCATCTTCTGACCTTCACTGTTTATGTAATAATCTCGCCCATATCTGAAAAATAGAAGAAAACAGTGTACAAATTAAAAATCTATTACTTTAAATAGTGTGAGCTATTTTTTTGACATGTACTCTTTATGATCTGCACTACACCTTTGTACACACTCCTTTACTCAAACACTCTCAGTACCATGCCTCAATCTATACTATTATTTCGACTATTTTCCCCTCAATTAAGACCATGTGAGGTGACTTTAGATGTTTCTGGAGGCTCTTTTGTAGCCCACACTTAGCATTCATTCACTGTAGGCTTTTCTCCTTTCTTCTATCTACGTGGTGTTATGTTTTTCCTCTACCTGGAAGCCTCTGTTTATTCCGGTTTTCTCAATATCCCTAAAATTAAACACAATATATTTTGTGTTAAAATATCACTGATATTAAAAATTAATAAGATTATTTTGTACGGCTACTTATTTTTTACAGAAACTAAAACAAAGTGAACAATTTTATCTCCATAAAATGTAAGGAATAAATGAAGAACCAGGAAACCTACGTAAAATTAGAGAAGTTTCTTTTTAAAATCTTGATGATTTACAATCACATAAAGTGGGTAAGGTTTTTAGTCATTACATTGTGTTTATAACATTTCCAAAACATAAGTATGAGTTACTTCCAGATTCTAGCCGGTAAACCCAAAACCTTCAGCTTAGCTGTAAAAAATTAAAGAAGTTATTTTAGAAAAAAAATCGTTTTCCACCTGTTGTCTTTCCAGTGCTTTTTATTTGTAGGAATATTTCTTAATAAATTGTACAAGGAAAAAAAATATTTACTGATAAATTTTTAGTTTAGATAAAGGATCTGCTGAGATATGAAGAAAAACAGGAATGAAAGTATAATTAAAAAGTGATTTACTTTAAGGATAAGATATATCATTTTATACTATATGGAGTACTTTAAAATAATACATTTTAGCTCATTGTATACTCACTGTTTATAATCTGGCTTTCTTCCACTGCAGTCAATGTGTACAACTGATGAATCATTTGCACCAGTTAATTCTGGGAATTCTCTGTAAAAAAACAATTTGAAAAAAATCAAAAGTTTGACACAATATTTTGCGCAGAGTACAAATATTTTGAATAATCATGATATGTGTTCATAAAACATTACGAGACAGTTACTTTGTTAGGCCTACTGTAATAATAAAGGCATTATAGAAATATATTTAAAAAAAAATATTTTACTGACTTTACCAGCTCTTTACATATAGTAATATTATTTGTAGCATAGAATAATTATGTATTATTATTGAAATAATTGTAAGTTCTTTAAAACCACCAGTAATACCGATTATAGTGTTTTGTGCATAAAATACTCATCTTCAGTAATGTTTCTAAATCTTTAATTTGTTAACATTTAAAAAATAAGAATTACTGAAGATGTGTATTTGATGCATGAAAACACTTTAATTGGTAAGTGTTTACTGTTTTACTGATGGTTTTAAAGAACATATTTCAATTATCAATATAATGCAGCTGTTGAAAATACCTGCATAGGATATTTGGTAAAATATTATTATTGTATTATTTGTGCATTGAATAATGCCATAATGATGAGGAGTGACACAGTTATTGGGTGTCTAGGGGTATGGGGAAGTGTACCGAAGCAGTTTATTTCACCACCAGTCACTACTCAAATAAGATGCCCAGGACAGTTAGTAATTTTTTAATGTTAGAATAAAATGACCAGTAATTCACTTTTACCATTCTACCTTCATAAAATATTTACTGTCCAATATCACCTGTATATTTATCGTTCACCTGTTACAATTCATATTACTTCATATTGTTCAAGTGATTAAAATTGTATGTATACTTTGTTGAAGTATTGTTTCAATAATTATTTTAGTCTGATTTATTTTTAATACATACACAGAAATATCACTGCTGCTTTGTCTGCTTAGTAAAAGCCTGTCACGCTGACGACGTTCAATAATTTCTTTCGAGTAAGGATTATTTGTCAAAGGTACTGCTTTTTGCCATTTCATGTATTCTCTTTCTGCAATAGTTCCTGCAAATAAAAATATATAATAAATAAATAAATAATATAGTAAGATATAATACAAAATATATATTGTTCGTAGAATGTAATGGTTAACAAATTATGAGATCTAAATTGAAAATTCCTAGTGATATACAAAGTGCCTAAATGAACCGACTTCCATTTTTGAAATAATTTTGGTTATAAAAAAATAAATTACCTCAGTATATATTTTTTGGGTTTTTAATAAATTCTGAGAAACTATAATGCCCTAAACTTCACCGGGTTTTCATAGACTTTAAAAATTGTTTTTTTTTGTTTTATTTTGTAGTTGTTGTTCTATAATATTACGTATCAATAACTTTTGTAAAAACTTTTTATAAATTAATTTTAGTAGTCACTAATATACCCTTTGTTGTTGATGTGACTTTAAGACAATAAATTTAAAAAATATATATATAAAATAAATGAAAAAAAACATTCATTAAAAAAAACAAATATTCAGGAAAACCTTGGTAGGCTGCTGCTGGCCTTCCAGTTACTTGTTTCTGTGGAGTAATAACTTTTTAATTGTAGTTGTAGGGTTTGTCCGTAACAGGAAAGTGGAGTGCTAAATTATTTGCACTCGATCTGCTAGTTCCAGGGCTACAAAAAAATAGTTCTCTTTCTTATCACATGATCAGCCAATTATATGACTGAAACATTTAAGGACAGAAGAGGTAGAGGTGTAAAATACACTAGTCAGAGTTATCTGCTTTGAGAGTAATGAATTTCATTACAGAGCCAAACCCTGAGGTGAATGGAGTGAAGATGTCATTTGCAGGGTAGAAAGTAGAATATGCTTTTCAGAGGGCCTGGCATGCTGATAAGCATACTTTTCCATTCAGTGAGGAAGGCAGCGGTAAACCGCATCATTACTTGTTTTACTTACCAAAGCCTCTAGAGATTCAAACCAAACTTTCGGCTTATGACTTAAACATAAACACAGTTCTCGACGGATAATAGTGCATATTTAATTCTACAAATAACTACTAATTTACAGTAAAATAGTATTATTGTTAAGAGATTAGAAAAATCGGGTTTACCTGGGCGAGGTGGTGTCATCATTAATTCAAAATTTTCTTTCTCCTCAACTTCTTCAGAATTATCATGACCATTAATTTTTTCAGCGTTTTTATCTTCAGTAGGCAAAGAATGAGCAGTTCTAAAAACAAAAAGCAAATTTTTTAACATTTTTCATTTCTCCTAACTATTTTTTTCTTTATTACACAGTAGACAAGTCAACATTTTAAATGTTGACCGACAAAAATGAATGATATACAGAATAAGTACTATGAAAGTAAAGTATAAAACAAAACTAAGGATTCAAGTGTACACCAACTGTTGTATTCACTAATCATTGGCACTTGCAATTAAAACACAAAATGTAGGATTTGAACAAACAATGGTATTTTTTGTATTGTTCTTTTATGAGTATATAAAGTTATTTTCATTGTTTATGGATTTTTGTTAATACAATTTCACACTGTTTAAATGTTCAATTTTAATATGATACATTGTGAATTTGAGGACTGTAATTAATAATTAAATAGTTTCAGTACATGCCATGTTTGGTTGTCCTAGTCAAGGTTTTTGCATAGTTTTCCTTGGCCACTAAGTACATCTAAGTACATCTCTTGTTAGTCTCCTTTTTGCATTCTGTGTGGTAGTATTATAACCTTCCCATTTCTTACACCAAATTTTTTGACTCTCAAGTCAAAATTTGTTACAATAAAGTTTATTTATTGATTTAATTTTTTTATATTAATTTATTAATTACATCCGATCTAAATAATTTCTTTCTACCTTGTGCAAATCATGAAATTGTTTGTTCTAGAAATTACTATAAATTTTGTTGATTATTTTGGTCTTAATATAAAAAATTATCTTGAACATTTAAATTAATTTATTTGTCTAATTTACCTTCAGAAAAGAAAAATGTATATTGTTTATATTCGCACAACAAAACTTTTAGGATATGATTGAATTATATACGAGTTTCCAATGGCCACCTCTGTGGTCCAGTGGTCAGTGGTGTAGCATTAGGCTACACCACTGTGTGTAGTTATGCTACACACTACAAAGCGGAAGGTCCTGGGTTCAATACCCAGCTAAGGTATGTAAATTGTTATATATTCAGACCCACTGATTCAATATCGTAACCCAAGGTAGTTGCTAATAGTAAAAGTAGTTAAAGTTACTTTAAATAAACTATAAAAGTTTTCAGTATTAGTAACTAATCTAATAATTGTTTTGATACAAGGTGCAATTCTTATAAATCAGTGTAAAATATTAAAGCAATAAGTTGTTCATTCATTTTGAGACTCGACACAAATGTTGTGAGAAAAATGTAATAATAAAAATTAACTAGTTTTTAAAATACCTGAATCTTATACAAGTATAAGTTATTTTAAGATACCTTGAAAGAGAAATACCATTATTTCACTCACCTTGGTTTTGGTGTAGGTTTTTCTTGTAAAACAGGTTCGTTATCATTTATATTCAATGACTGTTGCATACTAACATCAGTAGAAGAAGTAGTAATTGAAACTGATGTATCATCATTTAATGATTTGGCATTGTCATTATTAACATGAACCTGCACTGGTGCATCATATTCAACAGTGTATTCCCTATCTTGCTGCATTTCTAAAGAACCTTCACCTGTAAAAAATTAGACATTGAAATTCAAATAAAAACTGCAAACTTAATTATAGGTTTTACTAAATTATTTCAATATACATTAAAATTCAGTCTAGAAAGAAATTTACAGTACACAGAAATACATTTTTGTGTCAATTCCCAGAATAGGTTTCCGGTTTTCTCAATATCCCTGCTGATTATTTGAACCACTTATCAGACACTTTAGGTCTATTGTTTAGTGTCTTAAACATTTTTTTTGTCAACCGTTTGTTATCCATTCTATACAGGTGCCTGTAGAATTTCAGTCTTCTTTTTCCAATCATTTCCATTATCATTATCAGTTTCGTTAACAAACACAAAAAAATGTTCTGTACAAAGGGATTCAAAAATTCCATAGGAAATTTCTGTGTTTAAACCACCAAATAATATGAAATAAAACCAAAATAATTCCAAATCATAAAGGAATCTATTACCGTGCTATTACACTTCCAAATGTCTAAATTATTCCTATAATTGTTGGAAATTATAATTAATTATTATTCGAAATACATAAATGAAATTCTATCAACAATAATAGAACACTAAGCAGTAATAATAAATTTGATAGGAAATCTCTGCTTTGCTGTAAATACTACTTTTTAACAAATACTATGTATTCAAGCCACAGTATTACTTAAAAAATAAAAATAAAACACAAAAATCTATTATTTTTCTTCATGATTTAGTCTCTATGAACAATGTGAACTGAAATATGTGGCGTTGTAGGAAAATGTTAAAGATTAGGTGGGTGGACAAATAAGTAATTTAGAGGTTCTTAGGCGAGTGGATGTAAAAAGAAGTATATGGAAACATCTTACCAGAAGAAGGGATAAGCTAGTGGGGCATATCTTAAGACATCCAGGTATTGGTCTGTCAATAATGGAGGGTAATATTGAGTGAGTGAATTGTAGGGGGAGGCAAAGGTTAGAATATATAAAGCAAATTACAAAAGATGTAGGGTGTACAGGTATGTAGATATGAAAGGACTTGCGCAATATAGAACAGCATGGAGAACTGCATCAAACCAATCGATACTGATAACAATAAAAAAGAACTTAAATGAATTATAGAAGAAAAACAATATTATATAATAGTGGAATAGTAACTCTACATCCTAGTACCTTATTGGACTTAAGGTACCTTATTTAGTACAGTGCCATTTCATAACATGAGAAACTCAGTTGCTATAGCTTAGTAGGTTTCTAATAAAGGTTACGTAGTTAATTGACATCTATCTGCTGCTCCCTTTTTGGGGTCTTCTAAATGGAATGTTATTTGTGTTTAACAGATAAGAATTATTTACAAACAATTTAACAAAAACTTTCAGTAAACGTATTAAAAATGTCAGAATATATCTTGAAGAAGATGACACTCTCAGCAGCGTTGCTACTGTGTAATGGTTTGGTTATAAGTGAGAAAGAGTTTCTTCTTGGACCCTGACAATGAATAACTTTTTGTTAATAAAGAGAAAGGTGTATTTTTCGATTTAAAATTAATGGACGAGGTGAATGAAGTGTGAAAAGTAGAGAATGAAGATATGATGTGTAGAAAAAAAAACAATGAACTAATGATTGACTTTTTAGATAAATGAATGTTATTAAGATTAAGTTTATTAGGAAATAAGAATTAGGATCATTCGTAATATAATTTTGTGTTTTTAATCTTGAAAGGATGGTTAAACATTTTTGATCAGGTGAATCGGAATAGAAGATCTAATATTCTTGCCTTTTCGAGTCTTTAATTTTCAAAATTGCCATCAAGAAGATTTATAGCCAAATGATTAGGATGAATGTCTAACTTGTTTAAATACTTTTTACTCTGACTGCTAATTTCTTCTCTCACTGTAGGTATGCCAAGGAATGCAACTAACAAAAACAAATCAGTAATACAATGTTTATTTTAGCTAGGAGAACTTAATGACTCAGTTTTATGTAGTTACTGCATACAATATTTTTATTGTAGAAAAGGGAAAGAGTGGAAGGAGAAGAGGAGGAAGATGAGAAATGAAGTGAAAGAAGAAAAAGAATAGGAAAAAGCAGGAAAATTGATCAGTTTATGTGTAAACATAAATAAACTTTTGTATATTCTTCAAAAAGAATAAATTATTAATTACAGAATCTTACCTGAATCAATTTGTTGTACAATCAATTCATTATTTCTTGCTTCAGTAACATTATTAAAAATTGTTGGTGTCTGTGTAATTCCAATTTGTGAATTATTCATATTTAAATCATCATCATCATGTACAACATTTATTCTATTCACAATTGAATCATTATCTACGACTATATTCCCATTACAAATTCCATTTACATTTGGTATAAAACTATCAATTGATTTTATTGAATTTTTATTATAATTTGTTAACATAAATTCATCGTCGTCATCAGAATCTGTGTTATCATCTATTGATCTTCTTTGATTATATAATAAATTTAATTTATGACTGTTGTTATTTGCTAATTTATTACCATCGTCATCTGAAAATAATAATAGATTTTAAAACAGTTCTGTTAATAACAAGCATCACAGGTGGGTTGATTAATGAGTATTAGAATTACACCAAGGAAAATCATATGTTTCATTATAGAACTCAGTTTAAACTTTATAGAATTCTATTTTAGGAAATCATATAATTTGCTTCTTAAAAAAACTACCTTGATAAAAGATCTGAACTTTATTTCCAGATATTATAATTTTGTTTTATTTCATATTTGTAATTACCCATCACAACTCATCACGAACAGATAGAAAATTAAACTACTCTTTAAATGCTAGTACCAGGGCTAAAAAAATTGTTCTGTTTTTTTTACGGTTAGACAAATGAATGACTTTTTCCAATATAGGGTAAATTTTAGGTCACGTGAGGTAGGCATTTCTGGAAGCTCTTTTTGCAGCCCACTTTCTCAGCATTCATTCACCATAAGCTTTTCTCCTTTTCACTGTCCACCTGTTGATCTGTTTTTGCTCTTCATGGAAACCCTTTAACGTCAGTAATAATTTTTCTGAATTTAGTTTGATTCATTATATTTCCTCAGTTTATTCCGGTTTTCTCAATATCCCTTCTGATATATTTGAATCATTTATCTGACACCTTAAGGTTACTGTTCAGTGACTTAAAAATTGTTTAGTCAACCATTTGTCATCCATTCTATACAGGTGTCTGTAAAATTTTAGTCTTCTTTTACTAAATATTTCTATTAATAATTTTTGTTTTTCTTCTACAGTTCTTCTCGTTCTCATAACTTGTATTGTCCGTCTACTATCTTCGAACCCATTATATTACGTAGGATCTTTTTCTCAAATTTCTCTGCTTCTCTGAGACCAGCCTTCCCAATCATTCTAAGGTTCAATTATTCTAAGACTTGCATACAACCACAAAGGTTCTATCACAGTATTTTAACGTCTGATCTTGGCTTGTCTTGAGAGTGCTTTCTTTTTATACAGGTGGTGAGATCTTTAGAGAGCACCAATCATCTTTCCTTGTCTGTCCTGAGGTACTTGATGCTATCAACTTTCCAAATTTTTCTTTATTGCATCTTTAAGTAACAACTAGGTTGAACTACTGAATTATTTATACTAAGAAATTATATTAAATTCTGTATTTTAATGTCTTGAAGTAATTCAAGAAATCTTCATGTGAGAATATGAAAATATCTTCACGCAATATTAGTAGATTTTAGAGGTTACTTCCCAGTCATGAATTTATATAGGGTGGCCCATATGTTGTTTTCCCTAATATTTACGGAAATGGGAAAAAGGTTAATGGAATAAGAAACCTATAGACAAAAAAAAACAAATTTATAAAAGTGAAATGGCTTCAATTTTAATTCCTTCATCCTTTGCATACTAGTTTGTGATAATCTTAGTACAGAAGATGCCTTACGAGTTGATTTATTAGACTGGATACAAATGCTTCAACAACCTTTTGTAGGTTATTGTCATTGCAAATGACGATTGTAGACGATCATACTTTGGGGCATTTAATATGCTTCTTGTGTTTTCAAATATGTTATTTAACTTTCATAAATGTTGCCGAGTCGGTAACGACACACCTGAATAGTTATCACGAAGCAGTATTTTTATGATACTTCCACCACAACTAAAGCATATAAACCTTTAGCATATAAGCTTAGCATATAAACTTTTTTCATTCAGTTGTAAACATTTTAAAAGTTTAAACTTTTTAAATAGTTTTAAAAACATTGCAAAGGAAAAAAATAGTAACTACATGGAGACGTACCTCACACTAGCCACTGTTACAGACAACTAATGAATGTTGTACGTGATGCTGTCAATATTACACTTTTACCAACTTATCAAAATGAAATGTCCCATCTCATGGGGAAACTGACATATGGGCCACCCGGTATGTAGTAAATATAGTAAATTACTGAATAAGTTCAATAGACATAAAATGAATTGCTTACCTGTACCATCAACAATATCCTCGAGGGCACTATCACTACAGTCTGACAGATCAGAAGTATCATCAATGTCAACATCACCAATTCTAGCTCTTGGTTCATCTTCACTAGGATTTGGAACAAGCATTGGTACTGGCATTGATTGCGACAAACAAGCAGTCTTAAGACGTCGACGTTGGAACAACCAGTTTTCCTCCCAAGATTCAACTGGACTTACTACTTCTACACCAACTCTGACTGCTGATCCATTTTCATCTTCTGCTTCAGCATCATCTTCTTCTGAAGACAATGAAGAATGCCTCTCTGAAGAAAAATAGATAAAGAATTTTATCACAAAGCGTATTAATACATACCAAACATCAATTTAGTAAAATTAATATTTGTCATAAGAATTGAACTGAAATAAATATTATGGTACTTACTATCAACCACATCCATGCCAAATTCTGGGAATGGAGCTCGTTGTCGCTTATTGAAATTCAATCCAGTCAAGAAATGTTTAAATTCAGAGTTTATTTCTTCTGGATCATCATCAGAACTGTATTTAGTGACCACTTCTTCTATACATTCTTCTATCTAAAATTTAAAATAAAACCAACAACACAATTATGTAAGTTTTGTTATTTCATTGCAATATAAATTAACATATTTTCCAACACAATATTTTAAGAAAAATCTGTTAAATCTAACGTATTAAATTTAATATTGAAAATTTGTCTGCCACTGAAGCTATAGAAGGTGAAAACAGCTGTAACCAAATAATGAATAAAAATAAGTAATAGATAATAAAAATCATGTTCAATTGCACGTTCAATTGAATATCATGATTGGTTGATAAATTTAGATCTATATAAAGAGAATTTTGCCCATAACAGGCAGGTGGAGTGTTAGACTAATTGCACTCTATCTGCTAGTTCCAGGGCTACAAAAAAAATTCTGTTACTTTTCATATGGTCATTATATGACTGTAGTCTTTAAGAACAGAAGAGGTAGAGATGTAAAAGACACTAGTCAGAGTTATCTTATCTGAGAGTAATGAATTTCATTATATATACAGCCAGACCCTGTTGTGAATAAAGTGAAAGTGTCATTTGCAGGGCGTAAGTAATTGATTTTCATAGAGTCTGGTATGCTGATAAAGAATACTTTTCCACTTAGTGAGGAGGCCAATGGTAAACCAGCTTGCTCTTTGTTTTACTTATTAAAGCCTCTAGAGGTTCAACCAGCCTTTTGGCTGATGAGCTGAACAACATAAAGAGAATAATGTAATAAGTGAGAAACTAACAGGACAACTAGTTCAAAAGATGTCTAAATGTACAAAGAAATGTGTAAAATGATAAATAAAACTTATTATTGGCAAACATTGTCTACAGACAAATTTTAATTATATTAATATTGTAAATGAATAAAAAACAATTAAATTTAAATAAAAATTATTAGTTAAATTAATTTAAAATGTTTATTCCTAATATGTGTACGTTTCAATCTGTTCAATTCAGAACAATAAGCAACCCCATGACCCGATGAGATGAGGATTACTAATGGCAGCTTATCATGGCCTCATTCTGTCTCATAACCGTTATGGTATTTTAGTATGGGGTAATTCTAGCATGGGTAATATGAATAGGGTTTTTAAAATTCAAAAGAAAGCTATTAGGTGTATGGTGGGAGCTAACCAGCTAACCTCATGCAGGCCACTATTTAAGGAGCTTAAATTGCTTACAGTTCCCTCCCTCTACATTTTTGAGGTGATTATGTATGTTAGGCAAAATAATTTTATGCAGAATTTCAATGTTCACAATCATAACACGAGAAACAGGAATAATTATTATGTGGCTAATCACTCCACAAAATTGTTTGAACAAAAACCTACTTATGCAGGGAGAAAATTCATGAATAAATTACCCCAATCTTTAAAGTGTTGTGAGGATTTGAAGTCCTTTAAAAAAAATCTGAAAAATTACTTGATCAGTGAAACTTTTTATAGCGTACAAGAATTTCTTTCTTGATAGTAGTGATACATTGTGTGATTCTTATATGTATTTCAGGTGTTATATCTGACGACATGTCCTATACTCCTCCTGGAGTCTCCAGGGCGCAAAAAAAAAAAAAAAAAAAAGGATGATGTATATGACGTGTAAATGAAATGCAGTCTTGCACAGACCCAGGCTGACCATTCCTGAGAGAGTATGGTTAATTGAACCCCAACCATCAAAGTACACTGGTAACCACTCTCTAGTATTCAAATCTGTATAAAAGTAACTAATTAATTAAAATGAATGAATAATTATAATGAATCAATTTATAAATGAATCGTTTTCTTTTTGTGGCAATGAACGGTAGCTTGCCACAGAACTTTTTGTTTGGTTCTTATCCTCTTTCATGCAGCTTTACATCAGATTTCTACTATTTATAATCTAACAAGAAATCATAATTCAATGGTTATCACCTGTTTATTTCATTACCTTCTGACAAACATGCTGAAATGGGGTAACGGAAATAAAATGGTATGCTACTGGCTATGCGTACTGTTATCAAAGAAATTCTAAAATCACAATTATTTTAATTTATTCAATCTGTTAACTCAGTAAGCATGTAATGCTAACATTGTACAATTAACTTACAGTTAGTGAGAGAGGGTCAGTTCTACTGGAACCACTCCAACTGCGTTCAGTGTATGCTGTACTGCCTTCTGAATCTGAACTGTTTGGTTCTTCTACAACTCCTTGAAAAAAAAATAATTTGTGTTATATATGTATTTTTAAAATAACCTATGCTAAAACTATACCTATATCTTTATCAAGATCTACAAAAATAGTTGTTTCTTATCACATGGTCAGCCTATTATATGACTGAAGCATTTAAGAACAGAAGAGGTAGAGGTGTAAATGACACTAATCAGAGTTATCTCCTCTGAGAATAATGAATTTCATTTTACAGCCAGACCCTGTATTAAATGAAGTGAAGGTGTCATTTGCAGGGTGGAAAGTAGATGCTTCTCAGAAGGCCTGGCAGGCTTATAACCATACATTTCCACTCAGTGAGGAAGGCAATTGTAAATCAATCTTGTTTTACTTAGTAAAGCCTCTTGAGGTTCAAACCAGGCTTTCACCTGATGACCTCGATAACATCTTCATCAGTATAATAATATGTACTATTTCTAGTAAGACACTGGTAGGTAATAATAATATTGTCTAAAACATGATTAGTTATGCAAGAATCACTGATATGATTGCCTGTAATGTTTTTGCATGAGTTTGGAGAAAAGTTAAGTTGGTAAACATTATTTGAAAATTTTCTGGAATGAGATATTTTAATATATTTTTTGATTTAATTTTTACTTGCATAATTTTTAACATCATTTGCTTGCCATCATTTAAACAATGCCAAATGGAGTGATTGTCAACATTTATCAACAATTTTTCTTTTAAATTGAACTTGGGCTATTCTAACACCATAAACAATTGTAAGGTGAATATATTAACTAAATTTAAGAAATACAATATTGTATTTTTCTTAAACATTTTCTAAGCATCTAAATAAAATTAAAAATGAACATAACCCATCACTACTGAATAAATCACAAGAAATAAGCTAATGAATGGGTTAACTTGTTCTTAAATCAAGTTTTATAAGTTTCTACAAATAAATGTTTTTGTTGATAATTAAATGAAAAAATTGTATTATGTACATAAGAAAATAAGTACCTGCTGCTACTCTGCGTCTTCTGATTTTACGATGAAGTACATTTCCATTAGCATCTCTATTTCTTCGTGTATTATTATCGTATCTATTTAATTCGTTTTGGTATCGTTCTATTACCTTAAAAATGAAAAAATCTATGAGGATAACAGTTCATTCTTTCATAATATAATATATTTTTACTGATTACAAGTACGCTATTAAATTTAGTAATCATCTAATAATTATTATAATTATAATCACATTATAATTACTCAGACATAAAAAAAAACTGATAATTATCACAATTTATAATCTTACCACTATACGATCATATATAACATTACAGTGATGAATGTTAATGAATGCAGAATACACTACATTCTAGGTAAATGCACAATCTAATATAAGTTCTTAAAATGCAATAAATGTAACATCAATGGAATACTGTTTACAAACTGAATTTATTTTAACTTCCTGTATATATTTTACAGTGATGTAGCATAGAACTGAGCAAGGTATATTTTTATAAGACTTCTTTACTGTAATCCATTTACCACATTCCATAAACTTTTACTATTAATAGCAAGTGAATTTTATTTTATTCTTTCTTTGACAAACATAACCTAATATATAAACACACAATGAACATATGAAGGTAAAATTCATGGAGCTTATCAAATTTCAGCTATTTGAAACTATTGAAACTCAATTACAAATAGGTAGGCTACTTCATATCTAGAAATAAGAGTAAGTTATTCATCTATCAGAATGAATTCTAGATGACACTCTAGAACAAAAACAAAAATAAAAAGACTGGATTCTTCATTTTTACAGAAGTTGCTACTCTCATATTGATTTCATTTTAGCTCCTATTGCAAACATAATTCAGCAATTAATCTGTTTGACTAACTTCATTTTTAGGTAAAAAATTGATTTTGTTGTCATTGGAAAAGTCTTTCTACTAGAAAAACAATTAATTCCATTGAGAATTAAAGGCACGTTTTCTTATGATAATCTTTTCTGCCATCTTATGAGAAATAACCAAGTTTCGGTTATAAAATTTCAGGAAATGGAGTTAGCATGTTAAAAAGTTAACATGTTTTTTATAACTCTCTTTACTGACGTAATTTAATTTAAGCCTTGTTTTTGTGGTCTGTAACTTCTACACCCTTACCTTGTTTATAACTGCTGTTGCTAATATATCTTCATAGCTTTTCCTTTCCAATTCTTCAGCATCTCCATTCATTAACTCTTTTACAGAGCCATTGGAGAAATTCTGTAAAAAGAATAAAAAATGTTTACAAGTCAATGAAAAAAAATTCTGAATTAATTTCTCAGGTAGAATCAGGAAGTATCACATTGATAATACACCTGGTATTAGAACGATGAATATTCAAAAATAATTACCAATGAACTAACAAATTTAATTACGAACTAAGTACAAAAAAGACAATTATGATTCAGATACATAATTGGATTAAAATTAAATACCATCAGTTACTACATTTTCAAATGGGACATCAAAATTATCTATAAAAACTATAAAATTTGCTATAAAAACCTTGTGTTATAGCTACATAGCAATCAAGCTTGCTTAAAAAAAACTGGAATGAATTTTATAACTGTAACTAGCTCTCACAAGGTACTGATCCTATTATTAATGATGCAACGATATCAAAGATGGAGATGAAGAGGCAAGTACTAGGTTACTGGGCTGGTTGGTTTGTTACCCAAAGACATTAATTCACTGCTTGAAGTAAACAATGGTGGCCTATGTTATTTCTCAATTACTTTGATAACCCTTTTTGAGAACCAATCTGCAGAATTGATGACCAATAAAGAGAAATAATTTTAATTATTACTCAAAATATTGTAACATAGTAGCAGCACGTGTTCACTCTAAAAATGGTTCAGAGAATAGACTATTTGATGTATAAAATCATGTATTGTACGGGGAAGAGTGTGTTGAACAAGGATAGTGAATTGTGATGAATGAAATGCTTTGAATAGGAATTCTAGAAAATCAAAAGTAGTAAAAATGTTTGTTTTTATTTTGATTCCTTCTACTCTGTTCGTGAATAGTGGCGTTTTACTAGAAAGATCTTGTGATTGTTCAAAGGGTCTAAATTAATTATGAGAATGCAGGTATAAAAACAGTTAGCACCTTTGTAGTGAGTAAGTCAATAACTGAATCGTGAATGGAAAGTGTTGTCGGGGTATTTGAAATTGTGTTGTTACGGGACTGGTTTCAAAGTGTGTTAATAGTGTGTGTACGGTGGTAACAAGTGGTTGTGTACAGATAAATAAATTGTTTTGATATCTAAAGGACAGTTTCTTTATTATAATCAATTTTAGTTTAAGTTTGTTTTGTAATTCATTTAGTTTATGTAATCTAATTATATATTATTAATAGGCTTAGCTTAATCATTAATTTTAGTAATAAATAATTGTCATAGGTTTAAAGTAAGTTTTTTTGTTATTTATCATCCCAGATCCCAAACCAACTTAGGCTTAGGTGTTAAAATAATTGAGTACCTATAATATTGGATTTTAGGTACCTGAAGGTTAGGTAACATCATTGCCTCTTTTATAATTCTTTTAATGAGCTCTTTCAATTCTTCATGAATCACTGATGGAGAATCAGAATCTGGTAAAATTTTATCTGTAACAAGATTTACAATTTATTAGAAAAAATGTTAAATAAAATTAGTGGGTAAGGCCTACATAATAAATTAAAGTTTTTTTCTGTATATTAACCTTTGCTCTACTAAAAAACCAGTCTTATACTGTCTTGAACACATAATATTGAATGTCTCAATAACTGAAACAACCAGAAAAAAATTTGAAAAATATTATGCAAACTAAATTCTAAAGGCAAGAACGTAATAAATTACATGACGATACATGCTGTATTATTTGTGTGATACATTAGTACCAAATGTTAGATTCATTTAAATTCAGAATGCATAGTTCATTGAGGATCACATTTCAATACAGTATTTAGTTTACTAATAGTATTACAGGTATCAAAAATATAGCAGTCAACTACATTTTTCAAATCCTTGCTGGCAAACTGAAATATTTCAAATCACAATAAATGTATTCAGGGGTCTCTATCGAATCACTTTGTTGACCTCATTTTTAAAATTCATGTAAAATATTAGAGCAAAGAGGGCTTACTCTTTTAATTTTTACACTTTTGAATTTTTTTGGTTTATTGAGAAATCCATCACTCATATAAATCATATTAGGGATATCTTTTACAATGATGGTTATGATTATTATTAATTTTTATTAGTAGGCCTATGTGCTTTATTTTTCACTGATATGGTATAACTTGTGTTTTGGCTAGTGGTTCCTGAGCAACTGATGTTTACAAACACCACACTTTGCCTCTCACCCAGGTTTTGGTGTACAGTCAATTTACTCTTGATACAGTACTGAATATAAATAAATCTTTATAATCCATCCTGCAGTCTATATTGAATCCTACTGAAAAAGTATTCAATTTTTTACACTGACCTGTTACAGCGCTATATCCTTTGTCTTCTGCCTGCCTATTTTTTATAATCCTACTTTCTACTGATGTGTTTCGGTGCATCTACCATCAGAGTACTTAAAGTTTATTAAAATTTTCGCAAGATATTGTATCTTCAGTCATCCGTATAAAACAGTTTTACTGATTTAGTTTTATATGAATGACTGAAGATACATCTTCTGAAAATTTTACTAAATTCTAAAAAGTTTAAATTCAATTTTAATTAAATACTCTCATCATGGTTTATCCAACGACACATGCCAGTAGAAAGTAGGATTATAAAAAAAAGTAAAAAACAAATGATACAGAGCTGAAACAGGTCAGTGAAAAATTGAATATTTTTACAATAGTACTGAATATGTTGTACTGATGGGAATTATTGCTTAGGTGCTATTCTTTTCTAGAAGTCTAATTTTCTAATGGACAGTTGTCCTTCAGTTCAAGCAGTGGACCCCAAGCCAGTAGACAAGATGTACCTTTATTACTACATTTTTCTTTTCTTTGTTGATACAGTTAAGAGACTTATACTAGATACAGATGTGTTGTTTTTAGAGAACAGTTGGTTGTGTATAGGTAACACTTAGTGAAATTTCTTTTTGCAAAAATTTCTTTGCACAGTAGAACGATTTCTAAGCTTTGCAGACAATGATCCATAATCTGGTAACATTTGCTTACGTACATATATTTACAGTCCCAACCACATTACAACTACCCCTCCTGAGGACAGGGACATTGTCAGTACACTTCTTAAATACTGAGTATTTTTATAGCTGAAAAATAACAAATCTTATGTTCAATCTGATAATATAACCTTAAATTAAATAATATATTTTGTAATTCTGTGTGTCTGGTTTGGTTTGGCAAAAAAGAAAAACTTTCATTTATAATTTCTGAACAATTTAATTGTTTGTCATAACAATCAGTGAGATAAAGTATTTCTGAGACAATGACCAGACACTGATACAAATAGTGTAGTTATGCAATAGTGGTACAATAGCATCAGTTAATAACATATTTTAGGTTAATATTGGTACAGAAGTACCAATGTTGTAGTAATATAAATTGCCAAGGATCTGAATAATAATCACACATTGACTCATCAGTATCATTTAGTCAAATTAATTTGAAATATCAGTCTAATGTTATTAGGGTTAAAATGATTCAGTTGGTATAAAACCCCCTGTCTAGTGGTAAAGTCATTGCTGCGAGTCAACTGATTTTCAAAGTTCCCGTGGTTCAAATCCTGGTAAACATCGTTACTTTTATGTAAATTTCAATACTAAACAATGGTTACAGGTGTACTCTGATGGTTTGGAGTTCAATTAACCATACCACTCTCGTAGGGATTGTAGTCTTTAATCTGTAGATGAGTTCGCCTCATTTATACATCATAAATATCATGCTCGTCTCATTGGGTTATGGGATTGCTTCTTGTTCTTAAATTGAACAGATTGTAATGTACACACATCTGGGAATAATAAAATGTAGTATTACTATCTTACTTACTTTGATGTAATACATGTATACAATATAATATGTATTGTGAAAATGATTTAAAACCAAAAGGATTATTTTTAAACTATTTACAAATACTTTTAAACCCTCACTGTTTAAACCATATTGGAGGAGTGGACAAACTATACAGATCTCAGTAGGAGACTAAAAATTGAAGGAAGAATTAAAGAAGACTTGCGACTCTATTTTACAGTTTGAAAAAGAAGATAAACTTTTTGAAACAAAGCAGATTATTTTGTTATATTTGAACGAATTAAGTCTCACAGTTTATGTTATTATTTAGTGAGTGAATTATTTATTTTATGTTTATTGGACGGTGGCGGGGCCTTTACACTCAACGTATGTGTTTTAAATATTTGGCATATGACAGAGTTCTTATAAGAACTTAAACGTAAACTTGGACATACAGTATCTTCTTTATTATAGGTTTTTAAATTTTATTTTTTTAGAAGTAGATTTTATTAAATTCTTTTCTTAGTTATTACAAGCAACCTAATTGAATTTACATACAAAATTTTAAGTTTTTAGGGCTATTAAATCTGGACATTTCATGATATGGGAGTGAGAGTCATATCTTGTTTATGTAACTATATAGACTGATGTGAAATATTGACATAAAACGAATATCCAATTTTTAAAGTGGTTTATTACAGAATTTACTAAGAGTCAATGAGTTTATGTATTTTGCCTGCCATAAGGCAACAACGTTAATACAAAGGTATGGAATTTTATATTTTAGAAAAAGAGACACAAACATACAATTTTAGCTTATGAGTGTCTCATAAAATATGAAGTTCAGATGTAATGTATGTACTGACTTTTTCAGAAGTGCAATTATTCATTTTATTGGTCTATATTGTAATCTTGAATAAGATGAAGCAAGCTGTCTGGATTGTGAGGCGGAAGAAGACGGCACAGAACATGCAATTTTCAACTGCAGAAGATGGATGCCGGAGAGGAAGGTTCTAGAGACCCAGTTTGGATCGCCAATTTCTGCTGAAAATCTTAGAGGGTTCATGATTGCTGAAGAGGAAAGCTGGAAGGCCATTGATGAATTCATCCAGAAGGTGATGAAGAGCAGAGAAGCACAGCTGAATTAGTCTCGAAAGAAGTCACTCAAAAAGAGGGGGAAAAATTGGGTGGAAAGAAGAGGAATCACACCGAGATAACATTATCCAGCTGGTAAAGAACCACCGACTTGATATGAAGTTATGCCTAACGGTGATCTCGCAGTAAGTCGGGATGGGTTAGAAAGGAGCCAAGAGGTTTTGGTGGATAGATACCATTGGCAGAGCTCCTCATACCCCAGGTGAAGGTTCACCTACCTGGGTACCAGTAAATTTCGTTTCCTCTCATTTAAAAGAAAACTTGAACAAGTGAAAAGAAAAGTAAATTACAACGAATTTATCAACAGCAGAAGTTTGAACAATACTTAAGTTTAGGAAAACGTTTGAATTGACAAGTTTCATGAATCTTTGTTGGGTATTTCATAAACTAATTTCCAGATTATTTTCCTTCAGGTATTTAATAAGTTAGAATATAATTATTTACAGAGCATTTCTAAGACAAGTAGGCCTACAGAATGTTTTTGAAAACAATATTGATTAATGTTAGGTTTAAGAAATATTTTTATTAGAAAGAAATAACGTTGTTATTACTGTACAACCACAAAAATAAATTAGTAACAACTATTGTGATGTCCTACTTAAAAGTAAACTTCCAACTAATAATAACTACAAACTATTAGAAAGTACATATTACACAATTTACTTACCAGTAACTGCCATTTGCAGTGACAATGAATATTTTGCCAAGGTGTGTGCAAGTTCATCATGATATTTTTCACAAAATTTTACATCTGCGTTGTAAGTTGTATGTTACAACATGTTGTAGATCATGCGATTAGTAAAATAAGAAAGCAAAATTATATTACATAAATTACTAAATTAACATTTATTTATATATAAACTATTTACATTTATCACTGGTAAATAATAACAAAATTACATACATTATACCATGTTACATAATTTTTATTCTTAATACAACAGAAAATTGACGTACCGTAGTAAAGATATTTTATGTCAAAATAGAAGTAATTTCAAACTATATCTATAGTTTGTTGTTTAGGTCAACAGCCGAAAGGCTGGTTTGAACCTCTAGAGGTTTTACTAAGTAAAAAAAAGGAGCAAGGTGGTTTACTATTGCCTTCCTCACTGAGTTGAAAGAGTATGCTTATCAGCATGCCAAGCCCTCCAAAAAGTACCCACTTTCCACCCTGCAAATGGCACCTTCACTTCATTCACCACAGGATCTGGTTGTATAGTGAAATTCATTAATTTAGAGGAGATTTCTTTGACTAGTGTCTTTTACACCTTTACCCTCTTCAGTTCTTAAATAGTTCAGTCATATAATTGGCTGACTATGTGATAAGAAACAGAACTATTTTTTGTATCCCTGGAACCAACAGATCGAATGCAATTAATTTAACACTCCACCTGCTCGCTATGGGCAGATATCTACATAATAATGTACAATGGGCCTAAGTAGAGAAACCATCAGTGAACCCTAAATTTGAAAATAACATGAAATTTTTATTTGATATTTAATTTACTTAATAAATAAACTTACGTTTACTTAATAAATAATTTACTTAATAAATTTCAAAGTGTTCTTGTACTCTGGTCACTCATTTTTTAACCTTCACTGAAAGATGTGTAGTTAACCAGGAACTCTGTTTGAGGCTAAAAGTGCGAGGTTGATTACAAATAATAATGAATTGTGGAAGAAACTAATATGCAATGTAAAGGAGGTAATTTAGAATTTTTTTCCAGGGCTCAAGAATACCTGTCAGACATCTAGTAGAATTGTTTAGTTTCAAATAATATATTTTTTAAATTTAAATTTATATTTATTATAGCATTTATCAGTATAGTATGCATTGGTATTTTTCACAAAAATGCAAACATTGTTTTAAATATTTTTTTGAGTATAATATGGAAAAAAATCAGTGGTAAAGTCAGTGCATTGGGTGGTTATTTTATCAATACTTTGAAATAATTAAATTAATTTTTACTTTAAATCAAATTAAATCTTAATCAAACATTCAAAAGATTTATAAGTAAAGTTAAATACTATTACAGGAGTTTATATTGCAATGTAACCTAAAATTAAACTTAATCTTTATGTCATAAAATTTCTATAAGGATAAAAGGCCGTAACTGGCCTCAAATGTCTCCTGAGGAAACAGTTTAAAATCATAAGGATTTTTATTATTGTTATTTCTTTTATTTAAAAGAACGGATACCATAAAAAGTCATTTTTTTAATAAGAATATTTTTTACAATCACTACACTTAATGTCAATTTTCTATTGTATTTGAATAAAGTATAATCCTATGTACAAACATGCAAACTATTTTATACACTATAAATAACAACTGTGAAAGTAAATTTCCTAAAATGAAATAAGTTTTAAGTTAAATAATTCACCTTTATTCATATAAATTTTCTCTCAGTATTATTTTTAGAAAAATAATTACAAATTTGTGCTCCATACTTTAAACAGCCTGGATTTTGGTTCAGACTAATTTGATTTGCATAACTAGGAATCTTGTGATAACTATGGGAATTAAATCAAGTTTAATTAATTCAGTACAGTAATATTTTAAGTACAAAAAAGTACAAAAGTAGATTAAAGTTCATAGAAAAATGAAATAAATGTTGCTGAGTCTTAATAACTCTAGTTCTTCTGATTCTCAAAAAAGAAACACATTGTCTAACAAATATTTTGTAGTTTTCGTCATTGATTATTGTAGCTCTCTTTCTATTCATGAATGAAATATTTCAACTCCAAAAATAATGGAATTAATTTATAGATTACTTTTACTTATTTCTGCTCAAAGTATCAGGAGTGAACATGGAAAGATTCTTTAGATTCTTATATCTAAATAATTAATCAATGTAGGCTACATGACTATAAATAGAAATTTAGTAAATTAAAAATAATTATATCCAAGATATATTCATGCTAAGAAGCCAGAAATGTTTTTTACAGAAATTAAAAGATTGAAAAAATTAAAAAAATTTTTTGTTAATGAAAATAGAGTACATGCGTTAATTCGTTACCAAAATTATTTTATTCAATCATGCATTATTGCATTATCCTTTAAAATTGAGATGTCCAAAATAATTAAGAATAATTTTAATTCATGCAGCTCAGTTTGTTATATTTTTCAAATAAAATTGCAGTTTTTTTTTCTTAATGATCTTGCAAGATTGTAAATATGTATGGTGTAAAACATGTATTTGACTTTCAGAAATCATAATATAAAAAAAGTAATCTCTATCGATTCTGGGTTTTGATTCTTGATGAGACTGAATGATTCTTACATAATTTTTTGTTGTTGTCTAGAGAGAAGACTGCTCTGTAATAATAGAAATTCATAAGTTTACTTGTTTTTAAAGACAAGTTTGCTTGTATTTAAAAGCTATGAAAAGATAATTAAAGAAATTGAAATCCTGGTTATAAATTGAGTACATTTTGTTAAATAGTGATAAATAGTGTCAATAGAAAATAGAAATATAGTTATCAATAGTGTATAAATAGTATATTTTTTAAGGTTTATAATAATATTAATAATAAACACTGCAATAACAAGGAATTTTAAATAGTTCTAGAGCTCAAGAGAACTCAGTTGTGAATTCTTGTAGAAAATAATTAATAATAATTAGGTTTAATGATGTGAAACAATGAATTAATTATTTTAGTGCAATGTGTATTTAATCTCACATTTTAAATTGCGATAAAAAGTATACGTTAACTTGTAAAACAAACAAATGAAAATGTTTCCTGTCACACCATAAATAAAAGAATTAAGTACCAAACCACCAGAAAAATACGTGAAATTTATCATAATTATTCATGAAAATGTGCTGGTGAAAAAATTACAAAGTGCAATAATTGAATGAATACATTGAGCTAATGAAATGCGGTGCTGATTAAACATACAATTTTTTATTTATATATATTAAAAGTGTAAAGTACAGATATGCTACATATTGTATTTCTGAGAAGTAAAATACTTCACCTAATATAATATAATAACAGTTTGAATGATGCCATTGTAAACCAAACAATAAACTGAAGGTAATATTACATGAAACTGTCACCTTTACAACCTTGAAATATGAAGACGGAACTAATTCCAGATTATAAAGAAACACAGTACAGTATCTCATAAGAACTTACTCACACAATAGATCTTAAATTACAGGATATCGAAGAGGAAATATTATAAAGAATTTGATAATAGATTTTAAGTTAAAATAGGTTGGTACCCAAAAAGTTATAATCATGCTTTTATCTATTTTTACAGAAACCTACTTTAACTTAAATAATCATTATTGTTTAACATAAGATAGTATAACTTACATTCAGGATGTGATGAAATTGGTCTTAATGAAACACTATCAAGTTCTCCGCCAACCATGTCTTCCACAACTCGCTCCAAAAATTCTCGCACTTCAACATCCTGGTCTGTAAAAATACAAAAACCAATATTACATAATATTACTCAAGAAATTATTACTAACTTTGAAAATGTTTTGCTTAGAAACCTGACCCTACTTTCAAAAATTGTCATAATTAAAAAATAAAATTGTTCTCTTTAAATTTTTTTATAAGTTTTATTATTTAGATTGATAAAATGGAAATTATTGTTTAACTGCTAATTAAATCTGTAACTAATTAATTTAAAATTAATGACATGCAAGGTTATAGTAATTTTTTAAAAAGTTAACGAATAATTTCTTTTAATGAGAATGATTATTATTTATGATTACTCATTGGCTTTAACTAAAAAGGTTTATCAATGTCAATGAATGATTCATACCAATAGTTTTTGAGTTCTATATTAGCCTACTGTTGAAATAAATTACAATTAAAATTGGCCTCCTTGGAGACCAAATGGTTAGAGTGATAGACTGCATGGTTATATGTAGAAAATGAAACGTTTGATTCTTGGCTAGGGTTCGAAAATAACAACTTAAAATCCACAGATTCTGTACTGTAATCCAAAATAATTGCTAATGACCAAAGTAGTTGATGCTACTTTAAAAAAAATATCTTGTAAATATAAATATTGAATTATAAACTATTAACAGACTTAAAAATCTTGTGCTAAATTTAAAGATCCTTGTTGCATTGGTAGATAATATTGTTACTAATTCATTGATTTAATCCTACAAAATAATTATGTGTTTTTACAGACCAAAACAAACCCTCAAGATCTGGTGATTCTTTATAATACAAAGCAGGTGGGTAAATTTAAGAATTTATTAATGCATTTTAAAATTAATTACTTCAGTATTTCTAAAATTAGGCTATTAAATACTGGTGCAACTGTTTTAAGAATGTGGCTAAAAACACAAATGTTTCAATTTCAATTCTCAGGTATTATAAAAATACCTGATAAGTTCCTGTTCTGAACTTCACTTCGCAAGTGACTTATAACTTTCATGTGAGAATTCCAAACCCCTACACAAGGAATTGAAAATTATGCCAGTATGTAATTAATACATTTTTTCGCTGTTATACATAAAAATAAACAGATTAGAATAGATAGATTTAAGACAGTTCTGGATGGTCCACATACTTGGTTAAAAGATACAAGCCGTGATGTTTTTACATACAGATGAAAAAAATTTAATAAACTGCCTTTAGCAGCTAGGATGGTAGCAATTAGAAAATTCAGGACACAAAATTTGTTCCTGGTTGATATAGAACCCGTTTTATAAGACGAAAGAATTTTTGGCAGGTCGGGTTGATATAGCTTTTTGACTATGATTGTCAGTTTTATTATTGTATGTTTTTTGTAAGTGTACCTTTATTGTATTTTGTGTTATTAATATGTATATTTTAATCTAAATCGTATTGTTTGTAAATTGTATTGGCACATTCTATTCTGTGTTAACAATCATTGAAAAGAGTTATTAATATTATTACTATAATTATTATTAATTTTATAGCATGAAGTAGTTGACGTGACACCAGAAGGAATCGCCATAACATGTGCTTATAAAAAAGTTAATTTCTCAGCAATGTAATATTTTTATAACTTAATAATTATATGATTTTCCTACTTAACATTTATAATAAGTTTATTGGTTATAGTTACCATTTGTAATTTTATTTCCAATACCAAAACAATTAAACATCTTGTTCATCTGATTAACACAAAGAAACTACTGGCATTACGTAAAACATGAGTATTAAACAATATCACATACAATGCAAATACATTCGTATTCAGAACAATTAATGTACATATGTATTGCGAAGCCAAAGCTCTAAACCTATCAAGCTTTATAAAACATGATCATATAACACACAACACTAAATTATTAATTATTTGATAATAAATTGAATATAAAAATTTAATTTTAACGTTAACAAACAAGACTATTAATTTTATTACACAACTATTTAAAATTAACTGTATTATTATTTAAACCATAAAAACTTTTAGTAATAAATTTTCAATGTAATAATTTCACAAATATACTGTATAAATGATATTCTTAAAATGTTTTATTTTAGTTATTGAAATACATACACAAAATGATACTTTTAGTGTTCACTAAAAAATTCAAACCAGTATGTTTTAAAAATTGGAATAATTCATAAAATATATATAAACATATGAATAACATAATATTATTCAGTTTCTTTGGAACACTACTGTGTTAATTCACCATTAAAGGATGTGGTACTGAGTTGAATCAGTGTACAGTACCTACATAATGCATATAAGATTTGATGTCATGCTCAAGATATTTGTCACACTTACATGAATATTTTGTATAATATTACATTATTGAATGAAAGTTTTTCTTCAGATATTTATTTCAAGAGACTAATACCATCTACAAATGTAGACTTATGTCTTTTTCACTATGTCACAAGTAGGTCGAGAAGTCCAAATTTGTTGCAAATAAATATCACAGATAATGTTTTCAAGAAAAGTTTTAATGTATTATTAATTAATATTTTATCCAACTTGGTTACAATTTATTTAAAGCAAAGCCAAATTAAAATACAGTACAACCTCATTTATCTGGACTGACTCAGACCAAAGGAAATCCGGAAAATCAAAAATCCAGGTAATATCGGTAATAAACAAAGCAAATTCTTAAATAAGCAGACTTACCGATTATTATGATATAAAAAACTATGATTTGTAACAAAATTACATAGAGTTGTCTATTTCAAACACGTGTGACGTTTGAATGAAGCATGGTCACACAAACACTTCATCATTAATAGTTCATCTGGAGGAACACTAATAATCTATGGGAACATTACATAAAAAAAGTGTACAATCTGATCCGGATTATCCAAAGATCCAGATCAATGAGGGCCGAAACACAAGGTTTTACTGTATGGAATTTTCCTTTAAATATGTAGTAGGTACCTAAAAATATCGGGATTTAATAAAGAAGGACAAGATTACAAGCTGCATTGTAATAAAGAACTTTAACAAAATACTGAGAAACTGGCAACCTCTTTCAGAAAGAGAAGACTTGCTTTTACGGACACATTAAGGAAAAAAAGAAATAGTCCATAGAGAATACCTAGTGTAGTATAAAAAAATGGTTAAGAAATTGTTTGAACTCTCATCATTAGCAGATAATTTTTTTTTGTAAAATAACATTACTGTAATTTACAAAACCAGTCCATTTTGCAATAAAAGTTCATGATAATCTTTTTGATAGATTTAACAACTTTTGAATGATGGAGGAAAATTTGCAGTCGGTGATATTAAGAAGGATAAATCAATGTGCTTAGTCACTGAAGAGAATTAAGTTGATAAAATGTTGTTTAAGGAAGTAAATTAACAGGAAAACTATGTCAACATAAAATAACTGCAATAGTTAATTCGTATGAATAATCAATTCCTGATAGTTGCAATCAATGAGAATAAATTAGAGATTACTTCAGTGACATAAGCAAATTATAAAAACAATGGAGTTTTTCCTATGTATGAAACCAATTTAACAACATTGAAAGAAGTTAACGCCAGATAAGAAAAATAGACCCTCTGAAGTACAGGCAATTTGTATAAGGAATGGAAACACCATGAAATACCAAATCCAAATGGTGTAGTGCTGACCGCATTGGCGTAGTTGGTAACGTGCTCCCCTCTCATCATGTAGTCTTAGGTTCAAATCCCACTCAGGCACAGCATATTTTTATATGTTACAAAAAATCATTTCATCCTTCACAGTTACAACCCAACATCATTGCTAATGACCACTGTAGTTGACACGACGTTAAATAAACAAAGAAAAAAAATGCTGTCGTACATGGTATACTACACTTTTAGTACTTGGTACAGAAATAGTGAACTTAGGAGTCGAGAAGTTCATGTGAAAAATCCTACGCAAGATTACAAATGAATCCAAAGATGGCAGATAAAGAGTATGGGTTGCAAGGGAGAAAAGAAATCTGTAGGGAAATTGGAAAGATTATTGAAGATGATCAGAAAATTAAGATTATATCTTTAACATCTGTACAGAGTGCAGGACAAATGATTCTAAGCAGTAGATTTAAGGGATCAGGCAAATAGTTCAAGGAGATCAAGAAGGACCTCTAGAAATGGAAGTAAAACTAGAACATAATTTAAAAGGCTGTTACAAAAAATAAATCAAAAACAAACAGTGAGGGAGCAGAAAAAAGAAAAGACTGCAATGAATGAATTCTGAAGATATAGGTTGCAGAAAAGTATTTCAGGATGTTTAAGTTTCTTGAAGTGGTCTCCAATGGTTATAAAAAAAATAAGAAACAATAATGGTGATTTTTTTCTAAACTTACTGTTACTGCCAGGGATGGTCGCCACTGTGGAATAAAATTTACTCTTCAGCTGCTCATAGAACCACTCTCCAGTTTTCAAAGTAATTTCTCTGAAAATTAAACAAAAAAGATAATGAATTTGACATTTATAAACAAATCGTTGTAGGATAGTACCCTTAAATAAATGCATCAAAACCCTGGTTTGGTGAAGTCGTACAATAGCCCTAGGCCCCTATAGTATTTCCATCATTACGTCAGGCAATTAAAAGTTAAAAACCATTACAACAGCCAATCAGGGTTGGTTAACTCAAGTTTCTACAAAAATTTTCAGTTTCATAGATTATAAAGTTTATTACTACAGGTTTCATTTCTCTCGTATGTGTTGGCACTTTCAATTAGAAGAAAATTTATGTTTTATAACACATAATTTTACTGACTTGTTGCTTTAATTAGTCAGGTTATCAAGATTGTTCAGAAGCTCATCAGTCAACTTAACTTGAAATCCTTTACAAATTTTCTTTTCTTTCCTGACCATAGCGAGATAAACATACTCATAAAATACAGTAAATTGTCACGATAGTTACATACGCCAGTCTGTTGTTCACTTTAGTATCTTCTTGGAGTCTGAGTATGTTCTCCAAATTCCCTCCCATACCATTTTGTTTGCAAAAAAAAATTAAGAAAACATTTTCAATAATGATGTAAATACAGTTTACTATGGAAAAGGATAAAAAAATGTAGCTCTTTTTTTTAATTTATTTAAAATTACAACAACTCTATTATTATGACTACAGTTGATTTTAATTTCTGAAAATTTCCAAACCCTAGCCGGGAATCAAACCCAGGACCTTCGTGTTGTAAGCAAGCATGCTACCACTAAACGGAGGTGACCAAATTTTATTTTATTTTAAGAGCTCTCAATTTAATTTTTTTAATTTTTACCTTTAATTTTATTAACATTTTCGATAGGGTTATTTTGTGATGGTATGTTTGTAAATTATTCAACTTTTTTATTCCTAATGTTAGTACGTTGCAATCTTCAGTTTAAAAACAATGAGGAACCCCATAGCCTAATAAGATGATCATGATATGTATGACATGTAAATGAGGTGTAGTTTTGTACAGATGCAGGCCAACTATTCCTGAGAGAGTATGGTTAATTTGAACCCCAACTTTTAAAGTACATTGGTAACCACCTTAACCTTTACACTGGTAACAACCTTAGGATTTGATCACGTAACCTTCATCTCCGAAAACAGCTGATTCGCGGCAAAGACTTTACCACCAGACCAACCCGTTGGATTCAACTTAATACAATTTCATGCAGTTCATTCATTAGACAATTAAGTAATATAATTTTTATTGTTTTAATTTTGTTTTTTAGTTTATTTAGGATCGCATCGACAGCTTGGTCATTAGCAACTAATGTGGGTTTTAGTTCTAAAACGGTGGGTTTTAATGTATTAAAATGCCCAGACTCTAGCTTGGAATCGAATACGGGACGTTTCGCTTTGTAGGCTAGCTCGCTAGTCACTAAGCCACGGAGACGGTCAATTTTTATTTTATTTTATTATTTGTTTATATTAAGTTAAAAGTGTAAGATCAACATAGAATAACTTAGACATATTACCTGTTTTTACAACAATTTGAGCAAATCCAAGTTGATGCTGATGTCTTTGAGGAACAATGTTTGCAAACTAGTAAAGAACACCGTGCACACCGGACTCTTCGACTAGGACCAGTTTTAACTCTTGACAAGTCACGTCCACACCTAGCGCAAGACCACTTGTCAGCTCTCTCTTCTTCTGCACTTTGGATTGAAGCTTGTAATTTCCTGGAAAAAGAAATAATCGATTATTAGTGTGTACGTAAAATGGAAGTAATATTAAAATGCAGTGAGATCTGAAGTAGTTTTCGAAGCTATGTCTGCACGGGATGTTTTTATTTTAAGTCTAATTATTTATAAAATTAAAGCAACAATAATTTATTTTGACTGTAGGACAACTCTGTCAACTGGCAAAAAATTACTAAAACGTGTTAAGTAACACCGTTTGGGTAAGCAACTTCGTAAGAAACCCAGCTGACAGCTAAATAAAAACAAACTTCCTTGGGGTAGCAGTTAAAATTTATATCTAATCCTAGAAAAAAATGAAGCGAAAGCTACGGATTAAACTGGGTAGTAGACAATAACGCACAATTCCCGATAACATAAAAAAGCTAAAAAAAGTATTTATGATTATTTGTAATTTGTAATTAAAGACCATTATAATAAAAACTAATTTTAATTTTAAGGAAATCAATACTGTTTATGCATAATTTAGAAACAATGCTTAGCTATTACTTTGGGTTAAGGACGGTGAGTTTGAACGAGTATTAATTTTTCAGATCTTAGTCGAGAATCGAACCCGGAATCTTCCGTTTTCCAGCGTAGTACGCTAATCGCTGAGTCACGGAGGCGGTCTAAAAGCTCATTTTTAATTTTTCTATCACGTGATAAAAAGTACTTCTTTTAACCTACGCACATTTTTTTATGGCTATTCAAGATAGACAGCGACTTATCAGAGTTGTAGCCATTCTTCTTGACAGAGTGACACTCTCAGAAAAAGAAAGAATCCACACAGAAATTAATTTATAATCCCAATGGAACAACATTTTATACCTGGCTGAAAATATTGCCAACCTTGTCAAAATCCCTAGCTATATTCCATGCCACAGTATGAAACATGTTTCTGATGAAATAACTAAGCGAAAATATGAATTAAAATTATATAATGACTCTTTTAAAAAATATTAAAGTAGGATAACATTTAAAAATTATTTAACATTTTTCGTTTTTAAATAACGTACATGATTTACATAATCATCATATGGACATTTAAATTAATTTGGCATGTTTCTTTATGTTATGAGTATTAGCTTAAGGACTAAATATCATATTATGTTTTCCTGAATCTTTACATTATTTATTTGTTTGTGGTAGGAAACGAACTTTTTACATAAGCAGCCAGCTGTTAGACAGAAAAAAGTGGTTTGTGAAAGTATATTAGAGTTTAATCTATTATCATTCAAGTTCTGATGTTGGTGGAAGTTTAATCATTAAAAAAACTAGAATATAACTTACGTTGTATACATTAATTTTATTCCACTAGAAGTAAGACAAGTTGTTTGGGTTCAGTAATCGTACACATACGAATGAATTGGTGGATAATAATGAAATGCAGTTTGTTGACTATTACATGGTAAATACATTACAGCGTCACTTTCACTTTTTACTTTATCCAGTCTTCCTTGAAGTAGGAGTGACTGGTTCACTGTCAAGGTCATTCATACTTAGCTTCTCGTGAAGTATTTCCTTCCTGATTAATCTTTATAATGATTTTCAATAAATTTATTTTATTCATTTTTAAAGATCACATAGGAGCAGACAATTAATTTACTTCGAAAAACGAGTTCAAATTTGAATAATAAAATACTATAACAAAGAGAACTTTATCCGAATTCTGGTTATTCGAAGTTCCATGTTAATCAAGGCAAAGTAACAGAATCTGTATAATCACCTTTCCATGAATGAAATTAAATCGTCGATAGTCTAAAAGCTGCAACTATTAGGCTTGTTTCTTTCAAAAAGGATCAATGGTGACGGTTGGATTCACGTAATGGGTGTTCTTTTATAAAATAACCTCACCCTATTCCTTTTACGAACTTCAGTCATGAGTCATAACCCCTGTTCACTACAGATATGTTAAATGTTATACACTAAATAATTATTGTCACTAAATAAGTATAAAATATTAAAATTAATGTTATCAGTATTATTGATCTTGGATCAACGATTTTAGAGTTAGTCTTCGGGATCGGTCGTGTGGAAAGCCTGTTGTTATGGTTCAGATCATCAGCTGAAAGGTTGGTTTGAACCTCTGGAGGCTTTACTAAGTAAAACGAGGTAAGGTGGTTCACTATTGCCTTCCTCACTGAGTGGAAAAGTATGCTCACGAGCATACGAGGCCATCTGAAAAGCATCTACTTTCCATCCTGCAAATGACACCTTCGCTTCATTTACCACAGGGTCTGGCTGCATATAATGAAATTCATTTCGCTCAGAGGAGATAAGACTGACTATTGTCTTTTACACCTCTATCTCTCCTGTTCTTAAATGCTTCGCTCATGATTGGCTGACCATGTATCTTTCCATACAGGTATCTTTCATTAACATCTCTATTATCTGGTTCCTCCGACTTCCTTTTTCGTATCTTACCTGATATTTTAACATCGGCAATATTCTTCTTCTTCTTCTTCTTCTTCAGCCTTTCAAGGGTTAGGCATCTCTGCCTGTTCCGAATCTCGCGAATCTGCCCATCTCTTTCTCGGGCGTCTTCGTCCTCTCCTGCCATCCGGCTTATAGCCCAGTGTCTGCTTAGGTATCCTATATACCCTCATTCTGTTCACAGAATGAGAATACAAAATGAGGATTCTGTTCACAGAGGCGGAAGAGCCTAGTGCAGCATCTCGAAGGAACTGTCCTGCAGGCTCATATGCAGTAATGTGGTAATCCCACTAATGAGCTCAATCTGCGCAGCGCTCGTAACGCGGCTAGAGGATTTTCTTAATTACTGGTAAACCTCATGATGCCTCAGATGATAGACCGGGATTTACGGATCGACAATATTAGTAATAAAATTATTGAGTTCCGTGATGTGCCAGATATATTTCATCTTCCTTATAGATCATAATAAAGGTGATTTTTTTATTAAACCAATATTATTTAAGAAAAAATGTTGGTTACAGTGAACAGGGGTAAGGTATGGTGGTAAGGAAAAAATTAAAGCTTAAAACAAAATAAAATATGTTTTTAACAAAACCTTGATTAAAGAAACAAAAATGTTTATCAAATAATGTTTCTATGGTCAATCACTTTTGTACACTGTCTTTCTCTTATTTAATTTATACATTTCTTTGTAAAATTTTCCTCTATAGATAGTACTGGCATTTGATAAGCCTGTTTAAAAAATTCTTTATCTAAACCGATATGGTTTATAAAATTGTATGTAGGCCTATATAATTAATCTTAATCAATAGTGTACGTTAATTAATTACACCTAAAAACCCCTAAACTTTTCTAATAGTTTTTCTAATGGTGTTTTTTTTATCCGAGGTACCAACACTCCCAATTACCTCGGATAAGCGAATTCATACTGCAGTATTGATTTCAAATTTTTATAATGTTTATAAATAACCTCCCGTTCACTGATTTGTGAATTTTTTGTTAAGGCTGGATAAACTTCTTGATTGTATTCAGTGATTACACTGATGGAAAAGCGTACATACGAACAACAGTGAAAACGATTTTCCAGACCAATTAGGGAATTATATGTAGTTATTTATTTGTAAGGTAATTATTTTACAAGAAAGTTACAGTTATGAGTAGCGTTTTCTAAAATTAGGTAGTATTGTTCACGAATTGCTATTAAAAATATGAACTGACACGGACATTTTATGTCGCATCCTGTACTGTGTAATTCACAACTACGACGTATAATGGAACATTAACAATGAAAAATATGGTGTGAAAAATTATGAGATGCTATCAAAGTATATTTATTTTTAATTGCAAAAATAAACTTGTCTCTCAACATAGGTAGTATTTCAAAAGAGTTACTTATGTAGTTCGTTTTTCTTTTTAGTTAATATATTAATTTTCAGTGCAGACCACACTTGACTGAATTTTAAACTGTACAAAAGTCGACATCAAGTGCTACTCGGATATCATAAACACTAACAAAAGATAACTTTGAGAAATTATTTAATACAATCCAGTAGGTCTTCGATTTACCGTGCTAAAGTCTAGTTGGACACTGAACTTAAATATGAACCATCAAAAACGGGGGGGGATTGTGTATTCGTATTGTAAATGTAGCCTACAATGACCCAATGTATTTCATTAGGACTTACAATATGATTAATCATAATTTATAGACATGTTACTGAATAAAAACGAAAATTATCAATAACTTATTGTCCATTGTTAATGAATTTAACTGATATTTTGTGAAAGAAAGTGACGTAAGGGCAGGGGCGAAATTGTTTCTTTTCCCAAATGAGTGACGTTAAATCAGAGCCACTGTTAATACGAGACCGGTAAATCGAGGAACTACTGTGTTTTAATTAATTACCGGTACGTAATTTGAATAAATGGCTCACTTAAAATGACTATTGTAAAAATTGAAGACTTTATCAAACATTTAAGTGAATATTTATTTAATTTACTTTTTATTTAATATAGAACAATAAAAATTCAGATAAATGTAAGTAATTGGCCGGTAATAAAACAAATTGAAATTTCTACAGATTATCTAAAAATTAAGATATGTCTGAAAACTATAAATTTCTGATCTAACAATCTATAACACAAGTATAGAATAAAAAGATATGTATAATACAATAAATATTTTAAATATTATATATATTTTTTTGTTTTTTTGTTTAACGTCTGACTGTTCTGCAATTACTGCTAATGCAGACGGTGAATGATGACATGATTTTTTTGTAACGTATGAAAAAATGCCGTGCCTGAATGGGATTCGAACCCAAGACCGCATGATGAGTAAAATATTATAATATTTTATATTTATTTTATTCCTAATTTGTGTACGTTGCAATCTGTTCAATTTAGAACAATAAGCAACCCCATGACCTAATGAGATGAGGATGATGTGTATGACGTGTAAATGAGGTGTAGTCTTGTACAGACCCAGGCCGACCATTCCTGAGAGAGTATGGTTAATTGAACCCCAACCATCAAAGTACACCGGTAACCACTGTCTAGTATACAAATCCGTATAAAAGTAACTACATTTACTAGGATTTGAACCAGGATTTAATATTATAATAAATATAAATGTATAATAACATGAGTATAGTGAAGCGGGCGGTTTAGTTTTACTGTAGGTATAAAATAGTACAAATAGAATAAAATAATTTTTTAAATTTATTGAAGGTTTTCGTAAAATTTTCTAAACCAACTTAATTTTCACTATTGCTTCTACTTTTTCTCTGACTTAAGAAACTTAGGCCCCTAAGCAAAAGAAAAAGATGTACAATAATAAAACTGATATCTCATTCTTAGAACAAAAGTATAAACGAAGTGTGTTTCACAAAACTTTCAAACTTAGTATATTATTTATATTAGATTTCTCATCGAATTTCTTTAGTTAATAATACCTTTACAGTGACATGAAATTCTAGTACATGAATAAAATATACGATTGGCTTACATTTTACCTAATTGTTAAGCTAAACAGTAGTATTGACTTGATAATGTTTATTAGGCTAACCCATATCGTCCGGTGTAACTACTTGTGAAATTCTGATTTAAAATGCTTATTTCAAAAAGAAAAACATCAAAATCAACTTGCTCTTTTAATTACTTAGCTATATGATATGATTAATCAGTTTCAGGATTTAAATAGCACGAAGAATTAAAAAATAAAATATTTACTGAATTGAATGACATTTATAGAATTTACGAATAAGATTATTTAAATAAAAGTTAATCAATTCGTGATTGTAAAATATTATTAGAAGTCACGCCCACGGAATATTTAGGCGGAGATTTTTCGTAGAGATAGCCAATAGCAGGTCGTGTTAGGTCAGTCGTCTACAGGACGTAGCTTAACAATATTGTGACGGAGAAATCGAGTTATTTATCATTTACGGCCGTGTGATTTATGGAAATAGCTTTAAAGGAAATGTTTTGACAATGAGATAAAAAGTATAATTAATAATAATCAAGTATTTTACTGATTACAAGAAAGAAAGAGAAAAATTTATTGATCAACTATAAATAATTCATAAAATACAGTACATTGATCTCTAAAACAATGAATCATCTTTGGGTGTAATCTCGAAATCAGTCCATATTTTTGGATTTTTCTACTCCCAAGAAAGCAAAGGCGAAGAATTTTACCAATTTTCAACTTATCCTACGAACTGATATAGAATACTAAATCCAAAATTTATGTTCAAGATGGGATTACTTTTTATGAAAAATGTATTCTATATTTTTTAATTCAACTTTAAACTTTTTAAAGTTTTATCGCCGATTTAGAGATAAATTAGACTCAAACGTATGGAAGAAATATTCTGTATGGAAGTAAGTATTGCATGGGCAACTACAAAAACCCAAGAGGGGAGAATCCAGACGGCAGAGATGATATTTCTGCGAAGGACTAACGGGTGTCCACAATTGGACAGAATAAGGAATGCGGAAATAAGGTTAGAATTGGGTATTTACAACTTGAACGAAAAGATAAAGAATTATCGCCAAAGTTGGAGACAGGACATGGAAAAGAAGATAGATCACAGGATACCTGAGAAGGCGCACTGGTATGCTCCAGAAGGGAAAAAGGATGTCACTAGACCTAAGAAAAGATGAAGATAGATGATATAGTGTGTGAGTTTGGAACAGGCTGCGGCCTAATCCTTGTATGGAAAAAGAAGAAGATTAGACTCAAACGAAAATTCGCTGTTTTGGGAGCAAAATTCTGGTTACTTATTCGCTATGGTTACTAAATTCGCTGGGTAATCCGCAACAAAGACTGAACGACGCTGGAGAGAAGGCCACGATATAGTTCTTAGATCATCAAACCAAATTTGTATTAAATAAAAATAAAAATTAATAGTAGAGTACGTTTTTGTTTATGTCATCAGGTGTAAGGCTGGTTTGAACCACTACAGCTTTTACTAAGTAAAACGAGGAGTTAGGTGGTTTACTCTTACCTTTCTCACTGAGTGGAAAAGTGTGCTTATCAGCATGCCAGGCCCTCTAAAAAGCATCTACTTTCCGCCCTACAAATGACACCTTCACTTCATTCACCACAGGGATCTGGCTGTATTATTAAATTTATTACTCTCAGAGGAGATAACTCTGACTAGTCTCTTTTATACCTTTACCTCTTCTGTTCTAAAATAGTTCAGTCATATATTTGGCTGACTATGTGTTAACAAACACAACTGTTTTTTGTAGCCCTAATAATATACGAGGTGTGATCAAAAATTGCGGTGAATAATTTCATTACGAACAATGAAATAACCGTAAGTAAAATTTTAATTTATTTCCTTCAAAGTGCTTTCCTTGGCTAGCAATGTACTTATCTCAACGTTTATTCCATTATTGGAAGTATTTCTGGAAGACTTCTTTTGGAAAGGCCTTCAGCTTCTCTTTCGTGACCCTCTCAATGTTGGAAATAGGTTCAAAACATTTCCCTTTCACACGGTTTTTATTTTTGGATAAACCAAGAAGTTACATAGTGCTAAAACCTGAGAGTGAGATGGATAAGGACAGGAATCTTTTTTCGGCCAAAAATTTGCGGATCAGAAGGGAAATGTGGCACAGGGCGATAAAAGTCAGGGAAAAAATTTCGCACTCACTCGTCTCACTTGCAAATTATCGGTTAAATTGCGTTGAACGGACCCGTCCAAAATGTTCAATTCTTCAGTAAGCTCTCGAATTGTCAAATACCTTTTTGAACAAATGGTTTTGCCACTTTTTGCTCGTTTTCGTTTGTTTTTGAAATAGAAGGACGTCCCGACTGTTTCTTGTCTTAAAACGACTCATTTACGGTTTAAATCACTTGTACCACTTGTAAACAGTCTTCAGAGTTATTACATTATTGCCATACATTAATTTTAACATTTCATGAGCTTTTTTTCCACTGATTTTGAAACTTTGAACAAAATTTAATGTTAACGCGTTGTTTGAAATCTATGATGCGCAACTGACGTGGTAAACACCTCATTATTTCAGCTCTGAAAGTCGACTTGCAATTTACAACTTGTTCTAACTTGACGCAGACTATCTCAAAGAGTCAGGCTATTGGACTTATTACTTCAAATGGATGTACCGTCAGCAGTCTTTCCGTGAGCACAACTCGTATTTATAAACTAATTAAATTTTTCTGATGTGGTTTATTTTCATTTGTAAAAGAGCTATTGGGTGGTGCTCTCCTGTAATTGAAAGTCATTGTTGATTTGTAATTTTATTGATTCTTTTACTGGTCATAGTCATAGTTGTGAAAATAAAATAAAAAACTTAAAAATTTAGTCGACTAAACCAATCTATTAATCTATCGTAAGTTTTAATACGCTATAGCCCACAGTATCAGAAATTTTGATCTTTATCTGTCCTGATTTACTTCGTACAGAGAGTTCTTATATACAAATTAAATACTATTTTTTAATTATGTAAATAAATTACTTGACAAAAATATTGACTAGATTTCATCTATCACAAAATGGCAACATGTCGTGACAATGCATATTTTATTAGCCTATTTGTCTATAGAATTATGAACTGTTATGATTGCATAATTCAAAATAATATAACGTATAAGTAGAACATTTTATACACGGTAACCTAAAGAATATCCAAACTAATGGCGTCTTATGTAATAATTGTCTGAACATAAATAAATTAGAAAAACTAAATTTCATATGGAATAACTAATTGGTTGTTAATTACACAACAAAATTATCGTCTATTTTTATTTTTTATAATCTAAAATTTTTTACCGTAAACACATCATAGTAGACTATTTGTAGCATATTAAATTATGCTGTATAAGCATTCCATATGCTGTTTTATAAACGTTATTATGTATTATTCACATATTTTTATAGGTTAATTACAACAATGAGGCTAGGTATCTTGTTAATGCCTCTTTGTATTAACAAGATTAAATAGCAGTACAGGTAATCTCATTACAAAACATCTACTCACCAGCTTTGTGTTTGAAAATTTATGACGTTTGGGTGAAATTGAATTTTCTATAATTATTAATTTTTCAAACTACTGACAGGAACGACCGTTCTTCTTTTTTATGTTGGCTCAAAATCAACAAAATTTATTGTACCAACAAAATTGGCACTGTACATACGATTAATAACTTGTTGTTTAGGTACAGCCGAAAGGCTGGTTTGAACCTCTAGAGGTTTTAGTAAGTAAAAACGAAGAGTCAGGTGGTTTACTATTGCCTTCCTCACTGAGTTGAAGTAGTGTGCTGATCAGCATGCCAGGTCCTCCGAAAACCACCCACTTTCCACCCTCCAAATTACACCTTCATTCACCACAGGGTCTGGCTGTATAGTGAAATTCTTTACTTTCAGAGGAGATAGCTCTGACTAGTGTCTTTTACAGCTCTACCTCTTCTATTCTTAAATAGTTCAGTTATATAATTGGCTGACTAAGTGATAAGAAATAGAACTATTCTTTGTAGCCCTGGAACCCTCCTCCTGCCCGTTATGGGCAGATTAATAACTATAAAGTACAAAACATACTGTTAATTGTAACAATCTTCATAACAAGTTCTTTTGTGCATCCAACAATATCGAATAATTTAGCCTTTTTAAAACGTTTAAAAACGGGAAATTGAAAAAAAGTCTTACGGTTTTTTACGACAATTTCGTTTCATTGTGGAAAACAATCAGATTATATTTGGGTAATTTGTAGAAAATAACTTTTAAAAAATAAATAACTATTTCACACAAATTATGATGAGTGAACCATTTAAATCTGTGCAATCTGTAAGACAGTAGAAAAATTAACAAAAACAAAAAAATTAATAAAATTAAAAAATTCAGTAGGAAACCAAAATGTAAATATTTTTCAAAATCTCGTATGAATATCTTAATCGGTATATCGTCACAGCAGTACGGTTAGTTATTTAAAAAATTATTTATTTATTTATTTTAATTCCTAATGTGTGTACTTGCAATCTGTTCAATTCAGAACAATAAGCAACCCTATGACCCAATATGAGATGAGGATGATGTGTATGACGTGTAAATGAGGTGTAGTCTTGTACAGACCCAGGCCGACAATTTCTGAGAGAGTATGGTTAATTGAATCCCAACCATCAAAGTACACCGGTAACCACTGTCTAGTATTCAAATCCATATAAAAGTAACTACCTTTACTAGGATTTGAACCAGGTACCTTCGTCTCTGACAATCAGCTGTTAAATAGCTGACTTGCGGTGACGACTTTACCTCTAGACCAACCCGGTGGGTTAAAAAATAATAATAAGATATCAAATTCTGAACGACACCATATTTATTCATCTTTACTCAAACTTTACTCGAGTTCACAACACAAAGTTCTCGAACAAGACTTGTCATGAATTCACTAGTGCACACCTATGTATAGGTTGCTAAGTCAACCTTTTTATAAGTTTTCAAACAGTTAACACAAAAACACAACATAAATATTAAACTGTATGTGTGGTTTTATACAAAATAAAGCATGATACTCGTCAAATAAATAAGGAATTGAATTATTTTAGAAAATAAAAAGGAAAACGCTGAAAATTATTAATTGTTAGTAAAATTTTATTATACATATTAATTAATACAAAAATAGCATATTATATACAAAAATATTATAGAGAATAGCATATTATCAGATAATACTTATAACAATAAAAATATATGCTTATAATACAAATTTTACCTAAATTACATTAAATTATATATAATAAATTTATAAATGGTTTTGTGTTGAATATACTGTGTGATAAAAAACATAACTTTATTAAAAAAGTAATATTTAACTATTAGTTTTATTACTTTTCTTAATAACATGCATATTGCATTGTATTTCCTGTTAAAGTAAAAAAGAAATAAATAAATAAAAGATCCATTATAATACAGTACAATATTTCATAATAGACCTGTAATATTGTAATATTAAGTAAATTTAAATAAGAATAGTAAATATTAAGTAAACAAACTTTTATTTCATAATAACTGATGTGCTGAAAGTTGTATAACTTTTAAATAAATAAAAGGATGTTACATCTTTATACCTACTTTTAT
Organism: Catonia carolina; assembly: GCA_035578175.1. Classification (NCBI taxonomy): domain Eukaryota; kingdom Metazoa; phylum Arthropoda; class Insecta; order Hemiptera; family Achilidae; genus Catonia; species Catonia carolina. The sequence continues at coordinate 356,945,884 of JAQMRL010000001.1, forward strand.
TACAAGTAGACTATTATTTTTATTACATTTTAATATTCTTTTGTGAGACAAGTAATGATCAATAAAACTTAAAATAAATATATAACTAGGTTAATACATAGATAAAAAATACTTTAACGTATACAAACAATCTTTTAATAATTTTTTAAAAAATTCATTTGAGAATTAGGACCTTTATTTATTGATTTGAAGGAATTGTGAACAATCATTAAAACTAAAATAATTTAATAAGAACTGTATACGCAGTATAAAAAAAGCGGTGTATTCTATAGAAACCGATCCGGCTTACGTTAAAAGATTATTTATTGTAGGATTTGAACGATAAAAAAGCAGTAGCAAAGGAATTTTCATATAAATGTATAGTACTTAAAATTTATTGGTGTCTGAATTAAAATATTTCTTGTAGTACTTCACGGTTAAGTGTTATCATCGATCAGCATATTTTAGCATATCAGCAAGTATTTCTGATACGTTACGATACTGATCACGACACCGACTTAATAGGTAATACCTAATATAGTTTACTTTTCTTTTATAAATTACAGATAAAAAATTATGTTGTTGTTCAGTTCCTCAGCCGAAAGGCTGGTTTGAACCTATAGAGGCTTTACTAAAGTAAAACGAGGAGTGAGGTGGTTTGCCATTGCCTTTCGAACTGAATAGAAAAATATGCTTATCATCATGCCAGGCCCTCTAAAAAGCATCTGCTTTCCACCCTGCAAATGACACCTTCACTTCATTCACCACAGGGTCTGGCTGTATAATGAAAAAATTTATTACTCTCAAAGGTACCTCAGACTAGTGCCTTTTACACCTCCACCTCTTCCGTTTTTAAATGCTACAGTCGTATAACAGATATGGTATGTGATAAGAAACAGATATTTTTTTGTAGCCCTGGAACTACCAGATCGAATGCAAATAAGTTACCATTCCACCTGTATGGGCAAAGATAAAATTATAAAACACAAAATTAGTAGCCTACCGATCTTCACGATTTTCGAGGTTATAAGTCAAATATCGTGGTACACAGATGGAGTTCATTTAGAATTAAAAAAATTAACCAAATAGTTATTATGAGTTAATTAAATCAGATAGGATACGAGAATTATTCAGTTTACAATTTTGTTGAGCCTAACAGTAGTCACTATGACTTTGATGTTACGTAAAAGTTAATTTCAGAAAACTTGATTCTATATAATCTTGAAACTCCTTAAAAGCCAATTACAATTTTTAATGTAGTCCTATTATCAAATTACTTCGACAAATTTTCTACACTTTTAAATATATCGGCTTATATAACGTAATTTTATTACTGTAGTGAATGTTATTTACAAGGACTTTTCCATCTTTCATAATTATTTTATTTTTATTGTGAAGTCATGCCTGCATAAACCTTACTTGTACGTAGATAATGAAATGAGAGTTTATAAAGATACAAAAGCCGGATCTGACCGGGTATCAACCCGGGACTCCTGGCATAGAAGACAGTTTCGGTGACCATTACACCAACGGAGCCAGCACCGGTTTTTCTTTTACACTGATACTTGAGATAAATTAAAATTATTTAGTAAGTGTTTTTTTTTAATCAAAATATATGATTATTGAATTATAAATAGTAGCTATAGAAGTATAAAAATCTTGAATTATTTTTTTTAAACAGAACGAAATACTCTATTAACAGAGGATCTATTTATCTTAATTTTAATGATTTCTGTAAATACATGACTGATTAAACAACAATAATTTTATGACTCTTTTAAAAGGGAAATTAAAACAATACAGTATTCTATAATAATTATTCTATTATTATTATTTTATAATAATAATGAACTTTTGAGATACCACTCAAAAACTTGACGAATCCTCTTGTTTGAAAAAGTAATATAATTCCTTATTGCTTCTCACATATCATAGGCTACTTTTATTTAGAGTAGCTTGGCATATAATCAATACTTTCAAAATTTCAAGGGCTACATCTCACTAATGGTGAATTTTCAACATCCTACTGACAGTCAAGACAACTAGCAATGAAAAAACCGGCAACGTTTCGAAAATTAATACAAAAAGTAGATTCAGGAGAAACTCTAGGATAAATATTTAGGAAAAGACGATTAACTTTTCGGTATCCAAAAGTAGGTTAAATTAATTTGTTTTCTAAAAAAATAACTGTTCTAATAAATTTCAGAGAAAGCTCTTATTAGGTTTTATGAAGTTTTAAAATATTATGTAAACGGTTGTTCTTGACGTTGTTTTTAATAAGTAGACCTTCTCTATTAAAATAAAACAATAAAGCTTGTAGGATAAAAATTCATTTATATATTTTTCACTTTCATATTAGTCTTACGGTAGGCCTACAATAACGTTGTTTCAAGATTTTCTTCTTTTTAGTCTACATTAGTTTTTTATTTAAATTAAATATGTTTCTTCCTTCTTTGTTATTCATAAAACGTAGAACTTAAAACTTTCGAGCTTAGTTTAGAAATTGTTCAACTAAAATTTAATAGAATTTCTGATACAATGGGGCTGTATTATTTTTGAAACGCTTTATTTGAAACCAAAGTCAAAAATGTTATACTCAATTTTGACTAAATTATACTGATTTATTTTATCTCTTTAACATTATTTTATAAGAATAACATGTTATTTTTAGAATTCAAGGAGTCACCCAGTAATTATTCTACCATACTTCCTTATTTATCTACAGTTAATTAAAAAAGGTTTAAAATACTGACTACAATTTCTTACTAACCGTATGAGACGAGCTACAACATTTATAAATTGTTTAATAAACTCTATTATCTTATAACAAGGTTTATTCTTAAAGACCTTGACGTTGGAACAATGCTGTACGTAGGGTGCAGCAGATAAATCGTATTACGCAAAGAATATGGGGTAAACTAATTACATAGGGAAGATACTTCACTGACATACAAATACATTGTAAGTAGCTTATGTAAGCTATTTTTTTAAAATTTGCCTTATTACATTAACTGTATTGTGTACATTGTGAACTGTTATCACAAAAATTTAATCTTTAATTTGATTTTTACCAAGTTACACTATTTCTAAACAAACGTAAACTACTTGATCTCAAAATTACTACATTTTGATTATTGATTTTGCATTAACTTTATTTACAAACAGAAATAATAAGTTGTAGTTCATAATTTATAAATGATAATCAATGAGATTTGTTAATGTAGTTGTTAAATATTGATGGAAATTACTCGTATATATTGCTGTTTTAAATAATTTTAGTACAAAAATATAATTACTATTGTAATTTTTTTTGTCATCAGTCTCTCGACTGGTTTAACGCAGTTCTCCAAGCTGTTCTATCTTGCGCAAGTCGTTTCATATCTACCTGTAACACCCTACATCTTTTGTAATTTGAATTTTCTAACCTTTGCCTCCCCCTACAATTCACTCTCTCATTATTACCCTCCATTATTGATAGACCAATACCTGGATGTCTTAAGATATGCCCCACTAGCCTATCCCTTCTTCTGGTAAGGTGCTTCTATATACTTCTTTTTTTCATCCACTCGCCTAAGAACCTCTAAATTACTTTTTTTGTCCACCCACCTAATCTTTAACATTTTCCTATAACACCACATTTCAAAAGCCCCTATCACCCACGTTTCACTCCCGAATAATTATATGTAATTTATTATTATACGTATACATAATAATACGTAATTTATTATAATAAAAATTAATCATTTATGGACTCAATAGAAGCTTTGAATTGTTAATTGACACCGGTTAGGCAAGCGACTTTGTATGTGACCTGCTGATAGCCATAGTTTAACAACATAACTGGATGTGTCTATTCACAAAAAACACTCATGCCCACACACATAAATAAAAAATTGGTAAAAAGCAACGATCAAATGAATGGTTATTAATCATAAAATAGTTCCATATAACCAAACTGATCGATATTAGGAAGTCATAATTTTATTTCAATATGATAAATGACAAGTGCATTCAATTTTATTTACTTGGATTTGGTGCCTCTTACGTGGAATCATGAAATTGAATTGGAAAAGTTTCAAAGGCATATAGGGTATGTTTTCCAAGGAAAACGTCCGTTGGTAACGTGAGGAAAGTTTTATCGTACTTTTGTTCTCCCAACTTAACATACAGCTCCAGTGTTGGACTTAGATTGATCAGTAGATGTCAAGGATAAAAACTATTGAGATGAGATTTTCAAGACTTCTAGGAGGTTACTGGTTACTGGATCATAAAAAATATTATGGATGAACGTTATGTGTCAGGTTGATATCAATAATTCGGAGATACAGATAAGAGTGGTGTTATCATTTGTTGCGAATGACAGACAACCACAAATCGAAAGAAGTGTTGTTCACTTACAAGCGAATCGGACAATATGACATTGGACGACCTTGGAAGAGTTGGCATCGAAACTTCTTAAGGAAATTGTAGATATCATAGTTTGAATTAAAAACTATATTATGATCTTCCTTTAATACAATAGCTATCTTTATAATTTATTCTTAACTCGAAGCTTCTTAGTTCCTTTGCGACAAGATAACATCAAAAAAGTTAAAATTATGCTTTTAGCATTTATTTCTTTCATTACCACAAATATAATGTAGTACATACTAAAAAAGTAGTGAAATAGCAATACTAAACTCTTTCTCTTTAGCAAGACAGAATATCTTATTACGTCCGAAACAACTAACTCAAAAATGTGCTGGAAGACATTTTATAAATTGGTTTAATGAAGTGAGTGACATTGTAATGGGTTTGTAAATAGTGTTTCCGCACGGTGTCGAGTTTAAATTGAAAGTTTTCAGCTTGTACAAGTAGTCTACTATTTCAAAATAATATTGCTTAGGCTAGTGTTAACACCAAGGTAAGAAAATATACGTAATCGGAATATGGATTCAAAATTTGAAAAAAATATATACAATCTAAATAATATTATTTTGTAAAACAAACAATTTTCGTTTTCAATAAAAGTCATGAAAAAATGTATTATTACCATGTAAGTGACTATATGAGTATAACAATATTAAATTATTAGTTTACTAGTACTACTTTAATAAACTCTTTTAAAAAAATAATGGTTCCTTATTTTTAAATAAAAATAATAAATAGCATTGAAGAATGTGGATACGTACTTACGTGCGTTAGGATTCTGTTCATATTCAAAATTCATGTAGCGTTGTGACGTTAACCTATCAAATATTAATAAAATTTGTGTCAGTTATATCATGTACAGTACAGCGTTATAACGGTACCAACATTCTTACCTCTACTCGGTAATTAGTTAAATCCTACTTGAATATTTAATTATCGCTTAATACGTAACGTTTTCAAGTTGTTATCGTGACACCGGATCGTGCGCATCGTGACTAATTGTCTTTTGAGCCTACTATATTAATTTATCATATTAGTGATAGTTTTACTCTGAAATTTTTGGTTAAAAATATTACAAGTTTCTATTACTTGTATTAAATGAATAACTATAAATACAAAAATATACACACAATGTATTAAAATTTTAACAGGGATCTTATTTTTAAGGTTGAATTCAAATTGGATTAGCTGCAATGCAAATATTGTTTGCTCCATTTTGTTTTAGTAATAGTTACATCCAAGTTAATTAGCTTATTTTTATTGTTTTAAATGATGACGTATGGAAATGCTAAGGGACGGATAAGTATTGTTGTACAAAGTATCCGTAACAAAACTTATATTTTACTGTGAAAAAATTAAAATAATTAATGAAAGCTTTCTCAAATTATTATGTATTTTATTCCCACTTTACTTTTAGACTGTCGTTAATATTTGAACTGATTATTTCGGAACGAATTTATAATGTACAAAATAAACAATACGTATTCAAACGAGTAATCGAATCATATTAATTAGTATATGGACATCTCTGAAAATTATCATTAAAAAAATATATTTTATCTATTTCAGTAGGTTTAAGTGTTGTCCTGTCATACTGGCCGGTACCAATTCCACCATAACTTCGGAGGATACCATGTGAATTACTTTTAACAAATTAGAAAACAACATTTTCAAAAATGTATGTAGATTTCTAGACATTTATATTTTCGAGAAATTTATAGATTATTATTTAGGAAACCGGATTGCACCGCAACCACAATTCTCAGCTGAGAAAATTTAGTGATAAAGGCATAGTTACAGCTGGTTTATAAAAATGATTTGTTCACATACAAACTTTTAATTAACACAGCCCTACAACAATTGAAGTTAGTCTACTTTTGCATAATTTTGGGAACACATAGCTGACCGGCCTTATTTAGCAGTTTTGTTTCGAGAAACTGGAATACAACATTGTAAAATTAACACCAACTAGAGATAAACAATGTGTTTAAATATCCAATAAAATAGTATAATTGTGCGCACCTTCTCTTTAAAGACATCAATTTTTACAAGATTTTGATGTTTTAAACTCTGTATAAGGACAAAGGTTTTAGAATAAAAATATTTTATATTAAATATTTTAATATTTTGGTATTGTGTAAGAAACTTTGAATGTAGACAGAAATGGTCCCAATTCTCAAAAAACAACAAAAGTTACAATTTTTACTATTTACAATGTTTACATTTTAAAATATGTATCTCAAACGATGGCTTAAAATAATATATAACGTATTTTAAAACAAGCAAAATAATACATTTTTTGATTGGCCTGTAAGGAACGGCCAATACATCATTTTTATGAATATAAAAACATAAAATAAGATATAAAGGGCGGGACTATTTAATGTAGCCTATCTTTCTACCCTTAAGATTTAATATGCAAGAGAGAACGACTACCCTCGTCTTTCTGACCAATCAGATTTCTAACTATCAGAGAATCTGATTGGTCACATTGAGGCAAATCTGCGTTTTTGTTTCGGCTTCACTCTACTACCAAAGCTCAATCTTTAAAAGTTTATTTTTTCTACCAAAAGCCGGTACAGTTCGCAACAATTGTGTTACCTAGCGATTAAATTATTTCTACTCTAATGAAAAAGTTAAATATATTTATATGTAGCCTATGTTCCTCCTAAAATGTAACCAAATTGTCAAACATAAAAGGAAAATGTCAGCTTACTTCATCAAATAAAAATATTTGTATCAATTACCAATACATAATAAAATAAAACATTTTCTTGTATTTAGTGACTCGTACTATTAAGATTTCATAATTCGGTAACATTTTAATGTAGACTATTGCAGTTATTTGCAATAAAAATATAATACATATTTTATTTTGTACTTAAGTAATATAAAATAACCTACATATAAAAATATAGTACTAACCAATTAAATACGTTAAAAATATACGTTAATTCAGGGGGAAACAGCTGTTATGTACTATTAAAACAATATAAATCGACCATTGCATGTAATAATGTTTCCTGCATTACACCTTCAATATTAGATTACTTTAAAAAATAAAAACTAAAGATTATGAAGATTTTTTAAAACGAAAAAGTATGAATTTAATATAAACATGATTTATATATACACGCGGTGAATTTTTGTATTTTTGATGTTATAAGCTAAGAGGGTGTAGCTTCAACAGATCTCGGAGACGTCCTGTGGCGATGATGATGGTTATTGTTGCGGTGATCAGGAGTTTCGGTGACAATTTTCACGAGGAAAACTTCCATACAACAAAAGAGAAAAAGAACAACAAATAGTGCCATGTTTCCTTGCGGGGGAGGCGTAGAAGCAGCCATGTAATCTATAAGCACTGGCCATAGCATTATCACTTCAATAAAAAAAACAGACACCAATTCACTGACACAATAAAAAACAGAGCGAGTCTATAAGTAAGTTACTAGGTATATAAATTTAAACATTTACGTACTGGTAGACAGTAAAGACTAAAAGCACTTTCACTGATATCGGTACAACAACCAACTGCTCGCTTGGCTTGTCCGTCGTCCGCTAAGGGCTTCCTGGTTAGGTTATGTCATAAAAGGGTCGCTTCCATACTTTACCCCTCCACATCATACACATACAAGGGGCTACATAATATCTATAAAAACTCGTAACACCCTCTCCACCTGTATTTTTTTCTTTTCTTCGATACGTAACATATAACGAATGAAACACATAACAAGATGACTATGCATTATGTCATCATTTTTATTTTATTCTGTGTGTTTGTGTACACTAGTTTATAGTATAGTAATACAACACACCTTTAGTTGTTATTGTTATTACCTGCATCTAAATTACTATGAATACAACCACCATAACTACTGTGTTAATTGGTTAAAACCAACTACGCTGCATTATTTAAATCAATCGTTTACGATTCATTCGCTGGTTTATGTAGGACAATAATATTATTATTTTCATGCTATTGCTAATTTTTTATGTAAGGAGACGATATTGTAGCCTACTACAGTATAATAAATTGGAAGACCAAAAAATTCACTATTACAGAGTGGGATAGTGCACTGAAAGACAGAGAAACAATCATACGAGAGCGTATTGAAAAGTAATGCTTCCATTGCTATAACTGTAATAATGATGAGCCAGACAGTCTCAAAAGTGGTTATTCATATACTGAAACTCTTTGTAAACAAATCACCTTAGCGGTGATTCACAGTCGCACCACTTCGCCACAACTGAAAAATTCAAAACAATGCCATCTGCCAGGAAAGTCATGATTACGGTTTTCTGGGATTGTGATGGTATCGTTCATATGGAGTTTTTGGAACGTAGCTGTACTGTCAACTCCGAACAATATTTTGCTACCCTATCAAATCTGAAGCAACGGCTGCGTAGGGTTCGTCCAGACAAAACGCTAATTCTGCATACAATGTTTGTCCTGACACAAGTCTGAAAACACTTACAGCACTAAAAAAGCTTGGGTTTCAAGACATTTTACCTCATCCAACTTATAGCCCAAATCTTGCGCCCTGTGACATTTTCCTCTTTCCAAAGCTTAAGGAACATCTCAAGGGCATGCGTTTCTCTTCGAATGCAGAGGTGATAGCGTAGGTGAGGAAATGGTGCCGTACCAAAACTTCAGACTTCTTCCGTGACGGACTTTTCCAAAGCGTAGTACGTTGGCGTAAATGTGTCGCTGGTAACGGCGATTATGTGGAAAAGTGATTATATTGGTGAGTAGGGGACAGTTAAATCTCTCATGTCACACAAATAGGTAAACAATATATCCATTACTATTAAAGTTATACCGATGGAGGCATTACTTTTCAATATACTCTCGTAAATGTCTTTAGGTGTAAAGCCATGCATATCACAACTAGTCAAAGGAAAAATAACAAAATAACGGGGTTTTCTTTTTTTCTTTTGGTTTTACGTCCGACTGTTTTGCACATAACTGCTAATACAGATGATGAAGATCGATAGATGAAAATGAGAGATCAAAAAATATCTGACTGGGAATCGAAACCGGTACTCCTGGCGTAGAAGCCAGTTGCGTTGACCACTACACCTTAGATCGGTCAAAGAGTGAGATGGAGAATAGATGGAACAAGAAGACAGAATTATCTGGGAGTGTATAATAGCTGTAATGAACTCTCGAAGATGGAACAGAATTGATGACTTATCATGATTAACATAATTAAATGATTTAACAGAACTTAAAAGAAAACTAGCGTGGCGTAGGCCCTACTACCATTTAAATGGTACAAGAGGAAATGGTATCAAGAGGAAAAGGAAAGTACTGTAGAATACTAAAATACAAATTTAGAAATTTATATTCTTACCGATATGGTGTAGATAACTGCGAAGTAAACAAGAAAACGAAGAGACGAACTAATTTTACTTGGAAAACAAACCAATGACACTAACTTCTCTGAACTCAAAAAGAAAAGTTACTATATTCAATCGATATCCACGATGATTATTGTTCCTGGACCACGAGCAAATACATCATTCGAAAAATAATTACCCTACTATCAAAAACCTTCCGTGCCGCTGTGAGAACAAATGTACATTAGATTACTCAAAATATTATACTAGTTTTAATTTTTTTCTCACATGGGCAATCAATTGAGAATTCCGTATAATTTCTGAAATTCGGTATTCTACTTTTTCTGGTATAATATTAATACATCGGAGTTATTACAAATAAATAAAAAATAATCGTATTCAAGAAGTTATTTAAATTATAAATTTAAAAATTTAAAGCCTTTCAAAGTGCAATTGCATAAACCATTTCATGAACTAGTTTTCTTCGAACGCCGACGAAACATGATTTATCTCTGTCATGTACAAAATGGAATCTAAGTTTCAACTGTAAATTTCAGTAGCTACTCCATAACAGTAAATAAATGCGAACTTATCTGTATAAAGTTTAAATTAATACGATAAACTTAAATTGCTGGTACAATTTAATTTAAATAAACATGTTCGATTCATTTATCACATGTTCACTGAAGCCAATTGAAATTGGTGAGTTTAATTTTTATAGGAAATGTGATAAATTTGAAAATTTATTTATTGTACCGCAGGTATTTTTATATATAAGGATATGTAGAAAAATAATGCAGGAATGCCATAATTGTACATGCTTTTTTCATAATTTATGGATATTACAGCAATTAAACTATTCTGACAATGATTTAATGAAAAGTGCTACACAACCACAGATAAAACAAAACTTAACACGCCCATATAAAGTAGAATTCTATTTATCCGATCTCCAGTCTTTCGGAATATCCGGAAAGAAAACAGGAAATAAAATAGTTATAGTTTCAAAAACAAAAGGTAAAAGTTTACTAAAATTCAACGATCCCGAACGGTTGGATGGTATTTGCCTGTACCGCTGAGTTTCATTAAAAGTTCCTATTTCCGGGAATCAAACCCGGTATCCCTGATATAGAAACCAGTTGCACTGAAAACTACACCAACGGGCTGGTAACGTTATTCAGTAGTACTGTTAATAAAAACCATTGTTTATATAACGGTTTATATGTGAAATTTAAAACACATTGATCCGTCAATTTTTATAAAATATTTATAACCTAATCACATCAAAGAAACATTGATTCGGCATATATATTGTGACAAAATGGACAACAGGTAAGATAATAAAGGCGGTTATTGTATGAGGTTTTAACAGGTGTATTGTTATCTGTAGCGTACTCTGTTCATTCATTGATTTTCTAATACCAAATGGAAGCTACGGGTCGGTCCTATTATTTTTTATACTTTATGTATTTTCGAAAATTCTACTAGGTTGTTGTCTATTTATTTATCTCGTCCGTTCTTTGTCCTTCTGGAGTGCTAAAGGAAGGGTGTATAAAACAGCCGATAGTTATCAAGCAGTGCATTGTACGAGATATTATAAAGTAAAATATTGAACCGTTTGAACAATGTCAATCGGTTGTGTTAAATGAAGTGAACTATTGAAACCCAGTTTGTACATAAAAACAGTTCTGCGTATCGGAAAGATTGGTTGAAAGTGAGAGTTATTTAATTATTAATTGTAAATGACCATATCTTTTCATATTTTATTTTATCTAAGTGTTTTATAACATATTGTAATCAATTTAGTATACTAAGTGGTTAAATTATAATTTTGGTATCAGTTCTAAAAACCGTAATTATATAGATCATGTTAATAAATACAATCGTCATAAGTTTAAAAAAAATTTGTTTATTTATTACTAATAAGCAGATCCCAAAAAGAATTTAGTAAACGTTGCAATATCTTATAAATATTAAACGGGGTTTTCATGTGATGTAAAAAAGTAGTCAATCTTGTTTTTAGTAATCTATTATTCTAAAGAGATAAGCTATCGTATAAGAAAAATTTAAGAGAATTTAAGATATCTAAATTTTTAGCAAACTAATTTTTTAAATCAAGAGGTTTGTAGTTGGGTGTTGGAATTTTTAGGTAATAATGTACGTTATTATGTTCGTATTCGTTACTTTAACTTACTGATAAAGTACGAGGCTACAGTTACAGCAAGTTAAAAATTTTCATTTTAAAAGATAAGAAAACATATGTAGGTGGAATTATCTGACTGTTTTTTTTATCATATCTTTAGCAACAAGTACTTAAGTATGACCTCAAGGTCAGTTTCTAAGAAATAGGGTTCTAGTTGTAGAATATTTAAGTTCTTGCGTTTACATTTTATACAAATATAAATAAGTAATGACCTTAAAAGAAAAGTACGCGTATAATTATCGAAAAAAATTTATAGAGTTCGGCCTCAGCTCTTCCTGGACTAATTCGGGTCAGTCTTTTTACTTTCTCTTGCCCTATATGAATAGGGTATATAGGGAAGGAAAGTGTTGTTTAAATGTCGATTTTTCGAAGTCGATTTATTATCGGCAATAATTACACGTTTTCAGGCCCCCCCCTGAACCCAAAAACATGTTTTTAGCGATTGGTCTGTGTGTGTGTGTGTGCCTGTGTGTCAAGAACGTAATAGTGTACGGTTGAAAACTGAAGAACTTAAGTTAAGTACCACTACAGAATCTAACACGAACATTTTTATCAAAATCAGTCAACCGGAAACAGTAGTTTATTCGGGCTGTTTTTCTCTTTTTCGCGATTTTCTCAAAATCAGCTCCTACAATTCTATTAAAAAGTCGCCTCATTTACTGCATTTTTATGCTCTGCAAGATAGGGTAAAGCGCCTGTTGAAATTCTTGGGAGGCCTGTTCTGTCGTCGGAACCAAATTTGTTTTTAATATTGCGACTTTAATATGCATTTTAGGGCAAAAGTTAGGTTTATAATACAAGTAGTGGAAATCTTATATACCTACAACTATAGTTTCAAACGTTATTTTGTGCAACGTTCAGTTTAGTGTCAATTAATGATTTTGTAAATTTTTTCATGAAAATCGGCAATAAAGGAATTTTTAAATATTTTGGCCTTAGTAGGCTAAACACTTTACGACAAAAATGTATATAATAAACGTTGTAAGGAATAAAAAGTTAACTTTTCTTTTAAACGTTTTTCTCGACAGACCCTAGTTAACGTAAATTAATGACACTCCATTCTAATGAAGCTTTGCCATTACCTATCTTTATTTATTTTTGTACATTAAGACCAAAAATACTTTTAAAATTTTTGTAATAGGTAATTAATACCTATTTATAAGTAAAGAAAAATGTATAAATCCATTTCTTACCTAGTAAAATTCATTATTTTTTTACTATCTCTAATCCTACACTAAATATGGGTAAGGAAAACAATGTTTTTGTGTTAGTTTTTGAAGTTATTTACCGGAAATACACATTTTCAGCTCATCTGAACCCCCAAAACATGTTTTTATCGATTGTGTGTGTGTGTGTGTGTGTGTGTGTGTGGGGGGGGGGGCCCAAATAGTGATCTTCCATGTTTTTCTCATTTAAGCCAGTAGTAAGGTTTTTTGTAAACAATTCCTTGTTTACTTCATTAGTTTCATCAAAAGGTACAAATTAATATAACCACGCACATTAATATTTTATTTAGGCTACCTGAGAAAAATACTTCAAATAGTTAAAAAGTTTCAGTTTATCGAATTATTCCATGAAATGTTATGGTTTTAACTCAAGTATGTTATAATATTTCAGTTGCAGGTGTTGTAACAATAGGTGGTAAGAATGAGAGGTAAAATGACGCGTCGCTTAGTATCGGCTCAGAGTTCACCTCGTTCTATTACGTATCATTACACAAAAGATTGCGCGCGCACAAACAATCATGTGCACTAAACAACACCTGGAGAGAATGAGAGAGAATGACATTGTTCAATCCGGCCGTGTAATTTGGTGATCTCGCTGTTACAAAAGCAATACGGGCATACCCGTACACCTTTAGTGTCTAGTTGAAATACGTCACTTCATGATAGTTCATAGTTCTGCGGCATCGCAGTGCGTTGGAAACCGTATGAAAAACATTACAATGTTTAAACCGTTAACTAAACAGATTTCTGAAAAAAATTGGGTAAATAAAATTCAGTTTATAAGCTACGTAAACTTCACAGAATATTTCGTGAATCCAATTAGATCATGTATTTTTTCATTTTCACAGCGTCTGTAGACGTATACGGCCAACATTAGGTGAGATCTGTAGTACATAACCTGGGTGAATTAGTAAGAACGTCTACTGAAATCCAATGACCAGAGATAACCGTTCAATACAATTTACTCAAATCCAATGACGAAATTAACTTACCCTTTACTATAAAAATATAAAAAATTTTCTCTATACACGTAGGTGTATGTATCCTAACGCATATTTTTAAATTATTAAATAAAGAGATATTTAGTTTCGTTAATTGATAAGTAACAACAAGGTTGAGTTAAGTAACTTTTGAATATACCCAAATCCAAACAAATAGTCCAGGTATGCACCATAGTCTTTATGTCACTTCATATTATCGTAAAATTTCGGGTTTTGGTACATCCTTTAGTACGAGTATAAGATCATAACCGTTATTTTTAGAGCAACAAAAAATCATCGAACAAAAATTTATACTAATAAATGAAAACCTTAGCGGATGAAGGTGTTATGTTACAAAACTATAGTTTTGAGGAAAGTGCGTTCAAAAATCTAAGGCTCCCAACTTTTTTGAGTTTGTAGATTTATTTTATTTTGGTACCTACTTATTGTCACTTCACGAAAAATTATAAATGAATTTAAAAGTTCTTCAAATTTTACTTTTCAACATTATTCTTCTATAAATAAATTTTTGAAATGCATCCTGCCAACCATTAATATAAATTACAGATAAATGAAATTTATCACCTTACCTTTTTGTTGCTTTTTAAGTTTAAAAAACTTACGCGCGTTTCAGTGGTACCACCTTCTTCAGAGCCCATTATTAAAATTAAAAATTCTCTTTTAATCTAAATTTAGAGTTTTAATCTAAATGACTAAATGGAAACTCCGTTCTAAATTTAAATTTTAAATTTTAATAATATACTCTGAAGAAGGCGGTACCACTGAAACGCGCATAAGTTTTTTAAATTTAAAAAGCAACCAAAGGAAAGGTGATCAATTATTCTTCTATATCAATTTTCTTATAACTTTCCTCTAATTACATATAATTCTTTCATTCACAAAAATTCTGTTTTCTTTGAGAATGGATGAACAGTTGGCTATTTCAATAATACAAGTCAAAGTTTTTCATTATAGAGTCTTTTAAAGAAATTCTTAATAACAGCCTTTATTGATGACGTTTAATGTTTATTATTAGAGTTAACTGTTACTAATAATGTGTAAAATGATAATGTCTTCTATTCTTGAGGAGCTAGATGATCTGTACCCTTTTATTCAATACAAAACACGAAATTATTTGGTACATGCCGCCTTGTTCCTATAGTATTTCTTTAAACTGTTGAAATAGAGCATTCTATGCCATCAAAATAACTAAAAATGCATGTAATCTTCATCAATCATTAAATCTACGTTTTAAAAAATGTCACATAGCACTTTCATCTACTCAGCTCTTCAAATAACAAATAAAAATTTTTATTTATAATTAAATAAAATCTTTAGAGTGGTATAGTTATTTGTTGAGGATACCAGATGATTGAACGCCCAAACAGGTGTTCACTTACAGGGCAACGTGCTATTGGGCGACTTTGGGAGAAATGGGCATTCCAACTTTTTTGAGAAATAGCAGACTGATAATTTTGAAGTTGGAAAAAGGCCAGGAGGCCTCCGTATTGATGATTATAAACATTTTTTGAACTTTAAAATTAAAAAATCTTTTATCCGACGACGCGATGGTTAGTATGAGGTAAGTTACAAATTTCTTTTCAAACTTTTCAAAATTAATACAATTTTAAGAAAACCTTTATAAGCTAATTTGATTAATATTTAATATTAACCATTTTTCTACAGAGTTTAGTTTAGCGAAAATTTGTATTAATTTCTGTATATTTAGCTCATACAAATCGGTTATTTTTTTAAAATGTTACCGCCTCATGATGCGTTTTATGACAAAATATATGTATATGTGATATTTATAACTGAAATTACTATTATAATTATGTATATACAGGTCTTAGTTATAGAAAATTAAAAAACTACAACTTTTATTTGAAGCATTTTATTTTTACAGTTTTTTTTACATAGTTTAGCGTCAGTTAGTGATTTTCGGTTATCTTAATTCCAGGAGAGGTTGATTTTCATTTAATGTCATTCACTCATGATGAAATTAGGTTAAGTTTTTTGTTCTAGTTTCTTTACTCATAATTAAACATAGTTTAAATTTTTCATTATTTACATTGGAAAGAGAAAGTCATGTGAGTGTTTCATACCAGATTTTTAATTAACTACTACTTAAAAACACTAAAAATAGGAAAACATATACCAAAATTTTCAGAAAATAATGAAGAGTACTTTAGATTAAAAAATTCTTTTGTCAATAAATAATGAATTTTACAATTTTCGTGGTAGATACCCTCTTTAAAAGAACTTATAAATTATTTTGATGGTGAAGTTACGGCAAGATATTTGCCTAATAGAAATATAATACATAATAGAGACACCACAAAATTGTTCTAGAATTATTTTTCTATATATTTTGTAAGAAAAAAAGAAATAAAGGTTATTCACCTTAACAGAAAAATCACTTGAGTCGGGGTCAGTTTAAGAGGTTGCGGTCAACCGTTTAAAATATTCGTACTGTAAGTACGCAGTCTGTCTGAAGTTGCATTTGAAGGCCTATTCAATGATGAATAAATGCGGTTAAACTATTATTTATTCTGTTGGTCTGCTACAACAATGTCTTCTTCATCTTTAAAGTACACGTTGTAATCAATAAGCCTTATTTCCTGTCTGCTGTTCGACGTTATTCGAGCTTGTAATTAGATGAGACTTATAAGTAGCCTGTTCTGTAATAGACAAATTGTCTATGTAATTTCGTTATTACGTATTTCATTCAGCTCTATTTATTAAAGATGTTCAATATTAACATAAGTAGTTACTTAGTACAGATTGTATAAAACGCTCTTTTGTTGATCTTGTTATCACTTACTCTATTGTAGAGATTTTTTCATGAAAAACATTGGTTTCTTTTAGAATAATAAAACTACAGCGTGCATTTAGATTTATATTACTACCGTAAAAAAGCTCATAAATATTTCGTCGTTCTGTCAGACAAAAATATTTTCAATTTATTGAATAGATAACTATTTTTTAACACAAAAAAATTCAGTACTTTTGCTATTGAAAAGAAGTAGATGTGTAGGAATATTTATACTAGTAGAAAAGTCTGATACTAGTATAAGATATAGGCTACTATTATATTTTCATATTTACTAACAACCTTGTATATCATTAAAATATAGGATTATACGTTATGTTAACCTATGTAATCGTTCGTTTTAAAAGATATATGATTAGCATATCTTTCATAAAAATCATTGTTTGTTTTTCTTATCTTTCTTGCGAAGGGTTATATGCAGTTAAATTCTGTCTTTTGGAATGATAAAGTATGGAAGGAGACGAAGAATAATATTTATCATGCTGTTTTGGAGAGTGTATGTACCTATGGTGAAGAAGTGTTGGTATTGACTAAGGGGCAGAAGGATCAATTAAAACCGGTGGAGATGGATTTCTGGAGGCGGAGCTGTGGGGTTCGTGCATCGATCGGATTCCAAATTCCGAAATTAGGAGAAGAATTGGGATTCAAGGAAATATCATGGATACCATATCCCAGAAACAATTAAAATGGTTGGCCCATTTGCAGAGAGTGGAGGATGGTTGGTGGTCAAAGAGGGTATGGGAGTGGACGCCAGCCGGTAGAAGAAAGAGGGTTAGGTTGGAGGTGACGGGGTTGGATGGTGTGCAGGAGGCAATGTCCTTGCGGCGGCTTTCCGATAATGACTGGAAAGACAAAGAGAGATGGCGGTTAGGAAGCGAGATACGGCTGGGGCTGTAAATCCTTGCATGGTTATGGTTATGTTTTTCTTATCAAATTAATCAAAAAAATAAATAAAAATTATGAAAAAATCGACAGCTTAGCTTTCTGGAGGAAAAATTCCGTATGAACAAAAATGTCAATGGATGCCTGATAGAGGAGACACAGCATTACCTGGGATGTGATTTAAGGGGAGTCGGAAAAGCAATTTAGAAAAAAATTAGTTGTTGCGGAAAATATATATTATATTAAACATAATTTTCTCTTTAAAATTGTATATAATTTACAAAAATCTAACGAATAGAAATTGCATAATAATTTTTTTTCATGTAACTGCATAGACTGAAATCTACATACGCTGATATTTTCGTAGCTTTTTTCTTGCATTTCTTGTAAAAGAAAGGAGTTTCATTTGGCAAATTTTGTTTTCCTTAGGTTAGAAAAAAGTGTAATAGGGCTAGGAATTTAAAAAAAAACAACTAATTAAGTAATTAGTGGAAATGTGGATCTATCAAGTCGTGCGAATGCAAACACTGTTAGAACTGTTCAACAAAAACCATTTCTGTATACTTTAAGGTCAATTTACAGAAAACGGGTTATTTTCAGATTTAATGCTCCTTTTTGAGGCTTTGGTGAGAAATAGAGGGATGAAACTCTGCAGAAAAGTACTTCTTGTATAGCTCTACAAAGTGAAGGAACAGTTTTTAATGTTTTTTTGTACTTTTAGAATTATTCTTATAAAGTCCATCAAACGGATTGAAAAAATTAAGGAAATTTTGAAAATATCTAACAAAAAAATAATGAAAATGATAAAACATCCTTCCATCAAATTTTAAAGGAAAATGTACTCTTGCAAATAAAAAAAACAACTGCAAAGTCCTATCTGCAACCAGAACTTTAATTTTTTTGTTTTACGTCTGATTGTTTTGCAATTTCTGCTAATGCAGACGGTAAAAAGGATGAATGATGAAAAAAACCTTACCAGGAATCGAACTGTGGACTCCGGCGTAGAAGCCAGTTGCGCTAACCACTACGCTTTTAACTTTAAAAAGGAACATCAAATAGAACAAATTTAACATTGCAGGTACAGGCACATCCAACTCCTTTTAACCTATGATAGAAGCGCAGATATGAAGAATAAGCTGAAAAATGTTCAGTATAACTGTAAAATCAATAAGTACAATAGTTTGGAAAGAAACCCAGTTGAAATTTTACAATATTATGACTTTTCCAGCATTGCTGCATGGTAGTACTTTCTGAGTACTTGAAGGAAAAACGATGAAAGCCAGATCCAGGTGGTAGAAATGCAGTTTCTTAGATGAGTTAGGGAGTGCAGTTTGATGGACCACAATGATAATGAGGAAATCAATACACATTTATGTCTCCTTTCTCTTCGAAAAAAATGGTAAATACAGAGAGAAATGGGAGGAATATTTGATACAAATGTGTGACGAGCGTAAGGAACATTGAACAACATTCCTGGTACGCGAAAGGATGTGGCTAGGCCGCAAAGAAATAGGCAGTAAAGTTAGAACAAGAAGGCTTAAACTGTGGTACAAAGAAAAAGGTAAATAAAAATAACGGTTATCATTTTTAAGAAATATGATTAAAACTAACTATATATAAACAATTACTATAGGCTATAACGAATTTGCTAACAAATTGGAATAAATTCACAGACGAATGATATTATAAACGTTGGGAAAAAATTCAAGTCATTCATACAATCTTCATTGCTTGGCATTGCATAGGGATAGTAAGTGGCAACTTTCACATATTCAATTAAGTAAACAATCTCTAATTGTGATTAAATTGAAATAAACAACTGAATAGTTGATTTTTTTTTGTAATTTACTCGTACATAAAACTTTTTAAATTATTGATTTATTTAATGTCGCATCAACAATCATTAGATTTCTAGTGGCCGAAGGAGTAATGAAAAATTTATTAGATAGAAAGATAAACTATTAAATCAATTAGTAATGTTATAACATGTTAATGTTTTCCTGATTCTTACAGAGAATCGAATACCGTACCGTCAGTCTAACAAAAATCAGCCGGAGTATATTTTCTTCTGTTCATTTTTGATAATTAATTTATTCTAAAAAACTATCTTCTAACTTGATTGCTGCTTTTGGTGGTATTTATTATTAATCCTCAGTGGTATTTATATTCATGTCTGCTTGTCGAGTGGTTATCATAATGAGTCATTGGTGAAACTTAAAAAATTTAAGTGATTCTCTACTAGGATATTTTGACCCTCAATCTTAATGATATAATCAAATATTTTGTTTTAAATATTACTTTACTTTTACTTTTTGCGGATGTCCTACATAGGCTACTTTTCTACTTCCCGCATCCTACAACCATCGCTTCTGACTTTCCAGTCGAATTCCCTGAGATTCCTTGCTACCATAGCGTCTTGGATTCACTCTATCCATGTTTTACGAGGGCGAACATCTTCTATTTTATGAATTGAAAAGGAACGCTTTTTGAGCCCATCTGCTTACTGCAATTCTTTGGATATTACTGTACCATATAAAAAGTGTATCGTCTGCTATGCCACAACTGTATTCTACTTACTATGATATCTTGAGAACCGCTCCGTTGTCGTATGACTTTATTTCTTACGTTCTCCATTATAGAGACCTTCGTAACTATTTATCTCTAAGGCCTCCGCCTTTCTTTATTCCTAGGGCTTATTTGCCAGAACTCAGCACCATGGGTGAATATGGGCTTCAATACAAATATAGCTAATAGCTTCTCCTTCCTTATCCGATTGTTTAATAGATAATTTTTTCTTATATTTGTATGTTGTTCTTGTTTAGGTCATCACCTAAAAGGCTGGCTTGAACCTCTAGAGGCTTTACTAAGTAAAACGAGAAATGAGGTGGTTTTCCATTGACTTCCTCACTGAGTGGGAAAGTATGATTATCAGCATGCCTGGCCCTCTAAAAAAACATGTACTTTCCACCCTGCAAATGGCACCTTCATTTCATTCACCACAGGGTCTGGCTGCATAATGAAATTTATTATTTTCGGAGAAGATAACGCTGACTAGTGTCTTTTACACTTCCACCTCTTCTGTTCTTAAATGCTTCAGTCTTATGGTCAGCTAATTGGCTGACCATATGATAAGAAACAGAACTATTTTTTGTAGCCCTGGAAACGGCAAATCGAGTGCAAATAGTTTAACACTCCACCTGCCTGTTGGCTTGAACAAATAGTTATGAGCATTAATTTAAAAATATTGTTGTTCAGGTCAAGGTTTATCACTGTGAATTTCTCTAGCCACAACAATAAAATCATGAAAGTATTTTAGTTATTGGTGCATTGCATTTGTGAAGTACTAGTCATTCGTACTTACGTAAGACTTTTTAAAATTATGTTTTAATGTTTATACGAAAACTATAAATCTGAATTAATTGAGCACAAATAAATAAACCACTAAAGAAAACTTCCATGTGCCCATAAATTTAAACACTAATACATGTAAGTTGTCAGATGACATATAAAGTATTCATGCGTGCATCTACTGTAACATTCCAATGCAAGTATCAAACGCCTATTTACCCCTTTTCTATTCCACCGGAAGCTGGTCAGTTGACGGAAATGAAGTGAGTTCAACCGCCCCGCCTCCAAGCTCTTCCTGTCGTTCAACCTCACCTGGTCTGTAACATGCGTTTGTGTATGTTTGTGTGTGTACACGTACATTTTATCATGTGTGCGTATCTTGTCTACGTGTGATTTATTACTGACAAAATGAACTATTGATGACTAGAGACATAATGTCTCCTAATTTACTGTGGTTGTTACTTAACTATCTACATTGTTTTGCTAACAAACTAACTCGTAAGTTTTACGTAGGTCAAAAATGTTTGTCTAATAATTTTTTATATACATAAACATTTTAAAATAAAGTCGGACACTTTAATGTATTTCATAAGAACAAAACAAAAAATACAGTTATTTCCTAATAATTATAAAAACTTAATAACTTGTTAAAAGGAGAATAAACTTGTTAAAATTGTTATATTTCCTTCCATCCAATGTAACGGTCTTCCAAAAATTAAATTAAAACTTCTTAAAATTTTCCCAATTTAATGCTAACAAAACCAGAGTGTTTTTTAGTCCTGTTACCCAATTGTTTTATAAGAAAAGGAAATATTTTTTTGTGACACGATGTTGGTAGCCCTACTCAACCGGTATAGATACGGCAGTGTGAGTTGATTCTCCTTGAGCTGGGTAAAATTTTGTGTCGTTTCTGGTCGTGTTACAAACAGAATGTCTTTTACCCTAGAACAATCGCTTGTTTAAATCTGGAGGCGAAGCTCTTGGACTAATCGTACGCGATACGGATACAATTTAAATTTTTTAGCAGCTTTCTGAGCACACGAATATGACAAACCAACTTGCAAGGAAAGTTTTCGTACACTTTTTCGTGGAAATTTGAGCAATCTTGTTTTCACATTCTCTGTCACATACCTGTCTCTCGAAATCGGTTTGTTAGCCTAGAAATTGATATTTTTCTGGTGGAGGAACACCAGCAAATTTAATTTGAAATAAATTCTTTTACAATCGCGTACGATTTCGCAGGAAAATATTGTTCAAGTATGAAAACCCGTTGTTCTAGGGTAAAAGACGTTTTGTTCGTAACACGACCGGAAACTGCACAAAACTTTACACAACTCAAGGAGAATCAACTCAGACTACCGCATCTATAGCGGTTGATTAGGGCTACCAACTTCGTGTCACAAATAAAAATTTCCCTTTCTTAGAGAAAAATTACCAGACGTTAACAATTGGGTGACAAAACTAAAAAATCACTCCGTAGTATAGTAAGATTTTTATAACTGGCATGTTTAAAATTCATTCAAGGCTTCAAAAGTTGTGAAGAATGTTTTTGTTAGATTCCTGACTTTCTAGTTAATTTTAACGATTAAGGTTTTGAGATAAAATTAAAAGCTATCTACAAAGCCCGTAAAAACGTTATTCTTATATGTTTTTAAACATTATTTTTAGGATTAAACATTTTTAAACTAATGGTTTTTGTTTAATAACCGTTTGTTGTCAGTGTGCACCAGCCACAGATGACAAACGATTAAAGTCACATTAACTTCCGTTAATGGTAATTCCAGAAAAAATTTCTTTAATGAATTACGAAAATATTAGGCTGAATTTACGATATAAATGTAGGATTATAAGAATTAAATACAATAAGCTAACGCACATTTCTCAACAATACAAGACATACGTAAAATAATTTTATAATTTTTAAAGAAAGTAGTTTGTTTTGATTTCAAAATAGAAAAATTAATTGATATCACGAAGAACATAAAAGTCACACAGAAGCAGTTAATTTTAATTGAAAATGGCCTATTCCTGTGTAATTTCACTTTTAGAATTTTCTTGTTTCGAGCTTTCTTGTTAAAATTAAGCCACAATAATGTACGGACGTCAAACCACGTTTCAACCGCAAATTATGTTAAGGACCTTTTTGAAAGTAAATACTGAATAACGCAGTACAAAATATTATTGTTATTTTGTAATATATTTGTTTGCTACTTTAGAACTAAAAGTAAATGAGGTCAACTACGTATATTCAACGTTTAACAACTAAAATATACTGACTGAATTATAAAAATTTCTGCATATAAATCTAAAAATACTCTAAAGATTGTTGTTATAAAAAATAGATATACCTTGTAATAATAATTTCCTTTACATAGGTAACAGAATTGTGCTGAGATATTATTCCAATTACAGAAGTCAAAACAAAACTTATTAAATCACCTAGCAATTTTTGTGATTTACATGGTTCATTATACTATACATTTAATGTGTAATACCATACCGTAAGTAAAAATCTGGCGTGAAAAACTCACACAACTTTCTCTTGCTAAAGCAAAAAAAATAACAACTTATAATAATTATAATTATAGGTTATAATTATTGTAACCTAACATTAGTAATAAAACATTAGAAATAAACAAAAAACTAACCTCAAAAAACATAACCTTATATTAATCATGAGTGAATGATACAAAATGAAAATCAACCTCATTTTGGCGTAAAAATACGGAAAATCACTCTTTTACCCTAAACTAGGCTCTGTCGGGAAAACTTTTCCAAATAAAAGTTTTAGATCTATTAATTTCCTAAAAATTGGATTTTATACACATTTGTCGTAAAATGTGGCTGAAATCTTAATAAACCGATTTTTTTACAGATTTTCATGAAAAGAAAAACATAAAATCATTAATTTCCGTTAAACAAAGCGTTACGTATATAAAAAAATTGAAATAAAGTTGTAGGATTTTAAATTCTTTACAACTTTTAATACATTTTTTTGTGCTAAAATGCATATTAAAGCCGCAATCTTAAAAAAAACATTGTTTTCTACGAGAGAGGGCTAATTGCTAGCCTCAGTGGGGTGCATTAAATAAACGTCGTTTTTCTTCCCCAGGTTTTACTCCAAGCTTTTTTTATCACCTTTAAACCTACAAGCCTTTTAAACCTCCTATCTCCCTTTTCCTACAACCTACAAGCCTTTTAAACCTCCTATCTCCCTTTTCCTACAACCTACAAGCCTTTTAAACCTCCTATCTCCCTATCTCCCTTTTCCTTAAACCTACAAATTCCGTTTTTAAATATCTCAGCTCTTTGAGGAGGATTGTAAGTAATATGTATCTCATGTTTTGAGATAGTTGTCCCCTTAAGAGCAAGTTGTCGAACTCAAATCTGTTGTATATTTCTTTTATATTATTTACAGAACACGCACACCGGTTTTCAGAAGCAGCTCTCTGGAAAGGTAGAGAAATAATATGGTATTGATTTAGGGTACTCATTTCATTTACTCCGTAAGCGCAAGAGATCAAATGCTTTGGTTTTTCTTTTTAATCCCTAAGGTATAAATGTGCCAAAGTCCAGCTCTCTACGGGGCAATGATGTTAGAGAATTATTTTTAGTGACTGAGTCAGTGGGAATTTGCATTTATTACAGTAATATAGTAAACGCATCATACACTGATTATTTACGATCAATATAAATAATGTAATTTGTTACATTCTAAATTTCTGTAGTTTTACCACTCTGAAAAAATTACTTTGAAAAGGTTTCACTACATTTTAAAACTTATGGAATTATACATTCATAATTATCACTAAGTTTTAAACCTCGGTACAACGATATACTTTGGCGTAAGTGACAAAGAAATACCTTTTTGATGCCGGTATAACACCTTAGAATATTTCAAAAGAATTAACAAACTTTTTACAAGTGTTACCTGTTTACATAATTAATGAAGTGAAAAGTTAAAAAGAAATGAACAAACTAAATTCTATAACTTTCATACGTACTTGAATAAATATTTAATTTGTATAAAGTAATGAATATTTAATTTGTATAAAGTAAAGTAATGGTTACTTTTACCGAACACCAAAAAAACACTTAATTTTTCCTTGTTCACAGTGGGCTTATTTATAATTATTTTTCATAAAATATTATGTTTAAATTTAATAATATTTCATTAATTTTAATATAATATATCTCGTAACTGCTAATAAAGAAAATTTCAGTTTTATGTGTCATTAAAGCTTTTCGGACCCTTAATAAGTCGTAATTCTACTTACCCAATCAATATTAATATATCCAATCAGTGGTGGGTGTTTCAAAATCGAAACAAGAAAATTAATTTTGTACATACCTGAAACAGAAATAAATAATACAATTAATTAATTGGTACAAAAACTAAATAAAACATTTTTTTTGATTTACTGAACTTAACTGGAAGCATAAAATAATATTGTATTAATGTATCTCTCTGTTTAAACGAATAAATAATCATAGTTTCTAATTTGTTAAACTTACTTCAATCAGTAAAGAAAAGTAACACAATTTGAGCGTCACTGTTGTTGTTTAGGTCATCAGCTGAAAAGCTAGTTTCAACCTCTAGAGGCTTTACTAATTAAAACAAGGAATGAGGTGTTTTACATTTCCTTCCTCACTGAGTGAAAAAGTATGCTAATCAGCATGCCCTTCGAAAAGCATCTACTGCCCACTCTGCAAATGACACCTTCACTTTATTCATCACAGGGTCTGGCTGTATAATAAAAATCATAACTCTCAGAGGAAATATCTCTGACTACCAGTCAGAGATATCAGTCAGAGATCTTTTACATCTCAACCTCTTCTGTTCTTACATGTTTAAATCATATAATTGAGAACCAAGTAATAAGAATCAGAACTCAGCGCCACTATTATAGAATTATTTAGATCTTAGTATCTGTCCATGAAGACATTTATAAATTAAGTTTCTTTCATCTAAAAATAATAATGAATCCTATCAAATATAAAAATTCTATTTCATTAACCAATATATTTGTTTTATTTTCAAAGTCAAAAAAAAATAGAATGAGAGAAATTCTTCGGTGAAGTGTGTAATAAAGAATAAAATTTCTATTATCTCTTTGTGCGTTAAAATAATCTATTAAAAGATATGTGGATATTATGTTATCGTCCATTAAATTTCCTTTATTATTCATGGACATCGTAAAACGACAAAAATTTAAAAAATAGAGTTATTGAGATAAATAATAAGAACTTCAAAAGATATCACTTTAAAATTATTTGAATATGATTCATAATAATAATAGTAATACTAATAATAATAATAGTAATATATTTCTGATTACTTGTATGTAATATTTAAAGGAAATACTTTTCCAAGTATCACATTCACTTGCGGTTCTTTTATATAAGTAATTACTTAAACGACCATTTAACTGTTTGATATGCTTCATAATTGAATCAAAGAATTTGCTACGTTTAAGGAACTGTGAGAGGTTTCTTGTGTAATGTATCGTAACAATGTTATTATAGAACTCATAGATTTTTAAAACAAATGAAATGATCTTTTTGTGGTGAAATGAAGCAAAACAATGAGAAGACGTAATGACAAAGCATATCATGTTTTGCATAAGGAAAACATTTACGGAAATGAAATGAAACTATTTTGTTAGTAATATATATTAAATAAAGTAATAATATTGCACATAACTTAAATGAAGGAAAATATTGTATATTTCCCTTTTTCGTAACTCTCTAGTATGAAGTATTACAATATAATTATTGTCAAAAAATTTGTTACCCGAATCTCAATTGACCTTCATGTTTTATAATTCTAACAAGCCAAAAATATTCTCTTCACGTCACAGAACTCCTGAGTATTTGAATTTGTTGTTAACTACATCCAGGAGACTCCAAAAGAGAATGTCAAGGAAAGGAATTATAATTTAAAATACAGTATTAACACAATGTAAAATTAATTCAAGTTTATTACCTTTTTATTACGACTACTTACTAACATGCTTCAATAAGCGTGTCATCTAATATTTTTTCCAAATAGCACTTAATTTATCTCTTTTTGTAGAAATTTATTAGCAAAACAAAAAACCTATTTAGAAAGAAACTTTTGAGTACATAAAATGTTTAATCAGCAAAGCATTTTTTTAGCTTTCTTTTAACAATACAGATCAGCACAATTTTTTAAAGCTTGTAATTTATTGATGTAATCTCTGCCTGTATAAGTAAGTTTTTGTTCAAACAATTTAGCATTGTGATTATCAACATAAAAGTAATCAATTATGTTTTTTGTGTAGTGATTATGAAACTTTAAATTCTATTAAAAGGTACTTTGTTTACATACATTATTACTTTAAAAAAGTACAAAACAGCAGGTGTAAGCAATTGAAGATCCTTAAATAATGATCTACATGAGATTAGATGGTTTGCTTCCACCGTATACAACTTTATTGATTTTTTTCTGAATTTTAAAAACTCTTTCTATAATACCCTGTCAGGAATTAGTTTAGGCTATACTAAATACCAAATTACTTCATAACATACCGTATATGAGAAAAAATTTAACCATGATATATTGCTATAAGAAAATTTTAAAAGTTTACCTTGCAATTTTTTTAAATAAAGATACCCTAGATGTAGGTATGTTACTATGGATTTGATTGGAATAAAAATCCCAAACAGAGGTCTATCTAGTGGTATTCCTAGAAACTTCAATGAAATTAGCCATTTAGCTCATTAATTGAAAACCTTTCTAAAAACAGCTTTAACGACTTCAAAAACAACACTTTTACATTTAGTTTTATGGCACGTATACCTACAATTTTATTCCCGAACCAGCATCCGAGTCGGTCATACACAATTACCGTGATTTACAGTTTTGAATGATGTTACGAGAATTAGTGTGGCCTCCTATAACCGCAGTAGTTACTATAGTATCTACTACGGAGTATTGTAACTAATCAATGATCACGATACTATTACCCAATTCAGTTTCTTTGCCGAATCTTCTCGCCTTCTCGCCTAATTGCCCGAAAATATTGATATAGAGATGGTTCCGTAATTTTTAAATGAGTCCTTTGGTATTCTGTCTAATTCTAAATAATTATTTTGTATTTCTGGCTAACTGTAGTAGACCACATCTTTTTAGAAGTCTTTAGACTTTTTGGGATGACATTCTGAATATTTTCCCTGTATTTTTTTTTTTTTTTTTTTTTTTGTTTAACGTCCGACTGTTCTGCAATTACTGCTAATGCAGACGGTGAAGGATGAAATGATTTTTTGTAACGTATGAAAAAATGCCATGCCTGAATGGGATTCGAACCCAAGACCGCATGATGAAAGGCGAGCACGTTACCAACTTCGCCAATGCGGCCGGCAATATTTTCCCTGTAGGCTTAAATTCTCATTTTTCTCTATTCACTGTTCAATCTTACTCGCCGTGGAAGTTAATAAATCCCTTTAGTCGATATTATTTGATGTAATACTTTATTTATCGGTTTCTTCTATTGTTTTTAAAGTTCTTTCCGAACTTCTTTAAACGTGTTAACCACTTGTCACATACTATAAAGGGCTTGATCTATAGTGCAGTAAATATTTTTTGCCGTGTATTCCTACAGATCTTTTGAAAGTTAAATAGTGGGAAATATTTAAGGAAATCTAGGTGATTTGAAACGGTTCGTAAATATCTCATACCTAAAAATATAAAAAAATAATGTAGCATTTGATGGTGTATAACACAACAATGTGTTTTACAATAATAAAATTATTTACCGGCGTAGGTTACGTTAGGATAATCCTGTCTACAGATGCCGGCCACCTCTGATTGGGTGTGATTCTTTTCAGTACGATAGAAAATGTGGCGCATGCGTAGTGAAGTGCAGAGCTACTCTGCGCTCAGCCATTTCCGAAATCGCGTAGGCTATCCAAAACCTTTCGAGTTCCGTCCTTGGCAGGAAAAGCATCTCAGCAGCCAATTTATGTTCCCTTCAGCAATCTTTATCTTAAGACATCAATCTGATAAATAAGGCGACAGTCTTTATTGCTGTCTGTTCACGGGTCAAAAATGGAATTATCTCCATCTAGGCCTTCTTATCGTCAAGGAATCTACTAACTCTCTAAGTACTCAATAAACACGACAAAATACACCGAGTTCTTTCATATTTAGCGTTTTACTGTGGAATAAATCGAGTCCAAGAATAAACTAGCCATTTTACTGTCTCTGATACAAAGAAGATTCAACTATTGCATATTTTGAAACAAATTAGCAACATGTTACATACTTTTGACGTAATACATACAAAAACGGAAGTATGATATCCATTTTATTAAAAAAATTTATATGACATAGGATGTCCTCGTCCATTTATTTCATAATGACATCTAAAACATGAGAACAATACCAAATGTTATTGACGATGACAAGTATCCTATATTCGACTTTTCCTATTTAATATTGAAGATAAAAAAACTAAAATACAACTATATTTTATGCCTCTACTTTTGTTTCTTTTCAATAAAAATAACAATATAATAAGTTACGATCAATTATTTTTATTTCACATTTGTTGAAAAATACTTCTAATAAAATTGAACAGTACGTAGGAAAATGTTTTACTAACTGAAAGTTTGTTGTTTTTTCTTTTTTCATAACATTACCAATAAATAATTTTACTTAACCCGTAGAAAAAAAAATATCCATTTTTTAGTCGTAAATACGTTTTAAAATTAACATTTAAAAATGGTGGTTTGAACGGTTTATAAATGTAGCTGATAATGTCGTTACGATAGTTGAAGTATTTAAATAAATTTTTTGAACTCATTTTTGGTGTTATTGAGAAATTTTTGATTCAAACACAACAAAATCAAATTTATAGTAAATTTTTCTGTCCATAACAGACAGGTGGAATGTCAAATTATTTACTCTCAATTTTTTCTCTGCAGGGCTTAAATAAATGGTTCTGTTTCTTATTACATGGTCAGGCAATTAAATGACTGAATCATTTAAGAACAGAAGAGCCAAAGGTGTAAAAGACACCAATCAGAGTATCTCCTCTAAAAACAATGAATTTCATTATACAGCCAGACTTTGGTGAATGAAGTGAAGGTGTCATTTGCAGAGTGGAAAATATTTGCTTTTCAGAGGGCCCGGCATGCTGATAAGCGTACTTTTCCATTCAGTGAGGAAGGCACGGTAAACCACCTCACTCCTCGTTTAACTTAGTAAAACCTCAACTGGTTCAAACCAGCCTTTCGGCTGATGACCTAAACAACACAACAGTAAATTTTTATTAAATTTATAAAATAGACTAGGTATTTTATTGTGGAAACACAATAGCTAATGTGTAGTAAGTATATTTAGTCTTTTGGATACATATTTTTGCTTTAAAAGTAAGTTAACCCACCGGGATGTTAACTGGGACGAATGTTAGGCCTACGTGGTTCAAAACCTAGTAAAGGTGGTTACTTTTATATGGATTTGAATACTAGATATTGGTTACTGATGTACTTTGACAGTTGGGGTTTAATTAACCATACGTTCTCAGCAATGGTATGCTTGGTCTGTTCAAGACTACACCTCACATACATATCATCCTCACCTCATTGGGCCATGGAGATAAACTCCATGACCCAATGCTTATTTTGTTCTTAAATTTAACAAATTGTAACGTACATCCATTAGGGATTGGAAAAAAAGTCCGTTTTGCTTTTCTACACTTTTACCGATATTTGTCTGAATTAAAAGTTTTATTTTCAAAAACGTTTACCCATAAATTTATTTTGTTCTAAATATATGGGTATATATATGAGAGGGCTGAGAAGCCCTATGATGGCGACATCGTGTTAAGGAACACCTGGTCGCTCGGGGAACAATTTTACCGAATAATTGCAACCTCATGAAATTTAGGGGGAATTTTATAGTTTAAAATTAGGAAATAGGATTCTGGCTCTTGCGGGATTGGGACTGGGACTTCAAAGGAGGTAATGTATTTTAAGAAGTTACTCGTGGATAAAAATTTATATTAAGGGACAAGTGGGTTTAAGAGCGGCTCTTTTCTTTTTTTTTTTGTTTTTCAGTGGCCTTTTTCAGTAAGCTTTCAGTAACTTTCCCTAAGCTTCTAGTAAATATACCCTACAGAAATAAAATTTTTGGGAGCATTTAATTTATCTGTCCTAACTGTTAAAATTTTAAAATTCATTAAATATAAATATTAGGCCTGCCATTAATAAAACCATATACCATTAAATAACAGAATAAGGTACGTTTTCCAATTATTGTGAAAACCAAAAAGTTGAAACTTTACACAATCAAAGTGCATATCAGGAAGAACTCTTTCATTTGGAAAATAATTATGAAGTCCCTATCTCGTATGGTTCCTGA
This sequence comes from Catonia carolina, assembly GCA_035578175.1. Lineage (NCBI taxonomy): Eukaryota > Metazoa > Arthropoda > Insecta > Hemiptera > Achilidae > Catonia > Catonia carolina. The sequence continues at coordinate 356,977,472 of JAQMRL010000001.1, forward strand.
AAACGTTAACACTCAGTAAGACAGGGATGTGAACTTCAGTAGATTTCTTAGATTTGAAACTAATCAAACATTTTTAGTATAACTATTGCTGACTTAATTAAAGTCGTGACAAATATATACCAAAATATATACTCAAAATATATACCAATAAAATTATTCCAAAAAAATATTGAATATTTTAACTACAATTGACAGTAGCTAATACTGCAGTCTGCTTCTTGCACCTGTTGTCAGTAACAATGTGCACATTTCAACCACAATTTATGATTGTAATAAGGCATACATCATTCATTTTTAAATAAAAAACATAGTACGTTGTGAATTTCTGCTTAGAAAATTGGCGGTAATTGACTTACTTGTACTATGAATGTCATCCTATATAGGCCTGCGGTTATCATAAAAAATGAATTCATATATTTACTCTGAATTTTCTTTTAAGGCTAATTTATTTATCCAACTGTGAAGATCTAATTTTAAGAACTCATTGATGTTTAAAAAAATAATATTACCGATCCATAATTTGCATACAAATAGTTGAATAGAAAAAAAGAACCATTTCAATGCTAGACCAAATCTAAATACAAATGATTTGCAAAATTGGATGGTAATCGAGTAGATAAAAAATACTTCATATTAGATTCGGTGGGCAAAATTGCGTAAAATACAAAAGTTAATTTTATGGAACTGTAAATACGCTTTTCAATACACCACAAAGTAACGACTTCTCGTTCTGAAGAGAGGCCTCCCACCAAACAAAGAAATACAGAATGACCCAATTTCGCCCCGCCTTTTATTGCTAAGTGAAACACCCAATGAGAGTCCGATTAGAGAAAAGAATAATTTGTAATAAAATTTTCATTCACAACAGTTTTATTCTTATTTTCAAAATAAGAAATCAGTGTAATTTTTATCATATAACGTAGCAATCAACGCAGACGCAGGTCATCCTTTCGATAAACAAGAAAGCTGAAATTTGACCAATTTTTTTCCCAGGGGTTGAACGCAAAAACTACCCTAAAAGCAAAGCTTATTATTTTCAAACTTTCCTGAAGAGATACTGTTCTAAAATAATTGTGTATGTCAATACTTTAAGTGGTACTACTTGGGAAACATTAATAAATATTAATTTTGTAATCTACATTACTGTTAAAGAGCTGGGAAATAAAATTGAATTGTTTTTCTTATAAATATATTGTAGCCGGCCGCATTGGCGAAGTTGGTAACGTGCTCGCCTCTCATCATGCGGTCCTGAGTTCGAATCCCACTCAGGCACGGCATATTTTCATACGTTACAAAAAATAATTTCATCCTCCATTGTACAATAGTTACACCCCAACGTCGTCGCCAATGACCGTTGTAGTTGATTCGACGTTAAATAAATAAATTTAAAAAAACATATATTGTAACGTCTAAGCCTAGGTCCGTTCGGGATCTGGATATGATAAAACAAACAGACTTGCTTTAAACTTAAAACAATCAATTATTTATTTACACAATTAATAATTACAGTTCATGATTAAATTTAGCCTACTAAAAAATACAGTTGGATTTCATAAATTAAATCAATTACAAAACTTAAGCTTGAAATATCTTGAATAGCAATATAATACTATCCTTTAGATATCAAAAACAATCTATTTACCTGTCCAAAAAACCACTTTTTACCACCCGTACATACACTAATAATGTACTCCAAAACCGGTCCCGTTGACACTATTTCGAACACCCCGACGACACTTTACATTCACAATTCAATCACTGATTGACTGACTGACTGACTTCAAAGGCACTGACTATTTTTATACCTGCGGCCTGATAGTTTTCGAAACAAACGAGATCTTTCTAACAAAATCGTCACTATTTTTGAACACCGTAGAAGGGATCAAAATAAAAACAAACGTTTCTAGATTTTCGATTTCGTAGAACTTCTATTCAAAATATTTCATTTATTGCGATTCACTATCCTTGTTCAACACACTTCACCCCATACAACAAACAATGTGTTCCCTCTACAATTTCTAGACTAATCACGAACTGCTACTATGTTACAATATATTTTAAAGTGATACGTAGAATGAATGTGTAGATTGAAACCAGTAAAAACAATAAACCCGATTATTAAATGACCTACCGCGTTGGTGAAGTGATAAAGTCGTTCCCGCGAGTCATTTGTTTAACCGCTGATTTTTGAAAACGAGTTTCCTGGTTAAAATCCTAATAAAAGTAGTTACTTTCATACGGATTTGAATACTAGACAGTGATTATGAGTCTATTTTGATGGAGTTCAATTAACCATAAATCTCAGGAATGGTCAGCCTGAGTCTGTACAAGAGTACACCTTATTTAAAGATTACCCTCATATCACTGGGTCATGGGATTGATTGACAAATTGTAACGTACACACATTAGGGATTAAAAAAATTTACATTAAATGCTTTCTTCCTATCGCTCAGATTAGTTTTAATAATTTACTTAATTTTGAAAAAACTGGTGATTATATTTTTTAGAAAAAATTGGTGTAAAGTTATTCTACCAAACACTGTAGTTGTTTTTCCAAACTCTGTATATTGATGACACAGCTTTCAACTTTCCCACTGAGCATTCCTGATTTATACAGTAAAAAGAAATTTAGAAATAATTTATTAGTCATTAGAAATGCATGGTCTATAAAAATATAAACTTTGGAATTGAGATTGTTTCCGATGAAAAATAGACCACAACTAAATTTTTAATTTTGAGTATTTTATTTATATTTTATAACTGTTACATTTAGAGGTTTGTAAGTAACGTTAAAAAGATCATCTTTTGAACAAAACATGTGATGCAAAGGAAACAACAGGTGACATGCAAACTGTTGTTTGTGTTCAGAATAGAGTCGTTAATGCAGGCTGACATCGACCAACAACCCTCTTACAAACAGCTTGCCCGCCTACCTATATTATATAAACACCTGAATGACAAAAAGACAATTGCTTCATTAGTCCTAATTACACATTAGGACAACTTGTCTTTTTAATAAAACACCTGCATTGTCATTGTCCAACGTTTGTAAGTTTCAAAGCAATTTCTAAGTGTAAATCCGTCTTACCGTCTAGTTTGTTTTCCTTGTTAACACGTTTAGCTAAAAATATTCATAAAATAGTAAAATATTTAAATTTCCATTTAAGGCTGGAGCTCCTTATACCAAATAACGTTAATTTAGGTAAATATAATGTGTGAATCTATTTAAAGGTAATTTTATGATCTTGTTATTCAAAACTTTATCTATTTTCTCTGTTATTAAACTTTTTGATTTTTCTCTTAATAGGTTTTTAAGAGCTTTACAACAGAGAATGTCTACCAAGCTGAAGAATTTATATATTTAAAAGGCAAAATCGGTTCCAAAGTATTTTAAATGGAAATTCCATTAACTCTTATATACAGAGTTCTACCAAACGGATTTTTATAATTTTTACATGGTTTTAAAGAGTATTCTTTCCTGATTTGCCCAAAAGTTCTAAATTTGAGATTAATGCTAATATGAGCTTCATTTTACAAAATTAAAAAGAGTAAATTCTATACAACGTAGCGGTAATACAGCGTAATGTAATGTAGTTCTTCCAGCCATATCTCCTCCATACAGAAAAGAGTGTCATTTCACAACACATTCAGCCGGTATTAGACATTGTGATAGGTCGTTTCATTTAATGTTTCAACTGTTTAAAACCGTTCTTTTCAGGACTAAACTACTGTATTACTGTGAGGTACTACTGAATTATTATATTAGATTTAGGTTTATCATACGTAGATTCCCCTAAATTGCTTTCGTCGTTACTGACTGTTCTTCTAAGAACGGTTAAATTTGTTGTTAACTTAAATCATTCATTTAATGATAGGTGTTTGAAACCCAAGTACGTTGTGCGAATTTATTTGCACGGGTCTACTATGCTAGTGAATATAAAAGCTTATTTTCTCCGCTCCAACCCAACATATTAAAAATGATGTGTTAAAAGTTAACTCTACAATCATGAGTTATTAACTAAATAAATATTTAAAGCGAAAAATCACCAGTAACTGAGATATATGTAGTAGCTGAAGTTGACAAACAAAGGTTTTTGGAAAACTAGCGACAACATCTGGACGGAAGAAAACAAATTTTATTTGCCGGCCGCATTGGCCTAGTTGGTAACGTGCTCGCCTCTCATCATGCAGTCCTGGGTTTGAATACCACTCAGGAACGGCATTCATACGTTACAAAAAATCATTTCATCCTACATTGCATAAAGTTCCACCCCAACGTCGTCGCTAATGACCGTTGCAGTTGATGCGACGTTAAATAAATAAAAAAAATTATTTAAAAGAACAAAAACACACAACTGAACAATAAAATATCAACTGTAGTTTTTCATCACATAAAAAAATTAACTAAAAATAGATGACTAGACGAGCTACATGGATATGATAATAATACGGTTCATTTTTTTTTTTTTGTTTAACGTCCGACTGTTCTGCAATTACTGCTGATGCAGACGGTGAAGGATAAAATGAACTTTTGTAACGTATGAAAATATGCCTTGCACAAGGCATAGGTGTTCCATTGATGATGGGTTACATTAAAAGTACAGACCTTTCTTGCCTTAATTACAGCTAGCATCTGTCTCGGCATTCCTTGAATCAAGTTTTGGATTTCTTACTGATGGATTTTCTCCCATTCGGGAAAATACGGTTCATGGGATGACAAACTAGAGATTAGTATTAATAGTAAAACATAATATAAGTTAATTGATTTACAAAATCGCGAATGTAAGTCTAATATTTTAACAAGTATCAGTCTATGAATTATCTATTGATTGCGAGAGGAATTTACGGTTTTTAACTTTCTTCAAATGTTTTACGCTACGTTGTTTAATTTCCTCTTTCATGAAGGGCAGATAGGAATCGTTTAGCAATTTTGTTAATGGGTTACATACCATGAGACTCCAGTGATCAGTTTCAGGCATTTTGATTAAAAGAGGTGCAAGTTTCAATGTTCGATGCACTGTACCCCACAGCTCCAACAATTAAATTTAATTCAAACAAACATTTGAAATTCTCCTAATTAAAAGGGAAGAGTTAGTCAATTAAAGTCCTGAACAAAATTAACGCATCGTGTAAGATTTTGGGCTAAGAGCAAAAAAAATGTAATTTTTTCAATGTGCTAGGTTCATTTCTGTTACTGTTATTTTTTGTATAATAATTATAATTAATTAATTTTTATTATAATAAATTTAAATTATAATAAATTAATTTTTATTATATTTTAATTTTAATTAATTAATTTTAATCATAATTTTAAGTAATATTTAATATTTTTTAACAAAAAAGTAGAGTTGTAAATTTGATTTATGGTAATTTAATGAAAATAAAAGATAAATTAGCTTTTAAAACACAAAGTTTTATGTAACAAAAACGAAAGGGTTACTTACAGTGTTGAATGAAAGTTTCCATACTTAGTTCACACATAATAGAAAAAATTAAACGTAAATGATTATTATGTGATTGATTTATAATGAATTAGTAATTCAGTAAAAAGTACAGACCTTTCTTGCCTTAATTACAGCTAGCATCTGTCTCGGCATTCCTTGAATCAAGTTTTGGATTTCTTACTGATGGATTTTCTCCCATTCGTCTTTTGCTACATGTCACAGGTTGAAGATTCACCGCTTTACGCTGATGAACACTTTTTTTAAGCGTAATCAAAACGTGGTCAATAGATTTAAGTCTGAACTGTTGGCTGGCCAGATCATACGGTTAATACCTACTTCATCAAGTTACTGTGAAATTATTTAAAATCTTTTAAAGTAATGCGTTAATTTAGTCCACGACTGTATTTACCATTATTAACTTTCTTTATTATATTTGATTGAAAAAGGAAAGTTGAGTATAAAAAGAGAAGAAAAACGAAGAAGATAATGAAAGAGGAGAGGGAGAGATCGTCACGTTACAATATCTAGCCCGCCAATGGACAATTCATTAACCAGCAACTTACTGTTTTTGTAGGTGTTACGCAAATACTTTGTGATAAAAGAGTTGTTAACCTAATGAAGTCATTCACAAATGTATATATTTTGTAATTTAAGACAACAATAATAACTTTGGTATTACTATTAACAATAAAAAAAATTCATAAAAATACTAAACATAGTATAAATAAATAAATGTTAAACAATATTAAGACTGTATTCTAGTATTTATTTTGTAATAAAAGAAACAAAAAGTAAAAAATACCGTTTATTATGAGATCTAGGTTAACATATTGTGTGAATGAGATATGTGAATGAAGTATAAAACTACGAATTAGTGTATTACAATGGTTAGAATGAAACGAGGCTAGTAAATGTATACTCTGCTAGTATTGTTTTATTTGGAATGGGTGTACTGCAACACTATTGAAGAACAGAGTGCTACTAAAGTAGTAATGGTAAATATGTAGCCCTATATCTCTTTAACTTATATAGTACAATAGTCAGAACTATTAGTTTGACTATTCATTGTAACGCTAGTAACAATAAGTAACAAGGATAGGCATCTTTAACGTAACCCAGTTTCCCGACAGAACTGCTAACCAGTTAGACATTATAAAAATAACAGTTTTTTTTTGCCTTTTTGTTGACATCTATATACAGTAACTAACTGCCCGTCCCGGCTCCACCCCGGTATTTTTTTGTTTTAATTCAATAATCTTTAAATCGGGGTTATAAATAAAATACATATAAGATTTTCTGATTTGGAAAAATTTTATATATCTATTTGGACACTTCCACCGAGTTTTAGCCATCTACCTTGTCCGGAAATTAAAAAAGAAAAAAAATATTGGTTTAAGGGTTGACACCGTTCCTACCCCTTACGAGTACATTATTGTTATCGTTATAGGGTAATTGTTTGTTTGTACTATAGGTAACATCTCCGTTGAGTAGATGAGCCATCTAGCTCGTCAGTAACTGAGTAATCTGAAAATATTGATTTAAGGGTTGAACATTGTTTTCTACCCCTTAGCGTAGATTTTTGAAATCATTGTGTAATTTTTTTAGTGTTACTATATGTAGCATCTCCTCCAAGTTTCTTTGATTCGTACCCCGAAGATTAAAAAGGAGATGGAGTAGAGAACTCCCCTCATGTGAGAAGAAAACTAATTTTTCAAAATTAATGATGTTCATATTTTTTCAACCCTTAACGTTCGTATCATGTTTAGTTTTTTTTCATATAATTGCTCATAAAAGTGTGTTTTAAATTTTATTTTCATTATCGATTCGTGAATAGTAAAACTGTGTCAATAGTCCCTTTTTCTTTTATTTTTTTAACAGCGAAAACTGCAATTTATTTTTATGGAGAATAATAAGCAAATGCGTTTGCTTTTTACATGACATGAACGAAGAAAACATCCAAATAGAGAAACTTCGTAAATTTATGACATGTGTTGTATTGTCATTTTAAAATAAGTTAGTACCGTGTTTTCGTTTCAGTCAACAATTGTCATTTCAATTATCTAAAAGTGAGATGGCGAGATGATGTGTGTTTAAGTTTTTGGTATTTGTACTGATATGTGTATTTCTTGTTCAATTGCAAAAATGTTTAAATCTCCGTGTAGTATGTTATTTTTTTATGTACCGAGGTGATACTGTGATTGTTCTGAGTAGTTTTGACTAAACCTTTCAAAGATTTCTATGTTGGAGTTACTTGCCGTCCCCGACAATTGGATCACATGAGTACAAACTGGTTTTAAAATGATACAAAGTAATTCCTGTTACTTATACTCCAAAATTTTATAAAATTTGTTATAAACATTAACTATCTAAAGAAAATTTTACAAAAAGGAAATTTTTAACAAATTTTTGACAAATATTTAACAAAAAATAAAATGCTTTAACAGAAATGTGGAGGAGACAAAAATTAGAATGATTGTTTTTGAATTAAGTAAGAGTTAATTGGATTGGTGTTATTCCTTTTGCCTGTTTATTTTAGTAAATTTTTTATGACTCATTTAAGTAAGCGCATCGGCTTGTTTAATGACTGTGTTGTATTGCTTGACAAGGTTAGTAACATCAACTTATGTTAGTAGTAATGAAAACATTCAGATGACGATACAGCCAATGTTCCAACTCTTAGAGGAGTAAAACACTGTTAGAATGTATAAAGAAGGGCTCCCAAGCGGTGCATTTGGCACGATGCACATCGCCTACGGTAAACTAAGTGTACTTTTACAAGCCACTGAGCGTGAGAATGAAAAATAGCGTGATGCATTTCAACACTTCTTGTAGAAATTAATCCTTATTATTTATATATTATTTATTCACTCGCTCGATAAATTGTTGTGAACAACTAATGTCAGATTAACGTTTCTGAAATTCGGTTTTTATACTTTTAAAACCTCTATGAATCGATTAAAGTATTAACTGAGGCCATATGATTAAATCCTTTCATTAAAAGGAAATTTAGATTAACTACCGTTATAATTTTTTAACTATTACTTTCTGTTACATTAAATTTTTTTAACTATTTTTGGCAGTTGGAAAATACTTATAGTGTAATTATTAAAAAAAAACGGAAGAGTTATTAGAGTTAAAAATATAAAATAATTTAGAAATTTTAATATTATAGTGATTTATTTGTGTTAGAAAGTGGTTCACAAATTTTTTTTAAAGATAATTAAAATATGTTTTAGTAGTTTGTTAAATTTAAAGTTATAAATCACACACGTTTTAAAACTATGATTAAATTACTAAATTCGGATAGAAGTAGGCCGACAACTAGGTATTAAATTTACGATTTTTTTTTTTGTAATTTTACAAAAATTGTTAACATAATTTTGTACGCGTGAATTGTAGATGTAAGGATAAAAATGGATACATAACACTAATTCTCTTATATCCTACTTCGAGGCATTAACAATTACATGTTTTTTGCCTCGTTCAAACCGATATAAATTTATTTTCGATAATAAATAATATCACCAATTAGTTGAGACAGACTATAATTTAAGATTTTAACAGAAGTTTTGTAATTCTGATCTCCTTCCTGTTATAAACTAACACATTGTAAAACCTGTATAAAGTAAAACCTATGTAAAATAAATTCTTCAGAAGTTTTAGTGTGAATCACGAATTAATGTCTTCAGATGACGAAGTATGCTACGAATGTATACTGATTATTTTGTTTTTAAAACAAGAAAATACTTTTAAGCATTTATTATGGAATGGTAAACATTCGTTTAAGAATATGTTATAGAAAGTTTCAGCTAATATTTATTTTATTTGATAACACTTAAGGAATACCGAATAAGCAAAGTTTCACCGGAAGACAAGAACAATATGAACTTTCCTAAAATGGATGTATACTTAGTTTACCAACATGTTAGTTTAGCATCGGTGATTATAAATAAATCAACCCATATTTAATTAACATACGGCACTAAAATAATCCAGTGTGGTATTTTGTTTTTAAATACAGACTACATCAAGTTCCTTTGCATGCAATTGGAAACGTTTCTGGTTACCACATTTTCAATATTACTTCCCTGTACGTATTTTTTTTTAAATTTATTCCATTCAACTCCTGTTCTGAATTTATTTTTTAATCTAGTGTTAAATTTAGCTAATCTGTAATTTCTTCGATTGAATAAATGTTTCCTCGTTTCACTGTGAACATCTTAGGATCTTTACCAGCGTACTTGAACCAAAATATATCAGACATATTTTGCCACGTTAAATTTGAGCGAATTCGTTAAGTGTATGAGAAACAGTTCTGGGACTAATTTTTTTAAGTTTCCCGTTTAAAAACCATAAGAAACCACTAAAATGTCCCCTCAATTTACCTTTTCAGAATTTCAGTATGGCTTTATTTTACTCTTTGTCCAGGAATCATGGCAAAATCTTCAGATGCCATATCTCACTAATGAGCATTTCCAAACCTATGTTTATGTGTACTTTTTTTATTTTTAGCTGTAAAATCATCTCCCTAGAAATTTACGTGCAATTTAGAATCGCCTGGTATATATAAATGTCTTTGATGTTGCGTAGATACAAATTGTTGGATATTCTTTATTCGTTTGTTATACTTCTACACTTTGTGATAATTCCCATATTTTGATGTTTTGGTTCAATCCTCCTAGAAAGGACATTCCCCTAAATTTAAAAAATCGTAATAATCTTATATAATACTTTCTTAAGCTAGAGTGAATTGAGATAATGACTTTTAAATCGAAATTTTGTTATGTGTCTAACTGTATAATATCACGCTATTCGTGATGTGTCATTTACGATAAATCTTTTGTAAGATATTAAATTATTATTTATTTTTTTAAGATTAAATTCAATGCATTCAACGTATAAAATTGGTAAAGCAATAATTGAAAAAGAAATGTTACTGGAATCTTTAGTTCTGTATAAAATGACCTCGTTCCTGATATACCTGAAAGTTACGCCAGTATGTTAGATGATTTAATTACAGGGGTCAGACTAAGAATTAGAGCACTGTTAGTACGTAAAAGTCATCAGCAGTATTCATTCAATAATGATACAGCTTCATGGTCATTATTTGTTTAGTCCATTACATATTTGAGGATAACCCGTTTCTACTGGTCTAGAACTTTCCTAAAACTACAATACCATAAAAAACTTCACTATTGTGTATCTGCAAACAATTTTATCCAAATTCTTGTGTATATTTCTTTATTAATAATCTAAAGGATGACCCGTGGTGTAGTGATCACCTCAAATGGTTTCTATTTAAGGGGTTCGATTCCCGGTCAGGTCTGGAACTTTCTCATCACTCATTTTCATTTATCACCCTTCATCGTCTGCATATTAGTCTCAATGTGTAAAACAGTAGGAAGGAAAACAATAAAGAAAAACAGATCTCTGTATAAAAACCTTAAAATTTAAGAAAAACGTCAGAGAGTTTTAGTTGTATTACTCAATTACTAATTAGTGATAATTTATAACTCTTTTTGCTATTAATTGTAACTATTATAGTTAAATCTAACTAAAAACATTTCAAAAAGGTTAATACCTAGTAGAGATCAACCAAAAAATTAAATTTTAAATTGTGTATTTTTTATAATAATATAATACTTTCTTCTCCAATTTAATGTTTTAACAATTTTATATAAAATGTTTAAATATTATACATCACTACACAAATTATAAAAATAATATAACTGGCAACAGACGGCATAAACTTTAGAAAATATGACTTTCTTCAATTTCTAAAGTGTTCATAAATAAAATTATGTTAAAACATTTTAGTTTCCAAAATTAAAAAGAAATTTAACGTAAGATATAAAAAATTCCGTGGTTTTTTAAAATTATTAAAATGAAAAAAATTTTAAAACAAAATTTTTTGATAAGAGAAATTGTCTCTAAATTCTTTTTTTAATATTTTTATCATATTTTTTACATTTTTATGTTACAGTATTTTGTTTAGTATTGTTTTAATTACGAATATAAATTTTTACTTACATTACACAATATTAAAAATTGTATTAGAAGATAAGAGAAAAAATTAATTTGAAAATAATATGATAGAAAACATTTATATAACTAATCTACATAATTTCGTTGAAACAGAACTGTCGTATCGGTGGAATTGGGAGTCAATCATTAATACGTGGGGTCATTTCAAAGTGGAACACCATACAAGTTTTTATTGGAATCAAATTGCTGAACTGTGAGGTACATTACGAGCGATTGAGCGTCATGTCCTATATTCTTGTTCGGAAAGTAGTTGGTCTGGACAGCAAGCGGTTTAGGGTGGCTAAGGACTTGTTAAAGAGGTGTTGTAATCTTAGGAAACATCTATGTAACAAAGAGATCTTTAGTAGATACCCGGTATGTACACCGTGTGAAGAGAGGCAAGAATCCACCTCCCTTGTTATCTTAGAACCCAAAGCATTAATTAATAGAAGGCATTCAATCTTTGAGCAAATAAACTTGGGTGACAACCTTCCACAGAAAGATTTGGTACGCAAGCAGTCTCAATTTATACAAGAAGAGGTTTATTTGCTGAGTTTACGAGTAGGGATGAGATAATAAGGTTCTCTAGAGCTACAAGGTTAAAGGACTGAAAGGACCGCCTCATCCAACCTACATGCTCTAATCTAATGCAAACAATACAAACGTCGAACTATTTCATTGCCAAAAAATAAATTAGTTCCAAAACCTTTTAAAGAAAGTTTTTAATAACAAGGATTTACAAGTTTTGCAGTAGTTATTTATTTCCAAAAAAATCAATACTATTTTAAGCAAGTTAAACAGTATAAAGAAGTCTCCACAGTGTTTAGTTAGAAGAACATAAAATAAAGGAAAAGATTTAAATTTATTATTTATTTAAAAATCAAACCAAATACTTTTAGTAACAAGTTCTTATTTATAATAGTATAACTTCTACAGTAACTACTGGTATTGCTCTGCGATCAGTATTTTGTGAAATCGAAGTTAGTCAGATACGATCTCTATTACCAAAATTCTTATATTTATGTTTTCAAAAGATCAATTATCTCAATATTTACGTACATCAATTTATTTTTCTTTCTTCCGAGCTTGAATTTCTATAAAAATCCATTAATAAAAATCATAATTTCAAAAATATATTTTCTCTTCGTCGGCTTACAGAAGATTATCGTGTTTAGGAAAAAGGAAATCGTGCAAACTTGAAATTAAGACACAATACTACTAACTTATATTAACTCAGTAAGAAATTAATATTTTAAATACTTATCATACCAAATCTAAAAAACAAATGAAATGACAAGTTAAAATTTCTATTTTATTTATTCCTTTTTTTATCTCCGTCACGTTTGCTCTGACTTTGAATAAAAGAATCTTAATTTGTTTCATAGACATAGACATAGATTGTTAAATCGAGTGTTACCTTAATAATTTCTAATTTGGAACAAAAGATGAAAGTGCAATCAATTTTATAATAACATAATCAAATCAATAGGTTAAAAACAAGAAAAAACGTGATTTAAAAATTAGAAAAATAAATAAGAATTTCCTTTCTTTAGAAATGTCAATGCTAGAGTTTAGTTCAGTCTTCTATCTAAAATTCTATTCATCCGAGACTCATGGATCTTTCAATTTTAGAGTTTTTAGTTGATTGAAGGACACTATAATTTATTGCAAAACGTTCATAAGACTGTAACCTATTTATTATTAATTTGGCAAAAAAATTCTTATTCAATTAGTTTTATAGTTCAGGATACTATGAATTGCAACCTACGTAATTATGTGGTTTGAAAGTTACACAACTGCTACAATTTTGGGAAACAAATAATGACCTTGATATTTCTGATTTGTTTATAAAAAATCTAAAAGTTCAAGAAGATTATTATAACTATTGTTATAATCTTCGGTTTTGTTTATGAAACAACAAATAAAACAGTTTAGTTATACGCTAGTAGTAGGAAATATCAGTAATCTTACAGATTATGTAGGCCTGAGTGGAAATGTTTATTTCTCTACAAAGTACACTTCATTTCTAGCAATGCAACATCTATTTGAGTACTTTATATTACCTAAGGTAATACAGTGCGATCCGTGCTTTCTAATGGTGTCCGTAAAACCGATTTTTTTTTACTACTCTTGCAAAAGAGGCTTATTCAAAGTTCATTGTCATTTAGTAGTACGAATTGAGGGTAGCCAATTCATGAAAAATTGTTTGTTTCTTGACTACAAACATATTAATCACTATTAGTGCGAGCTGCATCTACGTGGTAAATGAAAACCAATGTTTGCAGGAGAATAATAATATTAGTAGTCTACTATTCAGACTAACAGTAGTGTTTTAAAGACAGAATCACCACTACGTTGTTTTAACTGTACGATCCTTAACGTAGATATCAAACATCCCGATTTCACAGATGATGTTCACAGATCTACAATATTTGTACTTCTTCTCCCGGTACCATCCCCTATAGTCGAAGGTCGAAACATTCAAAACATAATTGTTATGTTGACCTGCTGTATCATGAGTGAAAATTATTGAGCCAGGAATCTCTTCTTTGCCCAGGAATCGATTCTTTTCACCTTCTACTATTCGCCGTATTAAGAGTGTCAGCAATTAGTATTTTTCGTCGCACATAATATGACCGGAAGTATTCAAGCTTTATTGTTTTAATTACTGTACATATATATTAGTTGCAGTTCATAATCCAATCTGCGGAGAACATCCATATTTGTTACCCACACGTAAATTTCGAAGGAATTGGTAGAACGTCTCATAGTAGTTTGTGTAGCTACCTGCCCGCGCTTTCATCCCATACGATTTGGAATGATGTAACATTTCGTTTTAGCGATTTATTACTTTTTATTGGCAAAATTAGATCATTTTTATGATTAAAAATTATTAATTGAGTCACTTAAATTCATTTAGTACCCAGTTAGGTTGAAGTGTGAAGTTATACCCAGATGAAGTTCTTTATAAAAAAAGATAAATATAAGACAACACTTAATGACTTTTAATACCTTTATTTGAAATAACCGTCAAATAATTATTTTTAAATTATATATAAGGCAATATTTCATACCCTCGCACAGGCTAGACCTATGCGGGTATTAGGAAATAAGATAGGATAAGATTCATTGTACTTGTTTTTAGCAATAATAAATAAATAAATAAATATAAGAATATTGGCTCTTAGTGTATCATTCTAAATAAATTTAGTTCAAACTTAAAATCGAAATGTATTGATTCACACGCTGACTAAAACTATGACCTAATATGCATTATTAAAGTGAAATTTGAAACAAATAGAGGCCTGCAATTACTTTGTAATAAACAAAAAGAGAAAGCAAACAAAAGTGTATATTATTTTTTTTTATGTTAAGGAAGGCTTAAAATAATATATCAATTATCATAGTGTAGTCACACCCTTAGATTGCAATTCAATGTAGGCTATTTGATTTATTCGTACTGCTATTATGATGGCCTATATCATTAATATTAGAAGCAACGTTATGTTTGCGTTAAACATTGAATAATAACAGTAAAATGTCCTGTGCTTGACATTTACCGGTATTTATTTTATTTTAAGCAGCATTCTCATTCAAATAGTAAATGCAATTTGTTGATTATTAGTTGATTATACATTTTAAAAACCACGTCTAGAAATGCTCGAACAGTTTATGTTGTAAACAACTTTCAAGGAAAGTTAAATATTTCATTTGGAAATTAGACTACCGACATAAAATAAATTTTGTACAATATAAAAAGAACCCATGTGTTGTATTAATGTACGGTTTGTCAAAGGCCTTGTATCTTAAATTGACGGGCTCGAGTTCCATTTGAGGAAACTACACAGATTTTTTGAGGAACTAATTTATCTGATGATCTGTGCAAGTACTATATAAATACTCGTAAATCTTCAAGCATAGGAACTGACCTGTAGACAATATTTCACGTTTTATAATTCAATTATTAATACAAACATAACATTTTTTCTAATACTAACGATGTAATAATAATAATAATGTATAAATTTACTGATTTTCGGATAAAATTTTACTCTATTTTAAAAACAATTGTTGTATAATTGCCACCTATCAACTTTACTAAACCTATTGATCATTAATAAGACAATCATTGAAGCCGTGAACTTTTAATTAGTATGCCGATGATAAAGATCATAATATTCTTTTTTTTTCACTTATTTAATTTTATTTTTTCAATGTGCTACAACAACTTCAAATATGATGATATGGCATAAATCAAAATGCGGCAAAATACGAAAAGGTTTATGTTTATTCCATAGAGATGAACACAACCCAGAGTGATCCGGAAAATTAAAATTTGTTAAGTGTAAATTTTTCAGTGTATTAATATAATGTACATTTTATCATATATCTGTATCATCGGCGTTTTAATCTTCATGGTGGAATTCGGGTAACTAGGAAAAATTCACTTTTACCTATTGATGTTACCTATTGATGGTCACCTCCCAATGAGAGTTTTCCGTAGAATCAAATTTCAATTTGTCATGTAGGTATCGTTTTGTAAAGTTGTTTCACGACAAAAATTACGTATGGGATTCTACTTCTATTTTATTTCGCATTTTCTAGGATTCCACGAACGTATCGTTCGTAGAATCTTGTTTTGGATTGCTTGTATACGTTTCGTGTGTGAAAGGTTAACAGATCCCCAAAGTTCCCAGTCATTTTTGTGGAAATAAAATAAAACAACTATCATTGACGTTAAAGACGCTAAAGTCGTCGTGTAATGTTCTATTAGACACTTAATCAAAATACTCAAAAATACTTAATTAATCAAAATCCTCGTATTAATCTATTTTAAGATAATTTTTAACTTATTTAGCAAATTTTAACGAGTTTATGATAAAAAAAACAAACAGGTTATAGTAATAAAAATAATAGTAATTAAAATTTGAAAAACAAAATGAACTAATAACTAAATTTCGTTATAGGCCTAGATATTTTTTAAAGTAACATTTCCATTAATATACTGTTATTTTCCACAGCGACAGGATTATGATAGTTTGTTCTATATTAGTTCCATTAGTGTACGTACAAACAGTAGGTACAAAGTTACATTCTTTAAAAGTAAATTGGTTTCTAACGGTTTATTTTAAATTACTTAAACCATAATAGTGCAATGAAATGACTCAAAATCAAAATGATAGTAATGTAGTGTTCTGTACGTTACTACAAGATAAGTACGATAATAATTATTACTATTACAATGCATTAAAAAAAAGTAATAGTAATAAAATTTGTACAAATACAGTACGTTATTAAAGTTCACTTAAATAATAATGGGATTTTCTCTTGATCCACTTAAAAAGATTAAACATTATTATCAGGCTGATAAAGAAGGACCTATTATCTAACTGTGAAGAAATATCTTAAGGCCAATGGATTACCCATAACATTTCGTTTTAAATTAATGATTTTGAAAAAATACAACTCGTCTCAAACAACTTTAATGTTAGGGGCCTTTTACACGGTCAGTTCAGTTCTTATATCAGTTTCCGTTTCAGTTCAGTTAACAAAAATGCGCTTCTACTTTTTTCAGTTTAATTCTCATTTCAGTAATGGATGGACCCTCAATCTACTTCTTACAATTGGGCTGTCATTAGCATTAACAAACCAAAGAAGATAGAGATCAAACTGGAGTAAAAGATGGTTACAAAAAAGCCAATTCCTGTTTAATTTTTGCTAGAAACATGTTTTTACTTTCTCTTGCCCATATGAATGAATAGGAAAAAAGTATTGTTTTCATGTCGATTTTTCGAAATCGACTTTTCACCGGATCTACACGTTTTCAGACCCCCTGAACCCAAAAAACATGTTTTTAGCGATTGGTGTGTGTGTGTGTGTGTGTGAACAGAATATCTCAAGAACGGAACATCGTACGAACTTGAAACTTGAAACTTAAGTTAAATACCAATAGAGGACCCGACACGATCATTTTCATCAAAATCAGTCAACCGGAAGTAGTAGTTTATTCGCGTCATTTTTCACTTTTTTGAAAATTTCTCATAAACGACTCCTACGATTTTTTTTATAATCACCTCATTCACTAAATATTTTATGCTTTACAAGATAAGGTAGGCGCTATGTCTGCTGAAATTATTGGAGAGGCTATTTTCACGTAAAAAAATTGTGGTTTTAGGATTGCGGCTTTTATATGCATTTTAGCGAAAAAATGTATATGTAATAAAAGTTGTAGAGAATTTAAAATCCCACAACTTTTATTTTAAACATTTTTTTTATAACGCTTAGTTTAGCGGTAATTAGCAATTTTCTGTTTTTTTTCTCTCACGAAAACGTGTAAAAACTGATTTTTTAAGATTTTAGCCTTAGCATGCATTTCACGAAATAAGTGTATATAATCAAATTTATAGGAAATTGAAAGATCTACAACTTGTATTTGAAGAATTTTTCTCTACAGAGCCTAGTTTAGCATGAAAGAGTGATTTTCCGTATTTTTAAGCATAACAGGTTGATTTTCATTTTGCGTCTTTCACGCATGTTTAAAATTAGGTTATGTTTTTTGAGGTTAGCTTTTTGATTATTTCTAATATTTTATTACTAATGTTAGATTATATATATTGTTAATTATTTGTATTGGCAAGAGAAAGTTGTGTGAGTGTTTCACACCAGATTTTTCGTAATCGCATTGTTTATCAGTATATAATTAACAACTTATTATACGCATCTTCTCTTTTGAATGTATTATGGTAACTTGATTCCTTCTTATTCCACAGACATAGAAAACTACAGTTTAATTTAATAAAATCAGTCAAAAATTAGTAATTTGCCATCAGGTACGGACAAGGTTACCACAGAAATGAGAAATGAACTGTAGATTCTGCACACACGTCTGTTTGTACTAATAACGGACAACTGACAAGTGGCTCGATGGTTTTCTCATTGAGCCAGCTTTCAGTTTCAGGTAAAACCTTCAGTTTTGATGTTTACACTTCAGTTTTAATTGCCATTTTATCTGAGAAAGGAAACTGATACGAGAACTGAACTGACCGTATAAAAAGGGGCTTAACATAACACTTAGTCTCAAACGTTAAATTTATCCACTAGTCTAAATAAACAAAAAATTTAATGTTATACACTCACGTGACTTTTTCTTGGCAACGTAACTTATGAAAAACATAACCTAAATTTAATCATCCTTGCATTCCTGATCATACCATCCTTACAGTTAAGTATAAAAATATTGCACGATGAGCCTATTTGGACCCAGTGTTAATCGAATGTCTGAAATTTATTCAAATAGTTTTTTTAAACTTAAAAACATAATTAAAGAATCTTGATTACTTTAAATCATGTTATTTAAAATATTCTAACAAACTATTTAACGTATTTTTCATTATTATTTTTTACGTTTGGTTTAAAGTAATCATTAAATTAATATATTACTTTAATCCACGTTCCAGTTGTAGCTACACACATATTTTACGGATATAATCATAAAAGTTTAGATAGAAGAAAGCGCTGTGAATATTATAAGCAAAATAAAATAATAACTTCAATCATAAACACTAATAAAATATTTTTCAAATCGGTTGTTTCCTGAGAGTTGATTTATTGAATAATAAAGATAATAACCGTAAAATAAAATAAGCAGGCCTATGTATATTTTTTTATTACAGAAGTAATGAGTAGGTTAACACTTTCTCTAAGTAAAAGAGAATGTCTTAGTGTTTAACAGTACCAATGTTCCTTTCAAACTTTTCTAAGAATAAATATTTAAGGTATTCTTGCATCAAATGAGAGGTTACATAGTTGATGCAGTAGATGGAGATAATACTAAATATTCATTTATGAGGTAGCTATTAAAATATTGATATATCTTAAAATCATAATACAGTGCTAAAAATTTTACCAAAATAAATTGTATTCATTAAAAAAATACCTACCATAAAACTTTCTTAAGTTTCAAGTATGGAACATTTCAGCTAGGGATGTTTCGGTAAAAAAGTAATGTGAAAATTCACGAGGTCTTATCGTCTTTTTTTAAATTTATTTATTTAACGTCGCATCAACTGCAGCGGTCATTAGCGACGAGCTTGGGGTGCAACTGCCTACAATTGAGGATGAAATGATTTCTGTAACGTATGAAAATATGCCGTGCCTGAGTGGGACTCGAACCCACGACCACATGATGAGAGGCGAGCATGTTACCAACTACGCCAATGCCGCCGGCTCCTATCGTCTTGTCGTAAGCAAATTCAACAGATAATTTGAAATGAATGGTTTGAAAAATGTGTATTCTATCTTCAGTAAACCACCGGGTTGGTCTAGTGGTAAAGCCTTCGCCGAGAGTCATCTTTTTAACAGCTGATTTTCGGAGACAAAGGTTCCGTGGTTCAAATTCTAGTAAAGGTAATTACTTTTATACGTATTTAAATACTAGACGCTGGTTACCGGTGTATTTTGATGGTTGGGGTTCAATTAACCATACTCTCTCAGGAATATTCAGCCTGGATCTGTACAAGACAACACTTTATTTATACGTCATACATATCATCCTCATCTCATTGGATCATAAGGTTGCTTATTGTTCTGAATTGAACAGATTTCAACGTACAAACATTAGGAATTTTTTAAAAATCTTTAGAAAATAAATAACAAAATGTCTTTACTTCTGATCTACAAACGAAAATCGTAAATGTATTATAATAATGAACACGTAATTTGAATAGCTCGTAAGAGAAACAACACGAGTCCAACGTAAGTGATTTTTCAGGAAATACAGAAGCTATTCTTCTAATTTTATTGATACATATTGCTGAAAATTATTTGACATGAATTTGAAGTACTTCTTTAAAAGTAATGTATTCATTTTTATAAATTTTATCTTAATTTTAATGGATATTTTAAGACGAGGGAATTTTCCAGCATGGACTTGTGGTTTTTCTCAAACAAATGCATATTGATGAAATAAATAGACCTAATGTAACTTGATTTATTTAGGATATTCCAGTCTATTTATAATTATTGTAATATTAATTTACATAATATGTTTTTAAGATTATATTGTGTTATTAAAAATGCAGTTAAATTTTTTATTCATTTTAATTTCAAGAAAAACAATGCATAGGCCTTCTACATTTCTTCGGGCTTATCATCTTTTTCTGCTGATGGACATAAAAATATTTTTATGTTTTTTCTCAAACAAAAGTAATTTTCTGCAGGTTAAATCTACTACTACAGTAGCTGGACTTGTGGTTTTCTCTATAAAATAATAGAAATGCAATGAAGTATTCGATTTTTAACACTAACTCAATTTTGATAAAAATGGACATGTGTGGTTTCTCAAACAAGTGATTCAATTTGTGTATAAAACTGGATCACGTTTTACGTAAACAGTTTACAATTCATGAAAAATAAATTTTGATAAAAATGGACATGTGTGGTTCTCAAACAAGTGATTCAATTTGTGTATAAAACTGGATCACGTTTTACGTAAACAGTTTACAATTCATGAAAAACGTTTCATCAATCTTAAGCTATTTATGATCAAAGATAAACAATCAACTTAAATTTAGAGATAAAATATAATTATTATCCAACCAATTTCTATAACTGCTACTTAAATATTAGTTCATATATTAAAGTATTTTTGTCACACGCAAATTTATATTGTTCACAACTTTCTTAGTTTTTCAAAGTTATTTTTTGGCCTAGGAGCCAACAAAGTTATGCCAATAAAGTCTCTACACAAAGTTATTTTACTCAGGCTGGGTAATCAATTTGGTTAGTTTACCAGGTGACATCATATTACAAACGCATACTACTGAATTTATAAAAATTAAAATCAATATAAGCAAGAAACCAGTAAACAACTGTGGACAATTTGGTAGTCTACAATTTACAGCTCCCGGTAGAAAGATAACTAAAAAAGTGTACTACAAAATAATGTTAATAATAATCGACCAGCTGATTAAAGTATATCTCTTTGTCTGATAATACAATTAGGTTACCATATAAGTAAACAAATAAACAACAATTGAGCTAAATTGAATGTTTATATTTCATTTTTAATCTGTATTAAACCGGAATTATCAAGTTCAAAAATTACATTTCGAGGGAAATAATTTTCAACTTTGATCAAATAATTTCTACAGATGATTTAAGAACTAGTATGATTAAAATAACCCTAACAAAGAAAGGGAAATTAAAAGATTCCTTTTAACTCCACCGAAATGCCTAGAGTAATTTTCCGAGTTAGAGTAAGAGATTCCTTTCCCAATCACATAATTACTTAGTTGACTCAGAATTTTTTAATTCCATTAAATCTTAGTTTATAATATGATTTATTTTCCGGTAGGTTAAAAAAGTTTTTAATAAAATTTAAAATTATTATGATTATGTATCAACAATGGTTTTAAATCTAAATTAAATTAATGACACTGAAAATAATAGAGAAAATCACCTGTTGATAACAGTACTGCAAGAGTGTTTAAGTAGATGTATCACTTTATAACTGAATAAACGAGAGAAAATAAACACCGATTGTTTACATTCACAACAATCAACGAACGACGGTTAAAAGTAACTGAAGAAATAAAATAACTCCCACCTAAAGTTCGTTTCATTTCGTTCTTGTTCGTACAGTATCGTGTAAGGACAATCACCTGGCGACACCTACCGTTAATTTTAATAATAAAACTCGTGCCGTTTTTCATCATGAAAAATGAGCTAAAATTTGTCATTCTCTATAAAACGATGTTTATTACTTTTTAAAAACCTGCCAAACTATTGTGAAATTTATTTATATTAAACCATTGAAAAATGTTTCATGCATTTCATAACAGTAAATACAAGTTCCGACAAGTCATTTTCCTTTTGGTACCAGTTTACGAATTAATTTATGGTTATGAATTATAATTTATTAACGCTTGAAGAAAATTAATTATGAAACATAAGATCCTTGTCTGTTGTGTTCAACACATCTGTGTCGTAACTTTAAAATCGTCTTAAGTTCTAAGTTTATGATGATCTACTTTGACAACCAAACAATTATTTCTGAAATTCTATTTACTGTAATTCATCGTCAGTGAGAGTACTAAGTCGGTTGCCGAGAAATTGTGTGTAGCTTTCAAACGAATTAGTATAATTTATCATAATTTAGTATAATTTTTAATTTATTAGTATAATTTTATGATTGACCGCCTCCGTATCGTAGTGTCTAGCACGCTAGCCTACAAAGCGAAAGGTCCCGGGTTCGATTTACGGCTAGGGTTTGAAAATTTTAACGCGTTAAAACCCACCGTTACAGTACAAAACCGACAGTAGTGGCTAATAATCAAGCTGTGGCAATGCGACTTAAAATAAACTTACAAAAAAATATAGTATGGAAGAATAAGTATATTTATGTTCCAGTATTTTCTAGGAAATTCAGGAAAATTGTGAAACATGGTTAAATCTAAGCAGTTAACAAATGAATCATTTAAATAATTGAGTTCTGAAGAATTAATCTTTTAATGCCTTTTCCAAAACAATCGAAACTAAAAGAAAAAAATCTGGTGTGAAATACTCACACAACTTTCTCTTGACAATGCAAATAATGAACAATATAACCCAACATTAGTAATAAAACATTAGAAATAAACAAAAAACTAACCTCAGAAAACATTAGGTACCTCATTTTAATCATGAGTGAATGATGCAAATTGAAAACCAACCTTAGTTTGGCTTAATAATACGGAAAATCACTCTTTTACGCTAAACTAGGCTCTGTAGAGAAAAATTCTTAAAATAAAAGTTGTAGATCGTTTAGGTTTTTATAAATTTTATTATATAGCCTACACTTTTGTCATAAAATGTATAATACTACCGAAATCTTTAAAAAATCCATTTTTTTACAGATTTGCATAAGAAAAAATAAAAAAATTACTTATTATTGCTTAACTAAGCGTTATAAAACGAAATGTTTTAATAAAAGTTGTAGGTTTTTAAATTTTGTACAGCTTTCATCAGTATATACACTTTTGCCCTAAAATGCATATTAAGGCCGCAATTTAATTTAAAAAAATTCTATGAGAGCCTTTCCAAGAATTTCACCTATCTTGTACCTACCCTATTCTGCCTACCCTACCCTATCTTCTAGAGCATAAAAAATGTAGTGAATGAGGCGATTTTTTAAAAAAAATCGTAGGAGCCGTTTTTGAGAAAAAACAAAAAGTGAAAAATGACACAAATAAACTACTACTTCCGGTTGACCGATTTTGATGCAAATGTTTGTGCTGGATCCTCTAGTGGTATCTAATTTAAGTTGCAAGTTTCAACTTCGTACGATGTTCCGTTCTTGAGATATTTTGCTCAAACACAGACTAACACGTAATACACGTTTTCAGACCCTCTGAACTCAAAAAACATGTTTTTAGCGAATGATGTATGTGTTTGTTTGAACAGAGTATATCAAGAACGGAACATCGTACGAAGTTGAAATATAAAACTTAAATTATATATCAATAGAGGACCCAACACGAACATTTTCGTCAAAATTGGTCAACCGGAAGAAGTAGTTAATTCGCGTAAATTTTTCATTTTTTTGCGATTTTCTCAAAAACGGCTCCTACGGTTTTTTTTAAAATCGCCTCATTCACTACATTTTTTATGCTGTACATGATAGGATAAGCGCTGTGTCTGCTGAAATTCTTGGGAAGGCTGTTATCTCGTATATTTGTTTTTTAAGATTGTGGCCTTAAAATTAATTTTAGGACAAAAGTGTATCTAATTAAAGTATTTGTTTGCATTTTTATAGTATTTTTGCATAACCCTTAGTTTAGCGGTAATTAATGATTTTCTGTCATTTTTTCATGAAAATCTGTAAAAATGATTTTTTTAAGATTTCGGCCATAGTAGTCTATGCATTTTACGACAAAAGTGTAGCCTATATAATCAAATTTATAAGTAATTAAACGATCTATAGCTTTTATTTACAGCACTTTTCTCTACAGAGTCTAGTTTAGCGTGAAAGAGTGATTTTCCGTATTATTAAGCAAAACTGTTGGTTTTCAACTGTTGGCAAGCAAAGTTGGTTTTCATTTTGCTTCATTCACTCATGATTAAAATAAGGTTATGTTTTTAGAGATTAGTTCTTCTGTTTATTTCTAATGCATTATTATTATTAATGTTAGATTATATTGTTCATTATTTGCATAGCAAAAGAAAGTCGTGTGAGTGTTTCACACCAGATTTTTATATTTAGCATTGGGATAATAGTAGCTACTGTATTTATTTTAAACAACTACGCAACAAATGCGAATATTGGCTTGTAAGGCACTACTAACAAGCGTCCGTTGTTTCTTATCTTTATGTTCGACAATTAAATAGAATCATTAAGTTACAAATAAGATTTATTATATGAGAAACAATGAATGCCTAACGTTAAAACAACCATTGTTACTATCAGGCCTACAACACATACGGTTCTAATAACTTTAATTGTTGGCGAATTTAATGTAGCGTTTACTTATATTATCTGGAATTGCCTACGGGGTGATTAAATTAGATGGTTAAATAACCGTAGAAACAACAAACATTGCAGGCGCAGATATAAAAATGAAGGTTTTTTTTGTTCATTGGTTGTGAGCCAATTAAATGGTAAATTTACTCTAAAGCCAATGTAAAGGTTTCTTTAAGAGTAAAAGAGAATTTACTTAGCAGGTCAGGCCATGAAAATAAATACTGTAATTTTCTCAACAAGATATTCATTTTAAGGTTAGCATAAGTTAATATTTTATTTTACAAATTTATTTTATTCAAAAACTTCCATTTTTCTTTTAAAAATTAATAATTAATACATTGTTTAAAAATTACTAAGTAATAAAAGACAAATATTTTACCGTTTATTTTTTGTGCAAGCAACAAATATATTTCTAACGGTCTTTTTACCGAAATTTAAATAGTAATTTTAAATCCAAGTGATCCATTTTTAATGAAAATAACTTGCGTTACAAAATAAATGTGGTTCTTAAATAATATTCTTACAAATTTGATACAGAAGACGTTAGTCATCATTAATCCATCGGTAGGAATCTTTTAGTTTAATAACAGAAAGTAGGGTGGATTGTGAACAGGAAGTAGTTGTATCGTGGAAAGCATCTTCCTAGGGGTTAATCGGCTGTTATCGAATTTAATTTACATTAAACATACATTAGAACCGTATCTATCCCTAAGATATATCCACAAAACTCATTGAAGTTAGAAATGGATAAATGTATTTGACATACATATTCCAGGATAAATGGTATATGAGATTTTCAAATCGTTATTGAATGAAATTGCGCCTACGTAGATAGGAGACAAACTGGACTGCAAATGGCAAAAATGAATAGACAATAGGTTTCAGAGCACAGCTGGACATTGAACTAAAGACCTCCTTGACGTTAACTCTAAAGTATGAAATTTTTCTTTTTTTTGGGTTTTACGTTTGGTAATATTTTGCACATTAATACTAATGCAAATTATGAAGAGTGGTAGATGAAAATGAGGGCGACAAAATCCCAGAACTGACCGGGAATCGAATCGGGAACCCCTGGCGTAAAAGATAGTTGCAGTGACCATTGCACTACGGGCCGGTCGTGATCTAAAATATAAAAAGTAGAAAGACAAAAATTTTGCACAATAAATAAAAATAAATGCAACAGAATAAAATATTATTATGATATATTTCTTAATGTTTTTTAAAACACTGCGTTTGGAGTGTAGCATTGTACGGGATTGAAACGTGGGGTTGATAGAGGCTGTAAAAAGGAAGAGGATAGAAGCTTTTGATACGTGGTGTTAAAGAAAAATGTTAAAGATTAGGTGGGTGGACAAAATAAGTAATTTTGAGGTTCATAGACGAGTGGATGAAAGAAGTATACGGAAACATCTTGTCAGAAAAAGGGATAGGATAGTGGGGCATATCTCAAGACATCCAAATATTGCTCTATCAATAATGAAGTTTAATATTGAGGGAGTGAATTGTAGGGAGAGGCAAAGGTTACAATTTTAAAATAAAAGAAAGATCTGGTTGTGCAGGTATGTAGATATGAAACAACTTGCGCAAGATAGTACAGCTTGGAGAACTGTATCAAACAAGTCGAGAGACTGATGAAAAAAAATATATTAGTTACAAGAAAATGAGTTTATGTACTAATAAAATAAATTACTAATTACTACAAAGGTCCAATTGTTATCATATAAATTTCCTGTTTATCGATAAAATAATTATTTTGTATTCGTTTTGAAATTCAGTATTTTAACTCCAGTAATATTTTATTTTATTTATAACATATTAATTTGTCCATAACAGACAGGTGATGTGTTAAATTATTTGCACTGAATCTGTTAGTTGCAGGGCTAAAACAAATAGTTCTGTTTCTTATCACATGGTCAGCCAATTAAATGAATGAATTATACAAGAACAGAAGAGCTACCTCTTCTGTTCTTGTATAATTCATTCATTAAAAGTAAAAGACACTTATCAGAGTTAACTCCTCTGAAAGTTATGAATTTTATTATACAGTCTGATCCTGTGGTGAATGAAGTGAAGGTGTCATTTGCAGAGTGGAAAAAATGTACTTTAGAGAGGTCCTATCATGCTGATAAGCATACTTTTCAACTCAGTGAGGAAGGCACGTTAAACCACTTCACTCCTCGTTTTACTTAGTAAAACCTCCACAGGTTCAAACCAGCCTTTTGGCTGATTACCTAAACAACAACATATTAATATTATGTAATATTATTTAAATACAACCAACCAATTTTAAAAGAAATGCCTCATTTTATGAAACCACTGTTTGTATCTACTTTTTTCCAATACCAGGTAACAGATTTTCCTTCATAACTTCAATGTTGCTGAATTTATAAAACAATAAAATACGTGAGGAATTTTGGCCGGCCCGTGGTGTAGTGGTAGCGCAACTAGCTTTTACGCTGAGGCCCCGGGTTCGATTCCCAGTCAGGTATGGCATTTTTTTATCATTCATTTTCATTCTATTACCCTTCTCATCGTCTGCATCAGCACTAATTGCAAATTAACCGAACGTAAACTTCTATTGACTCATGATGTTAAATTAACATTTCAAACGCTAAGCTCGGTTAGTAGGAACTTTTACTCTAATTTTATTTAAAGTAACAACAACAACTTGATCTTTAACGACTATTTTGGGTTAAGGAACGGTGGATTTAAACGTGTAATAATTTTCTAGAGCCAAGCCGAGAATCAAACCTGAGATTTACGCTTTGCAGCGCAGCATGGTAACCCCTGGGCCACGGAGACGGCAAAGGGACATTTTAAATTTAGGATTCTAAGCTCTCTTTACGCCTGAATGTCATCTTTGTTATCTCTTAAAATTGCAATTTCACATAACGTAACGTGTTAATATATTCTTGTAAATACTACATTTTCCAAAACAGACCGCATCTAGTTTACCATGAAATATATATCTGTTTATTTTCTTAGTAGGCCAACAAAGTTAAACATTAACTCATGTTATGCATTAAGGCAACAGCATGCGGTGGACGATGATAAAATGAAAATGCGTAATGAAAAAATATCAGACTGACCGGAAATCAAAGCCCGAGACTCTTGGCATTAGAAACAATTTACGCTGACCACCACACCACGAACTACGACCAAGATAATAAAGTACTTTGGTTTATATTAAAATAAAATTTGATAAATAATTAGTTATAATAAATTTGTATATCGATTTATTATTCTGTACTGAAAAATCAAACAGGTGAGCGGAAATAAACAACTAACTACTGTACCCTACGCTATCTAGCGGATAAAGTTAAAACTTGTACATACTACCTAGTTTCTAGTACAAGACAAGCTAAACACAGATCTGTTAATTTACGCACATGTGTGTTATGTCGTACAATGTGAACAGTTAGAAACACGATTCTTGAAACTATACTGTATTTAGCGGGATTAATTATCTCTCGTATTGTTGCGTCTGAAATTTTCGTTCATGCTTCAGAATTGCAACTCAACTTCTTTTGTAAAAAAGTACAAAGTTTTCGTATTTTTAAACAAAAAGAATTTTATTATGAAATATGAATTTATCATATTTTTAATGAAAAATACAGTTTTTATTTTTATTTGAGCTTTGATTTCAGTTTCTATTGTAATTTGATGGTTCGTAAAACAAAGGAAATTAATCGATATAATGTGGCTGAAAGAAAACTGTCAACACAAGAGTAAGAAAATACTAGAAAAAGTCACTCGGTCTTTAATGAAATAACTAGAGAAAAACATTTTCTTATATTCTACTGCTTTCTCATTTATTTTATTGCATTTGGCTGTGTTTCTTCCAATTTACTTTCTTTATAACACTAAGTTTAATGAAGAAATATAGTTAATTCTGATATACGTACTTGAATGTAAAAAGTAGGCAGTTAGAGTGGTTCATTTTATTGATTGTTTAACACTTATATTTTTACAAGGATATTTAGCAAGCTAACTTAATCTAAAGTTATACAATCCTGTTGTTTACAATGAAATATATCTGCTTATTTTCTTGGCAGACCAAATTTAGACAGAACAAGTTGAAGTGCCTCGGATATGTAAGATACGGAAACAAGAACAGACTCCTTTTTTAATCTAAATTCAGAGTAACGACATTCGAGGACCTGGCAGAAGAAGGCTGTTCTGATTCGCTATTTTTAAGAAAGTGGTTCAATGTTACCTCAATAGAACTATTTCGAGCAGCAGCAGAAAATGTCTGCATAATCATGATTGTTGCCTCAGTCCGGACCGAATATTTGTTTTTGTTTTACGTCCGACTGCTTTAAAAATGAAAATGCCAATGCAGATGACTAAGGATGATAGATGAAAATGAGTAATGAACCAAATGATAACGGGAATCCAATGCGGAACTCCTGCTGAAGAAGCCAATTGTGTTGACCATTAACCACGGGCCGGCCAACCGGACCGAATAGGACAGCTAAAGAAGACGAATATTTGTTTAGTGATACGACTAAGTAAATATTAGTGGATTTTTCCCATATCAGGCAGGTGGAATTATTTGCACTCGATCTGCTAGTTCCAGGGCTACAAAAAATATTTCTTATCAGATGGTCAGCCAATTATATGACTGAAGCATTTAAGAACAGAAGTGGTAGAGGTGTAAAAGACACTAGTCAGAGTTATCTCCTATGAGAGTAATGAATTTTATTATTTCACTATACAGCCAGACCTTGTGATGAAAGAAGTGAAGGTGTCATTTGTAAAGTGGAAAGTAGATGGTTTTCGGAGAGCTCGTAAAGCTAAAAGCATATTTATCCACTCAGTGAGGAAGGCCATTGTAAATTACCTCACTCCTCATTTTACTTAGTAAAACCTCTAGTGGTTTAAACTAGCTTTTTAGCTGATGACCTGAACAAAAAGTGAACTTATAAGTGATTCCTAATTGCTTTCCAATTGGTCTGTAAGGTGCTTTTTAAATTCAATTATATAACGTACTAAAATGAAGTTTATTTGTTAATAAGCGAGATATAAATCAACTTTATTAAGTCGCATTATAAAATACGATACATACTGAAGTAATACAATTATAATACTGATACATTGTGAGAGGTAAATCAATCTAGCTACTCGTTAACAGAAACTATGAAAATAGAAAAACACTTTATGTAGCCTACTAAATTACTGTTAAGAGAAATACATTATATTTTCATTATCTCAATTCTTATTTACTTTTAGAAACTAAGCGAAGCTTAGAAATATTTAAAGATAAACTGAGTAAACCTATTAAAAATATTTAAAATAAAAAAAAACAACAATCAATAGGACAACTTACACGAGTATAAGCCGTACATATAGTTAGTAGCAAAACAATAAATAAACGATAAATCACTCTTAAATAATTGTTTAAAGTTAATGAACAACTTATTATATAAACTTAACTGTACTGAATACAGTAATAAGTGAAAATAACCCATTACTTTGTTTTTAAATTAACATAAAAATAAAATTATTTTATTACAAGCAAAACAAATAGTAATTTTACAGTGAATTCTTTAAATAAAATTAACGGACATCCGTAATAAGTTTTCCATAAATTAAAATTACAATAGTCATAAAACTACGGATAAACTGAAATAAAAATTTATGGTATGTAAAATTAAGTGAACAAAATTTTATCTCCAATACAAAAAAATGTAGGATGCTTTTAATTGGAATGTTCGTAGGGGTATTTTCGCCAAACATTTTTTAAATTGATATAAAATAGACTGAAAATTTAAATCTACTATTAGGTGTAACAAAAGTGCAAGATGCCGGCCGTATTGTCGTAGTTGGTACCGTGCTCGCCTCTCAACATGCGGTCTTGGGTTCGAATCCCACTCATGCACGGCATATTTTCATACGTTACAAAAAATTATTTCATCCTTCACAGTTACAACTCAACGTCGTCGTTAATGGCCACTGTAGTTGATGTGACGTTGAATAAACAAGGAAAAAACTGCAAGAATTTTTAGTTCTGTTACTACTTTGGATCATTAGGCAATTTTTTAAGAAAATTATTTGAGATAAGGAAGTTGCTAAGACACTAGAAACTTTCAATTCAGATCTCAATATTTTTAAAGTATGGTATGATTGTGTAGTTTCAATGTGAGCTATATAAGGGAATTATTATGTAAACCCACCGGGTTGGACTAGGAGTAACGTCTTTGCCACTAGTCAGCTGTTTTTCGGAGATGAAGGTTCCTGGTTCAAATCCTAGTAAAGATAGTCACTTTTATACGGATTTGAATACTAGACAGTGGTTAACGGTGTACTTTGATGATTGGATTTCGATTAACCATGCTATCTCAGGAATGATAGGCCTGGGTCTGTACAAGACACCTCATTTACAAGTCATACATATCATTTTCATCTCATTGGGTCATAGGGTTGCTTATTGTTATGAATTGAACAGATTACAACGTATACACATTAGGGATTAAAAAAATTGTTATAAATTGTTAATTATTTATTAACAATTTGCAGTAAATTTCTAAAGATAATATTAATGTTTATACGTATAACTTTGCTATTGTAACTTCAAATTTATTGTTTTATTATCGTCATTATTTTGTAACGATAGCCTAAATAACGTTACGGTTATTAAAATTTTATTTTTGTATGGATTAACAAATGCCTAACATGACATATGTAGAACTAAGTAATATCAAAAAGATGACGGTATGTCATGGAAGAATCTAATTAGGTCTGGTTTTGTTTAATCATTGTAAAATATAACCTTATTATCTTTTTCAGTCTATATAAACTTCCATGTTAGAAGTAGGACTGCATAACATATTCTCTTGACGTAAGTTTGTTTTACCTAGACTTTTATTAGTAGTCCAGGTAATAACAAAACACGATAGGTCATGGCTAATTTTGTTTATGACGACGACTTCTTAAAAGGTTTTCTCTATGTTTTTATTCTTTTTTTTCTTTAATAATACATATGTTGTTTTGTAGTACGATATTATGATCTCACTGTTAGAAATAAATAGGAATGACATTACTTGAAAGAAATTTAATCTGACGTCTCATCTTTATTAGTTTGATTAAACCATAACTTTTACTCCGTTCTTACTATAAAATTTGCTTCAGTATTCATATTAGAATCTGTATAAAATACAAGATTGATACACGATTTGTAAACAAAATGAGCACTTACCCTTTTTTAGCTATCTTTTTAGTGCATCCAAAACATAAATAACAATTTTTTAAAAATACGTTTTAATTCCTTTATCCTTCGTAATATAAGGCTGAATTTTAGGTGAAATTATTAAGAAAATATGAATGAACACTGCTCTTAAACGCCATATTTTTCCTCTTAAAAATTGATCGTGCTACATGTTTTTAAACATTCACTAAGTGAAAAATGCACTAAAAAACGGGCACATATTTTGTTTTTAAGTTGCTAGAAAATACGTAATACACTTCCGTGTTTAGAAATTTATACGAATAAAACAAATAACCACGCTTTAAAACGAGTCGTTCCGAAAATTTGTATGTTTTTTACTTGGTGAGATACGCGGTTCCAAACTCAGGCTTCATCTTTTATTTACACGTACTATAACACGGCCGCTGAGTAAGAAAAAAGATCATTTATATTATTGTATATTTACTAACATTTATGTATCTACCAGTCTTTCCATAGCAGTTATGTTTCATCCTCATTCTGTTATCTTTGTGTTTCAACTGATCTTTTACCAAATTCAGTAGTCTCACACGATGTAATGCTCATCCTAAAGTATTTAAAAAGTTCCTCTTCATCTTTTTTGAGCTCTTGGAAAAGTAAATAAAATTTCCCGTGACTTTGACGTGATAATAACATGGGATGTGCCCAGTATCATCGCTGTTTTCCCCTTCGGCGGTGAAGTTCTTCGTATTAACAGTAGTAGATAACGCTAATTTCTTGCAAGGAAAGTGTCAGGCCAGAGTGGCTGGGTGGCAACCACTGGTGGCGGCCACAAGTAGTCGTGTGTGCGCTCGGCCTTATATTAAAGAAGAAAATGAGATAAAAATCAACCAGCATTCATTTTCTTTTATCCCTAATATGTGTACGTTAAAATCTGTTCAGTTCAGAACAATAAGCAACCCCATGACCCCATAAGATGAGGATGATGTGTATGACATAATAGTCTTGTACAGACCCAGGCCGATCATTCCTGAGAGAGTATGGTTAATTCTACTCCAACCATCAAACACCGGTAATTGGCAGTTATACAGTTGTAACGAAGATTTTACCTTAAGACCATGTAGCAGAACTATGCTCCAGAATATATTATTTAATATTTATAATTATTATTATGATTAATAATTATAATTAATCATAAAAAAAAAATTTCTAATTAAATTAAAAATATTCTGAATCAAAATTCAATATATCAAGCTAAATTGTAAGAAGAAAATATAAAAATTATAAATATATATTCCACAAGCCAAAGATCCAAATTTTATTAAAGATGAAGCAAATAAACAAAAAATTATAATTTTAAATAAGTAATTTGAACCAATTAACAAATCATTTAAACAAAATAAAAGAACATCAAGATTTATTTTAATTATAAAACCAACTGCAACAATTTGATGATTTTAAAGTAAGCAAATTAAAATATAAAGGAATTTTTTAAATACTATAAAACCGATTGCAACAATTGATGCCCATTTGATTTCCAATCGATGGATGGACAATAAGCCAGCTAGAAGACTGCAAAATTTCAAAAAAAAATCTCTTAACTTATAACTGAGCTCATTAAACGTTATTAATAAAATTCAAATATTTTTAGATTATTTTAAAATATACTACAATATTTTATACAAGTAACGTCATTAACGTAATTAGAATTATATTTACAGTGTCATCAATAGTTATAAAACTAATTCAAGAAAATCAATTGAATTTTATGTAACATCAAATTTTGTATAACTAATTTAAAGGTTTCGTTTATTCAATTTCATTTATTTTTCATTTTTAAACGCTACAACCAACCCGGTAGTCTAGTTATCAATAGATTAATTTTTTCTATTTCCATTTTAATTACGTACGCAGGAGTGAAAACAGTTATTAAAAACACTAGAATTTTTACTTCGTGAAAAGTAAAATTTTAGAAAATTTAATACCTACTCTTTTTATTTCATCCAATTTTTTCTACAGTGAAAAAAATATGTTAAAATATGTTGTGTTTAGCGTCAATATCTGATTTTTCGTATTATTAAGTTTCGCAGTGGTTCGTTTTCATTTTGCGTCATTCATTCATGATTGAAATTCGGTTATGTTTTTCATTTTGCTTTGTTTACTCACGACTAAACATAGGTTATATTGTTCATTATTTACATTAGCAAGAGAAAGTCGTGAGAATGTTTCTCGCCAGACATTTTTTGTCTTAGAAAGAGGAAAATGTTAAAAAATATTTATGACAAAAATTTAAGCAACCTACTTCCTTTACGTTACAAAAACGAAAACGTTGTCTTATATTTTGGGTTTCAAGTATTTTTCAATAGAGTTAAGAAATAAGTTATTTGTATCTACAACAGTAGACCTAATTAAATAAACACATCGGAGAAACTATTAAGAAATACTCCATGCAGAAAAAACACGATTTAAAACACTTCCTGAATCAATTTTAAGGTTTAATTAACAGTCAACTAGATTAACCATCTCATATGTTGGCTACATAAATTGAGATATTCTTTATAAAAAATTCTAGAAACATCTAAATTATTTTTATCATGTACGTTAACAAATTTTTTATAAGTTACAAATTTTGCTACATTTTTATAATTTTGCAGATTTTATTTAATCACCATTTACTGAGGTTAAAATATTCTTGATAAAATAACCAGCATCCGTAGTTGTTTCTAAAAACTAGATAGACTAGTAAATTAAGTTTTCTCTAAGTACTCAAGAATAAATGCAACAATTATGTATTTCCTTAACTATGTAATTATTTACAATTTATTATATTAGAGTAATAATTGTTTCTACTAGAAGTTCTTGCTTTACACCTTCACATTCATTCCAAACATGGTGTAAAATTGTTCAGTTTAAGAAATAAGTTTAAAACGACTGGTGTATAAGCAAGTTTACAAGTGATAAGCAATTATCTCCACTAGTAATAATTACTAATTAAAAAAGTAATTAGTGACTAATTAAAAAAATAGTTGCGCGTTACAATTTATTAGAAACTGCGCATATAACATTGAATGTGCTGGTTTGGTAAATATTGACTATGAATGTTCGGTCGCATTATAGCATTTTTCGTCTGAAAAGTATGTTTTGGAAGTAATTGTATAATTCTAATGTTACAACTTTATTTAGTTTCAAATAACGACAGTATAAGGAGATTTTAAAATCAAGTTAAAGATTATTTAAAACTAATTATACTAATTAAAATATATTTGTAAAATCAAGTACATAAAATGTAATGACTAGCAGAGCAAACTGCACTAACTTTTCTGCGACTCCTCCACCAATAATGAACTTTTCTCGTTTTTTATGATAAATTTTCATTGAAACATCTTAAAATAATAAAATAAAAATCTAAAATACTTCTACAGTCACTTCTGTCTGTTAGTCCCACGGCTGCTTATTTTTTCCTCTAAAATAAGTTTTTTCCCTATACAACGTTATTTATTAAGGCTTAAGATACTAAGGGATGCCTCAAAGTTCTTTTATCATTTATCTTGTATTGTAATCTTTGGTTACTGCTACAATTTTGTTTATTTTTTCAGCCGTAGGCTTAAAAGTCTCTGATCTGTTGTAAGTATAAACTACTGATAACCTTCACAAGATGAATACGAACTCCTGGAATAAATTGTATCAATGAACGGAGAGGAAAAGTTCGTTCCCAAAAGTAAAGAGATGATTAAAAACGTGTGAAAGAATTTAACTGGGCAGGGAGCGTTCAAATTAGGGAATTGAGGAGGTCTATATAAAACACTGACTGATAACAGGCTGAGTAAGAAGAGAAAATGTAGAAATATTAAAGCCCTCGCTAACTGATTGATTCACTCACTGACTCACTCATTCGCTCATCATTAATTGTTTTAACTTTATGATCTACTTAGAGACCTAAGATTTGGCACATTTGTTTCTTAGGGGATGAATAGTAAAAAATAAGGAATTTTAATTTTTATCAATTTTTCACCTAAGGTAAAAACTGATGACAAGCCTAAAGAAATATGTGTTACTTTAATACCTTCCCTAGGTGCTATAATTTTAGAAAATCGTCATGCGTATTTGATGTCTAGAAAGAGTCAAGTGTGTGTAGGGAAACCGGAAAAAACAATAAATCCGTATTTTAACGTACTCTCTAAAATTAGCAATAAATCCTTATGTACCACGAGCCCAATTGCAAGTAAAATAGTAAATAGAAGTTAGATAAAAACCTTTATAGGGCCTAGACATACTTTTTTAGCTTTTATTTGTTATTGGGAACAAATTGTGACAACTACCCAATTTGATCGCTGCTTTTTGCTGTATTTTTTTTGACGTGGATTAGACATGAGTTTGAACAGAGACCCCCAGTAGAGTTGGTTCATGGATGGCTGTTAACTGGTCACCATACAAAGTCGCTTGCCCAATCGGTGTTACTTAACAAATAATAGCGACTTACTACCAGCTGACTGACTGGGCTGGCCCGAAGGCCATAGACATACTTGAAAAAATTTTATTTTTAAAATTTTGATTTGAAGTCATCTTTGGGTATATTCGTCTAAATATTCAACATGCAAACCCTTTCATAAACTAACTTTTTGGGTTTTGGTGCATATGAAACTTGAAAATCTATTGAAATGTAGTCATTTTGAATTTTTTATGTTATCGGAAAGTAATACCATTTTGTAATATCACGGGAAAGGAAACGAGGATGGGGTATTGATATTTACCCTTGGGCTGTATAAATAACACATGAATGGAATGTGCGCTCATATTTTTTTAAAAATCGTAATCGGATAAAAGAGGTTTTGAAATGATTTTCTACTATTATCTTTCATTTAACTTATTATAGGATTTTATACGCACTCTTTACAAAGTTATAACGAAAATATATTTTCCTGACTAGGGAAAATAAACACTCGCGGGAGTTTTTGATAAATATAACAGACAGCTTTATCTCCCCGTTTAAAAAATGAGAGCAATATTTCATTTCAATAGGTTCAATATTTTAAGATTACTGTGGGTCAAAAGAGTACTACCACAGATAGATTGAATTGAAAGACTTACCCACGTAGTTCATTTCAAAAATGAAATTATCTGAACAGGAAGATAAATTCAATAATGTGAGATATTGTTATTAATTTTTTTCTTATATAATACTTGAACGCTAAATATAGAAGTAATGTACCATAAATTTTTTATTACCGCAAAATAAAACAATACTATACTCATTATTTTATATCGTAATTATATTATTTAACACGTAATGAAAAAATAGCAATTAATTTTACATAACACAGTAGTTTTCCATTAAAGTAATCATGATTCGATAAAAAAAATCAAAAGGAAAACTGAGAATGGCAAATAAAAAGAGATGTTAAAAGAGAAGGCGTACAATACTTATGGTTTTTGTCAAGGTCATCTAGTGCCATCATTATCAAGGTTAAAAAGTAGGTAATGATCAACCAAACAGAAAATCACAGCTTCTTATATTCGTTCCTATTTATAAAATATTCAAATAATAATAATTTCATTGTTTCATTACAAAAAGATTATATTTTGTAGAACTATGTGACTGTATTTACACTTGTGTTTGATATATATATTTTTTTAGTTAATTAATTGATTTGTAACTGTTGACAGTCGATTGAATTTGGTTCGAGTTGGCAATAAATTGTTTAAATTTTAAGTCTTGTTGTTTCCGTTTCTGCTGAATGTTTAATAAAAGTACCTAATAAAGAGCTGTTATATGCAGAAATTTTAACATTACAGAATATCCAATTTATTCAAATTGTGTTATATTAAAGTAAAAATGAACTTCAATTATATCAAACTTCCGACAAAAGAAACTAGGTGACTGTGCGACTGAAGTCCTTCATCTTCCTTACACAACCACGTTGACTGAAGTTCATTAGATAGACAAGTCAGTTGACACAGGCAATAAGCGAAGTAAAATACTCAGTACTCTTCATCATTGAGTATCCACATCTGCGAACAATGTCTAGTGGATTCTAGTAGCGATGAGGATATTGATACCTCGTATTATTATTACCGCCGGTACAGAAGGCGAAAAATGAGATTGTTGTGGGTATATTCTAACACCGAAAATTCTCCATTTTCACCACAAATTTCAAATTAAACATTTGCTCGCTCATTCTGATGCCTTAAACAAGCCACAACTGGTAGGTAACTGAGAGACTGGGAGAATAGAAGATCAGCATGTATAGTCGCCTGGTTTCCGAGTGGCGATGTCTCTGAGTCGCGGCTACAGGAGTATCCCCGTCTGAGTGGTACCACCTATTTACACATACTGAGTCTCTTAATCGCCGATTATATTATCCTAGTGACGCGGAGACTTAAATATACCCGTGTGAGTTGGACCTTAATTTCGCTAGCGACTACTGTCTGTCTACAACTTGATGGCTTCCGGCAGAGGGGAGCAATATGCGGATTGTAAAACCATTTCAGAAAACATATTTATTTTTTAAGTAACTGAAACTTTTCGGTTCGTTCAAATTAAATAATTCTTTCACTAAAAATTAATTGAAAATGTTCTCTGTATATCGTTTCCTACGTGTGTGTACTTTAAAGACCGAAAAGTTTCTCGCATGCTGACTTTTTTTGCTGTGTTTTGCGTTTTAAAAAAACATTATTTATGAAAATACCTTGTAACTTAAAAAGTAATGATTGTCTGTTTTATTGCTTTATTTTATTTTTTTTATTTTATTGCATCATCGTTTTCCTTAATTATTACAGAACAAACCTGCCAAACATTATGTTAATTTGTGAAATACACCATGACCAACCAACAGACGACTATACCAACTAACTAGCCCGTGCCTCGCTTATGGAACTTCCCAATATCTAAAGCAAAAATGGAGCAGAGATCTTTTGATTTAAATATCGGACATTAGCTCAAAACGAAGAATGTACCACTGGGTACGTCTTTTCCTGAAAGTAAACATCATCACCGCCCATTAAATATTAAATAACATACATACGGAAATTGTGCAGCTCATTGTACAATACCGTAATCAAAATTAAAGACAAAAACAAATTATACAAAATTTAATTTTTGGATCATCTAAACTATTTTTTTAAAACAATTTCTTCAATCGACTCAAGCAATATTTTTCAAGTAATTACACTAATCGTTTTAATTCCTTGTAAATAAAAACCGGAAGTTATTAATTGGTGTAATTTTTTATTATTTTATTTATAAAAATAAGTAGTGTAGTACTCAAAAGTCTTACTACTTACAATATTAGATAAAGTTATAACTATATAAATCGAAGAGAGAACTACAGATTAATTTATTCTCTAGGTCATGATGTTCTAAAAATTGTTAGGAATTATAATTGTAGATTTTAAAATACATGAAGTAATTGAATTGTTATAAGAATGTAAATAACAGCCTTTCAATCTCTTAATATTCCATTAATTTTTAGGCTTATTATTAATCTTAGTAAGTTTCCTAATCATTCTGTAAATATAATTAAAATATTTTTATTGATTAAACAATAGACAAACAGGTACTATTAAGATTTTTAATTGAACAGTTTATTAGTTATAAAAAAGAAAATATTCCAATGGCTATTAACCGGTACTGAGTTAATTTAATTAAATAAATAAACGAGAGAAAGTTCTTCTAGTAGTTTACATTGAATTCATCGAATTATCTACTAATAATGTACAATAAGTTATCCGTACAGGTAATTTTGCCATCATCATTACAGGACCCACGCATTTCCCATAACCTACTTCGTTAAATTGTTAACTTACATTTAAAAGAATAAAATGAAAATTTTTGTAATAAATCTTTTAGACACATTATTTAATAACCTCTTTATAAAGTCGTGTCGTATGCATATAACTTATTATTATTTCGTGTCTAAAATTAAGAAAAATATTTTGTTGCAGGTTTAAATTTACAGTACACATTATTTCAGTTCACTAAAACATTTATTTATTGTTATATTTTTTAGTAATAATTTTAAGAAATTATTATCCTACAAATCGAAATATAAGTTACCTAGGTAAGTAAAATTTTAAGATTTTTGTTAAAAATAAATAAACTTTATTTTTACAGAAAATAATAAACTGGGTGTCCCAAAAGTTCGGGTACGGAAAAATATTTAAAATGTAAAGAAAATTTTAAGATATATGCAAATTTGAATCTCACTCGAATACAAAATACTATTTAATGATGAATCAAAAAGTTTTGTCCACCCTTTTGAATGGTAGTCATATGACATACGCTTTCAATGCGAAATTTTAAGACAATTTGAATCGCGAGAAGCGCATATCTCATACACTTAGGAAGATATTCGCCTTTCTTTACATGTCAGCAACAACTTACTGAATGTAATGATATAACGAAACCGTATAAGATACGACGTGCGGTTTTCGCCATTCAAATTGTCTTGAAATTTCGTATTCCTATTTAAAAAAATAGGTTACATTCAAGATGGCGGAAAACATTTTTGATTCATAATGAAATAGTATTTTGTATTCAAGTGAGGTTAATATTTGCATATATCTTGAAATTATCCTTAAATTCGACATATTAAGCCATTCTCGGGCTTTTTACCCATCCTAAGTAGATTACACATGATATTCAATAAGGTGTTACTGAAATGTAAAGAGAGGCAAATATCTTCCTACTGTACGAGATATCGATGTCCGGTTTTCGCCATTAAAATTTTCATAAAATTTTGCATTGAAATCATGTGTCATATGACCACCTTCCCATTTAAAAAAATAAAGTTACATTCAAGATAGTAAATCCAAAATGGTGGTCTTGATTCATCATAAAATAGTATTTTGTATTCGAGTAAGGTTAACGTTTGCATATATTTTGAAATTTTCCTTACATTCGAAATATTTTGCCGTATTCGGACTTTTGGGACACCTGGTATATTATTATGATAACTTAAAAATATTTCGGGTACGAAACGTTATACTACTGCAAAGAGCTCAAAAAGGCGACTGACCAGGCTTTCACTTGAAGTAGCCAAGGAAAACTGTGCGAAAAGCTTGACCAGGACGGTCAAATTATACTAAGACTAATCGACTGCAAATTAATTAGATAAATATAATGTAGTTTTCGTAATCACAATCCAACTGTTGACAAAAAAGTGTTATATGGTTTTGAATGCAGTATATTATTATTGTTAATGACGTTTTTATTACACTATGTGGATTAAAAAAGTAGCTAAAAAGCAAGTTCAAAATATCATCTATTTATGAAGTTATTAAAAAACTGAGGGTACGAAGATACTGAAAGATTTGTTAAAGATTTTTTTATTAACTTCGCGCTGTTAATGCAATTAATTATCGATTTACACGTCTTGTTCATTTACAAGCTAGTCCAGTTACTACTAATTACTAGATTTAGAAAGATTGTGGCATATTTTTTTAATTTTTAGGTTATGATGTTACTTTTATATGGATTTGAATACTAGACAGTAGTTACCGGTGTACTTTGATGGTTGGAGCTCAAATAATCATACTCTCTCAGGAATGGTCGGCCTGGGTCGGTACAAGACTACACCTCATTTACAGTCTACGTCATACACATCATCTTCATCTCATTGGGTCATGGGGTTACGTATTGTTCTAAATTGAACAGATTTGAACGTACACACATTAGGTATAAAAAAATAAAGGATGGAAAGTTATAATGTAGGCATCATAACCTTACATATTGTATGTGTCAAACCTAACTGGTAATCGAAAGCCGAACTCCCAGTATAGAAGCCTTGTCCACTGACACGGCCGTTAAAATGATAATCCCTATTACAGTTTTCATATTAGAAGGCAGCTGACTTAATTAAAACATTTAATTATTATTAGGTATGTAGTAATTTGTAGTACTATTACGTTTAAAAACTTTTTATTGATTAATAATAATTACATAAAATTTTTGAAGCTTCTACTTTCTCATTAGAAACTCTTTCAGTTCAAAAAAAATCACCCAGTCAGATCTTTTCATTTTCTTTTAAATTTATTAGTTGATTACCCGTGAAGTTGAACTCAGACATCCAGTGGTATTTGGTCAGGCACGCCTGCCAATTGGTAAACACTTCAAGTCGCTAGCCCAGCTAGTGTGACACAAAACTACTTTCTATCCCATGGCTGCCTTAGAAAATTACCATAAATATACAATAATTCTTTTAAGTTTTTGTTTTCTGTCAAATACTGTTCATTTCGTAATCAGGTTCGTTAACAACATTAGTGCGTTAATTACATGAGTTTAAAGAGGAAAATCCAGTGGAATTTCTGCATGGCTGATAGTCAGTTTAATCAAGCTGCTTACTCAATTGATGTAGTTTAACTTCTAAGAGCAGCTTTATATTAAATTAACTGAATGGGTTAATCTGTTTGATACTATTAAAGTTAAAAGTTCGCTTAAAATTGTCCTTTCAATGTTTCCGAAGAAACCACTCGTTTAACATTTTCACGTAAGTTCAGTTTAATAATGAATTTAATTCAATTATCTACTCAATTGCTAATACGTCAATATCGGTTTGGTAGATCGTAAAGAGCCTAGGAATTAATTGTCTCAAAGTGGTTTGTCAAATCAATATTGAACTATGTATTTGCTTCATTAATCAGAATAGCAATCACAGACTGATTACGCTTTTACGAATGCACAGCTATTCTGATTATTCCTAGCAATATACTTCCGAATTGCTTGCTTTTAGAATTTAATATAATTACACGTTACTGTCATATCGTGAAGTACACTAACCGCAAATATACTTTTGGATTTTAAGAATCTTCAAAATCCTTTGAAGTCAGATGACGTGGTCCATCTTCAATTAACCCTTTGAACCCTAGGTTACGTAAAACCCACACTGATGACAATACTTCATCACCGCTGTTTTAGTATTTTTAAACTTGTATATATATTATTCTTCAAAGATATTAATTATTTGAAAAAGTAATTAGTATCCTAATTGATATTGAATCTTTTTATTAAACCTAAACTAATGGGGACTACATCATTATTTGTGTCATCATAATACATTTTTCACCACTGCACTATTGATTTTGTCTGCTGCAGTTTGTTTTTGTTCCGTCATGTAGTGAAACTAATGTATTTTTCTATTTTCTTTTTGCTCACAGAAAATTATATTTAGAGTTATGTTAGAAATAGCTTCCTTCACAAATAAATTCTTCCTTATAAATCTTTTGTAAACATTTTCAATTCAATCTTTTTTAAATAAAATTTGAAATTTCATATTTTTGGAGATGAAAAGTGATTCATACTTATTATAGCTAAGTTTCTGTTTTTTTTTAAATTTTAATATTTTCTCTAAAACATAATAATAGCTAAGATACGAAGCTTTTACCAAAACTCCACAATCTGCAGTTTAAACACCAATATTCTTCAACGTATTCTTGATACTGATGTAAACTGTTGCTACTGAATGTAAAACTTATTTGGCTCTTTGTTTACGGTCCGGAGTTAAAAGAGCTAAGCAAATTTATTGATAAATAATAACTTTCTGAACTTGATTTTTCAATAACTTTATGAAAAACATAAATGTACTTATCGCCTCCAAGTTAAATTGTTATTAATTTCAGAGGGAATAATGTATAGGTCTACCATTGAAATGACTAATAAGTACTAGAAATTCTCTTGTGTTCATCTCTAAAATATTTTATAAATCTGTGTTCTAAATTTAGTCATTTGGAAACAGAATAAAATAAAAGTATATAAACTGGTATATTCACCATGAATTTTTAATCATCAGTAAGATCTTATGTGGGCTAACACAGACTCAGTATGATGAAATACGTACCTGAAACAAAGAAAATAACATTGTATTAATTTACTATTTAATTAAGTTCAAGAAAATTCATAGTAACTTAAAATACATATTGTTTTTCTAATCTATCATTACCTGCAAAATACAGATAATGATCTTTCCTGAAACACCAAATACTTTGTTTACCATGTTACTATTGACAATTTTAAAGAAACGTTCATAAAAAATAATTTAATCTTGTATTATAAAGAATAAAGTCTCTTCTATCTGATTCACAGAATTTTCTCA
This sequence comes from Catonia carolina, assembly GCA_035578175.1. NCBI lineage: Eukaryota > Metazoa > Arthropoda > Insecta > Hemiptera > Achilidae > Catonia > Catonia carolina. Next base: position 357,021,689 of record JAQMRL010000001.1, read on the forward strand.
GTCTTTTAAATAAGTTTCCAATTTCAGATTGATATTAGACATTAGTGTAACTATAAAGACCTTAAAAGGCAGGTGGGGTTTTAAATTATCTGCGCTCTATCTGTTAACTCCAGGGCAACAAAAAATAGTTCTGTTTCACATGGTCAGCCAATTATATGACTGAAGTATTTGAGTACAGAAAATACAGGTGTAAAAGACACTAATACTAATCAGAGTTATCTCCTCTGAGAGCAATAAATTTCATTATACAGCCAGACTCAATGGTTCATGATGTGAAGGTGTCATTTGCTGGGTGGAAATTACATGCTTCTCAGAGAGCCTGGCTTGCTGATAAGCATACTTTTCCAATCGGTGAGGAGGGCATGGTAAACCACCTCACCCCTTGTTTTACTTAGTAAAGCCTATAGAGTTTAAACCAGCCTTTCGGCTGATGACCTAAAAAAGTGTAAACATGAAACAGACGTCATCATCAGTGTCTTCCACCTTAAATTATAACTGGTCAAGTTCTGTTAACGTGACTTCAGATTTAGAATTGTTAAATGCGCTGTATTAAATCTAACGTTTTCTGTGATAGAATCATTTATGGAACACATTTTGAGAAAATTTAAAAAACAAGAATTGAAAAAAGGAATTTTATTTAGACCGCGTCAAATTAGACGATTTGATATTTCACCGAAATTTTGATCCACTGTCTTATTTTATATATCTGCCGCAAAAATAGATGATTATTAAATACTTGCATATACTTTTAATCTTCAGGTGTAACACTTTAACCTTGCAGATGTAATGTACACTTTAAGGAAAATACTGGTCGGTTAAGTGCACGATTTTAAAGTTTTATCTCATCTTAATTATGCCAATTTTAATGTAAGTTCACGCTTGAACCCTGACTGCTCAGCAGGTATCAAGTATAAAGACTACTGAGGAGAGATCGTTAGATCTTCAGCATAACATCAAATAATTACTGAACTATAAAGAAAAACAGTGATATTAAGCATAATGTGCCAGGGATGATATTAATCAATCAGAATTACATGAAAAACTGGTGTAATTATTTGTTTCGGATGCCAGATGATCGAACACTTAAAAAGATGTTTACTCGCAAGCCAACCTGAAAACGTGGCATTGGACGACCTCGAAAGAGATGAGAATCTTAACTTCTAAAGGATATTGTATTTTATTAATTTTTCAGTAAGAACAAATCAGGAGGTAACGAATATCACGACGATGGTAACGATAATAAAAATTTTAATTTAGCAGATAAATGTTTTAATACTTGTCAATGTTTCTGTTAATTTAAAATGTCATTTCGGAGTTATTATAAAATATTAAACTGAGGAAACGTTATGCTAAAACTTTGCATAAATGTTTCATGCATGAAATCAAAATTAAAACAATGGCCGTAACAGTCGAGAACGCCACCAACAGAACGATCGAGGCGTTACATAAAGTTTTACTTTTAAAAACATAAAGGTAGGTAAGTTTATCACGAGAATGAATATGTTTCATTTGTTACCAGTTTTTATAAAGACAATAATAAAATAATATAAGGTACAATACCTGATGTAAAACACACTTATAGATAAGGTAATAAATATATCTTATAATTTTTTGAACATAGAGAGAAGTTGAGTCATTATTCAAGCGATTTTGTTTACTTGTTTTACCACCCAGATAGAAAAATATTTCGCGTTTTATTTTTTTATTGTGTGGTTATATATGTCGTTTATTTTGTCAACCTGTTATAAATTTGATCGTTTCCTTCTTTTTTAACTTTTGTTAAGATGTTCCAGTACGACTACCTAATATATCTGGTAGTGAATATTAGAGCGTGAAAATAACCAAGGTGAGCGTGTGTGAAGGTCGTATAAGGTCGTTTAGCCTGTTCTATTCAAAGAAGAAGAAGAACAAGAACAAGAAGAATTGCTGCATTTCTTACGTCACAATTTCAAGAGGTTTCAACCACTTATTATCAAAGTAAACCTAATAATAAGAAAGTAGTCGAGAGTCAAAGTACGTGGTTAATAATGAAAATATTCAACTGCTTATAAAAGCCAATATAAAAACTGTATAACTAACTAGTTTGATATCTTGATTATTGTCATTAACTGCGGAAATGTTTAATCCGTAATGACCAAGATTATTTTCCGGTTAATATGATTATTACATGCTAATCCACTCAAAGTTGCTCCATGGGATTTTTAAAAATACTTATTGCATATCACATGGATAATAATACCCAATCAATAATATTTCGAGACATATTTTTTTTAATGAATTCACACAGTGTTCTTGGGTTTCATTAAATAAATGATTTTAATTAACAACAAACTTAACCGTTCTTAAAAAAACGGTGATAACGACTAAAGCACAGTAGTAAGATAGTTTCATCCTGAAAAGATCGGTTTTAAACTAAAACTTTAAATACAAAACGTTAAAGCAATGTCTACTGTCTGAGCGTGTTCTGAAATAAGAAGATAGGTGCACATATCCTGTATGCTTATGGAATCTGGCTATTGAGGGGGTAAATGTGGGAGAATCGCATTACATTACATGTAAACGAAATTAAATCTTCATAAAATGAAGCTCATATTTGCATGAATTTTATATGTAGAACTTTTGGGCAAATCAAGGAAGAACACTCTTCAAAACCATGTAAAAATTATAAAAATCCAGAACTCTATACCACTATTTAGGTATTTAGGAGTTAATATAATTCCCATTTAAAAACATTGCAAGAGATTTTGCTTTTTAAATATATAGATTTATAAAAAGTTCGTCGTCGTCGTCGTCTTCATGGATTAGGCTGTGCGTTAGCCTGTTCCGGCGTCCATCTCTTCCTCGGTCTACCAATACATCTTTTACCTGTCGGATTATGGATCAATGCATTTAATGGAAGGCGATCTTGGGACATTCTTAACACATGCTCTGACCACTTTTCTTTGTATGTCCTTATAGTGTTCAACAATGGTTGGGCACCGCATTCATTCCTTATTACTTCATTACGAATGCGATCCTCTCTTGTGCAGCCCTTAACTTGCCTTAGAAATCGCATTTCCGCTGACTGGATTCTTGATTCCTGTTTTCTCGTCAGCACCCATGCCTCACTTCCATAAGCCAAAGTTGGGATCGCCATTACTTTATTAAACTTTAGCAATGTGTTTTTCCTGGCTCTATTCTTGAGAGATCGACTTATTGCACCACATACCATGTTGAACCTAGTTACTTTTTGATGCACATCATGGTCATAATCATACGTAACATCGCATCCCAAGTATTTAAAATTAGCTACTTGCTCCAAACGCTTGCTTCCAATCACTATTTTAGACCTTGTAGGCCATTTTCCATGGAAAGCCATAATTTTTGATTTGCCTGCAGAAATTTTCATATTAAAATGTTTGCCAATTATGAAGAGCTTATGCACTGCCATTTGCAGCTTGTCCTCGGATTCCTGTATAATCACAGTGTCGTCAGCAAATAATAAATAGTTCATAAAAGTATTGCGGGTAAGAGCGATACCCTTGTCTACTTCATGCTGCCACATAGACATAAGCTCGTTGACATATATATTAAATAAAGCAGGTGAAATTGGACAACCTTGTTTGACTCCTTTAGTTGTAGCTATTTCATCTGTCAATTTTCCGGCCCCCACTGCTATTTTTATTGTTGTGTTCCCATATAAAGTTTTTATACTGTCTATCAAATGCAAGGGACATCCATTTCTCAACATTATGCTCCAAAGTAGCTCTCTATCGACATTATCAAATGCCTTCTCCCAGTCTACAAAGGCCATGTGTGTTTCACTATTATACTCTCTGCGTTTTTCTATTATCATTTTTAAAGTGAACACCGCATCAATACAGGATCTCCCTCTTCTGAAACCCATCTGGTTCTCCTATAAAAGAGACTCTGTTATTGCCTGTAATCTTCTAGAGAGGATGAAAGCATATAATTTGTATGTTGTATCCAGAAGACTTATTCCTCTGTAGTTTCCTGGGTTTGATCGATCTCCTTTTTTGAAAATAGAGATCACTTTTGACACCATCCATTCTTGTGGCACTGTATGATTTTTCCAACAAATGTTAAATAAATGCAAGAGCCGTAAGTGCAGCATTAATCCTCCATATTTTAGAAGCTCCATATTCACACCGTTGAGTCCTGCTGCTTTTCGATTTTTAGAGGCTTTAATTGCAACTTGAAGCTCCATCATAGTGAGCTGGTCTACTTGAAAAGAGTGGCATTGTGTAGCATCTGTGTGTTTATCTCCGGCTGCGGAATCATACCATAAATTTTTATAGTGTTCTATCCATTCCCGTTCACCTACACAGCTTATATTTGCAAGTTCTCTATTTTCTTTCTGCATCATCTTCATAAACTTGTAGGCCAGTTCCTGTCTGCCATGGATATCTTCCTCAACAGTGGTTATATATCTTTCCCATGATTCCTGATGTTCCCTTCTTATAAGTTGCTTTGCTAAATTTCTGGCTCTGTTATAAGATGTTTTATTCTCTTCAGAAGGATCATTCAAATAGATTTTGTATAATCTCTGTTTTTCTTTCACAACTTTTTCTGTTTGCTCATTCCATATTCTTAAGCCCTTCTTCCTATAAATTTTCTTTCTTGTACCAAGGGCCTCCATGGCACTTATTTTAATTGCACTGGATATATTTTTCCAATCTATTTCAATATCATCCGAGGTAGGTACAGTCACAAGCCTGTTCATAAGTCGCTGTTGATAGAGGTACTTTATACTTTCATCTCTCAGTAGTGATACTTTGAAATCCTTGTCCTCTGACCTCTGGCTTGTATAACTGTTGGGCTTCTTTTTCCATCGATAATGCAGTTCTATCATCCCCACTAGCAAAAAGTGATCTGTGTACAGATCTATTCCTCTGAAAACTCGGACATATCTTACATGAGCAGCCAATCTTTGATTTACAATGATGTAATCTATGATAGACCTGCAACCTCTTGCGCTCCATGTGAATTTATGTATATCCTTTTTGCGGAAGAATGTGTTGGTAACCTTCAGCTGATTGTAAGAAACAAAATCTCTCAACCTTTCTCCATTTCTATTGAGTATATCTTCTCCAAAAGTTCCAATGCATTTGTGAACTGGATGGTTTCCAACTCTTCCATTCAGGTCCCCAAGCAGAAGCACATCATCATTCACATTTACCTTGTTAACTACTGTCTGTAATGTTTTGTAAAAATCCTCCGATTCCTTATTCTTCCCAGCCTCATTTGACTCTTCTGGTGCATAAGCTGCTATGATTGTGAAGTTACCTCTCTCATGTCTCATTCTAACTGTCATTAAACGTGCATTGATAAATGAATAGTCTCTTATTTTTGACTCCCATGACTTATCAATGAGAACAGCTACTCCTTTACTAGCTCTCTGGGTTCCATCCACTCCACTGTACAGCATTACATAATCATGTAACATAACAACTTCATGTACATAACAACTTCCAGTTAGTTTCTTTTTTGTTTCAGTGACAACCGCCACTTTTATGCTATTCTCCTTCAGCAAGTGCGCCAGTTCTATCTCTTTATTCATTATACCTCTAACATTCCAAGTTGCAATTTTCACCGTGTCCGCTATCCAATTTCTATATTTCTTTGGGTTTCCATTTTTTGTTATCCGTTTATTCCAGTCCTGATCCGAGGCTTTATTTAGACGCTTGCCAGTAATATATTAGTCCCCAGGCCGCGATACGAACGCTGCGCTGGGCAAGTTTGGTGGTGGGACTGCCACCTCTCTGCTTCCAAACCCACAGGATTTGTTTTCAGGGTTGACTCCCCCAGGTTCATCCGCCGTTGGGAAGCTTTCCTCTTCCGCCATAGAGCCGTTGACCATGCCTCAGTTGATCCGCGAGTGCTTATTTGACCTTCTGTCTTATTCGCACCTGTCCTGTATGTCTACAGGAACTTTCCCTATCAGCCATTGGGACGCGCCGTGTTGGGGTTGAGGCCCCCCATCCCAGTGTCTCACCCCCAGTTATGTCTCACTCTTACCCAGTTCAAAGTGAGACCCAGGAGCGAGCTGACTGGGCACGTTTACCGGGATTATTTCAGATGACCTGAAGTTTTACAAAAATTCTGTAATCTGTTACTGAAAACGATTGAAATTTTTCTGACATATTTTCCATCATTATTTTTTCACAGGTAAAAACAGCATTTTATCAATATTACAATAAATAAGACAGTTATTCTAAATTATAGAAATTTTTTACAAGTAATCTGAAGTTGAGTGAATAAAATATTTGAATGGAAAATTTAGTAACCTTTCAGAAAAAAATATCCTGTTTTTGGGGTTATCTTTACAACAAAGATTAAAACGAATAATAAAAACTACCTGACCCTTGTGAATTAATTTAAACAATAATACGTATTTCTTCTTAACAGCCGATTTCACAATTACTTTAATCCTCATAGTTTTATTTTGTAATGTTTTATATCAACATTATTTTATTAAATAAGACATGAAATAAATAATTCTCGTCCTAACGATCCTTCAAAAGAAACTGAACTTTGGAACGACGGCATCAGAATAGTAGTACCATCGAAATTTTAATTTAATAGGCATAAATATAAAATACTATGTAACATAAAAATTTATATTCGTTAATTTATGTTTAATGTAATATTTTATATATAATAAACAAATAAAGTATTATTTCGTTATTTACTTCGCAAAATCTCGTTATGACTTTTACCAATTTTCGTTTTCGAACTTTTTGCAAAATCCTGAGAATATTTGTTAACATCTCTTCGCAACCATGTATTTTTTGTAAATATATTCAGTAGTACTTTGTATTTAAAGACAAATATAATCTCTATTTAAAATACATAGGACCAGATTTTTATTTTAATATATGATGAGATGAGAGTCGATTATTACGGCTGGTTTTCTGATTGTGTTCGACGATTCATTTATCTTGACTAGTATTATAAATTTTCCCTAATTATAAACCATATCATTAAACTGAAAAACTTAACAAGATAAAAATCCCTTCATATTTCTATAAGATAATAGCCAATTTTAAACATTTTTTCAAGATATTGGAAGAAGATTTTTTGATAATTCAATACATATTTTAAAAATAATAAATTGTCAGCGTCGTTTCAAGCCAACAAGCTATCGTTTTTATTTTTGCCAGTTCAATAATAATATATTTTACTTTCCATTAATATCGCTTATATAAAATTACAAACCTAGGTTTAGTACACAAGTAAAATCTCCATAAACACACTTTCTTAGGTTTTGATAAAACTGAATCACCACAGTTTCCTAATGATTTTTTGACAATGTGATAATTAAGTTACTTATCACCGCACCGTACAAAGAAATAAAAAGTACTTTATGGCAAAACAAATGGTTCAGTGGCAGTAAAGAGGAGTCGTAGAATAATTCGAAAGAATTTGTTCTTGCTGTTTTCCCCGATACAATTCTCGTTAAAAGTTTTTATCGTCATGTGCAAGCCAGGGTTTTGCCAAAGCATTTTGTGAGTAAAAAGTGAGATAATTCATATTTTTTCCTCATTTATTTACAAATGTAAATGAGTTGTCTGGAAAATCCAATCCATTAACCTTCTAATCTAGGGTAAATCCATAACTTTAATCGTCATACAAACATTATACCTTGTAAATAAAATATAGGTTGAGGGTTTGGTTCACCGATTCTATCTGGCTCTGTTAGGCTTACTTTCCATCATTTTTCGTTCTTTGCAGTAATTATACATAATTTGTTATAAAAATAATGCTTGCCACATATTAAATGTTGCTAACTACTCTTTTAAAGATGGACGCGGAAGTTTTGCAAATTGTTATTCGCCTATTGATATGATATAAACTATACGGTATTAATAAATTTAACAAAAATAGGTTTCCTTCTGTTAAACATAGTTCAAGTCAATATAATTATTATATTTGTTAACAATGTTTTCTTTTGACTTAACTTTGCAACTTTGACAAGATAACTAGCAAAAATAATTACAAAATGTGTAAAAGAAGTATAATAAAAGCGATGGCGTTATTTACTCAGAGGAGGACAGAACCCAGTACACTGCGTTCTGTTTAATTTTCTTGAGGACTTACAGTCCTCGAAAAAATTAAAATTACATTTAAATGAGAAGGAAAGTTAGATTTAAATTAATTATAGATTAAATTTGTGATATTAGTAAGGCCATTATATTATTATATTAGTAAGGGCGTTAAGGCCTTTTCACATTGGCGTAGGATCACTCGAGCGACGTTTTCAGAAAACATTGCTTGTATCGATTATTAATACTCGATATAAGGATCGACCAGATTGATTTTATAAAATTTAAATTCATTAGGTCGTCTTTTGTTTTATCAAACGTTTGTCTTTTGTTTCTTATTTCAGTGTGTTTTTATTTACCACTAGATTTTTAGTTGCTAGTGTAAAAAGCAATCGTCTTTTTTTACTCTAGCTGACGCGTTTCTTGTTTCGCTGATAGCCTATTGTTTATTTTTTTTACATTTTGTCGTTACAACCTGTGACTTTGATATTCTATTTTTACAAGCTCTAAAAATTTACAGTCAATTTAAATTTAAAGCAGTATTTTTTAAGCCTATCTTTTCCCATATTTTTGATACTTATAATTGCTTCGCTAAACTCTCGGGCAAATGCCCACTCATAAAATATCATGCACACTGGGTATTTAAACGACTTACATACTACATTTACAACAGATTTACTTGGCTTGGTTTTTCTAAAATGTTGAAAACTTCATTCCGAGCTAAGTCGCCCATGTTATCGTCTCTATATTCTAATCTTGAGCAGTCCCACAACACAAGATGCTGTTCACTTGGTTTATTAATTCTGACATCGCTTTTCCAATGCAACTGGAGCGTTCGCAGCCAAAGACTTTTGTTATAGCAGACATAAACCAGAACAGCTGTTGACAGACGCAGTGCGCTAGCCAAGCTATGTTTTCGACAAGCTACAAATGCAGGTGTAGCCAGGGATACGCGTATTACGTAACTCGAGCGACGCGGCGCGACGTTACGGCAGTCTGAAATGCACCATTTGATTATATTACAATATACGTTTTGCCGTACTTGGGCGGCAGTGTGAAATAGTCACGTAGCTTCGGCGACGGACGCTGCGCCAGTGTGAAATGCACCATTAGATTACATTACCATATACGTCCGCGACGTCGCTCAAGCGACGTTACGCCAATGTAAAATGTCTTTATTCCGTCAGCGTTTCAGATGTCTTTGTGAGATTCCTGGACGGTCGGAAGAACTTTTGTTGTGTACTAATAGAGTAATAGTTTAATGTGAATTATTATAATTTTGAAGTCAGTAAATAAATCAATCGAGACTTAATAACCACGAAAATAATCTAGCGTTAAATTTGTAGAATAATAGTAACAGAATAGACCAAAACGTGAAAACTTACTGGATCTACCAGGGTGATTTCGATTGTATGATTTTAATTTGTAAATAAGATAGAGTGATGGTATTTTGTAAGTATAGTCTATGCATGTTTAAGTGTGAATATCGAAAAAAATAAATTGAACATTTTAAATTAGGTACCTTAACAGAAGTTTGGTGTACAATGTACTTTATGAACATTTATTATTATTTAAAGAATCTTGTATTAATATTTTTTGTTATATTTTGTTATTGCACCAAGCGGCTGTAATTATTTTGTCATGTGAAATCTCAAAATGATTGTTGTATTATGGTCATATAAGATTATGCAGTTTAATAAAATTTACAAGAAAAAAGTACTAAGCAGTTAAGATAATAAAAATAATTATTTGAAATATTTGATGAGATGATTATAACAAAACAAAAATACCGAACTAAAAAAGGTGTGGTCAAAGTGAAAGTAGGGCTCTAGTAAATAAACACAAAATAAGAAAATATAATACAATGAAGACGTTTAACTCATTTTAAAATCGGTTCTTTTATTTTTATACAAACTTAACGACGTAACTTCGTTAAACCACGTGAAAGTCATCTTTAAGGTATCCAAGAGATACAAAGCATTCCAAACTAATAAAGTTGTAAAAATTATGTTTTAGTTAAAAAACACGATCATAAAAAGAACTGATATTAAATTTGATGAAATATAATTTATGCAAATCAAAAAATAATAATACGGGATCCCACTGTATTAAAAAGAAATTTAATAAAATTGAAAATTTATTTAAGTTGAAAAAGAAAGGATTTTAATTTTACAATAAAAATTCAGGTAACAACATTATCAGGTTATAAGGTTACGAATCAATAGCATTTATTTTATTGTTCTTTTAGTGATAAAATTATTTAATATAATAATCAGTAATATACATAGCTCCACAACTTTCTCTGGTAATAAATTGAATGAATATCACAAACGTAAGTAATGAACTTCAACATTAAAATGATTGATTACTAAAAAAATCTTACATACTTTATGTGGTCAACGAAACCATATGTAACTTACAAGTAGAGGTGTATTCTAACACATTAATTAGATAGAAAAGAAATTTTTTAAAGTTAGTAATTAATAATAATGTAAGCCTACATACATAAAATATTGTTTACTACAATGTCTAGTTAGTGAGAGGTGAATAATAATGTAATGTTTTGGGATGTAAGTGAATAACATAGATTTCGTCGTTGAATGTATGTCATTAGTTACATATCTTCTTCGTTATTCATTATTGGATACGACGTAACTTCTAGATATGACTATATTCACATCACTAAATCCTGTAGGAAGCATAGAATTTATGAGGGTCATCTCTAAAGTAAAAACCGTTTGGAAATTTCTCGTCTTGAAGTTGGCTAACCTGTGCGGTGGAAGGGCAGTCTCGTAATATAGTCATACACACTACATTGTTTTTTGTCAGTTGTCGCGTTGTTGTATCATTATTTAGGTTTGGTGTTATTGCGTTTTGAAATTAATTAGATAATTGATGTTGCCATCGATTGTGAAATACGTGAGGTGATACATTTTTTAAACCATCAAAACGTTAAACCGGTTGAAATTCATAGGCAGTTAGTTGCTGTGTAAGGTGATAATGTAATGAATGAAGGAAACGTTCGAAAATGGTGTGAATGGTTTAGAAATTTGAGATTTATTGTGCATGATGAAGAACGTTTGGAGAGGCCCTCAATAATCAACAAGGACTTGTTGAAAAAGGTCGATGAAGAAATCAAAAACAATCGTCGCGTGAAAATATCTGAATTGACCCCTAGTTTCCCTGATGTTTCAAGAGCTGTTACTGGTCGCATTGTACATGACTATTAGGCTTCAGAAAGGTTTGTGCGCGTTGGGTGCCGTACGTGTTATCGGGACGTCACAAACAAATACGAATGGGATCTGCGTTGGAATTTCTGATGCGCTACAGAGAAAATGGTGATTATTTCCTTAATTCAATGGTCACCGGCGATGGAACGTGGATTTCTTATAAAACACTAGAAAGAAAACGGCAGTCATGTGAATAGTGTTATCCTCAGTCACCAGCGAAATCGACAAAGATCAAACCAATGCCGTTTGGAAGGAAATTGATGGCCACAGTCTTTCGGGATCGATTTGGCATACTGTTGAATAACTTTACGGCACACGGAACGACTGTAAATGCAGAATATTACTGCGAAACTCTACGCAAGTTGCGACTTACCATTCAAAATCGGTGCCGTGGACGGCTTACCAACGGCATCGTACTCTTGCACGATAATGCACGTCTACATGTGGCAGGTAAGACGCTCGGTTTACTGAGAAGATTTGGATGGGAAATTTTTTGTAACCTACCGTACAGTCCAGATTTAGCGCCTTCAGATTAATATTTGTTTGCTAAATTGAAAGAATTTTTGGGTAGTAAGCAATTCGCAGATGACAATGAACTTAAAGATGCTGTGAATCAGTGGCTAAATGAACTGGCGGCAGAAGAATATGACGAGGGTATATTGACGCTGGTGAATTGCTACTGCTCTGACAAATGTCATAATTCATATGGCGACTATGTAGAGCACTAATGTGCTCTAATGTGGTGGTTTAAGTTAAGTGTTTTATTCTGTATCAATTTATTTTTACATATTTTCTGAATAATTTTTTTATTACAAAACGGTCTTTACTTTCGAGATGACGCTCGTAATATTGTATAATTTAAATACACCAGACGTATTAACAATTACTTAACTACGCCATAATAGGAGCATTTGCTGATGACAGTCAATAAACGACTACCCGATTACTGCAGCACATCACCTACAGAAACACAGATGAAATACAAATGTGATAGAAAAATTTTTGC